>OY728125.1:1354920167-1356283024 GCA_963277665.1 Viscum album | reverse complement strand
AATCAATACTAACAATTAATATTAACATATAAATTAGTGTAATTCATAAAAAGTCTCAAATTACATTTATTTGGGTATTTATAACATCATTTATGTCAATATTTCATTAATAAGATAATTACTGCATCATCGTTGTGTCATAAATAAATTAAATTATTTAATGTCTAAAAATTACAAATAAAATACAATTATCTAGGAAATATTTTTATCTTTCTAATGAATATTTATCGTCGAATTTATCTTATGTATAACCCTATATTAAAAATGATTTACTTATTAAACTTTGATTTTAACTATTTTAACCCTTCTTTAAATAAATTAATAATAAATGTCCTAATCTAATCCAAGTGCGCTTAAATGGTCATATTTTAATCCTAAGGTTGTTTTTGGTCTAATTACACTTATCCAATAGAATTAGAACTTGTGTTAGGGTAATAATAATATCATTTTTACCCTTAATTACCCTATTTACTTTTAACCGTGGTAAAAAAAGGTAAAAAGTTACTATTCACCAAAAAATATTTTCATCTCATTAAACCACATTTTAGTCCATGATATTAACCGTGTCTCTCGGATTTTCGAAATTCCACTCACAAAAGCGGTAAAATTATGTTTTATGAAAAATTCAGTTTTTTAACTACCACTTAGTGGTTTCACTATTCATCAAAAAATGAAAGTTTCCAGAAAAATACAAAAAATTAGGCCTAAGATATATTTGATATTATGAATTCAAAAACGATGTCTATTTTACCAAATTCAAAACATATCGGTTACATTAATTAATTTAAAAATTAATTCCCGTCGTCAAAACAAATACCGTGTTTTTAAGAGATAATAACTATCAAAAGATTGACACTTGTTTATGTCTGGTTTAAATGTGAAATTACATCCAATGACCAACATTGTATTAAATTTTAAAAATATATTATAAATATACTTTAAAACCACTCAAATTAATAATTTATCACTATTTATTATTTCTATTAAAAAAGTTGTTTTTAATTAAAATTTAGTAATTTTAACTATTCATCAGAATATGAAAGTTATCTGAAAAGTAACAAAATTTCACCCTAAGCTAATTTTGATATTCCGAATCCAAAAATGATGTCCATTTTGAGATATAAAATTTATAAAATTTTAAAAGGTGGTTATTACTATTCATAACAGCTAGTTTTAAAAATATTCTAATAGCATATCGTTGTTTAGTGAAACTCGGTATTGCATACTACACATGCTATCGAGGAAGGTCGTGATTGGGTGTAATGCAAGGCAAGTCAAAGATGCGTGTTGTGCAAGCTCCTTTTGGTGTAGCGTACAACACAAGACAATAATAAAATCAAAAAGAATATTTTTCATAAAATCTTGGGGTGTTACATTCTACCCCCCTTAAAATGAATTTTGACCTCGAAATTCGTCGGGGTTATAAATAGTTTACTATTCGAAAGTTTCTTTGATAGAAACCCACATCGTAAAATGGAATACCAAAACCAATCTTTAAAAACAAAAGTATGAAACGTAACGGTTACCCAAATAAACTAATCACTGGGTTTCCACATAGGTGAAAATATGGATATGGAAGAGAAATCTAACCATCATGTTCTGATGGAGAGTGGTAGAGGACATGGCTATGGAAAAGTCAGCAATCACAAAGTCATAAATTTGTGACGATCTAATTTACCATCTGATTCATCAGATATAAGAGCACTAGGACAACATTTTTTGTTTTCAAGATCGTTTCCCTAAAGTTGATGAAATTGGAATTAGAAGAAATACTTTCGTGATTTCGGTATAGTCTCACCGTTGGTCGTTCTTTGGACAATTTCCACTTCATATCATAAAGAAATGAAGTTGAATTTGTCATTCATGATGTGTTAGTAGATCATGTGATAGAATTATCGGTCATTCCATCTCTCTCAAACAAAAGGTTAGAAATGTTATCAAAAAATACATAAGTCCATCTATAGTGAGATTAATGATATATGGTTCCTAAAATGGACTTATAATTCATATATCATACTTATTAATATAATAAAACTAGTTTCTACTAAACAGGGACTTCCTGTAGGCCAGTGGTAGGCGTTAAAGGCCAATCACACTTCGGTTGTGGGTTCGATTCCCACAGCCTTGTCCGACACGATGGGTTGTCGCTCGTCCTGCAGGTTCTCCTTTTTCTAAAACTATATTACTATAACATCCCATCAATAATATCGAAAAAAACTTCTATACTTAAGCAATACTAACTTATTTCCAACATAATCCATTCCAATCTATAGGCTTATCCATAATACTATAGTCCACTCTCATAATATAGTGAAAACGATTACCAGAGATTTAATACCATCATTGATCCCCATATATCATAAGATATGTCTTGTTGGTCACATTCCAAACATTCAAAGGCCTTAATCATGTATTCTCTTGAATACCCATTGAACCTTAGTGAAAACATGAATGAAGTTAAAAGTTAACACTTTCCACATACCAAAATCCTCAAAATTCTATATACTCATTCCATGATATCACTTAGTCCTTATATCAACCGTGAGCTCATGAATACTGTCAAATATGTAATTTTCTCGTTTTCCCTTCATTATGCGCCTATCAGCTTTTTTCCAAAAACATCTCAATCACATTCCATGGTTAACAGTACCATAAAATTATTGAAAACCACAGTAGACCAATACATAAATATTACAATATTCCACGATACTATATACAACATTATTTTGTAATCCCATTACATAAAAACTTAATCATTCCACCACATCGTTGTCATATTCAACATCACCAATGGTGATCGCATGTGACTTCCCTTTTTCCTTTGCCTTAAGTGGTTTCTCATGTCGATCATCACTAACCCTTGGATTAGGGCATTTATTGGTATAATGTCCCATATCCTTACACTTGAAACATTGAAGTGTAGTTGGTTCATTCTGTGTATCCCTTCCTTTGTTTGTATCATTAGACATCTTCTTCCCATCATTGCGGCATTCAAATGCCCGATTTCCTTCCTTTCCACATTTGAAACATTTATTTGTCCCTTTAAGACAATCTCCACCATGCTTCTTTCCACACTTTGAGCATAAGGAAACATTCATCTTCTTTTCACCATTATTCTGAGATTTCTCCTTGAACTCCATCTTTCATTTCTTGTCAAAACTAATAAATGGATAAGTAACACCAACTTCCATTTATACCTTGATAGCACAACGCACAATTTCATCATAGCTACTGAAGTCTCTTATAGCTAATTCCCTTTGAAGATTTTGTTTTAATCCACTGAAGAATCGATCAACATTACTTTCAGGTTGGATGATAAAGCCAGATTCATACCTTGCAAGCCATGTAAAATTCGCTTCGTATACACCAACAGATTCATCATCCTTTTTCTTTAGTTCAAGAAACTCTTTCTCCATCATTGTTCGAAGAATACAAGGGAATAACTTATTAAAAAATAAGTTCTTGAACTCGTCCCATTCCATGGACTCAATTTCATCTCTTGGCCTCGTATTCTTGATAAGATTCCACCATTGATCAGCTTCAACTTCCAAACGATATACTGCTAAGATGACTTTATCATGTTCTGAACATTAAAGAACTGAAAATATCTTTTCAGTGGTACTGATCCATTGTTCAGAAACAAGTGGATCAGAAGGCCCACTGAAAGAAGGTGGACGTTGCGTCATGAAGGACTCAATAGAATATTGTTCCCTTCTCTACTCATTTGGAAGTCCAGAATGATTCATAGCTTGTGTAAGTATAGCAATAAGATTTATCACTCCATCTCCCATAACATTTGTTTGTTCATGAGGACAATCATTTCATTGTCCATTGCATTGATCAACACGGTTCCTTCGGATTCCAGCCATCGTCTAAAACCCAAAAATAATAGTGTGAGAGGCAAAAATCATGCTAGAAAAAACAACATAATAAACGGGGAGTACCTTCAATATCTAACATCTTAGGTTTAATTCTATGATCTTTAGCGTAATTCTAGTACTATAACCTATACGTATACTTAACCTTAGAGACATCCCTAGACATACCTTAGAAATATCTCTAGGGATCTCACTAAAGTTCTCGCATCCTAGTTTCCAAAGGTTGACTAAACCTTTCCTCTGATACCAACTGTAGAGACCCGAAGCTTGACGTACATAGATATCGCATTACTTTTGCCGAATAATTAGTACATAAGAAAAACACACACAAGGACCGTAATAGTTTAGTGTCTTTGGAAACTCGGAACGTAATCTTCTAATCATGGTGAAAGATCTTCAACATCTCCCATAAATATCTTCCCTTTTTTTCTTACCTAAAACCTTTCTTTATATCCTAGGGAAAAGAAAACCTAAAAGGGTGAGCTCAAATGCTCAGCAAGGGTAAACAAAAGAAATATCAATCACATCATATTCATAAGAAGATATCTTTTGGAAATCTTAACCTGCAAAAGAGATCATAATTTCATAACATGGGATAAAAAATAGTAGTGAAATGTAATCACAATAATCATAACATAAAACATGAAACTTTGTGGCATACACACATAATCACAGAGAATCGTTTCTTATTAGTCAAGACTCATTTCCAAGACTATCTTAGTGGAAAATGTCCCTTTCTGAACCGAGTTCACTCCTCGTTTCAGTCCTATTTCACTGAAACAGTATAACCTACCCTTCCAGCCATGTCTGTCTCATGAGATATAAAATCGTTACCCAATGCATTGGAGGGAGATATAGGTCCCACCCATCTCATAATGATACCATTCTTATGTGTGCCACAAAATCATAAATCATACAGCATTGCATAACCCATGTAATAAAAATGGGATTCTTAAACAACATGACATCATAAAACAATTCATATAAGATAAAGGAATTCATAAAAATAATTCCATCAAAACATAATCAAATCAATGTAATAATAGGGATAGAAACATAACCCTATATTATCTTAGATGGAAAATAATTTTGATAAAACACTTGAACACCATTCTTGAGGATTATATCCTTTATACTTCAAAAAAATTTTCTTTTCTTAACATTTCTTATAATTTTAAACTAAAAGAAGTTTATTAAAAATAAACTTGAAAACTTGTAAAGGATTCTTCTTGGAAATAATTTTTTAAAAATCCATTCATTCCGTATAAGTTAAAAAAACATTCTTCTCGTACTTTTGTCGGAAAAGTCAAAAAGTACCTCGTACGAAAAATGACAAAAGATTGCTTTCATATATTTTACTAAAAACTCACCGAAGGGTAAAATTGGATTTAAACAATTTTAGGAGGATGGAAATAAAATTACATATTGAGGAAACATGGATGTGGATGATAAAATACAGCACAGTAAATACCAAAGTATAAGCAATCTCGGATAAAAATGTGATTGTGATATTTCCCTTACCTTAGGTCCGATTTGCTTAGAAAGTGTCCGAACCTCCTGTATAATGATTTAAATAATGTTATTGACTTATTCTAGAATCATAATTATTGTTATGATATCATATATGGTCATATTCTTAGCTTCTTAGTAGTAATATTTCATTGCCACTTGTTATTCGGGTGTTTATAACCTTTTGTTCTTATGCGTGTTTTGTCAAATAAATTCTTATTCTTATCTTTAGGTTATAGATACATCATTTACAGAATGGTATTAATGTACTATATATCATATTTATTCCTTCAATTTATTTATATCATCATTATTCAATGAAGATCATGTAGAACGAATCACATCACATCGTGGAGACGGTATTCCGTACGTACGCACGAGCGATGATATCATTCCATTGATTGTGGAATTGTATTGGAGTATATATATACTATTTCATAATCAATATAACTTTATTAAATATCATATATAGTTATTATTTACACCATTATACCCATCCAAGTAAGGTGGTGGTGGAAAATAGATTACACCACGGCGTGGAGACGGTATTCCGTACGCACGCACGCGCGGTGATTTCGTTTTCCGTAGGATGGATAGATGGTGAAATAGGGTTGTTTCATACTTATAATAACATATCTGTATATGAGTGATACTGATGTTATTACTTCATAATGAAACAGCCTAATAAGAAGAAGTGTAATAAGGAATAAAGTTGAAAGAATCGGTAACAGTCTTGACCTCTTCTTTGAAGCGCCTCTTTGAGATCTCCTTTTAGGGCACTAAACTTGGTCTTTGAGGAATACAAGAACCTCTAGGATGTTTCTAGGGAAGTGGAGAAGAGAATTTTTCAGGTTTTGGCCGAGATTTAAGGCTCAATGTGGTGTGAGGAAGAGAGGGAGGGGGTGCCCTTTTATAAGGGAGGAGAGGGGCGCCTTTGGAATAACTAAAAATATTATTTTATTATAAAGCCGAATTTGGTTATAAATAGCTCCAAATTGATTTATTTAGAATCTATGGTTGGGATGGGTCGAAATACTCTCATCCAATATAATTTAGACAAGTTTAGGTTCCTATTTTAACCTTATCATTTATATTTAACTTTAAGTTAGATAATTTTACTTTTACCATGTCTTCTTGTTTTCTTACACTATAAGGTTAATAAACATACTATATCAAGCCAAAAGAACCCCAAGTTGTTTATTATTAATATATATAACCTTATCTAAGTCATTTTGCAGAACCTTATATTTTTAGGAATAAAATAACAATTAATAATATAATATTTCTTTTTAGAAACAATTTTATGTCAATTTTGACACTATTTGGTAATTGATTTTTTTCTAAATCATAACAGAATGATTAGTTCTAAAAAAGTTAATAAAATCAATACTAACATGTCATATTAACATATAAAATTAGTTTAATTCATATAAAGTCTCAAATTACATTTATTTGGGTATTTATAACATCATTTATGTCTATATTTCCTTAATAAGATAATTACTACATCATCGTTGTGTCATAAATAAATTAAATTATTTAATGTCTAAAAATTACAAATAAAATACCATTATGTAGGAAATATTTTTAGCTTTCTAATGAATATTTATAGTCGAATTTATCTTATGTATAACCATATATTAAAAATAATTTACTTATTAAACGTTGATTTTAACTATTTTAACCCTTCTTTAAATAAATTAATAATAAATGTCCTAATCTAATCCAAGTGGGCTTAAATGGTCATATTTTATTCCTAAGGTTGTTTTTGGTCGAATTAAACTTATCCAATAGAATTAGGACATGTGTTAGGGTAATAATAATATCATTTTTACCCTTAATTACCCTATTTACTTTTAACCGAGGTAATAAAAGGTAAAAAGTTACTATTCACCAAAAAATATTTTCATCTCATTGAACCATATTTTAGTCTTTGATATTAACCATGTATCTCGGATTTTTGAAATTCCACTCACAGAAGCGGTAAAATTATGTTTTATGAAAAATTCAGTTTTTTAACTACCACTTAGTGGTTCCACTATTCATCAAAAAATGAATGTTTCCAGAAAAATACAAAAAATTAGGCCTAAGATATATTTGATATTATGAATTCAAAAATGATGTCTATTTTACCAAATTCAAAACATATCAGTTACATTAATTAATTTAAAAATTAATTCCCGTCGTCAAAACAAATAGTGTGTTTTTAAGAGATAATAACTATCAAAAGATTGACACTTGTTTATGTCTGGTTTAAATGTGAAATTACATCCAATGCCCAAAATTGTATTAAATTGTAAAAATATATTCTAAATATAATTTAAAACCACTCAAATTAATAATTTATCACTATTAATTATTTCTATTAAAAAAGTTTTTTTTAATTAAAATTTAGTAATTTTCACTATTCATCAGAATATGAAAGTTATCCGAAAAGTACCAAAATTTCACCCTAAGCTAATTTCAATATTACGAATCCAAAAATGAAGTCCATTTTGAGAGATAAAATTTCTAAAATTTTAAAAGGTGGATATTACTATCATAACGGCTAGTTTTAATAATATTTTAATAGCATATCGTTGTTTAGTGAAACTCGGTATTGCATACTACACACGCTATCGAGGAAGGTCGTGATTGCGTGTAATGCAAGGCATGTCAAAGATGCGTGTTTTGCAAGCTCCTTTTGGTGTAGCGTACAACACAAGACATTAATGAAATCAAAAAGAATATTTTTCATAAAATCTCGGGGTGTAACACGGGCGGTGCGGGTAGGGCGTCGCTGGGGCACCCGAGTGCGCCAGGCTGGCCTAGCAGTGCGGTAGGGGTGTGGGAATCGCGTGGGGCGCGGGGGTGCGGGCAGCGCACCGGGGTCCCGTGGGGAGGCATAGTTCAAGGAGTCCATGGGTAGCACTTTGATCACCGCCTTCGTCGTCGTTTCATCAGTTCCAAGCCTTCATTACATCGTCGTCAACTCAAGGTTCTGAAACTTTAAAGGATGCGGAGGGGTCGGACATTGTTCATTTGGCTCGAACCCTCCACGTTAGAATGATAGAAAGTGGCTCATGAAGTTGATTCAATGTGAGAATATAAAGTGTTAATCAACATAAAACACACCCCTACCTTTTTAATTGTCGGGCGTTCGTTCGTCGCGGGGGAAGACAACGTTGCCATCGTTCGTCGTACGCTTCCACTTTCGAGCTCGTACGTCGGTCCATTAAATTCAAAGAGGAATAAAGAAGGGTCATCGGAGAGGTGCCACATTAGAAAGGGGTTCTGAGGAAGAAGCCATGGAAGAAGCATCGTCGCCAGCATCTTCACGTTCTTCATTGAAGGATTCTATTCTCCCAAGATCTCAACTAAAGAGTGAATAAACGTGCCAAAATAATAAATTTTAATCTATTATGCCCATTAGAGTGAATTAATAAAGGGGTCCCACTTAATAAAATTCACGACATTGGCACAATTATTCGAAATTCAAAAAAGAGAGGACATGCTCCACCAAATTAATTGCAACAGGTTGGAATCTTAAATTTGGGGAGTTTCGCGGGGGTTAGAGGAATGGGTGGTCCCCACCTATTTAAACATTAAGAGGCTCTAGGGGGGTTTCCTTCAATGAAATGGAGGTTTTATCCTCCTCTATTAAGAGGGGAGTTAGATACCAAGAGTCTCTCCCTCATTAATGAGGGAGAGTTGAGAGTTTTCCTCCCCTCCCATTAAATGGGGGGGGGGGGGGTTAAGCCAAGTGTGGACCCCACGTCATATCCTCTCGCGGGAGGTTATTCTACTCGGGTGGTCCCCACCCGAATTATCCTCCCATGAGAGGTTAGGGTGTGGCGGTCCCACCACCAACTCCCATGTGGAGCTTTTAACAAACCTTACCAAATGGAACAGGTTCAACAAAAATAAAATAAGTTGTCAATTATTTTATTTTATTAATCCACGTGAAACCCAAAAACCAACTCTCATACCCGTTAATCTGTCATTGGAGTGAAAGTCTTCTTAACCAAAAAATGGAGCTACAAGTTCAACGGTGCCCTTAGATATCAATTCCGAGCACCCATTCAAAAGTTATAAAAACCTGCTCGTTCGTTTAGTGAATATACCTGAAAAAATCCCAAATTGATTCCGGGCACACCAGGCCTCAGACTTAAGATCCGTTAGAAACAGTGGACTTGTAAAATACCCATGTATTTAAAATAAAATCAAAAACATCCACATGAAATCTGGGTCATTACATTCTCCCCAACTCAAGGCTTTACGTCCCTGTAAGCTACCACTCACACTAAGGGAAAAAAGGGGGTACTTAGCACGTATTTGAGCCTCCTAGTCCCATTTTCTCTTCCGTAGGATCCCGTGCTGCCAGTGAACGAGCACCATAAGAATCGACCATCCATGCAAGACCTTCACCTGTCGATCCTCAATCACTACTGGAACCTCCGTGAAAGTCGCCCCATCATCGATGTCCATCTCCCCGTGGTCGATGATGTTGGAAGGGTTGTGCACATATCTCTTTATCCGGGATACATGGAATACGTCATGCACCATGTGGAACTGAGGTGGAAGAGTTAGGCGGTAATCCAACTCGTCTACTCTGCTGAGAACTTTAAAAGGTTTGATGAATATCAGAGACATCTTGTTGGCTCGACCAAATATCCAAATACCTCTTCGAGGTGAGACCCATAAGAATATGTGGTCTCCATCATCTAACTCTAGAGGTCTCTGTACCTTGTCATCATATGACTTTTTCTTGCTCTGTGCAGTCTTCGTCTGCTCCTGGATGATCTGCACCTTCTCCGTGGTAGCTCGAACCATCTCTGGTCCCACTAGTGCTGGGTCCCCTGGGTCTATCCAGCACAGTGGTAATCTGAAAAGTCGTCTATACAAGGCCTCAAAAGGTGGCATCCCTATGGTGGAGTGATATCTATTTTTTAGGAAAACTCCACTAAAGGAAATTGGTCCTCATAGCTATGACCGAAGTCTAGGACACAAGCACGAAGCATGTCTCAGAGGGTCTGGATGGTCCTCTCGGTCTTCCCATCTATCTGTGGATGGAAGGCAGTGCTCAAGTGAAGTTGTGTCACCAAAGCTTCTTGTAACCCCTTCCATAGTTGGGATGTAAAGTGTGCATCACGGTCGGAGACAATATAAGAAGTTACTCCAGAAAACACACTATCTCTTTCACATAGGGGTGTGCCAAGCTCTTTACAGATCCCTGCTCTCTGATCGGTACGAAGTGGGATGACTTGGTGAGTCGGTCGACGATAACCCATATCTAGCCATGACCCTTGGATGTACGTGGAAGACCAGTCATTATTTCCATGGATATCCCATCATACTTCCACTCTGGAACCTCTAAGGGCTGAGCTAATCCTACTGGTACATGTTGCTCCGCCTTCATTTGATGACAAGTGAGTAACCGAGAGATGAACTCTGCTACAAACTTCTTCATAACTGGACACTAGTGTCGTCGTCGAAGGTCCTATTAAATCTTCCCCACTCCTCGATTTACTGCTATAGGGTAAGTGTGGAACTCCCTAAACACCTCCTCCTAGAGTTGAACTGGAACCATGGTACGTCCTCTGAAGAGGATGATATGCTCCCCACATTCATAAAATCCATCAGGTGCCTACCCTGTGGATATTTGAGCACGTTGTGTCTCTCATTCAGCATCCCCAAGCTATGCCTCCCTGACTCTCTTAAGAAGTGTGGGAGTGACTATAAGAGACTGTAAATAGGATGCTCTATCCCTATCCATAAAGGATATCTACAACGCAACCAGCTACTCTGTCGCCTCTCCTAGCAGCTAGATGCCTGATCTCCTACTGAGCGCATATACTACTGCATTCACCTTCCCATGAGTATAGACTATCATCAAGTCATAGTCATAGAGGAACTCAAGGCACCACCATTGTCTTAGGTTCAAGTCCTTCTGAGAGATGATATACTAGAGACTCTTGTGAATAGATTACATAGTAAAATTTTCTCCCATAAGATAGTGCTGCCAAATCATCAAGGAAAAGACAACTGCTGCTAACTCCGGGTCATGGGTAGCATAGTTCTTCTCATGCTATCTCAGCTTCCGAGAACCATATATGATCAGAACTCACTCCTGCATCATGACACACCCGAGTCTGGTCCCTGATGCATCTCAATAGACTATGTACCCTACGCCTTCCTCTGGAAGCCTCAAGATGGAGGCACTAGTCAGCCTCTGCCTTAGCTCCGGAAAGCTCCACTGGCACAACTCCAACCAAAAGAAGGGCTTCCCCTTCTTCTTCAAGGATGATAGTGGTGCTGCAATGCTGGAGAAGTTTGGAATGAATCTCCGGTAGTACCCAGCCAAGCCCAGGAAACTTCGTACCTCCATCACACTCCTGTGTGGCTCCCAAGAAAGAAATGACTCAACCTTGGCTAGATCCACTAGAACTACAACCTCTGAGATGACGCATCCCAAGAAGTGAAACTATTTAATCCAAAAATAAAACTTTGAGAGCTTAACATAAATCTGGTGCTCTCGGAGTGTGTCCAGTGCCACCTGAAAATGGTAGGTGTGCTCCTCCTCCGTAGTTGAGTAGATCATTATGTCATCGATGAAGACTATGAAAAAGTGATCGAGGTATGGCTGTAGGATCCTGTTTATGAGATTCATGAATACTGCTGGAGCATTGGTTATGCCGAAGGGCATAACAAATAACTCCTAGTGGTCGTACAGACATCTGAAGGCTATCTTCTGTACATCCTCTTATCGAACTCTGAGCTGGTGGTAGCCTAATATGAGGTCTATCATTGAGAACCATAATGCTCTCTTGAGCTGATGAAAGAGGTTTTCAATCCTCGGGAGTGGGTACTTGTCTTCACATTCACCTAATTAAAGCCATAGTAGTCAACACATAGCCTCAATCTTGCATCCGCCTTCTTGGCGAAAAAAATCAGGGCTGCCTAGGGAGAAACATTGGGCCGGATGAATCCTTTTCCATGAAAGTCCTATAGTTGTACCCATAGCTCATGAAGCTTAGCGGGAGCCATCCGATATGTTGGAGTAGATATTGGTGTTTTCTTGGGGTACAGGTCAATGTAGAAGTCCACCTCTATTTGAGGAGGTAGTCCTGGAACATCGTCAGGGAAAACATCCGAGTACTAGTCCACCACTGTAGGATAAGTCGAACTCTCCACATCACCTGCTATGAGGGTAAGGAAAGTCATCTAGTGAGTGGCCGGATGCACCCTCTTCCGAGTAAGTCTATCCTATGCGGCAAAGGTTCTGTTCTAGCTGGTGAAGGTAATCCTGGTCCCATCCGTGCGAACACACCTCACTTTTTTCCTAAAATAGTCGATCTGATCATGGACTAAAGATAACCATTCCATAACCAAGATGACTTCGTAAGGCCTCAACGCCACTACTAAGAGATCCTAGTCGAATCTCTCACCTCCTAGAGTATGCTGGCAATGCCGGCACCAGTGTGTGATCGTCGAATCAGCTCATGTAAGAGTCTCTTGCTGTAAGGGTCGAACTAACGGCTCCTTCATAATATATGAGCTCCGAACAGGAGAAGTGTCAATGAAAGAGTGAATGGAACCTGTGTCTATGAGAAATGTAGCTCAGGTGGAGTAGACACAGATCGTACCTCAAATCATCTCCAGAGCATCGTGATCATAGGCCTTAGCTGCCTGAAGCTATGATTTTCCCTATCCACCCGCTCCCTGTGGTTGGGGTGGACCTCCTGGTGGTGGTGGAGGTGGTAACACCTCATAACGCCATCCACCTCTAGATACATGGCCATATCTTCTGCCATGTCCTTCTCCGCCCTGAGGACCACCTAGATTGAACCTCTGCCTCTACCTGGGAGGTCCCTCCACTGACTGCTGATCATCCGTGCGACGGGTTGGACAGTCCCGAGCCATGTGACCCTGGTCGCCACATGAGTAACACTGCCTGATAGGTCTGGCCCTATCTCCACTCAAGGTGCCCTGTAAAACCAATCCTGAGTTGATCGGTCGACCACCTATAGGTCTGGTCCTGTTGGGCCTCTGCGTCATCTGTCTACTTCCAGTTGTAGAAGACATCGCTGCATGTCGACTAGTGGTGGGTCTCTCTTCTAGAGACTTATCAGTAAGGAAAATCTCCACTAGGAGGGCTCACTCCAACACCCATGTCTGCGTCAGGATGCTATGAGAGATAACTGAAGCTCTGATCTCTCGCCCGAGTCCCTGCTCAAAGGTCCGGGCTCTGAGGAAATGGTCCCGTATCATATCAGCGGACTAGCGTGAGAGGTCGGTGAAACTCGCTGAGTACTGCACCACCATCATGCTACCATGTTTTAGATGCAGTAGATCACATATCCACACCGCTCGAAGGGTGGATGGTACAAACTCTTCCCTGAATAGGCTCTCGATGTCTTCCCATAAAAGTGACACCTCATCATGCATCTGGAGCATCAGGCTCCTCCATCTGCATGCTACTTCCTGAATAAGGCTGTATGTAAGGATCACTAGAAAGTCTGTTGGTGTCCCTACTAGCCTGAAGACTCTCACCACAGCCTCCAGCCAATTTTCAGCTGCCTGTGGGTCCTTCTCTCCATAGAACCTGGGTGGCCTCTGGCACTGGAACTCATGAAACATGCTCAAGCGGCATGCCTCATTTGCTGTAGGGGTTGGTGGCATCAGTGGCCCAATAGATAGTAGTACCACTGGTGCCTCCACTCGTGCCTCAACCGGAAGAGGGCCCTATTCTTAGTCCTCGTCGCTTGATGGGATATCAGTACGTACTACTCTCAGGGCTCTAGTTGGTCGTCCATAGAGAGGCATCCTGAAATAAATAGATGTGACACGGTCAAAAGACTATACCTGGTGAGATGACCTGGTTTGAGAGGACTTTAAAGAAAACTTTTGAAAACACACACGCAAAAAGTTTTTTTCTACACTGACTCAGAAATCAGATGTCAGGGTCCTGGTGTATGGATACATCGACCGCCCACACCAACATTGGATTCCCCGAACTCAAAACCACACCTAGAACCCTTAACACTATTTCTTCACAGAAAAGAAAATATCAGAGTCTTAAGTTCTACAATAGAAATGACGTCCTCTGATACCAATTTTTCATTACCCATCTCCCGGGGCCCGCATTGTGACTACCTCAAGCACGCCTTCAATAGGCCAGGGGCTGGCGACTAGCACCAAAGGCGTAATTCAATAAAACTAGGAAGCCATTGCCTTTACGAATTGTAAACACACACAACCAGAGTACAAGTAGAAGAAAACACTAAATAAAAGCTGCAAACAGGAGAAGTGTTGGAAAGTAAAAAAAGGGTCCAGAATACAACCCCAAATGTAAAGTACAAATGAAACTGAAAGCAACTACAACTAAAAAGGGAAAAACAGATGGAAGATGATAGCAACTATGGGATCGTCTTCCGGGGTTCCTACCTGAAGGGTAGGTAAAGATGGCCTCCTCAACACTCCACGTCCATTAGACTCCACCATGTACCGATATGTCGTAAGATCCTCCTCCAGGTACTATCCAGTCCCGGCGCTCTCGGTCTCCTTTACTGTTGTCTGTCATCTACATCCAACACAACGAGGAGCGTGCATAGCCCGTGAAGGGGATAGTATAACGATACCTAGTAGGGACCTCGAGACCCTCAAGGTCTCACAGAAATCAAAAAAGGATAAACCACAATGTATGATTTCAACAGATAACCATTAATTAGGTATATTCCCATGCATATACCTAAGTTATCGGGTTACCCATCTCAATCATGAGGAAAACACAAAGGTCATTGACTCAGCTCAAACTATGATTTTCATTAACAAAAACACGGTAGCAAGAGAACTCCTTCTCTGTTGAGTACAGTTTTCCCGTCACAACTCTGAGGCGATACTTACTAACTATAGGCTGCTGAGGTACTCCTCCTATCAAGTACCGTGGGATAGCTACGTCACATTGAGATGCTTCCCACCTGGGGTCTGCCACCTCACATAGTAGCGCTCCTCTACCATGGATCTGTTGCCTCACACCGTAGCTCTCCCCACTGGTCTAGTCGAGTAACTCCGAATCGAATCGGTCAAGCAGTCATCTGGTCTCAGCCAGCTATTAGGTATCCGTACTCTGCTCGCTCGTCTCTTGGAGGGTCCGCCCCACGAGCTTCAAGCTGATACTACAAGTGTCACGAAGTACCACGAAAATGTATCCCAAAGGTATGACTTGACATAAGGGTCTCAATGTAACAAACGACGCATCAATCGGACGCCCGGTCTGTTTGTTATTAGCCTTTTAGTCATAGGGGCCTTATTCATTTCATGTATGAACCAACCCGACCATATCTGAACTATACCCTGAACTCCCATGGGGTATTTATAGAGGGACATTTTCTCAATGATATTACTAGAACCGCTAACGTTTCGTCAAACAGACGTTATGTGCCAAAGATATGGCCAAAGAAAGTAAAAGGAGCAGTATGGGCCAGGGTCCAGTCCGACCCAGTTGGACCGACTCGGCCCAACCCAGTCTGGGTCAACCTGGTCTATGTCGACCCGGACTGACATGCAGGGTTTGAACACACTTGTTGGGAAGTTCAGCCCGCTATGATTTGACACTGTCTGCTGGGCCCGGACCAGCGGACCGTGAGGGTTTTTTGACATGATAATCGCCACGTAGGCGACTCGGTAACTAGGCCTAGGAGACCAGGCTGGTTCGGCCACCGACACCACAGGGGCACCGCGTGCCGGTTCAGCAGTTCGATGGTTGAGAGGCCAGTGAGTAGGCCGCACTGGGTGCGGGCGGGCTGGATGGATTCCAGGCAGGCCTCAAGTGCACCCGGTAGGGCGTGGGTGCGCCGGGTAGGGGGCGTGGGTGCCGGACGCAAGGCAGCGCACGAGGGTGTGCCGGGAAGCGCACAGGGGCTCGTCGGGCAGTGAGGCAGGGTGTCGGGGGGGCACCGGGCAGCATGGGCAGGGCGCCGCGGGGGGCCGAAAGCGCGGGTAGGGCACCGCTGGGGCACCAGGGTGCGCCGGGCAGGCCGGGCAGCGTGCCAGGCGGCACAGGAAGTGCAGGCACCGGGCTGCAGGGGCGCTGAAGGTCACCGGGAAGGACGGGTAGCGCGCTAGGGGGCACGAGCAGTGTGGGCAGGTCACCGCGGGGGCACCAGTGTAGCGACTCGGGTTTTTGGCCCTATCAGACTTTGGAATATTTCTACGAATAATTCCAGAGCTAGGCGCGAAGACAGCGTGCGATTCTGAGGCCCGGTGTGCCCGAAATTAATTTTATAAAAATATTAAGTATTTTTTATACTATGCACGTGGCGGGGGTGTGATATCTCCTAAACGGTAGCTCAGAACGGGAATCTGAGGGCACGGTTGCATCCGGAACGTGCCGTTTACCCTAGGCGGGGTGTAAACTTTGCGGGCACGGGCCTGCGGTGAGAAACGCCACCAGGGGCGTTTCCGTAAATGAGTAGCAAGTTAGTGGGCCAGCATCGGCTTGAATAACTTCTGAACGGAGTCTCGGATGTTAAATATGAGACCGTCGTTGCGTTCAGAACGGTGCGTTTACCCTAGGGGTGACCTTACTTTTATTTGCATCGGGCGTCGGGTCCGAGGCGGGTTTGGCGCCGGCGGGCCGCTGATATAAATATCAGCGCCCCCCCCCCCCTTAATCGTTCTTCGCCGTTCTTCGCCGTTCTTCATCGCCACTCCACCGAATCGAGCAAACAGAGCGCCCACGAGCTCAGAATTCGACGGCAGACGTTCCAGGAGCGCGCAGCGGAAGCTCTGGAGTGCGGATCTGAGGCAGAACGTCGGCGTTTCGCCCGCGAGGTAGGCGGTTTGAGTTTTACAATCCCGGATCCCGTTTTTGTGTTGTTTTTCTTCAAATTTTCATAATATTTGTATAGTTCGGGTCCCGAGCTTTCCGAAACATGTTTCAGATCTGAATTTGGAGCACCAGGGTGCTCCCGGTGGCTCCCGGAAGTTTTCCGGCGAAAAACCCGGTTTTCCGGCGAGACCCGCGGCGGCCATGGTGGATTCCGGCGAGTTCCGCGGCGACGGCGCGGTGGTTTCCGGCTCCGGCACGGAAGAGTCCGGCGACAGCGCGGTGGTTTCCGGCTACCCTGCGGTGGTCCGGTCAGAATGTTCCGGGGGTTCTTTAAACCCCCGTAACTCGCAAACCGTAACTCCGATTTACGAGCCGTTTGCAGCGACGTGCTCCTTGCGTCGAGACGGAACTTTTGAACTAACTTTGAGAATTTTATGGTTCGGGATCGTGGCCCGGGAGTTAGAAACGTCGTATAAAATAATATTATTTTATTATTTTACGACTTCGGGCCATTGTAACTTCTACCCGGAGCGTCCGATTGACGTGCCATCAGTGGCGTTGATACCCTGATGGTACGAAGGACTTTTTTTGATGGTTTCCGGGTGTTGGGACTGCGAACGGGGTGCGGGCCCCACGAGGCAGGGTTTTGGCGTTTGCGGGGAAACACAGCTTTTGCACCATGAGTCCGATTTTGGCGGATGAATAGTCGATCCTGTGTGTTTTTCCGAGAGGATCGCAATGGTGCGATCCGTTCGACGAGTTTCGGAATCCAGGAATGGGCCCCACCTGAGCCGGCCTTTGGGTAATAGTACCTTTTTCACCGGGTGTCCGTTTTGGGCGAGCGAGTAGTTGATTCCTCTTGTTTTTCCGAGGGGATCGTCGTGGTGTGATCCGCTCGATGTGTTTCGGGATCGTTGTGTGGGCCCCGCACGAGCTAGCTACGGTGAATAGTGTCTTTTTCACCGGTGCTTTATTTCGGGCGAGTAAACAGCATGTCCTGCGTGTTTTTTTTGCATGGAACGCGATGGTGGCCTCGGTTTTGGCTTCGGAGGTGCGCAGTGTGGCTTTGGGGCGAGTCGCTCGGGTAGCGTCGTTTGGACCAGCAGTGGTTGAGGGTTCTCCCTTGGTTCGTTCCTACGAGAGTTCGTGTGGTATCACAACCTTCGTATGGGTTTGTGATCCTCTCGATGGGATGTTTAAGCTGTTAGAGTTGTGGTATCCCTCCGGTGGGCTCGGAGTGGATCCTCTAGCATCTTTACCCTAGATCGGGTTCTTGGTATCGTTGTGACCGCTTATTCACGGGAGGCGATCCCCTATCTAGCAGGTTAACCCCGTAGGGTTTGTGGAATCATCAGGAATATGATCCCCTACGCGGTGGGTCATGCACAGTAGGGTTGTGGCATCATCGGGTTTACGATCCCCTACTCAGCATGATGTTTATAGTAGGGTTGCGGTATCATTGGTTATACGATCCCCTACTCAGCGCTTGGTGTCGGTAGGGTTGCAGTATCGTTGGTTATACGATCCCCTACTCAGCGCTTGGTGTCGGTAGGGTTGCGGTATCGTTGGTTATGCGATTCCCTACTCAGCGCGTGGTTTCGGTAGGGTTGCGTCGTCATCGGTTCGATCCCCTACATCGCGAGTTATACCAGATAGGGCTCCGGTATCGTCGTGACCATCTTTATATGGACAATGATCCTCTATCTGAGTGTGAAGCTTCTGTCGAGTGCCAGATCGGGTTGTGGTATCCCCCAGCGGATCCTGGGTATGATCCCCCATCTGTGAGAACTACGTATGCCAGATCGGGTCGTGGTATCCGCCAGCGGACCCTGGGAGTGATCCCCTATCTGTGAGCTACGTATACCGGTGTGGGTCTTGGTATCCCCTAGCGGACCCTAGCGGCAATCCCCTCTCTGAGGAGTTTGGTGGTTATGTTGTTTCAGCGATGTTTCCTCAGTGATGTTGTCCGATGAGCGTGGTATCTCGGGTGAGCATCTGAGATGTTTGTTTGGGACCCTATGGAGTGTATCTCTCGGATGAGTGTCATCTGGTATGACAGTGTTCGTGGTGTACTCTCCTTGTTGTGGACAATTGCTGGTGACGAGGTCGGTACCTCTTGTGGCTTTGTGGCATGAGCTGTGTATATCTGGATTGTTCAAGGTGTATGTATGGGCATACACCTGAGCTGAGCTGAGCTGACCAGTTGGGTTAGCCGAGGATGGTCACGAGATGGAGTTTCTCTCTCGTCCGGGTTCCCTCTGGCTGGGTTGATCAGATTGTTTCCTTTCAGTTGCTCCCTTGGGTTTTGGGTTTTTGGGGTGCCTACTGAGTATGTTTATACTCACCCCTGCACGGGCTTTTCCCGCACATGTTTGTGTCTTGTGCAGACCACAGGGATTTTGACGGAGTCTCAGGAGGACCGAGAGCAGGCAGAGCTTAGTGAGCGAGTTGACCGGGGTGTTTACCGGAGCTGTGCCGAGGGAGCTTCCCGGTGGGTGTTTGTGGCAGCGTTCCCCTTCTTCAGATCATGTTGGATACGCTTTTGTAGTTTTCTTTTGGTGGGCCATGTTTTTCCCTTGTACTTTTGCTATTGCTCTCTGGTTGTGGGATAGAATGTATGCATGCATATACTTTTCAGTTTCTATATCTCTGCACTGTTGCATGGAGGTGTTTGTGGGTGCGTGTGTATAGGTACCATAGGCTAATGCCTCCCATGTGTGTGGTAGCCTACTCAGCGCTAGTCGCCATCCCCTGGCCTATTGGAGGCGGGCTTGGGAAGTCGCGGCTAGAGCCCCGTTGGGTTGGGTCGTGACAGAGTGGTATCAAAGGAGGTTCCACCTTTGGGATCTCAGAGCGTAGCTGGTCTAGCTGTGAGTTTGGTTTGGGTTGCATAGCGGCAGTGTTAGGGTGTTCCGAGTTCGGCTTTCAGGCCAGGGACTCCAGTGTTGGTGCGGCGGCCGACGTATGCATACACCAGGACTCTGATAACCTGTCTTTCGACTCGGGACATTCATACACTGGTCGTGGGGACATAATGGTACATGCATCATATAGGAATGGGTTTTTGGGTTTTCCTTGTCCTTCTTGAGTCAGCTCTCCAGATATACTCTTTGACCGTGGTGCGTCTTGAATGTATTTTAGGATGCCTCCACGATGACAGCCAGCGAGGGTTCCGCGGCAGGATTGTGCTGATGACCCACCCCGTGTAGAGGTTGTGGAGTAGGGCGCAGGTTCTGAGGTTTCTTCTCCAGGTGGTCTGCCGGTTGAGCCACCACCTTTCGAGCAGCTGATTGTACCGGCGGGGCAGGACGAGGTTGCGGGCAGGCTGAGTGCGCTACACGAGTTCCAGAGGTAGCGACCTCTGAGGTTTCGGGGGGATCCAGACCCCCAGGTAGCTGATGACTGGCTTGAGGCAGTCACCCGAGTTTTCCGCCTAGTGAGGACACCTCCAGATCAGATGGTGGTCCTAGCGGTGAGCCTTCTGCATGGTTCTTCCAGGCGATGGTGGAGTTTGGTGACGCAGTCCCATGACGAGGAGACGCTCACGTGGGCAGAGTTTGAGCGACTCTTCAGGGAGGAGTTTTATCCGGTGTCACTGAGGTCAGTGCGGATCCAGGAGCTTCTGCAGCTTCGATAGGAGAGCCTGACTGTGTCGGAGTACTCAGCGAGGTTTACTGACCTGTCGCGCTACTCCCTGGATATGGTTCGAGACCCGTTCTTTAGGGCTTGGACCTTCGAGCAGGGCTTACGCAGGGACATCCAAGCAGGTGTGGTTTCCTTGTGCCTGCCCACCTATACTGGAGTGCTGGAGCGAGCGCTGGTGGTGGAGAGCTTTCTGGATGAGCAGTTTCCACTGTTAGTGTTGGGCACTCGAGAGCTGAGACTTCGTTGGTCGGATCATCATCTGGTAGCCGACGTCTGACTCAGGGGTCTGGACGTGGCCGACGATACAGGAGGCGACCCCAGGATGGAGGATCTGAGCCTCAGGGATCCTAGGGCTCACAGGCCAGTTTTGGTCAGCCGTAGAAGAGGCGGTGTTACGCTTGCGATGGTCGGGGACATCTTTCTAGATTTTGTCCGACCCGACGTGCTGCTGAGAGGGATCCGGTCGATGGGCCGCCTTGGCAGAGGCAGCGTCTCGAGCAAGGAGGTCCACAGGGCGGCGGACGTGGCGGCTGAGCTGGTGCAGCGGGAGGCGGTGGTAGGCAGTACCAGTTGCCACCACCCCCACCCCCAGGTGGTCCACGCCAAGCTCAGGGAGCTAGTGGTCGAGGGAGAGGACAACTGCATGCCCTGGAGGCTGTTGACCCAGAGGCATCGCGGATGGCTAGAGGTACGCCTTGTGTCTTTCTACTTACTGCAGTAGTTTTTCAGACACTGTTTAGCGGTACTCTTTCCTTTTGTTGCTTGCTCGAGTTTTGTTCAGGGCGTTGGTAAGACCATGAGTGGTTGTTTGTTGGTGAGCTCGCTGGTGTGTGAGACCCAGTTGAGAGTCCAGTCGCTTTCCTTGTGCTTAGGGATTTTCGGGGACGAAAAGTTCTAAGGGGGGAGGATGTAGCGACTCCGGTTTTTGGCCCTGTCAGACTTTGGAATATTTCTACGAATAATTCCAGAGCTAGGCGCGAAGACGGCGTGCGATTCCGAGGCCCGGTGTGCCCGGAATTAATTTTATAAAAATATTAAGTATTTTTTTTATACTATGCACGTGGCGGGGGTGTGATATCTCCTAAACGGTAGCTCAGAACGGGAATCTGAGGGCACAATTGCGTCCGGAACGTGCTGTTTACCCTAGGCGGGGTGTAAACTTTGCGGGCGCGGGCCTGCGGTGAGAAACGCCACCAGGGGCGTTTCCGTAAATAAGTAGCAAGTTAGTGGGCGAGCGTCGGCTCGAATAACTTCTGAACGGAATCTCGGATGGAAAATTTGAGACCGTCGTTGCATTCATAACGGTGTGTTTACCCTAGGGGTGACCTTACTTTTGTTCGCATCGGGCGTCGGGTCCGAGGCGGGTTTGGCGCCGGCGGGCCGCTGATATAAATATCATCGCCCCCCCCCCTTTTAATCGTTCTTCGCCGTTCTTCGCTGTTCTTCACCGCCACTCCGCCGAATCGAGCAAACAGAGCGCCCACGAGCTCATAATTCGACGGTGGATGTTCCAGGAGCGCGCATCGGAAGTTCTGGAGCGCGGATCTGAGGCAGAACGTCGGCGTTTCGCCCGCGAGGTAGGCGGTTTGAGTTTTACAATCCCGGATCCCGTTTTTGTGTTCTTTTTCTTCAAATTTTCATAAGATTTGTATAGTTCGGGTCCCGAGCTTTCCGAAACATGTTTCGGATCTGAATTTGGAGCACTGGGGTGCTCCCGGTGGCTCCCGGAAGTTTTCCGGCGAAAAACCCGGTTTTCCGGCGAGACCCGCGGCGGCCACGGCGGATTCCGGCGAGTTCCGCGGCGGCGCGGCAGCGGCGCGGTGGTTTTCGGCTCCGGCACGGCGGAGTCCGGTGGCGGCACGGTGGTTTTCGGTGACCCTGCGGTGGTCCGACCAGAATGTTCCGGGGGTTCTTTAAACCCCCGTAACTCGCAAACCGTAACTCCGATTTACGAGCCGGTTGCGGCAACGCGCTCCTTGCGTCGAGGCGGACCTTTTGAACTAACTTTGAGAATTTTATGGTTCGGGATCGTGGCCCGGGAGTTAGAAACGTCGTATAAAATAATATTATTTTATTATTTTACGACTTCGGGCCGTTGTAACTTCTACCCGGAGCGTCCGATTGACGTGCCGTCAGTGGCGTTGAGACCCTGATGGTACGACGGACTTTTTGTGATGGTTTCCGAGTGTTGGGACTGCGAATGGGGTGCGGGCCCCATGAGGCCGGGTTTTGACCTTTGCGGGGAAACACAACTTTTGCACCAGGAGTCCGATTTTGGCGGATTAATAGTCGATCCTGTGTGTTTTTACGAGAGTATCGCAATGGTGCGATCCGTTCGACAAGTTTCGGAATCCAGGCGTGGGCCCCACCCGAGCCAGCCTTCGGTAAATAGTACCTTTTTCACCGGGTGTCCGTTTTGGGCGAGCGAGTAGTCGATTCCGCTTGTTTTTCTGATGGGATCGCCGTGGTGTGATCCGCTCGATGGGTTTCGGGATCGTTGTGTGGGCCCCGCACGAGCTAGCTATGATGAATAGTGCCTTTTTCACCGGTGCTCTGTTTCGGGCGAGTAAACAGCATGTCCTGCGTGTTTTTCCGCGTGGAACGCGATGGTGGCCTCGGTTTTTGCTTCGGAGGTGCGCAGTGTGGATTTGGGGCGAGTCGCTCGGGTAGCGTCGTTTGGACCAGCAGTGGTTGAGGGTTCTCCCTTGGTTCGTTCCTATGAGGGTTCGTGTGGTATCACAACCTTTGTATGGGTTTGTGATCCTCTCGATGGGATGGTTAAACTGTTAGAGTTGTGGTATCCCTCCGGTGGGCCCGGAGTGGATCCTCTAGCATCTTTACCCTAGATCGGGTTCTTGGTATCGTTGTGACCGCTTATTCACGGGCGGTGATCCCCTATCTAGCAGGTTAACCCCGTAGGGTTTGTGGCATCATCGGGAATATGATCCCCTACGCGGTGGGTCATGCACAGTAGGGTTGTGGCATCGTCGGGTTTACGATCCCCTACTCAGCATGATATTTATAGTAGGGTTGCAGTATCATTGGTTATACGATCCCCTACTCAGCGCTTGGTGTCGGTAGGGTTGCGATATCGTTGGTTATACGATCCCCTACTCAGCGCTTGGTGTCTGTAGGGTTGCAGTATCATTGGTTATGCGATCCCCTACTCAGCGTGTGGTTTCTGTAGGGTTGTGGCATCGTCGGTTCGATCCCCTACATCGCGAGTTATACTAGATAGGGTTCCGGTATCGTCGTGACCATCTTTATATGGACGATGATCCTCTATCTGAGTGAGAAGCTTCTGTCGAGTGCCAGATTGGGTTGTGGTATCCCCCAACGGATCCTGGGTGTGATCCCCCATCTGTGAGAACTACGTATGCCAGATCGGGTCGTGGTATCCCCCAGCGGACCCTGGGAGTGATCCCCTATCTGTGAGCTACGTATACCGGTGTGGGTCTTGGTATCCCCTAGCGGCGATCCTCTCTCCGAGGAGTTTGGTGGTTATGTTGTTTCAGCGATGTTTCCTCAGTGATGTTGTCCGACGAGCGTGGTCTCTCGGGTGAGCATCTGAGATGTTTGTTTGGGACCCGATGGAGTGTATCTCTCGGATGAGTGTCATATGGTATGACAGTGTTCGTGGTGTACTCTCCATGTTGTGGACAGTTGCTGGTGACGAGGTCGGTACCTCTTGTGGCTTTGTGGCATGAGCTGTGTATATCTGGATTGTTCAAGGTGTATGTATGGGCATACACCTGAGCTGAGCTGAGCTGACTAGTTGTGTTAGCCGAGGATGGTCACGAGATGGAGTTTCACTCTCGTCCGGGTTCCCTCTGGCTGGGTTGAGCAGACTGTTTCCTTTCAGTTGCTCCCTTGGGTTTTGGGTTTTTGGGGTTCCTACTAAGTATGTTTATACTCACCCCTGCACGGGCTTTGCCCGCACATGTTTGTGTCTTGTGCAGACCACAGGGCTTTTGACGGAGTCTCAGGAGGACCCGGAGCAGGCAGAGCTTAGTGAGCGAGGGAGCTTTCCAGCGGGTGTTTGTGGCAGCGTTCCCCTTCTTCAGAGCAGGTTGGATACGCTTCTGTAGTTTTCTTTTGGTGGGCCCTATTTTGCCCTTGTACCTTTGCTGTTGCTCTCTGGTTGTGGGATAGATTGTATGCATGCATATACTTTTCAGTTTCTATATCTCTGCACTGTTGCATGGAGGTGTTTGTGGGTGCGTGTGTACAGGTACCATAGGCTAATGCCTCCCATGTGTGTGATAGCCTACTCGGCGCTAGTCGCCTGCCCCTGGCCTATTGGAGGCGGGCTTGGGGAGTCACGGCTCGAGCCCCGTTGGGTCGGGTCGTGACAACCAGAGTTCGACGGGCAGGCCAGGCAGTGCACCAGGGGGCGCGGGCAGCACGTGGGACGCGGGGGTTGTGGGCATCGCACTGGGGCTCTGCGGGGGCTGCGTAGTTAATGGAGGCCATGCGTAACGCAACTTTTTCTCGCCGCCTTTGTCACCATTGCCTCAGTTCCAAGCCGTCATTACATCGCCATTGACTCAAGGTTCCAAAACCACAAAGGTTGTGGATGGGTCGGGCTGTGTTCGTTTTCCCCGAACCCTCCAAGATATATTGATAACACTTGGCTCATGAATTTGATTCTACGTGAGAAGGTAATGTGTTAAATAACTTAAAACACACCCCTTCCTTTCTAGTTGTCGGGAATTAGTTCGTCGTAGGGGAAGATGATGTTGTTGTCGTTCGTCATACGCTTCCACTTTCAAGCTCGTGCGTCGGTCCGTTGACGATGAAGAGGAAGGAAAAAGGGGCATTAGAGAGGTCCCATGTCAGAAGGGGGTTCCGAGAATGAAACCGAGGAAGAAGCGTCATCCCCAGCATCTTCGTCTTCTTCGTTGGAGGATTCTATTCTCCCAAGCTCTCCACTAAAGAGTGAATAAACGTGCCAAAATAATATATTTTAATCTATTATGCTCAGTGGCATGAATTAATTAAGTGGGTCCCACTTAATTAAATTCACGATGTTGGAAAATTAATCTAAATTCAAAAAAGAGTGGAGAGGCTCCACAAAATTAATTACACGACGTTGGCATATTAAATTTGGGGAGTTTTGAGGGGGTTCGAGGCCTGGGTGGTCCCTAACTATTTAAACATGAAGAGGGTCAAGGGGGGTTCGCTTCAATTTAATGGAGGTTTTATTCTCATACATTAAGAGGGGAGTTAGAGACCATGAGGCTCTCCCTCAGTAATGAGGGAGAGTTAAGAGGTTTCCTCCACTCCCATTAAATGGAGGGTTAAGCCCTGTGTGGACCCCACGTCATAACCTCTCGCAGGTGGTTATGCTACTCGGGTGGTCCCCACCCCAATTATCCTCCCATGGGAGGATAGGGTCTGGTGGTCCCACCACAAACTCCCATGTGGATCTTTTAACTAACATTACTACATGTCTTGGGTTCAAAAAAAAAAAGAAGTTTTCACTTATTTTATTTTATTAATCCACGTGAAACCCAAAAACCAACTCTCATACCCGATCATCCACCGTCTGGGTGAAAGTCTTCTTAAGAAAAAACCGGCGCTGCGAGTTCAACAGTGCCCTCATATTTCAATTATCAGCACCCATTCAAAAGTTATAAAAACCCGCTCGTATGTTTACTGAACATACCTAAACAAAACATAAAAAATTGATTCCGGGCACACTGGGCATCGGATTGAGGCGCCATCAGAAAGTGCAGAGTCGTAAAATTCCCATGTATTTAAAAAAGATTCCACGGGAATTCCAGGTCTTTATAGTTACAATATTTAATTGATGAATGATTCATATTTGTTATATACTGTTATTATGGTGAAATATTTAGTAATTTAGGATGTTTTATAATTATTTAAATTTTAATATATATATGTGTATAGATTAATAAAATAATTTTTTTGGATAAAAAAGTTACGACAAAGGAATTTTATCCACTCATAATTAACTATCTCTATAACTACCTTAACATAAAATACAGACAATAGAACTATATAAAACAAAACTATGAGACTGTTGTAACCATATTATAGGTTATTAATATAGATTCTAATATTAAATATTGGATCTTCCATTCTTTGGATTGTATTGAATAAAAGGGATAATTAATACTGAAAATACAATTTAATATAGAATGATTATTAAATGGGTCATACGAAAATATCAATTAGTAAAATCAAGTAAATAAATAGAATTATTATTTTTATACAATATTATAATAAATCTAAATTATTTATGTTTGATTTTGGGGAAAGTTCAGTAATGGAGTAATCATCAGAAAGGCTATTGTTGAATCAATTTCCATTTCATTGTTTCATAATCACAATGCATTGAATATGTATGTAATGTTTTATTATAAACTTAAATTACAATAATTTATATCATATAATCCACCTAACTCTTGAAAAATTAAATTTTAATGTTGAAAATATAATATTTTCTTCATTTTTAGTTAATAAAATTAAAATGTTTTTAATAATAAATCACATTATCTCAATAAGAACAGTTTCCTCGATTTATTGAATTCTTTGTTAACAATTATGTTTTATTCTCTTATTTTGAATTCAAAAAAAATTATGTTCTAAAATATAAATAATCCTACTTTTAGTCTTTATAAAATTATGTTTCATAACTCATTCATCAATGTTTTTCTCAAATGCAACCTAAAATTGATAAAAATATATGAATTTTAACATTTTTATATTTTGAATCTTATAATTCCAATTTTATTTTGTGATATTTATTAATTTTTATGTTATTATTTTTTGGGAATATATTAGAAAAATTAATTGATGACATCATCTTGAAAACATCTCAAATATGAATTTTTCAAGTGTCTTTTAACAAAAGTTTCATTCAAAAATGATTAAAAGTTTTTTTGAAAAATATTTACATGAATTCACCTATATTTTCTACTCTAAATCCTAATGATATTCCTCTAATGGGGTTATGCTTCATGGATCACCATGAAAGTTTTCATATGTAACACTTCTTATGGGTTATTAATTTTTTGGCATTAACCATAAAAATTGTAAACTCCCATTAATGTGATATCATTTGAAAATGTTTTGTATCTAATCTTCATGAATTGGGTTTTTTCCTTATAATTTGAATTATTGATCCCTTGTATCGCAGAAAAGTGTTAATTATATTTACTAAATATAAATATGAAATTTATGAGTGTAATGTATCTACTAATTTTATCCATATCTATAAAAAATGAAATTATATGTATACTTGTTTGTGGGTATCATTGCTCCCAAAATTAATACTGGTAATTATTATTGTTATATTTGATCTTAAAATTATCTATGTGGATTTTGGTTTCCATATTCAGTTATAACATTAAAACGGAATATTAGTCCGACTATATATGTTCACAATGTAATAATATTCTATAATCATGTGTGTGAAACACTTTTATGTTTATCAAATTTCTAATGCGGATCTCAAATGATTATCATTATTACCTAATGTTATTTTATTATTATTCAATAATGTATAAATTGTTTCTTGATGATCCCTTATAACCTATATGTTCTAATACCATTCCTTATTTAAAAATCATAATATTCTATAATTGTTTATGTAGATATTTTAACAATATTTATTTCATTTATCATGATTCTGATCTATAAATTTAATATTCATAAATATTTTATTATCACACTGAGAATTTGATATCCCTAATTATTATGTTTCCCATATAACAATGGAATTACATGTTGGAAGTTTTTAGAAGGAAATTGTGTTTGAATAATTTTATGGAATATTTTATTTATTCAATGTTAATTTATAATTATATGTATATTATCATTATATTGATTATGAAATTGGGTTCTAGGATTTAACATTTATTTTTAAATGTAATATTTAAAAATTATTTTATAATGTAATATATATTATTATATTAAGGATTAGTAATTTTTTTTCAATTTATATATAAAATGATTTTTTTAATTATTTATAGATTCATATTGGGAAAAGGGACTCAGAATTGAAATTTTTGAATTTATGTATGCTCGAGTTTTGTTTTGTGTTATTAAAGAAACCACATTTTATCTGAAAAGTACTCATGTTGATATAGAGTAAGGGATAAGTGGCCCGAGCGACTATATTTCTACATCTTTGAACCAGTAAAACCTTAAACCATGGTATATCCCAATAATGTGGCTTTCCAAGGGGGGGACCATTTAGAGAAATCATTCCATTAAATAATATAATGATAATGACATGAAAATGAAATTAAAGGACACATATTCCTATACCTTTAATGGTTTATTTTTTGATCATGGGGTCTGCACAATTAATGATTGATTATGGCTATTTAGAAACCTGGGAAAATCATTCTAGAAAAGCCTCCCTAGAAAATCAATATATTCAAACACATGTGGGGGAGTAGAATTAGTTGAATATACCCTACCATCTATATCCATGATAAGGGGTTTCTCTTGATTTAAATTTCCTTTTGTTTCATTTATGTCACATAATAAATTATTAGTTATTTTATTTTATACCCTGTCAAGAGGATTTATTAATAGTGTTTCACAAAATTTTCAATGGATCAGAGAGAAATAAAATGTTTATGGTGTGGATATCATGTGTGGTGGCCTTGGGAGGAATCCAATATGATGTCTGCAAAATATTAATAGTGTACTTTATAGAATTATGTCACATTGGTATTTTAATTATTATTTTATCTCAGATTGGAAGAAATTTACATTTGGTACTGCGATAGTATCGCGGTGTGTAATAGATATTTGTGGGTAGTGGCTCATAGTTTTGATTCAAAAAATATTCCCAATGATATTTTAATTAGTTATTTATTATTTTTTAATATAATGGAAAATTTATGAATTTTTTATAATAATTATTATTGGTTTATGGTGTGAGGATGTATTTATGGAGCAGATATGGAATTAGAAAATATAGAGATGTGCTTGATTGATGTATTGAGTAATGTGTCTTGGATGGTATATCTAAGAAAGAGGTACTTATCCCCTCAATTTAAATTCCCTAAACTGATATAAATGATATTCTCTATCATTAATTTTTTATATGTTATATTAGAATTTATTGTGATTGGGAGTGGCTGATAGAAACATTTAGGTAAATGTTGTGTCTCCCATTCTCATTTTATTCTCTCTTTAGGTAAATAAGTGAATAAAAATTTCTTGGATATTATATTCCATTGGGAATAGATGAATATTTAATAAATATAGGGAATTTAAGGGTCATGGGATATGAGTGGTGATGTTGGTAGCCCAGTATGTTTTTCAAAGGGCCACATGGGAAATGAAAGAGGCATAATACAAGTGGGGACTAGTGAGGAAGTCATATGTAATATTCATATAGAGTGACACCATCCCGAGGGTGTATTAAAAGTTATTGAGATTTGTTGATAAGTTTTTTATGTTTGAAAATGATGTTTTTCGATGTATAAGCTTTCCCACTACTGTTTGGGTTTGGATAACTATCGAGATAAGTACACGAGGAGACCTAGGCACATTCCATGGATTTTATTTATCAAAATTATCTATAAATCCTTTCATATTAGAGTTAAGTGTATTGGGTTGTTTCTTTTTTGGGGGTATGATTTATGATGGTATTTGGTGAGGTTATCTCAAACATTGATGTTTGGATGGATATTGGTCTTTAAGAACCATTAGACATTGAAGGTTATAATTATGAGCTGGTTTCAATCAAGAGATACAATGATAAGTGGTGTAGGACTCCTCTATTTTTCTAATGAGAGTGTTGTTGTATGTTGTGATGTTGGGTTAGGTCTTGATTGACTAACATCATGGGAAATATTCTTATCATTGTGATGGAATATGGTGTATGTATATAATTTCATGACTGTGTGTGTGCATGTTCTTTATATAGTTGATAAATTCCAATAGGGAATGATATCCTAAGGATTAACCTATAATGAGTGTAGATTGGTGCAAGAGTGACTACCTTAAAGAATATGGATTTAATTTTGAATGGAATAAAACCTTCATTGATTATTATTGGATCATGTGATTAAACATAGGATGACAGGATTTTGTTGGGGACCAATTGTGGGAGGAATTTATTGTTGTATGAATGCCTATATGGATGTGGGATATTATCTCATATAGTACGGATTCTTGGATAACATATTATATGGGTTATGGTATGATGCATGATAGGGATGATGGACATTTCCCAAAGAGTATTTGGTCGCTGGGGATATACTTCTAGTGAGTTTCTAGGTAATTGGATGATAATAGGCATGAATAATGAACTGTAACATGATACATAATGGAGTAGGTAGAATATTGTAGAATGAACATAGAAAATAACTTCTTTACGAGGATATTGATAGGATGATTCTCAAATATTAAAATTATAATTCGAGGTGGACTTTGAAAATGATGAAAGGAGTTGTGGAGAATATGTGTAATTATACCATGAAACTAATGTAGTTTTCATTGGATGTTGTTGTATACTGGATATCACATAGTGACATGATGAACATGGAGTATGGTAGGGCTAGCTGTCATACAACATTCATGGAATTTGAGTGAAATGTTTTATTTCATTTTATAAAAAGTATATGTTGTTATATTCTAGGTCAATTTTTTAAGTCCAAACTGATATTTAATTCTCACACCATACAAAACCACCCTAGTTATTGACCAACCATAATCTTAAATTATAGGTTAAAATAGAATTTGTAGTTTATCAGAAAGTTGTAGTATGACGGTTTAGGGAGATATGATGGTGAACATAACAGATATTATTAGGGTTTTTTGTCTCTGTTGCAATTCATTGGTTTATTTTATATATATTATTAGAATTGTTTGATATAAATTTATTTCTAACTATATTTACTATAGAATTTAATATTACATTATGTTTCTCTAAATATTTGTACTCAAATAATATGAAGAATGTTTCATTATTTTACCACATTAGTATAACTCTGATTGAGGTTCTGTTTATTCCCATAGTATATATTAGGTCATAATCTATAGAAAACAACCTATAGTATATTAGGAGTACCAATTTATGGAACATGAAACCTCAAGCTAGATGGTGTTTTATGGGAGAGGCCTCATAAATTTGTGTAATAACCTTTTTCTGTCTTACTATTCGGTGATATGGTAGAAATATTGATTTGTAATGTGTATGATTTTATAATAGGTCTAATATTGGCGATACATAAAACCTTTTTCTATTAGATTACATTTTTACTGTGTTGTTGGTATTATTGTACCAATTTAGTTCAGCTATGGAGGAAATGTTTATTGAATATGATTTTTTTAATAAAGTGATTTTATATATTGTATTTTGTTTTTCACCATTAGTAGGATGCCTATGATAATATATCAAGATAAGTATTGTTGGATCGACAAGAGTAAAATGTTCGAGACTTTGAATGTTTTTTGGATGCGTGGATCATCTATTTAAAATTTCAGTAGAATTCAATATGGATATTTATTATAATTTTTTTTTTTGATTTTACAAAAGAAAAGTCTAGTTTATTTCCTATAATGGTATGTGATGTGGATAATAATATAGTATGTTTTGCAATGATGAATGTTATGTACCTTATTCTAGGGAGAGATATTGGAACATAGTAGGGTAGTTTTGTAATTTATGGAATTTGTAGTGAAACCTTGGTTGGTTTGGTTTTAGAATTTTATGTGTGTGAAATGATATGTGGATGGGAATTGATTAATTTTTTGATGGTGTTTAGTAAAATAATATTTCAATAATAATGGATAGTGATATTATTTATAGCTTATGCGTGGAATTATAATTAATCAATCATTGTGGTTATGCGAATAAAACATGCGAGGGTATAAAAATGGAACATGGATGATTTTTATCTACATCATGTAAGGATAAAAAGGTTGGTTCAAATGAATATATGACCCTATTAATCTGATTATTCTTATATAATAGTTTTATAAGGACACAATTACTCAATTAAGGTTCCAAAATATTAATTGTGGGGAGAGTGATCATGACATTATCATTGTAAAGTTGAGGAATATTAGGTTACATAGTGATGTAATGTAATGTAGTGGGGCATGTTTAGTGGGTTAGGCACATGAGAATAGGTTCAATGAGGTGTTACTGGTTAGTGGGTAAGTATGGGGTTTAAATTGGGTTATATGGTATTTAATGGTCATTGGGATTAGATGATATCATGTAAGATCACATGAGAGACCCTATGATAGGGTTCTCAGTGAATAAATCGAACTAAGGGGGAAAGTAATCATGTTTGGGACTTTTCATTGAAATCATTAGTGTACGGTGTATAATTCACTAGAAAAACATGTTTTTTGATATATTTAAAAAATTATATGAGGTATTTACTAGTATGTTGTGAATATATCAGGATTTTGATACACCCAATATGTATTGTGGTTGTAGTTCACTCATGACATACATGCGGGCCTAGAATAGTAGGGTATTTATCATATTCAAGTATTAATAGAATCATTGAGGGGGATTTTGGGAACCATTGGGGTTAGTGAATGGGACCTGTAATAATTGAATCTGTATTCTATAGATGGAAGTACAGAACAAAAAAAATTATTTTCTCTAGTGCTTGAGAATGAAAGGGATTGTCTTATCATGTCACGATGTAAGGTAATGTTTATAGCATGTGTCTTGGAGTTCATTTATTAAATTTCCAAGACATGATAATGAAAATATTAATTTTGGGAGTATGATATCAATATAAATTTAATTATAATGATAGAATTATGATGAGGTTAGAACACTCAACATGTAGTTTGGGTAACACATTGATACCATTTTGTTGTATGATGAGGTGTTGTTTGAATCCTAAGCTAAAACCAGATCAAAAAAATTGATAAACTTTTAGTTTATGTTGGTGTGTTGTTATTTGGTGTAGGGTTATTTTTCTATGATCAATGGTTGAGTATATTAGATGTTCATTGATGGTTGTGGTGGGAGAAATAAATACCAGGAATGTATTTGGTGATATAACAACGAAATAAATTTAGTATTATGTATGTAGACTATTTTAAACGATTTTAGTGTCATGATTCCTCTTGCTATTGGGATTCTTTGTAATGCATTTCAGTGAAATTTAAATGGGTTTAAATGATCGTTTCTAGGATAAAATCACATATAAAATGAATTGATAGAGTTTCTTTGTGGAATCAGATGTTGTGTAATTAGAGGTTCCATTTAACCGGTGTTAAAATTTTGTTTTAATGGTCAATATAATGATTATTTGTTTTCATTAATCAGAACCCAGTCATTAAGAGATCAATAATAAATATTTAATATTCATAAATATTACTATATTTTGGTGAGTTCTAAAACCCTAGCATAAAATTATTATAGATATTGTTGTGTTTTGGAGAGGTAGGTGTTCTGAGTGCCATCTCAATGATAAAATTGGTGGAATGAAAAAAATTATACTATTGGTAAATATTTTACTTTTGAGTTTGGAATTGTATGGTTAATGTTTGGATTTCATTACACATTATAAAATGATGATTTATCGGTGAATTGAAAATTATGATATGTATAGGTAAGATTACAAGGACTAAAAATAATGCATGACTATGGGATTCAATATGGAAAATGTTTTCAAATGAATAATAAAATGTTGTTTGATTATTATGATTAGAAAACATATCTATTTTTGTCCTTATGAGGTTTATTTTTGAAAATAGAACTCAAATTGGGAGTTATTTAATTTTCAAATACATAATGTCTATTTTTAGATACATAAATAGTATTGAATGGATTTATAGGTGAAAATGTGGGAAATAGTTATGATTTAGGTGTTTTGGGAGGGAGAATTACTACAACCTACATCAATTCACAACAACAAAAAATGTTTTACACTGTGAATAATGTTGTCCTAGAATATAACCCTACTACTAAATCAATTCACAACATGATCCATGTGTTTACAGTATGAAAATATTTTTCATGGGATTTAGGTCCCTCTACATCAATTGGTTCAGAGTGTATACCAAGGGTTATCAGCATAAATGGTGGCCTAATGGGTTTTATAAAAAAATGTTAAAACATTAGCTTTTGTAACCACATTCATGACCAGGGTTTGTTTCTGTATATGATAGATATGAATAAGATTATTCTATACTCCATTCATTCCCCCATGATGAGGGATTGTTTTTTTTGTCATAAGATGGTTCATGTTAATTCCCTTGATTCGTTTATGGTTCCCAGTTTTTACTACTAATATGGATGATATTTTCTTAGGGATTTTAATGATTTAAATAAATCATGATGTTTTTTGATTATTGGTGTTAATTCATGTGTTGTGTCTAGAGAAGGAAAAGAGCCAATATCTACAAATTTTTGACCCATTACGGAAAATAAATTTATGAATGATTGTGTTTAAGGGTGTTACATAAATTACATAGTAATTCTTATTTTATGTTCATCAGTGGTATGTTGATCATGCTTTCTCCTGGTTTTATCTAAATAACTTCTATGTGTGATTGGTCATGGGTTTGGTACAGAATAGTTTGTGATTAATTTCACATCAATTATGACTCTTATGATAAATCTAAATAATTAATTATATTTTTTTAAATTTTTTATATGTCATCGTTTGATGGTAAATTAGATCAGAAGATTATATTTTCTCAAATGAGGATAAAAAGGCTTGACTGAGGTTGTCAAGATATTTTATATATATTAACTCCATCATAGAGGTTTGTAGACCCTTAAAAACATATTTAGAACTAGCATATATTATTATATAGTCAATTAATGTTTCATTTGTTTAGAAATAATGAATTATGAAATGGAGTGACTTGGAGAATGAGAAGAGGTTATGTTAGGTTTACTACGATCATGTTTGTGTGGTCTTTATAACTTGATTGAATGAGGATTAAAATGCAAAAATGTCTTCAACGTGTTTGGATATTTGTTTAAATGATGTGATCCCTTGCGTCGGCCTTGATAAAGGAGATGTGTTTATTGTATCAAAATATGTTATTCTATGGGATATTTTGGTCGCATCATAAGGCATACACCTAATGATGATGGGTGAGATGGTTTAAAATTTCGTACAAGAAATTTGAAACCCTTACTAGTTTTTATAAAGTCATAGATTGTATTATGAGTATAATGTCTACTTCATGAGTAGTTGGGTAGTAAATAAGAGGTTTTCCCTCAAAGTGTTGTTTTAAAATATCTTATAATGGTAGTATGAAATGGTATATAGGTGTTGTTTATGTATAATTTTTGGGACGTGTATTATGGATGCCTTGGGAATGTGAATGTAGTGTCTTGAGATGATCCTTGTGTAGTAGGAGTGAGAAGGGAAATTGTTGAGGTTGGATTTGATTTTTTGGTCCTCGTCATGGCAAGCCTCTGAATAGTTATTTTATAGATGGGTGACTAGAGTGCGGTGGTATGAGTGAAAAATGATCATAATAGGTCTGGATGACCTAGTGGGAACAGTGATAATGATGTTTTGGTTTCTAATGATGAGGGACTAAGTTACATGAAAATATCACCCCCATATTACTTAATGAGATTTTTGATGTGGTGCACACCATGTGTTAAATTTCATGTGTATGTGTATTCTTGTTCATGTGATAGGTGATTTATTAATATTCGTGATATAATTATGAATAATAGATCACAATGAGTTTAGGTATTTACTAAATAGACTACTATGGTGGATATAATGTCCTTGTGTGCATGAAATAGGTCATTACCATAAGGAGTCTTGAATCATATGATTGACCATACCATGAGTGACAGAGATTGTGGATAATCATTTGGTGGATGGGTCATGGTAATATATAGGATGATGATATTGTATCTTTTGGGAATATATTTTGGTCAAGGGATACACAATTTATGGAATCACATTATAATTATGGATGTGGATGATAGAATAATAAGAGAGGCCTAGGTCATAGATGAGGATTACCATTGATTTCCATGGTTATTGGATGACGCAAGATATAATAGATGGAACGTACCTTAAGAGATAATGTAATGGGTTATGTTGTAGGCATATGAATGTTCTTTTTTACATCATGTATTGGGACAATGTTAATTTTATTCCATCCCTTCAAAATTCATGTATAGGTTGGACAATATGTGTGATGGAAAAAAGATGCGGTGATGATGTTGAAATTAAACATGGCACCGAAAGAGGATTGATTGTGTCCCATGGTATCCTAGTTAGTAGATGATGACCTAATGTGAGGGGAGTTGTTGTGGTCTTTCGTGCAAATGACATTCATGGTATTTATTTGACTTGTTTTTTATCGTAATCATGCATAAAAATATATGTGGGTGTATAGCAGGGGTTCATTGTTATCTCGTAAAAATATGTATTTATAACACCCATTTTAGGTTCCTTAAATAGAATGAAAACCTTCTGTCTTCACTCAAATTTAGTACATGACGTGTAAAAAATTAAAATAGTAAGCATAGTGGGTATATTGTTTGTGGTTTTATATGAAACATGGATGGAAGCAGTTTAATTTTCATATGTTATATTTGTTGTCTTTTTTTTGTAGATATTATTTCATATTGGGTGATTAATTTATGTATGAATATATGACTTCTATGTGACACTGAAATTTTTCTTATCTATATGTGCTTATTGGGATTATGTGTGATGAATGTTGTGTTTGATTTGATGATATTATTTTTATTTTATTTTAGGATTTAGTAAACCCAATATATGGTTAAGGTCCCCTCCACGAGTCAATATCTATTATTATATGGGGAGGAAAATGTGAGGACACAAGGAACCTTCAAATAGAGTGTGATTCTAGGATGATTTTTCACACAGGTTATACATTGGACATCTCAGTTAGTACCAAATCAATTCTTAGTTATTTTTTATTATTACTGTAACAAGTATTTTATAATTAATAAAAAATAAACCTTCATTGAATCAGAATTATTAGAGTCTAAAATCATGGTTTCAATGAGAAAATATGTTTTCATAAATTTTTTTATGATTATTAACATATATTCCAATAATATATTATTTTTTGTTACGTTTTTTAATCCATTTAGTTTCAAAAAAGTCTGTAGTATAGAGGAACTGAGTTATAGATGGTTGTAATGTAATATGTTATAATTATCTCAATTAGAACCCAAAGGTCACAGAAAATGTTGTATAAAATATTTTAGTGATTTTAATTTCACTATCTATGTAAATTAATAAAAATATGATCCATATCATATTTTAAAAATATTCATAGAAAGAACCGCTCATTATTGAGTAATTTCATTAGTGAAATCATATTTCCATTAGTATGACATTTGATCAACTGGATTTTTAATAAATTATCTACAAAAAAGATTCTATATATTCTATTTTAATATAAAATTAACATAAAAAGGTTTACTTATATTTTTATTATTAATAATGTGAAACTAAAAAATGGTATTGTATCATTATTGTGTGTCTTAAAAGGAATAATTAGAAATTAATTAATGATATAGGTTTACAAAAAATAATCTCCACCAAGTATTCTCCCATATCACATTTTTCAAAAATTGTGATAAAATACAATGGGATGAAATAAAATTTTTATTAATCCCTTGGTATCCATAAATGGATATTCAATGTACACATAATTTAAACATAATGATTTATTATTAAGCTATAAAAGAAGAAAGATCATTTTATTCGTGTATTATAATAATTTTTTGAAATGGAATTGTATATAATAAAATTTGTAAGATAAGTATATATTCACTGGTTATCACTTATGGTGGAAATTCATGATAATTACTCTAATTAATCAAATGTATTTGGATAAATGAAAATAAGATAGATATTCTTGGAAACTATAATGATAAATTACATGGAGGTGTGAATGTTGATATTCATATGTGCCAATAATTATTGTTGGTTCACATCAAAAATTTCCATAATGGACCAACAACATGTTTCCCACTATGTAATGAAAGCAACGAAGCCCAAAACCAATAATGAAATAAAATAGGGAAAATTATCACAATTGAGGAGAAGAATATCACAACTATTGCACTTTTATGCCCCCTGTGTGAATGGAATTTAAAAATAGGGATGAATTTTATGATTAGAACTTTATTAATTTACATAAAATATATATCTTGATAAAAATATTGAATTATAAAATTTTATGTTTGAATAGAGTAAATAGATGAACACATATGAATATTATATTCGTTTGGATATAAAAACTCTTACACATACTCTAAACACTCGATCAAAGGGAGTATGGTGTGGCAATAATATAATGGAAAATATTATATGTTCCCAACATAAACCAAGGAATTTACAAAGGGAGAAATCCAAACCCATACATTCAATAAGGTAAAAACAAATAACATATTGTTTTAATAGGGGAATACCAATACCTATATCCTTTTTTGGGAGTATTAAAAAACTATATTTTATATATAGAGTATCCAAAACCTAGAATGAATTTTATTTGAACAATTTGAACTGGTGTAATACCTTTTAGTCAAGTTGGATGATACAAAAATCCAATTTATGTGTGGTATAACCAATGATTGTTACAATTCGTTTATAATGTCCCATAAATTAATGAGTGAATTCTTTTATAGGAAAATTGAATGATTTGAATAATGGGAAATTCCTTTTAGTATGGGTGATTGGATAAAGGTTATAAGTGATTGAACATATTGATGATATTTTAATTTCATTTTTATAGTATTTAAATACTTTTCACCCGTAACATTGATAAAGATAATCATTATGGGACACAGGGGGAAAACTCGGTTCATAGAGGCTAACATTTCTTAGGTTACACGTGGGATCCAATGTTCAATGTCTTTTATAACAACATGGTGAATGACACTATATAAATATCTATGATTTCAGAGGGGTATTGTGGTATTAAATATATAGTGGTAATGGGGAATTAATTTTCTTATAAGAGGGTTTCTGTCCATTGAATATTAAGGATATGGAGAGGAGAACCATATCAAAAATCTCTTGATATGGGGGGTGTTTGGGTGTTTTATCTTGGTGGGTAAACATGGAACATTCAATATAGGGAGGTTTCTTCTATGTTTATTTTGGTGTGTTTTAAACCTATACGGGATATTTCTAATGTGCACCAAATTGTTGGGAAACTTAGGGTGTTATTCATTTGAGCGATTGGGTATTTAAAATTTCACAATAATTTCATTCATCCAATTCAATTATATTTCGTTTTTTTTGTATTTATCATTCACTATTATAAATTATGAACCAATGAAACACCAATATCCATCTTAGATTCACCATGATTCAAGGTGGTTTTTGGTGTGATTTATTCATTGACTTATATTATGTTTACTATTTTCCTATCGTTAACATTATATTGTTTCTATCACTCATTTTATGTGAATGGAAATAGGATTTGGTTATTATTTCCACTGAATCATTATGGATATAATTGAATATTATCAATTATTTTTATGAAAATTGGTAAATATTGATGTAAATTTATTGAAATCAACTGAATTCCATTTCATTAATGGTATATTGTATGATGATTTTATTTTTTAATTTTCTATAAATCTGAAATTTTTTTAATTTAAAATATTATTATTATTTTATAATTTAAAAAAATATTTAACTAATAATATGACCCCTATTTGGTGTTTTGTCATAGTTTCTGTGTAATGAGGGATTCTGATGATATTTTTGACATTATGCCTTCCTGGATAATATATATTCGTTTTTGATAAATTATTAAAAGTTTTCTGAACAATTAATTATAATGTTATACAACAAATTTTTTTTAATGATTTTTTATTTTTTCTCAAGATGATGGATGATTTTTGGTTCAATTTGGATGATCATGGGATAGATTATTCATGATGTGATTAAGTGAAATAACTGTTATTTGATGACCGGGATTGTTATGAATTTGACATATAGTAATTTGAATTATATATTTCTTATTATATGTGTGGTATTACCCTTGAGGGATGATGGACCTTTTATGTTAAATGAATATCTTAATTTATATAAATTTATTGATAGTGGATGATGTACCAAATCTAATGAGTGTCCTTGGGAACTAACTTGATGGCTATGTTGTTGATGATAGAGGCAAGAGGATAATTGAAAAACTTTTTTTATATGGAACAGTCATGGTGATAATTAAATGTATTTAATGATCATATAGTACCATGATATGTTCTTTAGACCATTGATATGTGATATATTATAAATTTATATTGATATTTTGAGTGGGTAATGTGAGAATCCCTGAAAAGACTTTAAGATGTCAGACTAGTTTATGAATTTGTGGTATCAGTATTCAATCCCCACTAGTGTGTGAGAACCTAGTGGATGAGTTATTTGTAGAATGATGTTATGTAGAGTATGATGACTTATTTGAGTATTATTTTTATTTGTGGTGGGACATCCACCATATCATCAGATTAATTCTAGTGATGCTTGTCCTTTGAGGACGATGTGACTATGATTTGATAACGACCAGTCATAGGGAATGATGCCCTCCCTATAAAGGAAATTTACCCATTAGATGATAATGTAGTAGAAGAGAACATATGGGGTTTTAAAGATATGAAGTGAACTAAGGGATCTTTGTGGGTTCCAGGTGAGGTGATGACTCTAGAGGTGGATTATAAGAAATGGGTTATAATGATGGTTTCACTTTGAATGTAAAATCAATTTTGTGAGCCTATTATGGTTATAATGAATCATATTTATGAAATTCATAGGAAGACCTCAGATAGGTATGAAGGGTTTGGGTAAATGGGAAACCCATCAATAATCTAATTATGATACGAATGGGGTGTCTTTCACAACACAATGATATTTAAATGAAAAATGGTATACCTAGGAAGAGATCCTCTGATCCTAAATTTATGCCATATATTTTTATAGAATGGATTTGAAATTATCCATGTGTTTTTTATGTTATGAGATTATATTTCCCTAGATAAGGTTCATGAAAATTTGGATAAGTGACTCTCCTTCCCATGTGGAACATGGGATTGGTTTTGGAAAAGTTTGAAATGAATCAAGGATTTGATTATTTTATAGGTATATATATCAATAAATTCAGTCCTTTGAATCTGCAATATTTAATTTCACACTATAATTTGAAATATATAATTGTTCAGGAATTAAATTGTGAAGAACGTTATATTTTTTCATGATTATTTCAGTTTTAATGCCTTTGAAAAAATTCATGGCTTCATCTAATGGGTCATGAGTAGTAATTCTGTGGTAACACCCCTTTGATTTGTCACACAATTACTATGTATCAACTAATACATGATCATATGAAATTTACATGATCCTAATATAGGTTCTTATGGGTTTGTTATGTTCTCAGAGACAATTCTACATTGGGAGTTTCTTGTTTGGTTTAATCTGGGGTTTCATAATTGAAATATGGGATGAGTATATGAGATTTAATTTTACATTTGTGTCTTATTAATTTATTCATATGAGATTTTCAAAAAAAAATTATCGATGTTTATCTGTTATGTTCAACACCTCACTGAATGTTACCTACAAAGTGGTAGTAGTAAACATCATGGGAGGCCATAGAACATGGTTACCCATAAAACATCATAGGGTTCAGGATTATGATAGAAGGTGTACGATATTTAGTTTTTCAGAAAGGTATATAGTATTTATTAGAGTCATGGACAAGGGATGTCTCTTGAATTGTAGTATAGAATTATTTTATATTAAATTTTAAATTTTTATTTTTTTCATCACACAATGTGTATTGTATTGTATGCTAGATTGAATATGATTCATTATGAATACATTCTATGACATATTCCTTTATCATAACATTGCATATTTTTATTACCATTATTTACACTAATATTTTATAGATGTTTTTATATTATTTATATATTATTATAAACTATGATAGGTGGTATTATATGCATGTTGTGACACCCAAGACCCCTATTCCATTAATTCACTAGTTCATGTAGATGACATCATGTGGTCTAGAATCATACTATTATAGAACATAAAAATCCCAATGGTGATGTCATGGTGTTGGGAATCACAATTAAGTATTAGATATTTTATATTGATCATATCATATAATTTTATAGGTTTTTCCCTTCAATTTGGGTCGATGGTAGACATATTACATATGAATATGTAGGATCATGTGAGTGATATTGGATTCATAAATCATTGAAACCATTATTGGTACGAAATATTTGTTATAAAGGAAATTGGATTTTAATTCATGGATTTTTATTTTATTTTCTCATGATATAATAATGAATGAATGTAAAATGTATTATGGAATTATAATGTAATTTTTTTTATCTCTTATACAACTAGTAAGAAAGAGGTGTTCAAGAATGTAGTTTAGAATATATAATTTACATGAAGTACACATTATATTTTGTGATTTATAATAATAATGACTAGTAGTTTAGGTGTTTTAGGTTTATGAATAAACATGTATGGAATTTATAAATATAATATGTGGGTAGAATTTTTTCTAAGATGAACCATGATATATTTTATCCTATAGTTAAGAAACTTTGTTCTACAATAGAAAGAATCTTGATGATTACTATATAAAAACATAACACATGTGATATTTTGTGACTAATATAAATCCTATATAGGTATTTTATTCACTGAAACTAATTCCAAAAAAGGTTCCACCTATTTAAAATGGGAGAACAATCTATATAGTATTTTTTTAAATAGTCTCATGCAGGTCTTCTATGTCAAAATTTGGTCCGACTATTGTGAAAAATACATGGATCATGGGGGTGAGATGTAGATATATATATATATATATTTGTGTGTGCATCGATTTGAATGTGATTCTCGAGAGGGGTGGAGGTATATGGAGGCCCTTTGAGGATCACCCCGAATTATTATATTCTTAATGGGTAGTTTAATAAATATATTCAAAGATAATATTAGTTCTCTATTATGGTAAATGAATTTAATATAATGTTTGATACATATATGTGAGACGAGAGAATTTTTCTAGGAACATTATTTTGATTATATTCTTATAGAAGTGGGAAAATGACTTTCCCATGGGATGTAGGCTTTTGTTAGACAAGTATTAAGGGATATGTGGGAACGATTAGTGAATAAATTCAGATGTAACTATATATAGGTTGAGTGGAGTTATGTTTTTGAGGTGAGATGTGATATACGAGGGTTATCAATATAAGGGGTTTACTCACTCTTAGGAAAATAAATGAGATTTTAAACATTGGTAGATGGTTTTTGTTACGGTACTAATGAAAATGGGGTGCAATCAAGTATATGTTATAGACATAGAGTTAGTAAAATTGAAAAATTACGATATAGATTGTCATGGGTCTTTTAGTTACATTATTTTCACATGCATGTGAAATTTTCTAGGATTTGGATTTATGAGACTAGGTTCTATGACATGTCTGTCATTGGGCCATATGTATTGGTTTATCATCTGATGGTATAAGAACATACTACCATTATGTTTTAATGATGATATTGAAATACATGTGAATGTTAAACATGGTTTCAATTCATTATATAACATTGAGAGACCTTGTATTATATGATGAAGAGTGATTTAATGTGATATGCATGGGCGTGGCTTCCTCTAATTTTTATCTAATAGGAACTATCCTTCCATTATGCTGACATCACTATACATGGTGTGGTTTTAGTGTTGATTCGTTGGGAAATATTGGTTTAAAATGTTGTAAACATGAATAATGATATGCTTGATATGATTATTCTTAAGGGGTAGTATGGGGATATCCATTTGGTAGGAATCACGCCATACACAATTACCAGGAATAACAAACGTTACATTTGAATTTCTTCAATGTCTGAGGTGGGAGTTCAAGGTGCTCTTGAAATGTAAAATGGTTGATATCTCAATGTTGTTCATGGGTAGGAAATGGAGTTTCATTTCAACTAATTAGGTTTTTTTAATAGATATATCATGGGTAGTAAACAAATGTACGTTGTTTGGGATGGTTGTTGGAGTGACTAGACTATTCTAATTCTTTCTCTGGAAAGATTAATATTGTTTCAATGATATTGTTGTGGAACTCGTTTGTCATTAATGATTTATCCATGTTTCAAAGAGATTCTTATGGAAACTGATTTCATTCCACATGTTAACCACACTATGAAAATAATAGTTGTCATTTCAATGAGTTTTTTCAAAATAATTATATATTTTTCATTATTCATTATTAATTTATTGTACATTATATTTAAAGGATGCACCTATCTAGTGCCACATGGGACTGTTATAGATAAAATGATGGATGAAACCAAATGATCTCAACTAAATTGGGTAGTGATTATGTTCATTGAAGAATTATATTAGATTTCAATTGAATAATTATTCTAGTTTTTAAGGGTGTTCTTAAGGGATCTATAATGCTTCAATGGGATTTTATTCAATGAAAACGATACGTTTTATCTAAGCATTCTATGGGGTTTTAATGTTTTATTTGATCATGATAGATATCATATGGAACATAGTTATAGATATATATATATGACTATTTACCATATTAATGCCATTTGAAATTTTTTCATGTTTGATGATCTATGTATTTATGTGTAAGACTATTCTTTTGTTATACTCAGACACTTTTATTATGTCATCCTACCCTTGTTTTAATTCTTATGATCTTTGACAACATTCAATTACTAATAAATATATTTACTCATAATGAGAATTTGTGTTAATCCTTTCTATTTTTTTAAATAGGTTTTAACGAACAATGCGCAATAGTATATATCTATATCGTATTTTTCATGGATTAGGTGGACAAACTAATGTGAAAAATAAAAATCAATGATAAATTGGAGAAATGTTCATTTGATAACTTCTCAACTGTTTATAAAGGTGTTTTTCTTAATTCTCAAAAACCATATACCTAAATGAAAAATGAGAATATAAGTTATCCATTATTTAATTTTTGAGATTTTAATGTTTTTATAGAAAAATATGGGTATCAAATATCTGCATTGTATCCAAAAATGTAATTTTCATGATATTAGCTTATGATCTGGTAGTACGATTTTTGGAACATTATAGTTGGTATGAAATTATTTTATAGTCAAATGTAATGATTATGATATTATCTTATGATCTGGAAGTACTATTATATGAATTATATTATTTTGGAAAAATTTATTCCCATAGACCATGTGACAACCTTTCATGTCTGAAAAGGCCATGAGAATTGAACCCAAAACCGAAGGGTGTTAAGGTTAGATTACCAGCCACCAAACAATGTTATGTCTTGATAAGTTTGATTTTATTAATTTAATATATATATATATATATATAATTTATAAAAGTAAAATTAATTTTTGTAAAATGTGTTTTACTAAATAGATAACCATGGTACTGGAAAATTATTTTAGGACTGAGTGATTAAGGTTATTTTGTAATACATTCAATATTTTGGGATCCTTATATGATTAAGGTACATAAAATACAATGGGATTTTATATGAGGAATAAAAGTTGACTTTTATTTTGGATTCATATAAATTTTTATTATGGTTTTTTGGTGACTTGGTTAATTTATGGAAATTATATGCATTCATGTTAATTATATGGTTATGAAATTAATATTTTCATGAGACCTTTAGTGTCATTGATGTTATTTGTAGATAAATGCTATGTTTTATCATGGAATACAATGAGATAATTTAATTTATGTTCTTGGGATTAGATCATGGTTAGAATATTTTTAGTGATTTTAAGGAAGGTTATTTGGTTAATGATCTATGTTGAATTTTTTTTGTTACTGTTGAAATTTAACGATTAAAGTATTTTTAAATCATATAATGTTTTATTAATTTTGGAAAATTATTTTATAATATCCATTAATTTTTTTGGTAAATATATACATATACAAAGAATATTTATTTATTCTTTTATCGATTATGATATTCTTTATATGTTCATTATAGTGCTTCAGGAATGAAAAAATCATCTTTCAAACTCATCGTTTAGAGAAAATGATGATATTTTGGTGGAAATTGATTAAAGGATGAAAATATTCTTTTAAAGTATGTATATTTCTTTATTTTTTTATTATAAGTAAAAAAATTATACCTTAACACTATGAAATGGATATTTAAAGAAAAACTATATCAATTTTCTTTTTGTACTAATAAGTAATAGAACTTTTAACTGATCGTAGATTTATGGTTACATGATTGTTCTCATTATCGTGACCATAATGTCTATCACTCTTTAATATAACAAGATAAACCATTTTTACTTTTATGTTTATGTTTTTATACATGGATGCCTAGAATGTTTTATCTCAGGGAACCTTTAAACTATCCATTCACACTTTTCAAATTGTTTTTTATTAACCCTTTCTCATATGTGGGATTAAAATAAGGGTTTTTAGAGATTCCTACCTTGGTATTGAAGACTAAGATCAAATTTCTTGGGAAACATTTATTAAAGGGAGTGAGAATGTATAATTTTGATATTTTTATAATTAAACACTATGTTCAATAGCATACACGAGATGCCACATTGAGCATAAATGACCCATTGAATATTAGAATTTAAATGTTAAAATTATAACATTGATATTATAATAGTGGATATGAACTTGTTTAACAAAATTTTTATAATATTTTTCAAAAAATTATATATAAAGATTTATTTGTTGGAAAATTTATTATAAAATAATGTAAAAACTGTTGGAAAATAAAAATAAATATTCATTTGAAAAACACATTAAATAAGAACAATTGTGTTTTATACAAAAAAAATAAACAAACAATTTTTTATTATAATATATATATATATATTCAATATAATTTTTAAAATTCAACCAATGTTTTTATATACATGATAAAAAAAATCAATCCAATTTTATGCATAAAAATATTCATTTTTATAGGTATTTTTTCCACCTCTTTATGTTTTACTTAATTTGAAACAAAAATTTGAAACTTATATAATTTTTATTTTCCAAAATAAACATAAAATTTTAAATATAAATTTAATAATTTATATTGGTTATTTTTTGAATTGTTCTGTTTTGTTTAAATTTTTTGGTGAATAGTTTATAATACTGTAATTTAATCAAAATACAACATTAATCTAAATAAATTATAATGATATATTATATTTTATATTTTTTATAAAGTATAATAAGATTAATTATTATAATATTCTTACAATTCTGGGCATTGTAATCTTTTTCATTTTGAATTTGTGTATAAAATTATTTAAATATTTTGAACATTTTCACTTAATAAAATTTCATTCTCAACCAATCTATTTGACAGGTTTTAAATTATTTTAATCCTATTTATGTTTTTAATTTTTAAAAATGGATTAATTTTTTAAAAAAATATTGTCAAAATCTGGTAAATATGTCTCTTTTTTAGAATATATGATGAGTAGACGTGATAAATTTTATTACCATTCTGAAGGTAAAATTCAGTATTTATGGGTAAATATATTTATGATAAATATTGTTAAATTACACAAAAAAAATGAAGTAAATTTTTATGATGATTTATTGTAGAACAATATCATCATTGGGATGAATTTATGCCATCGTGGATTCCTTTGGGTTACTTTAAAAACCATATGATATTTTATTTAATGAAAATTTAAAAATGTAGTACTCATGATTTATCTAATAACCACAAAAAATATATTATAGGGTTATTCAAAAGATATATTAGACGATAAAGGTTCAATTTAAAGATTTGTGATTTATCTAAATCATTGAATTGTTATTTAGGTTTCAGTGAAGAAATAAGTGTGTTATATGCTTCAAAAATGATGATGCCAAATTATTTTATTAATAGAAAAAATACAATAAATGATATAAAACTATTAAAGTGAAAATTGTGATAATCAATCCCATCCAATAATTCAATAGATTAAATTTTAAATTTTTATAATTATTAATATAGTTAAAATGAATATTTGTTTTTCTAATATTAGTAAAAGTCAATGTCATGAATAGTGTAAAAAATGTCATTAATGATTTTTTCTATAAAATATAATATTTTATGAAATGATATAAAATTTATAAAATATATCTTTCGTCCAAATTATTTATATAAGCTTGATAATTTCATCTATTAATCATTTATTGTCCATTTTACATTTTATATTAACAATATTAACCCTCAAAATGTAAAAAACATTGTATTCACTATATGAATGAAAAAGATTAAATAAGGGTTATAACAAAGAGATAAAGGTAAATCATTAGTCCAAAATTATCTACTGTTTTTAGGTAATTAGATTTAGAAACATCATAATCATATTATATATCAAATTTATATGTTCGGATCTATTTGGAATATAATATTTACTTATATTAATTTATTGTTATGATCCGTTCCAAGAGCTCCACTATACTCGCCTATAAATGGAATCAACTTCATATCAATTATTCATAAATTTAAACCATTTTAAATAGGAAAAATTATATTTTATCACTTTATAAAATTCATACCCATATTATAGTGGGATTATGTTAGGACTAAAACCTACGTTTTAGGAGTTAAGGTGTTAATCAAAAGAGATTGTTCAAAAAAGTGGTGTCATTTTCAATTAGTTGTTTATTTATTATTTCATATTTAATTTTAATTAAATATTCTTAGAATTTTCTATAATTAATAAGTCGAGTATACTACAAATACTTATATGAATTTATGTCAGTGTTATGAACAATATCCATTACCACATTCATCAAAATGGAAAATAATTAATCATCATTGTGTACGGTTGACTGCTGCCTCACAAACCAATGAATTTCTTCCACAAATATATCTTAAGACTAGTTGTAATGTTTTCATTAAATATTATATATTTTATTCAGGAAAAATTTATCATTATTTAAATATAATTTAAAATTTAAATTCTTACATTTTCATGCAATGAAAAATGATAATTCCATTCGTGCATCCCTGGGAATTATCACCTCCATAAAGTGATGTGATTATTTATTTATCACCACATATCCTCTATGATATTTGTAGTATTAATTAAATTATTAAAATAATAATAATAATATAATTATATTATGGGATTATAAAATTATAAATAACTTTTTTACATAATAATCATTGAAAAATGAAACATTACTCATACATATGTATACCTAACTATCTCCAAAATTGTAATGTAGTTAATTTTTTCATATGAATATTATTGATGGATTTAAAAGTATAATTTATGTATAAATATGATTATTAATTCATTATTATTATTCTGGATATTATTTTCTATTGAACAATTTTACAATAGTCATTATACCAAGGTAATTTTGGACTTATGTATCAAATATCATCAAAATGTATGATGAGAACTTAAATGAACATATAATTGTATATAATAGAGTCATTTTTTATACAATAATAATATATATTATTTAAAATATTATATATAAATTATAAATTGAATTGAGTTTATTATTCATAATTATAAATATTTTACATGACGAATCAAACTCAAGGTACGGGGTTTTCTCATCTCACTTTTATTTCTATAAGATTCATGGAATTTTCACCACATATTTTTTTTGTAGTATATACATCCCATAAATATATTTTATGATTATCATACATATATTTATGGGTATTTTAATATCAGTTTTAGTATCTATATGTAATGGGGTTTATAGTTTCAATGTAACAAAAGTATAGAGATTTTTTTGGGATTTTCCTTCGTTGAGAATCTTGTTATATTATACATGCATATTATTTTAAGAAGTGAAAATAATGACTCTTTTGAAATGATATATCATAAATATAATTTTTATTACAGTATATGTTTCATTTAATGTTATGATTTCATTATTACTACTATTCAATGTTATCAATGTGTTATAAGTTTCATGTTACAATCTCATCATTTATAAAGATTATTTTTGATTAAGTCTCCAATTTTGAAATATAATGATTATTATCTAATGAATTATCCTTAATTATCTTCTACTTTGTTTATATCATGAGAATACATATTTTCCCATTATATTATTCTCATCATGTAATCATTATTTTAAAATTATATTTTTATGCAAAAATATCTTTTTGGTTGAAAAAACATTTTCTCCCAAAACCATGTAGTCTAAACATATTTTCAAGCTTTTTCATAATTTTTTTTTCAAATAAATTTTTTCACTAAGAAATTTTTTAAATTATTTTTATATTCATAATATAAAAATTTTCATGGTTATTTTCAAATAAAAATTATTTTAAAAATGTTTTTGGTTTCAAAAAGTGATTTTCAAATGAAAAGGTAATTTACCTCAAAATGTCTTTATTTAAGTTTTAATGGTATTTACATTCATCAAAAATGAATAATCTTATTGTTACATATGAAAAAATGGGGATATATTAAAATGATTTTGTGCTCATTCATTAATTGGATGGATTATGATTTTTCAAAGAGAATATTATAGAACCTTCTTTTTTACATGGGATAACTGTGTTTCGAAGATATTATAACAGAATCTAATTAATTGACTTTTTTTATTCATGTAATGGACATAATAATGGATTTTTTAATGACTTGGGGTTTGATGAATTCCTTAGTTTCAATTATTCATTATTCGGTTCTTGAATATTATAAATAATTGGTACATCCAAAAAGTGTTGGGTAACCCTGTTATTGATAAAAGGATAAGTTCACCCAGATAGCACTCCAATAAATTTTCTAATAATCATATTCTCAAGTTAACTATATCATAATATTGATTTATGTATTTTCCAATTTCTAGGGGTTCTATAAGGGTTCTATAAGAAATTAATGGGAATATGTTACATTAATCCAATATGTTTTTTATCTATAATTTCTATCTGATTATGATGTTTCATTAGATCAAGACTGATATCACATGCCACAATTTTATTGATTCATTTGATATTTACCCATTATAATTTATTTCTTCATTTTTTCATTATTTATAATCATGGTATTGAAAGGTCTAAATATTCAAATTTTATACTCATGAACACTAATTATTTGATCATTCCCATATGAAATTCTTATGCTTGTTTTTGAAATTCAATTTCTAATGATTATGTTGACCCTTATTGAATAATTTGACATCACCCATCATTTTTTCTATTAACCCTAGTTTTTAATGAATGTTTTGGTAAAAAATATGTCTAAAAAGGATTTCAAAAGCATCATATTGATCACCAAATTTTAAATATAAATATTTTGGTAAAATGGGGTGAATGGTCATTTAACAACTTATAAATTGATTATGTAAGAGTTTTTATTAATTCTATAAAATTCTCAATGTAAAATTTCTTTGAGAATATATGTGATTGATGTTTTCGGTTTGATGATGTATGGTTTCACTGGAAAAATCGTACCACAACTATCAACATCATAAATAAAAATTTAATGTTCATGATTTCAATATAGGCTCTGGGAGTGTTAGTATTGGATCATTATTTTATCCTCTCTACATTCCATCAAAAACCACCATGGGCCCCCCATATCAACTACCTTCATGGAAATAGGTTTTACAAACAATACATGGATGATTCTGATTTATTAATATCTCCTAAACCTAATTTTTTTGAAATTATTCCCTCAATATCAGAACATTGTAACAAAATGTAAATAATAAATTACAATATCATTGTTTAGATAATCATTTTACATAATAATAATAAAACTTGATGTAGTGCTAGGAATGTAAGAACTGAAATTTCAAGTGTAACACCATAATCATATATTAAATGTTTCCAATTAAAACTGTGATACACTTTATTATATAAATCATTGAAATCAATTGTATTGTATTTGTAATTATTTCTTTTTAAAATAAAAAATAATCCACATCATTAGATAGATAAAAAAAGAATAATTATACAAACTAAATAATTAATAAAACCATAAATAAAAAAAAAATATGTTTGAAATATTCCTCATCCTAATCACCCATAAGAATCTTATTAGTGATAATAACTATAAAAATATTAAACTTGTTAAACCCTTGATCATTATCTTTAAAAATGGAATGAGATAATTAGATTAGTTACATTGAAGATGTATGTGTTGTTATTTAACAATTATATATATATATATATATTAATGTTATGACTTTATAGAAGTCGAGATTGTATGGAAATTAAAAATATATAGCTAATGATACCATAATTCTGTATATTAATAAATTATGTGATAAATAATACACACCATTTTATTTAAATATTATCATTATAATATATTTTATATATATATATGAATAAATATATGTCATAATGTTGAGGTATCTATATATAAATATAATGTAATCGAATAAATTAGTAGTTTCCTTCCTTTTGGGGTTCATTTTTTATCTTTGAAAGGAGGGAGCAACACTTTGGATTTACGTTGAACATACCAAATCTGAAATTGAAAAATAATTTCATTTGAAAATTATTATATTTGAGATGATCAAGATCATGGAAATCAAATCAAGATTCATGAAAGTTGTATCACTACCCATAAATCCCAAAATTTATTATCTTAATTGTATGTAATACATGATGATATTAACTTGTTTTTACATTAAAAATATAATGATATAAACATTTAACATTGTATTTAACAAATGATATATATTTATATAAATATATATTTTGTTATTACTTGATTGTATACATTTTCAATTTTTTTCAAATATTCATTTAATATATTAATTTAATTAAATGATAATGGGTGTTTTTAATAAATATGAATTGATAAAATTTAAAAAATTTGTACGAAATAAATAATGTTTTTTAAAATTAATGTATAACTAAATCATTTAATGTTAAAAATATAGACTTTTCGATTTTTTAATGTAATGTATTTATTAAAAAGTAGTTAAATTAATTTGTATGAAATAAGTTTATTCATGTATTGATAATATATATATATATATAATATAATCTATATATTATTATGTGAAATGGAATAAGAAGAAATTAAATATATACTTAAAAATATGTTTTCAAAAAAAATGTTTTTCTCCTTCATTATGAATTCAAATATTAAAATAAATATTTATAAAAATTAAAATCTTACCATAATAAAATATATTTATTATTTTAAATCTTATTTTCTAAATACAATATTGAGTTAAATTACATTTTATGCCAATAAATTAGTTACATTTGTGAAAATTTTATTAACATCATAGATGTTAAATAACTTTAAAGTGATTAAGGGTTGACTTTTATAACATGTCAAGAAAAATTATCCCTAAATGAATTTATAATAAATAATATACCTTACATGATCAGTAATCTATTATTTTTCATCATTTTATCCTCATTCCATGAGAAATATTATTCTTTATTCATTAAAGAATAGATATTTTTAAAAAATTTATTTACTCTCACATATAAAAGGACCCACCCAATACTCACCATAATGAAGAGACCTCATTAATTTTACTTATGGATAAATATCTATATTATATCACAACAATTAGTTCTATGCTTTAAATTTTTTTCCCACAATATGAGGTTCCAAATTCTCTATTTCCAAGAGGATAACTATGTAACTATTCACATGTTCTACATATGTATTATACACTCCCTAATCATTTTATATATATATTTTTCATCCACCAATTCCCAAATGAGAATTATAACATTAATTTTTTTTTTAAATGTGTATTAATCTATAATGGTGATATTATATTTGTTCCACACCATGTTATTATGTGTTGATTCGGTATATCACATTTAGGTTTCAATCATTTTGACCTCTGACATGAACAATGTTACTATCATGACCCGTCCCCTGGGGCCCGCATCGGGACAACCCCAAGCCCGCCTTCCTTATGCCAAGGGCTTGAGACTAGCACCAAACGCTTAATTCCCTTAAACATGGAAGGCATTGACTTTATAAATCATAAACACACACAACCAGAGTACAAGCAGAAGCAAACACTAAGTAAAAGCGGCAAACAGAAGAAGTGCTGGAAAGTTAAAAAAAGGGGCCAGAATACAAGCCCAACTATAAAGTACAATTAAAACTGAAAGTAAGTACAACTAAAAAGGGACAAATAGTTGGAAGGTGATAGAAACTCTTGGATCGTCCTCTGGGGTTCCGTTCAGAAGGATAGGTATAGATTGCCTCCTCAACACTCCACATCCGTCAGACTCCACCGTGTACTGATACTTCGTAAGGTCCTCCTTATGGTACCATCCAGTCCTGGCGCTCTCGGTCTCCACCAGCATTGTCCGTCATCTGCATCCAACATAACAAGGCATGGTCATAGCCTATGTAAGGGTGAGTATAATGATACACAGTAGGGACCCTGAGACCCTCAATGTATCACAAAAATCCAACAAGGATAAACCAAAAAGTATGATTTCAATGGATAACCATTACTTAGGTATATTCTCGTACATATACCTAAGATATCGAGTAACCCATATCAATCATGAGGAAAAAAATGTCATTTACTCTGCTCAATCTAGGATTTTCATTAATGAAACCATGACTGCTGGAGAACTCCTCCTCTGTCGAGTACAGTGGTCCTATCGCGACTCTGAGGAACTACTCACTAACCTTAGACTTTTGAGGTACTCCACCTGTCGAGTACCATGGGACAACTACGTCACATAGAGATGTTTCCCACCTAGGGTCTGCCACCTCATACAGTAGCGCTCCCCCTAATAGCCTACATAGGTACTCCTCCTGTCATGTACCGTGGGTCTGTCGCCTCACATAGTAGCACTCCTCCATCATGGGATTGCCGCCTCACACAGTAGCTCTCCCCACTGGAAAATTCGAGTCACTATGAATCGAATCGGTCAAGCAGTCATCAGGTCTCAGCCAGCTACTAGGTCTCTGTACTCTGCTTGTTCGTCTCCGGGAGGGTCCGCTCCTGAAGCTTCAAGCCGATAATCCAAGTGTAACGAAGTCCCACGATAAAGTATCCCAAAGTTCTACCTCATCATAAGAGTTTCAAAGCAATAGAAGACGCATCAATCGGACGCCCGGTCTGTTAGTTATTTTCCTTTTAGTCCAAGGGGCCCGATTTGATTAATGTACAAACCAAACTCACTGTATCTCAATTGTACCCCGAAAACTCATTGGGTATTTTTAATGGGACCAGATCTCAATGATATTATGAGTGTAGTGGATGGTTCGTCAAAAAGAAGTCAGGTGCCAAAGATATGGCCAAAGAAAGTTATGGGAGAGGTATGGGCTCGGGTCCGTTCTGACCCAGTCGGACTGACTCGGCCCAACCATGTCTGGGTCAACCTGGTATTGGTTGACTTTGACTGACTTACTGGGTCTGACCCAGCCTATTAGGCGGTTGATCCAGCCATGTTTTGACCCGATCCGCTGGGCCCGGCCCAACGGACGACGAGAGAGGTTCAGCCTGATAATCGCCACATAGGCGACTCGGTAACTCAGCCCAGGAGACCGGTCTGGTTTGACCAGCGACACCACAGGGGTGCCGCATGCCGTTTCAGTAGGCCGATGGCTGGTAGGCCAGAAGGCAGGCCATGCGGGGCGCGGGCGGCCCAGCTGGAATCCGGGTAGGCCGTGAGGGCACCCGGTAGGGCGTGGGTGTGCCTGGTAGGGCATGTGGGTGCCGGGAAGGGTGTCAGACGTCGAGCATCATGCGGGGGCACCCCGAGCAGCACGCGGGGGCGTGCCAGCCAGTGTGGCAGGGCGGCGGGGTGCACCGGCCAGTGCGGGCACAACGCCGCGGGGCGCCGGTTGCGCGGGTAGGGAAACGCGGGGGCGCCGTAGTGCATCGGGCCGGCCGGGCAGCACGCCAGGGGGCGCGGGTAGCAGGGGCAGGGCGTCGCGGGGGAACCAGTGTGCACTGGGTAGTGCGCCAGGGGGTGCAGGTGGTGCGGGCAGGGCGTCGCTAGGGCACCGGAGTGCGCCATGCATGCCTAGGAGTGCGCCAAGGGCACGGGCATCGCGTGGGGCGCGGGGGTGCGGGCAGCGCACCGGGGTGCCTCGGGGCGGCGTAGTTCAAGGAGTCCATGGGTAGAACTGCCTTTGATCACCACCTTCATCGTTGTTTCATCAGTTCCAAGCCGTCGTTACATCGTCGTCAACTCAAGGTTCTGAAACTTTAAAGGTTGGGGAGGGGTCGGACAATGTTCATTTGGATCGAACCCTCCACATTAGAATGATAGAAAGCGGACCATGAAGTTGATTCAACGTGAGAATATAAAGCGTTAATCAACATAAAACACACCCCTACCTTTTTAAATGTCGGGCATTCGTTCGTCGCAGGGGAAGACAACGTTGCCATTGTTCACCGTACGCTTCCACTTTCGAGCTCGTGCGTTGGTCCATTAAAGGCTATGAGGAATAAAGAAGGGTCATCAGAGAGGTGCCACATTAGAAGGGGGTTTTGAGGAAGAAGCCAAGGAAGAAGCATCGTCGCCAGCATCTTCACGTTCTTCATTGGAGTATTCTATTCTCCCAAGCTCTCAACTAAAGAGTGAATAAACGTGCCAAAATAATATATTTTAATCTATTATTCCCATTAGCATGAATTAATAAAGTCGGTGCCACTTAATAAAAATAACGACATTGGCACAATTATTTGAAATTCAAAAAAGAGGGGACATTCTCTACCAAATTAATTGCAAGAGGTTGGAATCTTAAATTTGGGGAGTTTCGAGGGGGTTAGAGGCATGGGTGGTCCCCACCTATTTAAACATGAATAGGTTCTAGGGGGGTTTCCTTCAATGAAATGGAGGTTTTATCCTCCTCCATTAAGAGGGGAGTTAGATACCAAGAGGCTCTCCCTCATTAATCAGGGAGAGTTGAGAGTTTTCCTCCCCTCCCATGAAATGGGGGGGGGGGGTTAAGCCCTGTGTGGACCCCATGTCATATCCTCTCATGGGAGGTTAGGGTGTGGCGGTCCCACCACCAACTCCCATGTAGAGCTTTTAACAAACTTTAACACATAGAGTGGGTTCAACAAAAATAAAATAAGTTGTCACTTATTTTATTTTATTAATCCACATGAAACCCAAAAACCAACTCTCATACCCGATCATCTGTCATCGGAGTGAAAGTCTTCTTAACCAAAAAATGGAGCTACAAGTTCAACGGTGCCCTTAGATATAAATTCCGAGAACTCATTCAAAAGTTATAAAAACCTGCTCATACGTTTAGTGAATATACCTAAAAAAAATCCGAAATTGATTACGGGCACACCGGGCCTCAGAATCAAGCGCCGTTAGAAATAGTGGACTTGTAAAATACCCATGTATTTAAGATAAAATAAAAAACATCCACATGAAATCTGGGTCATTACATTCTCCCCACCTCAAGGCTTTACGTACCTGTAAGCTACCACTCACACTAAGGGAAAAAGGGGGTACTTAGCACGTATCTGAGCCTCCTAGTCCCATTTTCTCTTCCGGAGGTTCCTGTGGTGGCAGTGAGCGAGCACCATAAGAATTGACCATCCATGCAAGACCTTCACCTGTCGATCCTCAATCACTACAGGAACCTCCGTGAAAGTCGCCCCGTCATCGATGTCCATCTCCACGTGGTCGATGATGTGGGAAGGGCCGTGCACGTATCTCTTTAGCTAGGATACATGGAATACGTCGTGCACCAGGTGAAACTGAGGTGGAAGAGTTAGGTGGTAATCCAACTCATCTACTCTGCTGAGAACTTTAAAAGGTCTGATGAATCTCGGAGACAGCTTGCTGCCTCTGCCAAATATCCAAAGACCACTTTGAGGTAAGACCCATAAGAATATGTGGTCACCATCATCTAACTCTATAGGTCTCTTTATCTTGTCAGCATATGACTTTTTCCTACTCTATGCAGTCTTCATCTGCTCCTGGATGATCTGCACCTTCTCCGTGGTAGCTCGAACAATCTCTGGTCCCATTAGTGCTGGGTCCCCTGGGTCTATCAAGCACAGTGGCAATCTGCAAAGTCGTCCATAAAAGGCCTCAAAAGGTGGCATCCCTATGGTGGAGTGATATCTATTTTTGTAGGAAAACTCCACTAAAGGCAAGTGGTCCTCGTAGCTGTGACCGAAGTTGAGGAAACAAGCATGAAGCATGTCCCAGAGTGTCTGGATGGTCCTCTCGGTCTTCCCATCTATCTGTGTATGGAAGGAAGTGCTCAAGTGAATTTGTGTCCCCAAAGCTTCTTGTAACCCCTTCCATAGTTGGAATGTAAAGTGTGCATCACGGTCGGAGACAATATAAGAAGTTACTCCAGCAAACACACTATCTCCTTCACATAGGGGTGTTCTATGCTCTTAATTGAGCCCTGCTCTCTGATCGTTAGGAAGTGGGATGACTTGGTGAGTCAGTCGACGATCACCCATATCTAGCCATGACCCTTGGATGTACGTGGAAGACCAGTCTTTATTTCCATGTATATCCCATCATACATCCACTCTGGAACTTCTAAGGGCTGAGCTAAGCCTACTGGTACCTGCTGCTCCGCCTTCATTTGATGACAAGTGAGGAACCGAGAGACAAACTCTGCTACAAACTTCTTCATAACTGGAAACTATTTTTGTCATCGAAGGTCCTATTAAATCTTCCCCACTCCTGGATTTACCTCTATAGGGTAAGTGTGGAACTCCCTAAACACCTCCTCCTGGAGTGGAACTGGAACCATGGTACATCCTCTGGAGAGGATGATATGCTCCCCACATTCATAAAATCCATCAGGTGCCCACCCTGTGGTTATTTGAGCACGTCGTGTCTCGCATTCAGCATCCCCAAGCTATGCCTCCCTGACTCGCTTAAGAAGTGTGGGAGTGACTATAAGAGACTATATATAGAATGCTCCATCCCTATCCACAAAGGATATCTGCAACGTAGCCAGCTACTCTGTCACCTCTCCTAGCAGCTGGATGCCTGATCTCCTACTGAGCGCATATACTACTACATTGACCTTCCCATTAGTATAGAATATCATCAAGTCATAGTCATGGAGGAAATCAAGGCACCACCATTGTCTTAGGTTCATGTCCTTCTGAGAGATGATATACCAGAGACTCTTGTGAACAAAATACACAGTAAAAGTTTCTCCCATAAGATAGTGCTACCATATCTTCAAGGAAAAGACCACTATTGCTAACTCCAGGTCATGGGTAGCATAATTCTGATCATGATATCTTAGCTTCCGAGTACCATATATGATCAGAACTCACTCCTGCATCATGACACACCCGAGTCCGGTCCCTGATGCATCGCAGTAGACTATGTACCCTACGCCTTCCTCTGGAAGCATCAAGATGGGGGCACTAGTCAGCCTCTGCCTCATCTCCTGAAAGCTCTACTGGAACCACTCCAACCAAAATAAGGGTTCCCCCTTCTTATTCTTCAAGGATGATAGTGGTGCTGCAATGCTGGATAAGTTTGGAATGAATCTCTAGTAGTACCCAGCCAAGCCCAGAAAACTCCATACCTCCATCACACTCCTAGGAGGCTCCCAAGAAAAAAATGACTCAACCTTGGATAGATCCACAACAACTCCAGCCTCTGAGATGACACGTCCCAAGAAGTGAAACTCTCGAATCCAAAACTGGAACTTCGAGAGCTTAACATAAAGCTGGTGATCTCAGAGTGTGTCCAGTACCACCTGAAAATGGAAGGCATGCTCCTCCACCGTAGTTGAGTAGATCATTATGTCATCGATGAAGACTATGACAAAGTGATCAAGGTATGGCTGGAGGATCCTGTTTATGAGATTCATGAATACTGCTGGAACATTGGTTACGCCGAAGGGCATAACAGAGAACTCCTAGTGGTTGTACAGACATCTGAAGGCTATCTTCTGCACATCCTCTTCTCAAACTCTGAGCTGGTGGTATCCTAATATGAGGTCTATCGTTGATAACCATAATTCTCTCTTGAGATGATGAAAGATGTTTTTAATCCTCGGGAGTGGGTACTTGTCTTCACAGTCACCTGATTCAAGCGATGGTAGTCGACACATAACCTCAATCTTCCATCCGCCTTCTTGGCGAAAAAAATCAGGGCTGCCTAGGGAGAAACGTTGGGCCGGATGAATCCTTTTACCTGAAAGTCCTATAGCTGTACCCATAGCTAGTTATGCTTAGTGGGAGCCATCCGATATGCTGGAGTAGATATTGGTGTTGTATAGGGGTACAGGTCAATGTAGAAGTCCACCTATATGTGAGGAGGTAGTCATGGAACATCGTCAGGGAAAACATCTGAGTACTAGTCCACCACTGCAGGATAAGTCGAACTCTCCACATCAACTGCTCTGAGGGTAAGGAAAGTCATCTAGTGAGTGACTGGATTCACCCTCTTCCGAGTCAGTCTATCATGCGTGGAAAAGGTTCTGTTCTAGCTGGTGAAGGTAAACCTGGTCCCATCCGTGCGAACACACCGCACTTTTTTCCTAAAATAGTCGATCTGATCATGGACTAAAGATAACCATTCCATACCCAAGATGACTTCGTAAGGCCTCGATGCCGCTACTAAGAGATCCTAGTCGAATCTCTCACCTCCTAGAGTATGCTGGCAATGTCGGCACCAGTGTGTGATCGTCGAATCAGCTCATGTAAGAGTCTCTTGCCGTAAGGATCGAACTAATGGCTCCTTCAGAATATATGAGCTCCGAACAGAATAAGTGTCAATGAAAGAGTTCATGGAACCTGTGTGTAACACCTCGAGCATCCACGATACACTTCTCATTCAATAATGAAATAGCTTGCATTGTACGCAACTTCGAGTTCTAACACACCGCGACTAATCAAAGTAGCCGTTATGAATAGTAATACCCACATTTTAAATTTATAGAAATTTTATATTTCAAAATGGACTTCATTTTTGTATTCGTAATATCGAAATTATCCTAAGTTGAATTTTTTGTAACTTTCTGAGAACTTCCAATTTTTTTATGAATAGTGAAAAATACTTAAAACAACTTTTTTAATCAAAATACTTTATTGTGAGAAATTATACTATTTAGTGGTTTTAAATTATAATTAGAATATATTTTTACCATTTTATCCAATGGTGGTCATTAGAATTAATTTACCATTGAAATTTGGTATGAACAATTGTCAATCTTTTGATATAAATTATTTCTTAAAAACACGCTATTTGTTGTGACAACGGAAATTAATTATAAAATTAATTAATTCAACTTATATGTTTGGAATTTTGTAAAATAGACATCATTTTTGAATTTGGAATATCAATTATAGCTTAGGGTGAAATTTTGGCATTATTCTGAAAAACTTCAATTTTTGATGAATAGTGAAACCACTAAGTGGTTGTTAAAAAACTGATTTTTCGTTAAAATGAAACATTACCCATTCTGTGATTTGAATTTCAAAAATCCGACATACATGGTTGTCCTTAGGAAGTAAAATGTGGTTCAATGGGATTAAAATAATTTTTTTGGTGAATAGTAACTTTTAAGTTCTTAATCGCGATTAGAGGTAATTAGTGTAGTTTAAGATAAAAATAATGTTTTAATAATATGAGATGAGCTTGACACATGTCCTACCCTCATTGGATGTGCCATGGACGACCAAGACAATCCATGGGTAAACTTGGGGACCCCATGGAGCCACTTTAGTTGGAAAATGACATAAATATCTTTTATTTAATGTTAAAGTAAAAAATGACACAAACATGAAATGGTTTACTAAAATTTTTTTTACATGGGGCTATACAAGTCATATTTTTGACTATAAATAGTCATTGGAAAGATAAAAATATTTCCTACATCATAGTATTATTTTTATAATTTTTATATATTAAATAAATTTAATTATTTATGACATCATGATGATGCAGCGATGACCTCAATATTTAACGATTTAAATAGAATGGAAAGATAATGTAATATCTAAGACTTACACTTGTCAAAAACCTATTGGATGAGTAGATTTATAACCCTTATCACCTTAGCCTCAAATTATAGAAGTGTGGGACCTCTAAAATCCGAAACTCATTTTATAATAAAGTGACTTTTCTTTACTTTCCAAGAGTGCCCCTCCTCTACACTTATAAAAGGCCCCCACCTATACCACCTCATTCACACTTTCAAGCCATTTGGCTCGGCCAACCTCTACCCAAATACTCTCCCAACTTCCCTCCCTTACTCCTAGAAGCCTCACATTGGGCAGAACGCTTCCAAAGGAAGCCTTTGGCTCAAATCAAAAAGAGTTACCCGATTTTAAGGTAATGTCTTCTCTAATGTTGTTTTGTTTTATTTTTCTCCTCCAACCCCCTAAACACTTTTTATTCATTTCTTTTGTAAAAAAAACAGTATCCTAAATATACTAGTATGTTGTTATAATAAGTATTCGAGCGAAACTTACACACACCTACATGTAATGGTTAAAGAACATACTGTTTCTGTGGATGGCGAATTTTTGCCTCACGAAACGATGATTGTTCAACACTCATATAACACCTCTAATGGTGGACATTATGATGAAACTATTTTTATATATGATATATATTATGTTTTTGTTTTCCTTATGATTTTTTATTTTTCATTTATGGCATACCATTATTGTTTCCATTATGGGTAAATGCGATATTTTCATTTTAGGAAGTGCGGACTACCGCCCCCTCAAAGTGATTTGAATTGTTAATGCGATATGTGGGATGTATAAAGGATGGAGTAAATGATATTATATATTATGTTATACTGGAATTATAATATACCTTTATATCATTATGATTTCATTAAATATGAAATAGAAATGAAAGTAGCGTTCATGCGTACGTACGGATTACCGTCTCCATGAACGGTGCATTTCATTTCTTACCTCTAAACGTTATGGAATATTATAAATGCATGTATATACTGGATATATATGAGATATATGATATCTATATCATGAATATAATTCTGGATATAATGGATAGATCACCACATGAACAACTTGTAATTATAACAATGTTATTTTTGATTCGAGTACCTAAGATCGACAAAATGGCCATTATAAACTTAAATAATAACATAATGATCATAACATGGTAATAAGGTATATAAAAGTAATGATGAACATGAAAAAGGTTATTAAGTAAATAAGAATTAATTCTAGTTTATTATTCAGGAGGTTAAAGAACGGTCGAGTCAGGACAGGACGCAAGGCAAGGGAACTTCTTAACACAGTTTCCATTCTTTGGGTTAATCTCCTACTTTCAAATTATGTCATGATATTATTATATCCTATTTTGTATTTTAACTCTCTTTATGTGTACCTATAGTGAATACACATAATAGATCTATTTTATTTTAAAGATGATCTTTTTAAGGACTTCGTCTCAATCTCCTTTCATTGAGGCATATTTGGTTTTATACACAACTTTCTTTTATACGGTGTATAAACCCCTTTGACTTTTACGTTTATTCAAAACGAATCTGTTTATATGAAGTGTTTTACTAAACGACAAAAAGGACTGTTTTTATTATCGTACGTATGCGGCGACAACAACTTCTCCGCCGCCAAGGCCATGATTTGGGTTTCAGCTTCCTCTACAAGCCTTACCATTTTTTAAAAATGAAAAATAAATATCAAGTTTTAATTTTCTTTTATTTTGGTATTGAAAATAGTTTTGAAAGTGTTTTTATTATATCAATGTGTTGTATTGATATCTTTTGATTGAAATGTGGAAATGTTATGTTTCCTTTACGCATATTTTATGTGATTATGTTATGGTTTATGATATGTTTAAACATGTTCATATGAGGAATGCATTGGACTTAATATGTGACAGGTGGAGCCCGCTATAGCTCCTCGATGCATCGGTAGGTCTCATGAGACAAACTAGTGTCTTGGCACGAGGCCTTGACAAAATCTTATTTGTGGTCTTGGCACGAGGCCTTGGCTACGTGGTTATGATAGTATGGCATTATGCATTCCATCAATATGAAAGTTGTTATTTATATTGCATGTGATTATTCGACCAGTAGAATATCCATGTGAAGAAGTAAATGGAATTATCTCATTTCACTTTTGCTATATTATGTTTTAGTTATACATTGCCTTAAATGTTTATGTTTATTTATGAAAGCTTCCAGAATATTGTTATCCTTACTGAGCATCTGAGCTCACCCCTTTCAATGTTTTAATATTTTCCAGGATGTGAAGAAATATTTTATGAATGACCTGCAGGGATATTCAGAAGAGGATATGAGTTTGGACTATGAAGACTTTGTTATTAGTTTTTCACTTTCTGATGTAATGTAATGTTTACGAATGTATCTAGTGTTTCCAAGGCTACTAAACTAATCGGTCTTTTGAGACATAATCTTTGTGATCATGCCAATGTTACGAAGTATTGCACTGACTCTAGGTAGTTGGGTTCGGGGCGTTATAGTTGGTATCAGAGGCAGTTTAGTACTAACCTTGGAAGCTAGATTTAGATAAACTCTGATTAGAGCACATAGCCTAAAGATAGACTTTGAGGATTAGTATAGAAGAACTTCCTAGAATTTTGTTATTGTAGAGATTTTGTGAGTTTTCCGAGAAATACATCCCTGTCTGGATACGAGCAGGTAGAGGCGGCTCTGGCACAGATGTACCTAGGGGTAAACCCCGAAAACACCGCTTTGATCTAGACTCGAACGGGAACTGGTGCACGACAACGGGCCTTGCTGCACTCTTGGTTACGACACTCCCGGGGGATATGCTTAGGATAATTCTTATTTTCTTTACAAACCACTATGAACGGTTATGAGTATATACTTCCTCAATGAAAACCTTTTTATGATTATGGATTATATCCATAAATAGTTCAATTTATGTTAAGTATTTTATAAGTATGGAATTATGTATTTTGATTCATAAACTAATCTAGTTTATGCCATTATATAGAAATGGCGCCTAGTGGAAGGAATGGAAACCGTATCAATGCACACACTCCGTGTAGGGATTGCCCTCCTGCTCAAGATAATTATTGTGGATCTGGAGATACAACTGGTGCTGATCAACTTATTACCATACTGGGACAACTCACTCAAGTTATGAATAATAAGCTTACTCGTATGGATCACCCTGATCCACAACATGGAGGATCAATGTTAGACCGCTTCATGAGGCAACAACCGCAAACATTTAATGGGGGTACAAATCCATTAGTAGCTGAGAAATGGATAAACTCCTTAGAGAAAATATTCCATGCCTTGGGGAGTAGCGAAAGGGAGAAGGTTGTCATGGCAGTTTACCACCTCACTGGAGATGCCGATCAGTGGTGGTCACTAATTCAAAACACAAAGGAAGATGATGACGTATCGAATATGGAATGGAGGGAGTTCAAAGAGATTTTCCTAGAAAAATACTATCCTCGTGACCATCAAGAAGATATGGAAAGACAATTTTTGAGTCTGAGACAAAAGGAGGATGAGAATGTCGCAAAGTATGAGGCCAACTTTACAAGGTTAGCGAGGCATGCTGCAGATTATATACGTAACCAAAGAAGTAATATTGATCGTTTCTTTGATGGGTTAAAACCATTTCTCCGTCGAGCATTAGTCTCACAAACCTTCTCATCATATGAAGATATTGTCTCATGTTCTACCAAGACAGAAAGGGAATTCTCTAAGTCGTATGACAATAAAGTAGAGCAAGAGAAGAAGAGAACGGTGGAACAAGAGACAGATAAAGGGGAAAAGGGAAAGAAGGATTTTCCATTATGCGATAATTGTGGGAAGAATCACCCTGGTACTTGCCTAAAAGGAATGAGAGTTTTTTATAAATGTGGGGAAAAAGGTCACCAGGCGCTTGATTACAAGGGAAAGAAAGAGGCTATCAATGTTGAATGCTATAATTGTAGGGAAATGGGGCATTATGCAAATGAATGTCCTAAGAGTCAGGGAAACTTACCTCAGAAAAGGCCAAGGGATCAAGGAAAATATTATGTTGTTACTACAGTTGAAGCAGAATAATTAATGTATTGGTGCTTTTGGACTCAAGGATTATATTATGGTTATAAAGATAATGTGATTGTATAGTAGTACTTGTTGTTTTCATTAATGATTTAATATGATGAAGGTAATCATATTTTTAGTATGTGACAATAAGATAAACTTTACTTTGTTTGGGGAATCTGATGTTATAATTGATTTTGGAATTTAAAGACCTTTTAGAAAAAGTCTGGACAGAGGTATTTTGGATAACTTTGGATAGTATTGTTTAAGGTTAAAACATTTATAAAGATTATTTTTGGAATAGTATAGTTTTAGGAAAAGGACAACCTGCAGGGTGGGGCATAAACCGTTGCATCGGACAAAGCTACAGGAATCGAACCCACAACCATAGTGCGACAAGCCTTTATTACCTACCACTAGCCTACAAGAAGTCCCTGGTTATTACAAAATAGTTTTACTAATCTAAATGGTATGTGTTAATATTTTGAACCATATACAATTTGGATAAATAGAATATTTTTGAGTTTTATTACCTTTTAGAGTGAAAGATGGTTTTGTGGTAAAAATTTATTAAAGAATGAAAGTCTACATGACAAGTATGTATATTCCCTTACGTTCTTAGTAAATATCCTAAATAAATTCCTCAACTTTATAAAAGTTAACTCGAAACAAAAATGTTGTCGGTTAACTTTTCCTACTGGGGAATCAATGATCGTTTAACCAATCACAAGTTTGTGATTTTCTTGTAGTTAAACTTTCTCCTAATCCTGTTTTCTATAACTCTCCATCAGACCTTGATGGTTTGTTTCTCCTCCATATCCATATTTTCATATAATCCTAGAATGGGCTATCTCGGGTGACCTTTGTACTTATCTTGCTTTCTTTTAATTTTCTATATTTATTAACCTTATTTACGATGTGGGTTTTCCACAAATGTATTTTCTATTTTCAACCTTTTGTTTTCAACGAAAAATTTCAAATTGCGAGGACGCAATTTATTGAAGTAGGGGAGAATGTAACACCCCGAGCTTCCACGATACACTTCTCATTCAATAATGCAATAGCTTGCATTGTACGCAACTTCGAGTTCTAACACACCACGACTAATCAAAATAGCTGTTATGAATAGTAATAAACACTTTTTAAATTTATAGAAATTTTATATTTCAAAATGGAATTCATTTTTGTATTCGTAATATCCAAATTATCCTAAGTTGATTTTTTTGTAACTTTCTGAGAACTTCCAATTTTTTTATGAATAGTGAAAAATAATTTAAACAAATTTTTTAATCAAAATAATTTATTGTGATAAATTATATTATTTATTGGTTTTAAGGTATAATTAGAATATATTTTTACCATTTTATCCAATGGTGGTCATTATAATTAATTCAACATTGAAATTGGGCATGAACAATTGTCAATCTTTTGATATAAATTGTTTCTTAAAAACACGCTATTTGTTGTGACAGCGGGAATTAATTATAAAATTAATTAATGCAACTTATATGTTTGGAATTTTGTAAAATAGACATCTTTTTTGAATTCGTAATATCAATTATAGCTTAGGGTGAAATTTTGGCATTATTCTAAAAAACTTCAATTTTGATGAATAGTGAAACCACTAAGTGGTTGTTAAAAAACTGATTTTTCGTTAAAATGAAACATTACCACTTCTGTGATTTGAATTTCAAAAATCTGACATACATGGTTTTCATTAGGAAGTAAAATGTGGTTCAATGGGATTAAAATAATTTTTTGGTGAATAGTAACTTTTAAGTTCTTAATCGCGATTAGAGGTAATTAGTGTAGTTTAAGGTAAAAATAATGTTTTAATAATATGATATGAGATTGAAACGTGTTCTACCCTCATTGTATGTGACTTGACCGACCAATACAATCCATGGGTCAACTTGGGGACCCCATGGAGCCACTTTAGTTGGAAAATGACATAAATACCTTTTATTTAATGTTAAAGTAAAAAATGACACAAACATGAAATGTTTTACTAAAACAATTTTTACATGGAGTTATACAAGTCATATTTTTGACTATAAATAGTCATTGGAAAGAAAAAAAGATTTCCTATATCATAGTATTTTTTTTATAATTTTTAGACATTAAATAAATTAAATTAGTTATGACATCATGATGATGCAGCGATGACCTCATTATTTAACGATTTAAATAAAATGGAAAGATAATGTAATATCTAAGACTTAAACTTCTCAAAAACCTATTGGATGAGTAGATTTCGAACACTTATCACCTTATCCTCGAATTATATAAGTGTGGGACCTCTAAAATCCGAAACTCATTTTATAATAAAGTGACTTTCCTTTACTTTCCAAGTGTGCCCCTCCTCTCCACTTATAAAAGGCCCCCACCTCTACCACCTCATTCACACTTTCAAGCCATTTGGATCGGCCAAACTCTGCCCAAATACTCTCCCAACTTCCCTCCCTTACTCCTAGAAGCCTCACATTGGGCATAACGCTTACCAAGGAAGCCTTTGTCTCAAATCAAAAAGAGTTACCCGATTTTAAGGTAATGTCTTCTCTAATGTTGTTTTGTTTTATTTTTCTTCTCCAACCCCCTAAACACTTTTTATTCATTTCTTTTGTAACAAAAACAGTATCCTAAATATACTAGTATGTTGTTATAATAAGTATTCGAGCTACACTTACACACACCTACATCTAATGGTTAAAGAACATACTGTTTCTGTGGATGTCGAATTTTTGCCTCACGAAACGATGATTGTTCAACACTCATATAACACCTCTAATGGTGGCCATTATGATGAAACTATTTTTATATATGATATATATTATGTTTTTGTTTTCCTTATGATTTTGTATTTTTCATTGATGGCATACCTTTATTGTTTCCATTATGGGTAAACGCGACATTTTCATTTTAGGAAGTGCGGACTACCGCCCCCTCAAAGAGATTTGAATCGTTAATGCCATATGTGGGATGTATAAAGGATGGAGTAAATGATATTATATATTATGTTATACTGGAATTATAATATACCTTTATATAATTATGATTTGATTAAATATGAAATAGAAATGAATGTAGCGTTCATACGTACGTACGACTTACCGTCTCCATGAACGGTGCATTTCATTACTTACCTCTAAACGTTATGGAATATAATAAATGCATGTATATACTAGATATATATGAGATATATGATATCTATATCATGAATATAATTCTGTATATAATGGATATATCACCACATGAACAACTTGTAATTATAAGAATGTTATTTTTGACTCAAGAACCTAAGATTGACAAAATGACCGTTATAAACATAAATAATTACATATTGTTAATAACATGGTAATAAGGGATATAAAAGGAATAATGAACATGAAAATGGTTCCTAAGTAAATAGGAATTAACTCTAGTTTATTATTCAAGAGGTTAAAGAACGGTCGAGTCAGGACAGGATGCAAGGTAAGGGAACTTCTTAACCCAGTTTCCATTCTTTGGGTTAATCTCCTACTTTCAAATTATGTCATGATATTATTATATCCTATTTTTTATTTTTACTTTCTTTATGTGTACCTATAGTGAATACACATAATAGATCTATTTAATTTTAAAAATGATCTTTTTAAGGACTTCGTCTCAATCTCCTTTCATTGAGGCATATTTGGTTTTATACACAACTTTCTTTTATACGGTGTATAAACCCCTTTGACTTTTACATTTATTCAAAAGGAATCTTTTTATATGAAGTGTTTTACTAAATGACAAAAAGGACTATTTTTCTTGTCGTACGTATGCGGAGACAACGACTTCTCCGCCGCCAAGGCCATTATTTGGGTTTCGGCTTCCTCTACAAGCCTTACCATTTTTTAAAAATGAAAAATAAATATCAAGTTTTAATTTTCTTTTATTTTGGTATTGAAAATAGTTTTGAAAGTGTTTTTATTATATCAATGTGTTGTATTGATATCTTGTGATTGAAATGTGGAAATGTTATGTTTCCTTTACGCATATTTTATGTGATTATGTTATGGTTTATGATATGTTTAAACCTGTTCATATGAGGAATGCATTAGACTTAATAAGTGACGGGTGGAGCCCGCTATAGCTTCTCGATGCATCGGTAGGTCTCATGAGACAAACTAGTGTCTTGGCATGAGGCCTTGACAAAATCTTATTTGTGGTCTTGGCACGAGGCCTTGGCTATGTGGTTATGATAGTCTGGCATTATGCATTCCATCAACATGATAGTGGTTATTGATATTGCATGTGATTATTTGACTAGTAGAATATCCATGTGAAAAAGTAAATGGCATTATCTCATTTTACTTTTTCCATATTATGTTTTAGTTATACATTGCCTTAAATGTTTATGTTTATTTATGAAAGCTTCCGCAATATTGTTATCCTTACTGAGCATCTGATCTCACCCCTTTCAATGTTTTAATATTTTCCAGGATGTGAAGAAGTATTTTATGAATGACCTGCAGGGATAGTCCGAAGAGGATATGAGTGTGGACTATAGAGACTTTGTTATTAGATTTTCACATTATGATGTAATGTAACGTTTACGAATGTATCTAGTGTTTCCAAGGCTACTAAACTAATCGGTCTATCGAGACTTGATCTTTTGTGATCATGCCAATGTTACGAAGTAATGCACTGACTCTGGGTAGCTGGGGTCGGGGCGTTATAATGTGTCTATGAGAAATGTAGCTCATGTGGAGTAGACACAGATCATACCTCAAATCATCTCCAGAGCATCGTGATCATAGGCCTCAGCTGCCTAAAGATATGCTTTTCCCTGTCCACCCGCTCCCTGTGGTTGGGGTGGACCTCCTGGTGGTGGTGGTGGTGGTAACACCTCGTAATGCTGTCCACCTCCAGATGCATGGCCATCTCTTCTTCCATGTCCATATCCACCATACAGACCGCCTAGATCGAACCTCTACCTCTACCTGGGCGGTCCCTCCACTGACTGCTGATCATCCGTGCGACGGGTTGGACAGTCACGAGCCATGTGACCCTGGTCGCCACATGAGTAACACCGCCTGATAGGTCTGTCTCTGTCTCTACTCAAGGTGCCCCGTACAGCTGATACTGAGTCGATCGGTAGACCACCTGTAGGTCTGGTCCTCTTGGACCTCTCCGTCATCTGTCTACTGCCAGTTGTAGAAGACTTCACTACATGTCGGCTAGTGGTGGGTCTCTCTTCTGGAGACTTATCAGTAAGGAAAATCTCCACTAGGAGGGCTCACTCCAACAACCCTGTTTGCGTCGGGATGCTGTGAGAGATAACTGAAGATCTGATCTCTTTCCCAAGTCCCTACTCAAAGGTCTGGGCTCTGAGGTACTGGTCCTGTACCATATCAGTGGACTAGCGTGAGAGGTCGGTGAAACTCGCTGAGTACTGCACCACCATCATGCTACCATGTTTTAGATGTAGTAGCTCACATATCCATACCGCTCGAAGGGTGGCTGGTACAAACTCTGACCTGAACAGGATCTCGATGTATGACCATAGAAGTGACACCTCATCATGCATCTGGATCATCAGGCTCCTCCATCTGCATGCTACTTCCTGAATGATGCTGGAAGTAAGGATCACCAGAAAGTCTTTTGGTGTCCCTACTAGCCTGAAGACTCTCACCACAGCCTCCATCCAATCCTCATCCGCCTGTGGGTCCGTCTCTCCATCGAACCTGGGTGGCCTCTGCTATTGGAACTCATGAAACATGCTCAAGCGGCATGCCTCATCTGCTACAGGGGCTGGTGGCATCGGTGGCCCAATAGAAAGTAATACAACTGGTGCCTCCACTCGTGCCTCAACAGGAAGAGGGCCCTATTCTGAGGCCTCGTCGCTCGATGGGCTGTTAGTACGTACTAATCTCAGGACTCTAGTTGGTTGTCCATAGGGAGGCATCCTGAAATAAATATATGTGACATGGTCAAAAGACTATACCTGGTGAGATGACCTGGTTTGAGACGACTTTAAAGAAAACTTTGGAAAACACACACGCAAATTTTTTTTTTGTGCACTGACTCAGAAATCAGATGTCAGGGTCCTTGTGTATGGATACATCGACCTCCCACACAAACATTGGATTCCATGAACTGAAAACCAGACCTAGTACCCTTAACACTATTGCTTCACAGAAAAGAAAATATCAGAGTCTTAAGTTCTATAATAGAAATGACGTCCTCTGATACCAATTTGTCATTACCCATCTCCAGGGGTCCGCATTGTGACTACCTCAAGCCTGCCTTCCATAGTCCAGTGGCTGGCGACTAGCACCAAAGGCGTAATTCCATAAAACTAGAAAGCCATTGCCTTTAAGAATTGTAAACACACACAACTAGAGTACAAGTAGAAGCAAACACTAAATAAAAGCTGCAAATAGGAGAAGTGTTGGAAAGTAAAAAAAGGGTCCAGATTACAACCCCAAATGTAAAGTACAAATACAACTGAAAGAAACTACAACTAAAAAGGGAAAAATAGATGGAAGGTTATTCGAAACTATGGGATCGTCCTTTAGGGTTCCTACCTGAAGGGTAGGTAAAGATGGCCTCCTCAACACTCCACATCCATTAGACTCCACCATGTTACGATATGTCCTAAGATCCTCCTCCATGTACTGTCCACTCCTGGTGCTCTCGGTCTCCTTTAGCGTTTTCTGTCATCTACATCCAACACAACGAGGAGCGTGCATAGACCGTGCAGGGATAGTATAACGATACTTAGTAGGGACCCCGAGACCCTCAAGGTCTCACAAATATCAAAAAAGGATAAACCACAATGTATGATTTCAACAGATAACCTTTAATTAGGTATATGCCCATGCATATACCTAAGTTATCGGGTTACCCATCTCAACCATGAGGAAAACACAAAGGTCATTGACTCAGCTCAAACCAGGATTTTCATTAACAAAACCACGGTAGCAAGAGAACTCCTTCTCTGTTGAGTACAGTTTTCCCGTCACGACTCTGAGGAGATACTTACTAACCATAGGTTGCTGAGGTACTCCTCCTATCATGTACTGAGGGATTGCTACATCACATTGAGATGCTTCCCACCTGGGGTCTACCACCTCACATAGTAGCACTACTCTGCCATGGCTCTGTTTCCTCACACAGTAGCGCTCCCCACTGGGCTAGTCGAGTAACTCCAAATCGAATCAGTCAAGTAGTCTTCTGGTCTCAGCCAGCTATTAGGTCTCCGTACTCTGCTTGATCGTCTCTTGGAGGGTCCTCTCCACGAGCTTCAAGCTGATACTACAAGTGTCATGAAGTACCACAAAAATGTATCCCAAAGGTATGACGTGTCATAAGGGTCTCAATGTAACAAACGACTCGTCAATCGGATGCCCGGTCTGTTAGTTATTAGTCGTTTAGTCACGGGGGCCTAGGTCATTTCATGTACGAACCAACCCGACCGTATCTGAAATATACCCTGAACTCCCTGGGGGTATTTATAAAGGGACTGTTTCTCAATGATATTACTAGAACCGCTAACGTTTCGTCAAACAGATGTTAGATGCCAAAGATATGGCCAATGAAAGTAAAAGGAGCGGTATGGGCCAGGGTCCGGTCCGACCCAGTCGGACCGACTCGACCCAACCCGGTCTGGGTCAACCTAGTCTAGGTCGACCCGGACTGACATGCAGGGTTTGAACACGCTTGTTGGGCAGTTCAGCCCGCTATGATTTGACACTGTCCGCTGGGCCCGACCCAGCGGACCGTGAGGGTGGTTAGACACGATAATCGCCACGTAGGAGACTCCGTAACTCGGCCCAGGAGACCGAGCTGGTTCGACCACCGACACCACAGGGGCGCCGCATGCCGGTTCAGCAGGTCGATGGTTGAGAGGCTAGTGAGCAGGCCGCGCTGGGTGCGGGCGGGCTGGCTGGATTCCGGGCAGGCATCGAGTGCACCCGGTAGGGCGTGGGTGCACCGGGTAGGGGGCGTGGGTGCCGGATGCCAGGCAGCGCGCGAGGGTGTGCCGAGCAGCGCACGGGGGCTCGTTGGGCAGCGCGGCAGGGTGTCGGGGGGCACCGGGCAGTATTGGCAGGGTGCCGTGGGGGGTCAGAAGCGCGGGTAGGGCCCTGCTGGGGCACCAGAGTGCGCCGGGCAGGCCGAGCAGCGCGCCAGGCGGCATGGGAAGTGCAAGCACCGGGCCGCGGGGGCACCGAAGGTTGACGAGAAGGCCGGGTAGCGCGCTAGGGGGCGCAGGCAGTGTGGGAAGGTCACCGCGGGGGCGCCAATGTGCGCCGGGCAGGCCGGGCAGCGCACCAGGGGGTGCAGGCAGCGCGTGGGATGCGGGGGGTGTGGGCAGTGCACCTGGGCTCTGTGGGGGATGCGCAGTTAATGGAGGCCATGCGTAACGCAACTTTTGCTCACCGCCTTCGTCAACGTTGCCTCAGATCCAAGACGTCATTACATCGCCATCGACTCAAGGTTCCAAAACCACAAAGGTTGTGGATGGGTCTGGCTGTGTTCGTTTTCCCCGAACCCTCCAAGTTAGATTGATAACACGTGGCTCATGAAGTTGATTCTACGTGAGAAGGTAATGTGTTAAATAACATAAAACACACGCCTTCCTTTCTAATTGTCAGGCATTAGTTCGTCGTGAGGGAATACGATGTTGTCGTCGTTCGTCATGCGCTTCCACTTTCAAGCTCGTGCATCAATCTGTTGACGATGAAGAGGAAGGATGAACTGTCATTAGAGAGGTCCCATGTCGGAAGGGGGTTCCGAGAAAGAAACTGAGGAAGAAGCGTCATCCCCAGAATCTTCCTGTTCATCGTTGGAGGATTCTATTCTCCCAAGCTCTCCACTAAAGAGTGAATAAACGTGCCAAAATAATATATTTTAATCTATTATGCCCGTTGGCATGAATTAATTAAGTGTGTCCCACTTAATTAAATTCACGATGTTGGAAAAATTAATCGAAATTCAAAAAAGAGTGGAGAGGCTCCACCAAATTAATTACACGAGGTTGGCATATTAAATATGGGGAGTTTTGAGGGGGTTCGAGGCCTGGGTGGTCCCCAACTATTTAAACATGAAGAGGGTCAAGGGGGGTTTGCTTCAATTTAATGGATGTTTTATCCTCCTCCATTAAGAGGGGAGTTAGAGACCACAAGGATCTCCCTCAGTAATGAGGGAGAGTTAAGAGGTTTCCTCCCCTCCCATTAAATGGAGGGTTAAGCCCCGTGTGGACCCCAGGTCATAACCTCTCGTAGGAGGTTATGCTACTCGGGTGGTCCCCACCCCAATTATCCTCCCATGGGAGGTTAGGGTATGGTGGTCCCACCACCAACTCCCATGTGGATCTTTTAACCAACATTACTACATGTCCTGGGTTCAAAAAAGTGAAGTTTTCACTTATTTTATTTTATTAATCCACGTGAAACCCAAAAACCAACACTCATACCCGATCATCCACCATATGGATGAAAGTATTCTTAAGCAAAAACCGGCACTACGAGTTCAATAGTGCCCTTACATTTCAATTATCATCCCCCATTCAAAAGTTATAAAAACCCGCTCGTACGTTTTCTAAACATACCTAAACAAAACATCAAAAATTGATTCTGGGCACACTGGGCATCGGATTGAGGTGCCATCAGAAAGTGTAGAGTCGTAAAATTCCCATGTATTTAAAAATGATTACACGGGAATTCCAGGTCTTTACAGTTACAATATTTAATTGATGAATGATTCATATTTGTTATATACTGTTATTATGGTGAAATATTTAGTAATTTAAAATGTTTTAATAATTATTTAAATTTTAATATATATATGTGTATAGATTAATAAAATAATTTTTTTGGATAAAAAAGTTATGACAAAGGAATTTTATCCACTCATAATTAACTATCTCTATAACTACCTTAACATAAAATATATACATTAGAACTATATAAAACAAAACTATGAGACTATTATAACCATATTATAGGTTATTAACATAAAATCTAATATTAAATATTGGATCTTCCATTATTTGGATTGTATTGAATAAAAGGGATAATTAATACCGAAAAATCAATTTAATAAAGAATGATTATTAAATGGGTCATACGAAATTATCAATTACTAAAATCAAGTAAATAAATAAAATTATTATTTTTATACAATATTATAATAAATCTAAATTAATTATGTTTGATATTGGGGAAATTTCAGTAATGGAGTAATCATCAGTAAGGCTATTGTTGAATCAATTTCAATTTCATTGTTTCATAATCACAATGCATTTAATATGTAAGTAATGTTTTATTATAAACTTAAATTACAATAATTTATATCATATAATCCACCTACCTTTTCAAAAATTAAATTTTAATGTTGAAAATATAATATTTTCTTCATTTTTAGTTAATAAAATTAAAATGTTTTTAATAATAAATTACATTATCTCAATAAGAACAGTTTCCTCGATTTATTGAATTCTTTGTTACCAATTATGTTTTATTTTCTTATTTTGAATTCAAAAAAAATTATGTTCTAAAATATAAATACTCCTTCTTTTAGTCTTTATAAAATTGTGTTTCATAACTCGTTCATCAATTTTTTTCTAAAATGCAACCTAAAATTGATAAAAATATATGAATTTTAACATTTTTATATTTTGAATCTTATAATTCCAATTTTATTTTTTGATATTTTTAATTTTTAAGTTATTATTTTTTGGGAATCTATTAGAAAAATTAATTGATGTCATCATCTTGCGAACATCTCAAATATCAATTTTTCAAGTGTCTTTTAACAAAAGTTTCATTCGAAAATGATAAAAAGTTTTCTTGAAAAATATTTACATGAATTCACCTATATTTTATACTATAAATACTAATGATATTCCTCTAATGGGGTTATGATTCATGGATCACCGTCATATTTTTCATATGTAACACTTCTTATGGGTCATTAATTTTTTGGCATCAACCATAAAAATTGTAAACTCTCATTAATGTGATATCATTTGAAAATTTTTTGTATCTAATATTCATGAATTGGGTTTTTCCCTTATAATTTGAATTATTGATCCCTTGTATCACATAAAAGTGTAATTATAATTATCAAATATAAATATGAAATTTATGATTGTAATGTATCTACTAATTTTATCCATATCTATAAAAAATGAAAGTATATGTATACTTGATTGTGGGTATCATTGCTCCCAAAATTAATACTGGTAATTATTATTGTTATCTTTGATCTTATAATTATATATGCGGATTTTGGTTCCCATATTCAGTTATAACATTAAAACTGAATATTAGTCCGACTATATATGTTCACAATGTAATAATATTCTATAATCATGTGTGTGAAAGACTTTTATGTTTATCAAATTTCTAATGTGGATCTCAAATGATTATCATTATTATCTAATGTTATTTTATTATTATTCAATAATGTATAAATTCTTTCTTGATGATCCCTTGTAACCTATATGTTCTAATACCATTCCTTATTTAAAAATCATAATATTCTATAATTGTTTATGTAGATATTTCAACCATATTTATTTCATTTATCATGATTCTGATCTATAAATTTAATATTCATAAATATTTTTTTTTCACACTGAGAATTTGATATCCCTAATGATTATGTTTCCTATATAACAATGGAATGACATGTTGGAAGTTTTTAGAAGGAAATTGTGTTTGAATAATTTTATGGTATATTTTATTTATTCAAAGTTAATTTATAATTATATGTATATTATCATTATATTGATTATGAAATTGGGTTCTAGGATTTAACATTTATTTTTAAATGTAATATTTTAAAATTATTTAATAATGTAATATATATTATTATATTAAGGATTAGTAATTTTTTCAATTTATATATAAAATGATTTTTTTTAATTATTTATAGATTCATATTTGGAAAAGGGACTCAGAATTGAAATTTTTTAATTTATGTATGCTTGAGTTTTGTTTCGTGTTATTAAAGAAACCAAATTTTATTTGAAAAGTACTCATGTTGATATAGAGTAAGGGATAAGTGGCCCGAGCGACTATATTTCTACATCTTTGAACTAGTCAAACCATAAACCATGGTATATCCCAATAATGTGGCTTTCCAAGGGGGGAACCATTTAGAGAAATCATTCCATGAAATAATCTAATGATAAGGACATGAAAATGAAATTAAAGGATACAGATTCCTATACCTTTAATGGTTTATTTTTTGATCATGGGGTCTGCACAATTAATGATTGATTGTGGCTATTTAGAAACCTGGGAAAATCATTCTAGAAAAGCCTCCCTATAAAATCAATATATTCAAACACATGTGGGGGAGTATAATTAGTTGAATATATCCTACCATCTATATCCATGATAAGGGGTTTCTCATGATTTAAGTTTCCTTTTGTTTCATTTATGTCACATCATGAATTATTAGTTATTTTATTTTATACCATGTTAAGAGGATTTATTGATAGTGTTTCACAAAATTTTCAATGGATCAGAGAGAAATAACATGTTTATGGTGTGGATATCATGTGTGGTGGCCTTGGGAGGAATCCAATATGATGTCTGCAAAATATTAAAAGGTTACTTTATAGAATTATGTCACATTGGTATTTTAATTATTATTTTATCTCAAATTGGAAGAAATTTACATTTGGTAATGTATCTATGTTTGCAGATTTTTACTGCGACAGTATCGGGGTGTGGAATAGATATTTGTGGGTAATGGCTCATAGTTTTGATTCAAAAAATATTCCCAATGATATTTTAATTAGTTATTTATTATTTTTTAATATAATGGAAAAATTATGAATTTTTTATAATAATTATTATTGGTTTATGGTGTGAGGATGTATTTATGGAGAAGATATTGAATTAGAAAATATAGAGATTTTCTTGATTGATGTATTGAATAATGTGTCTTGGATGGTATATCTAAGATAGAGGTACATGTCCCCTCAATTTAAATTCCCTAAACTGTTATAAATGATATTCTCTATCATTAATTTTTTATAAGTTATATTAGAATTTATTGTGATTGGGAGTGGCTGATAGAAACATTTAGGTAAATGTTGTGTCTGCCATTCTCATTTTATTCTCTCTATAGGTAAATAAGTGAATAAAAATTGCTTAGATATTATATTACATTGGGGATAGATGAATATTTAATAAATATAGGGAATTTAAGGGTCATGGGATATGAGTGGTAATGTTGGTAGCCTAGTATGTTTTTCAAAGGGCCACATGGGAAATGAAAGAGGCATAATATAAGTGGGGACTAGTGAGAAAGTCATATGTAATATTCATATAGAGTGACACCATCCTGAGGGTGTATTAAAAGTTATTGAGATTTTTTGATAGGTTTTTATGTTTGAAAATGATGTTTTTTGATGTATAAGCTTTCCCACTACTGGTTGGGTTTGGATCACTACCGAGATAAGTACACGAGGAGACCTAGGCACATTCCATGAATTTTATTTATCAAAATTATCTATAAATCCTATCATATTAGAATTAAGTGTATTGGGTTTTTTCTTTTTTGGGGGGTATGATTTATGATGGTATTTGGTGAGGTTATCTCAAACATTGATGTTTGGATGGATATTGGTCTTTAGGAATGGTTAGACATCGAAGGTTATAATTATAAGCTGGTTTCAATCAAGAGATACAATGATAAGTGGTGTAGGACTCCTCTATTTTTCTAATGAGAGTGTTGTTGTATGTTGTGATGTTGGGTTAGGTCTTCATTGACTAACATCATGGGAAAATATTTTTATCATTGTGATAGAATATGGTGTATGTATATAATTTCATGACTGTGTGTGTGCATGATCTTTTGATAGTTGATAAATTCCAATAGGGAATGATATCCTAAGGATTAACCTAGAATGAGTGTAGATTGGTGAAAGAGTGACTACCTTAAAGAATATGGATTTAATTTTGAATGGAATTAAACCTTCATTGATTATTATTGGATCATGTGATTAAACATAGAATGACAGGATTTTGTTGGGGACCAATTGTGGGAGGAATTAATTGTTGTATGAATGCCTATATGGATGTGGGATATTATCTCATATAGTACGGATTCATGGATAACATATTATATGGGTTATGGTATAATGCATGATAGGGATGATGGACATTTCCCAAAGAGTATTTGGTCGCTGGGGATATACTTATAGTGAGTTTCTAGGTAATTGGATGATAATAGGCATGAATAATGAACCATAACATGATACATAATGGCGTAGGTAAAATATTGTAGAACGAACATAGAAAATAGCTTCTTTACGAGGATATTGATAGGATGATTCACAAATATTAAAATTATAATTCGAGGTGGACTTTGAAAATGTTGAAAGGTGTTGTGGAGAATATGTGTAATTCTATCATGAAACTATTGTAGTTTTCATTGGATGTTGTTGTATACTAGATATCACATAGTGACATGATGAACATGGAGTATGGTAGGGCTAGCTGTCATACGACATTCATGGAATTTGAGTGAAATGTTTTATTTCATTTTATAAAAAAGTATATGTTGTTATATTCTTGGTCAATTTTTTGAGTCCAAACTGATATTTCATTCTCACACCATACAAAACCACCCTAGTTATTGACCAACCATAATCTTAAATTATAGGTTAAAATAGAATGTTTAGTTTATCGGGAAGATGTAGCATGATGGTTTAGGGAGATATGATGGTGGACATAATAGATATTATTAGGGTTTTTTTGTGTCTGTTGTAATTCATTGGTTTATTTTATATATATTGTTATAATTGTTTGATATAAATTGATTTCTAACTATATTTACTATAGAATTTAATATTACATTATGTTTCTCTAAATATTTGTACTCAAATAATATGAGGAATGTTTCATTATTTTACCACATTAGTATAACTCTGATTGAGGTTCTGTTTATTCCCATAGTATATATTAGGTCATAATCTATAGAAAAAAACCTATGGTATATTAGGAGTACCAATTTATGGAACTTGAAACCTCAAGCTAGATGGTGTTTTATGGGAGAGGCCTCATAAATATGTGTAATAACCTTTTTCTGTCTTACTATTCGGTGATATGGTAGAAATATTGATTTGTAATGTGTATGATTTTATAATAGGCCTAATATTGGTGATACATAAAACCTTTATCTATTAGATTACATTTTTACTATGTTGTTGGTATTATTGTACCAATTTAGTTCAGCTATGGAGGAAATGTTTATTGAATATGATTTTTTTAATAAAGAAATTTTATATATTGTATTTTGTTTTTCACCATTAGTAGGAGGCCTATAATAATATATCAAGATAAGTCTTGTTGGTTCTATAAGAGTAAAATGTTCTAGCCTTTGAATTTTTTTGGATGTGTGGATCGTCTATTTAAAATTTCAGTAGAATTCAATATGGATATTTATTATAATTTTTTTTTTGTGTTTTTACAAAAGAAAAGTCTAGTTTATTTCCTATAATGGTATGTGATGTGGATAATAATATAGTATGTTTTACAATGATGAATGTTATGTCCCTTATTCTAGGGAGATATATTGGAACATAGTAGGGTAGTTTTGTAATTTATGGAATTTGTAGTGAAACCTTGGTTGGTTTGGTTTTGGAATTTTATGTGTGTGAACTGATATGTGGATGGGAATTGATTACTTTTCTGATGGTGTTTAGTAAAATAATATTTCAATAATAATGGATAGTGATTTTATTTATAGCTTATGGGTGGAATTATAATTAATCAATCCTTATGGTTATGCGAATAAAACACGCGAGGGTATAAAAATGGAAAATGGATGATTTTTATCTACATCATGTAAGGATAAAAAGGTTTGTTCAAATGAATATATGACCCTATTAATATGATTATTCTTATATAATAGTTTGATGAGGACACAATTACTCAATTAGGGTTCCAAAATATTAATTGTGTGGAGAGTGATCATGACGTTATCATTGTAAAGTTGAGGAATATTAGGTTACATAGTGAAGTAATGTAATGTAGTGGGGCATGTTTAGTGGGTTAGGAACATGAGACTAGGTTCAATGAGGTGTTACTGGTTAGTGGGTAAGTATTGGGTTTAAATTGGGTTATATGGTATTGAATGGTCATTGGGATTAGATGATATCATGTCAGATCACACGAGAGACCCTATGATAGGGTTCTCGGTGAATAAATCGAACTAAGGGGGAAAGTAATCATTTTTGGGACATTTCATTGAAATCATTAGTGTATGGTGTATAATTCACTAGATAAACATGGTTTTTGATACATTTAAAAAATAATATGAGGTATTTACTAGTATGTTGTGAATATATCAGGATTTTGATACACCCAATATGTATTGTGGTTGTAGTTCACTCATGACATACATGCGTGCCTAGAATAGTAGGGTATTTATCATATTCAGGTATTGATAGAATCATTGAGGGGGATTTTGGGAACCATTGGGGTTAGTGAATGGGACATGTAATAATTGGATCTGTATTCTATAGATGGAAATACAGAACAAAAAAATTATTTTCTCTAGTGCTTGAGAATGAAAGGGATTGTCTTATCATGTCACCATGTAAGGTAATGGTTATAGCATGGGTCTTGGAGTTCATTTTTTAAATTTCCAAGACATGATAATGAAAATGTTATTTTTGGGAGCATGATATCAATATAAATTTAATTATAATGATATAATTATGATGAGGTTAGACCACTCAACATGTAGTCTAGGTAACAAATTGATACCATGTTGTTGTATGATGAGGTGTTGTTTGAATCCTAAGCTAAAACCATATCAAAAAATTTGATAAACTTTTAGTTGATGTTGGTGTGTTGTTATTTGGTGTAGGGTTATTTTTCTATGATCAATGGTTGAGTATATTGGATGTTCATTGATGGTTGTGGTGGGATAACTAAATACAAGGCATGTATTTGCTGATCTAACAATGAAATAAATTTTGTATTATGTATGTAGACTATTTTAAACAATTTTAGTGTCATGATTCCTCCTAATATTGGGATTATTTACAATGCATTTCAGTGACATTAATTGGGTTTAAATGATCGTTTCTAGGAGAAAATCACCTATAAAATGAATTTATAGAGTTTCTTTGTGGAATCAGATGTTGTGTAATTAGAGGTTTTATTTAACCAGTGTTAAAATTTTGTTTTAATGGTCAATATAATGATTATTTGTTTTCATTAATCTTAACCTAGTCATTAAGAGAACAATAATAAATATTTAACATTCATAAATATTACATTATTTTGGTGAGTTATAAAACCCTAGCATAAAATTATTATATATATTGTTGTGTTTTGGAGAGGTACGTGTTCTGAGTGCCATCTCAATGATAAGATTGGTGTAATGAAAGAAATTATACTATTGGTAATAGTTTACTTTTGAGTTTGGAATTGTATGGTTAATGTTTGGATTTCATTACACGTTATAAAATGATGATTTATCGGTGAATTGAAAATTATGATATGTATAGGTAAGTTTAGAAGGACTAAAAAATAATTCATGACTATGGGATTCAATATGGTTAATGTTTTCAAATGAATAATAAAATGTTGTTTGATTATTATGATTAGAAAACATATCTATTTTTGTCCTTAAGAGTTTTATTTTTGAAACTAGAAGTCAAATTGGGAGTTATTGAATTTTCAAATACATAATGTCTATTTTTAGATACATAAATAGTCTTGAATGGATTTATAGGTGAAAATGTGGGAAATAGTTATGATTTAGGAGTTTTGGGAGGGAGAATTACTACAACCTACATCAATTCACAACAACAAAAAATGTTTTACACTGTGAATAATGTTGTCCTAGAAGATAACCCTACTACTAAATCAATTCACAACATAATCCATGTGTTTACGGTATGAAAATATTTTTCATGGGATTTAGGTCCCTCTACATCAATTGGTTCAGAGTGTAAACCAAGGGTTATCAGCATAAATGGTAACCTAATGGATTTTATAAAAAAATGTTAAAACATTAGCTTTTGTAACCACATTCATGATCAGGGATTGTTTCTGTATATGATAGATATGAATAATATGATTCTATACTCCATTCATTCCCCCATGATGAGGGATTGTTTTTTTGTGTCATAAGATGGTTCATGTTAATTCCCTTGATTCGTTTATGGTTCCAGGTTTTTACTATTAATCTGGATGATATTTTCTAATGGGTTTTAATGATTTAAATTAATCATGATGTTTTTTCAATTATTGGTGTTAATTCATGTGTTGTGTCTAGAGAAGGACTAGATCCAATATCTACAAATTTTTGACCCATTACAGAAAATAAATTTATGAATGATTTTGTTTAAGGGTGTTACATAAATTACATAGTAATTTTTATTTTATGTTCATCAGTGGTATGTTGATCATGCTTTCTACAGGTTTTATCTAAATAACTTTTATGTGTGATTGGTCATGGGTTTGTTACACAATAGTTTGTGATCACTTTCAAATCAATTATGACTCTTATGATAAATCTAAATAATTAATTATAATTTTTTAAATTTTTTATATATCGTCGTTTGATGGTAAATTAGATCATAAGAGTATATTATCTCAAATGAGGATAAAAAGGATTCACTGAGGTTGCCTAGATATTTTATATATATTAACTCCATCATAGAGGTTTTTAGACCCTTAAAAACATATTTAGAACTAGCATATATTGTTATATAGTCAATTAATGTTTCATTTGTTTAGAAATAATGAATTATGAAATGGAGTGACTTGGAGAATGAGAAGAGGTTATGTTAGGTTTACTACAATCATGTTTGTGTGTTCTTTATAACTTCATTGAATTAGGATTAAAATGTAAAAATGTCTCCAACGTTTTTGGATATTTGTTTAAATGATGTGATCCCTTGCATCGGCCTTGATAAAGGAGATGTGTTTATTGTATCAAAATATGTTATTCTATGGGATATTTTGGTCGCATATTAAGGCATACACCTAATGATGATGGGTGAGACGGTTTAACATTTCGTACAATAAATTTGACACCCTTCCTAGTTTTTATAAAGTCATAGATTGTATTGTGAGTATAATGTCTACTTCATGAGTAGTTGGGTAGTAAATAAGAGGTTTTTCCTCAAAGTGTTGTTTTAAAATATCTTATAATAGTATTATGAAATGGTATATAGGTGTTGTTTATGTATAATTTTTGGGACGTGGATTAGGGATGCCTTGGGAATGTGAATGTAGTGTCTTGAGATGATCCTTGGGTAGTAGGAGTGAGAAGGGAAATTGTTGAGGTTGGATTTGATTTTTTGGTCCTCGTCATGGAAAGCCTCTGAGTAGTTATTTTATATATGGGTGACTAGTGTGCGGTGGCATGAGTGACAAATGATCATAATAGGTATGGATGACCTAGTGGGAACAATGATAAGGATGTTTTGGTTTCTAATTATGGGTGAATAAGTTACATGAAACTATCACCCCTATATTACTTAATGAGATTTTTGATGTGGTGCACACCATGTGTTCAATTTTATGTGTATGTGTATTCTTGTTCATGTGATAGGTGATTTATTAATCTTGGTGATGTAATTATGAGGAATAGATCACAATGAGTTTAGGTATTTACTAAATAGACTACTATGGTGGATATAATGTCCTTGTGTGCATGAAATAGGTCATTACCATAAGGAGTCTTGAATCATATGATTGACCATACCATGAGTGGCAGAGAATGTGGATAATCATTTGGTGGATGGGTCATGGTAATATATAGGATGAAGATATTGCATCTTTTGTGAATATATTTTGGTTAACGGATACACAATTTATGGAATCACAGTATAATTATGGATGTGGATGATAGAATAATAAGAGAGGCCTAGGTCATAGATGAGGATGACCATTGAGTTCCATGGTCATTGTATGACGCAAGATATAATAGATGGAACATACCTTAAGAGATAATGTAATGGGTTATGTTGTAGGCATATGAATGTTCTTTATTACATCATGTATTGGGACAATGTTAATTTTATTCCATCCCTTCAAAATTCATGTATAGGTTGGACAATATGTGTGATGGAAAAAAGATGCGGTGATGATGTTGAAATTATTCATGGCACTGAAAGAGGATTGATTGTGTCCCATGGTATCCTATTTAGCACATGGTGACCTAATTTGAGGGGAGTTGTGGTGGTCTTTCGTGAAAATGACATTCATGGTATTTATTTGACTTGTTTTTTATCGTAATCATGCATACAAATATATGTGGGTGTATAGCAGGGGTTCATTGTTATCTCGTACAAAGATGTATTTATAACACACATTGTAGGTTCCTTAAATAGAATGAAAACCTTCTGTCTTCACTCAAATTTAGTACATGACGTGTAACAAATTAAAATAGTAAGCATAGTGGGTATATTGTTTGTGGTTTTATAAGAAACATGGATGGAAGTAGTTTAATTTTCATATGTTATATTTGTTGTCTTTTTTTTGTAGATGTTATTTCATATTTGGTGATTAATTTATGTACGACTATATGACTTCTATGTGACACTGACATTTTTCTTATCTATATGTGCTTATTGGGATTATGTGTGATGAATGTTGTGTTTGATTTCATGATATTATATTTATTTTATTTGAGGATTTATTAAACCCAATATATGGTTAAGGTACCCTCCACTAGTCAATATCTATTAGTATATGGGGAGGAAAATGTGAGGACATAAGGAACCTTCAAATAGAGTGTGGTTCTAGGATGATTTTTCACACAAGTTATACATTGGACATCTCAGTTAGTACCAAATCAATTCTTAGTTATTTTTTATTATTACTGTAACAATTATTGTATAATTAATAAAAAATAAACCTTCATTGAATCAGAATTATTAGAGTCTAAAATCATGGTTTCATTGAGAAAATATGTTGTCATAAATTTTTTTATAATTATTAACATATATTCCAATAATATATTATTTTTTGTTATGTTTTTTAATCCATTTAGTTTCAAAAAAGTCTGTAGTAGAGAGGAACTGAGTTATAGATGGTTGTAATGTAATATGTTATAATTATCTCAATTAAAACCCAAAGGTCACCAAAAATTTTGTTTAAAATATTTTAGTGATTCTAATTTCACTATCTAAGTAAATTAATAAAAATATGATCCATATCATATTTTAAAAATATTCATAGAAAGAACCGATCATTATTGAGTAATTTCGTTAGTGAAATCATATTTCCATTAGTATGACATTTTATCAACTAGTTTTTTAATAAATTATCTACAAAAAAGATTCTATATATTCTATTTTAATGTACAATTAAGATAAAAAGGTTTACTTATATTTTTATTATTAATAATGTGAAACTAAAAATGGTATTGTATCATTATTGTGTGTCTTAAAAAGAATAATTAGAAATTAATTAATGGTATAGGTTTTCAAAAAGTAATCTCCACCAAGTATTCTCCCATATCACATTATTCAAAAACTGTGATAAAATACAATGGGATGAAATAAAATTTTTCTTAATCCCTTGGTATCCATAAATGGATATTCAGTGTACACATAATGTAAACATAATTATTTATTATTAAGCTATAAAATAAGAAAGATCATTTTATTCGTGTATTATAATAATTTTTTCAAATGGAATTGTATATAATAAAATTTCTATGATATGCATATATTCACTGGTTATCACTTATGGTGGAAATTCATGATAATTACTCTAATTATTCAAATGTATTTGGATAAATGAAAATAATATAGATATTATTGGAAACTATAATGATAAATTACATGGAGGTGTGAATGTTGATATTCATATGTGTCAATAATGACTGTTGGTTCACATAAAAAATTTCCATAATGGACCAACAACATGTTTCCCACTATGTAATGAAAGCAACGAAGCCCAAAACCAATAATCAAATAAAATAGGGAAAATTATCACAATTGAGGAGAATAATATCCCAACTATTGTGCTTTTAGGCCCCATGTGTGAATGGAATTTAAAAATATGGATGAATTTTATGATTAGAACTTTATTAATTTACATAAAATATATATCTTGATAAAAATATTTAATTAAAAAAATTTACGTTTGAATAGAGTAAATAGATGAACACATATGAATTTTATATTCGTTTGGATAAAAAAACTCTTAAACATACTCAAAACACTCGATCAAAGGGAGTATAGTGTGATAATATTATAAGGGAAAATATTATATGTTCCAAACATAAACCAAGGAATTTACAAAGGGATAAATCCAAACCCATACATCCAATAAGGTAAAAACAAATAAAGTATTGTTTTAATAAGGGAATACCAATACCTAAATCCTTTTTTGGGAGTATTAAAAAACTATATTTTATATATAGAGTATCCAAAACCTAGAAAGAATTTTATTAGAACAATTTGAACTGGTGTAATACCTTTTAGTCAAGTTGGATGATCCAAAAATCCAATTTAATTGTGGTATAACCAATGATTGTTACAATTCGTTTATAATGTCCCATAAATTAATGAGTGAATTCTTTTATAGGAAAATTGAATGATTTGAATAATGGGAAATTTTTTTTAGTATGGGTGATTGGATAAAGGTCATAAGTGATTGAACATATTGATGATATTTTAATTTCGTTTTTTATAGTATTTAAATACTTTTCCCCAGTAACATTGATAAAGATAATCATTATGGGACATAGGAGGAAAACTCGGTTCATAGAGGCTAACATTTCTTAGGTTACACATGGGATCCAATGTTCAATGTTTTTTATAACAACATGGTGAACAAAACTATATAAATATCTATGATTTCAGAGGGGTATTGTGGTATTAAATATATAGTGGTAATGGGGAATTAATTTTCCTATAGGAGGGTTTCTGTCCATTGAATATCAAGGATATGGGGAAGAGAACCATATCAAAAATCACTTGATATGGGGGGTGTTTGGGTGTTTTATCTTGGTGGGTAAACATAGGAACATTCTATATAGGGAGGTTTCTTCTATGTTTCTTTTGGTGTGTTTTAAACCTATACGGGATATTTCTAATGTGCAACACATTGTTGGGAAACTTAGGGTGTTGTTCATTTGAGTGATTGGGTATTTAAAATTTCACAATAATTTCATTATTCCAATTCAATTATATTGCGGTTTTTCTGTATTTTCCATTCACTATTATAAATTATGAACCAATGAAACACCAATATCCATCTTAGATTCCCCATGGTTCAAGGTGGTTTTTGGTGTGATTTATTCATTGATTTATATTATGTTTACTATTTTCCTATCATTAACATTATATTGTTTCTCTCACTCATTTTATGATAATGGAAATAGGATTTGGTTATTATTTCCACTGAATCATTATAAATATAATCAAATATTATCAATTATTTTTATGAAAATTGGTAGACATTGATGTAAATTTATTGAAATCAACAACATTCCATTTCATTAATGGTATATTTTATGATGATATTATTTTTTAATTTTCTATAGATTTGACAATTTTTTAATTTAAAATATTATTATTATTTTATAATTTAAAAAAAATATTTAACTAATAATATGACCCCCATTTGGTGGTTGGTCATAGTTTCTGTGTAATGAGGTATTATGATGATATTTTTGACATTATGCCTTCCTCGATAATATATATTCGATATTGATAAATTATTAAAAGTTTTCTGAACAATTAATTATAATGTTATATAACAAAATTTTTTATGATTTGTTATTTTTACTCAAGATGATGGATGATTTTTGGTTCAATTTGGATAATCATGGGATATATTATTCATGATGTGATTAAGTGAAATAACTATTATTTGATGACCATGATCGTTATGAATTTGACATATAGTAATTTGAATTATATATTTCTTATTATATGTGTGGTATTACCCTTGAGGGATAAAGAACCTTTTATGTTAAATGAATATATTAATTTATATAAATTTCTTGATAGTGGATGATGTACCAAATCTAATGAGTGTCCTTGGGAACTAACTTGATGACTATGTTGTTGATGATAGAGGCAAGAGGATAATTGAAAAACGTTTTTTATATGGAACAGTCATGGTGATAATTAAATGTATTTAATGATCCTAGATTACTATGATATGTTATTTAGACCATTGAGATGTGATAGATTATAAATTTATATGGATATTTTGAGTGGGTAATGTGAGAACGCCTGAAAAGCCTTTAAGATGTCAGACTTGTTTAGGAATTTGTGGTATCAGTATTCAATCCCCACTAGTGTGTGAGAACCTAGTGGATGAGTTCTTTGTAGTATGATGTTATGTAGAGTTTGATGAGTTATTTGAGTATTATTTTGATTTGTGGTGGTACATCCAACATATCATCAGATTAATGCTAGTGATGCTGGTCCTTTGAGGACGATGTGACTATGATTTGATAACGACCAGTCATAGGGAATGATTCCCTACCTATGAAGGAAATTTACCCATTATATGATAATGTAGTAGAGGAGAACATATGGGGTTTTAAAGATATGAAGTGAACTAAGGGATATTTGTGGGTTCCAGGTGAGGTGATGACTCTAATGATGGATTATAAGAAATGGGTTATAATGATGGTTTTACTTTGAAGGTTAAATCAATTTTGTGAGCCTATTATGGTTATAATGAATCATATTTATAAAATTCAGAGGAAGACCTCAGATAGGTATGAAGGGTTTGGGTAAATGGGAAACCCATCAATAATCTAATTATGATACGAATGGGGTGTCTTTCACAACACAATGATATTTAAATGAAAAAATGGTATACCTAGGAAGAGATCCTATGATCCTGAATTTATGCCAAATATTTGTATAGAATGGATTTGAAATTATCCATGTGTTTTTTATGTTATGAGATTATATTTCCCTAGATAAGGTCCATGAAAATTTGGATAAGCGAATCTCCTCCCCATGTGGAACATGGGATTGGTTTTGGAAAAGTTTGAAACGAATCAAGGATTTGATTATTTTATAGGTATATATATCAATAAATTTAGTCCTTTGAATCTGCAATATTTAATTTCACACTATAATTTTAAATATATAATTGTTCAGGAATTAAATTGTGAAGAACATAATATTTTTTCATGATTATTGCAGTTTTAATGCCCTTGAAAAAATTCATGGATTCGTCTAATGGGTCATGAGTAGGAATTCCGTGGTAACACCCCTTTGATTTGTCACACAATTAATATGTATCAACTAATACATGATCATATGAAATTTACATGATCCTAATATAGGATCCTATGGGTTTGTTATGTTCTCAGAGACAATTATACATTGTGAGTTTCTTGTTTGGTTTAATCTGGGGTTTCATAATTGAAATATGGGATGAGTAGATGAGATTTAATTTTACATTTGTGTCTTATTAATTTATTCATATGAGATTTTCAAAAAAAAAATTATCGATGTTTATCTGTTATGTTCAACACCTCACTGAATGTTACCTACAAAGCGGTAGTAGTAAACATCATGGATGGCCATAGAACATGGTTACCCATAAAACATCATGGGTTGCAGGATTATGATAGAAGGTGTACGATATTTAGTTTTTCAGAAAGGTATATAGGATTTATTAGAGTCATGGAAAAGGGATGTCTCTTGAATTGTAGTATAGAATTATTTTATATTAAATTTTAAATTTTTATTTTTATCATCACACAATGTGTATTGTGTTGTATGCTAGAATGAATATGATTCATTATGAATACATTCTTTGACACATTCCTTTATCATAACATTGCATATTTTTATTACCATTATTTATACTAATATTTTTATAGATGTTTTTATATTATTTATATATTATTATAAACTATGATAGGTGGTATTATATCCATGTTGTGACACCCAAGACCCCTATTCCATTAATTCACTAGTTCATGTAGATGACAACATGTGGTCAAGAAGCCTACTATTATAGAACATTAAAATCCCAATGGTGATGTCATGGTGTTGAGAATCACAATTAAGTATTAGATATTTTATATTTATCATATCATATAATTTTATAGGTTTTTTTGCCTTCAATTTGGGTCGATGGTAGACATATTACATATGAATATGTATGATCATGTAAGTGATATTGGATTCATAAATCATTGAAACCATTCTTGGTACGAAATATCTATTATAAAGGAAATTGGATTTTTATTCATGATTTTTTATTTTATTTTCTCATGATATAATAATGAATGAACGAAAAATGTATTATGGAATTATAATGTAATTTTTTTATCTCTTATACCACTAGTAAGAAAGAGGTGTTCAAGAATGTAGTTTAGAATATATAATTTACATGAAGTACACATTCTATTTTGTGATTTATAACAATAATGACTAGCGGTTTAGGTGTTTTATGTTTATGAATAAACATGTATGGAATTTATAAATATAATATTTGGGTAGAATTTTTTCTAAGGTGAACCATGATATATTTTATCCTATAGTTAAGAAACTTTGTTCTACAATAGAAAGAATCTTGATGATTACTATTTAAAAACATAACACATGTGATATTTTGTGACTAATATAAATCCTATATAGGAATTTTATTCATTGAAACTAATTAAAAAAAATGGTCCACCTATTTAAAATGGGAGAACAATCTATATAGTCTTTTTTTAAATAGTCTCGTGCAGGTCTTCTATGTCAAAATTTGGTCCGACTATTGTGAAAAATACATAGATCATGGGGGTGTGATATATATATATATATATATATATATTTTGTGTGTGCATCGATTTGATTGTGATTCTCAAGAGGGGTGGAGGTATATGGATTCCCTTTAAGGATAACCCTGAATTATTATATTCTCAATGGGTAGTTTAATAAATATATTCAAAGATAATATTAGTTCTCTATTATGGTAATTGAATTTAATATAATGTTTGATACATATATGTGAGACCAGAGAATTTTTCTAGGAACATTATTTTGATTATATTCTTATAGAAGTGGGAAAAATGAGTTTCCCGTGGGATGTAGGCTTTTGTGAGACATGTATTAAGGGATATGTGGGAAAGATTAGTGAATGAATTTAGATGTAACTAGATATATGTTGAGTGGAGTTATGTTTTTGAGGTGAGATGTGATATACGAGGGTTATCTGTATAAGGGGTTTACTCACTCTTAGGAAAATCAATGAGATTTTAAACATTGGTAGATGGTTTTTGTTACGGTACTAATGAAAATGGGGTGCAATCAAGTATATGTTATAGACATAGAGTTAGTAAAATTGCAAAATTATGATATATATTGTCATGGGTCTTCTGGTTACATTATTTTCACATGCATGTGAAATTTTCTAGGATTTGGATTTATGAGACTAGGTTCTATGACATGTCTATCATTGGGCCATATGTATTGGTTTATCATCTGATGGTATAAGAACATACTACCATTATGTTGTAATGATGATATTGAAATACATGTGAATGTTAAACATGGTTTCAATTCATTATATAACATTGAGAGACCTTGTACTATATGATGAATAGAGATTTAATGTGATATGCATGGGCGTGGATTCCTCAGATTTTTATCTAATAAGAACTATCCTTCCATTATTCCGACATCACTATACATGGTGTGGTTTTAGTGTTGATTCGTTGGGAAATATTGGTTTAAAATGATGTAAACATGAATAATGATATACTTGTTATGATTATTCTTAAGGGGTTGTATGGGGATATCCATTTGGTAGGAATGACACCATACACAATTACCAGGCATAACAAACGTTACATTTGAATTTCTTCAATGTCTGAGGTGGGAGTTAAAGGTGCTCTTGAAATGTAAAATGGTTGATATCTCAATGTGGTTCATGGGTAGGACATGGAGTTTCATTTATATTAATTAGGTTTTTAATAGATATATCATGGGCGGTAAACAAATGTACGTTGTTTTGGATGGTTGTTGGAGTGACTAGACTAGTTGTGCGATGGAGGAGATGGTGTTCAGATTCCAGTGAGTTCATGAATCTAATATGACTAGTTCCATTTCAAATATCTGAAGTGGGATTTGTATAAGATTTTAGATGCTGTAAGTGCATTGGCATTAGTCGTAGAATGAAGATAAAAGAATCTGATCAAGAGACAGATTGGAAGATTTATTTCTATTCTTGGGGAAGGGAAAGGCATCATGTTAGGTCGGGAAATCCATATAATTGCTTCAGTTTTCCAATATATGATTCAATGGAATTTTTCGAATGATCTTGGGTGGCCTTTATTTGTTTCATCATTGAGATCAGTAAATTTTATAAGGTATATGTATGTATAGACAATCATTTTCAAAAATGATTTTCCATATAAGTCCTAACTTGTGATTTCACATAATATTTACTGTGGTGTGATGGGAAAATCACTGATCTTTCCATTAAACCCTAATGAGTGTGTTTTGTTTGAGGATTTCAATTTTTATGGGAAATGTTCCTAAAAATAATCTTTTAATAGAAAGCAATATTGTGTGGAGTACTAAGAAGTTAGTGATGAATGGATTAATGACAACACGATGTCTTTAAATAACCAATAATATGTATGAATCATCATGAGGATTCGGTGATGTCCATGTATGGGGTCAAATTATGTTGAAATACAATCCTAATGGTTGGGGATAAATTGTCCCAACCCACTATATTCAGAGATACCCCTCGTTGGATGGAAATGAAGAAGGGGAGATAATGAACCCCTAAGTCATGCGCCTAGTAGGAACCAGGTTGGAAACCCGAACGAATGGTGTAGAAATCAAACAATACGGGGGGGGGGGATTACCCTTTATAAGAAACAAGAATGGGAAAAAAGATGAATCTTATAACATCCCGTTTTTTATAACATAACTTTCATTTCATTACACGGAACTAAGGATTGTTAAGGTTTAGTGTCTTGGAAACGAGGATCATAATACATAAAAAAACATAAAACATTCTTCTTAAACACTTGAAAGGCTTCTCCTTTAGTTCATCCTATGTTCATTATGCATCTCATAACCTGGGGACGTACATCAAAAGAAAGGGTGAGCAGAAGGCCCAGTAAGGGAAACAAGAGAAACATTTTTCATGTGAACTTGAGATACTTCAATAAGGACATGAAAAGAACTTTAAGGAATGAGAAAGGAATCATGAGATACATCATAATAAAAATAACATTTTTCATAACTTGAAGATGTGGCTAAAATATTTAATATTGACAATCGTTTCGTTTCACCAAGGTCCATCCCCAAGGTGTCATTAAAAATTACCAAGGTTATTCACCAAGGCGTCGTTAAAATGGTCATCTCTAGAGATTAAGTCATTACCCAATGCATTGGAGCGCTATCAGGGCGCACCCTTAAATTTGCCTTTATTATCATGTGAGCCACATATATCATCATCAAACATTTCATAAATAACCCATATCATAAAATAAATGGGTTTCATTTCATAATCATAACGTTTTAAAAACTGCTTTAAAGACATGATCTTTACGTTACTTTAAACCCACGGAAAGAGAAAGCGGGTGTCATGTATGTAAATCCCAGAATTGAAAATAGAACATTTTTATATATATGTGAATACCCCTGTAGAAATAGGATCTTTGAGTATTTACTTTATAACATAAAATAATTTTGAGAAAAGAGAGGCATTTTGAGACGAAAATTCTGCAGCATAACGACTATGTTACAAGGTTTTAGAAAACTTTGAAAAGAGAGGGAACATGGGTCGAACAATCATAATTGACCCATAAAATAGAAGAGGGACAGAATAAAAAGTATATATGGACATGGTGATGCAATTTCATGGACATAACATTTGAAATGAAAAGCATGGAAGGAAGACAAAAGTTTGATTTCTCTTATGAAAATTCGGCAGCCTAACGACGTCACTTAAACTTCAACAAAAATGAATTGAACAGATCAAATAGGGTCTCTCATCATATGATAATTAGATATCAGTATTATATATATAGATATCATACCCCAACATAATAAAAAGGAACTTGAAAGATTTGACATGAAAATCGAACTTGAAAAATGAGAAGGGTGAAAGAATCACTTAAACATTCGGCAGCCTAACGACGTCACTTAAACATTCATAAAACGAAATGATGAGAGTAAGAGGGGATCTCTCATCATATAAACATGAAAGGGGCAGTAAGAGGAATATAAAAGAACATCCTCTCACATAATAACATGGAGCATAAAAGGAATGACATAAAAGAGATTACATGAAAAGAAAGAGAGGGGTCAGATCCCTTACCTTAAAACGTGACCCTTGAAACTCAAAGTTTTGGACCTTGAGGGCTTAGGGGAACCTTGGGAGGACTCCTTGGGAGGTAAGGAGACCATAAATTCGTTGGGGGAGAGTTGGGAGTGGAAACTAAAGGAGGAAAGGGTGGGTATTTATAGGGAAAGTGAGGGGACTAGGCATTAATGGCCAAGGGACACCTCACTAGTGGGTTTGGAAAAACCATGGGCTTGCCCATGGTATTTGCCCATGGTATTTTCCACTTGGGACACCTCACACCTTATATTACTATTCATAATTCGACCATATTGAATATATACTTAATACATCATTTAATGATGTCATTAAACACCCGTAACTTAAAAACTATATTTTCACTATTCATCAAAAATTCAACTTTCTCAGAATAATCCCAAAAGTTCACCTTAACCAAATATCGATGCTCTAAATACATTTATGAACTCCATTTTATAAAAATAATTTCTAAATAATTTTAATTTAATTTTTAAATAAAAACACTATTCATCGAAAATTCGTTTTTTTCAGAAAAATCCCCAAAAATTACCATAACATAATATCGATGCTCTGAGTTCAAAAATAAAGTCATTTTTATAAAAATAATTTTCTAATTATTTTTAATTAAATTTTTAATTAAAAAACACTATTCATATGAAAAAACTAATACTTGACTAATAATTTATGAAACCGTTATTTACCCATTTTATTGAATCACATTACTTAATCTAGGTGTCTGAATTATATTAAAACTTTCTTGGAGTGAAATTACTAATCCATTTGGTCACATTACTAATCCTAAGCATAAAATCACTATTCATAATTTACTATTCATCAAAAATTAAGTTAATATTATTAGACTCCAAATTCCTTACTGAACACTTTTGTAAAAGACCATTTTTTGAAAATCATTTCACATCATTAGTTATTTAGGGTTTACATAAATATTTTAAAATATCCTTTTTTCAAAATTCATCAATAAAATACATTCTAAAATTATCTAGACATTTGAAATTTCACAAACATCACTAAAGGAAGAAATCTCAATTTATTCACTCGAAAGGATTACACAAGGAAGCTAGGGTCTCGTCACATAGTCCCTTATAACACCGGCATAAGACCTAAGTGTAAGGTGTGCTATGGTGAGAGAATCTGAGGGAGGCTCAGATAACATTACCCTAGTAGTAATCTCTACTAACTTGAACTTCTCCCGTAGGCGTTTCCGTTCAAGCTTGACACGCTGGAGTTCGGCTTGGGCTTGGTCCAAAGCGAAGCCCACAGATGCTACCTCCTTCCCAAGCTCTGATAAGTGGGCTTCATAAGGGTCGAGTCTACTGGATGAAGCCATCGACTCCTCTTCCTGCATTGACCATTAACATCTTATTAAATCATTAAGAGTAAGTTAATCTACTACTCAAAAATATTGGGTCGTTACATTCTTCCCCCCTTAAGAATTTTCGTCCCCGAAATTTATACATGAGGCCTAGTTGAAAAGGTGAGGGTACTTTTGCTTCATTGTTTCCTCCGGCTCCCAAGTCGCCTCTTCATATTTATGATTCCTCCACAACACTTTCACAAGGTGGGTAGTCTTGTTTCATAGGACCTTGTCTCTACGGTCCAAGATCTCCACTGGCTGCTCCCCGTAAGAGAGGTCATGTTCCAGTTGTACCACCTCTGGGTTCAGTACATGCGAAGGGTCGGGTATGTACTTCCTCAAGAGAGATACATGGAAGACATCATGAACTTGAGCTAGGTTCGGGGGAAGTGCTAGACGATAGGCCACTGCTCCTATGCGATCAAGGATTTCATAGGGGACAATGTACCTAGGGATGAGCTTCCCTTTCTTCCCAAACCGCATGACTCTCTTCCATGGAGAAATTCGAAGGAAGACTTTGTCACCAACACCAAACTCCAAGTCCCTTCGACGATTGTCAACATAGCTCTTCTGCCGACTCAGAGCAGACTTTATGTGTTTTTGGATGGCATGAACCTATTCCGTCATCTCTTGCATGAGATCAGGCCCAAGAAACTTCCTCTCACCAGTTTCATCCCAACAAGTAGGAGTTCTACGCCGCTTTCCATATAGAGCTTCATAGGGTGCCATCTGAATACTCGAATGGAAGCTGTTGTTATAGGAGAACTCAACTAATGGGAGGTGTTGATCCCATCCACCTTTAAATTACATTGAGCATAATCTCAAAATGTCTTCGAGTGTCTGAATAGTCCTTTTAGATTGGCCATCAGTTTAAGGATGATAGGCCGTACTAAAATTCAATTCATTATTCAGAGCATGTTGAAGACTTCTCCAGAATTTTGATGTGAAACTTGGGCCATGATCAGATACGATGGATAGTGGTACCCCATGCAGCCTTACCACTTCCTTCACGTATATCATGGCAAGCTGATCCAGAGAGAAATCTTCCCGAATAGAGATAAAATGGGCTGTCTTGGTGAGACGGTCCACAATAACCCATATCGCATTGTTTCCTTTGGATGTTTTCTGGAGACCAGTTACAAAGTCCATAGTGATATTATCCCACTTCCATACTGGTATGGGTAGCGGTTGTAATACCCCCTTAGGAAGTTGTCGTTCTGCCTTTACTTGCTGACACACCAGGCACCTTGTAGTGTAATCAGCAATCTCCCTCTTCATGTTATCCCACCAATAATGATCACGAAGGTCTCTATACATCTTAGTGCTTCCCGGGTGTATAAAGAATGTAGAGCTATGAGCTTCATCCATCAGTTCTTTCTTTATCTCCAGAATAGATGGAACACATAGTCTTGTATGAAATTTCAATACACCTTCGTGATCAATATGGAAATCAGGGGACTTCCCATCCTTTACAGCCTCAAACTTTTCCTGCAGCAAAGGATCTTCTTTTTGAGCCTTCTTGATCCTCTCTAGTAATGAAGGTTGAGAAATCATTTGGAATAAGGTTGATGATGTCCCTTTCCTTATAATTCCCATGTCCAGTTTTACTAGATCTTTAATCAAGGGATCTCCTACGATCCTCATTATTGCCAGAACAATAGGATCTTTCCTTCTTAACGCATCCGTGACTTTGTTTGCTCTTCCAGGGTGATAATGAATTGAACAATCATAGTCTTTAATAAGCTCCAACCATCTTCTTTGTCTCATGTTCAATTCTTTCTATGTGAAAATATACTTTAGACTTTGGTGGTCAGTGTATATATCACATTTCTCCCCATAAAGATAGTACCTCTATATCTTTAGAGCAAAAACAATTGCCTCCAGCTTTAGATCATGCGTAGGATAATTCTACTCATGAATCTTCAACTGTCGAGATGCATAAGAAATTACTTTGTCATTTTGCATGAGGACGTACCCAAGCCCTTTCAGAGATGCATCGCTAAAAATAACGAATCCTTCTCCAATAGAGGGTAGTGTTAACATAGGTGCAGTAACCAATCTCTTCTTCAGATCTTGGAAACTTTCGTCGCATTCCTTTGTCCATCTGAACTTAACCCCTTTTCGAGTCAACTTGGTTAGTGGATTATAAAGCCATGAAAAGTTTTTCACAAACCTCCTATAATATCCTGCTAAACCAAGGAAACTACGAATCTCAGTTACTGTTTTGGGTTGAGGCCACTCCTCCACAACCATTGTCTTTGAAGGGTCAACCGAGATTCCTTCATTGGTTACGATGCGCCCCAATAAAGACACCTGTTGTAACCAAAACTCACACTTGCTGAACTTCCCAAAGAGCCTCTCCTTCCGCAGATTTTTCAATATAACCCTTAGATGATCTTCATGCTCCTCACGAATTTTTGAATATATCAAAATATCATCAATAAAAACTACCACAATTTTATCAAGGTAGTCCTTAAAGACTCTATTCATAAAATCCATGAAAATAGCAGGAGCATTAGTCAAGCCGAAGGGCATAACAGTAAACTCATAATGCCCATATCTTGATCGGAAGGAAGTCTTTGGAATATCTTCCTTCTTCACCCTCAGTTGATGATAACCAGATCGAAGGTCAATCTTAGAGAAGAATTGAGCCCCGCGAAGTTGGCCAAATAAATCATCAATTCTTGGAAGAGGATATCTGTTCTTCACTGTGATCCCATTCAGTTCTCTATAATCGATGCATAGCCGCAATTGATCCATCCTTCTTCTTCACAGAGAGAACTGGTGCTCCCCAAGGAGACAAACTCGGTCGGATAAACCCCTTCTCCAACAAGTCTTGGAGTTGTTTCTTTAACTCTTCTAGCTCCACATTTTCCATTCTATACGGAGTCTTTGATATCGGTTGAGACCCAGGTACGAGTTCAATGGAGAACTCTACCTCTCTTTCTGGGGGAGGTCCAGGTAACTCCTCAGGAAATACATCCATTTATTCCCGAACAATCAGAACATCTTCTATTTGTATGCTCCCTTTTCCTTCTTCATCATCACCGATTATCTCCATAAAGAAAGCTATAGGAGGTGCTTCTAGATAGGGATCAGTTCGTGATATCTCTCCTTGGAAGATAACTGTAGGTCGTTCATTCAAGACTACTGAGATTTCCTTACTTCTGCATTTGATCTTAGCATTATACTTTGAGATCCAGTCCATCCCTAGTATAATGTCGAATTACATCATGGGAATGACTACTAGATTTGAGATAATATTGTTCTCACCAATGTAAACACTAGAGTCTCTAAATACTGTTGATGCAAGGATAATCCCACTTGGAGTCTTGACAGATAACTCTACCTCTAGCAGTTCGGGGATTGATTCTATATTCCTTGCAAACTTGGAGGAAATAAAGGAATACGTAGATCCAGAATCAAATAAAGTACTTGCTAGTTTTGAGAGGACAACAAGAGTACCTGCTACCACATCGTTCGGGACTTCAACTTCAGCTGTTGTGATAGCGAAAGCACGACCTTGCTCTCTTGGCATCTGCTGAGGTTGGTGGTGATTCCCCTCCACCGCCCTCGGATTTGGACATTGGTTAGCAAAGTGCCCAAGCTGTCCACACTTGAAGCATGTGACTTCGGGTAGGGCCTGAACCATCTTTCCTCTGTCGTTAGTGTTGGGAAGCTGCGGCTTCGCCTCACTATGACAATTTCAAGCAATATGGCCTCCTCTTCCACACTTGTAGCACTTGCCACTTCCATTCAAGCAGTTCCCCAGATGATTCTTCCCACATTTATTGCATGTGGTAAGTTGCATTTTCTTTCCACCTCTTCCCTGATCAAAAGACTTCCCTAAACTGGGCTCCAACGATCTCTTCTTTTCATTTGGTTTATGAGACCATTGTGTCTCACCAAACTCCAGCTCGACTTTCATAGCACTTCGAACTATTTCTTCATAGATATCATAGTCCCTGTTGGCTAGATTCTTCCGCAGATGAGGTCGTAGTCCACCAAAGAATCTATCAACCTTCCCATTAGGGTCCATGACAAAGCTTGAGGTATAACGGGAAAGCCTTGTGAAGTTCATCTCGTAGCTTCTGACAGATTCGTTCTCCTTCTACTTCAGCTCGAGAAACACTTTCTCCATTCTCGTTCTCATGGAATGAGGGAAATACTTGTTAAGGAAAATTCCCAGAAATTCTTCCCACTACAAAGCTTCTACATCTCCTCGTGGATTCGTGTTTTTGATCAGTGACCACCACTGATCAGCTTCTCCCTCTAGGCGGTAAACAGCAAGGGTGACTTTTTCTTGTTCCAAACAATGAAGTACAGAAAAGATCTTTTCAATTGAGCTTATCCATTGTTCCGTAACCAATGGGTCAGTAGATCCACTGAATGTTGGTGGTCGTTGACGTATGAAGGACTCAACAGAGTGTTGTTCCATTTGTGGTGAGGTCGGCCTCTCAGCTTGATTCAAGTTATTACTCATAACTTGAGTCAGTTGGTTCATCATTCGCATGAATGTTTCCATTCCGGCTTCCATTGGAGGGCCGTCAGCACATGGTGCATTGCGGTCACCATCGGCACTGTTCCTCCTATTGCCCTCCATTTCTAAAAGAATAAAACCATAGTAAGAAACTTATTTCATTTATGAATCTTTTAACTAATACTTCATGCTTAGACAATTACACTTTTCTATAATTCCGTCATAATGATTCATAAAAAGCTTGTGATTAACCAAACATATCCCCCGGGAGTGTCGTAACCAAGAGTGCAGCAAGGCCTGTTATCGTGCACCAGTTCCCGTTCGAGTCTAGCTCAAAGCGGTGTTTTTGGGTTTTACCCCTATGTACATCTGTGCCAGAGCCGCCTCTACCTGCTCGTATCCAGACAGGGATGTATTTGTTTGATAAACCACCTACTCAATACTTACCAAAATACCAGGAAGTTTTCCATATTTAAACTTTTCTATAGGGTTCTTCCTAAAGTTTTTATATCCTAATTTCCACAAATAACTAATCCATCCTTTGATACCAACTATAACATCCCGTCTTTTTATAACATAACTTTCATTTCATTACACGGAACTGAGGATCGTTAAGGTTTAGTGTCTTGGAAACAAGGATCATAATACATAAAAAAAACATAAAACATTCTTCTTAAACACTTGAAAGGATTCTCCTTTAGTTCATCCTATGTTCATTATGCATCTCATAACCTGGGGACATACATCAAAAGAAAGGGTGAGCAGAGGACCCAGTAAGGGAAACAAGAGAAACATTTTTCATGTGAACTTGAGATACTTCAATAAGGACATGAAAAGAACATTAAGGCATGAGAAAGGAATCATGAGATACATCATAATAAAAATAACATTTTTCATAACTTGAAGATGTGGCTGCAACATTTAATATTGACAATCGTTTCGTTTCACCAAGGTCCATCTCCAAGGTGTCGTTAAAAATTACCAAGGTTATTCACCAAGGCGTCGTTAAAATGGTCATCTCTAGAGATTAAGTCATTACCCAATGCATTGGAGCGCTATCAGGGCGCACCCTTAAATTTTTCTTTTATTATCATGTGAGCCACATATATCATCAACAAACATTTCATAAATAACCCATATATCATAAAATAAATGGGTTTCATTTCATAATCATAACGTTTTAAAAACTGCTTTAAAGACATGATCTTTACGTTACTTTAAACCCACGGAAAGGGAAAGCGGGTATAATGTATGTAAATCCCAGAATTTAAAATAGAACATTTTTATATATATGTGAATACCCTTGTAGAAATAGGAGCTTTGATTATTCACTTTATAACATAAAATAATTTTTGGAAAAGAGAGGCATTTTTAGACGAAAATTCTGCAGCATAACGTCTATGTTACAAGGTTTTAGAAAACATTGAAAAGAGAGGGAACATGGGTCGAACAATCATAATTGACCCATAAAATAGTAGAGGGACAAAATAAGAAGTATATATGGAAATGGTGATTCAATTTCAAGGACATACCATTTGAAATGAAAATCATGGAAGGAAGACAAAAGTTTGATTTCTCTTATGAAAATTCGGCAGCCGAACAACGTCACTTAAACTTCAACAAAAATGAATTGAACAGATCAAATAGGGTCTCTAATCATATGATCATTAGATATCAGTATGATATATAGAGAGATAATACCCCAAAATAATACAAAGGAACTTGAAATATTTGACATGAAAATTGAACTTGAAAAATGAGGAAGGGTGAAAGAATCACTTAAACATTCGGCAGCCTAACGGCGTCAATTAAACTTTCATAAAACGAAATGATGAGAGTAAGAGGGGATCTCTCATCATATAAACATGAAAGGGGCAGTAAGAGGAATATAAAATAACATCATCTCATATAATAACATGGAGCATAAAAGGAATGACATAAAAGAGATTACATGAAAAGAAAGAGAGGGGTCGGATCCCTTACCTTAAAACGTGACCCTTGAAACTCAACGTTTTGGACCTTGAGGGCTTGGGGGCACCTTGGGAGGAATCCTTGGGAGGTAAGGAGACCAGAACATTGTTGGGGGAGAGTTGGGAGTGGAAAATAAAGGAGGAAAGGGTGGGTATTTATAGGGAAAGTGAGGGACAAGGCATTAATGGCCAAGGGACACCTCACTAGTGGTTTTGGCAAAACCATGGGCTTGCCCATGGTATTTTCCCATGGTATTGGCCAATTGGGACACCTCACACCTTATCTTACTATTCATAATTCGACCATATTGAATATATACTTAATACATCATTTAATGATGTCATTAAACACCCTTAACTTAAAAACTATATTTTCACTATTCATCGAAAATTCAACTTTCTCAGAATAATCCCAAAATTTCACCTTAACCAAATATCGATGCTCTAAATACATTTATGAACTCCATTTTATAAAAATAATTTTCTAAATAATATTAATTTAATTTTTAAATAAAAACACTATTCATCGAAAATTCGTCTTTTTTCAGAAAAATCCCCAAAAATTACCATAACATAATATCGATGCTCTGAGTTCAAAAATAAAGTCATTTTTATAAAAATAATTTTCTAATTATTTTTAATTAAATTTTTAATTAAAAAACACTATTCATCTGAAAAAACTAATACTTGACTAATAATTTATGAAACCGTTATTTACCCATTTTATTGAATCACATTACTTAATCTAGGTGTCTGAATTATATAAAAACTTTCTTTGAGTGAAATTACTAATCCATTTGGTCACATTACTAATCCTAAGTGTAAAATCACTATTCATAATTTACTATTCATCAAAAATTAAGTTAATCTTATTAGACTCCAAATTCCTTACTGAACACTTTTGTAGAAGACCATTTTTTGAAAATTATTTCACATCATTAGTTATTTAGGGTTTACATAAATATTTTAAAATATCCTTTTTTCAAAATTCATCAATAAAATACATTCTAAAATTATCTAGACATTTGAAATTTCACAAACATCACTAATGGAAGAAATCTCAATTTATTCACTCGAAAGGATTACACAAGGAAGCTAGGGTCTCATCACATAGCCCCTTATAACACCGGCATAAGACCTAAGTGTAAGGTGTGCTATGGTGAGAGAATATGAGGGAGGCTCAGATAACATTTCCCTAGTATTAATTTCTACTAACTTGAACTTCTCCCGTAGGCGTTTCCGTTCAAGCTTGACACGCTGGAGTTCGGCTTGGGCTTGGTCCAAAGCGAAGCCCACAGATGCTACCTCCTTCCCAAGCTCTGATAAGTGGGCTTCATAAGGGTCGAGTCTACTGGATGAAGCCATCGACTCCTCTTCCTGCATTAACCATTAACATCTTATTAAATCATTAAGAGTAAGTTAATCTACTACTCAAAAAGATTGGGTCGTTAAAAATCTTACACAACATCACCAAGAAATATATATATATAAGGAAACCATAGTCCATACATAAAATTATGTATAAAGATAACTAATAAAATAAAATCCTCCAATGTAAAATAACAAAATGAAATGCTAATCAACGACATAACCATTGTACAGTTCCTAAGCTAGTATAGCCCAACATAGTCCAAATAATCCTCATGGAAACTAAAATGCAGTTTTATATGTGATGGTTGAGCATACAGGTATACAAAGTAAGAAAATAAATGATTATCATGCACATGTGAAAGAATCATATTCATTGCTCATGTGAGAGAACAACAGAATAAAACTACACCTATACATGTATACTAACCAAACCCAACCTCAAAAAGGAACTCTTACCAAGTAATTCAATTATAGAAATATAATAAGTTATAAATGACATTGACGATAGAGTACCCCACTACACTTTACCACTAGAATGTCACTCGTTCCCAACCTCATAAGTCATGGTGCTCCCATACCTTCAATATACCACATCATAATTAGCTTGGACACATTGAGGCATCTCAACACATCCCACCCACACATACTTGGGCCAGGAAACACATCCTGAGAACACACACTTGGGACTCACAACACATCTCATCAAATCTCATCTAGACCACACCTGGGAGAGCACATCAAAACTCAACAAGAATACACATGGGAAAGAAAAACACTCACCTCCAAACCCATAGTCTATAACAACTTTCCCAAACATAGTTGGAAACAAACCACCTCAAAAGAAAACACCTGGGATATCGAAACCACCCTTTAAAAATCTAAAGGTCCTCCGAAAATCACATCTATTATCTTCGCTACCTCACCAAAAATATATAACATAAATGAACGGGTACCCATCCATTCATACTCCTCACCGTATGTTCGAAAAAAAATCCCCCAGGTGGAAATATGGGTGATCATCATGTAGTTCAAAACATGGGAGGATTGAATATAGACCATAGAAGAATATATAAATATATGTATAGTATCAAAAAAATTTACTGAATGTATGGATTCAAAAAATAACAATCCATCACATAGATCCATTAGTTTTTCAGTATCCATTAAATTCATTTTTTAGTATATGAAATAGTCATTTCAAAAGATGAATAGACCTAGTAAATTAATTATAACTGATATTCCATCTATGTTAAACGTCAATTTATTTAATTTTTATTTAACCACTTTAATCACATACACCAAACCATCGAATGTCACTCCAAACATTATAAAACAGTTATTAACTTATTACATCATTAACCATGAAATTATCATGAACCATTCATATAATGAAACACTATAACAATAATTTAGGATATGAATAAAAAAGGTAAATTATTTCACTTCACATTAATGACATATAATACGAGTACCTCTAGTTACGAGATGATGCTTTCAGAATGTTATTAATGGAGAATAATTGGGTTAATCACCCATATAAGTCACTATTGTCCTTCTTCAAACTCATCCTACCCAACTGGCATAGTATCCCCAACAAAAACCCTACTCATAACCACATTCAAAATCTTATTACACAACAACAAAATTCCACAACCTGACAACATAATCACACCACACCCATCAAAACCCCACTATACAACCACATGTCATCCACTTTCTGTACCCACACAAACCACATAGACTCCACACATCATATCACCTCACGTACCAAGGAAAAATAAATTTTCATTTTTAATAAGAATACCTTATTTAATTCCACTTGATAATTTAGGGATTTCTATAGAAATAGTATGATCATAGGGAATCCATTTTTTATCCAAATATATATATGGTTAACCTAATTTTTTATCTATGTGTTCCAAAAAACAAAATAATATGAAATCCAGAAACAATCCCATCCACAATTATGGACCCCCAATGACCATGATATTCAGTTGGTTGTTAGCCTATAAAAATTAAATGAATTATCAAAATCAACTTACAACATGATCTTTCTTCACTTATCTCAATCAACTATATATGTATTTTTAAAATAATTAGAATAACTTTATTAATTTTTATTCACCTATATTAACAAGGAAAATACCATAGACACAAATACATATATTCATATATATATATATATATACATCCTACATGATATAAAATTCTGAAATACAAAAGAAATTCTATTGGGAATAAGAACGATCAACACATCCTGGTTGCGCCAAAAACATGGGTGCACATACAATAACTGACTTTTCAGGGAACCAAGAACCAAACATAAGAATACCTCCATGGAAGAAGTCTATGGGGACCACTAGTCTCAAGATAATAGAGAAGCTATGGATGAAGTATAGCGTATCTCAACTTTAGGAATATCATATACGAATCGATGGTTTTTAGAAAACAGTTAATATTGACATTAAAGGAATATCCAACCAAGACTTCTCAGTTTGACCATTTAAAATATGATGAAACCTTATAGAAAATAAATATATAATTTATGGTCTCTAAATTGTTCTAAATTCCTTTTAAATTTCGCCTCAAACTTATCTTGTATCAGAGAATGATGTCATAAGGTAATAATAGAAGAACTGCAAACACTATACAATAAGAGACTTTAGATGGGCCACCATGAGTGATAGAATGTCAGATGAGGAACTGATGGATGTATCATTGTTAGGGAGACATCACTACATGAGACATAGCTGGATGAGGCATGGTTAGTTAGACACTTTTAGATGAGGCACCGCTAGATGAGGCACTATCTGGATAAAAATCCTACTATCATCAGTGAGTTTCCGTTAGGAGAGACACTAAAAAGAGCGACACATCACGAGAGACAATGCCAGGGTGAGCTATCATAATCATGGAAAATCCTGTGCGCCACTGCCAATGGCTGTCCACCAGGGTATGCTACCATCTGCAAGACACCGCTAGTGAACCACCACCAGTGATCAATGACTTGGGTGAGAAACCACCATCATGACACCAATGGTTTGAGGCATCATTATCATGAGATATTGTCGGGTTGAGACAGCTTTGGGATGAGGTTCCGTTTGAAAACATAGAAAATGGGTATTTTCAAGCCTATTGAAAAGTGTCATCTTGACTTCCCGTGACACCTAAAATAGTAGGTTCCTCAAAATGTTATTGACATTAAAGGAATGGGCCATTAAATCATATACCTATCAAAATATTATCATCCTTGATAATTCAAAACCAACATGATGTGAATTAAAGGAAGGGTCTAAAAAACTATTCCATATGATACCTCTCTAGGATCTCATCACAAATGGAACAACACTATCAAATTAACACATCAATGTTAAATGATAACTCAAACTGGGTTGTTCGACAGATGGATTGGAAACATCTACACTCAATAACACCTTCTATGACATCAAATAACTAGGACTTATCATCGTGGTAAGTGACTTGTTACCCAAAATGAAAACAAAACACATTAGTACAATTTCAAAAGCAGCACCATTTGGAAAACACAAATCTTGTAATTCCATCATCCATGTCCATCTATTATCTACTATGGGTGGTAGTAACTTTCCCGCATGGGTTTAATAACATCACTGATAATGTTTTTTATTATGAATTAATACCTCACCTTTTAATATTTAGAAAATTATCAAACATCAAACACCAATGTAAAAGTTCTCATCTCATGATCATAAAGCTTCAATCATCACATCACAATGAAAAACATAACATGGAAAAACTCAACAAATTATCCAAGTACTGCACAGAAATTTCCATCTAACACTCCAATGTACAATCTTATTAGACACTATACCTCCATGACACTTGAACAAAAGGAATTTCTACTAAATGAAAGCCTTCTCTTGATGATCTTGGATCAATACATGACAGTCTGAAAACATCATTTCATCCAACATATCTAACTCTCCCGAGTGAATTAAATTGAGGTATTCAGGATGATATTGATGAATTTGAGAGACATGAGTGATGTCATGAATCCTATCAAACAGTTGTGGAAAAACCAACTGATATGACTCCTCTCAAATCTACTCAACTCCTCAAAGGTCCTGACAAACCTTTGGGTATGATTACTCGGTATACCAATCCATTGCTTCCAACGTTGAGGGGAAAACATAAAAACATGTTTTTTACGAACTTGAACTCAAGGGGCCTCATTCTATTATTATAATACATCATCTTTTGTTCAGGCGCTACTTTCATCCTCTTGTGAACAATCTAAACATTCTCTCTTGGGCTCAGAACCACATCAGGGCCGATAATAGATGTCTCCCCATCCTCTATCCAACATATTGGAGAAATACATAGTCCCATGTAAAAAGTCTTAAATGGGGACATAAAAGTGGAATATTGATTCATATTATTATAAGAAAAATATATCAAGGTAATGTGGCATACCAAAGATACAAAAATTTCTATGACGGATGTTCATAATATATCCTCCAATTTCTAGATATCGCATTCCATCATCACATATTTCTAATAGTTGAATGCAGTGCTATTGTGTAACTGATTTCCAAATTTATAATAAAATACTCTCTATACTCATGAGGTATACCATGCATCTAGATTTGAGACAATGGACCACATAACTCCATTAAACCATGAAACATCATCCGAGTACTGCTTATAAAATGAATCCAATTCTTCTGAATACTTGACTGATATGAAGTGCGATTATTTCGTAAATTAATCCACGATCACCCAGATAGAATGAAAACATCCCTAATAATTGGGTAACCCTGTGAAGATATCCATCAAGATGTTATCCAATTTCCACACGACAACATCCAAGTGATACAAGAAACACCCTGGAATGCGGTTCTCGGCCTTAGCATACTAGAAAAAATTGATTTTCAACAAACTCTTCCATATCACATTTCATCCTTGGATACCAAAACATTTAACTCAAACCATGGTACATATTGGAAAATCATGGGTGCATAAATAAAGGTGATATATGAATTTCATGAATAAATCCATCACATATCCGTATAGTAACGAGAAACATTTCAGGAAACAAAGTCTATTTATGACCATCCTCCTACCATCCCTCTGATACATCACTGTGGAAAACATGATCGCAAATCACCTCCACATTTGAATATTTTCATTGAGACTCATCTGGCAGAATTAGAGAATATTGTACTATCATTTGAAATAGACATCATTTTCAACCATCAAATCTTGAATCAATGTGGAAGGATCATACTCCAATATTTTTCTTAAAGTATCCACTGATTCCCAAAAAAACCACCTTCAATGAAATCTTCTAAAGGTATCATCCACAACAACTCAACATTGATAGGAATATGACATTTAAAAATTGAAATCCTTATCAATAATCATCCATCACTACTGGAATAAGTTCATATCACACTACAAAAATATATAACTCAAGATCTTGTGATTTGTGAAGACCAAAAAGCACTCCCCAATGAGGTAATTCCTCCACAATTTCACCCCAAACCCAATTTCTTCTAGCCATACACTGTGGATGGCATAGCTATTCTCATGAGTAAAATACTACCAAGACACATAAGAGGTCACATCTCCCAATTTAATAATCAAGTATCCCAATCCTATGTGGGGAAGCATACCAAAACAACTCAAATAATAATTCTTCCACATGAAACCAGAGCACTAGGGCACTAAATAGATTCCCCTTCAGGAATAAAAACAATGATTAGCACATATCACTTCATGGGAAATCTTGGACCTTGTCCATGTTGTTAACAATTTTGAAACTCCATAGAAATCATCCAAAAATAACGAGTAATATACTATGAGACCAAGAAAAATATGATCCTATACCACATTTATGGACACTATCAATGAAATAATGGCTTCAACATTTGATGGGTCTACTTCGACACCCTACTAAGACACCACATGCCCGATTTACTTCAAAACTCATGTATAGAACAAAATATCGAAAACTTTTCTATAGAGACGATGGTGTTGAAGAACAAACAAGATTGTTCTAAGATGCTCAGTATGCTCCTAAATATCCCCTTAATAGATCATGATATCATCAGTGAATACGATGATGATCAAATATAGTAACTCATGGAACAAGTAGTTCATAAGCCCCATGAAACTAGTTGGTGCATTCGTAACATGAAACGATTTGAATATAAACTCTATGTTCCCATACCTACATCTAATGGTTGTCTTTAGGATATCACCCACCATTACCCTCAACTAATGATATCAATACTGCATGTGGATCTCATGAAACCATATATCCCCTTTACGTAATGGAAAATATTCTCTATCATCTGATGAGGTTGACATAATTTTATTGCCACTTGATTTAATATTTGTTATTCTATACACATCTTCATACCACCTTCGTACTTTATTGTGAAAAACAATGAAACAACCCATAACAACACACTAGACTAGATAAAATAGTTATACATCAAATCATCTATCTAAATACTCAAGTCCCGCATCTTGTAAGGTTTCATCTGATAAAGAGCCATTGAATTTTGATATTCAATCGTCTGTATGTCTATCATGAAATAAACATATTTTCTAGGTGGAATCATCACAACCTCTATGGGGAAAGAATCTACGCACTCCCCAATAACCCTTGGATCCTCTAGCATCCCAACATCCACAGATTCCACTAAAAACAAAGCTGACAAGGAAATATGTGGATTCACATGCAGATTTCCTTCCTAAAAGCTCCGCTCACAAATGAAAACCACACACCGCCAATAAAAATCTGAAAACATGAATCCCCTAAAGATGTAGTATATAAAAGTAGGTACCAAATATAACAAGTTGATAATGGGGATGATATGGTGTCGCTGCATGTATAGAAACAAAATATCTCCATGATACTGATGTGTTCCCCCCATCAATCTACATCCATGGAAAATATCAAAGATGATGGTCTAACCTCCAACTGGCATAGTCAACACCATAGGTATAGAAAGAATCTCTATAACTATTCCTATGGAATGATCTATATTAGGTGTTATAAAGTATTTTGAATCTCTTAAATCAAAAAAATGTGGAAACATGCTTACTCAACAAACTGATCATACACCTGGAGATCTCAGGTACCACTAGAAATGCCACCTCAGATTCGTGAAACTGACAATGCCCAAATCTTATAACTATATAGGATGACCACCATTTTAAACAATCTTTAATCACGGTCCCTTAAAACAAGGAACATCCTATGGTTTTCCACTACCCACTCCATCTCCCCTCAAGAGAGAAAAAACATGATGCCCCTAAAGCTGAAACAACCTCACATGAAACTACTACTAAGGCTGACAATGAGCATGTCAACCTCCACTAAATAGTTCTCATGGAACTATTGGGAATTATATACAGTGATGGACATGAAAACCACCACAAAATCATAGTTTATGAACTCCCGAATGAAAATCATAGAATCCACAGAAACTAGAAGGCCATAAACGTAGCTAATGAGGATGACTCACTTCCGGTCGTTGCCTCAAATGATTTGGAATCTTAGATCTACCACTGGAAACTCTGCCTCCTAATGTACCTTGTTGGCTCACATATTATTTTAGAACTCATCATGAGTGGATATACTCAGTAAAATCTACCTTCTTCTAAACTTCTGAATACCATGACAATGTAAAATGAGTAAACATATACTATAATGAATGATGAAGTGTTTCCACATGACCGCTCATGTTGGAGTCCTCTAGGAAATGTTCTGGGGAAGATGGTAGAAGGTCCATGAAGTTGATTCAGATATCATTCACTAAAATAATCTCTTACTGAAGGGAGTGTGTCACCTACCTATTTTAATCCTTATTAGTTGATGAAAGGAACACTTCCTGGAAATCCTTCTAGAATTGAACCCAAAAAATGTCAGACTCCTTCCGCTCTCATAGATACTACATCCACCACTAGTGCGAATCACCCCACATCTGATTGACTACCAAAGGGACCAAATACTCTTTCAAGTTCTGTATTAAACTGAAAGCTATCTAAAGCTCCAATTACCATCTATTTGTGTAAAAATTTAAAACACATCCATCATACATTCCCAAAGACCCCCTCTAGAATGTGTGCAACATCTTCTTCCATTGTTCATCTTCCTCAACTGAATCAACCATACAGTGATCAACTATATTGAAAGGTCGAACCTCAACTACTTGAGCCACATAAAGAAGATGACGAGGATCCATATCTTAAAGGTTTCCAAGGATTTTCTAAGATGGAGTATTATTGAATTTTTATTTATGAATTATATTAATTCATTTTATCCTAAGAAAACAAATTCAAACATGAAAAATTATAATTAGGATGAATGTACTTATCCTAGGTCTCTACCCTACAATACATTTCACCACACATGGTCGTTCAATAATCATAGAATCTGTGCACTAGATCATGGGTGGTCCAAAACATTCCTGTCTTATCTGGTCTCCCTATTCAATGTCGTGCACCATGGTCAAATGGAATTGTTTTCTTCCACCCCATGAAATCCTCAATATTCCTAACTCAAAATTCAATCCTATATCATGACCATTAGCTCTGATTCCACTATATACAACCATCTACCTCTAATAAAACCCCTACTAGGATGGAAAAAATGAATCACAGATAATGACACCCAAGTCCCTCCTCGAGTAGGCCTTGTGTTAGAGGCTATCACCTAGGGTGTACAAATATCACAATATGAGGGGAATTACCCTTTATAAGAAAAAAAGGGAGATAAGATGAATAATATAAAGAAACTTACACACACACACACACATACATATATATATAATGGAACCAAAAAATATCCAACAATGCATGTATTCATAAAAAAGATATATGAAAAGTTTCCAATGTATGCTGCTCAATTGTAATGCTAACCAACGACTCAACACTATCCGAAGGCCCTATCTACTAATGTACACCATGGTCAAAACAATCATCATAGAAACCAAAAGGTAGATTTATATATGTAGGGTGACAAAAAATGTACTCAGTGGGAAAACTAAAGTCAATCGTGCCCATGGGAGTGAAACATACTAATTCTCATTTGAGAATACTGTAGAACCAAACATCACATAAACATGCATAACATCCAAACCCATTATCAACAAGGAATTCTCACCAAGTAATGCATGTAAATTAATATAGTATGTTCTAATGGACATAGCTGACAGGGAACCCCATACCACATTTCCAGTGGTATGTCATTGTCGCCCAACATTATAAGTTCTGTAGCTCCCATCCCTTCTATATACCACATCCCACACTATCCCCACACACTTGGGCCTCAGAAAAGAACTTTCCCTGCACACAACTGGGCCTCAAAAAACATCACATCACAACTCATCCCCATAAAACATGGGATGTCACATAAAATCTATACACAAAGTCACAAAGGATACAAACCACCTCAACCGACAACACATGGTCTATCACATCTGTCCCGAACACATCGGGCCCAGAAACCACCCCTCCCGCAAACACCTAGGTTATCACAACCACAATATAAAAAATGAATAGACCACTATCCATCACAAATAATTTCAAACCTACCACACATGGAAGAGATATCATGAAATAATGGGTATCCAACCACCCATACTTATCTCTACATGTTAGAAAGGACCCCCCCCCCGACATGACTATGAGGTTGTCTAGAACATAATACTCAAATATTGAAATCACAAGAATATCTATATAAGTATGTATGTATAATATCAAGCACACCATACATACATATGGGTTAAAAAACAAATCATCTAAATCAAAGTCACTTTTTCTTCCACTACTAAATGCATTTATTAGACTGTGTAATGGTAATTTAAATAGTTTAATATCCTCGATATATTGAAGGAGTCTCACATTCCTTCTACATTCAAGACACATTCATTTAATATTTTATTTACCACTACTATAACATTAACAAAAAAACACAAGTCACACGCTTTTTTTAAGAATTATTCATTCTTTACATAAAATCCATGTCAATTTTCAAGCACCTAAGTTATCAGGGAACATATTAAAAGTAATTTAGGATGTTAAAAACATTGGTAAATTGACACACTTCACATTAATGACACATTATACCAAAAAAACTGAATATGAGGTGAAGCATTCTAAATGTTATTAATATAGAATCCCAGAGTGAATTACCCCTACAAGTAACTACAATCCTTCTTCATGATCATCCATACCAAACCATGATACTAACCATGAAACCTCAAATCACATATACATCCCACATCTTATTAAACCACTAAAAAATTACTCATCATGTATAAATAATCATGCCACACCCATCACATCACAATGGTACAACCGCTGATTTTCCACATCCTCCACACACAATAAAAATTGAATACAAACATCAAATCACCTCACATACCAAGAAAAACACATTTTTAGATTTAATAAAGAATCCCTTATTTAATTATAGTTTTTAATTCAGCAGTTTTCACAAAAACTTTGTCATCATTGGGAATATATTTATTAGACTAATGTGTTTTGTTAACCAATATTTATATATTAGAGTTCCAAAAAACCAAAAAACATGGATTCCACAATCTTTCCCATGGAAAAACAAGGAAATCCAATGAAAATGAGTTTAAGTGGTATGTTATCCGTTACAAATCAAATGAATTTACAATATCAGCATACAAAATGATCATGTATCATGTTTCCACTTCCCCTGTATATGGATGGATAAACTAATTAGATTAAATTTATTTATTATGAATCAACTATGTTCACAACTATAAACATATATATAAACACCCCGCCTGATCAAAATGTAACACCCTGACCCCAGTTACCTAAAGTCGGTGCATTATTTTCATACATTGGCATGATAACATGAAATCAAGTCCCGATGGACCGATCATTATAGCAATCTTGGAAAATAGATTACATACATGAACATTACATTAAACATTAGAAAATAAAACAAAACATAAATGATCCTTTTAGAATGCCATTCACCCCTAGATTAATCCTGCTAATCAATCATAATACACTTCTTGGTATCCTGGGAAAATAAAACATAAGAAATTGGTGGGCTCAGATGATCAATAAGGATAACTATATAGAAAAAACTATAATATATAAGCATAAACATTTAAGGGAATGTATAAAACTAAAACAAGATCTTTTTAAACATAAACATCAGCATAATATAGAAAAGATAAATCATATAATTCCATTTAATTATTCACATGTATATTCTACTAGTCAAATAATCACAAGCCTTATCCATATCCAATTTCATAATGATGGAATGCATAAATCCAGGCTTCATAACCACATAGTCCAAGCCTTGTTCCAAGACTACCAATATGATTTCGTCAGGGCCTTATGACAAGACACTAGTTTGTCTCATGAGACCAACTGATGCATCATGGAGCTATAGTAGGCTCCACCTATTACTTACAGAGCCCAATACATTCCTCATATGAAAAATTTTAAACATAACATAAACATTCATATTAAAAACAGCATAAGAAATGTCAATAATTTATCCACAAACCATGAATTGTATTAAAATAACACATCCATAATCAAACGTATATCAAAACCATTAATTAAATATATAATATTTTTTCATAACAAATCAACTTAAAATAAGTTTAAAATCCGACAAAGTATGTTTCCATAGATGAAAATGGTCAGTAAAATTCTTTGCGAGAAACACCACTTTTCATGAAATTGTTTAAAAGTATCAAAATTTATTAAGGAAGTCAATTAGAAGAGATTTTTGAATCAAAGTGTCACATAGCACATTGAAACTTTTGAAAATAATTATCATTACAAAACATTCATGTCCCTATAAATAAATCTTTAAAATCATTTTGAAATCATTGACATTAATTAAAAGGGTTTAGAAAGATAAATATTTAAATCATTTAAAATGATGATATAGTTAAATAGAAACTCCAATAAAACCATAAAAAACTACTTTAAAACAATTTTTTTATGAAATATGGTTATCGATGATATGTTTTCCCCAGAAAATACTTACACATAACAATCATTTATAATAATGAGATTGAGGAAATAACCCTTACTATGCACTTTCCTTTGGTCAAGGGTACATTTATCCTCTTTTATAATGACCATTTTATGTTCTTAAGTTATTCAAAAACCATATTAATATTTATTATATCATACATGATTCATTTATGTCTTTATTCTACCCATTTAATAATGATTTCCTTGTTAAATTATCATTTTGGTTTATAATCGCTTTCTTTATTGTACGTGTTTTAACTTGTTATTCTTGATCGTATCATTTAGATCATGATTTAAATACTTCGAGAATATAAACCGTGAAATATATCTCATATATATTTAGATTATAAATATTTATAAAATATAGATATATGAAATGGAACGAACCGTTTTTTGAGACGGTAGGCCGTACGTACGCATAAATGCTATTTCCGTTTTCATATCGTATTAAACGAAAGTAAGTGAATAAGATATATGTAAGTACATACATACATACATATATAAATACATACATAAATACATAAATACATACATACATACATACATACATACATACATATAAACATATATCTCATGTATCATTACTACATCATATATTCTACACTTATTAATTATGTATATTTGTATAATCATCGTTGGATGGTGAACGTGGGAATGAATCTAATCGCATCGTGGAGACGGTAACCTGTACGTAAAAATGAGCAACAATATCATTATATTGATTGTTAAATCATATGTAACTGGATGGTATATAATATATAATGAATCATTACCATGTAATATCAATTATTTAAATCCGTTTTAGTAATTATTAAAACCATCCAAATAATGAAGTGTTTGAATAACAAACTACAACACAATGTGGAGACGGTAATTCGTACGTAATCATGTATGGTGACTTTGTCGTTTATAGGATAGATAGAATAATGAATATGGTTGTACCATATTTATAATAACATCAATGTATATAGGATGTAGTGGAGTTATCATTTGTGTATGGAAATAACAAATAATTAGACAGTGGTAGAAGAAAAGAACTCAAAAGAGGGTGGTGAAATTATTACCTCCTCTTCGTGTGTTTTCATTTGAGTTGATCAAAAGGGATCCTTATGTTGAATTTTTGATCAAATTAAGGACTCTAGGTTGATTTGAGAGAGGTTGGGAAAATATTTGGTCAGGGGTTGGCTGAGCCAAATGGCTATGGAGCTGTGATTTTGGGTGAAGGGGAAGTACCCTTTTATAAAAGAGGCGAGTGTCACTTTAGGAAAAGATTGAAATATCATTTTATAATAAAATAATTTTCAGTTTCTAATGGTTCCTAAATAATTTATTTATAGAAAAAGGTAGTTATCGCTTCAAAACCGCTGAACCAATAGGTTTTAGATAGGTTTAGTTCACCATATTAAACTTATCTTTTAGATTTAACTCTTAGTTAAATAGTTTAACTTTTACCATGTATTCATGTATTATTATATTAAATGGTTAATAAACATACTATAAAAATAAAAATGAATCTAAAGTATTTCATTAATGATATAAATATCATTATATATGTTCTTTGGTAGAACCATTTTTTATTAGGACAATTATATAATTTAATAGTATAATATTTGTTTAAAAACTCATTTATGTCAATTTTGAAAATATTTAGTATTTGGGTTTTTTGAATGTCATCACAACATGATTACATAGAACCAAATACATTAAATCAACATTAATGTGTCATATTCACCTAGAAAATTCGTTGATGTCATAAAAACTCTCAAATTATATTTATTTTAATATTTTTAATACCAATTATTTGATTATTTCATTTATAACATTATTAATGCATCATCATTGTGTCATTAACAAATTTAATTATTTAAGGTATAAAAATTATACATAAAATTCCATGACATAGTAATTATTTATATCTTCTTAATTAATATTTATTGTCGAATTTATCTTATGTATAACCCTGTATTAAGTATTTATTAGTTGTATAACATTGAATTTAAAACTTTTAACTGTTCTTAAAATAAAATTATAATAAATGTCGTAATCTAATAAAAATGAACAAAAGATGTTAAAATTTTATTTTTGATGTTTTTTTGGTCGAATTACACTTATCCAATAGAATTAGAACATGTGTTAGGGTAATTATAATATCATTTTTACCCTTAATTACCCTATTTACTTTTAACTGTGGTAAATAAAAGTCAAAAGATACAATTCACCAAAAAATATTATCATCTTATTAATCCAAAATTTAAATACTAATTACAACTCTGTATCTCATATTTTTTAAATTAAACCTACAGAAGCTGTAAAATTATGTTTTATGCCAATTTATAAATGAAAATAGAAGGTGGGAGAAATAACGTTAGAAATTTCAATAAAAATTTATAAATTTAATTTTATTAAAAAATTACTCAACAGAATTTCATTGAACATATATAGGTATTATATATATATATTGACTAAAAATAAATTCAAATAAAATAAATAATTATTTAAATAAAAAGTCGGTTTTAAATAATAACTCACTGTTTTTTTCACTATTCATCAAAAATTGAATGTTTTTAGAAAAATACCAAAAATTCACCCTAAGATAATTTTTATATTACGAATTAAACAATGAATTATATATTACAAAATTATAAACATATAAGTTTCATTTATTAATTTAATATTAATTTCAATTTGTCAAAACCAAAAAAAACATGTTTTTATGAAGTAAAAACATTAATAAGATTGACATATGTTTATATCAAATTTAAATGTGAAATTATTTATAATGACTTAAATTGTAATAAATGATAAATATAAAATCAAATTATTCTTTAAAACCATTCAAATTCAAAATTTAACACTATAAATTATCATTATTCAAAATTATTTTTTCAATTCAAACATAGTTCTTTTCATTATTCGTCAAAAAATAAATGTTATTAGAAAATCCCAAAAATTTATCCTAACTAAAATTTTATGTCCTAATTATAGTGAAAAATTTAATTTCATTCAATTGAAAATATAAAAGTTTCAGATATTGGTTTTAAAAGGGGTTCTCCATTAAAAGATGTTAAAATTTTATTTTTTGGAAAATACTTGTTTAATCTGAAAAATTGAATTTGTTCTTATATTATGTATAAGAAACACATAATATGGATGTTATAATTACATAGAGTATATAAGATTAAAAATTTAGTTCATACTATTAATAACCGCTTTTTTTACGGCTGGTTTGGTAAGTTGTGGTCTGATCGAACTCGGTGTTGCGTGTAGCGCAAGTTATTAAATTAATTTAATGAGATGGCGTACTATGAAATCATGGGGTGTTACATTCTACCCTCAATCAATGAACACAATCCTCTCAATTTTAAATTGTTATTAGAAAAATAAACGGTTAAAAATAGAGAAATTTATTTGTGGAAAACCTCCATCAAAATTTGGGTTAATAAAATTAATATTAATAAGAGGGAAAGGGAAATGAAAAAGTCACCACCAAATTTTGATCTCGATTATGTGAATATTTCTGGAAATTAGAGACACATAATATTATGAAAAACATAAAAATTTATATGTAGTGATTGAGGTCAACAATCACAAACAAGTGTAAAATTAAGGGCCTCAAAACCATCAATCTATGATGTTTTAAAATATCATCGGTTCAACAAAACATAAGGTATTAGGATAACCATTTTTTTAGGATACCTTCTATAATGATTAATAATTAATTTCATAATAGAATAAGTAGAAAAAAGAATACATAACATGAAGAGTTCCATCTATTAACTAATTTATTCCACAATCTCAAGTTTCACTCCAAAAGATAATAGAATTAAAAAATACTCTATTTATCCTAATCATATAAGGTTCCAAAAATAATTAATTTATAATTAATTAGTCAGAAAATTCAAAAAAAACATTACACAAACGAGGACACCACATAGGCCAGTGGTAGGTGAAGCAGCCTTGTCGGCCTTCGATTGTGGGTTCACATCTCATGGATTTTCCGGATGTGATGGGTTGTCGCCCGACCTTCGAGTTGTCCTTTTTATTACAATCCAATGATAATCTTAATAAAATTATTTAAACATAACAATATTATCCAATTTAAATCTTAATATATTCTAGCCTTTAGACATATCCAAAATACGTAAGTCCCCTCATATAGTCCGAAATTTATAAGTAGGGTAAACACAAAGAAGATATTTTTTTCACGTAATAGCATCTGAATACCTTCATCATGTATTATTTTAAAACATGGTTAAACCATGAATTACCATAAAAAACCTTATTTATTACATTCACGAACCATTATTCCTTATAGAATACTAGATATATTCCATATATCCAATAAGTTTGAATACTCTAACATTGATGAAGTAAAAAAACCACTAATCAATTCCAAGGTAGACAAAAATATCCAATATAATTTATCTAAATCAACCATCTCTTATTCCAAAATCACTTCCTCGCTATCATGACCATATTAAGGTTTATCTTCCCTCTAACCATGTATTTTCCAGAATGTATATATTATTGTCAAGAAACTTTTCATAGAACCATATAATCTCAAATCCTCAATGAAATTATATTGTTGTAAAATCATTATATATTTCCATAATTCATATTACTGGTATATCATCGATACACCAGTGAAATGTCATAATTATTTAATAAAAACATAGGAACACTAGTTAATCCTATTAATATATGGTATTAACATAACTTGATTATTAACCAATAGAATCATATTTTGTATACTCCGATGACGGGGAAATTGATTCGTGTAGTGTCCCAACTCCTTATCGATAAATTAATTTACATTTGAAACCTTTTTCTTAACCTTGCAATCATGTACTTGTGTTACTTTTTCTACACACTTATAACAAACTCACATTACCCTCAAGATTTTACCAAGGTTATTCCTTCCCCAGTTATCAGATATGGACAAATCCTTTTTTCCATCTTCCCTTTATCCATCTTTCCCTCTACCATCCTTTTCTTATCTTGCTTCCCTTCAAAGACACTGGAATATGATAATTCTTTTACTTATCTTATTAATATATGACACTATTTCTTCATATGTTAAGAATACATGTGAGACTATTTCCCTTCTAAATGTTTTCTTAATACCATCAATGAATTGATCCTTATTACTCATTAGATCATACATATTGTTGGAGTTCTCATTCCTTCTACTCGGAACCATTTCTAAACAATGGCATACATGAGGTCAGTTTCTGAATCACAATGAAAAATTACAAACTTTTAAAATACCTAACATAAATTGAATATTTTATGGATAAATCCCATAATCATAAAACAAATTTCATTGAGGAAGAATTTACCCCCAAATACTTCACAATGGATTGTAATTAAAATGTGATTTTTCTTAAGCATGTCCCCCAGATGTGTCGTAACCAAGAGTGCAGTAAATCCCATTGTTGTGTACCAGGATGCCCTTGGTCAAGCCCAAAACTCCTTGTTAGAGTTCTAAATCCTAGGTATATATGTTCCAGAGCCACCTCTACCTACTCGTATGCATACAGATATGTATTGTTTGGAAAATGTAAAAAAACTATACATTACCAAAATTCTAGGATGTTCTTATATACTAATCCTCAATGTTTATCTTAGGGTAATGTTCTTTAATTATGGTTTATCTAAATCTAATTCCATGGTTTTTGATAATCTTCCTCTAATACCAACATTAACTCCCTGACCCCAGTTTCCTAGAGTCAGTGCATTATTTTAAAAAGTGGCATGATTATAAGGAATCAAGTTTGAAAGGACCGATTAATTTAGTAGTCTTGTAAAATAGATTACACACATGAACGTTAGATTACAAATTATAAAACAAAACAAAACATAAATGATCCTTTAAGAACTCAATTAATTCATTACCATAACCCTTCTTCTCAATCATAATACACTTCTTGGAATCATGGGAAAATAAAATATAAGAAAGGGGTGAGTTCAGATGCTCAATAAAGACACCAATATAGCCGAAAAATTCATAAATAATCATAAACTTATAAGGAAATGTATAAAACAAAAACAAAAGGCTTATATAAATAAAAATCAATAAAATATGGAAAAGATAAATCAAATAATGTCATTCACTAATTCACATGGATATTCTACTAGTTTAATAATCACATCAAATATCCATAACCAATTTCATAATGATTGAATACATAATTCCAAACTTCATAACCACATAGTCATGTCATTCTTCCAAGACTACAAATAAGATTTTTTTTCAATGAATTTTTCGAAGACACTAGATTGTCTTATGAGACCTACCGATGCATCGAGGAGCTATAGCGGGCTCCACCCGTCACTTACTAAGTCCAATGTATTCCTCATATAAAAAAGGTTTAAACATAAAATAAACATTCGTATTAAAACTACCATACAAAATGTAAATAATTTATCCATAAACCATGAATGGTATAAAAATAACACATCCACTGTCAAAAATATCCCAAAACATACAATACAATATGGATGATTTCTATCATAATAAAACAACTTCAAACATGATTAAAATTCATCATAGGATGTTGACATAGAGGAAAATGATCAGTAAAATATTTTTTGAGAAATACCCATTTCCATGAAATCTTTTAAAAGTATGACAATTTATAGAGGAAGTCATTTAGAAGAGATTTTTGAATCAAACTTTCCCATACAACGTTTATAATTTTGAAAAAAATTATAATTTCAAAACAGTCATGTACATAAAAATAAATCATTAAAATCATTTCGAAAACATGGAAATTAATTAAAAGGGTTTATAAAGATAAATCTTTAAAACATTAAAAATGATGATATAGTTACATAGAACCTCCCATAAAACCTTAAAAAAATTTGGAATACATTTTTATGAAATATGGGTATCGATGATATGTATGTCCCAATAAATACATACACATAAACAATCTTAGATAATAATGTGATTGAGGTAATAACCCTTACCTTGCACTTTACTTTGGTCGGGGGTACGTTTAGCATCCTGTATAATGACCATAGAATGTTATTAAAGTATTACAGAAGCATATTCGTATTTATTATATAATTCATGATTCATTTATGACTTTATAATACCCATTTAATAATGATTTCATCGATAAATTAACATTTTAGGTAATAATCGCTTTCTTTATTGTACGTGTTTTAACTTGTTATTCTTGATCGTATCATTTAAATCATGATTGAAATATTCCAAAATATAAACCTATATTTATGTATCATATTTATATAAAATATAAATATTTATAATAGATATATATATATATGAAATGTAAGGCACCATTTATGGAGATGGTAGGTCGTACGTACGCATAAATGCTGTTTCCGTTTTCATGTTGTATTGATCAGAAGCAAGTGAATAAGATATATGTAAGTACATAAATTTATATATATATTTAGTATCATTATTATGTCATATATTAAATACTAATTTTTAATATATATTTTTATAATCATCTTTGAATGGTGAACGTGGAAATGAATCTTATAGCATCGTCGAGATGGTAATCCGTACGTACACACGAGCGACAATATCGTTATATTGATGGTGAAATAATTTCTAATTCAATGGTATATCATATTTAAAAAATAATTAACATGTTAGATTTATTATTTAGATCAATTAAACTCAATATTATACCCATCCATATAATGAAGTCTTTGAATAACAAACTACACCGCGACATGGAGACGGTAATCCGTACGTACGCACGTACCATGACTTTGTCATTAATTGGATGGATAGAATAATGAATATGGTTTTAAAATATTTATAATAATATTACATTATGTAGGAGGTAGTTTAGTTATTATTTTGGTGTGGGAAAAACAAATAATAAAATTGGAATAGGAAACAAACATGAAAGAGGGAGGTGAAATTATGACCACTTCTTCAGCTGTTACTTTTTGAGTTGATCAGAAGGGATCCATAGGATTTATTTTGGATAAATTTAATGAATGTAGATTGATGTTAGGGATGTTGGTATGATATTTGGGTGGGGGTTGGCTGATCCAAATAACTTTGGAGGTGTGATTGTGAGAGAAGGTGAAGTACCCTTTTATAAGAGAGGTGAGTGTAACGGTAGGAAAAACTGGGAATATTATTTTATAATAAAATAAATTTCGGTTTCTAATTGATCCAAAATAAATTATTTATAGTAAAATAGGTTTATGGTTATAAAAAAACTCAACTAATAGGTTTTAGACAGGTTTAGGTCACCTTAATGACGTTATCTTTTAGATTTAACTCTTAGTTAAATAGTTTAACTTTTACTATGTGTTCTTTTATTATTAAATAAAATGGTTAATAAACATACTATAAAAATAAAACCGAACCTCATGTTTTTCATTAATATATATAAATATCATTATATATGTTCACTGTTGGAACATTAGATTTATATGACAATTATAAAATTTAATAATATAATATTTGTTTAAAAAACTCATTTATGTCAATTTTGACACTATTAAGTATTTGGTTTTTGTAAAAGTCATCAAAACTTGATTACTTCAGAGAAAATACATTTAATGAACCATATCATTTCATATTCACCTTGAAAATTCGTGTATGTCTTAAAAAAATTGAAATTGTAATTAGTTTATTATTTATAATAAGGTTTATTTTATTTTTTCATTAATATGGTAATTACTACATTATCATTTTGTCGTAAATAAATTTAATTAAATAAGGTATAAAAATTATAAATAAAATACGATTATGTTGGAATTATTTTTTTATTTCTATTGAATATTTATAGTTGAATTTATCTTATGTATAACCTAATATTAACAATGATTTAGTTATATAACAATGAATTTAACACTTTAACCTCTTCTTTAAATTAAATAATAATAAATGTCCTAATCTAATCCAAGTGGAACAAAGTGGATCATATTATATTCCTAAGGTTGTTTTTGGTCGAATTACACTTATCCAATAGAATTAGGACATGTGTTATGCTAATTATAATATAATTATTACCCTGAATTACAATATTTACTTATAATCGTGGTAATTAAAATTCAAAAGTTACTATTCACAAAAAAATATTCTCATATTATTGAAACAAATATTAATTAAAAATGTAATTAATTTCTCTCAAATGTTTTAAATTCAACTCACATATGCGGAAAAATTAATGTTTCTGCAAATTTGTAAATATACCGAGAAGGTGGGTAAAAAACGACAAAAAGGTCAATAAAATTTTATAGAATCAAGTTTTATTATAAAATGAATCCATTTAATTTAATTGAACATAAATAGGTATTATATTTATACTTTTACATAGAATAAATTTATTTAAAATAAATAATTATTTAAATAGAAAGTCTATTTTAAATAATAACGTAGTGTTTTTCACTATTCATAAAAAATTGGAGGTTTTCAGGAAAATACCACAAATTAACCCTAAGCTAATTTTGATATTCTGAATTATAAAATGAAGTCTATTTTAACAAAATAAAAACATATAAGTTTCATTTATTAATTTAAAAATAATTCTCATTGTCAAAACCAAAAATCAGGTTTTTATAATGTAAAAACTATCAAAAGATTGACATGTGTTTATATCAAATTAAAAAATGAAATTACTTATAAGGAATTAAAATGGATTAAATGATAAAAATTAAATCTAATTATACTTCAAAACCATTAAAATTAATTATTTAACACTATAAGTTATTTTGATTAAAAATGTTGTTTTCAATTAAAACATAGTATTTTTCACTATTCGTCAAAATATGAAAGTAATCAGAAATGATCCAAAACTTTTTCCAAAATAAATATTTATGTCCCACTTCAAAAAAGAAATTTAATTTCCTAAATGTAATATATAATAGTGTCAAATACTATTTTTAAAAAGGGTTCTCCATTAAAAGGTGGTAAATTTTTATTTTTTGGAAAATAATCATTTTAACTGAAGAAATGAATTTGTTCTTATATTATATCTAAAAAACACTTAATATGGATGTTAAAATTATATAGATATATATGATTCAAAATGCAGTTACTACTATTCATAACCACTTTTTGAATGGCTAGTTTGATAAGTAGTGTTGCGCTCAAACTCGTTGTTGTGTGTAACAAAAGCTATTAAATTACTTTAATTAGATAACGTACTATGAAATCATGGGGTTTTACAAAAAAAAATGAAAAATGAATGAAATTATTCCTTGAATAATAATGATAGACATTTCATGGTAGTGCCAAAAATAGGGGTTCCCATACACCAGGTGAATCCCTTAAGAATCAGGAACACAACTCAGGAATCCTTCAAAGGAAGAAGCTTTTGGGGACGTATGGTATCAAGAAAAAGGAGATGTTATGGTTGAAGAAAAGGAAATCTAATCTTTAGGAAGAATATATTTCATTCATGGGTAATTAGATAGAGCTTAATATTTCTATTTAAGGAATATCTAACCAAGACAAATTGGTATGACAATTTTAAAGCCTCTGGATTATTATGGAAAATTACGATATAATTTATGGACTATAAATCGGTATCGAATCCTTTTAAATTTTACAGTAAACATTGTTTACATAAAATATATAAATAAAAAGGATAAAACTATATGAACTGGAATCATTGAACACAAGGCACCACCAGAGGAGAAACAATCAATAAGACACCACTAGATATGGCACTATCAGATGACGCACCATCGGTGGCATACTGATAGATGAGACACCACCAGACAAGGAAACATTAGTGGGAAACCATGAGGAATGACACCATAGGATAAGGCACTATCAGGATTAACATACTTCTACCATTATTGAGTCACTACTATGTGAGAAAACAACCTGAAAGACACCAACAATGAACCATATCCTCATTGTGATACCGTTAGTGAGAGAAACAGTGAGATGCCTCTAGGGTCAGCTACTGTCAACATGGAACCCACAGTGAGCCACCACCAATGGGCCACCACTAGGGTGAGATCCACCTTTGGTATGTGGAACCATTATTGTGAGACATCGTCATGATGAAGCACCATTAGAATGATGCACCATTACAAAACATGGAAAACTAGGATTCATGAAAATTATTTAAAATAGCCATTGTGACTTATAATTTCACCAGAAACACCTTATCTCCAAAAAATTAATATACTGGAATTGTCTGATTCAGTACTTAATTTATAAGAGATCATTTAATGTTTGAGTGTATTATATGAAATGTTTCAAATACGTTTATACCAATAGTATGACTAATGTGTTTTCTAAAGGCATTCCAATACATCATGAGGATGATATATATTACTCCGGTGGAGGATATGATTATCTAATATAATAAGGGTTTTTTCATATGAAATTTTCATTTTAACACTGGTGGATGTTTTTTTCGATAACTAGTGTTTATATCAAAATTTTGAGAGTTTGAAAATATATACAAGATGTATAAATTATTTTATGAAGAATAAAGAGGTAATATTGGTGTTAATGTGGGATAAAGGTATTTTTTGAGAGAATAGGGAGGTTTTTTTGCTAATAGAGGCAAAACAACATAGAAAATGTTGTGATGAATTTCGTCTAGACATTTTGTCGAACTATATAGATCCTATCATTGAATAAATCCTAATTATTCCTTGGTGATGGGATTGTGTAAAAGGACTAGTAGTAAGGGGGTATAGCTCAGTGTGTGGAAGAGATTTCCGTCCTTACTGAACATAGATCTGAAGCAGGGATATAAGACCATGAAGTTTTATTATTGATTACACATTAAATAAAATAATTTGATAATTATCTTATTTCACACCCCAAAGTAATATAAAACAAAACATATTTACTATAATTATTAAATTTTTATATTTTATAATTTAATGCAGCAGTTAAATTAATATGTAAAAAAATAATCCATGCTAAAAAAGTTAGGTAGAAAAGATGATGAAATGGGCTCAACCTGTAAATGTCTTTATCTTGAAACTCATTTTCCCAATATAGAAATTAAGGTACATTTAAATGTGTTTTCATCTTAAAATGATATGAGAATCTATAAAAATTATGTTAATATCAAAATATTATGCAATAGATGTTCATTCATTGGGAAATTTAAACAATATCCATGCTAATTGAACATCCACCAACAACTTCCACAAGAGAAAATATTATTCATAGATCTTATGTGTAGATCATGAGGGGTTCTCTAAATAAAAAATTTAGATGATATTAATGAGTAATTATCAATGAAATAAATTTTTTATATATCAAAATGATATTATTTATTTATAATTATGAATTTTAAAGAAAATGAAAGTTTTGTTTTAATACTAATGCCCTGCTAAAATAAAATTATCACGTGTTAATAATTAATATGGTTATTTTATGATAAATATTTATTTTAATTAATAATTAATTTTTCAGAGTTTTATAACAATAAATTAAAAATATCATTAATTTAATATTATTTTTATAAATATAATATTTAAAATTATTTAAATTGTAATTTGTAGATAATAAGAATAAGAAGAGTAAGTATTTTTAAATATTATATTCTTATGAATGGTGTGTTTAATTATATTTATACTTTACTATTTAAAAAATATTTTCTCAAATTTTATAACTTTAATTTGGAGAAATTTAATTTATTATTAGAACTAAAATATAAATATTAATGTATGATGATTTTTTTTATTTTTTGTAAAATAGATGATTTATATTTGAATAATAAAAAATATTATTTTTAATTATACCATGACTTCTAAAATAACAACATTATTTATAAAAATAATCTATGTTTATAAATCATTTTAATTTATTGAATATGCATTTATGGAATAAAATTAGGCATATAAAAAGAGAAATTATTATTTATATAACTTATGTTTAAATTTTATGTACTTATGTAATATTTTATAAAAAATAGACATTTATTTTACAAAAATATACACACAATTTTAATTTTTTTGTATTATATGAATGCCAAAAAAATAAAAATAAATCAATTAACATTGTTGAAATAAGATACATTGATAAATTTATCCTAATGATAATTTTGATGCATAAATTTAACTTTTCTATAAAAATTATTTTCCCACATTATGTGATGTAATAAAAAAATATTTTTTATTACCATTGATAATTTTAATTGATAATAAATTTTCATATTGGAAAAAAAAAATTAGAAATTTCATAATAATGTTCTTTAAATTTTTAGTTAGAATAATTTGATAATGTTGTTTGAAATTTTGTTTCCCTAGTATATGTAAATTATGGAAAACATAGTTTAATCATCTATAATAAAAATAAATTAATGTTTGAAAAGGTTTTATAAATTAGTGGTTGAGGTTTATATCCACCATTCCTTATATCATATCCACTATTTTATACTTTTTATTCAATATGCAATGTGAAAAATGTATTCTTATATTATTAATATGCCATAATTACAAAATTATCACCTCGCTTATAAAGGTCACCCTCCACAATCCTTTAGCGCGTACAATTATGTATGGTCTGAAATTGTACCTCTACCATGTTTACATCCTTTATCACCCTATCCCATGGTATTAAGCTTATAAACCTCAAAAAATATTAAATCACATATGTCAAAACACATGACATTACTACTAATCAACTCAAAAATGTATCCTTATCTATCATTATCATGAAACTATAATTTTACCATTATAACATAACTAATTCAATATTATCAATAAATGATTTTTTAGGTTTTTGGTATAACAAATATATAAAAATTATAAAAATATAGAAAAATAGGAACAACCATTTTGTGTATGAGCAGAAGACCAACATCAAAAAGCGATGTATTTGTTTTTCACAAATAACTATATTATAAAATAACAAAATTTATTTATTGAGTAAATAATATATTTTAATTTTAATTATGATTCCTTAAATTTACACCAATCTCTAATTCCCTTCCCTATATGTGATAAAAATTTCATCCATGTGTACATGTAAAATAAATAATCTTTTGAATGATGAAATTCACATTCCATCACCTACCCAATTGGTTGAATATTTTTAAATATATAATAAATTAAAATTGTATGTGAAATTATTAATTATAATGTTTTTTTTATTAAAATCTAATATTTAAGTAACACACCATCATTAGTTTATCCAAAATTAAAGAAACGTGTGCTTCAACAATTCCATATTCTTTAGTCATGAAACAATTATTATGAATGTAAGGACACAATTATATGTAATTATAATTAATATAATATAGTGCTGAGAATAATCTATGACAAATTAACATTGTATTAATGAATGTAAATTGAGATCAATATTTAATGCATTCACTAAAAAATAAACAAAAAACTGACATCCAATGATGAATATAATCATTTCCTAGTCCGTGAACCTATAATAAATGATTATAATTACTATTTAGAAATTTTAATATATTTGAATGAGGTTATAAAATATAATATTATGGTATATATGTTTATGATATAGGGGATTATATATATTTCATAGAATATGAGAGTAAAGGTAAGGGTTTTCTCCTAACGCTACATATATTACTGATTTATTTTGATTCTTCCTTGATTATGGTATTATTTGATGGGTTTATCACATCTATGGTTATATTATTTTTTATTTTGATATTTTTAGAGTGTATTTAATTGAGGAATTTATTTATTTATAACATATATTGTTATTAATAATATTACCTGTTATTTTAAAATGACCACATTTCCATCCATATCTATATTGAAAAGTACATGTATTGTTCCATTATATTATTAATCAAAATTATCTTCCATTTCATTTGATCCTCAAATTTTGTTTCATTCATCTCTACAAAAATATGTTTTTATGAATTTTTTATAATGTGGGTTTTCAAAAGTTGTATTTTATAAAAAACTAATATAGTTTTTCTTCTATTTGGGATCATATCATTTATCATCCATTCCACAATTCAATTATATATCTTTTTTTATTTTTTATAGATCAGTTATAGAATGTTATTTTCAAATGATAATGTCACTAATTGTTTTCACTTCACTATATCATAAATAAATTTTATTATTACACTTATATTTTAAAAAATACATAAAAAAGGATTTCCCAAATCAGTTCTTATGGGTTTTCCATGTGAAATCATTCATTAACTATTATGAAAATTGTTCCCAATGAATATTCCATTCCGTGTTTTAAATTATCTTACGAATATTGTTTTAATTATTTTAAAACAAATATGAATATTTTTTCTTATTAGTAAATGTAAATTATTAAATTATTTAAAAAAATCATTTATTGGAAAATTTTTATTCCTCAATATCATGAACTATAATATATTTTTTTTTGAAACCATTCATATTATTTCATTGGATGAGTTATAAAGTATTATAGGAAAATTATTTTTGGAAAGCATCACTTTTTTCTGGGATTAACTAAGTGAAGTGTAATGGATCAACGTTTTTATCCTCTAAATGGATATATACGCAATGATTATTATTAATATGAAGGTTAGGGACCTTCATCATGCTCTAAGTCATTGGGAAAAGAATGATTGCACATGAAGAAAATATTAGATAAAAGTTAATTATCCATAATCTAAAATTTGAAGGGAGATTGGAATGTGATTCCAAATCAACATTGTACATGTGGGTAGTAACATGATTCATGATGCACATTTTTTGGGAAGTATGAATGTGATTCTAGATGTAGTATATTATGTTTGTATATGCTTATTTTTTTCAATTATTTGTCATTATTTATTGATTCAATGAAATTCAACCTTTAGTTTTATATACCTTTGATATTGCTTTATATATCATTTTTATTAATTCAAAATCTTATTCCTTGATACATGTATATTATTTCGACATTATATGTCCTTATATACCTAGAAATGGATTATAATTAATAGTAAATATTAAATTCAATAATAAATTTATACCCAATACATTTTTTCTCATATGTGTAGTATCTTACCACTAATTAAATATTGATGAGTTTTATCCATTCTAATAAGTTTATCTCAAAATATTATTCATTTTTCATTACATAGGTTATATAGATCACAATAACATATAATCCATCTTGATGAATTTATATTGTGGAATAATTATATAAAAATATTATAATTGATTGTAAAATTTTATTCTTATGTAACATGAAATCAAATAAAATAATCATTTTTGTTTTATGATTGTATGATTTTTTGTTCTTAAATATTAACATATATAATTTATGTAAAAAACATTAACATGTAGCTTGGATTATTTGTGGGTAGACACTATATAGAATTGTGGCCCTAAGTATTTTTCAGAGTTTTTCAACATTGAGGAGAAATGGTTAAAATCTCATAATTGGGAGGGGATTCGACATGAACATGAGTGTCATAATACCTTAAGGGACCGACTCTAGTGAACCATAGTATAAAGAAACTACTGTGTAATGTATTATTCCATATGCGGGTTTAAATTTATCTAAATTCCCCCATTCCAATATGAATTATTTAAGGATCTCTACATTTTTATTTTACACATGTGTGCAACACAAAAGGGGTAAAATATCACTTTCCTCATTCAATTCCACATATTTTATTGTTTTTTTATCATTGATTTTGATGTTGAATCATGTTGAGCTTCTAATTTTCCAATTTTTTATAATTTTTATGAATCTCTGACTTATTTTAAGTGTGTTAAAATTGGTTATTATTATGATTTACAAAACATAATTGTGAAAACATTATAATATGATTGGTATTAAACATGAGAAAGATAGATCGTGTCATATGATATTGATTATAAAATATTTATATCTTTTTATTAATGGTGTGTCTCTTGGTGAATTTATTTAATGTTTTTTATTAATTTGGAATTTTTTTAATATTGTACATACTTGTATTTCTATGAATAATTCCTGTAATGGAATTGGGAGTTTTCAATAAACCATATTCAAATGGATGGTCATGTTTTCAATGTAACATGGGTATTTTTTTGTGATTTTAGGAATTATACCTAAATGAATAAAATTATTAAATTATTAATAAAATATAATTATATTTATTAAATATAAATTGTATTTTTTTTCTTAATAATTTTTTATGATATAATTTAATATTGGAACCCATGATGATAGAATATGTTTTGATTGATTTGGATGTGCTTGTGTGAGAGTGGACACTCTGTAATTAATTAAAATAACATTGGTTGGATGTTGGTGGTACATGTGTATTTTCACTATGTAAATATGAATTATCTACGTGGAATATGATTTTTGGCATGTTCAATGAATGATATTGGAATTTTTAAATTAAATATGCACATTTATTTATTTTAATTTCTTATGAATAAATGATGTACCACGGGCAATGAGGGACCATGGGTAGTGACTTGATTCCCCAACTACCGATAGTATAACCAGGAAAATAATTTAATAGGATTCGTATAAAGGCTTATAAGGGTGAGAAATTAATGAGTTTTTTATTCATAGTGTACATGAATAGGTTCCCTAGGACTTTGAATAGGGATGAGAAACATATTGATATTGCTTTTATGATTATGATATATGAGATCTGTGTTATTTCCATAACAAATTTAAGGAATTTGATATGAGTGTGGGGTGAGTGTTTCTTCACTAAAAGTAGACAATCAGTATAAGGATGATCCCATAGTAGTTTATCATTAGAGCAGTTGTAAGGAATTGAATGAGGTGACCTGAAATGTGACATAGGCCATGTTCCATGTAATGACAAAAACTATTATAAATAAAATTATATTTTTTTAATGAAGATGCCTTATTTTATAATATGGTTAGAGGAAAAAAATTAACTTTTTTTGTTTTATAATATCATATAGGGTATAAAATACATTTAAACATCATTACCATTGATAAAATATATATATTATAGTAATTATATTATTATTATAAATACAGGGTTTTAACAGATTGAATTGACTTAGACAAAGGATGTGACGACCTCAACCCATAAGATCATACCTTATAAAGACCATTTATTAGATCTTCTTAAGGGATATAGAATACAAATTATATTACCATTTGATACCCCAGTTTGAGATGAAACCACATAATACTGAGAGAAACCTTTTATAATAGAATTTCCAAACCATTGAGATCATTAACCAAACCATTTTCAATGAAGTACCCTTGAAAGAATCACCATTAGGCACCTTACTCTTATGTTTTATGTTGGTTTAATGATTAGAAAGGTATCATGACCCAGTAAATATGAGTATGTAAATAATTTTGAATATAAAAATGATTTTTTTTTCTTATTATTTTTACATTATAAATGAATTTAATTTTGATACAATTAAAGATTAGTATTTTTTGGTTAATATTCAAAATCAATTAAGGAATATTATTTATGACTATTTTTTTAATATATATGTTTTTTAATAATATAGTAATATTAAAAACTATTATATTAAATATAAATGATCATATAATTTTTAGGAAGTCATATTTAATTTGTATAAGGGTTCCAAAACTGTTATAGTGAAAAAGCACTGCATTTTCACTAAAAGTGAGTAATTATTTTAAAAGTAAAAATAAATCAATTTAGAAAATTATATAGATAAAATCTATATTATTGTTGGAATTAAAATTTCAATATTATGAAATCATGATTTTGTTTTGTTTCTGAGAATGTAGAATATTCTGAGTTAAAAAATATGTTATAAATATACGGTGTCTATTATAACCTCATAATAAACAAAAAGTTATGTAATTAATATTATAATTTTTATCCATGAAAAAGAATATTTTTTAAATTTATTATAATTTTATTTAATGTTTATTTTATTAATTTTCTAATGCCTAAGTGAATCCACCAAAACCATTAATATAATTGAATGTTTTAAAATCAGTTCCTCAAGAGCATGACATACATCAACATAAGAAAGAGAATAACATTATTAATTTAGGACCATTAACATATAAAATAATAAAAAATAATCCAATTATTTAGAAACACTGGTAAAACCATGTGATTTTTTAGTGTTTTTTTTATTATATATTTTCCAAAACCAAATATTCATAAATGATAAATAAATTTGTACTCATTTTATGTATAAAAACTCACAAAATACCATTTATCTTCACTAAAAATCCTTTGAGAACATAGTTTGTATACACTTCTATCTACAGAGTCATATCAAGGTGATACTAACAATTCAATAAGATTCTCCCAATCATTGGATGTCACACATCCAAGAATGGGATCTACAAATTCTCTTTTTTATTCATGTTTATTAATTTTCTTATTAAATATATTTCCAATTACTAATGATGGGATATTTATTTCAATTACACTTTTATTACTCATCTTATGTGAAAATTATTAGAGACTCATTTCACTCTCTTGAAACTATTTTATGAATTTTTATGTGACATCGTTATGCTATCAAAATTTTCACCTTGATTTTCCATGCCAAAACAATTGTGTAGTGAATACCATACCAATTTTTTATCAAGGGTGTTGAATTGTATACACATATACTTATTTGATATTATAATTATATATATATATATATATATATATTCCACACTCCTTGATCTTGGATGAAAAGTTGATTAGGAATGAATCCATATTTTATGATCTATGATATAAACATAGGCATGATAATGAAAATAAAGAGACAGGTGTGTCTAGAATTATATATCGATCCCATGCATTGGGAAATGTTTAGTGTGTAGAGAAATATTTTTGGTGTAGGGAGTGAGACTAGTTCCATTATGGAAGTTTCAAATCATTATTTCTTGCCCGATTTCCTTGACATATGTTTATAAAGAATTGTTTTACATTGATTCCACATTTCAAATGTTTCCTATGTAATTATCATGCTATATCATGTGTCACATATCATGTTTGTGATTATTCATGCTTTTTTATATAGTTATTTTCCATCATATAGTATTATATTTTTGTTATTCCTTGTTTATTCCCTTACTTGAATATATAGCTCACCCCTTTCATAATTATATCCCCATATTGTCCCATGCATTTTCAAGTGAGAGAAAGTCAATGATGTTTTTAGTAATGTTGTAGTTTTTTATTTTTTATGTTGCGGTGTAATGTACATAATTTTCAAAAATACTAAACTTATAAAAATTTCAATTTTATAAATTATAACATCATATAATAAATACTGTATTAATGTGTAATAAATAAAAGAATTTTCATAGTCAGTATCATAAGAAAAGTTTAATAAATTTCACGATTTTGGTCCGAATAATGTAGTAGAATCCATAGAAATAAAATGAAGAAAAAAAACATACCTAGTTTTTTTTCATATATAGTGATTGTTTTATAAAAAAATATACATCCATGTCAGGATATTATAATTGGATGTGGAATGGGAAGATATATACAAATGGGTAAAACCCCAAATAGTGCTTTGAAAAAGACTGAACCGAGAAATGGTTCATGAAAACAGTCCATTCTACAAACTTAGATTGACACATCATAGGGATATATTTTGGTAAATTTACAATCTCACTATTATCTATTATAAAGGGAATAAAAAATACACATAAATTTCTATGATCATAAATATATCAAGGATAATACTGATTGGATCTTAGAAATTAATATGTTAAGGAAATACATGGAATTTATAAGTTATATCATCAATGTTGTTTGATTACCAATTTTTAATAGGTCAAATTCACTCATCCCTAATTTTATAATTGTTTTATAGAATTTCTATAAATATGAATAATTGGGTAAAAAATCATAAAAATTGGAAATTTAATGACTGCACCAATGAGATGACCAACCTAGTGGGAGTGGCAATCTAATTTTTTTGATTAATCCCTCTTTTATGACACAATTTTTATCAGAATATTAGATCAATATGAGGACCCAAATATCCCTAATGAAGAACAAGATGCTTTTGAGTCCATTATGCTCCAAATTCATCTGATATTCAATGGTTCATCTGATCACTTAATAATGGAACAATGGATCAACTCCATTGATATGATCTTTTTATGCACAAATTTAATAACAATGATAAGGTTATAGTATGTATTTATCATATGGAGGGAGAATTTGATCAGTGGTGGAATTGATCATTAATATAAAGCAGTGGAAATATATTGAAGTGATTAGGTGGGAAGAATTATAGAAAATGTTTTTCAATAAATATTTTCCTCATACTCTACAACAATAAATAGAATGTGATTTCTATACCCTCATTAAAAAGATGACGAAACTATCGAGGCGTATGAATTAAAAATTATAAAACATATTGGAAAATACAATGGAATATTTGTTACCCCAAAATTCATGTTTGAGCTCTTATTTGGTGGGCTAAAACCTAGTCAATTTAAACCTCTAGTGATCTGAGACATTGATAGCAATTAGGAAATAGTTCGATATTCCCTCTAAATCAAAATAGAGATTAGAAAATCTCATGGGTAACTTGGGGATAAGAAGTGGAAATTGGAGTTTAATTCTAGTGGTCCTATAGAGAAATAAAATCATTCCCTGATATTTCAACATCCTGGTTTTCAAAGGGGTAGAAAGAATAACCCTTTAAATTTCCTCAGGGGGAAGAGGAAATGATTTTGTTATTAGATGTAAGGGAGCCAATCTACCATTAAATTATAGGAGAATACCACAAATTCAATGTAGGAATTGAACGCTACTGTCAACCATCAATGCATTGATAATTGCTTCAACAATAAAAAAAAGGAACATTTCAAACCAATTAAAAAAATCTAATGGGTTTCTAAGATAACCAACAACCTCCAAGGCATTAAGAGGGATATTTTTTCATCCCAACTACTAAACAGATCCCGAAAATGAAGTGGTGATTGGTACCCAACATATACATCCTATAAAAGAAAACATAGATTTTGATTATTGGTCAACACATTCCATCATATAAATTTTTTACTATAACTATTCATACAACACCACAAAGAAAGGAAGTAATGTTGTCGGTGAAAATGGAATTTTTTTTATTATGAAATCCCATGTTTATAAATCCTCCCATATCCCAATTTAATGATTGAACATCCTAGTGAAATTTTCAATTATTCTTTTTTTGTAATTTCATGAAATTGTTGGTATGGATTGGTTTTCCTTATATAGACCAAAAATGTTTCTGTGGGAAGGAAATATCACTTCTTTTTGTGAATCAACACCATAAATCAATTAAACTGTAAGGAGGAGATGAATATTATTTTACACTAACTTATAAATAATTTATATTATTCACATATGAGAAATATTATCTAAATCAAATTATTTAGTCTATGGAAAATATCCTCCTCGAATACATTCTCATTGTGACGGAATACAATGATGTGATTCTCAAGGAATTTAACGATTTTCTTCCTAGTTGAGAGGGTTAAGTTTCAATTGAACTTATACATTGTGAATTACAATTATCCTAGACTACATATATAATTTATTTTGTATATCATGCAGATCTAATGAAACAACTATTGGAGAATATGGATAAAGGGTCCATACACCCATGTACTTCAACATTGGGTTCCCCAGTCAACTTCATCACGAAGAATGATTGGTCAATGCACCTTTATATTGACTATCATGATCTCAATAAGATCACGATAATTAAAATGTATCCAATTACATATAATGATGAATTTTTAATCATTTATGTGTTGGAAAATACTTTTCTAAGGCGGATCTACAATTAGTATATTCCCATGTTAGGGTTAATATAGAGTATATTCCCAAGACGTTTTTTCGTATATTAAATATGCACAATGATTTCATAGTGATTCCATTCAGGCGCAGTAATGGTCGAATAATATCCTAGGACATAGTGAATATATTGATTAAATAATATATTGACAAATGTTTTGTAGTATTTATAGATTATATACTTATATAATCGAATACCATGGAGTATTATGAAGAGAATCCAAGCATTGTGATAAAGAACATGAGAAAATAGAATCATAATATAAATTATATCAAATATTAATTTTTGTTAAATAAAGCCTCATTATTTGGACATATCATCATTCTAAATGGGAAATCTCTAGAACCATTATAAATAGTATAACTTTAAGGATTGAGGAGGCCAACATATGGGACATATATCCCTAGATTCCATGAATTAAATGGGTACTATCTCCAACATCTGATAATTTTTTCAGGATTGTAAAATGTTCTAACCACCCTAACCCCCCGAGAGTCATTTTTTCTTGGATTGATGAATTTGAATAGGGATTTAAATATTTGAAAAGAAGGATTATCACTAGCAATGTTCTCACACTACCCACAAGTGGAGAACATAAAATGAAATTTATTAATGCTTCAATGAATGGATATGGTTGTTTTTTAAAACAGAATTTCAAAGAAATATATTATACTTTAATGAGGTTGATATTTCACAAATAGAACTGCCCAATGAATGATCTAGTGTTTCATGAAGTAGAATTAACATTAAAAATATGTTTATGTTATCTCTTTTGGGGGGAATTGTTAAATATATAAAGATATCAAAAGTCACAAATATATATTCTCATAGAGATATCTGAATATAAGACTACAAAGATTTCTATAGTTGATAGTGGACTATGACATCTCATTCCACAACAATTATAGTAAATCAAATAATTTTATGGGATATATATGTTTAATGGATGAAGAAATATTATCATTGGTGATAATTGAGAGGGATCCAGTGATCTTATATTTGAAAAGAATGGGATGGGAATTACAAAGGAAGAAACAAAGTCAATCCATTCACAAATAATTAATCATCGTTACATTTTATTAAAAGATAATGTATGGTCAATGAAATGATGTCACAATTCAGAAGAAAGTGGATACTATAATAAATGAAAAATCCTTTAAGATCAATTTTAATATAGATGTATTTTTATGATTTATGTCATGACTATGTGTAGCTTCAAATCCTGAGTTGAGGATGAGGTTGTTGGATGCTGCACCTAGTTATACATTCTATGTCTATCTTGGAATCAAAAAAGACTATAAAGATATATAAAAGAAATAATAGTGGTACAATATAAATAAAAATATCAAGAATTATAAAATAGGATGTCTTTTATATCTTCTAGTGAATGTGGAAAAGAACAAATCCATGTGGGTGATGCTTCAATTTCACACACCATCATGGAAATTGGAAAACAGATCCATGTACATTCCCACTAGTATTCTAGAACATCAACATGGAATAATGAAATAATATTTGTGGTGGAACATCCTAAAAAGACCGGACACTTCATTAGGAATTGATAGGATTTTTCAAGTTATCAACATCCATAGATATACATCTACAAAGTGGTAAGCATGAATGGAGTACCCCTGTTGATTTTATCATACTGAGATCTTATATTTACATTTATATTCTAAAATATTATCAATAATGCTATAAATAATATGTTTGACTTCCACATGGATTATCTCGCCAAAAATAATTTCCAAAATTAGAAGACTATCTAGACAAAAGAGGACAAGTGTATCACATGCACAATTTTCTTTAATGGAGGATTGGATAAACATCATTCTTTCGTCATGAAGTCATACAATCATAGTTTATAATAAAAGTAAAAATGGATCCTTATAAATCCATTAATGGGAAGTGTTTAATAACAGTTGCATGTTTGGATGATTTTGGGGAACAAAAACTCATAGGTCTCGAAATGGTTGAGAAAGGGTAGAAAAGTTAAGACCATTCAACATCACAAGAAATATGATCAGATTCAATATAAGAGTAATGATTATAATCATCAACTAGACCTAGGGAATTATGTTAGTGACATAGTATTCCAGTGAATATCCTCACGGAATAAATTTATGAGATTTTGGATGAAGATAATTCTTAGTCCAAGATAAATCTGACCCTTTTAGGTCCTCGATCACATCAAATCAGTGGCCTATCGACTATCAGTACCACTAAACCTATATTGAGAACATGATGTTTGACTTGTATCCCTATCAAGAAAGAACATACTGAAGGCTCACATGAACTCAATCTTGGGGTGGTATCATTAGAGAATGATATTTTTTATGAATAACATGAAATTTAAGTCAATGAATGTAGATAAAATGTTCAATGAATAAGAAAATTGACTTTGTCGAAGTGTTATAGATAAATAAAAATTATTAATATGTGACATGGGAATAGTGGGATGTGATTAAATCTACATACACTCATCTATTTTAGTGTCATAAATAAAATTTCATAGGAAAAATTTCTTATGGGTGATGATTTTAATGACCTTAACTGTGATAAATAAATCCACCTTTAATATTAATTAAATTTCATATTATTTAATATAATTATAGAAAATACATTCAATTACTTGGTTTTATTATATAATAATGGATTTAAAAGAGAGGTAAGAATAATTTCAATAAAAAAATATCTGTATTTAATTGTGATTATTTTATTAGTATAAATATATTTTATTAACAAATCAAATTCACAAAGACAAAGTATGAGATTTCTTAACCTTGTATAATCATACCCTATGAACCCAATTACTAGATATTAATAGCTAGATAATATCACTAGTATGATTCCTAGACCAATCCCAAGATGTGATCAATAATCTTTTGAAAGAGTGAAACAATTTAATAATGTATTTTAAGATCATCAGTATCGTATCCCAAATGACGTTCGCCGACTGACCCTGTGAAAGTCACATTGTCACACACCTTACTCATAGAGTTATTGTTGGTGTATAAAAGGATTATGTGTAAAGGCATAAGAAATATGAGTATATAGATTATTATTAATAGATTAAAGAAAATATTTTTATCATATTACTGTTTCATTATATAGGATTTTTATTTTGATATAATAAACCATAAATAGTATTTTGGTAAATAATAAAATACAATTACAGAATTTATATTAATTAGTTAATATATATTGGAATGAAATTATATATTAATAAAAAATAATTATGATATAATTGTCATAAATATAAATTAACATAAAATTTTTATGATGTAAAATGTAATTTTTCTGACTGTTTGAAAACTGTTATTATCAAAAAACCCATCAATTTCAATAAATGTTAATTATTATTTTAAATAATAAAATTTGATATGTATAGAAAATTATTTTGATAAAAATAATGTTATTTTTTAAATATTATATAGAAATTATCCAATGTTGAATTCTTCATAAATTATTTAGAAAGTGATTTTTTAGGGTCAAAATTAATTACGGTATCAATATAATATGTGTTTTATGACATCACAATTACACAAAAGTGATGTAAAAATAATTAAAATGGTATCGAAGAGATAATATTTGTCTTCCCAGTAAAATAAATATATTTTATGTTTTCTTGATTAATTTTATGAATCCTTAGTGAATCCTACAAAACCATTATATATATTAATGTTTTAAAATCATTTCTTTATTAATATTACTCACATCCATATAAGAAGAGAAATTATATATTTATGTTTGCCTGATGGGCTTAATAAAATGAAAACCAGTCTTAATTTAATGATTACATGGGAAAACTATTAGTTTTTTGGTAGTTTTGGTTATTTTATAATATCGATTCTAAAACCTATATTTGGGAAATAATAATGAAATCACCAATCATTTCGTATATAACCCCCCACCAATATCCAATTTAACTTCACTAAAAATACTTCTATCAAATCCATAATCTTACCTCCTCTCTCTAGAGACCTCCCAAGGCTCAAGAAGCTCTCAAAAAGATCCTCTTATGTATTTTGATTCACAAACTCAAGTAAGAGATTTCCACCATCTCTTATTTACCCAAGTATATTTATTATCTTATGCCTTCTATTCCCATTTAATTATTTTTTATATGTCATTATAGTTCATTATTTATTAATATTTGATATAAAAATGATGATATAACCCTTTCTCTATCATACACTTATTTTGTGAATTTTTAATTGACGTTGTAATGTTGTCTAAATTTCACCGTGATTTTCAATTCCAAAATAACTGTGTAGTGAATACCCTATCCTTTTCTTGTCAAGGGAGTTCACATTTATAAACATATTTTTAGTCCCTGAGAAATACATTTATTTATTTCAGAATCATTTATTGTTGAATAAAATACGACAATAATGATTCCATGTTGTATGATCTATATTGCACACGTTAGAATGAGAATGAAATGAATATGATGTGTGTGCCTAGAATTATATAGCTATCTAATAGTTTGGTTAATGATTAGTCTCATGAGATTTTATTTTTGGATTGTGAGTGTACCTGATTCCTCTATAGAAAAATATCTATCATGATATATTGACAGTTATCATTGATAGTTAGGGTTGTTATATGAGGCCAATGGACCTTGATGTGATTTTGATGGCCCCGAGGGATGTGATAAATTTTGTGTAATGGTTATTGAAACAAGTGATGTGAACCTGAAATAACATTCCATGTAGGGTATCTTTCATATAAAGTGACATAGAGGACAATTGTTTCCATCATTGAAAGATGTAGACATGAGATAGTGTGAGTTGGAAATGGAGAGTGGTGTCTATGGGTGTCACCTTTGAACCATAATTTATTATGTGATGCTTTTATATATATGATAATAAAGGTTCATATGATATAATGTTTGAAAAAAAATTATTATTGGTTTGGGAATATATATAACACATTAATATTCTTATTATGATAAACTTTTGGTGGGACACACTAACCACCATTGTGTATATGAGATATAGGGGTTATCACTGGCATTCTCATAGGATTTGGACTTCATATGTATTGGTAGTTTCAAATTCCTTGATCTTGATCCTTGGATTCAATTATGAAATTATCCTATATTACGTTGTACATAGTCCATTAAATTTGGTATATGGTATTTCACCCTCCCAAAATTCCAACTTGTTATGTTTGGAATGTGTTATATGTGATCTTCATATTCATTTTTGTTATTGGTTTGGATTTCTAAGGACATGGTCCATAGAATAAAAGAGTGGGTATTGGATAGTCATATGTTTCCTAATGATATAGTTTATAATTCCATGGTAACCCATCATGGATTCAGATCATTGATATTAGAGATAAAATTATTTAAAAATTTCCCTCTGAATAATATCTTTGAAATTTTAGTTTTAAATCCTAGGACATGCTCCATGGATTCAAATCATTATTAATATAGATATCAATGTATATGATACATGTTATTTTACATGGTAATCATTTGGGTTGTAATATTTGTGGTCCATTTATAGAGGAATTCTGGGACAAGATTACATTGGTTTGGTTTGAGATTGGATGTAATAGTAGAACTCAATGATTGATAGTAGTTATATTTATATAATTATACATTAGCCTGATTTATTCAGCTAAGAATGTTACATACATATAAAATACTGTTATAGGTCATGTGTAATATAAAATTGGGTTTTCCCTATTAATTTCTACTCATAACCTCATTTAACATCCATGACCCCTATGAATCTGAGTTTACATCACATTTCATAGGTTAACGATTGGAAGGGTTATCAGATTTCAAAAATCAGTTTGGAAATATAGAAAAATTTGGGAGATGATTGAGGAATGGATACTGGATTCTAGTATAGTGTTATTTTATTTTATTATATTTATCTATATGTTTTCAACTTAGTGGGTAATTCATATTGTAAGTTGGAATGACCATGACTCTATATGAGTTTACCCTTCTATATGTTCATTTATTATTGAAATATTTATTTTTATTCCTTCCATGTATTCTATCTAATTAATGAACGATTTCTTGTTTGTTTATGTATAAATTTACACATGTATATAGTGGTATTGTCTCTTTATGGAGAACCTTATAAACAAACTACAAGTTAGTATCCTATATCATATATAGAGGTGATATTGAGGACTCATTGGCTACTCCTCTAGTTAAGACATCACATTATATACATGGTCATTGTAGTGGTTATTAAATCCATGAAAATAAATTTAAAACTGTCACGAACCATCCCAGGTTGACCCTGAACCTATCCCCGGAGCCAGTACACGACATGGCCAGAGTGGCATTCCATATCATCCCAGGTTGGTTATAAGTTCCTGGGAATCAATAGAGTACACAGTGGAAAGATTTTTCCAATTAAAATAAATAAATAAATAGGAAGATAAAAAGAATGCAAATAAATAAGGGACATGAAAAAGAAATAATGACCAACAACAAAAAAATAACATAACCACCACAAAACTCTTCATAACCACACAGGTCACTCTTTAAACCACAAACATGTATTTCCCATGATGAACAAGCTCAATTCAAACCTATAAAAAAACTAAATAATGGAAAATATGAAATTCGTGAGTATTAAAAACAAGTTGGCGTACCAAAAAAACTATCCCCAATGCACTACCTTGAAATAATGAATTTACTAATTTCATGTTTGAACTAAATTATATAAAATATGGGTTTCCACACACAATTTTATTTCTAAAACAAGTAACAGTACATTTCCATTTTTAATTTAGGTAAAAGATTTATGGTCGAAAAGAGAAGGTGTGTTAAATATTGAAAACATCTTCATGAACAATTTAAAACCCCAAATTTTTGTTATTAGACAAAAATAAAACCACACATAACATAGAACACACACTAAGGGAAATGGAAAAAGTGGCACACAAGGGCCAAAAACTGATGTAGACCTCCAAATAATATGCCAAACACAAAAAATCACTAAAGGAAACATGGGTCAATCCTAAGAGCTCATGAAAAATCTAGAACATACTATACTTGCGACTCATCCGGAATGCATTCCCTACTCAATGATGATACAACTCCCAAATTCCTGATCGTTGACCTCCTTGTCTTGATTGAGGGGCCCAATCCCATAGCAATAATAACAAAACACCTCCCTACTATGTGCCACTTTCCCGTGTGTAATCTAAACTATTTCATTAATCATTCTCAGAGGATTCAATTACTATTCCAGGTTCCCATGCCAACACGTCTAATAGGGGGGGTCAAAAAATTCAATCAAGTTACCAGTAACGATGCACAAACATCACAAAAAACACACACATTATCCATGTTCACTACATGGTCACCCCCCCCCCCCCCGAGTCACTCCAAAGAGTGTTTTCAAAATAATTTATTTTATTAAAGTGTCAAACGATCCTTCACCAACTTTCAATAAAAACCACAATTCTCAAGAGAAACAAAACACTTGCTCACGCATAAGAAAAGTTGTTTATCATTATACCCAAATTGCACTTGAAATTCCATGAATTATGTTCAATGGACAAACATGTATTCTTTCACAATTGGGAATCAATTCACCATGAAAATATTTCAAGTGTTTTGAATAAATTAAATAAGTATTTTTTAAATCGAGAAATTAATCCAAAAATAATTATCTAATACTATTTCAAATTTACAAATAATTAATGAAATATCACCTAATTAATAAATTATAAATTTAATGGCAAGTCAGTGGGGGACCTACCTCAACTCTCAATCCAAGAAAGATGACGTGACACGCCTCGAGCCGGCGCACCAGCACATGAAAGCTGACGATCAATGAATTGCGGAATTACATTGCGCATTGTGACAAATGTAGAAAAATTTAAAATATAGAACACTAACAAAAAATAACTCAAACATACCAAAAATGTATAAATACATAGCAAAACAGACATAGAATACTTTAAACGAATGAAAAGAACATAACCCAACTCAAAACAGAGATACACTCAAATAGCGGGGTCACATGACAGTCTGAAAGGGGTGGCACATAGCAACGAAGAGAGATTCGGCCTGTGACTCATTAAGGGGGTTCCTGATGGCTGCTGGAGAGTGCAAGAAATAGGATCTTGGGGCACCCTATAATGACTGGGGGAAGGAATAGGTGTTGTGTATGGACTATGTGGCTAGACAACAACTATGTAAGGCAAGGCAATGCTGATCCGGAGGTGCGTTGGGTGGAGATGTCTGCGGCAGCCGGAAAAGAGGGTGCACAACCAACACAATAGGTGAAAGGAATAGAGACAATAGGGTGGGTGGTTGGGGGTCTCCGATAAGAAATAGAGGCGGTGACGAGGTGGGTCGGAGGGACGTGTTGGCTGTAATGGGAGGCTACAGCCAGTGGGTGCGCGCTGGATGGTGCGGTGCCGACTAGTGGATGGTCGAGCAGCCGGTGGTGTAACAGCGAAGGTTTGAGGAGAAGGGTGTGTGTTCCTATGGTGAATAGAGAGGGGTGTCGACTGAACAGGAGGAGTTGTGGGCGTGTGATGATGGGACAGAAGGTGGGGTGGATGGAGGGTGTAGGGGTGCACGGTGCTAGGTTGGCTGAGGGGTGTTGTGGTGCTATGTGGGCGAAGCAGGAGGGGTGCGCTGACAGAGGGGGCAAGAAGGGGGTCGGTCTATGAGTTCATGGTCAGGGCGGTGCGACACAGGTTGAGGGGAGGCACGTCGTAGGCTGGTCGGACCGCTGCTTCAGGGTAGGGGTATGATAACGGGGTGCTACTTGAGAGGTTCGAGAGGTGCACTGATGCAGGGAGTTGGCTAGTGCACAGTGAGGAGGGCACTGGGTCGGTTGGGAATGTGCATGAGGAAGGAGGAAGGCCCAGGTGTGGAGGATCCAACAGGAGGGTGGAATGATGTAGTTGGTGGGTTTCGCCATAGGTCCGGAGGGATCCGTATGGGAGGGATCACACGAACTTGGTGGAATGCCGATAGAGGGAACCGACAGAGTGGTGCAGCGGGTGGAGGTGATGCACGAGGAGAATAAGGAATGTGGGGGGGATAGCCGTGTGAAAAAAAAAGAAAAAAAGAAAGAAGTTGAAAAAACCCATAAAAATGATAACAATATTATTATTAATACTTACATTAAAATTAATAATAATTATAATACCTTTCATAAAAATATAATAACGATAGAAAAATTTCTATTACTAATAAAATTAATTTAAAATAAAATAAAAAACATAATGATAATAATAATAATAGTCATCATAATCCTAATGAAAATAATAAAAATAATAATAACCATTACGATTAAAAATAATAAATGTATTCATATTATTTCCATAATAATAAAATTAACAATTTTGGTTTTCATATAAAATAAATATTTTAAAATCCTTAATAACCTGGAAAATTTGAATTTTTACAATAAATTATGATTTAGTTACCCATTTCAAATCTTCAATGATTAAAAGGACATGTAGTTTCCTGGGTGAAGCCACGCGGTGTCGTGCTCTGCTCGTGCATCCAACAACGTTGAACCCCAAAAACACACATTTTATCAAAAACTAATAAATTTCATCTATGTGTCACCCCAGACCAAAGAAAAAATATTTAAAGGCAGAAAAAAATTTAAATAAATTTATAAAAATGGGTCGGGGTGTAAAAAATATCCCCACCATAATGCTTTCCGCCCCTGGAAATCCACGACAAGATCAAGATCCAAAGATGAAACTCTTTATGTGTCACTCACCCACAAATGTTTAAGCGCCTCTATTTGATCGATACAATCGAACACTGAACTCCCATAACATGAAACTTATCTTCAAAACATGAAACATTAATCACAATCAAAATGAGACCTGAAATGAAACTCTGATACTGAAACAGGGTGGCCTAAATGGACACTCCACCATAGGAATCAAGCCAAACCTAATTCCACAAGAACTGTGATGGGTCTCACCACCATATGGACTGATTAGTGTAACCGAACATGAAAGCTTCCCACATGGACCATAAACCCCACCATAAGGGTAAGGGAGGGTTGGGTCCAACCAATATAGCATTAAAACTACCATCACCGCCACCTCAATGATGTCACACCCTCAGAATAAAACAAACCATTCCACACTAAAGACTATGATTAAACCAAATCCCTTATTCACCATTGGGGTTCTCCTGATTACACGCCAGATTCACTCTAGGTGCTCTGCCTGGAGCCGGGATGAATGAAGCATCTCCTGCCTCGTAGTCAGGCTTCAGAAATTCCAAAACATAACACACAAACCTAAATTTCACCCAACACACTTCCAATAAAATAGAGGATTCAAAGAGGTTCTTCTAAACCAATCTTACAACTAAAGGAAAAGAAACACCACAAAACGATACATGTGATGGGTACTACATACAAGAAACAGAACAAAGAGAAAACCTCCAAATGGTCCACAAACATCACCAAACTCTAACTGAAGGGCTGAGGAGACCTTCAACAATCTAGTTCTGGCATCGGCGTGCTTCATTGAAACACCTCGATAGAATTATTATCAGTTACCTAAACATCCACAGGTGTGGTAGGGTTTCAGAGCACTCAGGCACATCAGTCTCTTGTGTCCCTGCATAAAACAATGGTGACAGATCCTGAAATTATGATTTGAAGAAGATGACTAAAGGTCTAAAGGACTCTTTTTAACACCCCAAGATTTCATAGTCTTTTATTTTTCATATTAATTCAATAACTTGCACTACACGCAACAATGTGTTCAAATGCACCACGACTTACCAAACTAGCCGTTCAAAAGCTGTTATGATTACTGTTAAATAAATTTTAAACTTTATATAATACTTATCATTTTAAAATCCATATTATTAGTTTCTTAGACATAATGTAATAACAAATTCATTTTTTTCAGATAAAATAAGTAATTTAAAAAAAATGCAATTTTACAACCTTTTATTGGCGAACCCTTCTTAAATCCAATATCATAAACTTTTATATATTCAATTTTACAGAATACACATCATCTTTCTATTCAATACATAAAAAAAGTATTTTCAATTAATTTTTGGTGTTTTTCTGATAACTTACATATTTGGGTGAATAGTGAAAAATACTATATTTTAACTGAAAATAATTCTTCTAATCAAAATAATTTATAGTGTTGAATTATACATATTGATGGTTTGGAAGTATAATTAGATTATATTTTTACCATTTAATAATATTTTTTTCATTTGATGTAATTTCACATTGAAAGTGAACATAAATAAGTGTCAATCTATTGATAGTTATTATTTCATAAAAATACTTTTTTTGGTTTTGACAACAGGAATTAATTTTAAAATAATTAATACAACTTCTATGCTTTCAAATTGTTAAAATATAATTCATTTTGGTATTCAGAATATCATAATTATATTAGGGTGAATTTTTTGTATTTTTCCAAAAGACATTTAATTTTTGATTAAAGGTGAAAACACTACGTTATTCTTTAAAACCGACTTTTTATTTAAATAAATAATTATTTTATTTATATTTATTTTAGGTCAAAATAGATACATAATACCTAAATATTTTCAATTTAATTGATTTTATTCATTTTATAATAATTTTAGATAAATAAAAATTTGTTGAACTTTTTACCGTCTTTTACCCACCTTCTAGAGGGATTTGAAAATTTGCATAAAACATAATTTTACATCTTTTGGGAGTTGAATTTCAAAAATACAAGGGACACGGTTAACCATAGTAAGTAATATGTGGTTCAATATGATTAAAATAATTTTTGGTGAATAGTAACTTTTGACTTATTTACCATGGTTAAATGTAAATAGGGTAATTAAGGGTAAAAATGATATTTTAATTACACTAATACATGTCCTAATTCGGTTGGATAAGTGTAATTCGACCAAAAGACCTTATGAATAAAATGTGATCCTTTAGATCCAGTTGAATTAGATTAGGACTTTTATTATTATTTAATTTAAAGAAGAGTTAAAAGTGTTAAATTCATGTTTTCATAACTAAAACATTTTTAATATACGGTTACACATTAGATAAATTAAACTATAAATATTCATTATAAATATAAAAATCCTTCCCACATACTGGTATTTTATTTATAATTTTTATACATTAAATAATTAATGATATTTATGACACAATAATGTTGCAGTAATAACATTCTTAATGAGATATTAAAATAATTGATATTATTAATATCCAAATAAATATAATTTGAGACTTTTGATAAATACACTTATTTTCTAGGTTAATATCACATGATAGGGTTGATTGGATAAATTTATTTCGATGTAATAAGGTTGTTATGACTTTCCAAAAAACAAAATATTAAGTAGCGTCAAAATTGACATAAATTAATTTTTAAAACAAATACTATATTATTGGTTGATATAATATTCCTAAAATTCTAATGTTCTGTAAATGGGCTTAAATAATAGTATATATGTCATAAATGAACCACTAAAGGTTCTTTTTGAAGTTTAGAGTATGTTTATTTACCATGTAGTGTAATAATATAAGAAGACACTTTAAAAGTTAAACTATTTTTCTAAGAGTTAAATAAAAAAGATAAGGTTAAAATAGAAACTTAAACTTTTATAAGGCCTATTGGTTGAGAGGATTTATACCCATACCCACCTTAGCTACAAAATAAATCTATTTAGATACATTATAAAACTAAAATTATTTTATAAAAAAATAATATTTTACATTTTTTCTATGGTGCCACTCACCCCTCTTATAAAAGGGAACACCCCCTTCTCTCAAATTTACACCTCAAAATCCATTTGGCTCGGAAAAAACCAGCACAAAAATCCTCCCATAATCACTCAATTCAACCTATAGGCCTTACATTGGTCATTTATAAAACCTATAGATGTGACGCCCTATGTTTTATGAACTGGTCCAAGTAAACAACGTTATGTTTTTAATAATGTATCTTCTATTATTTGTTGTGCTTTTAATGATGTCTCCTGTTTTATTTTATTCTTTGAGTGCTATTAAAGAACTTGAAACAAAATAAAACATGAAGAATACAGTAAACGAGTATATATATAAAAGTTACATTGCAACGAGACCCAACTAAATGAAAATACCATGCACAAGACCTAACACAACCACATCAAGACTACTAAGAATAACAACTCGAGTAATCAGATAGTCGTCGTCTTCAGGGTCCATCAGTGTGAAGAATATAACATCCAGAGCCACGACACACATACTCAACACCAATGGTATGAGGATATCCATCATTTATGGGTCACGTGTTTTGATTTTGTAAAATGCCCCTGCTTTTATAATGGTCCTTAGAGATATGACCGTTAAATATATATATCCGTTCGATTTTAAAAACGACCTTTGGGTTACCGATGATAATGTTTATCTTTATATGAAACCCTGTTTTAATGCCCTTATAATTTTATGATATTTTAAATATTATAATATCTCTAAAATATTTTTTTTATAGAATCATAGTTTTAAAATAAAAAGAGTATTCTTGGAAATAAATCGTTTTGTTTTTACAAAAACTCCGATAGATACCTATATAGTTAAAAAATATGGTATTCTTTTTGTAAAAGATATTTTTAAAGGGTATCTATAATAATTGTATCTTTTGACCGCTAAAATTATGAATTGGGGGGGGACTATTAATCTTTTTAAATTTTATGAAAACAGATAGGTGCGTATTTTAAATATCCAAACAGTTATACTGGTTTTGTTTGAAAAATATGAGAGGTATCTTTTAAAAGATTTATAAAAAATGGATTTAAATTTTGAGATGAAACTATTTGTTTTTATTCTATATTTACTCATTTTTGATAGAAATATTCATATTACACACTATTTCAAACTAAGTATACTTAAACTTGTTATTTCGAATGTCTAAATAAATTTTTATTAAAAGTTATGTTGATATGAAATATTTTACATAAGCTAGTAAAGGGATTTAGATTTTAAATTAAAACTATTTGTGTTTATTGAATTAAAATCTCCTTGGTATAAATATTTATACTACACTTTATTTTGAAATAAGTATACTTATACTGGTTTTTTATGAATTTAAATAATCTTTTATTAAAAATATAGGTTGGGCCCCGGCCAAGCCGAGGGCATCCCTTAAGGGACAGGCCATCTAGGCCGAGACCAGGCCCCAAGGGACCAGAGGTGTCCAACCAGGTCCCAATGCCCGGTTCGAGCATGGGTTCGTCCAGTCGCACGCGGGCCCGTGTGTAACGCCCGCGGTGCGCGTTGCGTATTGGTGGGCCAAAGCCTGCATGGGGTCCCTGTGTAATACCCCTGTGTGTGTGCGTTCGTGTTATCGGACCGAAGCTGGCGCGCTTTGATTTATAAACCTCTCCCCAACTGCGTTCCGTTTCGATGTGGGACATGCTCCGTGCAATCAGGACCATTCGATCGACTCCCGTGTCGATCTCGACCGTCCGTCCCTTTTAGCCGTGCGATCACCCCCACCTACTTCCATGTCCGTTCGATCTTCACCAAGATCTAATCCCGGCCATCCATTCCTTTACTACGTCGACCCCCGGCGTCATCTTCCTCGCAGCAGCACCCGACCAGTAGACCTGCACAAGGACACCTCGACCTCTCCTCCACCGCACTGCTCTCCTTGACTTCCGAACACCCCCCTCCTAGGGCTCTGTTCCTTTATCTTCCCCACGTCGGTCTAGCCTCTTGGGTAAAGTCACCATTGGATACCAAGGCATATATAAACGCCTCTGGCCTCATGAAACTGCCACGGTTCCTCCTCCTTCCCTCCCACGGACTCCCATCAAGATCAGTGATGTAACCTGGTCTGAGTTCTCTCCTCAAGAAATGTAGGTGTTATTGCATGCATTCTTTCAGAGAAAACATCCGTTCTTTTTACCCATGGTGTGTAGATATACAGTTTATGTACTTTATAAAATCAACTGTATACCCCTCAGGTTGTATGGCCTTCAACAGTTTTTCTGTCACATGGTGCATGAGTAAGGGTCCTTTCATTGCTTGCCTTCTTTTTGGAGGAAATCTTTTTTTATATACTCTCGGTAAATACAGTTTATATATGTATATATATATACTTAATGTAAACCCATCGGTTTGTATTGCCTCCAAGAATTTTTGGCCTTCATTTTTTCAGTAGGGTACATATGTAAGGATGCTTATATACTTTGTTTTTTCATTTTGAGAAACCTATGCACGGTATATACTATTTATATATGAATATTTACATAATACAAATCCATCGGTTTTTACATTGTATATATAATGTTTAAAATGGACTGTATATTCAGTGTATATATGTACATTTACACAATACAACTCCCTCGGGTTGTGAATTGTTTTTTTATATACGGTATATATACAGTTTTTTTATTTTACAGTTTTCCAAAACAAAAAATTTATATTCACTATTTATTGTGTATATATACAGTTTCATGAATGTTTTTTAACCTAACCCGGCCTATTTTGGGTATCAATCTTTAAATAATTTTTTTTTTGTTTTAGTTTAAGTGGAGTTATGTTTGTAAAACCAAAATTTTATACATATAGTTACATTTATGACAAACCTTATATGGATTTAGTTTTCAACCATGTAAGCAATTTAAGGTTGGAAACCTTCAGTTACCTAAGGGATTTAATAGACTTTGTTTTTGAATTGTGTAAAACCCCCATATACACTTCGGGTATATATGGGTACATGTATATGTATTTATATGAATAATTTCCAAACCCGGTTATATTCATTTATAAATAACAGGACTTAATTTATTCTTTGATGCAGGTACAATTTTATTAAGATATGATTTGTGTGATTGCTAAACCAACATGTTTTTAAAATACACACAAATGGACATGTTTTATTAAATAGGTTTATCTAACATTTCCCTGATGAGTTCTATAATAAAATATGTATTTTGGTTCAAGGTCCCATTTATCACCGTAATTGATTTCATGTTTTTTCCATAAGCATTCCTTTTTCCATGGATTTATAATGACAAAGATTAATAATTTAGTATATCATTATTTTATATGAAAAGGATGTTGTACTAAGCCATGCATTCCTTTGATTAGTTATTGACACATGTTGCAAAGTTAACTATCATACATTGTATTAGAAAAATATGTGGTGGTTCATTATTTTTTATTGTACATAATGCATGCTTATGACATATCACTAAATGAGCTAAGAAATTAGATTACCCAAAGTGGTATGGGACACCTTGGGTAAAATGAAAATGAATGAGATATTCAAGGTGGTATGGGACATCTTGAATATAAAAATGGTTTATCTAAATCATGAATGATGTGGTTCACATGATAATAAAAGAAAATTTAAGGGTGTGCCCTGATAGCACTCCAATGCATTGGGTAAAGACTTAATCTCTAGAGTTGACCTTTTAGACTGATACCTTGGTGAATAACCTTGGTAATTTTTAATGACACCTTGGGGATGGACCTTGGTGAAACAAAATGATTGTCAATATTGAATGTTGATGCCACATAATTCAAGTTATGTAACAAGTTCTTTCCAAGATAAAGTTATTTCACGACTGATGCCTTTAAGTTTTCATAAAGTTCTTATTTCACTGGTATAAGATTGGAGCATGATTGGTGTTATCAATTAATAGAATAGTAACCGGCATATGAAAATTTAGTTATTTTCTTTATGCGGAACTCCGATCATACATTACTCTTAACTATTTAATTTATGCTTAAGTAAATCACATGTAGTACTTGTTCATGATAACCAATATTACTCCTTCAAGAATTGACATAATTGGTTCTTGTTCTTCTTGAAAACCTTTATTGAGCATTGTTATGTTATGTGTTACAATCTTCTTTTAGTGAATGTTCAAATTATTTTAAAAGAATGTTTTAAAATGTTACACTGTTTTCATTTCTTTTTAAAAACCCCCTTACTGTGTATTTCAATGCTGACCCTATGTTTTGATTTAAAATTTTCAGGTATCAGCTTTTAAAAGATAAATTGTTTCAGAAGTTTCCGGTTTCCCAGAACCCGAACCGCACACGATCCTCTGTATAAGACATGATGTGTTGTTAACAAAGTGTGTTTTATTTTAAGATAACAGATCATGTTCAGAAGGCATCGACTCCTAGTTTTCTAGGGTCGGGGTCTCTATAGTTGGTATCAGAGGTTCGGTTTGGATAACTCTGGAAAGCCAGAAATTGAAACAAAAATATATATATGTATATGTACTTCAATTTATTAAAAATTGGGTTTTCTTAAATTTCAGATGGAAAATGAATTCACAAATCTCTTATCTCTCCCCACGGAGGCCCTAGAGACCGTTGTGTCTTTATCTAGCCGTGAGGATTTTCTAAACTATGCCCATATCCGCATGACATGAAAACACCTTTACGACGTATCCAATTCACCACGGATGCTTCGGTTACACCAGGGGGTAGGAAAAGATTACCTCCTTATGATGATAACCTAGTTTCCCTCCTATGTATGTCGAGGAAGGTACTATGAGGGACTTTTCCAAATTTTCACGGCAGGTGAGAGCTTTGGAACTATGATTGATAACCCTTTTCAAGAAGCTGCTGCTGACGGGGACCTCCGAGCAGGTTACCTTTGTAAGATTTTAAACTACAGCTTCTGGGGTCAGTTGTTTAACTTCGGATGGTTAGAAGACGAGTCCACCCAACTATCTTGTAGACCACAAGTGTATGAGGATGTCTCTCAACTTCATACCCCTCATGCTAGACTCATAAGACGTCATAGGTGCCCCCATGAGTTTTTCCCTAAATACTCAGTCTGTGTTTGGTTCGAGGAGTTAGGGAGTTTTTCTTCTCTGTGTGGAGTTCGATTACTTAGTGGTTAAGGGAAAATCATGCACTAATAATAATAAATTTATTTTTATTGAAATGTTGTATTCCCCTTCCTTGTCTTTACTTTGTTTTTATCCTTGAATGATTTTCATGTGATTGAACTCCTACCTTAAAACATTCAGATGGAAGGACAAACCCACATGTTATCTCTTCCCACTAAGATTCTGGAAATCATTGCAATCAAAACGTGTGAGGACGAGTATGACCCCTTCGCAAATTTGCAATGAACCTGCAAGAAGTGGTTTGAGGTAACAAATAGTCTGGAGATTCTCCGCACCTGCCAGGGGAATGCCTCCATCTATTACCGCATTGGCTCTGCACAGCTAGTCGGACGTGAACGACGAGGAAGTTACCACGAAGGGATCTTTTTATGTTTCACCCTAGGCCGAAACTACATGGCCAGAGTGAAATTTCAGGAGGAAGCATTATAGGGAATCCTTCGTGCGGCTTATATGCTCCAACTTCTCAGCTTTAGGTTGTTTTACCAAATCTATGGCTTCAATGTCCTCGAACGAGACATAATTCGGCGAGTCCTTCGTACGATGGTCTATAATGACATTTCAGAACTTTGTATCGTTCAAGCTTCCCTCTGGAGTCCTGAATGCCCGGAACATAAGTGCAACCCCTCATGTATTAGGTGAATCTGGATTAGGGAACTGGAAGAGGTGAGATTCACTACGGGGATTCCGATAAATGCACCTGTTGACCCTATACGTTGGTGGAGATGGTGAGAACGTTGTAGAACCTTGTAGTGTTGTGAAATAAATTTCAAGGACGCAATTTTCTAAAGGGGGGATAATGTGACACCCCAGGTTTTATGAACTGGTCCAAGTAAACAACGTTATGCTTTCAGTAATGTATCTTGTTTTATTTTTTGTACTTTTAATGATGTCTCTTGTTTTATTTTATGCTTTGAGTGCAATTAAAGACCTTGAAACAAAATAAAACATGAAGAATATAGTAAAATGGTATATATTTAAAAGTTACATTGCAAAGAGACCCAACTAATTAAAAATACCATGCACAAGACCTAACACAGCCACAACAAGAATACTAATAATAACAACTCGAGTAATCGGACAGTCATCCTCATCCGGGTCTATCAGTGTGAAGAATATAACATCCATAGCCACGTCACACATACTCAACAACAATGGTATGAGGAGAGCCATCCTTTCTGGGTCAAGTGTTTTGATTTTGTAAAATTCCCCTGCTTTTATAATGGTCCTAAAGATATGACCGTTAAATATATATAGTCGTTGGATTTTCCAAACAACCTTTGGGTTACCATTGATAAAGTTTATCTTTATATGAAAACCTGTTTTAATTCCCTTATAATTTTATGATATTTCAAATATTATAATATTTCTAAAATATTTTTTTAGAGAATCATAGTTTTAAAATAAAAAGAGTATTCTCGGAAATAAATCATTTTGTTTTTACAAAAAACTCGGATAGATACCAATATAGTTAAAAAAACATGGTATTATTTTTATAAAAGATATATTTAAAGGGAATCTATAATAATTGTATCTTTTGATCGCTATAATTATGAATTGGGGGGGAATATTGATCTTTTTAAATTTTATGAAAACAGTTAGGTGCGTATTTTAAAGATCCAAATATTTATACTGGTTTTTTATGAAAAATATGAGAGGTATATTTTAAAAGATTTATAAAAAAGGGATTTAAATTTTAAGATGAAACTATTTGTTTCTATTGTATATTTACTCATTTTTTATACAAATATTTATATTACACAGTATTTCAAACTAAGTATACTTAAACTAGTTATTTCGAAATTCTAAATAAATTTTTATTAAAAGTTATGTTGATATGAAATGTTTTACATAAGCTAGTAAAGGGATTTTGATTTTAAATTAAAACTATTTGTGTTTATTTAATTAAACTCTCTTTGGTATAAATATTTATACTACACTTTATTTTGAAATAAGTATACTTATACTGGTTATTTTATGAATTTAAATAAGTTTTTAATAAAAATATCGGTTGGGGCCCGACCAAGGTGAGGGCATCCCTTAAGGGACAAGCCCTCTAGGCCGAGACTAGGCCCCAAGGGAACAGAGTTGTCCAACCAGGTCCTGAGGCCCGGTTCGAGCATGGGTTCATCCAGTCACACGCGGGCCCGTGTGTAAGGCCCACGGTGCGCGCTGTGTAGGGGTGGGCCAAAGCCCGCATGGGGCCCATGTGTAAGACCTCCCATGTGTGTGCATTCGTGTTATCGAACCGAAGCTGGCGTGCTTTGATTTATAAACCTCTCCCCAACCGTGTTCCGTTTCGATGTGGGATGCGCTCCGTGCAATCGGGACCGTCTGATCGACTCCCGTGTCGATCTCGACCGTCCGTCCCTTTTAGCCATGCGATCACCCCCGCCTACTTCTGTGGCCATTCAATCTTCCCTGAGATCTAATCCCGACCATCCTTTCATTTACTGTGTCGACCCCCCGTCGTCTTCTTCCTCGCAGCAGCACCTGACTAGTAGGCCTGCGCAAGGACACCTCGACCTCTCCTCCCCCGCACTGCTCCCCTTGACTTCCGAACACCCCCCCTCCTAGGGTTCTGTTCCTTCGCCTTCCCCAAGTCGGTCTGGCCTCTTGGGTTGAGTCACCTTTGGATACCGGGGCCTATACAAATGCCTCCGGCCTCATTAAACCGCAGTGGTTCCTCCTCTTTCCCTCCCATGGACTCCCATCATGATCAGCGACGTACCCTGGTCCGAGTTCTCTCCTCAAGCAATGTAAGGGTTCTTGCATGCATTATTTCAGAGAAAACCTTCATTCTTTTTACCCCTGGTGTGTAGATATACAGTTTATTTACTTTATAAAATCAAGTGTATACCCCTCAGGTTGTATGGCCTTCAACTGTTTTGTTGCTGCATGGTGCATGAGTAAGGGTCCTTGCATTGCTTGCCTTCTTTTTGGAGGAAATCTTTTTTTATATACTCTTGGAAAATACAGTTTATATATGTATATATATAAATATATACTTAATGTAAACCCATTGGTTTGTATTGCCTCCAAGAAGTTTTGGCCTTCGTGTTTTCAGCAGGGTGCATATGTAAGGATGCTTATATACTTTGTTTTTTTTCATTTTGAGAAAACTATGCACGATATATACTGTTTATATATGAATATTTACATAATAAAAATCCATCAGTTTGTACATTGTATATATACAGTTTCATATGGACGGTATATATAGTGTATATATGTACATTTACACAATACAAATCCCTCGGTTTGTGTATTGTTTTTTTACATACGGTATATATATAGTTTTTTGTTTTACAGTTTTCCAAAACAAAAAATGTATATTTATTGTTTATTGTGTATATATACAGTTTCATGAATGTTTTTTTAACCTAACCCGGCCAATTTTGGGTATCAATCTTTAAATAAATTTTTTTTCTTTTATTTTAAGTGGAGTTATGTTTGTAAAACCAAAATTTTATACATATGGTTACGTTTATGACAAACCTTATATGGATTTTGTTTTCAACCATGTAAGCAATTTATGGTTGGAAACCTTCAGTTACCTAAGGGATTTAATAGACTTTGTTTTTGAATTGTGTAAAACCCCTATATACACTTTGGGTATATATGGGTACGTGTATATGTTTTTATATGAATAATTTCCAAACCAGATTATATTCATTTATAAATAACAGGACTTAATTTATTCTTTGATGCAGGTAATATTTTATTAAGATATGATTTGTGTGATTGCTAAACCAACATGTTTTATAATACACACAAATGGACATGTTTTATTAAATAGGTTTATCTAACATTTCCCTGATGAGTTCTATAATAAAATATGTATTTTGGTTCAAGGGCTCGTTTATCACCGTAACTGATTTCATGTATTTTCATTAAGCATTCCTTTTTCCATGGATTTATAATGACAAAGATTCATCATTTAGTATATCATTATTTTATATGAAAAGGATATTGTACAAATCGATGTATTCCTTTGATTAGTTATTGAAACATGTTTTAAAGTTAACGTTCATACATTGTATTAGAAAAATTTGTGGTGGTTCATTATTTATTATTGTACATAATGCATGCTTATTACATATCACTAAATGAGCTAAGAAATTAGATTACCCATAGTGGTATGGGACACCTTGGGTAAAATGAAAATGAATGAGATATTCAAGGTGGTATGGGACATCTTGAATACACAAACGGTTTAAGTAAAGAATGAATGATGTGGATCACGTGATAATAAAGGAAAATTTAAGGGTGTGCCCTAATTGTGCTCCAATGAATTGGGTAAAGACTTAATATCTAGAGATTACCTTTAAGACTGATACCTTGGTGAATAACCTTGTTAATTTTTAATGACACCTTGGGGATGGACCTTGGTGAAATGAAATGATTGTCCATATTGAATGTTGATGCCACACAATTCAAGTTATGTAACAAGTTCTTTCCAAGATAAAGTTCTTTCACGACTGATTTCTTTAAGTTTTCATAAAGTTCTTATTTCACTTGTATAAGCTTGGAGCATGATTGGTGTTATCACTTAATAGAATAGTAACCAGCATATGAAAATTTAGTTAGATCCTTTATGTGAAACTATGATCATACATTACTCTTAACTGTTTAATTTATGCTTATGTAAATCACATGTAGTACTTTTTCATGATAACCAATATTACTCCTTCGAGAATTGACATAATTGAATCATGTTCTTCTTGAAAACATTGATTGAGCATTGTTATGTTATGTTTTACAATCTTACTTTAGTGAATGTTCAAATTCTTTTAAAAGAATGTTTTCAAATGTTACATTGTTTTCATTTCTTATTTAAAACCCCCTTACTGAGTATTTCAATGCTCACCCTATGTTTTGATTTAAAATTTTCAGGTATCAGCTTTTAAAAGATGAATTGTTTCAGAAGTTGTCGGTTTCCCAGAACCCGAACCGCACACGATCCACTGTATGGGACATGATGTGTTGTTAAAAAAGTGTGTTTTATTTTAAGATAACACTTTATGTTACATAGGCACCGACTCCTGGGTTTCTGGGGTCGGGGTCTCTACAATAGATCCTTTTTCTCAACTCAAAAGGAAACACCCAAAAGAAGAGTTAATAATTTCACCACCCTCTTTCAAGTTTTTTTCTTCTTCCACATGTTCTTTCATTGTTGTTTCTATACTAAATTAATAAATGTAGTAACTTCTGCATACTGTGATGTAATTATAAATATGGTACAACCATATTTTTTGTTCTCTCCATCCTATAAATGACAAAGTGACTATATGTGCTTACGTACGGCTTACCGCCTCCACGTCATGGTCTAGTTTTTCATTCAACAATTCAATGTTTGGATGGGTATAAAAATGATTATAATTGTGTAAATAGTAAATATAACATGTTAAATATTTTATATATATGAAATTCCATCCAATTTCAGACAATTTCATCATCAATAAAATGAAAATTTCACTCCTGCGTAGATATGGATTTCTGTCGCCACGACGCGATGAGATTCATTTCCACGTTCACCATTCAAAGATTTTTATAAAAATATATGTTATTAATAAGTATGTAATATGTGGAATAATAATGATACCAAATATATATATATATATATATACATTCATCTCATTCACTTACTTCAATTCAATACGAGATTAAAACAGGAACATAGTTAATGTGTACGTAAGGCCTACCGTCTCCATAAATGGTGATTTCGATTTCATATATATATATATATATTATAAATATTTATATTCTAAATATATATGATATATAAATAATTTTTATATTCTGGAAGTATTTAAATCATGATCTAAATGATACAATCTAGAATAACAAGTTAAAATGCGTACGGAAAAGAAAGTGATTATTACCAGAAATGTTAATTTATCATGGAAATCATGATTAAATGACTAGTATAAAGTCATAAATGAATCATGTATGATATAATATATATAAATATGGTTCTGGTATAAGTTAATAACATTCTATTTTCATTATACTTAAGGTTATATATACCATTTTCTAAAGTAAAAAATACAAGTTATGGGTTAATTACACAATCTCTTTATTATTCGAGATTTTTTATACGTAATTATCTACTAGGACCTCTTTATCATCAATATCTATGTTTTCATAAAAACTAATTTCAAACCAATTTTACTATTTAATAGACGATGAGATAAAGTAATTTATACCCTATTTTTAATTTTTATAAGATGTCTATAAAGGAATCATTCCATCATTTTTTGAAACAAGGAACTTTATTTCCATTTCGAAAAAAATAATGTAAGAATGTTTTTTTAAAATTATACGGTGGTTGGGGCTATTTTCCACCGTTATTACATCGTCGAATCATCCCTTACAAGATTATAATAATATTTTCAAAATAAATGTTTTCATTATAATTATGTTACTCTTAAATGATTTCAAAATAGAAAGAGATATTTCTCTCAAATAGTGTCGCTTTCATCTATGTCTATATCCTTTGATAAATTATATGCTTGAATGAAGTTTATTATCTATGATACAAATCTCCTATATTGTATTGAATGTTTTGTGATATGTTTGATTGTGGATGAGTTAATTATAGGCCACTCATGGTTTATGGTTACAATATTGACATTTCATATGCTAGTTTTAATATGAATGTTTATGTTATATTTCAACCTTTTCTTAAGATGAATGTATTATACTAGTATCTTCCGGGTTGGGGACTGGTAAAAATAAGCCCTTCGGGTTGGGGTCTGATTACAGTGGACCCGCCGGGTTGGAATCCGGTTACAGCGGCTCTCTGGGATGGAGTCAGGTTACAGAGGCTCTCCGGGATGGATTCCGGTTATGGAGGCCCTCCAGGTTGGGGTCCAGTTACAGTTATCCCCTAGGTCCTAGCACGAGGCCTTGACACAGAAATTTATGTCTGTTACTATACTTCCATCATTATGAAATTAGTTATTTCATGTGATTATTCGACTACTAGAATATCCATTTTCATGTTAATATGGTAATTTGTGATTCATTTTTGACATATTATGTTCAACTTTATGTTTAAAAGGATGTTGTTTTTTATTTAAAAATCATGCCTTAAAATAATTATAACTTCTGCAAAATTATTTAGCCTTACTAAGCATCTGAGATCACCCCTTTCTTATTTCTAATTTTCCTAGGATCCCAAGAAGTGTTTTATGATTGAGATACAGGGTTAATATAAGGGAAAAATGACATTCTAAAATAACTATGTATGTTGTATTGTATGTTAGAAAGTGTAATGTAACGTTCATTTATGTAATATGTTTTCCAAGAATGCTAAACTAATCAGTCCTTTGGGACTTGATTCCTTGTAATCATGCCAATGTATTAAAATAATGCACTGACTCTGGGTAACTGGGAGCGGGGCGTTACAGTTGGTATCACGGGATTCTTACCAACAACCATGGAAACTAGATTTTAATAAACTATGATTAGAGAACATTACCCTAAGATAGACTCTGAAGATTTGTATAGAATAATATTCTAGAATTTTGGTAATGTAGTGATTTTGTGAGTTTTCTAAAGAATACATCCCTATCTAGATATAAGCAGCTAGACGTGGCTCTGGCACAGATGTATCTATGGGTAAAACAACAAAACACCCCTTTGAGCTAGACTTGAATGGGAACTGGTGAAAGACAATGGGCTCTACTTCACTCTTGGTTGCGACACTCTCATGGGGTATGCTTAGGATAATTCACGTTTTCATCAAATCCACTATAATGGATTTAGGAGTAAATACATCCTCAAATAATTTTTTTTATGATTATGGATTATATCAATTAACTGTCAATTTACGTTATGTATTTTTCAAGTTTGGAATTATGAATTGCAATTCATAAACTAACCTAGTTTATGTCATTGTTTAGAAATAGAACCTAGTATAAGGAATGAGAACTCCATCAATACGTTTTATCCAAAGAGTAAGAAGGATCATATCTTTCATGGTATCATTCCAACATTTAGAATGTAAATAGTCTCCCACATATTCCCATCACATGAAGAAATAATATCATGTGCAATAAGATAAGTAATGAATTATCTGAGTCCTATGGCTTTGAAGGGAAGCAATAGAAGAAAATAATGGTAGAGAGAATGATATATATAGGAAAGAGGGGAATGAAAGATTTTCTCATATGTGATAACTGTGGAAATTTCCACATTGGTAATTGCAGGAAGAGAATAGGAGTTTTTTATAAGTGTGGAGGAAATGGAAACCAGGTACGTGATTGCAGCGGTATGAAAAGGGTTTCAAATTTAAAATGCTTCATCTTAAAGGAGTCCAGACACTACGCAAATCAATATCCTAGTCATTGGAGTATACCACAAATGATTCTATTGGATAATAATCAAGTTATGATACTACCATAGGTGAAGAGGAATGACTAGTGCTCTTATGTTGTTATTAACGAATTATGTCATTTTACTGTCGTATCGACGATGTACCAATTATATGAAATATGTAAATAAATAATGATTGTACTGTAGTTATATTTTATTAAGGATTTGAGATTATATGGTTCAATGAAAAGTGACTCAACAAGAAGTTAACCATTTTGGAAAATTAATAGTTGGAGGAAAGATAAAACTTAATATGGTCTTGATACTGAGGGAGTATGTTTGGAATAAGAGGTTGTTGATTTGGATAAATTATATTGGATATTCTTGACTATCATGTAACTGATTAATGGTTTATTTATTTCATCATTGTTGGAGAATTCAAAATTTTTGGATATAATGAATATATATAGTATTCTATAAGGAATAAAGGAGAATGAGTGTAATCAATATGGTTTTATGGTAATTCAGGTTATTACTGTGTTTTAAAAGTATACACGATGAAGGTATTCACATGTTTTTACATGGAAAAAAAATCTTCATTGTGTTTGACATCCATATAAATTTTGGACTGTAAGTTTGGACAGAAGTATTTTGGATACGACTAAAGGTCTGAATGGATTAAGTTTTACAGTGGATACAATCATTATAGTTAAAGAAATTATGAAATTATTTTTGGATTTTTATAAGAAGGACAACTCGGTGGTCGGGTGATAACTCGTCACGTCAATAAAGGTCATGAGACATGAACCCACAACCGAAGGGCGAAAAGGGTGCATCACCTATCATTTGCCTACATGATGTCTAGGATTGTATAATGTAGTTTATTTTTTTAAAACGTTTGATATATGAATTATAAATACATTATTTTTGGAACCCTGTACGATTAGGATAAATAAAATATTTTTTGAAATCTTTTGGACTGAAATATGAGTTTTTTGTAGGAATTAGTTGATGGATGAAATTCGACTCGTCATTTATATATATTTTCCCTCTTATTATATTGATAAATTAATACATAACTTTAGGGGAGGAATCATAAAAACAAAAATGTTTTATCCTATTACCTTATGTTTTGTTGATCCGATGGTATTTTAAATCATCATAGATTGATGGATTTGGGGCCCTAAATTTTACCCTTGGTTTTGATTGATGACCTAAACCACTCTGTAAAAATATTTACGTTTTACTCCAATTATGTGTCTCTAATTGCCACCAAATTTCTCTTAATTGAGATCATAATTTTGTGGTAACCCTTTCATTTCCTTTTCCCTCTAATTAAGACCAAATTTTATTAACCCAATTTCTGATGTGAGTTTTCCACAAAGGTATTTTCTATTTTCATCCTTTTATTGTTTAAGAACAATTTCAAAAGGTGAGGATTAAATTTATTGAAGGAGGGGAGAATTTAACACCCCAATATTTCATAGTACGTTATTTTTTCAAAAATAATTCAATAACTAGCACTACACACAACACCGAGTTCAAGCGCACCATGACTTACCAAAATAGCCGTTCAAAAGCGATTATGAATAATATTAACTAATATTTGAGCTGTATATAATACTTATAATTTTAAAATCAATATTACTATTTCCTCAGAAATAATGTAAGAACAAATTCAATTTTTTCAGATAAAAGAAGTATTTTAAAAAAAATGAAATTTTACCACCTTTTTATGAAGAACCCTTTTTAAATTCAATATTTTAAACTTTTATATATTCAATTTGACAAAATAAACTTCTTCTTTAGAATCAGGACATACAAATTTAGTTTCATCAAATTTTCGGTGTTTTTTTGATAACTTTCATATTTCGCTGAATAGTGAAAAAAACTATATTTTAACTGAAAACAACTTTTGTAATAAAAATAATTTATAGTGTTAAATTATAAATTTTATTGGTTTGTAAGTATAATTAGAATATATTTTCACCATTTAACCCAATTTAGATCATTTAATGTAATTTAAATTGAAATTGGACATAAATAAGTGTCAATCTTTTGATAGTTATAATTTCATAAAAATACACTTTTTGGTTTTGCCAACATGAATTAATTTTAAATTAATTAATGAAACATATATGTATTGAAATTGGTAAAATAAAAATCATTTTTTAATTCAGAATGTCAAAATTAGATTAGTGTTATTTTTTGGTATTTTTATAAAAACATTCAACTTTTGATAAATAGTGAAAACACCACGTTATTGTTTAAAACCGAATTTTTATTTAAATAAATAATTATTTTATTTAAATTTATTTTAAGTCAAAATATATACCTAATACCTATATATGTTCAATTTAATTCATTGGAGTCGATTTATAATAAGTTTAGATATATAATATTTTGTTGAAGTTTTTACCGTCTTTTTCTCACCTTCTAGGAACATTTGAAAATTTGCATAAAACATAATAATACCGCTTCTGTGAGTTGAATTTAAAAAATACAAGATACATGTTATCCTCAGTAAGTAAAATGTGGTTCAATATTATTTAAATAATTTTTTATGAATATTAACTTTTAAGTTTTATTTACCACGATTAAAACTATATAGTGTAATTAAGCTGAAAAAGACATTATAATTACCCTAACAGATATTCTAATTCTATTAAATAAGTGTAATTAGACCAAAAAAAACCTTAGGAATAAAATTTTATCTTTTAGGTCCACTTGGATTAGACTAGGACAATGATTATTATTTAATTTAAAGAAGTGTTAAAAGTGTTAAATTCATGTTTTCTATCTAAAAAATTGTTAACATACGGCTATACATAAGAAAAATTCGAATCTAAATATTCATTAGAAATATAAAGATATTTCCTTCATAATTTTATTTTATTTATAATTTTTAGACATTAAATAATTAATGTCATTTATGACTCAATGATAATGCTGTAATTACCTTCTTACTGAGATATTAAAATAATTGATTTTATAAATATCCAAATAAATGTAATTTGAGACTTTTGATGAATGAAAATAATTTTATAAGTTAATATGACACTTTATGGGTAATTAGATAAATTTTTTTCTATTTGATAAGGTTGTTATGACTTTTAGAAAAGGAAAACAATAAATAGTCTCAATGGTGACATAAATTAATATTTAAAACAAATACAATATTATAGGATGATATAATATTCATTAAAATATAAGGTTAGGCCAAAGGGCTTAAATAATATTATATATGTAAATAATGAACCACTTTAGGTTCTTTTAGATGTTTATTGTAAATTTATTAACCATATAGTGTAATAATACATGAAGACACGTTAAAATTTAAACTATTTAACAAAGAGTTAAATGTCAACGTTAAGGTTAAAATGGTAACAAAATCATATCTAAAACCTATTGGTTGAGTGGAATTCCAACCATACCCACATTAGCTTCTAAATAATTCAAATTGGATCCATTATAAAGCGAAAATTATTTTATAATAAATTAATATTTTTAGTTTTTCCTAAGGTGCCCCTCTCCCCTCTTATAAAAGGGCACTTCCACTTCACTCAAATTCACACTACAAAATCTATTTTTCTCTTCCATTCCCTACCCAAAAATCCTCCAAAATTCCCTCAATTCAACCTATAGGCCTTAAATTGGTTATAAATATAACCTATGGATCCATTTGGATGAACTCAAATGAAAACACCAGAAGAAGAGATAATAATATCACCACCCTCTTTCATGTTCTTTTCTTCTTCCAGGTCTTCATTCTCTATAGTTTCCATTATAAAGACATAACTCCAGTACCTTATACATACTTTGATGTTATTATAAATATGGTATAACCATATTCATTATTCTCTCTATCCTATAAATGACAATGTCACCATACATGCTTAGGTACGGCTTACCGTCTCCACGTCACGGTGTAGTTTGTCATTCCACAATTCATTAATTGGATGGGTTTAAAAATGATTATAATTGATGTAAATAATAAATATAACATGTTAATGAATCTTTATATATGATATAACATCCAATTTCATAAAATTTCAACATCAATATAATGAAATTTTCAATCATGCATACGTACGGATTACCGTCTCCACGACGCGATGAGATTCATTTCCATGTTGACCATGAAATGATGATTTTATAAATATATATTGTTAATAAGTATGTAACATATGACATAATAATTATATATATATATATATATGTGTGTGTGTTTATTTACATTTATATCATTCACTTACTTCCATTCAATACGATATGAGAACAGAAACAAAATTTATGCATACGTACGACCTACAGTCTCATTGAACTGTCTTTTCCATTTCATATATCTATTTATTATACATATTTACATTCTAAATATACATGATATATGAATCATTTTTATTTTAAGTAATTACTTAAATCATGATCTAAATTATTTGATCAATAATAACAAGCTAAAATACGTATGAAAAAGAAAGCGATTACTACCCAAAATGTTAATTTAACATGGAAATCATTATTAAATTGGCTGTATAAAGTCATAAATGAATCATGTATGATATAATAAATATGAATACAGTTCTGGTATAATTTAATAACATACAATTTTCATTATACAGGAATTTAAAAGTACACTCGACCAAAGAAAAATTACAAGGTAAGTGTTAATTACAGAATCTCTTCATTATCCAAGATTGTTTATACGTAAATATCTACCGGGACCTCTTTATCATCCACATCCATGTTTTCATAAAAATATATTTTGAAATATTTTTACTATTTAATAGAGTATGAGATATATTCATTTATAACCTTGTTTTACCTTTCATTAGATGTTTATAATGGAATCTTTCAATCGTTTTCCAAACAAGGTACTTTATGACATTTTCATCAAAATTAATATAAGAATATTTTTTAAATTATACGGTGGGTGTGACTATTTTACACTATTATAACAACGTCGAATCTTCCCCTACAAGATTAAAAAAATATTTTCCAAAAAATTGTTTTCTTTATAATTATTTGACTCTTAAATGATTTCAAAATAGAAAGAGATATTTCTCTCAAATTGTTTTGATTTCATCTATGTCAACAGCCTTTGATAAATTTTACACTTGTTTGAAGTTGATATATTATGATACAAATATTCTATATTGTATTGAATGTTTTCTAATATGTTTGATTGTGGATGAGTTATTTTAAGTTCATTCATCATTTATGGTTAAAATATTGACCTTTTGTATGCTAGTTTTAATATGAATGTTTATGTTATATTTCAACCTTTTATTAAGATGAATGTATTGGACTAGTTTGATTCAGGATGTGGACCGGTAAATGTATGCCCACCAGGTCAGGGTTCCTTTACAATAGACCCTCGGGGTTGGATCCAGGTTACAGAGGAACTCCGGGTTGGAGTCCGGTTACAGAGGCTCTCTAGGTTGGAGTCCAGTTACTGAGGTTGTCAAGGATGGGGTCTAGTTACAGTTATCCCCTATTTCCTGGCATGATTCCTTGACACAGAAATTAATTTATGGTACTATACATTCCCTCATTATGAAATTAGTTATTACATGTGATTATTCAACTAGTAGAATATCAATTTTAATGTTAATATAGAAATGTTTTATTTATTTTAAACATATTCTGTTCAAGTTTATGTTTTAAATGTGTTTTTTTATTACACATCTTGCCTTAAATGTTTAGAGCTTATGCTAAATTATTTACCCTTACTGAGAATCTGTGCTCACCGCTTTCTTATGTTTTATTTTCCCAGGATCCAAAGAAGTGTTTTATGATTGAGATGCATGGTTAAGATAAGGGAACAATTTCATTTTCAAAGAAATATTTATGTTGTAATGTATGTTATAAAGTGTAATGTAATGTTCATGCATGCAATCTATTTTCCATGAATGGAAAACAGATCGGTCCTCCAGGACTTGATTCCTAGTAATCATGCCAATGTATTAAAATAATTCACTGAAAGTGGGTAACTGGGTTCAGGGCGTTAAACTCATGATTCCTCTACCAATGCCACAAACAATAGGCTTCTTCACATTATTATTATTTATATCTTCTACACTACTTCCCATGGCCGTAAGAGGATTCCCCACATCATGTCCTCCTACTAACTAAGCTTCGGTGATGAACGCTTTTCTCACCACGTCAGGGAAGGTGACTACATTGAACCCTTCCTCCTTCAACTATAGATCACGATTTAATCCAAGCTCAAAATAACGAGAATTCACGAGATCATTTCCAACATACCCTGGATTATATTTAGCAAATCCTAGAAAATGAAGAAAGAATTCCAAAACCAATCTAACACCATGCTGAAGAACACACAACTCAATCCTCTTACTTAACTTGGTCACCTCAGAATATTATTGCTAGATGAATGAAGACTGGATGAACTCCCAAGTGAGATCTTCTAGAGGATTGATTCAAGACACATACATTCACCACATCCATTTTGGACCTTCTTTAATAAAGGTAGAAAAAATCACACTCAATGACTCTGGTGGCGTGAGAGAAGAGAAGTTCCTCTCAATATTCAACAGCCACTACTCTACCTCATGAGGATCTTCTTTCCCATTAAAGAGGAGAGGGTTCATCTTATGAAACTCAAAGAAATAGTTCATGGACTAATCAACTGGATGATTTTTTAAGGATGTACCACCCAAAGCTACACCATGGGAATTAATCAAACCTTCATGGGGGGGGGGGAACTATGGAGAAATAAAACAAAAAGCTGCGTCAAACATGGTCATTACCATTTTAAATTCAACATTTCTCAATTTCCAAAATCGAACCATACAAAACAATTTTTTTATGTATAGAAAACCCAAACAACCCAAAAGGAGAAACTAGAGCCTATTGGAGACTCGGACATTTGGTAGGTGGCCATACGCCAGTCACTCCCCCCTCACAAGGAGCACTCTAGGGTAATGCCCTCGTCTTTACGTGGCTTTCTATATCATGAGAGCTCATGAAGGTCACCTTCCAAACTCAAATTTCATATCCCAATACCAAATATTCAATAATAATCCAGGATATCCACAAACCCAAACAACCCATGGTAACATGAGGTTCAAAATGAGCATGGGTTTATGAATCCCTTCCCGTTCCAACACCTCAAGTCCTGAGAATCCAACTTCTTCTACTATGACGACCCCTAATAACAATGGGAACTCTGAAAATCAAGGTTTTCTCAAGTGATGAACTCCTATAATACCATTTTTTCACATACCAACCCAAGATGACTATGAACCGATCACCCAAGTTGGTCCGTAACATGGCCTGATAGGCATTCCCAATCATCCTGGGATAGTGACATGCACCAGGGTATCAACAGACTACAAATGGGAATGACTTCACCTAATGGAAATAACGAAATCAGTGGAAATAAAATAAAGAAAAACAAAAAGTAAATAAATGACAAGAAAAAGAAAAAATTCCAATATGAACAAACTAAACTGACCATGAACAAAAGTCCTTGTGACCATGAGAGTCACTCTCCAAATCAACACCAAGTCTTGACCATGACGAATAAGCTCAAGTCAAAACTACGATAAATCTAAAAATAAGAAAAAACTATAGGCATGAGTATTGAAACTCTGTAGGCATTTCCAAAAAACAATACCCAAAGAACTACCATCAAATAATGAATTTACAAATTCCAGGATTGATCTAAACTAGTATTCCTCCATTGCATTCGCACAGAACTAAAAAACTTCATATTATCAATAAACAAATACCAATTTTTTTTGAAACATAAATATTCATATTAATGTTTGAAATGTTAAAAACCAAAATTGAGGAGTACATATAATGGAAAAGAATGAACAATAAGGAGTCATTTATTGAGATAAAAATAATTGAGTAACAGACAACATGTGATAAACAAAAGAAAAAAATTAAGCTATCAAAGAACACAAATTCACCGGAATGCTGCCTCAACAAACCATATTCAAGGAATATGTACATGATAGAATATTTGTGTAGGATGACAGAAAATGATCCTATCATAGGATTTCTCAAAATTGTTCTGTTGTGACATGATCCCAAAGCCCATTACCACCGTTTGTGTATCAGAACTAAAATATTTTCAAATTTTATCTTCAATGATAGATAATATTGAACTGAATAGAAAAATAATATGTATAATAAATTACAAATAAAATATATTGAAAAGGAAAAAACTGATGTAATAAGATACAGTAAAACATGATGTAATTGGGTACCAGAATATCTTTATTGATGTTGTTACGGATCCCAATAACTGAAATGTTGAGGCCGCTACTAATTTCTTATACGTCAGTAGTTGAAACAAACTGAACTCAAAGAACAATTTTCCCTAATACACAGACTGGTTACTGATCTAAAATTTTAATACCTCAAAAAGAAAGTAAGCTCTTTTATGCGTTAGATCACCTCTAATTATGTGCACATGGAATGCAGCAAACTTGTTAGCTATATACCATGATCAAACTCTTAAATAATTCAACATACACGTGCCTAAAAATAATAAATTTCCACTCCAATGATTTAATGAAAATAAGATGAAATAAAAAAATAATTAATTCCGGAGTGGATTGAGTTAGTTTGCCCATACAAGTGGAAAATAGAATGTAGGAGTATTAGTAATAGATTTTGAGGAAACAATTTTCATAGTGAGTATCCTTGTATATGAAATACATAATGAAGAAATATATGTAATTAAAATATTGAATGACTAGGAAATAAGATAAGAAATTGAGCCTTGAATGTTACATATTGAGAAGTATCTATTATAATCAGATGTTCAATATCCCAGAACTGGATTTTGTATGAGGTTTAAAGAAATCCAAGGTACCTAGGTACAATTTTGGCCTTCTCTTCCACCACCGGAACCATCATTTCAAACTTCAAACAAACCTAGATTGAGTCGACATAAATATACATAGTTATTGAATAAATAGATGTAATAGAAATAATGAAATACTAGGAATACAAATCAAATTGAACCAAATATTCACAAGTTTGATACGCCATTTAAAATAATAAAACAATTAACAATATTACATTACTTTCAAAGGTTATAAAATAGTCATGAATTGTTCAGATGGAAATTATTTGAATAATTAAGTATAACATTTTAACTCTTCAAAAAAGGTTACAGAATTATTAAAATTGTCTTTAAAAATAATTATATAAAAACTAATTATATGAATTTAAAGGGGTATCCACTATACACAATGATATAGTGTTCTGCATTGCATAGATATATTACCTAATGTAAACACCTTTATCTGTTGATATACAACAATTTTAAAAAACTTCATATTGTATGAAGTTCTAAAGTAGAAATGGTGTATTTTTACCATTTTAATTGTATGCGGGTGAGAGATTAAATTTAATATATGTGACAAAAATGATATTTTTATTGGAACCATGTAATAACATGAACATAATGTTACAAAACATCAAAAAAAGAATCACCAAATACACACCATGGTGTGCTATCTTGGATTAGGCCACTCTAAACCAGTTTATAAAAGAAAACAAATTTTAATTTGGGTGTCCAACCGAATAAGTCCCCATAAGGTATGTTTTTGGTATGGTACTACAACTCACTGTAACAAAAAACAGATTATAACAATAAATAGACCAGTTTTTTGCCCAAGTTGGAGGCAGAAACCATTAGAGGTGAGGAGGAGCTAGAGATGGAGGTGAAGAAAAATATGAACATTTTGATTTCAATAAATATAAACCCACATATTAAATTCTAAACCTACATATTTCAATTTTTTAAATAAATATGAACATGTATGTTTCAATTGCGAATACATATAATTTACTCAAAAAAATATTCAAACATAAATATGTATAAACTGATACATATAAGACAAAAAATAATATTAAAAATGAATACAAAACAAAAATAAACTTCATGTGGTGGTAAACTTCACCTTTGTATGTTTTTTTGTGTTTATAATTCCCATATCATAACCATGTGATTCATAATTCACACTAAATCTAAAATCTTTTTTTGGACCACTTTTTAGCACAATCATTTAATTCATGAAGAATGATTATATTCTTACTACCAAAACTAATCCAAGATTATGGTATGAACAATAACATTTTTCTATCAACAACACGGTACTACCAAATCTAGATATTGATAAAAAAAAGAGTCATGATTCATCTATACCTTTCTATTGTAAATTGTAAACTGTAATACACTTCTAACGGTAAACAAATAATTAGAGAAGAAATCAAAAAATTTAAAAAACAGTCAACATGCAGTATTACATTTCTATTTTAGCAGAAAAATTCAGTCACTTTTTATGTCTTCCTATTTAAGTATACATTCATTCGGGTGTGATGTTCTGTGTGAAAAACTTGTTTTGGCCACGATGTCTCGAGACAATTAGAGATTATGTTTCACACCATCCCCACTATCTAAATCGCACAACTTGTTTTTGTACATAGAGAATATAGTTAGAAGTATAATTAGAAAATATTTGTCACAAATAAAATCATAGAATCTGAAATAAAATTGAACCTCTATATTTCAATTCAGAAATAAATATGAAGCTTCATAAAAAATTAGGGCTTACCATAGTAAAAAATTGGGGGTTACCGAAGGTAGTAGGAACCAAAATTGCGAGACGAAGGAGGATTGGAAGTGCATCGAGTATACAATAGTGTAAATAAAGAACAACGATAGATACCAAAGATGTAAATCATGACCCCAAGGTGGAGGAGGAAACCTTTGGAGGTGAGATGGATCTTGAGGCAAAGGCGGAGCCAAATATGAACTTTTTGATTTCAATAAATATGAACCTGCATATTACAATTCTGAACCTGCATATTTAAATTCTCAAATAAATATGAACTTGAATATTTCAATTCTGAATATATACAAGTCACAAAAATAATATTCAAACATTAATATGTATAAAACTAAAATTTTTATGAACCTGTATATTTTAACTCTGAAATAAAAATGAACCTACATATTTCAATTCTTAACCTACAAATTTCAATTTTGATATATATATGAACATGTATATTTCAATTGTGAATACATATAAGTTACAAAAATAAAATTCAAACATTAATATGTATAAAACTGAGACCCATAAGATAAAAATAATATTAAAAAATTCATATGAAACAAAAATAACCTTCATGTGGTGGTACAGTTCACCCATTTAAGTTGTGTTGTGTTTATAATTATCATATCATAAACATGTGATTTGTAATTCCATCTACTTCTAAAATCATGTTTTGAACCACTTTTTTCACAATCATTTAATTCTTGAACAATGATTAAATTCTTACTACCAAAACTCTCCCAAGGTAATAGTATGAACATTATCATTGTTCTATATACAACATAGTATTACCAAATCTAGATATGATAAAAATAGAATCAAAATTCATGTCTAACTTTCTACTATAAACTGTAAACTGTAATACACTTCTAAAGGTAATCAACTAATTAGAAAACTAATTAAGAAATTAAAAAATAGTCAATATACAATAATACCTTTCTATTTTAGTAGAAAAAGTTAATCACCTTTTCTATCTTCTTGATTTAGTATCCATTCATTCCGGTGTGTAGTTTAGTGGCAATCATTGTTTTGTCCACGGTGTCACTAGACAATTATCTATTATGTTACACCTTATCCTCACTATCTAAATTGAATGACTGGTTTTTCTACATATAGAATATAGTTAGAAGTTTAATCAGATAATAGTGGTGACAAATAAAATCATATAATTTGGAAATTATTTGACCCTTTATATTTCAATTCTGAAATAAATATGATGCTGCATAAAAAATTAGGGCTTACCGTAGTTAAGAATTAGGGGATACCACAGGTATAGGGAACAAAAATTGCGAGACAGAGGTGGAATTGCAGTACATCGAGGTTAAAATATTGTAAATAAAGATAAATCGTAGATTCCAACGATGAAAATCGCACCCCAAGGTGGAGGTACAAATGTTTTGAAGTGATGAGGAGCCGAAGGCAGAGGAAGAGCAAAATATGAACGATTTGATTTTAAAAAATATTAACCTGCATATTCTAATTCTGAACCTATATTTTTAAATTATAAAATAGATATGAACGTGAATATTTCAATTATTAATATAGATAAGTCACACAAATAATATTCAAACATTAATAACTGTAAAACAGAAACTATTATGAACCTGTATATTTCAAATCTGAAATAAAAATAAACCTGTATATTTCAATTCAAAACCTGCATATTTCAATTTTGAAATAAATATGAACTTTCATATTTAAATTGTGAATACATATAAGTTACTTAATTAAAAATCAAGCATTAATATGAATAAAAATGAGGCATATACGATAAAAAATAATATTAAAAAATGTGTAAGAAACAAAAATAACCGTAATGTGGTGGTACAGTTCACCCTTTTATGTTTTGTTGTGTTTATTATTACCATATCATAAACATGTGATTCATAATTCCATCAACTTATAATGTTAAAAATAATAATAGTGATAAAAATAAACAACAATTGAAACAAATATACAAAAAAAAGAACTTGATACCTAGGGTTGATGAAATGTATCACAACCCTCAAATTGGTTGAGCAGATTTTAGCCTTCAAATAATAGTTTGATCTACAGATTGGTTGAGAAATATAAGTATATATTGTAATGGTTGAATCGAAATATGAGATTTAGAGTCATAATTATTGAAAAACTCAAAATAAACTGGATAAAATATATCTTAGAGCGAAATAAAAAATCCAGAAAATTATGAATACGCATCTGTTGTGAAGAATTTTATTCCATTAAATCATGTGAATTTCATATGAATTTAGTGAAATTAAAAAACTAAAATGAGAGAAAGATGCTACAAATAGGTTACAAAAAATATAATACCGTGACGAATATGAGGTTAGGGAAAATGCCGATCAGTTGATGATATTTTTGTAAGGAAGAGGAAGATAGATGAAGACACAGTCAGAGCCTTCTTGGGCCTTCGAGCTCAGAGTATTATTACCGGGAACACAGTGAGGTAGAGCTCGAGGAGTCGGAGGAAAACTACGTAGAGACGGATAAGATAGAGGTGGATGATGTTGAGGAGGAGCTGGATTCAGAGCAGGTAGTGATGGAGAAACTAGAGTAGAAGGATTTGGAGGCGGAGTAGTTATTCATGGAGTCGGTGAGAGGAAAAGGTAGAGGAGAGGTGTAGGAGAAGATGTTTCTACAGACGGTATTCAAGGATGGAGGGGAGAGGAGGAGTTGAAGGAAGAGGAGTCGGAGGCAGAGCACACTAAGATGGATCACAGGGAGGCAGCGGTGGGATAGGAGTGGAGAGTGGGGAACAAGAGCGGGATAGAGGAGTCAGGGAGTGGAGTGTCTCGGGATCCCTAGCAGAACTAGAAGGAAATCCCAATTAGGGGGTAGCAGAGCACGAGTATTTTTGTGGTAGGATGTATAATTGGAGGGTTTTGTGTGACGTGGAACCATGGGATGGTGACATGTGAGAAGAAAAGAAGCCATGTTTAGTATATATAATAGATTATATAAAATATGGGTTTCCACGCACACACTTTCTTATAAAACAAGTAACATTCATTTTATCTATTTAATTTAAGAACATGTTTAATGATTGAAAGGGGAAAGTGCACTAAATTTTGAAAAAATCATCACAAAAGATTTAAAACGCAAAATTTATTTAATATCCAAAAGCAAAACCACACATAACACACAACACACACTATGGTCAATGGAAAAAATGACACACAGGGGCCAAAAACTGAAGTAGACCTCTCAATCATCCTCCAAATACAAATAACCAACAATAGAAACATGGGAGAAACCTAAGAGCTCGTGAACAATCGATAACGTACTATACCTGTGACTCATCCTGAAGGAATTCCCTACTCAATGACGTTCTTACACACTAACGCCCAATCATCCCCCTACCAGACCAGATCAAGGGGCCCAATCCCATAGTAATAATAACAAAACACCTCTCTGTTATGGGCCACTAGCGAGTGCGTTATCTGAACTAGTAAATCAATCGTTCTCAAAATATTCACTTACTATTACAGGTTTCAATGTCAACACGTGTAATAAAGGGGGGGGGGTGAGACAACAAAGTCAATCAGGTATCCAGTCACGATGAACTCACATCACACACATCTCACAAAAAATCTACTTGCACAACAAGGTCACCCCTGAGTCACTCTAAATAGGGTTTTCAAAGTAATTGATTTTATTATAGTGCCAAACAGGCCTTAACCAACATTAATAAAAAACCTTATTGTCAAAAGAACCCAAGAACATGATCACACATCAGAGGTAATCGTTTATCATTAAATGAGAACAACACCAGAAATTAAATGAATTATGTTCCAATTCCAAATGAGTATTCTGTGACAATTGAGCTTCAATTCCCCATGAAAATATTTCAAGTGTCCTGTATAAAATAAACAACAATTTATATCGAGTGATTTTTCCGAAAATAATTATCTTATACTGTTTCTCATTTACTGAAAAATAATGAAATACCAAGTAATCAATAAATTATAAATTTAACGAATAGTACATTGGGAAACCTACCTCGATACACAATCCAAGCATGATGATGTGACACGCCTCGAGCAGGAGCACCATCACGTGCAAGTTGACGATCGCAGAATTGCGGAATTACCTTTCCAATGCACTCTAACAAATATAGATCGATTTAAAACATAGAACAATGAAAAAAATAACTCAAACATCACAAATATAGATTAAAACATAGCAACCCTATCTTAGAATAATTTAAACAAATGAAAATCTCATAAGAAAACTCAACACAGAGATGTGCTCGAATAGCAGGGTCGTGTGATATTTGGAAAGGGGAAACACCCTGCAACGAAGAGGGATGATACCAGTGACTCGGTTAAGGGGTGTGTGACAGCTGCTAGAGAGTGAATCAATGGGATCTTGGGGCACCAGACTACGACCGGGGGGGGGGGGGGGGAGAGGCGAAGGGGTTGCACAGGGACTGCGTGGGTGGACAACAAGTTTGTGAGGCGATAAAAAGCCAAGATAGAGGTTCGTTAGACCTTATATATGTGTTGTGGCCAGATAGGACAGTGAACGACCAATGCGAGAGGCAGAAGGCATTCCAACTAGTGGGTGCATGGTCAAGGGATGACTTTAGGAATCAGAGGATGCAACGAGGTCGGTCGGAAGTCGTGCAGTGTCAGGATGTCGAGGCTACTATCGATGCATGCAATCTAGGGGGTGTAGTGCCGGTAGGAGGATGAATGAGCGACGGGTGGTGTGGCAGCAGAGGTCAAAGGATAAGGGTGTGTATCCGCATGGCAAGAGAAGTGGGGTGGTGGCCGAACAGGATGATCTGGGGGTGTGTGATAAATGATGGATGGCGGGTCGGCTAGAGGGCACCGGGGCATGCGTTGGAGGGTAGGCTGATGGGTGGTACAACACTGTGCGGGCGAAGTAGGAGGGGTGTGCTAACAGAGGGGGCTGAAATGGGGTCAGCCTGCTGGTGCCTAGTCAGGTTGGTGCAGCATAGGATGAGGGGAGGCGCACCGAAGGTCGGTCAGACTACAACGTTAAAGTAGGGGCACTTTGTTAGGGTTCCACTGGTGGGGTGTGGGAGGTGTCCTGATGGTGGGATCCAACTAGTGCGTAGGGATGAGGGCATTGGGTTGGTTGGGCATGTGCATTGGGAGGGAAGAAGGTCTGGGCGCGGAGTTCCTGTAGGAGGGTGGCGGGCTGCATTTGGTGGGTGTCATAACTGGGCAGGAGGGATCTAGGTGGGTGGTCTTGTGAGGTACAAGCGGGACTCTGGTAGAGGGAACCGACTGAGAGGTTTGGCGGGTGTAGGTGATGCGTGAGGAGAAGAAATAAAAAGGGGTGGGGGGAAACTGCTTGAAACAAAAAATAAGAAAAAACAGAATGAAGAAGAAAAAAAAGTACATAAAAATAAAAATAATAATATTATTAATAATTAAAATAATAAAAATAATTATAATAACATTAATAAAGATATAATAATGAAAAAAAATTCTTTTACTAATAAAATTTCATAAATAAAATTAATAATAATGATAATGATAATAATAAAAATTATAACAACCTTTATGATAAAAAATAATAAATGTATTCATATAATTTCAATAATAATAAAATTAACCATTTTTGTTTTCATTTATAAAAATATAAAAATACTTAATAACCATGAAAAATTCAAATGATGCAATAAATTATCATTTATTTATCCATTTTATTTATTCAAAGGAGAAAAGAACACACAATTCCCTAGGTGAAGCCGTGCGGTGTCACGCTCTACTCTTGCGTCCAATAACTTCTAACCCAAGACAAACACATTTAATAAAAAACATATAAAATTTTTATTTGAGTCACCTCAGACAATAGAAAAAAATTTAAAGGTAGAAAAAAATTAAATAAATTTATACACACCGGTCAGGGTGGGACTAAAAATAATAAATTAATTAAAAATAGAGATATCCAAAAGAGATAAATGAGTGGAATTTTCAATTTAATTATTTTTCTTAGACCCATTAATTATGATGGATGAAAAATAATGGGAGTTCAATTTCCACCTCAGCCAATTAGTTGGAATAATGAATCATTTAAAGTTCTAAAAGGTGATGTCCAACATCTAAACATTAGGTTGAATGATGTGTATGAAGCCAATATTTTCCAATGAGTGCTTAAACCATTTAATATATAATTCATAAACAATTATAATTTAAAAATTAATGAAATTATTCACCATTCATAAAAAAAATCATAAAATCATGACTATAGATTTATTTTAAAAATACTTGAAATGTAATGTATGATAATTATATAAAATGATGTAATGTTAGAAAATAAATATATAAGTTACAAATCCTTGTCAATATCATGAAATACAGAATATAATACAAAATTAATTGTTTATGGAAAAAATATTTGAGTAATTCAAATATTATATGATAATGAAATTAAACAAAATAATTAAATAGGGGAGAATATATGATATTTATAATAATGTGTAATGATGTAATCACAATCCATACATATTTCCAATACTATAATAAAAAATATAATATTTATTCTATACTTAATTCTACATAATTAAGGAAATCATTTCCAATAATCAATTCGTCACACAATATTTTAACAAAAAAATATTTTAATTTGGAAGAAACATTTCAAATAGAATAGTATATATTTTTAGAAGATCTGAATGAAAAACATTCAGACAACATTAAAATATGAAACATTAGATAACATTAATTCATGTTGATAAATTCAAAAAATCTTAATCATCATTTTATAAAATATAAATTATCATTCCTTTATAGTAAAAACTATTTAAACATTTTTAAAAATGTGAAAAAATTATTCTTTAATTAATTCTTCAAAAAATCATCAAAACCCATTATCATAGATTCTATAAAATAAATATTAATATGCAGTGTAAAATATTTAAAAAATAATAAATATTAATTTATAGTCAATAGATAAACCATTAATCAAAAAATCTTGATTCTTTAAAAATTATATATAACGAATATTTCATAAATTAAATTTCAATGAAATGTGTTAAGGAATTATTATATGTTATGTATAGTGATTTGTTTTGATTTTTGTTTAATTAGTACAAAAAATGATCATGAAATTATAATAAATATATATAATGTTCATTGTATTGGTTTATATAATATTTTTGTAGATTTTATAAAGGTATTTCACAATGTGTCAATGTAAATTTATTAGAAAATATTTTTATTTAAATGTACCCTAAAATGACATTTTTAAATGTAAAATTTAATGCTTGTGTATGGGATATATATTTTGTTTTTAAAGGAATCTCATACATTATATATCATATTTATGGGTAAATTAAGTTTTCTAGAAATCAAATAATTGTAAGGAAGAAGGTTTTATAAGATTTATACTGAGTTTAGAAAAAATATGGAAGGGTAAGACAAAACTATGAATAAATATTTTTTACTCAAAATTAGGAATAACTAATAGAGAAAAAATTAATCAATCGATAAATAATGAATTTCAAAAAATTATATCCAACCCTTAAATATGAATATAAGAAAAATTTATTCACAAAAATTATCTAACTCCTATCAGAGGGAAATGATTATTTAACAATGAAATGAGAAATTATAATCACACAATAATGAGATCAAGGGAAATATTTCTTTTAAAAACATAAATAAAGGAATGTGAACTTGAATACACTTCATCATTCTTATCCTTCTTGATAATTAAAAAAATGAAATTTAAATTTTAAAATGTATCAACATTTATTGTAATGATAAAAAAATTATTTGAAACTAAATATCCTCTAAATATATATTAATGAAATAATTATACTTATTTTCATAAAAAAATAACAGTAAAGGTTATCTTAAAATTAATATTTCATCAAATGATTAAAATTTATGTATTTTTCTATTTCAAGATAAAATAAAACTCACCCTGTGTTAATGATTTATAAAAATACATTAACTATCGCTAAATTAAATATGTACATTAATTACTTCCTCCATTGTCCAAAAAATCATTTCATCTAAATAAAAATATAAGTGTTTCAAAATTTATCTGTATTAAATATTAAAAGTCATCCCACATAAGTACATTAAAACAGAAGGATCCTTGAAACATGTTATATGATTTTAAATTAAATACAAAAAATTAATTTTATTGAACAAAAATTTAACAAATTATTGAATAATATAAAAGGAAACAAGAATTAATGAACATAATTAATTTTTACAAGACAAATAAATTTTTATTTTGAATACTTGTAAAAAACCCTAAAATTGAGACATAATTTAGATTCAAATTAACTAAAGAGAATTAGTATTTTAAATTTTTAATATTTAACAATAATAATTCTAATATATATATCATTATAGAAATGTTAAAACAATAATTGTATATATGTTTTCTTATAAAATACACGTATGGGTTCTTTTGGGAAAATATGGTTCCAATTGAATATAGATGAAATTCTTTATGATACCAACTAATGTAAAATAATAAAATAATTGAATTCAATTGAGATGAATAAATAGATAAATTTTTATTCCTAAGAGGAAATATAGAAATTTCCCAACAGTTTTTAGAATAATTACCATAAATATATTATAAACAAATAATTGAAGGATAAAAAATATTTATTTTTTATATCATAAATAAAGAAATAAACATGAAAAATAAAGTTAGTTATCAAAAGTGTTTTAATTGAAAAAAATATTTACATGATAATTCAATTCCATATAAATATTATTCAAATATCATTCCATCTTATCATTCATAAAAACAATAAAATTTATTATAGATGAATGCATTTTGATAATATAGTTTTGTAATTTCAAATTTTCAAATTTTCCTTCAACTTTGGAAAAGATATCAAATAATACATTGAATTTCCTTTTTTAATATTCATTATTACGAGAAGAATAATAATTGAACCAATAATTACCCCCTTTAACCATTTTTATTTCCACATAAAATTATTATAACAATATAAATTTCAGAAATAAATTTTTTTTTTCATTAAAAATATTCTTATTTACACATTCAAGAGGTAAATATAAAGCAATTATTTTTCATTGATGTTCTTGATACTTTAGATTAATCCAATTTAAATTACATATAATTTAAAAAATATGATTATAAATAACTATCCACAAATAATTAATATACACTACATAAGTTATAAAAATTATATTTCACAACAAACAATACACACTATATTAACTTTTATTTTATTATATTAATTCATGCATAGTTTAATCATTATAAGAAATAGATCACTGCTTGTTTATGTTTTGGATATATGTTTTCTAAAATATATCCTAAAATAAATTATCACACATAGAAAATATAACTAATGATGTTCCAAGATCTTATAATATTTTTTATTTCCCACAAGGAAATTGGAAATTGACATGAGAGGAGGTGAATTTTCAATTTGAATATGGAATAGTTGATTAAATTTAATTTATAAATTTATAGATTATAATAATAAAACATATTCAACCCTTTATCCCATGAGTCGTATGAATAGAGACTCATAAATAATGAAAACGTATAAATATAAATTAATTAATTATTAATATTTATCTAATTGATCATATCTGTATTCTTCAAACACCAACTTATAGAGTTTAAAAACAATTATATTACAATAGAATATTTTAAAATTCATTAGCAGAAATGTAAATTTTTACAAAGAGATCAATACTAACCCAAAAAATTTAAAGAATATAAATTTTAACATAGGATATTTTATAAAATAGAATGTAAAAATAAATTCCCTTTGTTTGAAAAGTTATATGTTTAGATAATCTATAAGGACATTCCATATGTTAATATTTTTTTAGACAAGATCATTCAAAATATATGTACTACCTTTTGATTATGTGGGGGAGATAAATTATACCCTTTAAGTGTGATACATACTACCTGTGATATAATTTATTATAGATAACTCCCAGAAAAGATAAAAAACCAAATAAAAAAATACATAATGTGTATATGTGACCAAATTTTATTATATTGAAATATTATTTTCCAGTAAAATATTATGATGAATTATAAATTCCTATGATTCATATAGAACTTTAATACTTATTTTTTATCATTAAATATATTACGAATCATAATAATGATGTGAAATAGAACAAAATTTATCTATATGATGTGTATCGTTTATTTATTTTCCATTGAATTCTTCTATATATAAATTGGAAAACCATTTATGAAAATTATATCTACATCAAATAAATTATTCAACACTGATTAATAGAATAATAAAAATTTTATATTGATTATTTGTTTCACCCCATAGTATTAAAAATAAATTGAAATAAAAGAATCATTGTTTAATATAGACAGTTATAAATATACATTAAACACAGTGTTTCCACTTAAATGTTTTCAATTTCCAAAAAAGGCCATCAATGGTTTTGATAAATTTGTTATTTGTAGTAACATAGAACCAATTTTTTGGTGAATAGTATCAAACACTTCAGAATATAAATATAAATAGTAATATTACCCTTATGAATAGTAAATCATATTATTAATTTATTTTCTTAAGTATATAAGATAATGAGATCTTGATTAATTTTTCAAGGTGTTAAAAATGAGTTATAGATTTCAAATTTCTATTTTTGAATAAATTATGATTTTATTGAAAAATAAAATTAATAATATTTAGAATATAAATTTCATAAAATTGAGTTTATTTATTATTTATACATGTAAAAAAAATTAGGGAAATTTTTGGGTTTTGGGAAAATTCATGAATTTCTTATGAATAGTAAAATACGATAAATTGTGATAAATACTAAATACTTGTTTTATAGCATCATAGGTGTTGAAAGGATGTTTTAATCTCCCTTGTTTCGAAATCACCTGAAATTATTAATTTTTTTGGTCAAATGAATCAAAACTATTCTTAGTTTAGATAAAAAATATAAAAATAATGTAAAATCCATCATCTCCTCATCTATAAATACCTCCATCATTCTCCTATTACTCTCATACCTCTCAAGACATTATCATTTTCTATGATCTTCCAATTCACCTCCCCAAGTATCTTACCCACATCAAACAACTTTTGGTCTCAACAAAGGGACAAAACCATATGCCTTAATGAGGATTACAAGGAGATGAAATCAAGAGGTAAGAATCATCTTTTTTTCATGTGTTTTCTTTTCAATTGTATTATTTTCATATTCTCTCTACACCAACCCTTATCCAAGAGGTATTAAACCTCCAAAATCTTATAAATTTATTATTTTATCATGTTCATGTAAAAAATTAATTATCTTTTGTTCTCTCCTCTCCCTCTTATTCTAAAATAAAAAACACCGTCCGTGATGTGCCGATTTACCAAAATCGTGGATAATGAGTTTTCAATTTACATTAATTCATTCAAATATGTTCATAAAACCCTTTTAATGGTTTAAAGAGAATTTAAATTTTATTATTTAACATATTATACGTTCTCAAATTTATATCTATCAATGACATTAAATTATATAACGAAACAAGTCCATGATTATCAAGGAACCGTCAAAAATGATATAAACAAATATCATTAATGTTTTATCTAATGATTCTTCATCATATATAATAAAAAATGATTTCTAATGTCATTATATATTCTGGAAACAAATGAATAACATTTCCTTCAACATATATAATGTCATTTCCATATGAAAAGAAAATTGAATACAAACCGGTAATGGAAATCTTGGAAAGAACTCACCCAAAACAATGGATAGATCAAAATACAAATAATTAAAGGGTGAAATGTTGTTATGAAATGATTATATAAGTTAATATAAACAATAATATTATTCTTTAGGATATTAATAACACTTTTTTAACAATTATATATGAGGTTTAAAACTGTTTTAATTAAGACAAACACTGGGTAAGGGAATTCAAATCTCAATTTTTATTCTTTGGGTTAACCCTTTACTTCATTAATTGTGTGGTTTTAAGATCATTAATGTTATGATTTTTTCTATTTATATATTGTTTTATTAGGTTTATTTTTATTGTATACAGATATTCCTTTCCTTTTATTTACTCTCTTGTCATTTATATGCTAATTGAAACATCCTTTTCTTATAAATCATCTTTTAAACTTCTAGTATTACAACAACAAAAAAATGTTTTTTTATTATTCATGTTTCATGATTATGATATAGTTTATGAAAATTTATTATGATTAATGGTGGTACATATATTTATATCCAATGCATTGGGTATGTGTACGTTGGAGGTCATCTGTATGGTTATTCTAAATGTAACTATTATGGTTAAACAATAAGGTAGTCGTGCATGTTACATTGTAAGGTAATTGTGAGGGTTACAAATAAAAAAATAGATGTGAGGGTTACTAGATTATGTAATTAATGACACAATATACCTTTTTGGATTTTTATATGGACTATATGTTTTGTGGAAATCTCTTGGAAATGTAATGTTTCACAAAGTATGTTTACGTGGGTTACAAGTTTTCCTTTTTTAAACTGATTTTATATGTTACAAGTATTCATGGAATATTGTTTTATTTCATTTTTATATGCCATAACGAGACTTTTAGTGATCATCCCATGTTTTTAAATGTCTTTCATAGGTTATAAGGATATGTAAGACCAATGCGGAATCCAAATTAATTGTTATGATGGTTTGTCAATGAGAAAATGTTTTGTTTGAGAAGTATTATATTTTGGAATAAATGAATGTTGTTTTTGGGATATTCACATTTTATAAATGAAGAATGTTATGTATGTGTCACATAAAAATTCTATAAAACTCTAAACATGAAAAAATCATAAAAGTGGAATGGAGTGTGTTATTAAAAAAAATTCATTGTTATGTGATGTTTTAAGGTTGATTCCTTATAGTTGGTATGAGAGGATGGTTTTGATAACTTCAGGGGTTAGGATGATTTTAATAAAATGAAATATATTTTTTACTCAATATTTAATTTAAAATTTGATTGAATTTTATGATTACCATGTTTCTTCAACTATGATATGTTTTATCAGAATGATTTTCCACTATCAAAACAGAGATGCTGAAGTGGAATGACAATGAAATAACGATATAATTCCAAATATATATCTTAGAATAGTAGTTATTAGAATAGATTAGTTTGTAATATTAATTTATCAGCTAACATAATCAATAAATGGCAGTGGAATCCGTACATGTAAACATCCAGATCTACCACAGAAGAACATGATGATAGTGGAACATTCTATGAGGCAACACCCTCCTACATTCAGTGGATCTTATAGCCTAGTAGATGTTGAAGGGTGGATTAATTCCTTTTAAAAGATATTAATTTTCCCACAATGGTTAGATAATCAAATGTTACATATTTACTTCTATCATTTTAAAGGTAAAATTGATCAGTGGTGGTTAATGGTCAAAAATATTAGGGATGGAGAGGAGATTGATGCCTTTGAGTGGAATGAATTTTAAAGAGTTTTTCTTGAAAAATATTTTCATAAAGAGGTGATATAGAGGATGGAAAAAATTTCTTTTAATTGATTTAAAATTAGGAGGATTCAATGGATATTTCTAAAGAACACTTATCATGACTGGTGATGTATAGTCCGAATATTATTCTGGATCATCATTGAAAAATAAACAGCATTTACTCATTATGAAAGACATGGTATCGAATGGAATTGGCCTCTTGTGAATTTAAATGTTATAAGAAACTTGTCTGATTTGATGAGAGGGGAAAATATTTATTTTCCTAATTACCATCTTCACTTTGAAAACATTGAGAAAAAGTTGTCTAGATGGAAATATATATGTATAAATCAATCATCAGAATCTGATGGTAAGAATGTCCCATTTCATGTCTGTGAAAAGTGTGCAAAAAGAACCATGGGGAATGCCTCACCAAAACTGTGAGGTGTTTTTGATGTTGTAATTCAGCATATATAGATTGAAACTTTAATGGAAATGAACATAAATCTAATACTGATATGACCACTATAATTTTCATTAAATGTGATGAGATGGGTCATTATGAAAATTGCTACTCAAATAGAGATCTGAATGATGCGAAGAACCCAGAGCATAAAGAGAAAAGTGTTGCGAGATACTTTGTGACTACGTCAGTGGACGTTAGGCATCCAATTATGTTATATCAGGTAACATGTTTGTTTACTCAGAAGTTTCTAATGTTTTATTTTATACGAGGTCTACACGTTAATTTATTTCTATATATTTTTTGGTAAATTGGAAATATCACCTAAAAATGATCTTTGAACACATTGTTAAAACAACTGGGGAAAAGGATTATCATAATGAGTAATTATAAGAATATATCTATTGTGGTGTGTGGAATGAATTTATATTAATCTCTTATTGTTTTTCCCTTAGTAAAGATAGATGTCCTTCTGGGAATGGATTTTTTTGTTCTTGTCATTGAATGAATGAATGTAGAGATAAATAAGTTTTTTTTCAAAAATCATATCAGTTTGTATACAAGAACAAATCCATACAATTGATAACATATCTAGTAGATGAGAAACTATTGAATGATTTAAATGAATGTGATATTTATCATACTTTTGAATACATGGGAACTATTCAGATTAATGATTTTCCAATGGTAAAGAAATACCTATAATTTATTCTTGATGAGTTACTTGGTGTTATACCTGATCAAGAAATCAAATTCACAATTTACATAGTTACTGATGCTAATCAAATTTCTAAACCCACAAATTGGATGGCTAAAATGGGGCTTATTTAATTGAATAATCAGTTAAGGGTGGTTCTTGATAAAGGTACAATTCATCTTAGAACATCATTATAAGGTGAACTTTTATTTTTCATTACAAATAAATATTGTTCCATGAGACTTTTCATTGATTATATAGCCTTGAATAACGTCAACTTTAAAAACAAGTATCCATTTAATCATATCAATGACTTATTTAATTAGATCTAGGGAGCTTAGTAATTTTCTATTATTGATATGTGATTTGGATACCATCAGCTTAAGGTAAAGGATAATGAAATCCCGAAAGTATATTTTTTGTACAGGATATTCGCATTATGAATTTTTTGTTTTTGTGTTTTTGTTATTTACTAAACCTATTGTATTCATAGCTTTTATGATTACAATTTTTTATTATTTCTTTGATAATTTTTTGTTTGTGTTTTTTGATAACATTATGGTATTTTCTACGAGTGAAGAGGATCATGAATAAAATATAAGTGTTTTTTAGAAACCATAAAACAAAAGAAAATGTATGGAAAATCAGAAAATATAATTTTTGGAGGAAAAAATTTCTTTTCAGAGGAAAACGGTAAATTATTTTAGCAAAACCGTTGATCCGACCTAAACATAAGTGTTTGATGAATTTAAAAGACCTATAAATTTAATATAGATTCTATGTTTTTTTTGTATTGGTACGTTATTATAGATGACTTCTTAAAAACATTGCACAGTTATATTGCCCGAAAAATAAGTTAACATGAAAAGGGGATAATTTTAATTTGATTTAAGAATGTGATATTTGTTTTTTTCGAATTGAAGAAGAGATTGGTGAATGCTCATGTTTTGTATTTTCCTTCCCAATATGGTGGGTTTGTCTTATACATTGATGCTTTATTAATGGGACATGGTTGTCTTCTGATGAAGAATAATTAGGTAATTCATTATTCTTCAAGAAAACTAAAACCTATTGAGTCAAATATTCCAACACATGATTTAAAACTTGAAGATGTGATTTTTTATTTGAAAATATGGATGGATCATTTACACAGAGCCAAATGGTAAATAAATAATTACTATAAATGTTTGAATTATGTATTCACATAAACGGTATTAAAGACATGTCAGATAAGATGAATTGAATTTAAAAAAGATTATTTTTGAATTATCAATTACCATCCAAGAAAAGGATACAAAGTGGTGGATGACTTGAGTTGAAAACATCACACATCATTAACCATGTTATGTTTGGAACATGATCCCTTGATTAATGATTTGATGAATATTGGAGTAGATGTTGTTGGTGTGGGATATACATATGTTTTTTTATGGTGTCAGTGAAATCTCCATTATTCGATAGAATTAAGTAATCATTGAAGGATGACCATGTGTTATAGAAAAAGGTATAATTTGTTAAAATGTGAAAGTTTCAATTATTTTACCTTAATAATGATTGATTTTTGAGATTTGAAAAAAGATTGTGTGTACCTTGTGAGACCCTGTGGATGAAAGATTTATTATATGAAGCTTATAGGTTTTCATTTTCATTTCATCATGGAAGTACTAATATGTAGAGAGACCCTCAGGAGTGTTATTGGTTGGATGGAATGAAAAGAGATATATCCTATTTTACTATGAAATGTTTGACATCTAATTTTTTTAAAGAGTACATGCAGTTATCAAAGGGGAGGATTCATTCTTGAATAGTTCCATAGTGTTAATCGGAAAATATATCCATGGAATTAGTTGTGGTACGACCAAATAAATCTGGAGGTTACAATAGAATATGTGTTATTATTGACAGACTAACTAAATATGAACATTTTTTTCTTATTCATGATACAATGTTATTCAATTAGGTTTCTCAAGTATACCTAAAAGATATTATAAGTTTACATGGAGTGACTCATTCCACTGCATCTGACCTGGATACCAGGTTCACTTATAATATTTGAAAGAAACAATAGAAGTCATTTGGAAAACAAATTAATTTCAGTACAAGTTTGCATCCCAAATCACATGGGAACTCAAAATGAACGATTCAGACTATGGAGGATATCCTTTGATATTAATCAATGGACTAACATGGAAATTGGGATCATTTTCATTATATAGTTGAGTTTTCTTAAAATAATTGTTTTCATTCTTGTATATAGATGGAACCTTTTGAGGCATTGTATGTGAAGTGATGTCGAACTCTATATTTTATAGATGATGTCATATAAAGGAAGATGATGGGGCCATCATTAGTAGAGGAAGTTTATGAGAATGTTAGTATGATCCAGACATAGATGATGACAGCTCAGAGTATATAGAGAAGTTATGCATACAACAAGAGGAAATATTTATCTCTTGTGGCAGCTGATCATGATTTTCATATAATCTCACCATGGGAAAGCGTTATACACATTGGAAAGAATGAAAAGATATGTCCACAGTTCACTGGACCTTATGAAATTTTAGATATTGATAGACTAGTCTCCAACTAAGTAGATTTTCCTCTGTGTTTATATCAAATACAAATTTCATTTCATGTTTCGATGTAGAGAAAGTATGTGCCAAATTCATCTCACTTGTCAGCCTTAAAGTAGTTCAACTAGATGAGAACCTTTCTTATAATGGGAAACCTATTTAGATTATTGATGGAAGTGAAAGAGTATTGCATAATAAGGTAATAAAGATGTAAAAGTTTTGTTGAGAAACCCCTTGGTTGATGGTGCAACATGAGAATCTGAAAATTCTATGAGAGAAATGTTCCCTAATTTTTTTAATAAATAAATAAAATTACAAGGATTAAATTTATAGAATGTGGGGAGAATTTAAAATAACATGATTAAAAATATATTTAAATGAATAAAACATTGTTTTATGTAGATATTAATAAATATTTTTTAAACATAAATTTTATGTTTCAATGATTCGAATTTAAAAAAACGGTAATCTAATGTTGTGATCAGAAAGTTATTTGGTTTCTGATAGAACTGAATTTTTTTGTTAAATAGTAAAAATCCCAAATGAAGAGTAATGTGGTAAGTAATATAAACCTGATAAATATTAAATCATATTATTATTTTATTTTCTTATGATTATAGGACAATGAGACATTGATATATTTTTCAAGGTGTTAGAAAATGAGTTATAGACTAACAATTGTTATTTTTGAATAACTTATGATTTCATTAAAAACTATAATATTAATATATAAAAAATTATTTTAAAAAAATGGAATACATATTTATATTATACAAATCGAAATTTGGTTAGGGAGAATTTTTGTGATTTTTCTAAAATTCATGAATTTTTAATGAATAGTAAAATACGATAAATTACGATACCAACTAAATAACTATTTTACTGCATCATGGGTGATTCAATTATGATATAAGCCCACTTAGTATGAACTCACATGAAATTATTTTCTTTTCAGGACACTTTAATCAATATAGTCTTGTTCTTTAATTTTTTTAAATAACGACTAATATATTGTAATATCCCTTTTCTCCTCCAATATAAATACCACCCTCATTCCCCTCTTACTATCACACCTCTAATTTTTTTATCATTTTCTATGTTATGAAAAATATCCTACCCATATCTCTTCCACATTTCCAATGCTTACTTCTCTCAGTAAAAGGCCAAAACCAAAGGCTTCAAGTAGGATCTTAAGTATAAGAGATCAAGAGGTATGAATCCCCTTCCTTTTCATGTATTTTCGTTTCAATTCATATGTTTTCATCTAAAGTCTTAACCTAACCTAATATTGGAGGTATGAAATCTCAAAAATAATATATATTGTGTATGTTATCATTTCTATGTAAAACATTCATCAAATTTCATCCTCTCATCACCCTCTAATTCAAAGAATAAAAACACCATCAACGATGTGCTGATTCACCATAATCGTGGATGGAGTTTTTTCCAATTAACATTACTTCAGTAAAAGATTGTCATAAAACCCTATAAATTAATGAAATAGAATTTATATATTATTATATGACCTATTTTATGTTTTGGAATGAACTTATTTGCATGAAATTAAATTATATAATGAATCAAGTTCATGAGTATCGAGGAACCACAAAAAATGATCTAGGAAAATATCATTAATACTGTTTCAAAAGATTCATTATAATATATGTTACAAAAAAAGATTTTTAATATCATTATATATTATGGAAAAATATAAATACCTTTTCTCTCTTCTTCTCGAATATCATTTCCATACGTCAATAAAATCAAATACAAATCAGCCATGGAAATAATGTAAACAACGCACCCAAAATTGTTTAAGGAACAAAATACTGAAACTTAATGTGTGAAATGATGTTATTAAATGATAATATATATTATAAAAAACATGAATATGTTTCTATAAGATATTAATAACACACTTTTAACCATAATAGAGGAGTTTTAATAATTATTGAAGTAAGACAAACCCGGAGTAAGGGAATTCTTAACCAAATTTCCATTCATTGGGTTAAGCTTCCATTTCATTTATTCCGTGGTTTTAAGATCATTTATGTGATGATTTTTGATTTATATTATGTTTTACTATGTTTAATTTTAGTTTATACACAAATTAATTTCATTATATTTTTTCTCATATTAATTATATGTTATTTTATAAGGAATTTTCTTATAAAATTCACTTTCAAAATTTTTGTTTCACAAAATTCAAAACCAATGTCTTTTTTCAATTATTCATTTTGTAAGATTATGATATGGTTCTTGGGAATTGTTTGTTATAAATGGTGGGAACTATATCTCCCTATAATTCATTGGGTATGTTTATGTTGGAGGTTATCAATATGGTTACTCCAAATTTATCTTCGATGGTTACACAATAAGGTAGTCGTGAGAGTTACATTGTCAGGTAGTTCTAAGGGTTAAAAATTATATGGTATATGAGTGGGTAACATGATTATGTATGAAATTACACATGATATATTTATGTTTCTATTTATGTCCTATATCTATTGTTAAAATTTCATAGGGATCTCATGTTTTATATTGTATGTTCATATTGGTGACATGTGTTTTTGAAAATGATTTTATAAGTTTCAAGAGTTCATGGACTAATGTTTTATTTAATTTTTTTATAACCCGTATTGAACTTTTTTTTTCTCATCTAATGTTTTTAAATTATTTTCATAGGTTAAAAGGTTTTGTAAGACAAATAAGGTATCCATGTTTAATGGTGTGAGGATTTTTCAATGAATTTTTTTATCTGAATAGTTTTATATATTGGAAGAAATGGATAATTTTTGGGGGTATCTACACTATATATATGTGGAATGTTATATATATGTCCATATAGATTCTCTAAAACTCTATACATGAAAAAATTATCCATGTGAAAGGATGTGAGTTCATGACTAAAATACAAGATTATGTGACATAATAAGGTAGGGTCCTAGTATTATATATTAATAATATCAAAATTCCTTTGTAAAACTATATACACAAGGGTAGTAATATTGTAAAATCAATATAAAAATGAAATATATTTGTGAAAAACAAAATATAATATAGTTTATATCTAAATAAATCATCATTAAATAATATTTAAAGAATTTTCACAATCCATGATCTAAATAACATAACCACAACATTCATGAGTAGAGAGGATTTTATAAAACATATATTATTTAGATATGTAACATGTTTCAAAAATATTTTCAACAATATAATTAAAAAAATAATTATTATCCCATACTAAATTACTCTTAGTCATGGTAATAACATATAAAAATAGGTCGCATTTCTTCTCTATCTAATTGGAAATTATATTTATGTTTTTTAAAACCATTGTAATCTATTATAATAATATATATAATTTTTTAATTGGTAAAAATTCATAATATTAATAAATACTTCACTAATGATTGTGTGAAATATTTTTGATAAATTCTATAAATCAATCCCATCACATTCTAAGAAAATAAAAATTTCAAACACATGCATGAAATATACCAAATGAATTAGGAACACATATAATCTATTTTATTCATTATTTAGTACTCTATAAAAAACTACAATAATAATATTCAATGTTTATATCTTACTAATATGAATTTATACAACAATAAAATTCAACCAATTTTGTTATTTATTCAGAATAAAAAAATACCATGATACATGATAAACCATGTTATTAAAAGTAATTTATGCAGAATATTGAAACAAAATTATTATATAAGATATGTGTAAATGAAATAATCCATATTTTGTGTAATGGTATGTTTTAATTGTTTTTATTTGAAACAAATATCACCTGAATCTAATTAATAAATTTATTATGCTACATGATGGTAAAAAGATTTTTTTACTGTTCTTCATAAATATAATACATAATTTATCTATATAAAGTTAGCATAAAATTATTCTATGTAATTATTAAATAAACATAAATTTATATTGGTAATATAGATTGTTTTTGTAAGGGTATTATCGCCATGTTCTGTTAAGATATATTACAATTCTACTAACATATTTAAGGGTAAAACATAATTTCCATAACTCACATTAGGGTTTGAAAAAAAACTATTTTAAGGGAAATCCCATGTTACAGAACATGTGTAAGGGTAATAATAAACTAAGTGAAATTATGTTTTCACACAATAATATATATATATATATATATATCCAATTAATAAATATTTTTAAAAAGTATTAATAATGAATTAAACTATATTATATTTAATAGTTAATCTAGTGTTCATTAATTAAAAATTAAAAACCATTAATAAGAATTACGTGATATGAAAAAATAATTTAATAATACTATAAAGTTGTATTATTATCAATCAAATTAATTGTTAGATGTTATAATTATTAAAACATGAATAAATTGTTTTGAGGATTTTCCAAAATATTATCATTATTTTTCACAATGTAAAATATATTATCAATTAAATAATTTCTCCAAATTTTTAGAATTGATATAATAAATAATTTTTAACATATTATGCTCTAAAAATAAATAAAATAAGTTGTCTTATTACTTTTTAAAAAATAATTATATCTAAATTTGATCTAAATAAATCATCGAATGAATAAAAATATATGGGTTCTTATTTTTATGGGGATAAACAATATCCAATTAAGTTTATGTATTAACGAGGAATTATATATCCATAAATAAAATATCTGAGATAATTGAATCCTACATAATCTCGAATAGACATTTCAACTAAAAAAATAAATTCTAAATCATTAGAAGTATGAAATTTATAAAGCCTACTGTATAAATAATTTAAAATCACAAGAATCCATGAAGGAACATATAAAATATTCAGGGTATTTATAAAAAATATTTGAAATGATTTAAAATATTTCCAACTTTCCATGAAAATACTAAATACCTAAAATTAAATAAATTTATTTATTTCTCAGTATAAGTATAAATTAGTATTTTTAATTAAAGTAATCAAACCATAAATTTAGTATATAATGCACATGATTATTGAAAATATGATATATTAATCTTATAAAATAATAATATAAAACCACTTATTATATGATTTTTATTCAAATATACCAAGGATATATCAATAATGTAACTCATTTTGGCTAAAAAACTTCATAGGCTTCCCGGCCGACAAATGTCAAACATGATTTTGAAGAGAACTTTTAGAAACCCAAACTGGGTGAACTCATGGAAAATTAGAATTTATTGAAGAAACAAAAGATGGAAATTTTTTAATTTCTGTGTATTTAATAACCACATAAATAAATTATTATGATAATGGCCATGAATATTCTATTTGGATCAGGAAAAATAAAGAATATAAATCATATTTTTAACATCATAAATTATGAAAATATCAAGATTATTGATGATAAATTTTGTAAAATTATATTTAAATAAATAATTTACCCAAAATTTTATTTCTATATTTGTATTAACTATGTAACATTTCATTTAGTTATTATTAAAAAATGTAATATTTCTACATTATGTAGATTTTCTGAACTTATCACTTTCTTTTTCAAGATTTTTATTTTTCTATTCAACTTGAGATAGGGAATTGAATAAGATTTTTTTAATTATTCCCCTTCATTTTACTAAGAATTAATGTCATGAACTTGTAATTCTTCAATATATGCATTAATATTTCATCTTGAAAACCTCATAACATTTCAATTTCATGTTATCACAATTTATTTTCTTCGACAACAATTTAAATTTTATCCCAACATAAATATGCAAAGACATCTTTTAATAAGTAGTTATTCGTAAATTACATGCCTCTCATCAACATATTTATAAATAATATTAAAATTTTAATAATCTCCACCTCGTGTAATTTGACTACATTATATAAATTATTATGATATTCATTGACATTAGAAAATTTTTTATTACACTCTTGACTAAATTTCATCTTCATGAAATATTAAATTTTCAACAGAGACATTTATAAAAATATTTCATTCAGGTGGATGTTTTGGTATTTGTTGTCAGATATTTAAAATTATAATAAATTTATATTCATTTAGATAAAACATATCTATAGTGGATCCATGATCTGATATTAATTTGTTTGTCTGACTGGGTGGATGGTAAGGGACTAGGATGTGGGGTGAATTATTTATTTAAATTAAATATAGTAAACTAAAATTAATAATTTAATTTTTTGAAATAAAATAATTTAAATAGTTCATACTTTTAATAAAATTGAATTTAAAATAGTAATAACCGGCTAAAATAAAGATATGAACAAAAATGATTTCTTATTTGTTTCACATATAAATGATCCTTTATCTAATCATTACACTCCAACTAAATTAGCACATAATATATTATAATATAGAAGACTATATTACAAGGGATAATACTCAACCGAAACATCTATAAATTGAAAAATCCAATTAATTTCATTTAATTTGGATAAATGATTAAACATGAAATTTTCTATAGGATAACCCCAAACCTTTTGCCTATAATGGGTGTATATTGAACCAATGAATATATAAAATGTTTAGGGCTGAGCTACTAATTACTATATAATTTCAATAACTTTATGTGTACTATCTTATTGTGTAGTGGGTAAAAATTACTATATTTTGTAAGGAATTTTGGACTAGTATGATTTAGGATTCACTGGAGACAAATCCCAGATGTAAAATAAAATTATCCACATATAGATCATTAATCATATTTACATCTATATAAACATTATTTTATTCTACTTTTCTGATTAGGAGTCATAATTTTAGGGAATTATATCAACACCTCAATAGTGCATTGTGAATAGTTAATATTAGAAGATTGCAGCAATGAATTCCACTAGATATAATTTTTATTGAATGATTAGTTTAATGTAAATATTTTAAACAAAATACAAAAAACAGTGACTAAAAACAACATTACAAATCACAATATCCACATCAAATATATAAGGCCCCAACCTTAAGCCTTACTTAATATTGAATTAAATGAATAATTCACATTGAGGATCTTTTCAGGTTTAGAGTTTTAGAGAATTAGATCATAAAACATGGATTACATTCCACATTTACACTAAGTGGTTACATAAAATATAGTATTCATTTTTCCCATCAACAGAAACATATTTAAAATAAAACATGGATTCTTTCTTGACACTTCCTTGACACTATTATCATATCATTTACCTTTCCCTTGACCTGTGAAAAACAGTTCAAAAACATGGGATGAGCATAAAAAGCTCAGAAAGGGTTATAAAAATTTGGAAAGGAAACATGAGTTCATATATACATAAGAATGAAATCATACTTTACACATAAAACATAGGCACTTTAACATACCACATCAAATCATGAATAAATCATAGAAATCATAAGACATAAAGGTAACTTGAGGTATTCATAACATTCTTACGTTTGGAGTAACCCTCTTAGTTACGTTTGGAATAACCATCATAGTATATTCCCTAAATCTCTTCATAGAAACCTTAATGTTTCACTCCTTCGCGTTACCCAATGCATTGGAGAGCTATATCGGGCTCACCCACCCTTAGTTTATCACGGAGCCACCCGTCTTCATAACAATGCCCAAGAACCATAACATAATCGTATCACATAAAACATTCATAAAGGAAACATAACATTTCCACATTTCAATCACAAGATATCAATACAACACATTGATATAATAGAAACATTATGAAAACCATTTTCGATACCAAAATAAAAGAAAAGTAAAACATGGTATTTATTTTTCATTTTAAAAAATGGTGTGGCTTGTAGAGGAAGCCGAAACTCAAATAATGGTCACGGGGGCAGAGAAGTCGTTGTCGCCACATACGTATGACAAAAACATTCCCTTTTTTCGTTTAGTAAAACACTTTGTATAAAAAAGATTCCTTTCGGATAAACGTAAAAGTCAAAGGGGTTTATACACCGTATAAAAGAAATTTGTGTATAAAACATAATATGCCTCAATGAAAGGAGATTGAGACGAAGTCCTATACCTCATATCCGACTTGACTTGATCGTTCTTTAATCTCCTGAATAATAAGCTTGAGTTAATTTATACTTGCTTAAGAACCTTTTTCATGTTCATTATTCCTTTTCTATCACTTATTACCATGTCATGAACACTATGTAATTATTTTAGTTAATAACGGTCGTTTTAACGATCATTGGTACTTGAGTCAAAATATGCTCTTTATAATTACAAGTTGTTCATGTATCCATTATATCCAGAGTTATACTCATGATTTATATATAATATATATCATATATATCGAGTATGTACATGCATTTATAATATTACACAACGTTTAGAGGTAAGAAATGAAATGCATCGTTCATGGAGACGGTAAGCCGTACGTACCCATGAATGCTACATTCATTTCTATTTCGTATTTTATGGAATTAAAACATAATGATACCTAATAGTATTTTATTTCCAGTATGGTATCATATATAATATCATTAAATATATCCTTTATACGTACCACATATGGTATTAATGAATCAAATCACTTTGAGGGGGCGGTAGTCCGCAATTCCTAAAATGAAGATATCGCGTTTACTCATAATGGTAACCATAAAGATATGCCATAAATGAGAAAAAACAGAATCTTAAGTAAAAAATAAACATATTATATATAATATATAAATATAGTGACATCTTAATGGCCACCTTTGAATGTGATAAATGAGTGTTGAACAATCATCGTTTCATGAGGCAGAAATTCGCCATCCACGGAAACAGTATGTTCTTTAACCATTAGATGTAGGTGTGTGTAACTATAGCTCAAATCCTTCTTATAACAACATCCTAGTATATGGACGATACTAGTGTTGTTACAAAATAAATTAATTAAAAGAGTTTAGGGGGTTGGAGAAGCAAAATAAAACATAAGAACCCAAGAGAAGACACTACCTTTAGATCGGGTAACTCTTTTTGATTTGAGCTCAAAGGCTTCCTTGGGAAAACTTCTGCCCAAAGTGAGGCTTCTAGGAGTTATATAGGGATGTGGAGAGACAAAATGGGAAGGTTTTGGCTGATCCAAAGGCTTGAGATGTGTGGGTAAGGTGGTAGAGGTGGGGGCCTTTTATAAGAGGAGAGGAGGGCCACTCTTGGAAAGTTATAAAAGGTAACTTTATTTTCAAATGAGTGTCGGATTTTAAAGGTCTCAAATTGATTTTTTTCGAGGATAAGGTGATAAGGGTTATAATTATACTCATCCAATAGGTATTTGAAAAGTGTAAGTTATATTTGTAATATTATCTTTTCATTTTATTTAAATCATTTATTAATGAGGTAATCGCAGCATCATCATGATGTCATTAATAATTTAATTTATTTAATGTCTAAAAATTAAAAAAAAATACTATGATGTATGAAATAATGTTAGAATTACAATGACTATTTATAGTCCAATATATCATTTATTTAGACAAACTTAAAATTTTTTTACTTAGGTTATACACTCTTTGTTTTATTTAACTTTCTATAAAAATAAAAAGATAAAAAGTCACTTTCACACAAAAGTGATTCCATGTGGTCCCCAAGTTTGGCACAAGGAATCCCATGGTCGGCCATGAGACAACCACTAGAATATTACAAATTTTGGTGTCATTTTTTATTATTATGATATTATTTTATTATCCTTAACCACCCGATTACTCATTAATCAAGATAATTAAAGATAATTACCGTCGTTACTATTCATAATGTCAAAAAAAATCTTAATTACATAATTTGGAACTCATGATTCCAAATATGGAATCCATTTAATCAAATTCAAAACATATAAATTGAAATTATTAATTTAAAAATAATTCTCGTTGTCAAAACAAATAGCGGGTTTTTGAAACAATATCTATGAACATTTTTGCACTTGTTTATGCCCAATTCCAAAGTGAAATTCATCCCAATGACCACAATTGGATTAAATGGTAAAAATATATTCTATTTACATTTTAAAACCAATTAAAAAGATAATCTAACCATAAAATTAAATTAGATGAAAAAACAGTTTTCATGTAAAATGCAGTATTTTTCACTATTCATTAAAAAAATGAACATTGTCAGAAAAATACCAAAATATAATACAATGTAAATTTCAATGTCCCAATCATAAATAATTAGTTTATTTTGACAAATAGAGCTTATAAAATTGTCAAAAGTTTTATTTAAAAATGGTTTTCCATCAAAGGCGGTAAAACAATCTTTTAAGAATATTAGTGTATTTCATGCTTAAGATTGGATTTATTATCATTTTAAGCCTCTAAAACACGATATAATTCCTAAATATACATAGATAAGAATATCTATTATTCATTACTTACATGGGATGTTACATCCTTCCGCCCTTTAGAAAATTGTGTCCCCGCAATTTATTTACTTATCGAATAAGTGGGGTATTTATCCCTCATTGCATTTTCAGATTCCCATGTTGCCTCTTCATTCATGTGGTTTTTCCAAAAAACCTTTTCCTGATGAATCACCTTATTTCGTAACACTTTCTCCCTGTGGTCAAGAATCTGGACTGGTTGTTCCTCATAAGATGGGTTCTCTTCCAGCTGAACTACCTCTGGACTCAAAACATGAGATGGATCTAGCATATACTTTCTCAACATCGAAACATGAAAAACCTTGTGTACCTGAGATAAACTCGGAGGTAAATCCCCTAAGTATGCAAATGATCCAACACTCTACAGAATTTCATATGGTCCAATGAACCTTTGACTCATCTTTTCTTTCTTACCAAATCGCATCACACTTTTCCATGGTGATACTTTGAGAAAAAAATGATCACCTACCTCAAAAGAGAGATCCTTCCTCATATTGTCCGCATAACTCTTCTGCCTACTCTGAGCTGTTCTAATGTGTTTCTGTATCAACTAAACTTTTTCTTCCAACTCTTATACCAATTCTGGTCCCATCAACTTCCTTTCACCCACTTCATCCCAGAAAGATGGAGTTCGACACCGCTTCCCATATAATGCCTGAAATGGTGCCATCTGTATACTGGAATGAAAACTATTATTATAAGAAAATTAAACCAAAGAAAGATGTTGGTCCCAACTTCCCTGATAATCTATCGAAGAAGCACGTATCATATCCTACAAAGTCTGGATCGTTCGTTCTGATTTCCCATCTAATTGAGTATGAAAATCTGTACTAAAATTTAATTCAGTACCAAACGACTTCTGAAGGCCTTTCCAAAAGTTAGAAGTGAACCTGGGATCACGGTCAGATACAATGGAGGGAGGAACTCCATGTAACCTAACTATCTATTTAAGATAGAAACGGGAAAGTTGATCGAGGGAAAAATTATCTCTTATAGCAAGGAAATGAGAAGATTTGGTCAAGAGATCAACAATAACCTAGATTGCATTATTACCTCGAGATGTCTTTGGTAATCCCACAACAAAGTTCATGGATATATTCTCCCATTTCCACTCTGGCACTGGTAAAGGCTAAAGCATCCCTTTTGGTAACTGCCGCTCTGCTTTAACCTGCAAACAAGTCAAACACTTCATAGTAAAATCAACAATATCTCCTTTCATTCCACCCCACTAGTAATACTCTCGAAGATATCTATACATCTTAGTACTACCACGATGAACTGAAAACGGAGAAATATGAGCTTGACATAACAACTCTCTCTTCAACTATGAATCACAAGGCACACACAATCTCTTCCCAAATCTAAAAACACAACCATTATCAATGTTGAATTCAGGAAACTTACCTTTCTGAACCAACTCTACCTTTTTCTGCAACTCACTGTCTTGCTTCTGTGCTTTCTTGATTCTATCTGATAGAGAAGATTTCCATGATACCTGAAACAATACAAAATAACTTCCTGCACCAACAACTTCTATGCCAAAGTTCATCAAATCAAAAACCAAAGGATCTTGTTCCAAACATAGCATGGTTGATGAAGCATTACTTTTCCGAATCAAAGCATCAGCCACTTTATTTGCTTTTCCCGGATGGTAATGAATTTTACAATCATAATCCTTGATTAATTCCAGCCATCTCCTTTGTCTCATGTTCAACTCTTTCTGAGTGAATATATACTTTAAACTTTTGTGATCAGTATATATTTCACACTTTACTCCATACAAATGATGCCTCCAGATTTTTAAAGCAAAAACAACAGTAGATAATTCCAAATCATGTGTAGGGTAATTGACCTCATGAGTTTTCAACTATCGTGAAGCATAAGAATTACCTGATCATTCTGCATTAGGATTCAACCAAGTCCTTTCAATGAAGCATCACTGTATATAACAAACTCACCATTCCTGGAAATTAGTGCCAAAACTAGGGCATTCACCAATCTTCTTTTCAGTTACTGAAAACAATTATCACATTCTTTTGTCCAGATAAACTTAAAACCCTTCCGAGTTAGCTTAGTCATTGGGCTAGATAACCGGGAAAAATTTCTAGCAAACCTTCGGTATTAGCCTACCAAACCAAGGAAGCTACGAATCTCAGTTACATTTGTGGGTCTTGTCCATTCTTCAACAACCATTGTTTTTGCAGGATCAACAGTTATCCCATCTTTAGAAACAATAGACTAAGGAAAGAAATTTGTTTCAACCAAAACTCACACTTTCTGAATTTCATATACAATTTATTTTCCTTCAAGGTTTTCAAAATAACCCATAAATGTTTTTCATGCTCTTATCTAATTTTAGAAAACACCAAAATATAATCAATTAAAACAACCACAAACATATCCAAGAACTCATTGAAAATTCTATTCATTAAGTCCATGAATACAGCAGGTGCATTGGTTAGCCCAAAAGGCATTACTACAAATTCATAATGGCCATATCTTGTATGAAACGCAGTCTTTGGAACATCTTCTTCCTTTACCTTCAACTGATGGTACCTCGATCTCAGGTCAATCTTTGAAAAATACTGATCTCCCTGGAGCTGATCAAACAAATCATCGATATGAGGAAAAGGATATTTGTTCTTAATATTGATGTTATTCAAGGCTCTATAATCAATGCAAAGTCTCATAGAACCATCTTTATTTTTGACAAATAAAAGAGGAGCACCCCATGGTGATGTGCTAGGTCGAATGAAACCTTTCTCTAATAAATTTTGCAATTGCTCCTTCAACTCTAAAAGTTCAATTTGAGCCATTCGATAAGGGGGTTTTGAAATTGCCTTAGCATCAGGAAATAAGTCAACAGTAAACTCAACTTCCCGATTTGGTATTATTCCAGGAAACTCATCAGGAAAAACATCAGAATACTCATTTACCACTAGAACATCATTAATCTGAACAGTTCCTTTGTTTTCAACAATATGTGTCAAGGTAACAATCATTTATATCTTTTACAAGTTTCTCAGCCTCTTGATAAGTTATCAACAGTAAGGGTTCATTATTGTACACAAAACTGAATGTCTTTCTGAAAAGAAACTTCTTTTTCTCTACAGTCAATCTTAGCATGGTAAATAGAGAGCCAATCCATACCCAGGATAACATCAAACTCTACTAGAGGTAAAACAATAAGGTTCGCAAGTAGGTTCTTTCCACAGATAAGGATATGAATATTATTATAAATTATTTTTGCCTCAATATTTCCCCAGGTGTTTTTACCACATTTTCAGGAGTCATTTCTTGAGATGGTATTCCCATTTTACTAAAAAATGTTTCAGAGATGAAAGAATGTGTAGACCCCGAATCAAACAACACACTGGAAAAATATGAAAAAAAAAACAAAGTACCTGATACAACTTCATTTGATGGACCGACATCTGCTGAAGTAGTTTCAAAGGATTTCACCACCCCTTTCTTCTTGTATTCTAACTGCTTCCCATCACTCGAGGTCTTTGTTGGACACTCATTTGCATAGTGACCCATCTCATTGCACTTAAAACATTTCACTAACTGCAAATCAAATATGGACTTACCATCACCTTGATCTTTTTCAGTGCAATCATGAGCCTTTTGTCCCATCTTACCGCATCGGTAGCACTTTCCAGAATTCATAAGAAATTCCCCAACATTCCTTTTCCCACATTTATCACTAACTAGAAACTTAGTTTTCTTACAATCAGACCTTTTTAAAGAATTCTTCCCTTTCTCCTACCACCTCAGTCTCTTCTTCTGCTGGTTTTTATATAACACTTGATCATCGGCAAACTCCATTTCCACCTTCTCAGTACATAGAACAAGCTTTTCATAACTTTTGAACTCATGAGAAGATAAAGCCCTTCGATATTTTGGATTTAATCTTGAGTAAAAATGATTTATTTTACTATCAAGGTCTCAGATAAAATTTGGAGCATACCTTGCCAATAGAGTGAACCTTTCTTCAGAGGCACCCACTGAATCTTCCTCTGGCCTCAATTCTAAGAATTTCTTTTCCATCCTAAGTTTAACAGCCTTAGGAAAATACTTCTCAAGAAACATACCTTTATATTCATCCCAGTCGAGAGTATCAATCTCATCAGCGTCCCTGATATTTCTAACCATCAACCACCACTGATCTGCTTCACCCTCCAAATGGTAAATAGCAATACTAACCTTTTGATTGTATGAACACCCCATGAAATCGAAAATCATCTCTAGTGATTTAATCCACCCTTCTGCTAGCACAGGGTCATATGATACTCTGAATGATGGGGTATGTTGCCTCATGAAATGTTCCACCACTGACATGTTCCTCTGCGGTTGATCTGGCTGATCTCGTGCATGGATACTGCCACCATTCATCACTTCAGCCAACTGTGCCATTACTGCAACAAACTATTCAGTTCCAATTCTGACCATCTCAGGATGCTGATTCGGAAGGTTATTTCCTTCTGTATGCCTTCCTAGCACTACTTCCCTATTTCCTCTGCGGAAAACCATTCTGAACAAACATGTATTAGATGAAGCAACATGGTAATCTTCAAATGCTATATCATTTCAATTTGACAATAATTAAAATATTTTTTGATAATCATTTAATAAAATTCTAACTCCTAAAGTTATCTAAACCAACCTATGATACCAACTATAAGGCCCCGACATTAAACCTTACTTAATATTGAATTAAATGAATAATTCACATTGAGGATCTTTTCAGGTTTAGAGTTTTAGATAATCAGATCATAAAACTTGTATTACATTCCACATTTAAGCAAAGTGGTTACATAAAATATAGTATTCATTTTTCCCATCAATGGAAACATATTTAAAATAAAATTGGATTCTTTCTTGAGACTTCCTTGACACTTTCATCATATCATGTACCTTTCCCTTGACCTATGAAAAACATTTCAAAAACTTGGGATGATCATAAAAATCTCAGTAAGGGTTATAAAAATATGGAAAGGAAACATGAGTTCATATATACATAAGAATGAAATCATACTTTACCCATAAAACATAGGCACTTTAACATACCCCATCAAATAATGAATAAATCATAGAAATCATAAGACATAAAGTTAACTTGAGGCATTCATAACATTCTTACGTAGGGAGTAACCCTCTTGGATACGTTTGGAATACCCATCATAGTATATTCCCTAAATATCTTTAGAGAAACCTTAATGTTTCACTCCTTCGCATTACCCAATGCATTGGAGAGCTATATCGGGCTCACCCACTATTAGTTTATCACGGAACCACCCATCTTCATAACAATGCCCAAGAACCATAACATAATCGTATCACATAAAACATTCATAAAGGAAACATATCATTTCCACATTTTAATCACAAGACATCAATACAACACATTGATATGATAGAAACATTATGGAAACCATTTTCGATACCAAAATAAACGAAAATTAAAACATGGTATTTATTTTTCATTTAAAAAAGGTGTGGCTTATAGAGTAAGCCAAAACTCAAATAATGGTCACGGCGGCAGAGAAGTCGTTGTCACCACATACGTATGACAAGAAAATTCCTTTTTGCCGTTTAGTAAAACACTTTGAATAAAAAAGATTCCTTTCAGATAAATGTAAAATTTAAAGGGGTTTATACACCATATAAAAGAAAGTTGTGTATAAAACATAATATGCCTCAATGAAAGGAGATTGAGAGGAAGTCCCATACCTCGTATCCGACTTGACTTGATAGTTCTTTAATATCATGAATAATAAACATGAGTTAATTTATACTTGATTAAGAACCTTTTTCAAGTTCATTATTCCTTTTATATCACTTATTACCATGTCATGAACACTATGTAATTATTTTAGTTAATAATGGTCGTTTTAACGATCATTGGTACTTGAGTTAAAATATGCTCTTTATAATTACAAGTTGTTCATGTATCCATTATATCCAGAGTTATACTCATGATCTATATATCATATATATCATATATATCCATTATATACATGCATTTATAATATTACACAATGTTTAGAGGTAATAAATGAAATGCAACATTCATGGAGACGGTAAGCCGTACGTACGCATGAACGCTACTTTCATTTCTATTTCATATTTTATGGAATTAATACATAATGATACATAATAGTATTTTAATTCCAGTATGGTATCATATATAATATCGTTAAATATATCCTTTTTACGTACCACATATGGTATTAACGAATCAAATCACTTTGAGTGGGCGGTTGTCCGCACTTCCTAAAATGAAGATCTCGCGTTTACTCATAATGGTAACCATAAAGATATTCCATAAATGAAAAAAATAAGCTTAAGTAAAACATAAAAATATAATATATAATATATAAATATAGTGACATCTTAATGGCCACCTTTGAAGGTGATATATGGGAGTTGAGCAATCATCGTTTCGTGAGGCAGAAATTCGCCATCCACGGAAACAATATGTTCTTTAACCATTAGATGTAGGTGTGTGTAAGTGTAGCTCGAATCCGTCTTATAACAACATACTAGTATATGGAAGATACTGGTGTTGTTACAAAATAAATGAATAAAAAGAGATTAGGTGGTTTGAGAAGCAAAATAAAACATAATAACACAAGAGAAGACACTACCTTTAAATTAGGTAACTCTTTTTGATTTGAGCTCAAAGGCTTCCTTGGGAAGACATCTGCCCAAAGTGAGGCTTCTAGGAGTAATAGAGGGATGTGGAGAGAAAACATGGGTAGGGGTTGGCCGAGACAATGGCTTGAGAGGTGTGGGTAAGGTGGTAGAGGTGGGGGCCTTTTATAAGAGGAGAGGAGGGGCACTCTTGGAAAGTTATAAATGGTTACTTTATTTTCAAATGCGTTTCGGATTTTAATCTCCCACATTTATGTATTTCTAGGATAAGGTGATAAGGATTAGAAATATACTCATCCAATATGTCTTTGACAAGTGTAAGTTATAGTTGTAACATTATCTTTTCATTTTATTTAAATCCTTTATTAATGAGGTAATCACAACATCATCATGATGTCATAAATAATTTAATTTATTTAATGTCTAAAAATTATAAAAAAATACTATGATGTAGGAAATTATTTTAGCTTTACAATTAAGTTTTATAGTCCAATATATAATTTATGTAGACAAACTTAAAAATGTTTTACTCAGGTTATACACTCTGTTATATTTAACTTTCTTTAAAAATAAAAAGATAAAAAGTCACTTTCACACAAAAATGATTCCATGGGGTCCCCATGTTTGGAACAAGGCATCCCATGGTCTTCCATGAGACAACCAGTAGAATTAGGACACATTTTGGTGTCATTTTTTACTATTATGATAATATTTTATTATCCTTAACCACCCGATTACTCATTAATCAAGATAATTAAAGATAATTACCGTCATTACTATTCATAATGTCAAAAAACAAAAGAGTATTAATTACATAATTTGGAACATCTGATTCCAAATATGGAATCCATTTAACCAAATTACAAACATATAAATTTCAATAATTAATCTAAAAATAATTTCCGTTGTCAAAACAAATAGCGGGTTTTTGAAACAATAACTATGAAAAGTTTGACACTTGTTTGTGCACAATTCTAAAGTGAAATTCATCCCAATGACCACCATTGGATTACATGGTAAAAATATATTCTATTTACATTTTAAAACTAATTTAAAAGATAATATAACCATATAATTAAATTAGATGAAAAAGCAGTTTTGATGTAAAATGCAGTAATTTTCATTATTTATTAAAAAAATTAACATTGTCAGAAAAATACCAAAAAATTATCCAATGTAAATTTAAATGTCCCAATCATAAATAATAAGTTTATTTTGACAAATAGAGCTTATAAAATTTTCTAAAGTTTGATTTAAAAATGGTTTTCCATCAAAAGGCAGTAAAATAATCTTTTAAGAATATTAGTGTATTCTGTGCTTAAGATTGGATTTATTCTCATTTTATTCCTCTAAAACATTATCTAATCCCTAAATAAACATATATAAGAATATATATTATTCATTACTTACTTGGGATGTTAAAAAATACCTCAATATACATTCTAAAATAAAACAATAATATCAATACATAGGAAAATTATTAAAAATTGAATCTATATTCTATAAAATAATATATTCAATTGCTGTAAAATTAGATAATAGACACCATTTTAAAATATATATGTAAAATAAATTATATCAGTCATTAAATATAAAATTATATCATCAAGTAAACATATTTGAATAATTCCCATAATCCATGACACCTAAATAAAATAATCAAATTCATTATGTAGTAAAATACTATAATATATATTCTATTAAGTAGTAACCATAAAACAAATATATTCCCATTATAATAATATAAAATAAATTATAACCGCATATTTATTTTTTCATAACCATTTAATTCATTTCAAAAAATAATGCAAATTTGTGCTACATTTAAATAATTAAAATATTTCTATATTAAAAAGACAACTATCTAAAATGGATGGAACATGACTTATATAATTAAAATGAGAAAATATTTAAATATGAAATAATTTATTTAATAAATTTATCTAAAAAAATAATGATATCATCCATAAATCAAACTCTTCAAATTCATAACATATGAAAATTTCAAACCTATATAAGGAATATAGATTATTAAAATAAAAAATTTAAAAATCATTTTATTATTCATTTATTTATATATATAACAACTATATGATAAATTAAATTATTTTTTATATAAAAATATTAGTTTTTTAATAACCAGATTCATAATAAAAAGTAATATAAAATTGTAGTAAATTTAAATACCAATAAAATATAAATTAAATACAATAAAAAAATTTATAATTCATGTTGTGTAAAGGTTATATCCATGGGCGTTAATTGTAATCATGTATATATTATATAATTTTAGTAATTAATTCTACACTAACATAAATAGACAATTATCATATAATAGAAATCAATAAATTTTATGTTCTACATAAAGAGAAATAGAATGTTTTATACAATGCATAATGGTAATTTGAAATAAATATGAGTAATTGTAATAGAAAATCCTTACTTATAAAGGTAAAGAAAATATGGTTAAGTAATAGTAACATGGGAAGGTCATTTAATGGTAATAGCTATATGAAATTTAATGTTAAGTCACACATTAGATAAAATAATCCCACTTAATTTGTTTTACAAAATACACGTTATGAGAGTAAAAATTTATGTTAATGGTTGAATCCTTGTTTCCAATACACGACTTAGGGAACCAATTAACTAATGAAAAAAATGACACATATAAAAAAAATTATTAAATAATATTTAATTAATATAGTAATAAAAAATTCATTAGTATTCTCTTAGAACATTTAATATATATTCATGTTTCAAATATTTAGAAAAATTAATTTACCACAAGTTAAAAAAGATATCCAAATGGTGTAAGAAGTATAGATTATCCAACAAACATATTTTAACATATTTTAATTATCAAAAATTTAATAAACTATTTTTCCAAGGATCTACATCATCATGATAAACTCATATAATAATAATTAAAATTCCAAAATATTATGATTTCTGAAAACCAATGCTCTAATCTAATGGCTCAAGGGATAGAATGAATATATAATTTAAAAAAATGTAATGTTGAACAACTAATACAATGAATACAAGTAATGTATATAATGATATTTATTTCATAAAAGTAATAATTGTTATCCACTTAAGATCATTGAATATATTATTTTTCATCACATTATTTTATATAATTTGTGTTTTAAAATATGAATGATTTTTCATGACAATTAATACAGATTAAATTATATATATATAATATCTACATCTTGGATGAAAACATATAAGGTATATTACCCTACTGTAGTAATGGTTCAAGTGAAAACACTTACTTAATAGACATACCATATTCCCTTATTATAATTTGATGTGATATTGGTAACATATTTGATCTCCAAATAAGGAGTTACTATCAATAGTTTGTTTTCCAAAATCATTATTCAAATACAAATTCACACTATAGTAATATTTCAATACAAGTATTATGATTAAATCCATTTTAATGGATATTCATTAATATTTTCATTTATGCCAAATAATGAAGGATATATGGATCAACTGACCAAGGAGGGACTTGCTACTGAGGATTTTGAAATTATGCATGGATATGTGGATGAATTTCCCACTAAATTTCCTGATATTTAACTTTAATGTGAGATTGAATATTCAATAGGAATCATACATGGTTTCAATCTTTTATTTAGAATAATTCACATAGTAGATTTGGTCAAATTATTTAATTATAGAAGCAATTTAAGGGAATATGCACCACATTATTAAACAACCAACAGCTTCATAATTGGGTTGTCATATCCATTTTCCCTGAATAAGGATGAATTAATTCCTATTTTAATTGTTTATCTTGAAATTATTTATATTATAATAAAGAAAAAATGATAACACGAATATGAAAGTCAACATATGGTATGGAAAATGGTAATTTATAGTGACTCCACTCATATTTATAAATTATCCCTTATTCATCATGATATTTATAAAAAAACATTAGATATTAAAATTAAAACATCATAGATACATTTATTTATGATGTTATAATATATTTTAAAATAAAATAATTGAATAAATTTAATATTAGGATTATAATTTATACATTATGAAATAATTTATTGTATTCCATTTTCAACGTGTTTAAATATCGAATGAAAAAGTATCATTCTTGGGTGATTTGTTCATTAGTCATGGAATACTACTAGATTATTTAAAAATGTATATTTTTTATGGTAAAAATGAACCAAAAAATGATAAAGATGCATACTTTTCTTTGATTGGAATGATATCATAATCATTTTGTGAGAAATAACTTGTTATTTTCAAACCCACCATCATTGTAAACATGAAACGGTGTGAATCCTCTCTTGATAGAATGATGTGAATGTTCGATTATGGATATAATGATGAATTTAATTACAATAAAATTTTATACACAATAATTTTATGGACAAGGGATTGTGATATATTTTGATGCTTCAATAAAAGGATTGAGATATTTCCTAATGTAAAATGAGAAGGTGATACCAGATATTTCAATTATATTAAGGGCCTAGAAGATTAATTATTTGACATATGATATCAAGATCGAAATTTTAATTTCCAAATTTTTAATTTTAATGAATTATAGGTATATTATAATATATGATATATATATATATATATCACAAGATAATGCAATTCATATTTACACAAAATTATTTGAACATGTTCCAAAAGATATTGTTATTGTTAACTTAATAATGATATTTATACATACAATTCTATAATTAGAGGGAATACAACATGGTTGATGATATGATTATTTTTACCACACTTCCATGTCATTTATGAGTATATTATGGAACCAAATAATTTTGTATAATCGAATAATTGATATGGATATCATAAATTAAGGGATAAAATGGAACATTTCATAAATCATTACTCAACTATCATTTTCTATGAAGATCAAATATGCATGTACAAATGATATAGAGAACCAAAATAAGGTAGTAAATATAATGAAGTTAAAACATTATAAATAATGGGTTATTAGATTTGGAACATGAATATAGTTCCCATACATTCTAGAATTGAATAACGTTATTTTAGTTGTCGTACATAGCTCATAATTATCTAATCACCCAAAAAGCACAATGATGTGTTGATATGTTAGATATAAATTCTATACTAAAACATTAACTGGTATAATGCATAAAATATATCTAGTTATATGGAATGATAGGATGTAAATGATGAACAATAGAATTTGAAGGGGATAATGACACTATTACCTATATCAAAATAGAAATAAAATAATATCTTTAGGGATATTATTATTGGTCTTGCTAATAATTATATAAAATAATATTCTATATGGGTAATTTTTTATTATCATATAAAGTTCATATAATTCATTTCTATTAGTGACAATTCTCATCAATTCAATATAACATATAATAAAAAAGTAAGTGAGAATATTATATGGAGTACCACATTCTATTTTACCAGATATAGATCTAAGGATCACATACAATTAATGAGTATTCTTACAAGAGAATTGGAGATATATTTTATCTTTATCTCAAATAATAATCATCCAAAAATTAGTTAATTTAAAATGATCATTAATTAATTTATTGATCTTATATGATCTTTCTTAATAAATTTCAAAAGATATCAGGGACAACAATTCCTTCATGCTGTGTTATCGTATATTACATGCTTCAATTGTATCAAATAAAAGGGATCAAATAAATATATATATTTATGGAAATATACTTTTAACTATATCATATATGGATAAACTAGGTCATATGTTGTTTTTTTGGAACCAGTCATATTTATGAAATTCCATAATTGAATAAAACCATTCAGTAACAAATCAATGTAGTGGAATGTTTATTGAATAATTATGATAATAATCCTTCATTAGATTTGGAGTGTGAATGTTGAGAAAATGAATTCCTATGAATATCTATTTTAAATAATGTTATGATATTTTCTTGTGAAGGGAATGATGAGACTATGTTTCATCGGTCCCATTCATGTTATTGATTGTGTAAAAACTATAGAGTATTTCTTAACAATCCTTCCATACCTATAAACGTTTCATGATGTAAACTATATAACAATTTTTTTATGTATACAAAATATTCCATAACATTTAGTAACCATGGATGGTGTGAAATGAAACCTCGTATATTTCATGAGGAATAATTGCTCTAGATCTTGGATTAAATAAATAATGTGTTATGAACAAAGGTAATCAACAAGGTTAATGATATATATATTTTTTTCATGATGCTTCCTATGAATATCAATATGTGATAGGTCAAAAAAACCTCACTTTCTACATCTATGTTATGATATTCCATGTAATAAATATTTAAATAGACTACACTATAATTCCTAAAACCCATTATAAAATTAGTCCATTTAAAACTATAATTTCAAGATTAATAATCAGCATCAAACAGAAATAAATATTGTATTATATATTTTATTTAAAAATATATGATTCAAATTGAAATTCATTTCGTTATAGCTATTTGAATAGTATTTAAATAAAATACAAAATGATTAAAACCAAAGGTTTGTAAAAATTATTGATGATGAACATATGAATTATCCTACTCTATCATAAGGATCACAACACTTCTAATGACAAAATAATATGAATAATAAATTATAAAAATTAATAAAATCTTTTAAATTGATGTGATAGAATTAGACTTTTTATTTTAATGAAGTGTTCATGATCAAATGACTATTGTATAAGTGTTCACTTTGATTATATCAAAAATGGAATTATATATCAAATGGGATTATATGAAAAATGATAACACTATTATCCTCAGGAATAAATAATCAATAAAATAATAAATAGTATATTAATAAAGTATTACCATTGTAACATATTCATTGAGTTATAGGAAATATATAGAAGTAACCACATTGTGAAAATCTATTTAGAAATGGGATAAAGTGGAACCAAGACATTAAATTAATAGTTAGAAGTTTTATATGTAAGAATAGATATATACTAAATCATTAATATGATTTTACAAGTATGAATCCAAAATCTGATCTTTAAAAAGTATGACAAGGGAAAAATCATCATCATGGGAAGATCATGATCATGGAAATTGGTATGAGATACATTTTTGGGTAATAAATACACATGAATACCTCCATTCCATTTCATACCAATAGGATATATATAAAAGTCTATGTGGGGATTTACGAATAGTTTAGGACAATATAAACATATAATTGTTAGAGTAATAAAATATATATATATATTATAATAAATAATTGTTTTGGATGTTTAATGATATATAATTTTAAAGAATTAAAATAATTTAATGAGAAATGGTTTTATTAATAAACATTTAGTCTTAAAATTAAATTATGTGTTATTGATTAAATAATAACTTCTGAATAATTCGGAATAAAATACGTTAATGATAAGAAGATAAATTTTCAATAAATTTTTTATTTTGTAATGCATTTTTCTTAATTCATCAATTAAATAATTATTTTATTTTATCAATAATATTTTTAAATAAATAATCTAACATTAATAAATTTTTTACTTATAATTGAAAAAAAATATACTAAAAATAATTATTTCTGTAAAAAAACAATTCATTACATGTTATGAATTCATAGATTAAAAATAAATATTACTAATTTTTTAAATATTTATAAAAAAAATATTCCATATTGAAAAATGAATTTTAAAAATATTTCAATTTATTTAATATAATTTGATGTCATTAAAACAACTTATGAATAGAAAATTTTAGTTATCATAAAAGATGTAAAATATTTTAATACTATTAAATTAAGGGATAATGTCACAAAAATATCGAAAACATTAAAACTAATTGGGTTGATGGCAGTATGATCAACCTCCACTAGTACTATGTATAATATATTGTTCCTTAGATGCACCATCAATAAAAATTACATTCCTTTTAATTGGGGAGTGTGTATTTGTGAAATAAACCTTGCATATTTCCTAAAAAAGGACCTCTTCTCTACACACCTCAATAAAACAAATATCATTTTTTCAATGGAATAAATATACCTATTTAATTATTAAATGTATACTATTCATTTTGGAATCCACCAATCATCAGAACATTTCCCAAATCTTTATTCACAGTAGGCTCTCTGCGAAATGATTCATGTATTCAACAGATGTATAATCATCTCCCTAATCATTTTTTTCCATTTCCAAAAAATATTCTAATATATAAAATTTCAATCGAAAATTTATCATAAAAGAAATTATATTCCATAAAAGTGATATAATAGCTATAAAAGGAAATGTTCTAAGTAATTAATTTATTAAAACGTGATCCTTTTTTAATCAATTATAAAATATACACGAACAGTCATATAATTTTTCTATTATTAAGGATTACGAGGTAATAAATATTAGTACTATGATTAAATAATTATGATTTTATTATGTTTTAATAATTTTTAGAATGGGTAAATAGATATATATATTCAGTAAAAAATTAATACTTCATAGGTAATCAAAATCGAAAATAAATTATATTATCTTTTATTTAGAAATATACATAATAAAATTAATTAAATTTATATCTGACATCTTAAAATTATATCAAAACCCCTATGTGAAATCCATGACCATTTTGGTTGTGATGAAAATTTATGTAAGGATAAAGTACTAAAACTACAATATAAATAGGAGAAAATAAAAAAGAGAACAATAATAGCTAAAATATAAATTTCAATAAAAAATATTTACGAATAAGTATTAGGAAATTACGAAAAAATCGTATCTAGTAATGTGAATATATCTATTACTATGATATATCAGAATAATATGAAAAAATTGATTATATAATAGGTTAGAGAACATCAAACTAAATAGGGATATAATATTATGTTTTAGATCACTAGATTTTAATATCATTTTATTTATTATATTATTTCATTTCCAAATTTCAATTTTTTTATCTAATCATGTATGGCTAAATAGCATTTTACTGTCAAGAAATCATCTTTAAGGGATTTTTTATTTCAAAACATAATTACATTATATTGAATAATTCTTATTCTATCTAATATCACATTATCTATAAAATATATTTTCATTCAAAAAATTGATATTTATTTTTATTACTATGAAATTAAAATATATTTTTTCTCTAAATATTTTAATGTTTAAATTTTTACATTGTAAAGTAGATTTTTTGAATGCATTAATTGGTGTGGTTTTTCTCTAAAACTACATGAAAATAATAATAACACATTCCTTTTCATATTAATATATATTTTTCCTCCCAATCCACATTATTTTACAGAGAATTAATTTCAATTTAGGGTTACATTTTGTAGGATTGTTTTAATAATAATGTTTAATAAATTATTCTACTTCACAATATCGAATATAATTTTTGAATGTTAATTGTAACTTTTTTTTTGAAAATAATATTTTATAAAAACTTCAAGAAAAATGTATAATTAATTTTCTACTATTTCTCCAATATATATCTCTTATACGAGATATGTTTTTTTAGACACCTTATATTGTTTATTCTAAGATACCTCTTTTTCGTAATTGAATGTTTTTATACATCAGAAGATGTTCTTGATTTCAACTTATGTGATATCATTCAAAAATTTTATTTAACCATTATTATTTCCTTGTGTTATTTTCCTAATAATTTGTATTAGAGAATTCATACCAAACACCTCTATTTTTTATATCACTATGTGAAAGGTGGTCTAGAAATAAACCTCTAATGAATTATAAAAATATATATATATGGTGAGATAATTACCGTAGGTATGTATGTGATTATGATTTCCATTATTCAAATATAATTCAAGGGAATGATTCTGGTGAGTATTGGACCCAAAATTTTATGTCTGTATGGTTGAATTCACCATCACTAAAAAAATTATGTTTAAATAATTGTATAATTATCAATGTTTATATTTTTATGAATTTCTATGTTTCTTCTTGATGCAAATTTTTATGTTGATCCACACGTTTATGTTATCCACTATGGTTGATGATAAATGTCTTAGGTTATTTAATTTGTATAATATGGTATATATGTGTTTTTTGATTATCCCATTGATGTTTTATATACTTCTACCCTTCTATATTTACAAATCAGATAATTCTATGTTATTAAAAATTTATTTCTCCCATGTTAATTTTTCATCTAATTCATTGGATCTTACTAATTATATGTAGTTTATATGTTTTTGTGATACATATCAATTTATATCCAGTGATTTTATTTATCATATTTTATGGAAAATTTATTGAAGTATATTGTTTTGTATAAATCCTTTTTTGTATATATTTATGTGAGCTAATGAGAAAATAAATTACAATATTTATGTTATGATGCAAATATCTAAGGACATTTAATGTTTAGGTTCTAGGACAAGGAATGATTATATGATATATAATACTTATATAATAGGATTTTTGTAAAATAAATGATTTCTATGATTTAGTCATCTTAAGATGTCTACATCCATTCAGTCATATATAAATATCGTAGAGTAGTTATAATGTCTAGTGAAATTAAACTAAAAAATAAATAACATAAATTTTGAAGTGGTGATTCTTCACTTCATGAAATTCCCTTATACTAAACTATTCCATAAATAAATTAAATAACTTATCAAAGGATTCTAAGAGTTACTTACACCAAAACTAAACAATGGTCAAAAAATTTATTAAATTTACACACATGGATTGATTTTAAGAAAACATTAGAATACTAATAGAAAATATTTTTCATATTCTATAGTTTATGGTATACACTCGTGATCTAATTTTCGAATGACGATCTATTTAATTAATAAATTTCTTTTTTCATATGGTTATTATTAATTCATTATACTTGTGATTACATAATTAATAAAAGTTTTATATCTCTGTAAGGTTATTTTCTATATATTTTATACAAGAAATCCATCAAATAGACAAATGTAGACTGACAGTCATTTTCTCACTATATAAACCCCTAGAGTTTCTAAAGAAGATATTTTTCTATAACTTTCCATTAATACCCATAGTTGTCGCACAAAAACCCCATTAGTCTCATCCCAAAACTATTGGGATTATACATTCCCAAATGGTCTACTTCAAATCATAAAGGTCCTACATAAACCCTAATTATATCACATTGATTCAAATTCTCACATATTGGTCTTAGACTCTCCCCTAATTATGTTATTCTAAAAACCCCACATGTCAAATTCTAATTACCCCACTAGTCTATAGTTGACCAAACTGTCTCATAGTAACCCTAAAAGTCTTGCACCAATAACCCAACATGTTATATATAATTGGACGCATTTTTTATCTCCCACCCTAGATACCACACCCATCCCCATAACTAATTTCCCACTAAACCAAATGACCTCATCCATAATAATTAAAAATAAAAATCCATATAAATATAAAAAATACATTTTGATAATATTAATTAACATAACACAAGATTTAACTACAGTTCTATCAACTATAATTGAATATTTCTACATGTGATTACATATTTTAACATATCCAGCTCACCAAAATATTCATTTCTTTATTAAATGACATTATACCCAACGCATACTAGTGAAAATACAAATTTTCCAACAAGAAAAATCTTTCATATTAAGAAATGAATTTCTATTCCTCAGTTTGATATTTCAATGACATTATATAATTATAGCCCAATTGAATTGTTTTCTAAAACCCAATTTTCAGTTTATAATCACAGATCATGAATACTGTTGGATCGAATAGTAGATATATATGTCTATTAGATGGAACAATACAAGAGGGGGGTTAATTGTCGGTTTAAAAACCTTTGAGTTTTAGCAACAAAGAGATTAGTTTAAATGATCTTAAACTAATACAAATTCAAATACCCACAATTGTATTGAATATAAAAGATATGATGTATTGTAATACTAATGTAATGTAAAACAATTGTATTCAAGATGAACACAACAATCAGAGTAATACAAATATGAATGATTCTACCTTAAAGATTATAGAACCAATCAATACAATATGTAATAGAATGATTGTAATTGAAATAATTAAAATTGAATGTGTAAAGAAGAAAGGAAACAATACAAATCCCTTTCTAATACAAGTAACAGCGGAAATGTAAAAGTATTACAATTCTTTTGACCCAAAGAGAAAGGTTATCCTTTCACCAAGGATAAAAGCTCTGTCTCACCAATACCTTGGTGAGCCCTCGATACGATGATCGGCACGTCTGTCTGCCTATCCCTGGTAGCCCTCGATACGATGATCGGCACGTCTGTCTGCCTATCCCTGGCAGCCCTCGATACGATGATCGGCACGTCTGTCTGCCTATCCCCAGCAACCCTCGATTTTGTAGGTAATCAGAACCTCTGTCTTTCAATTACTTGAAAGCCCTCGATACGATGATCGGACGCACAAGGCAGATGAGAGAAGTCACAGTGTCTCTCTCTAGAATCTTGGTAGTTCACAGAGTCTCTTCATTCGTTCTCTTCGTTCATGGTTATTTTCTCAGCTTCAAATGACCTCCTATTTAGAGGCCTCGGGTTCCAACGGTCATATTGCCTCCAACGGTCATATTGAAACAGAAAGCACGACATCGTTTTGATTAGTTTGTAACTAACCCAACGACATCATTTTGTTAGGACAAGAGATATATAGAAATGAAAAACATGAGTACGATTCATATGCAGAGAGAGTTTTTGCCAAAGTACCAAAACAAATAATGATCATCTGAATAGCAGAGTAAGTACGATATGATTGACAGAGTCAGTACGATACGATTGACAGAGTCAATATGATACGATTGACAGAGTCAGTACAATACGATTGACAGAGTCAGTATGATACGTTTTGGTCGGTACGATCAACATCGTACGATACGATAAACACGATATAATAGAATTGTTATTTCCAAAGCATGATATAGAATATATTTGTGATTTCCAAAACATGATGTAAAAGACAAAAGAGGACTTTTGACTTAACAATATCCCCCTTTTTGGAAAGCACAACACACAAAGTAAATGTAACAAGAAATACTTATCTCCCCCTGAGTTATTGAAAACTCTTCTGAATAAGAAATTGAATACAACTAACTCCCCCTTAGGTATTGACTTTACTAAGGATTGTATTCGTAGATTTTCCTTAAGAGAATTGTAAAGCTTTCTCCCCCTTTGTAAAACAATCTTTGCTTTGTAAATATTCTCCCCCTTTGTGATTTACAAAAAGAAAGGAGTAATCTTGAATTGTCTGAAAGAGTTAGTGAAGCAATACAAGACAATGGATAAAAGAAAAAGGATCATAAGAGTTATTACAAAACAAAGACAAGTTCCAAAAGAAACAAATACAACAATCATTTGTTTTCTCTTTCCTTGTCCTTCTTTATAAGCTCATGAAGAACAACTTTCATCTTCTTGATCTCTTTCTTGTCTTCAGAAATTGATTCACCCTGAGTTTTGAGAAGCTCTTGTTGATCCGCAAAAATATGATCTTGATTTCTGATGGTCTCCTCCTGGACTCTGATTACTTCTTCAAGGGTATCAATCCTTTTTTGCAAATTCTTGTTGTCTTTGGATAACACAGAATTTTGATTCTTCAGTAAAACCATTTCATCTTTGAAAGATGAAACCTTCGAGAATTCAGATTGGAAAACATTCATTATTTCTTGCAAGTCTTTCACTGAAGGAACATCGTCTCTTTGAGAAGACAAAAGATTCAGCCTTTCAACCGTTTCTCTATCAAGTTTGTTGAAAGCAATTGCAAGCTCATTTGATAACCTCCTTATATCTTCAATAGCTATTTCATGATCATTGACGGAGCTCTCTGTTTTGTACGAAAACTTGGTCATCTTATTGCAAGCCTTCTTATGAGAAACCGAGCTTTCTGAAAGAACATTCAAATCTCCTTCTACTGACAAAACTTTCTTCCTCAATTCTTTTACAGAGCCAAAATTCTTCCTTTGATTTTCAGTAATAAAATCAATCTTCCCTTCCAGCCTCGGGAAATAAGGAATGGTTTTCTCCACCCTTCTCAAAAACATGAACAATGTAATCACCCTTCTTGAGAGAGATTGTATGCTCTGAATCAGTATCCTCATCATACGATGGTAGTTCATACCATTTTCTTGAGTCAACAACTGGCTGTCTCCCTTTTTCTTTTTCTTTCTGTTTTCTTTCTTCTTCCACTTTGTCACTAATGACAACAACTTTATCAGAATGAGAAGATTGATTACCTTGCCTTTCTTGAAAAGACATTCTGTCCGGAGATTGTGCTTGATCGGCATGAAGGATTTGTTGAACACCTTCACTCGGCTTTTGAACCGATTCCTCTCTACTCTTCTTTGAGTTTTGAAGAAATTCTAAAAGAAAGTCTCTTTATTCTTATTCTTCTATTTCTTCCATCACATGTTTTCCTTTTTCTTTCTCAGGAAGACTCTGTACGATGGGCTCTTGGTGCACTTCTTCAGTTAGTTGAGAACTAGTATCTTCAACTGCTTTCAAGACTTTAGAGACATCAAAGTCCTGAGCCTTTCTTTTCAAAAGAACCTTATTCTTTTTTTCAGCCTGAAGGGTTTCTTCTACCCTTATTCTTTCTGCAAAAGCCTCAGCAGGATCAAGACCAAACTTCGGATCACCTTCTTTTCTCTGTTCCTTATCTTTTCTCCATTTTGCTACAACCTCCTTACTGTACCTTGGCTTCTTCTTCGGCTTCGAACTGGTTTGCGGATCAGACTTTTGAGTAACACCGGTGGATTGAATGTCTTTGGCTGGCATAGGTGTCGATTGATTCTGAGCCAATTCAGCATCTACATCTCTGACAAAAAGTTTTGAATTTGAATCAAAACAAACATTCAGCTTTTTCATCGTACTCTTACTAATCCAAGATGGCCTCAAATCCATGGGTTTTCCTTTCAAAGGAATGTTACAAAACTTCATACTTTCAAAAATGAACTTCGTAAGGATGGCTGGATACATAATCATCTGGGACTTAATCCCTCCCGTCTTCACATTCTTGATGGTTTCAAAAAATATACCCCATGAGATTTACTTTTCTCATATTTACAAGATAGTCGAGCATGAATATATCAGAAACTTTAAGAGTTTCTCTATCCCCTTTCCTTGGGATAAGAAAACCTTGCATCCATAAAGTGACAAAACGATTGTCCAGTGAAAGATGAGACACTTTCCTCTTTTCCTCATTAATTAGAAACAAAGACTTTTCATCATTTTCTCTATTAAACGTACCAACTTCCTCTGGTAGTTTGTGAGATGGACAAAAAGAATCTCCTTCTACAGAAACATTCAGAAAATGTGCCGCTTGTTTCACAGACATAGATAATTTTCTATCGTACACAGCGAAGTTTATAGTCATATATTTTTCGAAATAAACGGTTTTGTAAAACTGACAAACTTCATCAAAAAGAACTGGATCTTGAATATCAGGCTTTTCAACACACAGATGTTCCCATCCTTGAAACAAAATGATCCTCCTGATTGTAGAATCGTACGTATCGAAAAAGTCTCGGGATACTAACCTTTCTCTGTTAAAGTCTTTCTCTGTAAAAGTCATTGAAGACATTTCGGCAGGAGTGTTAGCAGAGGATTGAGACATAAAGTTGATGCCGATTGAGAAGATCGTACGATGATATATAGCTGGTGGAGCAGAGCTTCGCCTGAAATCCTAAAAAACCAATGTGGGTTTGAGGAGGGGAGGGGGGTATTTATAGGCGATAAATAGATGACCGTTGATCTTCTACGGTCGAAAAAGGGTGACCGTTAATATTCTATGGTCAGGATTAGAGAAAACCAGATCAATGGTTAGGATTAAAACAAAGAAAGAAAAAAAAATTAAAAAAAATGAACAAGATACCTATCGGAGAACATAAGGTGATTGTTGGTTTTGGTAAGAATCAAAAGAAAATACAATCGTAAGGAGAAAAAATATGATGCCGATGGAAAAAAAAGTCATTACTATGATCGGACCGTATGATGGAAAATAATCTTGTTACCATGAACTGACAGTACGATGGAAAACAATCTCAATACCATTATCGGTCGATACAAAACTATTGAATGATAAGATGGAAATGAATTTCAATACTATCATCGGTCGATTCAAAACTATTGAATGATACGATGGAAAAGAATTTCAATACTATCATCGGTCGATTCAAAACTATTGAATGATACGATGGAAAAGAATTTCAATACTATCATCGGTCGATACAAAACTATTGAATGATATGATGGAAAAGAATTTCAATACTATCATCGGTCGATTCAATACCAAGATTGATTGGTACGATGAAAAAGAAATTCAATACCATCATCGGTCGATAGTTAATGATACTATAAAACTGTCAATACGATAAACAGAAAAAAATGAACAAAACGATAAAACTGTCAATACGATAAACAGAAAATAAATGAACGAAATGATAAAACTGTTAATACGATAAACAGAAAAACTGAAATATACATATTAAGAGAGTAAATAGTTAAAGATAATACAATAAACATAAAGACATAGAAATAAATGTCCTCCCTCTTTCTACGAGGAGTTTCTTACTATTAGGAGAGATTTAAAATAGGAAGTAGATATGAATGATTATTTTACTGTAATCATTCCTAGCTTCTGTTTTATAAATTCAAATCTATCGGAAGGTAAAGGTTTTGTAAAAATGTCAGCAAGTTGTTCTTGCGTTCTGATGAATTATAAAATAATATCTCCTTTCTGTGTGTGATCCCTAAGAAAGTGATGCCTAACATCTATGTGTTTTGCATGAGAGTGATGTGATGGGTTTTTATTAAGAGCTATGGCACTTTAATTATCACAAAGAATTTGAGTTTTGGAGAAACTCAAACCATAGTCAGTGAGTGTGTGTTGCATCCACAATACTTGAGCACAACAACTTCCAGCTGCTACATATTCAGCTTCAGTAGTGGAGAGTGCTACTGAGTGTTGTTTCTTGCAGGACCAAGAAACCAAAGAGTCTCTTAAGAAATGATATGTTCAAGATGTACTTTTTCTATCCATTCTACAACCACCAAATTCAGCATCTGAATTTTTTTTTAAAACAAAATCATTTCCAGAAGAGTAGAAAAGACCTAAATCCATAGTGTCTTTTAAATACCGAACGATTCTCTTTACGGCTTTTAAGTGAGACTCTTTTGGATTAGATTGATATCTTGCACATAAGCATATAGAAAACATCATGTCGGGTCGACTAGCTGTCAAGTATAGTAAACTCCCTATCATACCTCTAAAATTTGATTGATCTACTGGTTTCCCAGTTTCATCAAGATCATGAGTATTTGAGGTACCAATTGGGGTGCTAATACTTTTAGTTTTGTCAAATCAATACTTTTTGAGTAAGTATTTAATATACTTATGTTGAGATATATAAGTTCCTTCTGGTTTTTGAGAAATTTGAAAACCTAGAAAGAATGTTAACTCAACCATCATACTCATTTCATACTCAGATTTCATTAAGTTTGCAAAAGAATCGGTTAAAGATTTCTGAGTTGATCCAAATATGATGTCATCAACATAGATTTGTACAACCAAAACATTTTTGTTTTCCATTTTGATAAAAAGAGTTGGATCTGCTGTACCTTTTGTATAATTGTTTTGTAAAAGAAATCCTGTGAGTCTATCATACTATGCTCTAGGGGCTTGTTTAAGACCATATAGAGCCTTGGTAAGTTTAAAAACATGATCAGGATGTTTTGGGTCCTGAAAACCAGGAGGTTGTTCTACAAAAACTTCTTCTTGAACAAAAACATTTAGAAAATCACATTTTACATCCATTTGAAATAGTTTGAAGTTGAAATATGCTGCGAAGGCTAATAGAATACGAATAGATTCAAGTGTAGCTACAGGAGCATATGTTTCTTCATAGTCTATTCCATCTTGTTGATTATAGCCTTTATCAACAAGTCTTGCTTTATTTCTTACAATGTTTCCATTTTCGTCACACTTGTTTCTGAAAACCCATTTTACACCAATCACAGTTGTTTCTTTAGGTCTTTCAACTAATGTCCAGACTCGATTCCTTTCAAATTCATTTAGTTTATCTTGCATTGCTTTGATCCAATCATCATCTCCTAAGGCCTCACTTGGACTTTTAGGTTCAAATTGGGAAAGAAAAGAAAGATGTTCTATTTCATTTCTTAAGGAATTTCTGGTCCTTACAGGTTGATTTATATCACCAATGATGTTATCACTGGGATGATTCCTAAGACATAATTGATTTGGGTTTTGTAAAACCTGTTCATCAACATATGGTAGAAAATCTTCTGTGGTAAATGTTTCAGGAATACTTTCTTGAACATTTACCTTATCAGAATGCTCTTCTAATAAAGGTTGATAAACATTTTTAGAAAACACATCCGACGATGTAATATTGGGTTGGTTGAAAACAAAAGGATCAGTTTCATCGAATTTTACATGTACTGTTTTCTCAACAGTACAAGTGTTTTTATTGAAAACTCTATAAGCCTTAGAGGTTGTTGAATAGCCTAGAAATATTCCTTCATCATATTTTGGTGCAAATTTGTGTAGATTATCTTTTGTATTCAGAATGAATACTTTGCATCCAAAAACATTGAAGTATGAAACTTTAGGTTTTCGGCCAGTCCATAACTCGTAAGGGGTTTTATTAAGAAATGGTCTAGTTAAAACACGATTTATAGTATAACAGGCAGTACTAACAGCTTCAGCCCAAAAGTGCTTAGCAATTGAGTATTCACTCAACATGGTTCGAGTCATTTCCTGAAGAATACGATTTCTTCTTTCAACAACCCCATTTTGCTGAGGAGTTCTTGGAGCTGAGAAATTGTGAGTAATACCTTTCTTACTACAAAAAGTTTCAAAATCTGAGTTTTGAAATTCACCACCATGATCACTATGAATAGTTATCAATGGTAGGTTTTTCTCATTTTTAACTTGGGCTCTAAAAGTTTTGAAATAGGAAAAGGCTTCATATTTCTTTGTGAGAAAGTAGACCCATGTTAATCTAGTAAAGTCATCAACTAAAAAAAAAATACATAGTATTTGCCTCCAATGCTTCTAGATTGTGAAGGTCCAAACAGATCCATATGCACAAGCTGTAATGCATTAGAAGTTGAAACTTCATTAATTGGTTTAAAGCTAGTTTTATGTTGCTTTCCAAATTGACAAGGATCACAGGCTTTTGAAGAATCATATCTAAGATCCGGTAGCCCTTTTACAAGTCCTTTCTTTGAGAGTTTTCTTAGGTTTCTCAAATTACAGTGTCCTAGTCTCCTATGCCATAGCCACGATTGGTCTTCTATTACACTTAAACAAGGTAAGTTTTGGTTCCTAAGGTCTTCTAAGTTAATAGTGTAAACATTCTCTTGCCTATGGGCAGATAGAATAAATTCATCCTTGGAATTGTGAACTAGACACTTATCATTTCTAAAATTCACAAGGTAACCTTCATCACATAATTGACTTATGCTGATGAGATGTGCCTAAGACCTTTAACAAACAAAACATTTGAAATAAGAACTTTTCCAAGAAAAACGATATTACCTATACCAACAATCTTTCCTTGAGCATTATCTCCGAAGGTAACTTTTTATCCTTTTGTTTTGATAACCTTTTCAAAGAAATCTTTGTTTCCAGTCATATGTCGAGAACAAACACAATCCATGTACCAAATGTTATTATTGATACACTTCACGTTTTCCTGAAAAAAGAAACAATTAGATTTTCGGAATCCAAACTTGTTTGGATCCAGAAGGGTTAGATAAAAGAATTTTAGGAATCCACATTTGTTTTGCAAAATGAGCTTTATGAAATCCTAAGGATTGAGTTTTTTTAAGAGAACAATCTCTTTTCCAATGTCCACCACATTGACACTTGGAACATAAAATGGTTTTTTGAGGAACAAAATAGTTATCGCTAAAAACAGGTTTGGAATAAGTATAACCAAGACCAGAACGAATTCTCAAAGGTCTAATTTGAGAATACATCCTGTAAAAGTTTTCTTTTCCATGAGTAAAATTTGACAAACACTTTTTCAAGGATAAAATATCTGACTTTAGTTTTAAAACCAAATTCTTGTTTTCTAAAACATTTGAATTTGAACTAGAGTTAGACTCTAAAATATTTTTCTTTGAAATTTCTGTTTCAAGATCCTTAGAAAGTTTATTCTTATCAGATTTGACTTTCTCAAGGGTTTTTAAAATACTTTCAAAATCAGAAGTTTTCACATCAAGATCTTTAGAAAGATCTGATACTTCTTTAGTCAAAATTGAAATTCTAGAATTTGCATTTTCAAATCTCTTTTTGAGTTTAGAATTTTCATTTTCAAGTAACTTAGGAAATCTAGAGACATCTTCAAAAGAAGGTAATGTATCATCCTATGATGATGAGGATTCATCATTTGAAGATTTATAATATCTATTATCAACATAATTTGCATTTAAAGAGACATTTTTAACAGCTTCAACATTATGTACCTTAGCCATGATACAATGATCTTCAATTGGTAGTCTGGCTAGAAGTCCAATATTTCTTTGTCCTGATGTCTCATATTCTGAAGAATCATCTGAGGAATCACTACCACTTTCACTCCACGTATCATTTTCTTTCAAGCCTTTCTTTGTCTTATAAAACCTTTTCTTGTGACAAAGATATGACTATAAACTTCGCTGTGTACGATAGAAAATTATCTATGTCTGTGAAACAAGCGGCACATTTTCTGAATGTTTCTGTAGAAGGAGATTATTTTTGTCCATCTCACAAACTACAAGAGGAAGTTGGTACGTTTAATAGAGAAAATTCTGAAAAGTCTTTGTTTCTTATTAATGAGGAAAAGAGGAAAGTGTCTCATCTTTCACCGGAAAATCGTTTTGTGACTTTATGGATGCAAGAAAGCAGGACATATAAGGCCTGATTGTCCTTTACTGAAGAGGAAAGATAGAAAAGAGAAACACCATGAAAGAAACAAGAAAAGGTTTTTAAACCGAAAATTCACCCCCTCTTGTATTGTTCCATCTAATAGACATATATATCTACTATTCGATCCAACAAATACATACAAGAAACCGATGAAAAATCACTAAATATAATAGAGCCCACATAGAAGATTATTAATTAAATAAACATTAGAAAAATCATTTAATATGATATGATAGTAAAATATATATATTTAGAAAATAAAATTATACATAAAATGAATTAGGGAGATCAAATAAAAAGTGAACAAAAAATTAATGATATTTATGAGTATTGATTTAGATTCACATCTCTAAATAGGCCACTATAGAAAAAATGAAATCTATCACTATACATGGTGCATTTACATTCTTTTAGTATGAATATAGAATATTAGGTTACTAATGAAGAACCACATAATCAAATTTATATATAAGAGGAGAAAAATGAATTAATAAAAAATAAAAAGAATATATTAAAACAAATTGAATTTATAAAATGTTTTTTTGGAGGGAATCAGTAATTAATTATCTTTCCAAAAACTACCTTAAAGACACTATATACACGGGTTCTAGTAACATATTACCTAGATCAGAAGGGAGAATCCTTAAATGACTCCAAAATATCATTGAATAACTAATCAGGTGAAAAGGTTTCATGATGATGTATGCTACTCTATACAAACTCAATATTTTCATTATACATAGAAATATATCATCTTAATGATTAATGTTCACATTCCGATATTAAAAAACCATAAATCAATTAGAATTTATTAAAAAATAATTTATCTAATGCATTCTCTATTGATAATAATCTGTGAGGACACACTAATTATTTACCTGCATTACTGATTTGCAAAGACGGGCGACATTCATCACATCATCAGAGATGTCTTCTCCATGATCGAAAAGGGATGATGGGATGTCGGTCCTTCCTTCCATGTATTACTCCTCAGAATATTTCACCTTGTGTGGGTCTCCCTAAAATATTAATATTTTTTTGTGAAACCCCTCCCAGTGCCAAATCTTTCTAGACACCTATTAATTATGCTACATGTTTCAGGACATTCCAAATGGTTTATGTCAGAGCAGTGACCTTTGGTACGGACAGTAACTACGTTGGACATTTTTGGATTGTATGGACACTGGATCTTTGGTACACCTACATTTTTCTTTATAAGAGGGATTTTGGAGGACGTAGATGCCCGAGGCATCCCATGTTGAATGTAGGGAATTTTATTGAAGAGGCATGTCTCCAGGGTTGTAATATCCCAGGTAAATAAATAAATAATACATTTTCTTATTAATTAATTTTTTTTAATTTAAATATTAATTTTACCTTAAATGGGTTTCTATGTTTGATGGCATACCTGATACGCAACAACGAGTTTCATTGAAATCTTACGTTGCACAACAATAATATAATAATATTATTTTAAATGGTAGTTAATAACTAGTTGTTGTATTGATGAGAATGAAGAAAAAATAACTAAAATAGGATTATACATGTTTTTTAAATGTTTTTACATTTATCCAATAAAAGTTATAGGCTTAAAATGTGAATGAATCCAATTTTTTGCACAAATACTCTAATATTCGTTAAAAGGTTGATTTACTGCCGTTTGATGGAGAACCCTTCTTAAATATTTTTTTTGTCACATTAATAAGTTCTATTTGACACAGAAATATTATTCTTTGGAATCGGATCATCAAAATGTAATTTGGATGAAATTTTGGAAGTTTTCGGATCAAGTTTATTTTTTGATGAATAGTGAAAATACTGCATTTTAATTCCAAACATCCTATTAATTTTATTTATTTATATGGTTAGATTAATTATTTAATTGTAATTAATGTTCAAATATATTATATTGTTAACATTTTATCCAATTTTGGTTATTGGAATTAATTTTACTTTAAAATTTGACATAAACAAGGGTCAATCTTTTGATAGTTATAATTACTTAAAAACACTCCTTTTGTTTTGATTGTGAGAATTAATTTTGAATTTACTTCTACCAACTCTGGGTTTTGAATTTGGAAAAATTGATTCCATATTTGTAATCAGGAGGTCCAAATTTTTTAAATAGGTAACTTATATTCCTAGGCATTATGAATTTTTAATTTAGTAAATATTTTATTTTCCAAGGTTAAAGGGTAAATCTAGAAAATAAGGTTAATAAAATAGTACTATAATAATATAAACTTACCCTAACATTTGTCTTAATCCTATTTCATAACACATATACTACGATGGGAATCCTTGGGTATATTTTGGGACTACATGGGGCCACATGGGAGTGATAAAGACACTTTATATTAATTTACTTAAAGTAAAGACAAAAATTGCATAAACAAATATCTTTTAGTAAATTAATTTTTACATAGAGTTATATAAGTTACCATTTGGACTATAAAAATTATTTGAAAATATAAAATGTTTTTCTACATCATGGTAATTTTTTTATAAATTTTCGAAATCAAATAAATGAAATTATTTATGACACAATAATGATTCAGTGTTGACCTCATTAATAAAATATTTTAATAAATATGATTATAAATATTAAAATAATATTTAAAACCTATCCAATTATAATTGGATAACTTTATTTCGACCACAAGTCCTCTATGTTTTTACTTTATTATGTTTTGGACATTTAGAATCCCAAAATCATTATGTAATAAAATAATCTTTTAACATATTCCTAAAGAGCCACTCATCCCCCTTATAAGATGCCCTCACATATAACTCATTCCTCACACTTCTCAAGCCCCTTTCCTCATCCAACCTCTACACAATTAATCTCCTGACATCCTTATCATCCTCTTATAATCCTTAACATAGGAAGAATTCACTTTAACCAACCCGTTTGGTTCAAAACAAAGGGAGTTACCCGATTTAAAGGTAACGTCTTCTTGTAAGTTATTTGGTTTTATTTTACTTCTCCAACCCCCTAAAATATTTTTATTATTTTATCATATAAAAACGAAAGTTTAATAAATATAATAGGATGTTTTTATTAGATGTAATCGAACTACACTTACAAAAACCTATATCTAATTGGTAAAGAACAAACTATTTCTGTTGATGGAAATCTAACAGCTCACGAAACGATGACTGTTAAATTATCTCCTACCACTTCTCATGGTGGATATTATATTTTAATTGTATTTAAATATGATATATATTATATTTATGTTTTATTTATGATTCTTTATATTCCATTTATATCATACCTTTTTGGTTTCCATTATTGGTAAAAATGATAATTTCATTTGATAAAATGTGGACTACCGCCCCTCAATGTGATATGACTCGTTAATGGCATATGTGGGATGTATAAAGGATGTAGTTCCTTATATTATTTATGATATTATACTGGAATTATAATATACATATGTATCATTATGATTTATTTCCATTAAAATAAGAAATAGAAATGAAAGTAGCATTCATGCATTCGTAAAACTTATCACCTCAATGGACGGTGCATTTAATTTCCTATCTCTAAATGTTTTATACTAGTGTAAATACATATATATACTGGATATATATGATATATATGACACCTAAATCTTGAATATAATTCTGGATATAATGATAATTTTACCACATGATCAACTTGTAATTATATGAAGTCTATTTTGGACTCAAGTACCAAATATCAACAAAATTAACATTATTAACTTAAATGATTACATAATGATTATAACATGGAAACAAGTGATTTAAAAGGAATGATAAAAATGAAAAAATGTTCTTAATCTGGTATAAATTAACTTTAGTTTAGTATTCAAGAGATTAAATAATGAATTGGTCAAGTCGGACACGAGGTATGGGACGTCGTCTCAATGTCCTTTCATTGAGGCATACTTTGGTTTAATACATGACTTTATTTTATATTCTATTTAAAAAAAATTTACATTTCATTTAATAAAAAATGAATAAGTTTCTACAATGTGTTTTACTAAATGACAAAAAGGAATGTTTCTTTTAACGTAAGTGGTTACAATGACCTTTCCACTGTCGCGAAAATTATTTTCTTTTTGGCTTCCTTAACAAGCCATACTGTTTTAAAATGTAAAATAAATACCACACACTATGTCATTTATTTTGGTGTAGAAAATGTTTTTGATAATGGATTTGTTATATCAATATATTTAAGTGATATACTATGATTTAAATGTAGAAATTTTTTCTTTTGATTATATATGTAGTATGTGTTAGGATTTTATAATGGTACTTGGAAATTTGATAGGTGGTTACGTGATAAACCAAATGAAAGGTGGTGTCGTGATAAAACATGATGGGTGGTTATGTTATAACCTCCAATTCATTGGGTATAGATATCGGCCATATAGCTATTCCTTTTACTGATATTTTTGGATTTCTACCGTATGGTTATTCCATTTAATTATGCTTATGTCTCAATTTACATTTATATATTATGTGTTTTTTATATGGGTTTAATGGTAATATTTTGGTTTAAAAAGGGTATGATATGATCTTTTATTTAGTGAAGAGTATTTTCTACTTCATAAAGGATAAAAGTATTACTTATGATAAATTATTCATGGTTTAATTATTTTTTTTGAAAGACTAACAGTTTTCCTTCTTCGTGTATCCGTTTCAGAGCTTTTAATGATAATACCAGGTTTTTGAAATGTTTTCCACATGACATAAAGTGGAATATAGTCAAGGATGTGATTAAATAAATGTCATTCTATAAAAAACATGGATGTAGACATGACTCTTTTTGTCAAGAATTTTTATTTTGTGAAAAAAATGAAACTGGGTAGATGAGTCTACATGTATTATTCATGTTTTTATGTATATGTTATGACTTAATTATATGAAGCCTTAAACCTAAAAAGATCCTCAATGTGAATTATTATCTTAATTCAAGAATATGCAATGTTTATAGATGGGTCATTAATGTTGGTATCAATGGTATATTTATACAACTTTAGGAGTTAGGGTATTGCAAAAATTAATATCCCTAAATTAATTTATGTTAATATTGAAATGATATAGAATTTACATATTACGATGTTTATTCTCATAAGTTATTTATATGATTAGAAGGGTTTTCCACAGAGGAAACTAGGAAGCTATGTTGGGATGACTTCTGGAGGAAGAAAACCTTCCAATTTAGCAACATCAGATTGTCAGAATCGGAACTGAATAGTTTGTTATTGTGATGGCACAATTGACTCACGCTATAAATGGTGGTGGTATCCATGCATGAGATCAACCATATCAACCATAGAGGAACATGTTTTTAGTGGAGAAATTCATGAGGCAACATCCCCCATCATTCAGTGGATCATATGACCCTGTGCTAGAAGAAGGGTGGATTAAAGAACTAGAAATGATTTTTGATGTCATGGGGTCTTCAGAACATCAAAAGGTTATTCAATATACTTACCATTTTGAAGTTGAGGATGATTAGTGGTGGTCGATGGTGAAAAATATCAGGGATAGTGAGGATATTGATTCTCTTGTTTGGGATGAATTCAAATGTATGTTTCTTGAGAAATACTTTCCCGAGGTAGTTAGTCTTATGATGGAAAACCAATTCAAAGAATTGAGGCAGAAGAATGACTCAGTGGAAGCTTATGAAAGAATGTTCACTCGATTGGCAATGTATGCTCAAAATTTAATCTGATATCTTGATAATAAGATAAATCAATTTTACTCAGGACTGAAGCAGTGATATCGAATAGCATTATCCTCTCGTAAGTTCAAAAGTTATGAAAAATTGTTTCGATGTGTAGAGAAGGAGAAAATGGAGTTTGCCAAGGATTAGGTATTCTTTTAAAAACAACATAATAAGTGGTCCTATTGGTAGGAAAAGGGAAAATATTCTTCATAGAATCGTTAAGGTAAGAAAACTAAATATCCATCTTATGAGAAGTGTGGTAAAAATAATCCTCGAGAATGTTTATCAATGTTTGTAAAGTGCTTCTGGTGTGGTAAGTCTGGTAATACTGCTCGTAACTGTATGGAAGATGATCATGCAGGAAATGAAAATCCATTGGTAAGATCTTTTAAGTGAAATGAAATGGGTCATTATGAAAATGTGTCTCCAACAAATAAGTCAACTGTGGGAAAGCAGCTAGAATACAAGAAAAATGTGTTGGTGAATTCCTTTACAACTAATTCAGCTGATGTTGGGCCATCAAATGAAGTAGTATCAGGTACACTTTTTGTTTGTTCAGATTATACTGAAGTGTTGTTGGATTCAGGGTCCATACATTCTTTTATTTCAGAGAAGTTTTTTATTAAATTGCGTATTCATCTCTAGATATGAATCATGAACTTATGGTAAAAATACCAAGAGGAAATGATGAAACAAAAATAAATTATAAGAACATTCATGTCCTTATGTGATGAAATAATCTACCGACAAACCCGGTTGTTTTCCTCTAGTAGAGATTTATGTGATTTTGGGTAGGGAGTGGCTTTCTTTTTATCATGATAAAATTTAATACACAACTAATTAGGTTTCTTTTCAAAAATATTTTTAGTTTGTGAACAAGAATGAAACCTTACTTTTGATAACATATCAGGAAGCTGACAGACTAGTAAAATATAGAAATGAATGTTACCATGAACATATTCTTGAAATTAAAGGAACTATTCATATTAATGATATGCTAGTGGTAAATGTGTATCTTTTTGTTTTTCATGATGATTTGCCTGGTATTATACCTAATCAGGATGTTGAATTTACTATTTACATTGTTCTTGATGCTAAGAAAATTTTGATACCCCCTTATCGAATGTCTCAAATTGAACTTTTAGAGTTAAATAAGAAATTATAGGAGTTTCTAGACAATGCCTTAATTTAACCTAGAACATCACCATAAGGTGATCCTATATTTTTTGATAAAAAGAAAGATGGTTTAATGAGACTTTTCATTGATTATAGAGCATTTAATAACTTCACTGTTAAGAACATGTATCCTTTGACTCATATCGATGATTTGTTTGATCAACTATGGGGAACCCATTATTTTTCGAATATTGAAAAGAGCCTAGGGTACCATCAATTGAATGTAATGTAAGTTTACATTCCAATGACTACATTTCATACTAGATATTTCCATTATGAAATTATAGTTATGCCTTTTGGTTTAACCAATGAACCTACTATATTCATGGATCTTATGAATCGAATTATCTATTAGTTCTTTGATAAGTTTGTTGTTGTTTTTATTGATGATATTTTAGTTTATTCAAAAATTAATTACGAACATGAACTTCATTTAAGGGTTGTCTTTCAAACCTTAAATAAAAAATACAGTATTTGGGAAATTTAGCAAGTGTGAGTTTTGGATACATAAAATTTCTTTGCTTGGTCACATTGATTAAAAAAATTGAATAATTGATGATCTTTCTAAAACAAAAGTTCTTGATGAATGGCCAAGACCCACAAATATAACCCAGATCCACAATTTTCTAGGTTTTGATGTTTATTACTGGAGGTTTGTTGAAATTGTTTGTCTGTTTTCTAGTCCAATAACTTTTTTAACTCAATTAGTTGTTACATTCATTTGGACAAAAGAAAGTGATTATTGATTTTAGGAATTGAAAAGAATATTGGTGAATGCTCATGTTTTGGTACTGCATTCCAGAAATGGTGAGTTTGTTATCTACAATAATGCTTCATTGAAAGGAATTGGTTGTGTCCTTATGCAGAATGATTAGGTAATTTCTTATGATTCACGTCGGTTGAAACCTCATGAGTTAAATAACCCTACACATGATTTGGAATAAGATACTACTGTTTTTGCTTTAAAAATTTAGAGGCATCATTGGTTTGGATTGTAGTGTGAAATATATAATGATATCAAAAGATTGAAGTATATATTCACTCAGAAATAATTGAACATGAGATAGAGGAGATGGTTGGAATTAATCAAGGATTATGATGGAAACATATTTTACCATCTGGGAAAAGAAAATACAGTGGCTGATGCTTTGTTTCAAAAAAGTAATGCTACATTGACCATGCAATGTATGGAATAAGATACTTTGGTTTTTTATTTGATAAAATTTGGAATTAATGTTTTTGGTGTACGAAATTATTGTGTTTTGTTTTAGGAGTCAGTGAAATCATCTCTATCAGACAGAATAAAGCAAGCACAGTAGGAAGATAGTGAGTTTCAGAAAAAGGTATAGTTGGTTCAAAAGGATAAGTTGTCTGAATTTAACATTGATAATGATTGTGTTTCAAGGTTTGGGAAAAATATTATATTTTCCTAGTGATTCACATTTGAAGAATGAGTTGTTATGTGATTCTCATAGTTCCCCATTTTTAGTTAATCCGAGCAGTACTAAGGTGTATAAAGATCTTCGGGAGTATTACCGCTGGGATGGAATGAAAATAGATATTTCTAACTATACTATGAAGTGTTTGACTTGTCAACAGGTTATAACAGAGTGACAGTTACATAAAGGGATGCTTCAGCCATTACCAGTGCAAGAGTGGAAATGGGAAAATAAATATATGGACTTCGTTTTAGGATTACTAAACTCATCTGAAGGTATTAATGAAATCTAGGTTATAGTTGATGGATTTACTAAATCTGCTCATTTCCTTCCTATTCAAGATACTTTGTCTTTAGATAAAATTTCTCGGTTGTATATTAAAGATATACTCTGGTTTCTTGGAGTTCCCCTCTTCATTTTATCTGATAGTCATCCTAGGTTTACTTCCAACTTTTGGAAATGATTTTAGAAGTATATGGGTGCTGAGTTAAATTTTAGTACATCTTTTCATCCACAATCAAATGGGTAGTCAGAATGAACAATTCAGACCTTGGAAGATATGCTACGTTCTTGTTCATTGGATTACCAGGGAATTTTATAACAACATATTTATTTAGTTAAATTTTCTTATTATAATATTTTAATTCCATTATAATGATGGCTCCATTTTAGGAATTTTATTGGAAATGGTGTTGAACTCTAGATTTTGGGGACGATGTAGGTGAAAGGAAGCTGATGGGACAAAAACTGGTAGAAGAGATGGTAGAAAAAGATTAGTTGATTCAGAAGCGCATGAGATCAGCTTAGAGCTGGTAGAAATGTTATGTGGATAATCGGAGGATGGATCATTATTTTGAGGTAGGCGATCATTTCATTCTCAAATTTTATCCATGGAAATGTGTGATGCATTTTGGTAAGAAGTGAAAGTCGAGTGTGAGGTTCATTGGACCTTATGAAATCATGGATATTGTTAGATTAATTTCGTATATAGTGCCTTTACCTCCATGTTTGTCCTAGGTAAACAACATTTTTCATATTGAAATATTGAGAATGTGTATTCCACATCCATCTCATGTTTTATGTTCAGAGGTAGTTCAGTTGTAAGAGAATCTCTCTTATGATGAACAATCGGTCTAGATTTTTGACTCGAGTGTGAATGTATTACGGAATGAGTTAATTATCTAGGTAAAGGTTTTGTGGAAAAATAATATTCATTAAGAGGAAATGTGAGAATTTGAAAATGCTATGAGGGTGAAATACCTCCATTTATTTGATAATTGAATAAAATTGTGAGGACATAATTCCCAAAATGGGGGAAGGGTGTAACATCCCAGGTAAATGAAGAAATAATACATTTTCTTATTAATTAATATTTTGTGAATTGAATATCTATTTTACCTTAAAAGGGTTTTCTATATTTGATGGTGTACCTGATATGCAACAACGGGTTTCTTTGAAATCATATATTGCATAATAATAATATAATATTATTATTTTAAATGGTATTTATCACCTAGCCGTTGTATTGGAGGGAATGAACAGAACTAACTACAATATTATAATACATGTTTTATAAAAGTTTTTACATTTATCCAATAAAATTTAGAGGCTTAAAATGAGAATTAATCCAATTTTATACACAATTACTCTAATATTCATTGAAAGGGTGATCTACTGCCTTTTAATGGAGAACCTTTTTTAAATATTGTTTTTGACACTTTTCTATGTTCTATTTTACCAAATAAAATATTATTCATTAGAATTTATACATCGAAATATAATTTTGATGAGATTTTGTTATTTTTATGATAAAGTTCATTTTTTTGATGAATAGTAAAAAATACTATATTTTAATTCAAAACTGCATTTTAATTTAATTTATTTATATGGATAGATTTTCATTTTAACTAGTTTCAATGTGTTATTAGATTATATTTTTTACCTTATAATCCAATTTTGGTTATTGGAATTAATTTAACATTTAAATTTAACATAAACATGTGTCAATCTTTTAATAGTTATTATTTCTTAAAAAAATACTTTTTTTTGATAGCATCAATTAATTTTAAATAAATCTCTACCACTTATGTGTTTTCAATTATAAATAATGAACAAAATATTTGTAATAAGGAGGTAGAAATTATGTAAATATATAATTTTTATTTTTAGACATTATGAATGTTTACTTTAGTAAATTATTTAGTTACCATGGTTAAAGGATAAATCTGTTAATTAAGGGTAAACCAATATTAATATAATACTATAAAATTACCCTAACACGTGTCCTAATCCTATATTATGATACATATACAACCATAGGAATCATTGGGGTCGATTTTGGGACCCCATGGTGCTACTTGTGGGTGATAATGACATTTTAGTTTAATTAAATTAATGTAAAGGAAAAAATGACATAAATAAATATCTTTTAGTAAATTAATATTTTCATAGAGTTATAAAAGTTATCTTTTAGACTATAAATATTAAAAGGTAATCTAAAATGTGTTCCTACACCATGGTAATTTTTTTTATATATTTTATGTAGAGACCCGAAGCTTATCGTACATGGACATTACATTACTTTTGCGGAATACTTAGTACATAACAAAAACACACACAGAAGGATCGTAATAGTTTAGTGTCTTTGGAAACTCGGAACGTAATCTTCTAATCGTGGTGAAAGATCTTCAATATCTCCCATAAAGACCTTCCCTTTTTTTTACCTAAAACCTTTCTTTATATCCTGTGGAAAAAAACATAAAAGGGTGAGCTCAAATGCTCAGTAAGGGTAAACAAAAGAAAATCAATCACATCACATTCATAAGAACATAACTCTTGGAAATCTTAACCTGCAAAAGAGAGCATAATTTCATAACATGGGATAAATCATAGTAGTGAAATGTAATACCAATAATCATAACTTAAAACATGAAACTTTGTGGCATACACACATAATCATAGAGAATCATTTCCTGTTAGTCAAGACTCATTGCCAAGACTATCTTAGTGGACAAAGTCCCTTTCTGAATCGAGTATCCCTCGTTTCAGTCATGTTTCACTGAACCGGTATAACCTACCATTTCAGCCATGTCTATCTCATGAGATATAAAATCTTTACCCAATGCATTGGAGGGAGATATAGGTCCCACCCATCTCATAATGATACCATTCTTATGTGTGCCACAAAATCATAAATCATACATCATTGCATAACCCATGTAATAAAAATGGGATTCTTAAACAACATGACATCATAAAATCATTCATATAAGATAAAGGAATTCATAAACATAATTCCATCACAACATAGTCAAATCAATGTAAAAATATGGATAGAAACAGAACCCTTTATTATCTTAGATGGAAAATAATTTTGATAAAACACTTGAATTGAATTATTGAGAAAAATATCCTTTCTTCTTCAAAATCAATTTCTTTTCATAAAAAATCATGCAATTTTAAAAGAAAGAGATTTTATTGAAAATAGTCATGAAATATTTTGGAGGAAGGTTCATGAAAATAAGGCTTTATAAAACCTTAAAAATCCGTTCGTGCCGTATAAGTTAAAAAAAACATTCTTCTCGTACTTTTGTCAGAAAGTCAAAAAGTACCTCGTATGAAAAAAAAAACGAAAAAAGATTTCTTTCATATCCTTTACTAAAAACTCACCGAAGGGTAAAATTGTATTTAAACAATTGTAGGTGGATGGAAATAATATTACATATTGAGAAAACATGGATGTGGATGATAAAATACACCCCAGTAAATACCAAAGTATAAACAATCTCGGATAAAAATGAGATTGTGATATTTCCTTTACCTTAGGTCCGACTTGCTTTGTAAGTGTCCGAACCTCCTGTATAATGATTTAAATCATGTTATTGACTTATTACAGAATCATATTCATTGTTATGATATCATATATGGTTCACTTATGACATTATATTACCCGTTCTTTTGTAAATTCCATGTTAAAGAAGCGTTTTGGGTAAAATCGTTTCATTTATCGTAGGTGTTTTGACTTGTTGTTCTTGACATCATTATTACTTATATCATGATTTACTTACTTCCAGAATATAAAATATGATTTATATATCATATATATTCAGTATATATATATATAATAGATAGATAAATAAAATGAAAAACACCGTTCATGGAGACGGTAGTCCGTACGTACGCATGAACGCTGTTTTCCTTTCCTTATTGTCTTGAAATGGAAGTAAGTAGATGACATACATATGTATATATATACATAAATCCAGTAGCTTTATAATGTCATATATTTCATTATTATTTCTTATATATACATTATAATCATTCTTAAATGGTTAACATGGAGAATGAATCTCATCGCGTTGTGGAGACGGTATTCCGTACGTACGCACGAGCGATGATATCATTTCTATAAATATTGAATTGAATTGGAGTGGATTATACAATATATCAGAATCAATATGATGTTGTAATAACTATGTATAGTTATTCTTTACACCATTATACCCATCCATGTAAGGTGGTGGTGGAAAATAGATTACACCACGGCGTGGAGACGGTATTCCGTACGTACGCACGCGTGGTGATTTCTTTTTCCGTAGGATGGATAGATGGTGAAATAGGGTTGTTTCATACTTATAATAGCATATCAGTATATGAGTGATACTGATGTTATTACTTCATAATGAAACAACCTAAGAAGAATAAGTGGAAGAAGAAATAAAGATGAAAGAATTGGTAACAGTAATTACCTCTTCTTTGAAGTGCCTCTTTGAGACCTCCTCTTAGGGCACTAAAATTGGTCTTTGAGGAAGACCAGAACCTCTAGGATGTTTCTAGGGAAGTGGAGAAGAGATTTTGGCAGGGGTTGGCCGAGCTTGAGTGCTCAAATTGGTGTGAGGAGGAGGGGGAGGAGGTGTCCTTTTATAGGGGAGGAGAGGGGCACCTTAGGAATATCTCAAAATATTATTTTATATTAAAGTCAAAATCGGTTTATAATGGTTCCAAAGGGTCTTATTTCGAAGCTAAAGTGGGGATGGGTCGAAATCCTATCAACCAATAGGATTTAGACAAGTTTAGGGTTTTATGTTAACCTTATCAATTAAATTTAACTCTAAGTTAAATAATTTAACTTTTACCGTGTCTTTTTGTTTTCTTTCACTATATGGTTAATAAACTTACTATAACATGCCAAAAGAACCCCAAATTGTATATCATTAATACATATATCCTTATCTAAGTCATTTGGACGAACCTTAGATTTTTTGGAATAAAATAACAATTAATAATATAATATTTGATTTAAAAACTATTTTGTGTCAATTTTGACACTATTTGATATATGATTTTTGTGAAAGTCATAACAGAATTATATGTTCGAACCAAGTTGATTAAATCAACACTAATATATCATAGTAACCTATAAAAGTAGTGGAATTCATAAAAAGTCTTAAATTACATTTATTTTGGTATTTATATTGTCAATTATGTCAATATTTCATTAATAAGATAATTACTGCATCATATTTGTGTCATAAATAAATTATATTATTTGATGTCTAAAAATTACAAATAAAATACCATCATGTAGAAAATCTTTTTATCTTTCTAATGAATATTTATAGTCGAATTTATCTTATGTATAACCCCATATTAAAAATGATTTACTTATTAAACTTTGATTTTAACTATTTTAACCCTTCTTTAAATAAATTAATAATAAATGTCCTAATCTAATCCAAGTGGGCGTAAATGGTCATATTTTATTCCTAAGTTTGTTTTTAGTCGAATTACACTTGTCCAATAGAATTAGGACATGTGCTAGGGTAATATTAATATCATATTTACCCTTAGTTAACCTATTTACTATTAATCGTGGTAAAAAAAAGTAAAAAGTTACTATTCACCAAAAAAATTATTTTCATCTCATTGAACCACATTTTAGTCCTTGATATTAACCGTGTCTCTCGGATTTTCGAAATTCCATTCACAGAAGCGGTAAAATTAAGTTTTATGCAAAATTCAGTTTTTAACCTACCACTTAGTAGTTTCATTATTCATCAAAAATTGATGTTTTTCAGAACAATGCCAAAATTTCATCCCAATCTATATTTCATATTCCGAATTCAAAAATGAAGTCTATTTTACCAAATTCATAACATAAAAGTTGCATTAATTAATTTTATAATTAAATCCCGCTGTTAAAACAAATAGCGTGTTTTTAAGAAACAATATCTATCAAAAGATTGACACTTGTTTATGTCTAGTTTAAATGTGAAATTACATCCAATGACCAACATTGTATTAAATTGTAAAAATATATTCTAAATATACTTTAAAACCACTAAAATTAATGATTTATCACTATTAATTATTTCGATTAAAAAAGTTGTTTTTAATTATAATTTAGTAATTTTCACTATTCATCAGAATATGAAAGTTATCCGAAAAGTACCAAAATTTCACCTTAGGCTAAATTCGATACTCCGAATCCAAAAATGAAGTCCATTTTGAGAGTTAAAATTTCTAAAATTTAAAAAGTGGTTATTACTATTCATAACGGCTAGTTTTAATAATATTTTAATAGCATATCATTGTTTCGTGAAACTCAGGATTACGTACCACACACGCTATCGAGGAAGGTTGCGATGTAATGCAAGGCAAGTCAAGGATGCGTGTTGTGCAAGCTCCTTTTGGTGTAGCATATAACACAAGACATTAGTAAAATAAAAAAGAATATTTTTCATAAAATCTCGGGCTGTTACATTCTACACCCCTTAAAATGAATTTCGCCCTCGAAATTCGTCGGGGTTATAAATGGTTTACTATTCGAAAGTTTCTTTAATAGAAACCCACATCGTAAAAGGGAATACCAAAACTAATTTTTTAAAAACAAAAGTATGAAACTTAACGGTTACCCAAATAAACTAATCATTGGGTTTCCACATAGGTGAACATATGGATATGGAAGAGAAATCTAACCATCATGTTCTGATGGAGAGTGGTAGAGAACATGGCTATGGAAAAGCCAATAATCACAAATCCATAGATTTGTGATGATATAAGGTACCATCTGATTCATCAGGTATAAGATCACTAGGACAACATTTTTGGTTTTCAAGATCATTTCCCTAAAGTTGAAAATTTGAATTAGAATAAATACTTACTTTATTTTGGTACAATCTCACTGTTTTTCGTGCCTTGAACAATTTCCACTTCATCTCTTAAATAAATGAAGTTGAATTTGTTATTCATGAAGTGTTAACAGATCATGTGATAGAATGACTGTTCATTCCATCTGTCTCAAAAAAAAGGTTAGCAAAAGTTATTAAATATACATAAGTCATTCTATAGTGAGATTAATCATATATGGTTCCTAAAATGGACTTATACTTCATATATCATGCTGCTTAATATAATAAAACTAGTTTCTACTAAACAGGGACTTCCTGTAGGCCAGTGGTAGGCGATAAAGGCCAGTCGCACTTCGGTTGTGGGTTCGATTCCCACAGCCTTGTCCGAAGCGATGGGCTGTCGCCCGTCCTGCAGGTTGTCCTTTATCCAAAACTATATAACATCCCATCAATAATATCGAAAAAAACAAACAATACTAACTTATGTCCAACATAATCCATTCCAATCTTTAGGCTTATCCATAATACTGCAGTCGACTCTCATAATATAGTGAAAACGATTACCAGAGATTTAACACCATCGTCGATCCCCATATATCATAAGATATGTTTTGTTGGTCACATTCCAAACATTCAAAGTCCTTAATCGTGTATTCTCTTGAATACCTTAGTGAAAACATGAATGCAGTTAAAAGTTAACACTTTCCACATACCAAAATCCTCAAAATTCTATATACTCAAACCATGATATCACTTAGTCCTTATATCAATCATGAGCTCATGAACATTTCATTTTCTCGTCTTCATTATGCGCATATCATCTTATTTCCAAAAAATATCTCAATCACTTTGAATACCACATCAATAAATATTGCAATACTCAATGATACAACATTATTTTCGAATCCCATTACATAAACACATAATCATTCCACCACATCGTTGTCATATTCAACATTGCCAATATTGATCGCATGTGATTTCCCTTTGTCCTTTGCCTTCAGTGGTTGCTCATGTTGATCATCACTAACCCTTGGATTAGGGCAATTCTTAGCATAATGCCCCATTTCCTTGCACTTGAAGCATTGAAGTGTTGGCGGTGCGTTCTCTACAGTGTTTGCTTTATTCACATCATTAGAAACCCTTTTTCCATTACTTCGACACTCAGCTGCTCGATGACCTTCTTTTCCACACTTAAAACATTTTCTAGTCCCTTTAAGAGAATCTCCACCATGCTTCTTTCCACACTTTGTGCATAAGGAAACATTCATCTTCTTTTCACCATTATTCTGAGATTTCTCCTTGAACTCCATCTTACGTTTCTTGTCAAAACCATGAGATGGATATGTAACACCAACTTCCATTTTACCTTGATAGCACAACGCACAATTTCTTCATAGCTACTGAAGTCTCTTATAGCTAATGCCCTTCGAAGACTTGGTTTTAAGCCACTGAAAAATTGATCAACTTTACTTTCAGGTTGGATGATAATTCCAGAAGCATACCTTGCAAGTCTTGTAAAATTTGCTTCATAGGTACCAACAGATTCATCGTCCCTTTGCTTCAGTTCAAGAAACTCTTTCTCCATCTTTGTTCGAAGAATATGAGGGAAGTACTTATTGAAAAATAAGTTCTTGAACTCGTCCCATTCCATAGACTCAATTTCACCCCTTTGCCTTGTATTCTTAATAAGATTCCACCATTGATCAGAATCTCCTTCCAAACGATACACTGCTAGGATGACTTTATCATGTTCAGAACATTGAAGAACAGAAAATATCTTTTCAGTAGTACTAATCCATTGTTCAGCAACTAATGGATCAGTAGACCCACTGAAAGAAGGTGGACGCTGCCTCATGAAGGATTCAACAGAATGTTGCTCCTTCCTTTGCTCGTTTGGAAGTCCTGCATGATTCATAGCTTGAGAAAGTTGTGTGAGAATGGCTACAAGATTTTTCATTCCAGCTCCTATATCGTTTGGTTGCTCAGGGGGACAATCATTGCATTGCCCATCACATTCCGCATTAACACAGTTCTTTCGGGTTCCAGCCATCGTCTAAACCCCCAAAAGAATAGTGTGAGAGGCAAAAATCATGCTACGGAAAAAAACATAATAAAGGGTTGGTACCCTCAATATCTAACATCTTAGGTTAAATTCGATGATCGTTAGCGCAATTCTAGGACTATAACCTATACGTATACTTAACCTTAGAGACATCCCTAGACATACCTTAGAAATATCTCTAGGGATCTCACTAACGTTTTCGCATCCTAGTTTCCAAAGGTTGACTAATCCTTTCCTCTGATACCAACTGTAGAGACCTGAATCTTATCGTACATGGACATTACATTACTTTTGCGGAATACTTAGTACATAACAAAAACACACACAGAAGGATCGTAATAGTTTAGTGTCTTTGGAAACTCGGAACGTAATCTTCTAATCGTGGTGAAAGATCTTCAATATCTCCCATAAATACCTTCCCTTTTTTTTACCTAAAACCTTTCTTTATATCCTGGGGAAAAAAACATAAAAGGGTGAGCTCAAATGCTCAGTAAGGGTAAACAAAAGAAAATCAATCACATCACATTCATAAGAACATAACTCTTGGAAATCTTAACCTGCAAAAAAGAGCATAATTTCATAACATGGGATAAATCATAGTAGTGAAATGTAATACCAATAATCATAACTTAAAACATGAAACATTGTGGCATACAAACATAATCATAGAGAATCATTTCCTGTTAGTCAAGACTCATTGCCAAGACTATCTTAGTGGACAAAGTCTCTTTCTGAATCGAGTAGCCCTCGTTTCAGTCCTGTTTCACTGAACCGGTATAACCTACCATTTCAGCCATGTCTATCTCATGAGATATAAAATCTTTACCCAATGAATTGGAGGGAGATATAGGTCCCACCCATCTCATAATGATACCATTCTTATGTGTGCCACAAAATCATAAATCATACATCATTGCATAACCCATGTAATAAAAATGGGATTCTTAAACAACATGACATCATAAAATCATTCATATAAGATAAAGGAATTCATAAACATAATTCCATCACAACATAGTCAAATCAATGTAAAAATATGGATAGAAACATAACCCTTTATTATCTTAGATGGAAAATAATTTTGATAAAACACTTGAATTGAATTCTTGAGGAAAATATCCTTTCTTCTTCAAAATCAATTTCTTTTCATAAAACATCATGCAATTTTAAAAGAAAGAGATTTTATTGAAAATAGTCATGAAATATTTTGGAGGAAGGTTCATGAAAATAAGGCTTTATAAAACCGTAAAAATCCGTTCGTGCCGTATAAGTTAAAAAAAACATTCTTCTCGTACTTTTGTCAGAAAGTCAAAAAGTACCTCGTATGAAAAAAAAACGAAAAAAGATTTCTTTCATATCCTTTACTAAAAACTCACCGAAGGGTAAAATTGTATTTAAACAATTTTAGGTGGATGGAAATAATATTACATATTGAGAAAACATGGATGTGGATGATAAAATACACCCCAGTAAATACCAAAGTATAAACAATCTCGGATAAAAATGAGATTGTGATATTTCCCTTACCTTAGGTCCGACTTGCTTTGTAAGTGTCCGAACCTCCTATATAATGATTTAAATAATGTTATTGACTTATTACATAATCATATTCATTGTTATGATATCATATATGGTTCACTTATGACATTATATTACCCGTTCTTTTGTAAATTCCATGTTAAAGAAGCGTTTTGGGTAAAATCGTTTCATTTATCGTAGGTGTTTTGACTTGTTGTTCTTGACATCATTATTACTTATATCATTATTTACTTACTTACAGAATATAAAATATGATTTATATATCATATATATTCAGTATATATATATATATAATAGGTAGATAAATAAAATGAAAAACACCGTTCATGGAGACGGTAGTCCGTACGTACGCATGAACGCTGTTTTCCTTTCCTTATTGTCTTGAAATGGAAGTAAGTAGATGACATACATATGTATATATATACATAAATCCAGTAGCTTTATAATGTCATATATTTCATTATTATTTCTTATATATACATTATAATCATTCTTAAATGGTTAACATGGAGAATGAATCTCATCGCGTCGTGGAGACGGTATTCCGTACGTACGCACGAGCGATGATATCATTTCTATAAATATTGAATTGAATTGGAGTGGATTATACAATATATCAGAATCAATATGATGTTGTAATAACTATGTATAGTTATTCTTTACACCATTATACCCATCCATGTAAGGTGGTGGTGGAAAATAGATTACACCACGGCGTGGAGACGGTATTCCGTACGTACGCACGCGCGGTGATTTCTTTTTCCGTAGGATGGATAGATGGTGAAATAGGGTTGTTTCATACTTATAATAACATATCAGTATATGAGTGATACTGATGTTATTACTTCATAATGAAACAACCTAATAAGAAGAAGTGGAAGAAGAAATAAAGATGAAAGAATTGGTAACGGTAATTACCTCTTCTTTGAAGTGCCTCTTTGAGACCTCCTCTTAGGGCACTAAAATTGGTCTTTGAGGAAGAACAGAACCTCTAGGATGTTTCTAGGGAAGTGGAGAAGAGATTTTGGCAGGGGTTGGCCGAGCTTGAGTGCTCAAATTGGTGTGAGGAGGAGGGGGAGGAGGTGTCCTTTTATAGGGGAGGAGAGGGGCACCTTAGGAATATCGCAAAATATTATTTTATATTAAAGTCAAAATCGGTTTATAATGGTTCCAAAGGGTCTTATTTCGAAGCTAAAGTGGGGATGGGTCGAAATCCTATCAACCAATAGGATTTAGACAAGTTTAGGGTATTATTTTAACCTTATCAATTAAATTTAACTCTAAGTTAAATAATTTAACTTTTACCGTGTCTTTTTGTTTTCTTTCACTATATGGTTAATAAACTTACTATAACATGCCAAACGAACCCCAAATTGTATATTATTAATACATATATCCTTATCTAAGTCATTTGGCCGAACCTTAGATTTTTAGGAATAAAATAACAATTAATAATATAATATTTGATTTAAAAACTATTTTGTGTCAATTTTGACACTATTTGATATATGATTTTTGTGAAAGTCATAACAGAATTATATGTTCTAACCAAGTTGATTAAATCAACACTAATATATTATAGTAACCTAGAAAATTAGTGGAATTCATAAAAAGTCTTAAATTACATTTATTTTGGTATTTATATTATCAATTATGTCAATATTTCATTAATAAGATAATTACTGCATCATATTTGTGTCATAAATAAATTATATTATTTGATGTCTAAAAATTACAAATAAAATACCATCATGTAGGAAATATTTTTATATTTCTAATGAATATTTATAGTCGAATTTATCTTATGTATAACCCCATATTAAAAATGATTTACTTATTAAACTTTGATTTTAACTATTTTAACCCTTCTTTAAATAAATTAATAATAAATGTCCTAATCTAATCCAAGTGGGCCTAAATGGTCATATTTTATTCCTAAGTTTGTTTTTAGTCGAATTACACTTGTCCAATAGAATTAGGACATGTGTTATGGTAATATTAATATCATATTTACCCTTAGTTACCCTAATTACTATTAACCGTGGTAAAAAAAGTAAAAAGTTACTATTCACCAAAAAATTATTTTCATCTCATTGAACCAAATTTTAGTCCTTGATATTAACCGTGTCTCTCGGATTTTCAAAATTCCATTCACAGAAGCGGTAAAATTAAGTTTTATGCAAAATTCAGTTTTTAACCTACCACTTAGTAGTTTCACTATTCATAAAAAATTGATGTTTTTCAGAACAATGCCAAAATTTCATCCCAAGCTATATTTCATATTCCGAATTCAAAAATGAAGTCTATTTTACCAAATTCATAACATAAAAGTTGCATTAATTAATTTTATAATTAAATCCCGCTGTTAAAACAAATAGCGTGTTTTTAAGAAACAATATCTATCAAAAGATTGACACTTGTTTATGTCTAGTTTAAATGTGAAATTACATCCAATGACCAACATTGTATTAAATTGTAAAAATATATTCTAAATATACTTTAAAACCAGTCAAATTAATTATTTATCACTATTAATTATTTCGATTAAAAAAGTTGTTTTTAATTATAATTTAGTAATTTTCACTTTTCATCAGAATATGAAAGTTATCCGAAAAGTACCAAAATTTCACCTTAGGCTAAATTCGATACTCCGAATCCAAAAATGAAGTCCATTTTGAGAGTTAAAATTTCTAAAATTTAAAAAGTGGTTATTACTATTCATAACGGCTAGTTTTAATAATATTTTAATAGCATATCATTGTTTCGTGAAACTCAGGATTACGTACCACACACGCTATCGAGGAAGGTTGCGATGTAATGCAAGGCAAGTCAAGGATGCGTGTTGTGCAAGATCCTTTTGGTGTAGCGTATAACACAAGACATTAGTAAAATAAAAAAGAATATTTTTCATAAAATCTCGGGCTGTTACATTTTAGACATCAAATAAGTTAAATTATTTAAGACTCTATAATGATGTAGTGTTTAGCTCATTAATAAAATATTTAAATAAACAAGATTATAACGGTTAAAATAATAATAAAAACCTGTAAAATTCTAAATTGTTGATTTTATTTCGACCATGAGTTATCTTATCTTCCACTTTAATATGTTTTGGAAATTTATAAACCGAAAATAATTATGTAATAACATAATATTTTCACACATTCCTAAAGATCCGCTCCTCCCCTTATAAAAATCCCTTCACCTCTATCCCATTCCTCACCCCTCTCAAGCCCCCTGGATCATCCAATCTCTGACCAATTAAGCTCAATACATACCTCTACTTTTACTAGAAGACTTAACTTAAGCATAAGGCACTTCATCAAACCCTTTTGGTTCAGTCCAATGGGACTTAACCGATTTAAAGGTAACGTCTTCTCTTAAGTTATTTTGTTTTATTTTACTTCTCCATCCCCATAAACTCTTTTTATTTATTTCTTTTATAAAAACATATGTATCCTAAATGTACTATGATGTTGTTATGATATGGATTCGAACTACACTTACACACACCTCCGTCTAATGTGTAAAGAAAATATTGTTTCTGTGGATGGAAAACTAACGCCTCACGGAACAATGATTGTTCATTTATCTCCTAACGCCTCTCATAGTGGCCATTATGATTGAACTGTATTTATATATGATATATATAATGTTTATGGTTTCTTTATGATTTTGTATTTTCCATTTATAGCATACCATTATGGTTTCCATTAAGGGGAAACACGATAATTTCATTTGAGGATGTGCGGACTACCGCCCCCTCAAAGTTATATGAATCGTTAATTATATATGTGGTAAATATAAAGGATAGAGTCAATTATATTATATATAATATTATACTGGAATTATAATATACTTATGTATCATTTTGTTTTAATTCCATTATAATAAGAAATAGAAATGAAAGTAGTGTTCATGCGTACGTAAGACTTACCGTCTCCATGAATAGTGAATTTCATTTCTTATCTCTAAATGTTATGTACTATTGTAAATACCTGTATATATTGGATATATATTATATATATGATATCTAAATCATGAATATAATTCTGGATATATTGAAATTTTTACCACAAGAACAACTTGTAATTATAAGATGTCCATTTTTGACTCATGTACCCAATATCGACCAAACGGCCATTAGAAACTTAAATGATTACATAATGTTTATAACTATGTAATAATTTATTTAAATTGAATGATAAAAATTAAAAAATAATCTTAAGAAATAATAAATTAACTTTTGATTATTATTCAAGAGATTAAAGAGCGAACGGGTCATGTCAGACCTGAGGTAAGGGACTTCATCTCAATCTCATTTCAATGAGGAATATTATGGTTTAATACATGAAATTATTTTATATGTTGTATAAAAACCTTTTAATTTTTCTTTCATTCAATAGTATTATTTTATAAATAGCGTTTTACCAAATGACAAAAAGGAATGTTTATTTTAACTTAAGCGGTGACAATGACCTTTCTGCAGCCTCGAGTATTATTTTCTCATTGGTATACTTAATTGGTCGTAATGTTTTTAAAATGAAAAATAAATACCATATACTATTTTTTTTTATTTAAAATGGGTTTGATAATAGATTTTTTAAGTCAATATATTTTAGTGATATTTTGTGATTGAAATTTGGAAATGTTTTCTTTCCTTTAAATTTGTTGTATGTGTGATGATTTAAAAATGGTACTTAGACATTTGATGGGTGGTTAAGTGACAAACCAAATGACGGGTGGTTCTGTGATAAACTTGCACGGGTGGTTACATTATTACCTCCAATGCATTGGGTCTGAATTTCAATTGTATTGCTATTCCATTTACTGATATGTGTGGAAGACAACTTCATGGTTATTGCATTTAAGTATGTTTATGTCCCATGTTTCCTTTATATGTTATGTGTTATTTATATGGGTTTTATAGTAATCTTTTGGTTACAAAATGGTATGAAATTATTTTTTTTCAGTGAAGAGAATTTACATCTTCATAAAGGGGAAAATTACTACTTATGATAAAGTATTCATGGTTTAATTATTGTTTTCAAAAACTAACAGTTTTACATCATTGTGTATCCCGTACATAGATTTTGATTCTCATCCCAAGTTTTTGAGATGTTTTTTACGGGATATAATGTGGAATAGGGTCAAGGATGGGATCAGGGAAAAGTCATGTTGTCTAAAACATGGATATAGGCATTACTATTTTTTCATGAATTTTTATATTGTGAAAAAATGGAAACTATGTAGATGTGTCTACGTGTAATATTAAAGTTGTTATGTATTTTTTATGACCTAATTCAATAATTCTCTAAACCTGAAAAGATCCTTAATGTGAATTATTTTCTTAATTCAAGAATATTCAATGTTTAAGGTCGGGTCCTTGTTGATGTTTTCTTAATATTCCCTTATTTAACATGGGGTATGTCGTGAGTTTAACATCTAACAGGGATGGATAGAAGATATTATAATAGAAATGGGATTGGACCAGATAGGTATGTACCAATGAGAGTGCACATAGAATATTTTACCAAAGGGATGTGTTAGAACACCCAATAAAGACAGACATAAGAGGGTGTGTACCACAAATTGGAAGGTCTCACACAGTAAAAGATGATCTGGATATCATAATGTTTGGATTAATGGATGGGGGCCCAATAAATGTATCCCTTAGGATTACAATATGTAGGGATTGAACCTCATAGAAATGTATAATATACCCTATTTAAAAGACAGATATCAAAACCCACAAAGCTGGAGAGGGTGCGTCAAGTGATCAAGGTGTACAAAATGGAAAACTACTTAGAAGCATGATAGGGAGTACACGTGGATATAAGACGAGACAATACAAAGATCACTAGTATAAACTGGGCTTACACATGGTTAACTACCCAAATAGACGTCATGATTTCAATAGGATATGGCGGCCTGAGTAACATCACTAAGGACATGGATGAAGTGTTGATGGGTGGAATGAATGGTGATGGAACTGAGAATATGTGTGATGGTGATGGTATTGGGATTAAACCTCACAATGGTTTCCTTTGTATCATAGTTCTAGGGAATTATAGTCTGCATTGTTCTAGAATAAGGATATGAATCACCTGAGGAGGTGACTCAAGGGAATTGACACATGGACGAGGAACCAACAAAAAATAGAACAAACGGGTTAAGGCATGATCTTCCTACTGTAAAAAGGGATCAAATGAATGTATTGGATGGGACATGGGAGATGGGATTGAACCTCAAGGTGCTTCCAACATACCATTCTAAACAAAATAAATAATAAAATTCCACATAGATTAGATATGGGGAATATAATTTTTGTGTACACAAAGGACATTATTCTACAGACATGATGGGAAAAACACATGGTAAGAAGCCCATCGCTAGAGAGACACACTTAGTTGGAGGAGTATGGGTTGAGTGTGGGGCTTATGCATGGTTATCTTCCCATCACAATAGGGACACTCTTGGATAGAGGGGTCTGGATGTACTACAGGGCTTATGCATGGTTAGTTGTCCAAGAGAGTGAGATATGTAGTTAGGGGTACATAGTGGACAACAACCAAAATTTGTAGATTGAAACACCTCATGGAGGCAGTTCTAGATGATGTATCATATAGAGGGATGTTATCACATAAAGATTGTAAAACCTTAATGGGGAGCACTATAGTTTACCATTTTATGGGATTGATCCTTGAAGAGGCTTTTACATACCTAAAATGGATTAGAAACTACTTATTTTAGGAACATGAAAGTATTTTAAGATCTTATGGAACAAATAGTTAATCTATATAGAAATGGTTGGGATAGAGGGATATTGTATGTGATGGGATTGAACCTTAGAGAGGCTTCCTACGAACAATATTTTGAAGACATGGATAAAATTATATGTAGTTTGGTATTGAGGGGTTTTTGACTTACACATGTTTCGAGGCCCAAGGGGTATGTTAGGGCCAATACTTACTTTAATCACATGTGAGTCCCACTAAGTGTTTGAAATAAGAGGCTACAACATACCTGATGAACATTTCATGAATGGTGTGTTAGAGAGGAATGGTATAGGGCTTACGCATGGTTAGCAACAAAAGAGGGTTCAATGGAATAAATGTTGTTAGAATCATAGTGAGAGGAAGATTGGGAAGAACTAGGGGGTTTTAGGATGTACGAGAATGATATGGCTATCATACATGGGCACCCTATAATGGGGTGATGGGGAATATACAAGGGTTTACCTTAGATCACATGGAAACAAAGAACAGTGGGAGGTGGGAGTGAGAGGACACCAGTTCCCATCCCCTTCATGGACCTCTAAGGATTGTCACTCAAGTGGTTATCATAGTTTAACATAGTGTGTTGATGACATTTAGTTTATTTGTAGCATAACATCCTGCATCTTAGACAATGGGGGTTCACTCATAACCCCTAGGACTTATATAACAGGCACATATTAACCCATGGTGAAGGAAAGACACCATCATTTCCATTAGTTAACCGGGTTGTGGACTGATCCATTGAAGGGTCCTTGTTAGTGTGGCTATGATATGAAGTATTATCCGTTAGTGTGCATATGTGAAGAAGCATGAAGCTATGAAACACAACACGAATAAACACTCAGATGACCATGAAACCACTACTTACTATCCAATAGGGCCACATGGAAGAGGGGTTCACAACGATGAATACGTTCTGTAGAGGGGATTCACAATTATCTTGGGCTTCTAGAAGTGAAGGGGATTCACAATGAAGGGTTCTTTGCGAAGCATAGTGACCCATCCTAGGTATGAGGTCTACATGTTATTGGAAAGTGATTCATAATGACTGTGTTCTTTGTGAAGTTATGAATACCCAAAGGGTTCTCCATTCTTTTTCATGGCCAATAGGCTTTACTAAGGTAATCCTTACGATATGTGGAGGTAAAATGGAGCAAAGAAAAAGTCTAATCATAATTCTCAAATACCTCATATGATTCATTTTCTATATTGTTCAAAGAGAAAAGGGTGATTCATGAATAGATATTACTAATGGAAAAAGGTTATGGTCTTGATCATTTGGAGTGGGTGTGCACTGAGTATTTATAGGCACTGGGTTACAAAATTCTCTAAGGACACATTGTAATGAAAATATTGATTCCCAATTAGAGGTATATCTATCATGTTTCTCATACTCATGGATCCATCCATCCATTACATTTTGGAGAATGTAAAGGATCCAGTAAGTTCCTTAGACTTGCGATAGATTTCACCACAACCATCAGGGTGGTCGTAGAGGCTCTAGTTATGTTCCTCGAAAATTTAAGTTCTTCATCCATGTCATTATCTATGGTTTAGGAGAATCCATGCCAATATTTTGGCGGTGGTCATGAAGAAGGAGGTGTTTGTGATGGATCTTCATGATGTAGACCTTTTTACAACTATTTTTGCTCCCTTTCATGTTTTTTTTCAAAATAATGGATTTTTGGGGAAAAAAATACCCCCCACTTAGAATGGGAGCCATGAGGAATTAAATGTTTATATTAATATTTTAGGTAGATTGGGAAGCTCAATCACAGAGGGAAAGGCATAATGCGAGTTAAAAGCACCATGAAGCATGCTGCGACCATATGCTCCTCAAATCCCGGGAGTTCATCACCTAAAAATAGGATGTGGTGACCCTTCTATTGTCTTGGTAAACCCCTATGATTCTGTGATTGAGCTCTCGATTCATGAAGGTGTGCAATCTGTGAACACGCATTCTAAAATGGGAATTATGGATCTGTTCTCTGTGAATTCTTGTTAGAAACTGGGGAAATATGAGCCCTTGTTGATCTATGCCATGCAGCGAGTCATTAAGCTTTATAGTCATGCACTTCATGAACTCTCTTTGTGATTGATCTCCATGATCGAGATCTATGATCAAGATCTAAAAATTTTAAATGAAAAACTAAGAATGTCGAAAAACCAAATGGCTAACCAAGAAGCAGCTTAAGAGGCCCTAGAAGATTCCACTAGAATGGGAAGAGTTGGATGATTAATTTGGGATTAGAAAATATGTTTAGATCCACACAGATCATGATTATCTTATGGATTTAATAACATAGGGGATAAAAGAACCCACTCTGAAAAATAAATTTAATATATGGTTTTGGTCTGAGGGATGAATATTTCATCCTGATAGAAAATAGGGATTAATCTAATTTCTGATTCAGGATCACTCTCTGTCAGTGCCTGTGGATCAGGGCTACCAACGATCATACTTGTGAAGACTGCATGCATGTCATCAGAAATGGCCTACATAATCATGTTATTAATGTTGATGGGAAAGTGCGGCAGACATAGCTTTCTCCCTCATAGTACCACACCATTCCCAATGGAGGATTATGGATCCCGAAGAAGGGGTGGATTGATTATTCAGACTTGCACTAGGGAAACAACTTCATAAATGACTAGGATTAGAATTATTGGGTCTGTGCAACCTGTGATGAATTCAGGGATGTTATGAAGCATGTATTCCTATATGAAGATACATGGGATTTCAAATACAATATCTACCAGACAAAACTTATGATTTTGGAGTTTCTGTGGATGTGTTTGTTAAGGAAAAACACTTTCATCTCCATCATGGGGAGGTCTGCATCAGGCTCTAGAAAAACCATTAGTTCTTCAAAATTCCCATTCTGAGGGAGATGTACGATAAGTTTTTTCATACAGAGAACACGTGGGGGGATTCATAGAAGATTCCATGGTTAACAAGAAGTGATGATGGACTTGGTGTCTGGAAATGAAAACCTATTTATGAGGGATGTCCATTTCAAGTTCTGGTTTATATTATTACTAAACATCCCAAAAATCATATCATTTTAGGGGAGGAGTCACCTAATAAGCTACCAATAAGGCCTCACACTTATCTTAAGAGAGCCAAGTGCAGCAATGAAAATCCTTACTCACAAACCCTAGTGGAGAAATATGGGAATATATGGGTGTATAGTTTCAACACCGAGAAGCTACTGGTGGTTCAGTATGAGGGATTTATCTCCCCTCTTATTTGTGGATGGATGTTACAATTTAGAGATAAAACATGAGTACACGATGAAACACATTCATTATGGAATTCACGCAGGGGGGGGAGCTGCAACCTTTGGATATCGGTAATGGAGAGATTGTACAAGGCGTTGGGGAACATTAGTGAGTGGTAGAAACCACATAAGGTATGTGGAATGCTCCACTTTCAGTACGGCTGGATAGATGAAAACATGATTGTTTACAAATATCCAAACCATATTTTGCCTCTTGGGACAGACTTCCATCCAGCCATCCTAAATGCAATGGGGAGATTTTAGGCAATGATTACTTCACCGCTTGCACATAAAATGGTCTGTAAGGAAGTTGAATTCATATTCAATCCATTTCTATTATCCACATGGATATTCTCTTATGATGTTCATTGAATAGAGGATCATCCGTAATATTTCCCAAACATCCAGTTTAGAGTTCTAGTGATACGGTTTGACTGTGATCCCAACTACGACCATATATCCCGCACCACGTTGTGTGGATGTTCTAGTGCATGTAGATATTTTCCCTAATATACTTCCAAGGGTTATGCCACAAGGATAATCCTTTCATGATTAGGAAGATCTAGATTATATTTTCATGGGAGTATTTGATAATGTGGTATGAGTTGCCTCCACCTACCATAGTTTATGGGGTGGTTAAAGTGTTTGGAAAGAGCTATAAAGAACCCTACTTGAGGGAGATTATAAAGCAATAAATTGTTTATACTGATGATGTGGTGCATTTTCAACCTTAAGGTCGGGGTCAGATAATGGAAAGAACATGTCTTGGTGGCGGGGCTGTTGTAATGACAGTGACAATTATTCTAGGGCCTACACTGGGTGGGAGATAAGCAGCAGTGGTTGACCTGACGATCCTAGATTAGTAAATCTATAATGAAGGGGGGCCACTAATGGGTTCCATAGGATGTCTAATCTAGCTCCTAGGAAGATGCAACACCGCATAGAAATCCATGAGGATACTTTTTTCCCAAGAAATGGGATACCATGGAGGTCAATAAGAAATTTTATCAATCCCTCTGAAACATGGGTCCACATTAACCATTTTGAGATAGATATGTTAGATATCATCCATAACAAGGTTTGTTTTCTGGTGTCTCAGGTAGAAGGGGAACTATATGTTGCTGAGTTGGATGTTTTTGTACATTCATGGGGCTCCCTAAATGTAATGAAGGATTATGTGATAGTGCTGGTCAATCGAAAATTCCCACCAAAAGTGTCTGCTGCAATGATATGAAAATGATTCCCTTTACATGAAAAATCTGTAGAGTCCTATTGGGGAGAATAATCTAGTAGGGGGAGACCAATAGAAGATTGTGAGGATGCAACATCAGAGCTAGAATAGTTAGTCGAGACTTATGAGGGAAAATCCGAACCATTCCACCCTGGAACTTATTCTGGTCATCAAGGCTTTCACAAATGACATTTTTCCTATAAATGAGAACCTTATAAAAAAAACTTGTTCCTGAATGATAGTGGTCATAGATTTGGGATCCATGCCTCAGATGATGTGGAGCGTAGAATACTATAGGAATGTGATAACCAGGGGGAATCTTATAGAAACATTGTAGCTTATAACCTTATAGGGGGCCCCTATACTATGGTTCTAAGGACAAGAACTCATAGGAGGAACCTATTAATATATCTATGTATGTCCTCTACCTCAAAAAATCTAAAAAATGTTTTCCATCAATCAAGGACAACTGAAATTTATATATTTTTCTTAAACATTTCTTCAAATAGAGTTGGTCATACTCGGGAGGATGGATGGGGCTCCGACAGTCCTCTCCCGAGGGGAATGCTGATTGTCACGGAATTTGACACCCATTATATAAAATAACATTGAAACTATGGCCATAGAGAGGGTGATTGTTTGGAAAAAACTAGATATCATCAATTTGAGATCTAGTGTGAATTACCAATCACATGATAAAGAACCCAATCCTTATAACTGGACCCTATAAGAAGATCCTACTGCCAAACATCTGGAAGAGTTCTTGGATTATAAACGTCTGACGGATAGGAGTTGGATGACACAACATCTAATGAAATGGATAAGAAGTTTTTCCTCTGTCAGTTATTGAAACGTATCAAGCACTTCACCAAGGAAACCGCACAAGCAGAGTCGGAAAAGCAGATTGGGAGACATCATTCCAGGATATGCTATCTATGTGATGAAGGAGTGGATTCAAAATACACTCATATGCTCATTTGATATTACGTGGAAGATAGAATATAGAAGTATGACCCTGGCCACAGAGTCAGTTGGAAGGGGAGGATGTCTAAAACACCATTCTACTATAAGAGGCTAAACTATAGATCTATCTATTAAGGGTGTGGGTGAAGGAAAATTGTGCTTTCATAAACACACAACCAAAACTCAAATCATTATTAAAGGAAGAGTTAGTAGAGGCCGATGATCAGATGAGGTGAGCATCTTGAGAGATGGCTAACATAAAATCTGATTAGGATCAGGCATGATTAGGGTTTATGAACTATTCCCCATAGCCATTGAATAAATAAGTGATCTTAACATGTGATATAAAATCTAGGATGACAAAATCCAAAGGGTGGTGGAATAGAAAAAATCTATTGAATAGGTCAACCCATCTATCATAGGTGCCAATCCATGGGGGCTGTAATTTCCACAAACTAAAAAACATACATTTATGCTTTCTATTTTAATTTGGGTGTGTGAATGTGACTCATATAAAACTATTATTATTACATATCCATTATATCTATGAAATTTCTAGAGATCATTCCCTAATCTCACGTGGGTCATGGCCTCTAAAAAAATAGGGGATGATGACGTAATTATTAACATTGAATATGATAGTGACCACCAATCAACAAACATCTAGGGACTAAATTACAACTCAGAGTTAACAGAAGGAAAGCATGGGGGGTGGATATAGAATAGAGTTCTCAAAACAACCATATTTCCCTTTCTCAACCTGATCTAGTGCACTAGTGGGATAACTAAAGGGGTGTTGGAATAAATCTGAACATAGGGAATGGAATGTTTGAATCATGATACCCAAAATTATGAATTTAGTGAGGGAGGAACGTTGATGGAGAATATATGGGGACCATGTCCATAACACCTTATCCACATTGAATTAGTCCAAAATGGAGACAATCAAATGATGTCAAATTTGTAGACTGAATTTGAAATATGTGGTCAGAAATCACAGTGTTTTCTGATATATTCTTGAATGTTAGACTAGAATAGAAGGAAATCCCTAATTACGAGCATCCATACTACCGAGTGGAGTTCCTTCGTACATATAAGTGAATGGGAATCTGAAATAAAGGGCATTAAATGCATGGAAGTGGGGTGATGGGTTGTTCGAATGAATTCTAACACTGTAGAAATTACAACATCATGGAAAAAGTGGAGTGGGTGGATTTCTGGTGTAAATAAATGTCAATCCTATTTCCATATGGGATTTATCTATTGAGTAACTAGAATACCATGTCGTTTTACACCACAAAAATGACGATGATAGACCTATAGTTTTAACATCATAATGTGAGGATGATGCCTGAAATAGTTTAGTGTCATATAATCAGAACGTTACAAACAACTTACGGAATATTTCTTAGACCTTGGTCAATAGTTTTAGAGAATTATTACACGGACTAAGGGATCATAATTTAGTTTCATATTGTTTGGGCCATATTTAGGGGAAATGATCTAGATGAGTGAATGAACGTGTGGCTAGGGCCTTGGTGATGTGACTAAGATACCCTATATATCCTATGAGGGTGGGATTCAAACATCTTAAGGAATATTTCATAGACCTTAGTCAATAGTTTTAGAGAATTATTACCTAGACTGAGGGATCATAATTTAGGTTCATAGTGTTTTTTCCATATTTTAGTTCTTGAATAACAGTGTGGTTAGAAACCAACATTGGTGTGGGAAAATCCAATCGGGCGAGAAAATGGAATCGTCCCATAATGATCTTGGGGGCATCTTGAACATATCAAAGTGTGGGGCCATAGTATGTGGTCATGTATTGAAGGAAATGTGAACCCCAAAGGATAGATATTCAACGTAATACATAAAACTGACATAAATGATGATGAATTATGTCCACAACACCCCACACATTGCTAAAATACGGATGGGTCCATGAATCTAGAAATATTAAAGGGGTTTCAGATGAACCTTAGATGAAGAGTATAATAATCACTAAATATCTCATGAGAATTTAAATCAAACAGAACATAGTTCTTGAGCATTATACAATAACTTTGAAAAACAAAAAATAATAGTATCCTCTTTGGCATGGAAAATATTAGTTATTTTGTAGTGTAATATCAAGAGAACTGGGACACATGTTGTCTTAGTTTAAAGGTTGTAAATTTCATACCACCTGGAGTGGAGATGTGTGGTATAGCATCCTGAAGAAACCAAATGTGAATGGGTACAAAATAAGTCCACACCAAACTACTTCATACCAAAAAGGAAACCCCAAACCGAGAAGGGGGGAAATGTTCATGATGTTTTGGCTTGGACTAGGGGACAAGTGCCTTAACATCACTATGTACCTCAAATGTGTGAGAATAAATCCACATATTGTTCTAATATGACATTCAATTAATTTGTACGTAATAAGGATGCATGAGATCCATGTTTATGGTGGTAGAGCTCGAACCGTAAGGATGTGTGTGTTCTCTCATTCAGGAACAAACCATACCCAAATAAATGTTCCCACATGTTCTATTCATGATGTCGGAAGAAATAGAGGATAATATTTTACAACACTTCAGAGCACATGGCAAGGAATGAAGGTGCATAGTCCAGATTGACCCCATGATGTTGTTTCATCATCTCGTTGTGAAAAGGTTAATGGTAGAATGATACCAATGGTGTCAATATTAAGTATGAATAATAATGAAATGTAAAGTAATATGAATCAGAAAATTAATATTCATGGAATATAGGAGGCGTCAGTATATAATAATGTTTTACCATATTCAAAGGATTTGATCTATATCATGTGGCCTGGGATGGAAACAAACAAGTGATGGTCAACCACAAACCATATTCACGATGCAGGAACTGTATCAAATATAGTTTGAAATCATTCAGGATGTAGGCTCCAAATGGTAGGTGATCCCTAAGGTTGGCCATCCTTACAAATTTGTGGTCCTTTCAAATGTGAGTGATGATGAAGACCCAACTTAATGTACACGTGAAACATGGTAATAGAAAGAGAGAATGTATGTATAGAATCCAACAATCTTTTTCAAAAACCAATGTGCATCTAAGAATATTGAGGAGGCAGTATAGAGGTTGAAAGGCACTACTAGGGATAGATGAATTGATGATATAAGAAGATGAAAGGGGTAAAATGGGTGGGTAATACTGAGATAGGACCTGAGGTGATATGCCTAGGAATTCTTATGTATCCCATATGGATGGGAATCATGTTTTACATAGTTCAGGAATTCCAAGAAGCTAAACATCATGTGGTATGATGTAGATGGAATGAATATATCAAAATGGGAATTTGTATGGAATGAAAAAAAATTCCCAATGTGAATAAGGACAAAGAATCCCCATACTACCCCCACAAACTCCCATGTGGAAGCTTGGGATAAGGGGAAAGATGAATAGGATTTTGGAAATGTTCTATTTAGTTTAATATCTTGTGCGATGAAGGGGTACTTACCTTTTATGGTCATGAAGAAAAGACCATGAATGATTTATTGATTAATGTCTTGAAAGTAGGAAAAAAATATAATTTCATGTAGGATGGGTGAGATCATAGTTTAAGTTTGAATCACTCGTACAAGATGATAGGGATGAAAGGGATAAAATTAACGAGGAACCAGTGGTTGTACCAGCAATGAAATGTCTTGGCATTCCTATGTATTCCATAACGATAGGAATCAATCCACACATTGTTCTAGATATATCGTGTATTTTAAAGTCATGCGGTAAGGATGTAGGTGAAATGGGATATTTTCTTAAGGGAGGAACATGGGGAAAGTGTTGTAAACCCAACGTGAATGGTGATGAATGAACACACCACACCATAAGATTACAAACAAAATTTTAGGATGTAAGGATAATAATTGGGAACATAGGGCTGCACCCAAAGAAAACATATATGTGTGTTACTACATTTATTATGGATGGGAAATGAATCCATACACAGTTTTTGAATTCTGTTCAGGTTAACAACATATGTTAAGGATGTAGAGTGGGAATGAGGTTCTAAATTGAATGTTCAAGGCGTGATAAATCATACTCGATGATAATGAGGTTAAGAGAATTCCACCACCCACTGATCACAATCCCAAGAAAGAACCTCAGGACAAGGGGCCTGAAATGATCGAGGGACATGGGATGAACCAAAGATAAATTATATGGGCATTCATACGTATCCAATGAGTATAGGAATAAAGCCACAATTAGTACTTGAAAAACCATGCAGTTTAACATTGTGAGTTAAGTAAGAAAGGTAAAATGAGATTTTATAGAGGGATGAATGTGGTGGGGCTATTTCAAACCCAACGTTCTAGAGAGAAAAATAAATCCACATTATAACATATCCAGATCTCAATGAAAAAAACCTATAAGGGGAACCTTTTATATGGAATGATTTCCCCGACATGACCTAATGAAAAAACATTTGGGCCTTCCTACATATCATGAAAGGGCCGAAATCAAGACCCACATAGTTCTATAAATTACCTACAGTCTAACGTCATTTGGTAAGGAAAATGAGTGGAGATCCCTGAATGGGGAAACCTGAGATGGTTGATGTAAGTTCGATGTGAATGGGACAAAAAAACTCTGCATCATGACATGTGCTCCTAGGATACATAATCAGAGTGTACAGATGGAATGAATAATCTATAGTACCTAGGGATAGACCCAAAGACAACAAGTATGGGAATCAATATTTATCCCATAAGGATAGAAATCAATCCACAATTAGTTCTAGAATTTCATGTAGTTAAACGTGATGCGGTAAGGATGAGAGAGAACTTAGTTCAACATTATAAAATTCTGAACATAGATGCTCAATTTAATGATCTTTGCATGGGATAGATGGGCATACAAAGTTGAATCACCACCCAAAATTTTTAAGAGACCATGGAGATGGAGATAATGATAGAGAATAAATACTCTTCATGTTCGAAACATAGAATAAAAATCATTTGACTTGATATGAGAACAATAAACTAATCATCGACCACCTACCATATTCGCAACAAAAGACTTGAATCAAATTTTATTTTGAGAGTCCCTGTGTCGTTGGTCAAGAACAATGGGTGTTCTATAGGTGTATTGTGATCAAGCCACATACGGTTCATTTCATATGTGAAACATTATGAAGTCCTGAAAGAAGGGTTGTGTGTAGTATGGCAGTACTCGTACAGTTTAATGTCTTGTGGTAAGGATGAGAGAACTTAGTTTATGGTCATAGAGCTCAAAGCGTAGTGTATTCTTAACGCTTGCAGTTTATCATCATGCATGATAAATTTTCACTAATACGAAGTAATTTATGAGTAATTTGTCATTGGTGGGGGATTAATCTTCTCACCATCCATGGTGAATAGGAGTATGCACCATTGGGGTAAACCATTTAAATGATATCGAGTACCTCCCATTTGTGTTCCAATTTTGGTGGATTTTTGATGGGTATCATTGGTGTCCTTAGGGAAAATACTGTGTCACCTTAAAGGAAGGAATATAGGTCATTATTCAAATTAAAATATTTAGCTCTCTTATCTTGATGCCTCATCATATTGTGAAATGCATTGATCATGTTCTTGTAATGGGTTTCTAGTTTAGCGAGACAGACATCTGTTACCTTGTTTGACATCTGATGATCATAAATGGTTTTGTGGAGTGAAAAAAAACAAATATAATTATGAATTACGGAATTTGATCGTTACACAAGAGAATATTTGGTAGCCTATGAGAAATTATGAGTAACCATCAGGTAATCCAAAAGATAGTTGGGAAACTTGTCCAACCATATATCATTTTATTTACTAGCCATCTTTTACAATATGATAGAGAGGGTTTTTTTGTACGCTTCAATCTTCTGATTTTTTTTCACAAGATATCGAGAGGTATGATTATAATAGATATTTTACTTTACATAAAACATCATAATATCAACTTAAAGGATGCTGGGGTCATTATCGGTGAGGATGAAACGAGGGACTCCAAATTTGTGGATTATATAGAAGATCACAAAATCAACAATAGAACATGCCTTCACATCATTGAGATGAATTGCCTTTTCCCACATGAAAAATAAATCTGTTGTGGTAATTATGAACCTACATTGGTGAGATGTTGATGGTGTATATGGTCCCATGACATTGAGCCCCCCGACTACAATGTTCCAAGTGTAATTTATAGTATTTAGTGGCTCTTGTTACTTATGCACAAAATTAGTAGAGATCTGTCACACATGAAACCCCTTTTAAAACAATATATAGCCATGGGTCTTGGTGGGACAAAAATAGCCCAACCTTCATACCTAATAAGATAGTTTTATCCCACCCTATTAGATCCAATGGAATCGGCATGAACATCCTTCATATCCTGGGGAATCACATCTCCATGAATGTAACAAAGGAGAATCCCATCAAACCCATATCACTAGACTAACTACTCAAGACATGGACCACTATAGAGGGTAAAATACACTACATACTGAAAAAATCACTCACATTCAAATAAGTCTATCAAGATATTTCCTTGATAGAGATGCAAGATAAAGGGAGTTTTCCAACAAGTGATCCCTTCCACTATGGTAGGGGGAGCTGGGTTTCCTGTTGATGATGCACTAGTGGTGAGATTACCTACCTACTAGGAATCATCATCATCCAAAGTGGCAGGAACGATGAAAATTTGATGTAACACACAGATAATCAAATCATCCTAGAAAGGATCTGAAAGAGATGCAACAATACTATCAAAGGAATTGACTAAACTGTTTTATGACTAATGGACATGAGTAAATTCTGGATGATATGGGTACTGGGCCATCAGGTGGTGAGTGTGCTCTACAAAGGGTACGTGCACTAGAATACTATCATTATAGTCACTGTTGATCTATTTGATGACAAGCTCAGAGTCCCCCTTCACATATAGGCAGGTAATACTATTTTCAAAATATTGAATATACTTCATGATTTCCTCAAAATCTTCCTAACACTCATCATCCCACTGGTAGTCATTGTCATTTTTCATGATCTAGTAGATGTTCTAACACTTTATAACCATGTTTTAAATGAAGAAAAGTATATAGTCTATGTGTCCTTGAATTCCATGGATCTCTTGAATGATTCCCAGAGGAGGCATCTAAATAATGGCCTTGATCATCTCTGGATCAATCTAAATGTCTCTATATCTGATGAAAAGGTAGAGAAACATTCCATAGATAACCTGGAAGGAACTCTTCAATGGATTCATCATCAGATGGTGGCATGGGAGGAATCTAAAAACATTCTCAAGATATTAGAGGTGGTCCTGATGCTGATAATATTTGACTACAAAATCGTCCACCTAGCATTCTACAAATTTCTTGAGGTTCAGCTGGAATATGAAGTGCATGGAACACTGATAGGTGGAACCTATATTATTCAGATCAAATGTCATTACATAGTAACAGAATGTACCTTGTGGTTCCATGATCATGGTGAACTCTTCACCCTATGGATCCATTAAAATATTATTATATCTATAATACCCATCCTTGTAGTAGAGAACTTGGAATCCAATAACTGTGTCAATGAACAGATCTATTATAGGAAGGGGAAATCATCCTTTGGACAGTGATGGTTGATATCTCGATTGTCAATGAAAAAAAGGATCTTTCCGTTCTTATTATGGATTAGACCAATGTTGGCTTGAAATTTTGGGTACCAGACTTCCTTGATGATGTTTTATTTAATTATCATATTATCTTCGACCTCAATCATTGCATTATGATAATGGTATATCTTCCTGGGAGGCTATTTGAACCCATGATGGTTCATCGAGAGACCAATGCGATGGATGGAGACCAGAGTATCTAGACATGGCATCTCACTGTATCTCTAGGGAAAGTCATCTTCATGCTGCTTTAGGGGACCCACATACAATTTTTTCTCCTATACAGAAATGGCTAAACTGACCAATATTGGTTTCAGATCTATCTCGGTGCTGAGGATCAACTGTACCAATTCACCAACAGTTGTGATGACAACTTCCTCAAAGACATGGGGCATCATACAAATTATCATCATTTCCCATAACAAGGTGATCATAAATAGGTTTAATTATTTTGAATTGGCTGATTCTGACAGAATGCTATTGCTGGCTAGAGAGGCGGTGGAATATCCATCGTGGGAGTCTTGCACTGTTGAAATTATGGTGACAAAAGCATTTTATCTGATTCCCTCTGTCCATCGACATACTGGTCCTTGAATGATAAAATCAAATTATTTTTGTCGTGTGACCTTGATCCTCTTCAAACCATCCCAACAGAACAAAAAATAATGAGGTATTGTTGTTTCTATTAGGCGAACATCTAGACACCCTACATGGGTAAGGGGTTTTGGGATCACTCGATCCTGATTCATGTAGGAGTATGAAGTGATATTCCTTTACACCCAACACTAGGGAACGAGCTTTCCCCTAGTCCCAAACATGAAAAAGATGTATCTTGTGTCTTGGGTTGTGGCCCCCATTCGGTGAATTGGGAACATTTAGGAATCATTCATGTGCACCAATTGGTCACCAAAAATAGTTGTATGATCACCAACATTATATTGAACCTGCATATCATTACTCTTGTATTATTCGACGTCCAGGTAGAAGTCTTCAAAAAAATCAAAGTGACAGACATCATATTTGAGCACACCCACTCGACCATTATGGGAGTGCATAAGGCATTAGTGATATGACAAGGGGACATCCATGTGTAGATGGAGTCATGGTCTACCCATCATCACATTGTAGGCAATGTCCTGTGATAAAACCCTGAAATATGTGAATGAAATTAGGCCACTAATTTTGGCCTTTAAGATGATTTTTGTAACAAGTTTCTTCTCTATTCGATCATAACCATGGTTCATCAAGTCATAGTTATTCGAGTCTGCATCAGACATTCCATGCTTGTAGAGTGTTTGGGATGTGATATGATCGATCCCAGAACCTATTTCAATAAGACAATAACAGAAATCCTCAATATTGAACTAAAAAGTAATATACAATAGAATAATTTTCCCCTCCATAGGGGATGCTTTGTCTTCTCCTGAGAATGAGGTGATGGCCTACCATTCTTCACGTTTGACCTCCATAGCATTGAATTCCTCCTGGCCATTACCTAAATTTTTAATTTTGTGGGTCTCATAAAATAACCATTGAGGGATTCCTACATGAATAGAGATATGAGGAGATCCTTATGGATTGTCATCCTTGATTGAATTACCAAATGGTCCTTAAGCACATCATAATTTTTTTTTGTGATAGAAACACTTCATACGACATGAGGTTGCTCCGTTGAAGGAGGTATGGTGGGCCTTACTAGTTGAACCTGCATATTCTAGAAGGTGATGTGTATATCATACTATTCACTTGTTGAATCATGAATATTAAATATTGGTTGATGGTCAGATGAATGTAGTATATCCTCAGCTAGACTTGATCATGATGGATATTCATAGTCGAGTAGAAATATTGTTGATCAAGTGGGGTTGGTGATATATGTTGAATAGACTGCACATACTGTGTCAAATGTTGATCCAGTTGTATAGACTTAGTGTCTTAAATGGAATGATTAGAAGAACCAACCAAAGTACTTTAAGGGTTCACATATCCATTGTTTCCTTAACATTAGTGACATTGTGGGACATTAGGTGGGTCTTCCTGGAATTCCTCCTCCTTATGAAACATATATGGGTCCCCATGCTCGATGGTGTTCACTGGGGTGTACTCCGGATCAACTAATGAGGAACCCTCCACTACTGGTTGGATTCTGGTGGAATTCAACCTCTGTAGGGGAATATAATCACCAATAATATGAGACTGTTTTGGAATAGGCAGATGGATTCTATCTCCCTTGTAGTATCAGTTCTGGACTTTCTGGGAGAATGGAGGATGAAATGTCATGGATGAAGTAGTAGTTTTACGTAGTAGAAAAATATAGGATGGAATTATTTGATTCAAATGGTCATAGATAGTACCACATGAACAATAAAATACCTTTCTATCTATCTAGTCATTATTCTTTTGAGACCCGCGATGAGAGAACTGCTACCATTCACCCTTGCTGTCACCATCAAGCTTTGCAGACACATATTCCATTTGTAATGGGGAAGGAATCAATCTGACTATTTTGTTATTGTCTTGGTCCTAGACCCAGTCTTTCAACGAATAACACTACTTGAGAGTGTGTCGATGGAATCTATGATAGGGACAACTGTTGGGGTGATCAGTGAGATCTGCCTCGTCAGGCCACCTGCATTCTAGTATCCATAGGATTACATTATTCAATGCACTACGGAAGTAACCAGGGAACTGGGAATCAATGAATGAGTAGGTCCAACTTCTCTGATCTGAGAAAGGGGATCTGGGAGCTTGGCCTTGATGCAAGGCTAGAGCCTGGTGAGGTGTTGTAACATGGTTGTCTCCCTTAAGAGGAGGCAGCACATTACATGATGGCACATGTCGATTCTGAGGTGGGTGGTTCTGAGCTAGAGGCCGGGCCGGAGGAAATATACCTAGGTGAGGATATATAGGAGTCTCTTCACGTACCAGTTCCAGCTATCTAGGGGACTCTATTGGCGCAACATCTACAGTCAGGGCCTTGGAGACTCTTCTTTAATGATTTGTGGGTTGTATCAGGCGTGCCTAATTGGCTTTCTACATGGCTTCTTCTAGATACCGAGCTTTGTTATGAAAAGTCCCATAGTCCACCAAGGAAGTTATGAGTGAGGTTATAGGGATCCATTTTCGTACTCACATATCCTAGTAACATTTTTAGAAGTTATTATTATGTTAGTGTCATATCTAGTGAATATGTGAGGCCCTTCCACTTGGTAACAACGTCTATGACTCACTCATCTGTTCATTTTATGCAGTTGAGTAGTCCAAAAAACTATTATTACTGGTGGTGTTATTTAATTGATATTGAAATGTCTACAGAAATCCTCCCCATAATCTATGTATTGAATGGGAAACTAGTTGTACCAGACGAACGTAGGCCTCTCTAAAGTCTGTATGAAGCACCATAGCTTAGTGGATCCCTACTGCACTGGAGATCCCAACATGGGTCTACATCATAAAATGTATAATTAAATATGTTGTAACACATTTCCCATTCAATTAAAAGGGGATAATGATGGATTCCTATACCCGGGGGTGCGAACATCTCATCTACCCAATCCAGATATTTCTTTCCATCAGGTGGGATCACCCCCTATTAGGTTTCAAGAGCCTAGAGGTGGGAATGAGAGCAAAAATTAGATCATCTTGATGAGGATTCATATCATGGAAAGGATTCATAAATACTAAAGTGTTGGTAGGTTCTTCAATGTGTTATGTAGGGTATGTGGCTCGTGGAGTGGCTAGTGGAATGACCAGAGGGGACATAGGAGCAACATGCAGAATGGATAGTTGGACTTGAAGAGTGTCTGATATAACCTGATTTGGGCCCTGAGAAATATTTTCTCATATCCTGGGTGGATTCAGTGATGCATACCATACCCTCATTCCATAAACTCTAGCTTCTACCTGATCTAAATAGGAAAGGTTGTCGAGATCACTACGAGGCACCTCATAGAGGGGGATTTATGCCTACCTTAGTCAAGGGTGTAACATCTGGATGTTTTTAATGAAAAAAATTATTTAAATAATTTTTATTCTTCAAGTAGAAAATTTTGCACGTAATCTCTAGTTTAAAAAACCGATAGATTCCCTTATCATAAAATTACCTTTATATCCTTTCCGTTAGAATAGAGGGAATAATTATAACAAACTTATGAAAATGAATTGTGAATTCTTTAGTTATCAATTATGTATGAAAAATATAAATTGGATAATTTTATTTTTTCAGTGACTTAGTATTTGTACTAAAATAAATTATATTTATAGGTATTAAACATAATAAAAAAATTTATTCATACAATGGATATTTTAACCATAGGGTGTGAATAAACTCTATATGTTGTATGAAAACAAATTTTTTCAGAAAATAAAGTGTAATAATAAGACTTTGAATTGAAAAAAACATTTAAATTAAGATTCTAACAACTTAATAATTTTTATATGAAAAAAATTAACATGTTCTTATAAAGGGGGATATAGAAATTTACTTTTGAAGAATTTATAATATTATCGGATTAGAGTCAAGTTTTGATAAATAGTTAAAACTTATTAATATTATTTCAAAAATACATTTTTCATCATGATAATTTATATGGTAAAGTTAAAATAATGAATGTTTTTAATGAATAAATATGATATATTTTTTTCATTTAATATAATTTATTTCATAGGAATTAATTTTAAATTGAATTCATATGTAAAAATATTTTATTCTTTTGCAATGTTTTAACGTTTAAGAAAAAATTCGTTCTCTCAGTCCTACGACGTGATTGATTTTAAATTAATTACTATAAATTATATGTTTTATTTTTTTAAAAATGAATTCCATATTTGGAATTAGTATGTACAAATTATGTTAATATGAAACTTTTATATTTTTTCATTATTAATAGTAACACTGGTAATTATTTTTATTACTATGGTTAAAGTCAAATCAGCTAATTAAAAATAAAAATAATTTTAAAAAATTACCCTAAAATATATAAAAATATTATTTGATGACGAAATTCAACCCTTATAATCTATTTTTTGAAATTGAATCACTTGATGGTCACAAAATGATGTATAGGAAATCAATATTATAAAATCTAAGGAATGTGAAAAAATGTCACAATATCATTTTATATAAGAGATAATATCGACAATAGATGATATCAAAAAAGCTTAAAGAATTAACTAAATCATAGATATTTATTTATACTTTTTAGGGATTAGCTAATTACCATTAATGATGAGACAATAGTGATGTAAAATTTAATTTATTAATTGAATTATCAACTAATTTTTTTTTAAAATATTGAAAGAAATATCATATTAAAAAATTAATTTGATCTACAAATTTTCAAGTAGAGTGTTATGTTTTAGGAGTGTATTTAATATTTGGGTTCAAATTTATCGTCTGTTTGGATTTTTTAATGTAAAATAAATGAATAGTGTCAAATTTGACACTATTTATTTTTTATGAAAATAAGATTTTATTAACTTATTTTAAAATCATAATAATATTTAAAAATTAGTGAGTGATAATTATATGATCTAAAATTTTATTAAATATACATTAATTTTCAACTAACTACATATAAGTAAATATTTACAGACAATAAATATTTAGAATTGTATTACAACAATTAAAATTAAATAGAATTATTAAGTGTCAATTAAAAAAATATGGTTTAAATTGAAAAAATAACTACTCCCAAAATTATTGGTTGAGGATATTAAAACCCTATATTATCTCACCTCCAAAATTGGGACATTTTGGAGGATTTCTTTGGTAGGTTTTGGTCTTATTATAAATTATAATTTATGGTGTTTCCAAAAGTGCCCCTCACCGCCATGATAAAAGGGCACTTCGTCCCTCACATCTTAACTTCATTTTGAGCTTTCAAGCTCAGCTATCCCACGACCTATCTCCTTATCAACTACCATATTTTCATTCTAGAGGTTCATTTCATCTTCAATGACCAAATATAGTTCTACAAGAATATACATAGAGAAGCATGTCAAGGAAGAGGAAATCTCTTCCATCGATTCTGTCAAACTTCGTTATTCTTCTACTTCCCCATCATTATTTTTATCATTTTAATGTAATAAAAAAGTATCACTAATACAATAAAATGTTATTATAAATATGATACAACCAAATTCCACCATCTACCATCCTATGAAAAATGAAATCACCATGTGTGCATACAAACTACATACCATCTCCACACCATGGTGCAATTTGTTTTGCACAAACACCATAATAGAATGGGTATAATGATGGAAATAGTAATTATATATGAAAATTATAACATTAAAATAACTATTAAATATCATGTACTATCCACATCAATACCATTCAGATATTTTAGGAATGATATCATCACTCATGTGTACGTACGACCTACCATCTTCACGATGCGACACGATTCATTCCACATGATATAAATTAAAAAATGATTATAAACATTAATTTAATAAATAAAAAAGATAAATATTACAATAATACAATTATTTATATTATTTTACTATATCCTATGATGTGGAATATGAACTTTTCTGAGAAATCTTACATATGAACATAAAGCTGTCAATATTTGAATGACAAGTGACAATGAAATATTACTAACAGATGCATGATTTTATTTTAATAAATGATATAATAAAAATGATTATTATTTAGTAATAAGTCAATATCAATATTTAAATCATTATATAGTAGGTTTTGATACTTATGATGGATACCATACGAAAGGAAAATGATAACATTTCAAATATCATTTTTATCCGGGATTGTTTATTCATAATTATTTCTTGGGGAATATTTTTCATCCACATCCATGTTTTATAAATATGTATTTAATAATAATATTTATATCCTTCTCTATATTTACCTATTTGTGAATCATAACTAAATATTGTGAATTTAATCTTTTTTCATTTTCGGTATGAGTTACTTTATGACTTATCATCAAAAGTATAAGAATTTTTTTAAAACATCATATGAGATGAATCGATTTGAATGATTTCATAATGTCGTATTTCTGGTAGTTTCCTGTACATGATTAAAATTTTATTTTCACTTAAAATTATTTCTTATCATATTTTGTGGCATTGTGAGGAATGAATATTTTTTTAAAAAAGAAATGATATTTTCATGAGGAATTAATTTCCAAGTGTTTTCCAAAATTTCTTTTCCACCAATGATTACTCACTTTAAATTGGGTTATATTTATAGACCTATTATTACAATGATTTTATATTATAGATTATGGAAGGATATTTTGAAAATCAATTTTTTTTATATGTTATGATGGAATGATGTTTAAGGAACCCATTTTATTTCATGGGTTATGCTACGATGAATGTTTTTCTGTTTTTGTGGGACATCTAAGAATGGATTCATAATGAGATGGGTGAGACCTATATATCCCTCCATTTAATTGGGTAAATATTTATATTTCATGGGATATAAATGATTAGAATTGCAATTAAATCAGGTTCAGTAATACATGGCTAGAATGAGGAGACAAATCAGTTTAGTAATGGGAATTTCCCACTTTGATGATCTTGGTAATGAGCATCTGCTGAAATGAAATGATTTTCTATGATTATGTGTGTAGTCCATGAAATTTAAATACTTATATTATGATTATTTGTATTATATTACACCTCATTAATTTTTCTCATGACATTATTTTATGATCTTTTATATGCAGGATAAGATTTCCAAATTTTATGTTCTTATGATTATGATATGATTGATATTTTCCTTGTTTACCATTACAGATCATTTGAGTTCACCCCTTCATATGATTTATTTACTGTGGTCATAATGAACATTATTAAGTAATATTTGTTGTAATGGAGTCTAGTTGTGATGCAATAAGTGGGAGACCATATGGATGTTTTATGAACCAGCTGTTTATGTTTACCAGTTTTTAAAGACACTGAACATATATAGTTTGGTGTGGTTTTGGTTGTGTTATATAATAAATATTCTTTAATTATTAATTAATATCTATATTTAATGTATATGACATTATAGTTAATATCAGAGAAAAGATATAGGCATCCATTGGAATCTTCAATGAGAAAGACTTAGTATGAACCATAAGGATATACCTAAGTACATGATACAATCCTAGTGTTTCAGAAACGACCATGAATAACCTATGATAAACCCTAAAGTTTCTAAAATTATAATTTTATTCTTCATTATGTTGTTTTCATGTTTTTATTAGTGTTTCTCACACTATGATTGTTGGTTTTAGTCAATGCCTAGAACCCAAACGAACAATGTTAATGCTAAATGTGATGGGAAATGCTGTTATTGCCCCCAAAAAAACCAAATGATACGAGATTTGGAATGAAAAATCATGTATCCCTTATCACACAAATTTTTCAAGCTATGAATCATGAAGGTCTTCCGAACTAGTGAAGGAGGTAAAAATATTCCATTGAATCCTTCATGATGCAACGACCTCCATCAGTCAACTGGTGTTTTTATCCATTAGTGGATGAACAATAGATCAGTACCATTGAAAATATATTTTTAGTTTTATAATGTTATGAACATGATACATTCATCATAGTAGTGTATTGTTTGGTCGGTGATGCTGATTAATGGTTTAATATTATTAAGAATATGATGAGAAGATATAAAATTGAGTACATGGAATGGGACAAGGTCAATAACATATTTTTCAATAAGTACATTCCTCGTATTCTACGAAAAATGGTTTATAAGGAGTTCTTTGATCATATGAAAATCGATGATGAATCTGTTGGGGACTATGAATAATATTTTATAATACTTGAATAGTATGTGTCTAGAAATATTATCCAACCTGAGAGTAAATTTTATCGTTTTTTTGTTGATTAAAACCATGTATCTAAAGGGAATTAACCATAAGGGACTTTAGTAGATATGTGGAATTTTTTTGATGTTCTCTCAAGGATGGGATGGATATTAGAGTGGCCCATCAGTTACATGGGTTTGATAAGAAGAGAAAAATGGAATTAAATGTAAAATCTAATGACCACACTGAAAAAAGTCTAGTTTTCCATGATTCTCAATGTTTGTAATGAAACATGGATGGGATTGTCTTAATAGGACTACTAAAGATATAATGTGTGTAAAATAAGTCCAATGGGAATTCTAATGTCAAAATGATGGGAAAAAGCTTTCTAATGGTGCGAACAAAGAAATTTCGACACAAACTAAACCTCCTACACTTCATTGTTACAAGTGTGAGGAAATGGGAAAATTTGACAATAAATTCTCTATTACATGGGTAATTGATGATGTTTTATGTAAAAAAACTCTTAAGGCCAATGATAAAGGAAGGCCACATGAAATCACTATGGGCATTTTGGAGTAGGCTAATGTAATGGTGAAAGGTAAACTTCCCATCTACTATAATGTAGAAATCATTTTATTTGATTCTTGATTCACCCACACTTTTAATTCTGAAGAATATTATAAGGGAATTATCCTATTACATCAATAAATTTCTTTTATATTAGCGGAGACATGTCCTAATCGCACAACTGTCACATCAAACATTTATAATTCTCCAATAGTTGATGTTTTTTTGGAAAGTGTTTCCTATAAATCTTACGATATTTATTATAGTGGAATTTTATGAGATTCTTGGCATTGATTGGATATATCAACATGGATCCCATAAAAATTTCCATGGAAGGGAAGATAAATTTCATATTCCAAATCTATTTAAGATCATATATCAATGCAAAGATGAATATAACCTTCTAGTATAAATTTCAACCATCTTATTGGTCTTCATTCATATAAATAAAGGTTATTTATGTGATATTTTAGGAGCGAATATACAGATTAAGAATACAACCATTGTATGAGAGTTTGATGATGTATTAATTGAATAATTTCTAGGTCTTTCACCAAATAATGAAGTTGAGTTTTCAGTATAACTCATACCAGGTGATATTCCAATTTCAAGGACACTATATAGAATGGAACCAATTGAGATGTAGGAATTTAAGAAGCAACTCCAAGTGAATATTGATAAGGGATTAATAAACTCTAGTGCATCACCTTGGGGATCACCTATTAGGTTTTTTAATAAGAATTATGGATCAAGGAGACTCTATATTGATTATATTGAATGAAATAAGATCTTTATGAAGAACAGATATCCTCTTCCCAACATTGATGAATTATTTTAATAACTATGTGGAGATCAATACTTTTCCAAGATTGATCATCGTCTAGGTTATAATCAATTATGGGTAAAAAGAAGGATATAATAATGATAGAATTCTATACTTGTTATGGACACTATGAACTTATAGTGATTTCTTTGGTTCATACTAATTCTACATATATCAACATGGATCTAATGAATAGGGTCATTAGAGACTATCTTGATTACTTTGTGGTAGTCTTGGTATACAATATTATTATCCATTCAATGTTGAAGGAAGAACTTGATGTTCACTTGATAATTGTACTAAATACCATGTGAAAGGATTTGATTTATACCAATAATACCAGGTGTGAATTTTGGCTTTAGGACTTACCATTTTGGGCCACATAATCTTAAGGGAGGGAATATATGTGGATCTTTCATAAACAGGTGTTATTGAAAGATTGTCAAAGCCATCAAATTAAACTGAGACCCAAATTTTTCATCATTTGGTTGGATATTATCAATTCATAAGGAATAATTTTTCACAATTATCTAATCCACTTATAATGTTGACTTAAAATATAGTTAAGTTCATTTAGATGAAGGAATGTGAAGAGAATTTCAAAGAGTTAAATGAAGGCCAGCTAATGCACATGTGCTCACACTAACTTGTAGTGGAGAATGAATTGTGATCTACAATGATGAGTGCAAGAATGGTATGGGATGTTTCATCTAGAAAAATGATATAGAGACAGATTATGCCACATAGAATTTATTAAATAATGAGAACAATTTACCCAAATCATGATGTGGAGTTTTCTGTAGTAATCATTGCATTAATGGAATGGAGGGATGGTCAAAGGATTGATATTTATTCTGATGATAAAATTTTAAAGATTATATTCACATAAAAGGAACTGAATATGCACCAAAATAGATGGTTTTAGTTGAATAAATATTACAATAGCTAAATACATTACCACTATAGGAATATGATCAAGTTGGTTGATGCATTAAGTCAAAAAGTAAATGTTATCTTATCCATGTTGGGGATCAAGATTGATTAAATAGTTCTGGATTTGAAATGGATGGATCTGGAAATATTAATTAAGGAGATAAATCCTATATTTCATAAATGAATGTTCAACCATTTATAAAAGTAATGATTAAGGAGGCATGGAAGGAAGACGTAATGTTAAAAAATAAGATGATAAATGTTCCGAAATTTAACCTTGATTGTGATGAAATAATAATGTTCGACAACTATGGTTGTATTACTCACATATCAGAATTAAAGAAAGGGATATTAGATGAGGCTCATAGTTATTCATTCACTATTCACCTTGGAGGAATAATGATGTAGATGGACCTAAAAGTGTATTTCTGATGGGATAAAATGAAATGAGATGTCACTGAATATGTCTCTCGATGTTTGGTTTGTCAGTAACTTAAGGTAGAGAGACATAAGTCTAAGGGGATGTTACAACCATTACCCATACCAGAATGGAAGTCAAAAAAAATCTTTATGGACTTTATTTTCATACTTTAAAAAACATATAATGGTGACAATGTTATATGGGTAATATTTGATCACCTTATGGAGTCATCAACCATCATTTATATTAAGGAGGATTTATCACATAATTTTTTTTTCAGTATATGTGTAATGGAAGTGGTATTATTGTATAGAGTACCACTTTCCATTATATCTGATCAGGATACGAGGGTTAGATCGACATTCTAGAGAAGTATTCAGCAAGATCTTGATTAAGAGATAAGATTCTAAACTTCATATAATCCTCAGATAGATGATAAGTTGTAGAGAACCATTCAAACTTTGGAAGACATGTTGAGAGCTTTCTCTTTGGATTTAAAATTTGTTTGTGATCAATGGCTACCGTTGGTAGATTTTTGTTACCACAATTTCATTCACTCTTTTATTACGATGGCTCATTTGGAATACATTTATGGAAAGAATTGAAGAACACCAACTTGAGGGAATAAATTTAGGGAACAACTATTATGAACATATCATGTTGATATAATATAAGAAAAGGCCAGATCTCTTCAATAACACATAAGAGTTGCTCAAAGTCAGCAAAAAAGTAATGCTGACAACTGATGAAATAACATTGAGTTTGAAGTGGGAGATATGTTTTTTCTATGAATATCTCCATCTAATAGAGTAATGATATTTTAAAATAATGGATACATGATCCCAAGGTATATCAGTGCATTTGAAATTCTGGATCATGTTGGGATGGTAGCTTACCGATTGGCACTTCCAATGAATGTTTATATAAATCATGATGTGTTCCACATATCAATCTTGATCTTGTACATACCTGATCCTTCACATGTACTATGCTCAAAGGTTGTACCACTAGAGAAAGATCATTCTTATGAAGAATAACTGATAGAGATTCTTCATCATAGAGAAAATGTTCTGTGAAACAAGACCACTCTCTTGGTTAATGTTTTATAGCGTAACCCCCAAGATGAAGAAAAAACATGGGATCATGATAATATGATGAGGGAGAGGTACCCTTCTCATTTAATTTCTATGTGAAAAAGTTCTAATGAGAAATTTAGATTAACGGGGGTAGAATGTAACACCTAGATGGTTATTATGAAAAAATTTCATTAAATATTTATTATTTTTTTGTCTCATGCGTTGAATGAAATAGTGAGTTTAAATGAATTTCAAGATGTCGTTAGTATAAAATTACGATTATATCCAAGCCGGTAGGTTAACAGAAATAATTATAACTAACTAATAAAAATGCTTTTAGAATTATTTATCCATCAATTATTTATGAAAATTATATATTATATATTTTTACTACTGAATGAATAACTATTGGTAATGATATTAATGGGATATATATGTTTTATACATAATAAGATGGTTTTTATTCATCCAATGGATATTTTAATCATAGGGTCTGAATAAACCATACTTGTTGTATAAAAACCTACTTTTTTAAATAAGGGTAATCTTACAATGTTGAATGGAGACCCCCTTATAAATTAATATTATAACATATTAATAATTTTGATATGACAACACAAACATTTTCTTCTAATACAAGATATAAGAACTAACTTTTGGTGAATTTGTGATATTTTCTGATAACATTCAATTTTTGATGAATAGTAAAAAAACCCTTATATTTTAATGGTAAACAACTTTATTCATCAACATAATTTATATGGTTAAATTATTATCATGAATGGTTTTACATTATAAATAGAATATATTTTTATCATTTGATATAATGTATTTCATAATCAATTTTTTTAAATTGAATTCGTCTGTAAAAACATTTCAATCTTTGGATATGTTTTAACATTAAATGAACGCGTTATCTCATTCTAACAATAATATTTTTTTAAATTAATTATGAAAATTTTGTGTTTTGAATTTTTGAAAATGGACTCCATATATAGAATTAGTAGGTCCAAATTATGTTACTTGTCTACTTTTATTATTTGGAATTATGAATAGTAACTTTGATAATTGTTCTTATTACCATGGATAAAGGTAAATTGGGTAATTAATGTTAAAAATTATTTTATAAAATTTCCTCAACAACGATAAAAATCCCATTATATGACTATATTCTACCCTTATCATCAATTGTTTGAAATTGAATCACATGATTGTCACATACCTATGAATTCAAAATGAATGTAATAAAAATTAATGAAGGTGAAAATATATCACAATCCCATTTTATATAGTAGACATTATCAACAATTGATTTTATATGGAAATGTAAATGAATTAAATACATCATATATATTTATTTAAATTTTTTATAGATTATATAATTGCCTTTAATGATGACACAATAGTGATTTAAAGATTATTTTATTAATAGTTATATCTAATAAATGGTTTTAAAAATATTAAAAGAATATCATATGAACTAATTAATGTGATCTAAGAATTTTCAAGGTATCTATGACATGTTAAGAGAGTATTCAATTTTTTTTTTTGAATTTATCATTGGTGTGGATTTTTTTTAATATCAAATAAATGAATAGTTTCAAATTTAACACTATTGATATTTTATAAAATACCATTTCATTTATTTATTTATAAATCATAAATAAATTTAAAATTTACAATGTGATAATTATAAAATATAAAATTTCCGTAAATACCCACTTATTGTCAATTAACACCATATATGTAAATACTTGTAACCATTAAATATTTTGAATGTCAGTAGAAAATTAAAATTAAATAGAAAAAAAAGTGTCAATTGAAATGATAATGTATAAATTGGGAAAATAACATGTCCAAAATTTATTGGTTGATAAGATTACAACCCTATAACATCTCATCTTCTACATTGTGAATTTTTGGATTTTTTTTGGGATTAGTTTGATTTTATTATAAATTAGTATTTATGGAATTTCCAAAAGAACCCCCAGCTCAATTATAAAGGGAAAATCATCCCTCAACTATTAACTTCATTTTGACACATCAAGCTCGTCCATACCCTAACCATTTTCCTTCTCAACTTCCCTATTTTAATGATAGAGGTTTTGGCCATCTTCAAAGACCAACGGTAGTTCTCTATGAAGAGATTTAGAGGAGGCATTATAAGTAAAAGGTAATCTCTTCATCCAATTCATTCAAACTTCATTTTTCATCTACATCAACATAATCAAGTTCATAATTATAATGTAATAATATAAGTATCACTCATATAAGGATATGTATTATAAATATGAAAAAACCATATTCCACCTTCTACCCATCCTGTGAAAAATTAAATCACAATGCATGTGTACATACGACCCATCGTTTCCATGCCATGGTGTAATATATTTTTCACCACCAACTTACATGGATCGGTATAATGATATAAATAATAACTATATATTATTAGTATAAATTGACACTAATTCTGAAATATCATACACCATACACTTTAATAGCATTCAATAATTTTGGGATTGATACCATCGCCTGTGTGTACGTACGACTGACAGTCTCCACAATTTGATGTGATTCATGCTACATGATATTCATTAAAACATGAATATATACATGAATTGAATGAATAAATATTATGTATATTATAATAATACCATGAAATAAATTATTTTACCATAACCTATGAAGTGGAACATGATCTTATCTAACAAATCATGCATGAGAACATAAAGTAGTCAATATTCAAATAACGAGTGACAATGAAATGATTCTGACAAATAGATAAACATATTATCATATATGATATCCGAAAAATGATTATAGTTCTGTTATAATTGAATAAAATTATTTAAATCATTATACAGGATTTTCAGATACATTCTATGGATATCAGAATTAAGGTAAAGGATAACTTTGCAATTCTCATTTTTATCTGATATTGTTTATTCGTTTGTATTTACAATGGTATACTTATCATCCACATCCATGGTTAAAAAATATGTATTTCAAAATATTATTTATATATTTATATAATTTTATTCAGCGGTGATTTTTACTATATGGTATGAATGGAATATGTTGTCATTTTCGGTATGATGTACTATTTGACTATTCTGGAAAAAGTCAGAGAAGTTTGTTTTTTAAATCTTACAGCATGAACAGATTTATATTATTCCATAATGTCTTATATACTTAAATATTCCGCTATAATCAAACAAGGTTATTTTCACATAAATTTATTTCTTCTAAAGATGTGTGACATATTGAGGAAGGAAAACGTTTTTTTAGAAGATAAGATATTTTATCTGTGAACTAATTTCAAGGATTATCTGAAAATTATTTTCCATCTTTGATTCCAATTTTTAAATAGGGTTATATTTATAAACTTGTTATTACTATGATTTTATTGTTTTTGTGATGGATTTTTATTTATGAAATCCATTTGTTTTGTATCAATTAAGATGAAATGATGTTTAAGAAACCAAATTTATTTTATGGGTAATTCCATGGTGATTGTTTATAATTTTTGTAGCACACATAAGAATGGGTTTATTATCAGAATTGGGGGACCTATATATTCATCCATTGATTTGGGTAAATATTTATATTTCATGATATAGACATGACTAGAACTGGAAGTAAATCCAGTTCAGTAATACTGCATAGAAATGAAGAGTGAACTCGGTTCTACAATGGACTTTGTCAGCGATGATGGTCTCGACAATGAGACATGACTAAAATGAACTGATTTTATAATATTATGTATCTATTACTCAATATTTCATGGCATATGTTATGACTATTTGGATTATATTTCCCATTCATGACATATCCAGGACATGATGTTATGATCTATTAGATGCATGATAAGATTTTAAAATGTTAGGATCTTATTATTATAATAGGATTGATATTTCCCTTCTTTACCATTAATGAGAATATGAGCTCAACCATTAATTTGATTCTTTTCCCCCTGTCATGAATAATGTTATTAATTATGATATTTCAAAAAGGATTCTAGTTATGAGAAAATATGATAAATGACAATGTGGATGTATTATGAACCAGTTGTTTCTGTTTCCTTGTTTCTAATGAAACCAATCCTATATGGACCTAGAATATTTTTTATAATGATTTGTAATAAATATTCTTTAATTTTGAAGTAATATATATCTGTAATTTATTGTTTGTTATAATGTGTTCCCTTTATTTGTTCATCGTTCCACTGTGTGTTTTGTAAGAAGTTCATAATGATCTTCTTCTCTTTAGTGAGCTACTGATACCACACAGTCTATTCTGGATCCTCTTCATTGTTTTTCAATAAACCAAATTGATCAGAAGGCTTAATAGTTGAATTTTTTCTTTTTTCCTTTGATATAATCTCAACTGAGAGGAAAGGAATTAGAAACCTCATGTAGGCCATGAATATGTATTAATTTTTTAATGTTGACACCTATAGGTTATTCCAGGTAATGTGTTTCCCCAATGGGTTATTCGTCATCTCAAGTCCTTTGGTCGATACCCCCTTCACTTATATCATATAAATAACCATGTTTACTGTGATGATTCCTGAATTAATATCAGATATATCACTGGGCAAACCAGGTTAGCACAGGATATGACTAAAATGATGGGAAACATACTAACCGTATCCACAGTTCTTGACATTTGAGTAATTCTCCATGATAACTCTATGGAGCAAAGTGAAGCTCTTGAAACATCATTGTTGGAGGGTTTGAAGTTAATTTGGTGGTGTAGGGTGCTGAGAAATAGGGAGCCTGTCCAAATAAACAAGGAGGCATTGCATCCCAATATCACCATAGTGTTCCCATATCAAAGGGTAAGATAACCATTAATGACGGAGAAAAAAATGCACCATCCCTAATGTTTAGTGGAATTACACAACCTCATCCTCGGTGAGGGGCCCAAAAATATTAATGTCTGATTTTGAAATTGGATAGACCATATCAGGGAGATGGTCCGCTATGAGAATGTACCACAAAAATATCCGATCAGACATAGGATCCTACCCTTATTTTCCCCATTCATCAACTTGGGGTGGTTGAGGGACTAGTAACAACACTAATGTATATCGTTTAAGCAGTAGAATTGTCAATGGAGAGTACGGCGCACTGGCTGAAAAACTATTCGATCATGATATTTTCTTTGGGGAATGAACTGATTATATAACAACTTGGATATATTACTAGGTGTATACCATTACTTCTTATATAGGGAGAGTGGTCATTGGCGGTGGATCAGGATGGTGCTCGTCATTGTTCAATCCACAAAACAATTTTCCATGATCTCATATCAAAGTAGAGAATTATCCTGGTGATGATAGGGGGTTTTCACACCATGAACTATGAAAGAATTCAAGTCATCCTATGATAGTATGTATCTATGGAGGGATTCATGGATCTAGTGTATCTCTTATCCCTAGAGGACAAAACTGATATGAAAATTTCCAGCCCCAGATCCAACACAAAGGATCGGGGTGAGGGATCCATCATCAAGTCACACTCTTCTTTAATGTATAAAAATCAGATGTGGTTAACCAATATTTTAGGTTTCTTATGTCTCCACCTTTGTATGCAATGAACCCTCTTCGAGCCCCTTGAGGGTTCTCCCAGGTAGGGTAGAACATCAACATGGTGTATACATATGTGCATGATGGTGTTAGAGAAGGGAGAACATCCTATTGGATGCGATGGGCTATGGGGGGAACCCAGAGAACTTTCTACTGGGATATAGGGAGGTCCTCTACACCGATTGTCGACAGGGTGGGGACAACCATCACTATTGTAAGTGTTGTCATGGGGAAGGCCCCTTATTTAGCTGGTGATTATGCAAGGATGACCTTCGCATTGATGAATTGAAATATGGTTAAAACCTCTATAACATAAATCATGAACATAGGGATGACCTCTGTTCTGACTTGTAATGGTGGAATGATGAGGAGATCTTTTCTAGGTGAGGGAGCTATTAGGACCTCCACTCAGGATAATAATGGTACGTGGATGACCTATGTACTGAATTTGATCATCGTGGTAAACCTATGTTTGTGACTAAATGCACCAATAGCCTGGGGAGCCATCCCAACTATCCTATATTTTTATTGTGACGTCAAACCTAATCGAGAATCGATATGGCCTTTTTATGTAGTAATAAGGAGGTGAAATCACATGTAGGTGATGGCCCAAGAAACTGAAAAAGTATAAGATTACTCCCTATAGTGGGAATACTCATGAGGTTTCTCCCAACATTGGCGTCGACTCAGCCAGTATAGGGATAACATTACACGAGTTTAGATCACCTTCTCCTCAATCTGCGTGATCAAATGATGGTGCAGAGATGACCTCGTGGGATTTTTTATTGGAGGCTCCCTATATTAAATAACAGCTGGGAGGACTCAGTAATCCATTTTATGGAATTAGGGAGTGAGTCATTATAGCAGTCCGAGGAGAGGCTCGCAAAATGATTCAAGATTATATTATGGAGTAGTGGCTCCCTATGCGGCGTATGGGGGAGACTCTGTTGGTGAGGGGCACAAAATGATCCAAATATTGACAGTCCATATCCCTTGTTAGGATGAAACCATCCAATTCATACCATTGAACTAGAGTATCAATCAACATCCATAGAATAAATTCAGTGTTTGATATGGGTAATGAGAACCCATTATATATGGTTGTGGGAGTTTTCAAAAAAGAGGGGAATCCATATGGGATTTATAAATAGTTATTTCCCCTTCCACTACATCTATGGGTGGGAGGTAGTCAATTTTCTACTGATTTATGTTGGGAACTGCAATGCAGGAATATTCATCAATCAATATTGATATTTGGAAAGCGATGTCGAGTGCCCCAGCACTGTTATGTCTTCCACAAATGGAATGAGAAATCCCCATATACCATTTCATGAATTGAGATACCAAATTATTAAATTCCCTAATTAATGCATGTTTCACACTGGGTCTATAATTTTCTTGGTGGGAACTAGCACCAGATAGGTGGATCTAGTGACACTCTTATCTTTTCAGGCCTCAAATGCTACTGATCCCAATATTGGGGAGAATAGATTCACGTTGGGTTCACCATTTCTATTTCTGATGGTCTCACCAGGCCATGCATCATTTGTGAGGACACATAGATTGTTTCCCCGAATTCCCACTTTCCAAAGGAGGAATAAATTCATCACTTATTCAAAAAATTTCATTTGATTGGAACATGATAATGGAATATGGGTCCCTTCTTCCATTCATTGCACCTCAGAATTTGTCTCCCCGTATCGGTGTCCCTTAATGCATAATACATTGTGAAATTTTTCTTGGTGCCATATCGTTTTATTGTCAAGTCAATTATGCTTCATCTATAAAATACATTTCAAATGGGTCAAGTCATGGAATTGAGCTTTATTTATGAGAGTTTTCACATTGGGTATCACTTGCATGTCTTGACAATGGACCAATTGTAGGTCTAGATTTTCAGTTATAATATGTATTCTTGAGGATGTAGAAGCTCATGGAATACCATGTCGAATTATGGGAATTTTATGATAGAGAACTGTATTCGGGGATTTCCTCAGCATACCATGTTTATCATGGGGAATGCTACAAGTTTAACATCTAGAAGAGATAGATCAAACTGATCAAAACACCAATTGGAGAGGAGTAGATAGGTACGTCCCTAATAGGGATAACCAAGAATGTTTTATTTAATGTATTGGTTGGAATAGCCAATAAGGATGGACCCATGAATGTGTGTCCCATAAAAGGGAAGGTTTCACACTATGAAGGATGATCTAGATATCATAAAGTCGGTATTAGAGGATGGTGGGACCCAAAAAAGGGGACACAAAATATTATAATTGGATGTGATTAAACTTCACTGAGTCATTCTACATACCCTATTTAGAATATATCGATCAAAACCAATGCATATTGAGAGGGTGATTCATGGGATTGTGGGGTTCACAATGGAAAAATACATTGAATCAAGTTGGGGCTTACAAGTTGTGAGCCGCTCATGTGCTATAAAGAGAACTGAGATTAATGGGTCTCATACATTGTTAGATAACATAATGGATGGTATGATTTCACTGGTATGTGGTGGCTCGGGTAAATTCAGGATGGATATTGATGATGTGTTAAGGGATGTAATGAATGGGGATGGAACTGAGTACATGTGTGATGGTGATAATATTGGGAATAAACCTAGGGGAGGTTTCCAACGCATCATAGTAGTAGTGAATTAATGTCTATGTAGTTCTGGAAAGGGGAGATGCATCACTTGAGGAGGTGGCTCGTGAGAATGGAAATTTGGATGGAGAGCCGAAGGAAATGGACCCAATGGGTGAAGGCATGATCTTCCTATGGTATGAAGGGATCGATGGAATTTCTAGGATAGGACATGGTATATGGGATTGAACATTAGGGATCTTCCAATGTATCATACTCAAAAAGGGAAAATATGAAAGGCCATATATTTCAGATATGGGCTATAGAATCGGATTGTACACAAAGGATAGAAACCAGAAGACATGTTAGGGATTACACATGGTTAGTGGCCCATCACAAGAGGGACACTCTTGGTTAGTGGATTATGGATTGAGTGTGGAAATTATAGAGTGTTATCTTCCCATAAAAAGTTATACTCCTAGTTAGAGAATATGGATTGGGTATTGGTATAACACATGTTTATCTTGTTGAGAGAGTGGGATATGTAGTTGGGTTCTACACAAATGACAATGGACCAAATGAGTGGTCAAAAACACCTTAGGGATGTGGATTCGGGTGATATTCCCATTAAAGGGAAGCTTTCACATCAAGATGGTACATCCCAAGGAGGGATCTACAGTGTTTACAAATTTTTGGGGTTGAATCTTGATGATGCTTCTTACATACCCAAAAAGGATTAATCTCCACTTATTTCAGGGGGCATGCAGTTTAACATCATGTGGGATGATGTGTGAACTTTCATGAAATGGTAGGGATAGAGGGACAATGAGAGGCGATGTTATTTAACTTCAGAGTGACTTCCTATATACCCTAGTTAGAAAACATGGATAAATTTATCGGTAGATAGTTTATGAGGGGCTTGGGTCTTATTTATGGTTAGAATCCCAAGGCGAATTCCATGGCCACTACTCACTCTAAGACCATCTATTCATTCTCGGTGCGGGGAATAAGAGGTAGAAATAGAGATAATAATTGCATCATGAATGGTGTATTAGTGAGGAGTGGTTTAGGGATTACGCATGGATAGAAGCCTAATGAGAAAACATGGGCTTATTTGTGGATGGCAGCCTAGGGAGAGGAAAATTAGAAACTCTTAGGGGTGTCTGGATGTCTGAGGTGGATACTTCCATCCTATAGGGGGAACCCTTATAAGGGGCCTCAGGGAATACACATGTTCTACGCGAAGTGTACATGGAAATAATGTACAATGGCAGAGGAGTGGTGTGAGGAACCTGGTTCCCTTCCCCTTCATGGGCCTCTCCAGTTTCTCACTTGTGGAGTGATCATAGTTTAATGTCGTGTGTTTAGGGATTTGGGTTTTATGGTATTTTAAATTCTTACAGCTAAGACGATGAGTATTCACTCCTCACATCAAGGACATACATAACTGGCACAAGTGTGAAACTGGAGAGGCCAGGCAGTCGGCCCGGCCTGGGCACAGCGCGCCAAGCGCGCTGGCTAGGCGCTCGGCCAAACGGCCGAGCCGTTTAGCGTGGGGGCGCCTGCCCCTGGTTGTAACCGCGGACCCCCTTTAATGGGGTCCGTTTTGCTGTCCGGCCAGGGATTTGAACCCCCGGCTGTCCTCCTGTCTGGCCAGGCCGCCCCGGCCGGCCTGTTTCTGCCACCACGGGACCAGCGATGGCCGGTCCCCCTGCTCCGACACCGGCGGCCCGGAACTGGCCACCGGTCTCCTTGCTCCGCCGTGGCCCAGAACTGGCCACGACCTTGTTTCATCCAGTGCGGTGCGACGGCGCCGCACCTCTCCTCCGCGGACCCGCTCCAACCGCGGTGTTTTTACGGTTCTCCAGCGTAGCGTGACGGTGTCACTCATTCCTTGCCGCATGATTCCGCGTGGTGCGACGGCACCACACCATTTCATTCCAATCCGCAATAAAAACATCATCAATAAAGGAGGAGGGTCGGCCGTGTTTGTGCGGTTCGGCCCCCTCTCATTTGTCGATAGAAAAGGTCGTATTTCATGAAGAACGACAAGGTAGGGTTGAAGAACAAAATAAACAAATAAAATTAAACCCCTACATTGAGTATAGCTAGAACAGGGGTTCGCCGTGGAAAACAACGTCGCGAGGTGAAGCTCCATATGTTGATGGAGAACACCCGGGGAGGAAGTGGTGTCTCCTTTTATTTGACACAGGTAGAATATAGATAGAGGGTGCATCGTCGATCTTCGGAAAAAGGGGTCACACACCAGCTGCGGAGAGGAGAAGAGACGGCACATCGATCTCTTCTTACTATGATGGCGTTCTTCGTCGAAGTCTTGGTGTTCATCGTGATGAAGATGAAAACACCCAAGATCTCTCACCTCAATTGTCCACACACAACATCCAACCAAAATAGAATAAGCCTCATCCTTATTTTATTAACTCATGCCACAATTCAAAAAATTCAAAACATAAATTAATTAATTGAATTGTTGTGTTGGCATACTTAATGAGAGGAGAAGAAAAGTCACCCAAATATAGGGTAGTTTAAAAGTTAAAAGTGTTACACAACTTAAGTGAGTGTTAAGAGGAGTTAGGGAGTTATGGGAATTGAAAAGGCGGGGCTCGTGTGGGCCCCACCACACCTTTAATCCATTCAAGAGAAACTAAAAAACAATGTGTCCCACCCTAACTTTTACACTTAGGTTCTAACTCATGGAGAATAGAAATAAAATTCTTAACGAAATTTTATTTCACTCACACTTAATCCACAAAATTAAACAACTCACATCGAGCAAACACAACTCAGAAAAGGCGTTCCTAAGCAATTACCGGCGCTGCGGTTCCATCGGTGACCTCGGAATTCGATTCCAAGTAGTGGTTCAAAAGATATGAATTTCCTCTCGTTCGTTCACTGATCGTACCCGAGCTAAACTTCGGATAGAAATTCCGGGCACACCGGGCCTCGGAATCAAGTGCCGTCAGAAACTGCGTTCTTGTAGAATCCCAAATAAAGTTAAGAAAAAATTTCCCTTGATTTTTACGGGTCTTTACATTACTCGCACCTCAGGGCTTTATGTCCCCGTAAAGATACATCATAAGCTAGGGAAACAAATGTGGGTACTGAGCACACATATGAGCCTCCCGCTCCCAAGTGCTCTCCTGGAGATTCCCGTGCTGCCATATGATGCGCACTATAAGAATCGACCGTCCACGTAGGACCTGCTCCTGTCGATCCTCTATCTCCACTGGGACCTCCGTAAAAGTCGCCCCATCATCAACGTCTAGCTCCCCATGGTCGATGATATGTGTCGGGTCATGCACGTATCTCCTCAGCTGAGATACGTGGAAGACGTCGTGCACCCTTTGCAACTGATGAGGTAGAGACAAGCGATAAGCCACCTCGCCAATCCTGCTGAGGACTTGGAATGGTCCGATGAAGCATGGAGACAACTTTACGCCTCATCCAAATCTCTGTATTCCACGTCGAGGTGAGACACGCAAGAAGACGTGGTCGCCATCCTCGAACTATAGTGGCCTCCGCCTCTTGTCAGCATAAGACTTCTGCCGGCTCTGAGCTGTCCTCATCTACTCCTGGATGACCTGGACCATCTCTGTCGTGGCCTGTACCATCTCCGGTCCCACAAGTGCTGACTCCCCAGGGTCTGTCCAGTACAAAAGAGATCTGCAAGGTCGGTCGTACAACGCCTCATAGGGTGCCATCCCGATGGTGGAGTGGTAGCTGTTGTTGTACGCGAACTACACCAAGGGAAGGTGGTCCTCCCAGCTGCGACCAAAGTTTAGGATACATGCGCGGAGCATGTCCTTGAGAGTCTGAATGGTCCTCTCTATCTGACCATCCGTCTGAGGGTGAAAGGCTGTGCTAAGACGTAGCTTTGTCCCGAACGCCTCCTGCAACCCCTTCCAAAGCCGGGATGTAAAGCGAGAATCTCGATCGGAGACGATAGATGATGGAACACCATGAATCTGTACAATCTCCTGAACGTAAAGTCGTCCCAAGCTTTCTACTGAGCCCTACTCTCTGATGGGTAATAAGTGTGCCGAATTGGTGAGTCGGTCAACAATCACCCAAATGGAGTCGTGATCTCTGAAAGTGCGTGGAAGTCCAGTCACGAAGTCCATATATATCCCGTATCACTTCCACTCCGGGACCTCTAAGGGCTGTACCGAGACTACTGGTACCTAGTGCTCTTCCTTCACCTACTAGCAGGTGAGGCATCGAGAAACGAACTCTTCCACAGCCTTCTTCATGCCCGGCCACCAGTGCTGTCGTCTGAGATCCTGGTAAATCTTTGCCACTCTAGGATGTACCGCCAAGGAGAAGTGTGAAACACTCTCAGCACCTCCTCCCGTAAAGAAACTGGTACCAAGGTACGTCCTCTGAAAAGGTCATCGTGCTCTGCTCCAAAGGAGAAACCATCAGGTGCCTATCCTGTGGATATTTGTGCACACCGCGTCTCACAGTCAGCATCCCCACGCTGTGCCTCTCTGACCCGCTGCAATAGTGGAGGGGTGACTATGAGAGACTGAAGGAAGGATGCTCCTTCTCTATACATGAAGGATATCTACAAAGAGGATAGCTGCTCTCTCTTCTCCTCAAGTAGGTGAATGCCCGTCCTCCTGCTGAGAGCATCAGCTACCACGTTCCATTTCCAGGAGTATAGACTATCTCAAAGTAATAGTCCTGGAGGAACTCGAGCCATCGCCGCTGTCTCAGATTCAGGTCCTTCTGAGAGAAGATGTATCTGAGACTCTGATTGTCAGAAAAGACTGTAAAGCGCTCGCCCATTAGGTAGTGTCACCATGTCTTCAGAGCGAACACCACTACTGTTAACTCCAGGTCATGGGTAGCATAGTTTTTATCATGATGCCTCAAATGAAATGATCCATATGAGATCACGGCCCACTCCTGCATCAGGACACATCCAAGTCCGGTCCCTGATGCATCGCAGTAGACTACTTACCCAACTCCTTCCTCAGGTATCCTCAAGATAGGTGCGCTGGTCAATCTCTGTCTCAGCTCTTGGAAGCTCTGCTGACATCTGTCTGACCACACAAAGGGTTTCCCCTTCTTCGTCAAAGCTGAGAGTGGTGCCGCAACAATAGAGAAGTCTGGCGTAAATCTCCGATAGTATCCAGCTAGTCCCAAGAAACTCTTCACCCCCGTCACTCTCTTGGGTGGCACCCAAGCTAGCACTGCCTCGATCTTCGCAGGATCCACTACAAATCCCACCTCAGAGAAGACGTGTCCCAAGAAGTGGACCTCGCATATCCAGAACTGACACTTCGAGAGCTTGCCATAATGCTAGTTCTCTCGGAGTGTGTCTAGCACAACCCGCAAATGGTAGGCGTGCTCCTCCTCAGTCGACGAGTAAATAAAAATGTCTTTAATGAAGACCATGACAAATCGATCGAGGTATGGCTGAAAGATCCTATTCATGAGGGCCATGAACATTTCTGGAGCATTTGTTACGCCGAATGGAATAACCAAGAACTCATAGTGTCCATACCGACACCTGAAGGCTGTCTTCTGCACGTCCTCGTATCGAACTCTGAGATGATGATAACCTGACCTGAGGTCTATCTTCGAGAACCACCATGCTCCCTTGAGATGATCGAAGAGGTCATAAATCCTCGGTAGCGGATACTTGTTCCTCACTCTCACCTGGTTCAGGCGACGATAGTCGACACAAAGTTGCAAGCTCTCGTCTGCCTTCTTGGCGAACAATATCGGGGAAGCCCAGGGTGAAACACTGGGTCAGATGAATCTCTTGCCCTCCAAGTTATCCAACTATACCTGTAGCTCTCGAAGCTCGGTGGGGGCCATCCGATATGATGGAGTCGATATCGGGGTTGTCCCGAGGTATAGGTCAATATAAAAGTCTACCTCTCTGTGAGGAGGTAGCCCTGGAACGTCGTCGGGAAAAACGTCCGCATACTGATCCACCACTGTAGGAAAACTAGGACTCTGCACGTCAACAGCTCCTAGGATGAGGCTATCCAACTGATGAGTGATGGGCTGTCCTCTCCTCTGCGAGAGTCCATCCTGTGCTGCAAAGGCTCCCTTCTCGCCAGTGAAGGTGAACCTGCTCCCGTCAGTGCGTACACATCGCACCTTGCGCCTAATACAGTCAATTTGTGCATGGAATGTAGTCAACCAATCCATGCCCAAGATGACGTCGTAAGGCCTCGACGCTGCTATAAGAAGATCCTAGCTGAAGCTCTCGCCTCCTAGAGTAAGCTCACACTCCCGGAACTAGTGCGTAATCTTCGAGTCTGCTCCCGTAGGAGTCTCTAGCCGTAACGATCAAGCCAACGAATCTGTCAGAATCTCCGAGCTCCGAACAAGGGCAGCTGCTATGAAAGAGTGACTCGCTCCTGTGTCTATAAGAACTGCAGAAAGGGTGGAAAAGACACAGATAGCACCTCGAATCATTTCGGGCGCGCCGTGGTCGTAGGCCTCCGCTGCCTGGAGCTGTGCCTGTCTCTGCACGCCAGCTCCCTGTGGTCGGGGTGGACCTCCTTGTGGTGGTGGTGGTAGAGCCTCAAAGTGTCTCCCACCACCTATTACTTGGCCATCTCCTCTGCCTCATCCGCCTGCTCCCTTCGGACCGCCACAGTCAACCCTCTGCCTCTGCCTCGGTGGCCCCTCAACCGTCTGCTGCTCCTCAGCACGTCGGGTCGGGCAGTCACGAGCCATGTGGCCCTGCCCGCCGCACGAGTAGCACTGCCTGCCTCTCGAAAGACAGGCTCCACGCTGTGTGCCCCGAACTAGTGAGCTAGTTTCCTGTGGTCGTCTTCCTGAGGGTCTGGTCTTCCTGGACCCATGTGACATCCGTCGACTGCCTGCTGCAGAAGACTCTACTACATGCCACCCTGCGGTGGGTCTCGGCGCTGGTGTAGACTCAGCAAGAAATATCTCGATCAAAATGGGTCGCTCCAGTACTCATTTCTAAGTCAGAATGCTGAGGGAGATCAGCGATGCCCTGATCACGTGTCTCAATCCCTGGTAAAAGGTCCAGGCCTGGAAGAATGGGTCTCGTACCATGTCTGTCGAGTAGCGCGAGAGATCGGTAAATCTCGCCGAGTACTGGGCGACCATCATGATGCCCTGTCACACCTGGAGAAGCTCCTGGATGCACACCGCATGGAGGGTGGTTGGGACGAACTCCGAGCGGAAGAGGCTCTCAAAGTCCGTCCAGAGGAAAGATGCCTCATCGTGCACCTAGAGAATCAAGCTCCACCATCGGCCCGCTGCCGCGTGCCGTAGGCTCGCTGCGAGGATCACCATGAGGTCTGCTGGTGTCCTCACTAACCTAAAAACTCTCACCACTACCTCCAGCCAGTCCTCGGTTGCCTGGGGGTTCGTCTCCCCACGGAACCTGGGCGGTTGCTAGCGCTGGAACTTGTGCAGTCCACTAAGGCGACGTGCATCGTCAGCGGCTGGGGCTGGAAGCATCGGTGGTTCAGTGGGTAATTGTACCGCCGGTGCCTCAGCTGACAATGGGCCCTGTACCGAGGCCTCGTCGCTCGGTGGGCTGTCGTCACACTCAAATCTCGGAACCCTAACTGGCTACCGTTATGGGGAAATCCTGAAAAGGAAACAGGTGCGCCACGGTTAGAACAGTATACCTGGTGAGCTGACACAAAGTAATCATAAAGAAAACCTGAATCACACATGCAATCAATGTTTTCGTGCATTAATTCGGAAATCAGAAGTCAGGGTCCTGGTGTATGGATACGTTGGCCACCGCACCAACAGTGGGCTCCCTGGACTGATAACCAAACTCAATATGCTTAACACTATTGGTTCACATAAAATAAAGATCACATTCCAAAGTTTTGAGTTAGAACCGAACTCCTCTGATACCAAATTTTCACGACCTGTCCTCGGTGCCCGTGCCGTGAAAACCCCAAGCCCTCCTTCCATAGGCCAGGGGCTTGCGACTAGCACCAAGGCATAAATACCGATAAAAGGGAAGGCATTTCCTTTGTAAAGTAAACCACAAACACCACAGACAAAGCAGGTAGAAGAAGTAAACACTAAGTAAAACTGAGTACAACAGTAAGTGCAGAAAGTAAGTGGGCCAGTATACAAGCCCAAACTGAAAGTAGAGTACAACTGGAATGGAAAAAAGCAACTGAAAAGAAAAGCCACAACACCGAGCTGTCCACTGGAAATCCCTCCTGATGGGTGGGTACAGGTAGCCTCCACCGCTCCTCGGGTCCAGCCGACCGCTCCGAGTACGTCCCGCCCTGTGGTCCACCTCTAGGTACCGTCCTGCTCTACAATCCTCAACCACGATCAGTGATGTCCGTCGTCTGTAACCAACACAACATAGTGTGGGAATAGCCCGTACAGGGGTGAGTATAAGCTACTCAGTAGAGACCCCGAGACCCCCGAAGGTCTCCCAGAATCTACAAAGGATAATCCAAAAAGGAAAGATACAATCACGAAGTAACATCCAACACTGCTTAGGTATATGACCATACGTATACCTAAGTCATCAATTCTCGTACATTCCAACTTCCGAGCCCAAGTACAACCCAGTCCACACAGGAAAGAAAAACGTAAATCCACACAGGATAGCACAACACAATCCAAAAAGAAAAGCAAAATAGGATTTATCTCACACAGGTATACTTCTTCGTATGACGATAGAGATGATCAGATATATCCACTGATTCATCTAAGTCGTCGGACCCACAATGGATTGATAGGTACTAACCCCCGCAATGACCCACAAAAGATCTGACCCAAAAAGGATCGATAGGTAACTAACCCCCGCAATGACCCACAAAGGATCTGACCCACAAAGGATCCATAGGTAACTAACCCCCGCAAAGACCCACACAGGATCATACCCACACAAGATCTGTAGGCACTGGCTCACATAGAACCGCTGAGCGCTGACCTACATAGGATCGGACCCACATAGGATCGGTTTCACTGATCCACATAGGATCACTGAGTGCTGTAGTCTTCGTCGTCGAATCCACTGAGGATCTCTGTACAGTCATCGTAGAAGTAGTACTCACAGCCAGCTCTAGGGTTCCCGCACAGAGCAAACTCATTCGGGAGGGTCCGCTCCACGAGTCGAGAGGCTGATACATCAACTGAAACATAGTCCAGAGTTGATGTATCCAAAAGTTCCATATCATTAATAGGAACTCAACGTCACAGACGGCATGTCAATCAGACGCCTGGTCTAAGAGTTATTGGCCTTTTCATCCTAGGGCCCGGTTAGTTTTTAAGGAAAAATTAACCCGACCATAATCCACCTATGTCCAAACCTCTGGAGGAGTAATCCAAAATATCCACCTCACTAAGAGGAATCCAAAAATGTCGACGGCACGTTAATTGGACGTTTGTAGCTCAAGATATGAGTGTTTCCGCTCTGAGGGCCCGGTTGGTTTCGTGTACGAACCAACCCGGCCAAACCAAAAGTATTCCAAAACCTTGAGTGCGATATACCAAAACGACTGTCTCAATCCAAGTATCGCATCGCAACTGACGGTGCGTCAATCTGAGGTCCGTAGCACATGTTATGGGTGTCTGACCGGAAAAGGTTCGGTATTAAGGGGTTCAGGCTCGGTCCGACCCGGCCCGATACCCTCGGGGGTCGACCTGAACCGGGTCGAACCGAACCAGGTCCGGGTCCCACCCGCTTGGGCATGGCCTGGCCTAGCGGACCGGCCAGGCAGCCGGCCCGACCTGGGCACAACGCACACAACGCGCTGGCCAGGCGCTCGGCCAAACGGCCGAGCCGTTTGGCGTGGGGGGCGCCTGCCCCCTGGTTGTAACCGCGACCCCCCTTTAATGGGGGCCATTTTGCTGGCCGTCTGGGGGTTCGAACCCCCGGTTGTCCTCCTGTCCGGCCGGCCGACCCCGGCCGGCTGGTTTCTGCCACCACGGGACTGACGACGACCAGTCACCCTGCTCCGACACCGGCAGCCTGGAACCGGCCGTCGATCTCCTTGCTCCGCCACGGCCTGGAACCGGCCGCGACATTGTTTCGTCTGGTGCGGTGCGACGGTGCTGCACCACTCTGTTGTGGCCCCGCTCCGGCCGCGGTGTTTTTACAGTTCTCCAGCACGGCGCGATGGCGCTGTGACTTGGTTCAATTTCACGGCACGGCGCGACTGCGCCGCACATTCCTTACCGCACGATTCCGCGTGGTGCGACGACACCACACCATTTCGTTCCAATACGCAATAAAAACATCATCAATAAAGGAGGGGGTTCAGACATGTTTTTGCGGTCCGGCCCCCTCTCGTTAGTCGATAGCAATGGTCGTATTTCACGAAGAATGACAAGGTAGGGTTCACGAACAAAATAAAAAATAAAATTAAAACCCTACCTTGAGTGTAGCTAGAACGAGTGTTCGCTGCGGAAAACGACTCCACGAGGTGAAGCTCTGTATGTTGACGGAGAATGCTCGAGGAGGAAGTTGCATCTCCTTTTCTTTGACACAGGAAGAAGATCGAAATAGGGTGCATCGTCGATCTTCGGAAAAAGGGGTCACACACTGGTTGCAGAGAGGAGAATAGACGACACGTCGATCTCTTCTTACGGTGACGGCGTTCTTCGTTGAAGTCTTGGTGTTCTTCGTGATGAAGATGAAAACACCCAAGAGATATATCCTCAATTGTCCACACACAACATCCAACCAAAATAAAATAAGGCTCATCCTTATTTTATTAACTCATGCCACAATTCAAAAAATTCAAAACATAAATTAATTAATTGAATTGTTGTGTTGGTATACTTAATGAGAGGTGAGGAAAAGTCACAAAAATAAAGGGAAGTTTAAAAGTTTAAAGTGTTACACCACTTATGTGGGGGTTAAGAGGAGTTAGAGTGTTATGGTAATTGAAAAGGTGGGGCTTGTGTGGGCCCCACCTCACCTATAATCCATTATAGAGAAACTAACAAACAGTGGGTCCCACCCTAACTCCTACACTCAGGTTCTAACTCATGGAGAAGAGAAATAAAATTCGTAACGAAATTTTATTTCACTCACACATAATCCACAAAATTAAACAACTCACATCGAGCAAACACAACTCAGAAAAGGAATTCCTAAGCAATTACCGGCGCTGCGGTTCCATCGGTGACCTCATAATTCGATTCCGAGCACCGGTTCAAAAGATGGGAATTCCTGCTCGTTCGTTCACTGAACGTACCCAAGCTAAACTTCGGATAGATATTCCAGGCACACCGGGCCTTGGAATCAAGTTCCGTTAGAAACAACATTCTTGTAAAATCCCAAAGAAAATTAAGAAAAAATATCCCTTGAATTTTATGGGTATTTACAATTTGAGTTCACTTATTCACCTTATGGATTCATCGATCTTATGAATAGAATATTTCTTGAGTTCTGGGATATGTTGGTGGCTGTGTTTATTGATGACATTGTTGTGTTTTTTACGAGTATAGAGTGGAATGAAAAATAATTAAGGGTTGTTTTTAAAACCATAATTGAATAGAAATTGTATAAAAAATATAGAAAGAGTGATTTTTGGTTGCATCAACTGTTTTTTTCTTGGGAACATTGTAAATAATAATGGAAAAATGATTGATCCTACTAAAACAAAATGGTTTATGAATGGCTAGGAAATAGAAATATAATATTGATTCGTAATTTTATAGGATTAGCAGGTTATTATCGGTGTTTTGTTAAAAATATTGTTCCATTATATATCCCACTAACGATGTTAACATGTAAAGGGGTTAAATTTAATTTGACAAAATAATATGATTTTTTTCAGGAACTCAAGAAGGGATTTGTGAAAGCTCCAGTTTTTCCCTGCATACCCAAAAGGGTTAGTTTTTCATCTGTATTGATGATTTATTTAAGGGACATGGTTGTGTTAGATGGAAAATGAATAGGTAATTTCTTATGTATTAATAAAATAATAACCTCATGATTTAAATAATCCGAAACATGATTTGGAATTGGGCGCTGTGGTTTTTTGATTTTAAAATTTGGAGGGATCATTTATATAGAACCAAATGTAAAATAAATATTAAAAATAAAATTCAAATATATATATTCACTCAGAAATAATTTAACATGAGGAAGACAAGATGGATTGAACTAATAAAGTACAATTATTCCATGATAAATTATCAACCATGAAATGAAAACAATGTGGTAGATACAGTGATTTGAAATAACTATGCAACATTAACCATGTTACATTTTGAACATAATCCATTGATTAGTGATTTGAAGTATTTTGGTGTAGATGTTATTGGTGGTGTAAATACCTATGTTTGGTTTTTGGTATCATTGCAATCATCATTTCCAGAGATAATAAAGAAAGCATAGAAGGAAGACCGTGAGCTATAGAAAAATGTAGAATATGTTAAAATGAATAATTTACTAAAATTTAACCTCAATAAAGACTTATATTTTTATTTTGTAAAAGGACGAGTGTTCATGGTGATTCCTAGTTGATGAAATAATTATTTTGTGACACTCATAGTTCTCCATTTTCTATTCATCCTATTTGTTCTACGATGTACATAGACCATGGATTGTGTTATTGGTGGGATGAAATTAAAAGAGATATTGTAGATTTTACCATGAAATGTCTTACATGTAAATAGGTTAATATATAGTGGTAGATACTGAAGGTGATGTTTCATCATTTTATAGTTCCATATAAGAAATGGAAGAATGTCTCCATGGACAATTAGTTGGGTCTTTCTAAGAATTATTGAGGTAAAAAATATGATTTGGGTTATTTTTGGTCAGCTAACAAAATTTGCACATTTTTGTTCTATTCAAGATACATTTCATTTGGATCAGAATTCTCGAATTTACCTCAATGTGATATTCAGGTTACATGGATTTATTCTTTCTATTGTATATGATCAGGATCATAGTTTCACTTCTATCATTTGGAAGGTCCTTCATAAGTTGTCGGGCATAGATTTAAAATTTAGTATAGCTTTTCATCCACAATCAGATGGGTGGTTAGAATGGATGATTCTGACATTAGTTGATATGCTTTGAGCTTCTTCAATGGAATACCTGAGAAGTTCATGTCATCATCATTCTTTAGTTGAGAATTCTTATGATAACATGTTTCATTCTAGTATATAGATTCAACCATTGGAGGAATTTTATGGTATGCGGTGTAGAACTCCATCTTTTTGGGATGAAGTTGTGGAAAATAAGTTGATGGGACCATAATTAGTAGGGGATGTGGATGAGAAAGTGGAATGATACAATAACACACAAGGATAGATCAACAAAGGATGAAATGTTATGCTGAGAATAGGAGGAATGACATTACTTTTAAGGCAGATGATCATGATTTACAGATAATCTCACAATGGAAAAATGTTATTCATTTTGGTATAAAAGGAAAGATAATTCAATGGTACATTAAACCTTATGACATTTTGGAGAAAGACAGACATGTCTCCTATAGAGTTTCCTTTCATCCATTTTTATACCATGAACATAATGATTTTCATGTTTCTATGATGATAAAATTTATTCCATATTGATTTTATGTTTAGAGCCCAAAAATAGTTCAGTTGGAACAGAACCTTTCTCATGAATAGATAATAGTTCATATTATTAATCAAAGGTAATATTTATTGATGAATATGTTAATCCAATAGGTAATGGTTATGATGATAGACCACATGGTTGAAAAAGAAATAAGGGAATATGACAATGCTATGAGGGAAAGATACCCTCACTTGTTTAATAAGTAAATAAAATAGAAATGACGTAATTTCTAGATGGTTAGAATAATTTAACACCGATGGTTTTAAAATTTTATTTCAATTAATGAAACCTTATTATAATTATATATTTATTACTAGACATTAATCTTTTTTTTCGAATTCTATTATTTGTATTTCAAAAAAAATCTTCTACTGTTCTGATTAGTAAGTTATTTAGAGCCCGATAGAACCAACATCATATTTAGTAAATAGTAACCTACACTTAAGAATAGTAATATGAATAGAAATATGAATCTAATTAATATTATATTGTATTATTATTTTATTTTCTAAAGTTTATTAGATTATGGGGTGTGGATTAATTTTTTAGGCTGTTGAAAAATGAGTTATATATTTAAAATTGTTTTTTTAAAATAAATTTTGGTTTCATTAAAAATAAATTAATAATATTTAGAAAATTATTTTCAACAAATGGATTTCATTTTTGAATTATACTCGTTGATAAATTTTTATGGTGATTTTTTACTATTTTTCTAAATTTTTTAAAGTTTCATGAATAGTAAAATTTGATAAATCACGATAAATGCTAAATCCTTTTTTACGGTATCATAGTTGATGCAAGGATGATGTATGCCTGCATGTTTCAATCTCAAATTAATGTTTTAATATTTTGGGTCACATTAATCAGGACTATTCATAGTACTGAGAGATAATATGACAATACTGATTAAAATAATGTAAAATCCCCACTCTCCTCCACTATAAATACTACACGCATTCCCCTCTTCCTCTCACACCTCTCAGGACTTTATCATTTTTATAAGTTCTATCATATACCCTCCCAAAGGATCTTCCCCACTTCATGGATCATTTGATCTCAACAAATGGAAAAAACCAAAGGCCATAAGGAGGATCTCAAGTTGAAGAGATCAAGAGGTAAAAATCCTCCTCATTTTTAATGTGTTTTCTTTCCAATTTATTTCATTTCGTGTACTTTATTCCACTACACTTATCCAAGTGGTATGAAACATCATAAATATTATATATTCTATATGATATCATATTCATGTAAAAGACTCATCTTCTTCCTTCCCCTCTTCTCCCTCTTATACTAAAAATAATAACACCGTCCATGATGTGCCGATTTACCGAAATTATGGATGATGTGTTTGTAATATACATTAAATCCATAAAATATTATCATACAACCATTTTAATGTTTGAAAAAACATTTAATGATTATGTTTTAATCTATATTTTATTTTTAAATGAAATTATATGCATGACATTTAATTATATAATCAAACAAGTTCATGATTATAGAGGAATCAAAAACAAATAATCTAAAGAAACATCATTAGTGGTTCATATAATTATCTATCGTCATATATGATAAAAAATGATTTTTGTTGTCATTATATATTATAGAAACATATTAATACTATTTTTTTTTTCCAATTCTATAATTTCATTTATAAACGATAAGAAAATCAAATACAAACCATCCATGGAAATAATGTAAAGAATGCAGCCAAAAAAACTGGAAGGAACAAAATAGTAGCAATTAAAGGGAGAATAGATTGAATGAAATGATAGTATAAGGTATTTTAAAAAAGAATATGTTTCTCCAATATATTAATAAAACTATTTTATCCATTATAAATTAGGGTTAAATGTGTTTTAATTATTACAAACATGATGTAAGGGAATTCATAAATCGATTTCCATTCTTTGGGAAAACATTCTATGTCTTCATTTATGAGTTATTAAAAGTATTTGTGTTTTGAAATTTGTTTATATTATATTTAATTATGTGTATTAATAGTTTATATAAATTTTCCATCCACTCTATTATGTATCTCTATAATTATATGATATTTATAAGGGGATTTTCTTTAACACCATAATTTAATATTATCTACTAAACAATTAAAAAGAAATGTTTTTACCCAATTATTCATCTTGTATGATTATGTTATTGTCTATGGGATTTTTTTTGGATGATGTGTGGAACCCATATCTCCCTCCAAATAATTTTTTATGTGTATGTTATAGGTCAGACGTATTGTCACTTCAAGTGTAACTATGATTGTTACACAATAAGGTAGTCATGAGGGTAACATTGTAAGGTAGTTGGGAGGGTTACAAATTATAAGGTAGCTGATGGGGATGAAATCTTAGGTATGTAATACCACAAGATACAATTGTGGTTATATTGTTTTCAATATGTTTTGTGGAAATTTCATGGTAATCTCATGTTTCACATAGTACGTTTATATGTGTAATGTGTACATTTTTTTAAATGATTTCATATGTTACATGGATGCACGAACTATTGTTTTCATTCCTTTTTTGTATCCCTTAATGAGGTTATTGTTCTCATACCATGTTCTAAAATGATTTTCACATGTTTTGTTGACGTGTAAGATAAATAAAAAAAATCCAATTTAAAGGTTATGAATATTTATTTTAAAGAAATAATGTTTTATTTAAAATGTCATATTTTTTGGAAGAAATGGATACTATTTTTGTAGTATCTGGTCTATATATATGTTGAATGTTATGTATGAATCATGTCCAAATTCAGTAAATATATAAACATGAAAATATCCTCATAGTTGATGGAAGTTATATATTGATGAAATTAATGATTATGTAATGTAATAAGGCATGCCCTTATATTAAATAATTACCACTTTGTCCATAGTCAACATACCTAATTTTTTTTACACAGAAGTTGAATATGGTAAAAACAACTGATGTACTCATAATTGATTATGAAATATTATATAACATGTTAATAAGAGAAATAAATTTAATAGAATACTTGAAAAAGGTACACATTAATGAAAATAATAATTATTTATTTATTTTTCAATATGATAAATACACACACGACAAGTCGTTCTCAAGGTAAGGGTTTTTCTTGTCTCACTTTTATTTCTAGTAGATATATGCCAGATTAACCAATTTTTTTCTGTGTGGTCTATATACATACATTTATTTTATCTTATGATTATTTTAATTTAATTTATGGGTTTTTACATATCCATTCTATGATATCATTCTTCTAGAGATTAATACATCCTTTTTTGAAAAGCGATAACAATATTTTGTTACAATCTCATCATTTATTGAGATTACTTACTATTATAATTCTAATGATGAGATAATATGATCCATATCTAAAGATACTAATAAATACTAATCTTCTCTTGTTATTCAAGAAATTCACAAGAAGTTTTTCCATATTTCTAAACTTTAGTATATAATTTTTTTAGAAAATGTTTTTAAGAATGTCAAACATTATTTATCTCTCAAGTCAAAAATCTATTTTCTTAAAAACAAAACATTGTTATATAAATGTTTTCAGGAATATTTTTACCATTCATAAATGATTTATAAATATTACCTTGAATTTTTTCATGGTTATTTTCATAGAATAATATCATCAATTTTTTTATGTTATTATCATACAAAAATAAATTTAAAAATGGTATATTATTTAAAAAGTAATTTTCAAAATTAAAAGGTTATTTTCCTCAAAAATGTTTTTTAATGGTCATTTTATAGTAGTTCCACTCATCAACATCAACAAGAAAGTTGTTACATCTGATCGATTAAGGATTTATTGTAATGATACCATCCAAATTCTTCCTCTAGAATGAGTAATGTTGTTTCAAAGAAATTGTTATAGTTCTTTTTTCTTTTCCATTTATTAATCACATTTCAAAGATATTATTATAGAACCTATTTTCATTCCATAGTATAATCATGTATTCATGGTATAAACATAATACATGTTTCCATTAGTTAGCCTAATCATGTTAGTAATTGAATAGTTATAATTTCTCTATGTTTTATGTTGAAAGATCTAAATACATTATTAAAGTTGTGCTTATTAGAAATAATATATAGTTTTATGGTGTGATTTCACCAAGTGATCCCCTTAATGATTTTTTATGGGGGGACCAATAGAGAACTGGGTTATCCTATTATAGATTATAAAATGGGGATTCCCAGATAGTGTTGAGTGTGTTTGTTATAGCTTACATGATGGGTGTGCCGAGATATTACACCAATGCATTAGTTAATGATTATATTTGAATATTTTTTATATGGTTATTACAATTAAAAGGGTTTAAATAATTTTATGCTCCAACTTAACAAAAAAAAATTCATAATTTTTTTTATAGTTTTATAAATTTTCTTAAGAAATTAGTCATATCCCATGGCTCATATTATTAAATTCAATGACCATTTCCTATTCCAGGTTTTCATTTATGATGATACATGTGTAGATCGTTATGAGTAATTTTATGACTTCATTAGAGACTATTTTTTTATAAATTTATTCACATTTTATTCTCATTTATGAAAATCTGTTGTTAATCATAATTTATTACTTTAATAATAACTTTTGATCACAATTATTATGTTTTAATATTCCATATGTCAAAGTCAATACAATAATTAGATATAATAAGATATAGGTATTTATATATTAAATCTCTTTATTACAAAAAATATAATTCAAACTTTTATAGCATATCATATAAATTATTCTAACTCATCTTGGAAAATGTAATATAAAATTTCCACTAGAAAATATCATATATGGATATTACATATGCATATAGATAAATGAAAATTAGAAAATATTATTTAGCTTAAGATGTAAAAAAATAACAAAATATGAAATAAAAAAGGTTTTCATGGATAGTGAATTTTAATCATACATATGTAACCCCTTTAGAAAATTTATTAAAATCATCTAGAAGAGAACCAAGACTCAAGAACACCACAATCCTATTCTCAATCCCGCCTTTGGAAGCATGTATATCACTAGACAAGTAACCCTATATAAATATGTGGATGAAACAACTGTTTATATGGAAAATGGGTTTGTTTTATCGGTAATTCTACATTATATTCCATGTACAATCATAGTGGACCATTAAAGAATTGAAGAAAATATAACTGTCAAACTCATCCCCAGATAAGGATATGTTATGAGAAATGAAATGACTTATCCCATGAAGAAGCCCAATATCCTCCACCAAAAATAAATTTAAATCCCAAAATAGGATAAAATTGATAGGTTTATTTATCACTAAGATTGTTGGACTATTCCACCACAATGAACAACCACATATTTCATGAGAAAAAAATGATCATTTTAGAACCAAGTAGAGGATACATCCATTTATGAAATGAACCCATGACCCCCACATAAATGAATAATCACATACTATGAAATTTATGGGAAATATAGGAACATAGATTTCATAGGGAAGGTTAAATTACATTTAATTCTAGATAGGATAACAATGAATATCCTATAAAATATTTTTGAGTTACTAGATACTCATGTCGATCTATTTGAGGTAGAATCCATTACGTGATTCATAAAGATCAATCATTATTTAGTGATTAAAAACAAGAATTCATTGTATTTCATGTTTCAGTACACCTAGTGATCCCAATTCACATAAATAAAACACTCCATAATGATGAATCAGTATAGATAAACTATATTCCCAACAATATTGAACCACATGTTAAGAACCCAATAAAATCTTATGATGTGATGAATAAAAAATTCAGGACTGTAAATTAGGAAAAATTTAATCTTCAAATAATTATATATGAAAAAAAAGTGAATGGATTTATTTTGGGAATATATTTCTTGTGAAAATTTTATAAGAGGGTGATGAACTAAGGAGTGACTTACCTACACTAGGTTATGATTCCCATTAGGTTGATATATTGAAGATCATGTGTTATGTTTTGAATATATTAATATGTCATACTCCATGAATGGGATACAATGATGAAAAAGTAATACAGTACAAAAATGTTATAGATTTTGTTGAAAAATTACTTTTTTCCTTAATAAGAAATTAATTTATAAACTTATGGTGGTTACATGCCTTTTTAATGATAATTATTTGGAGTAGGAAACCCATAGAGGAAGAGAATCATGACCACTAAATTGTAGTTATTGAAATAGAAATAATAATGAACAACGTCCCACTAGGAGTTTTCTAGAATATGATTAATGATCCCCTTTAGACCACACCAAATAATATATCCAATAGACATGTTAACACATTTAATAATATAATTTACATACGTTGATTTACTAATGTAGGACCTAATGGTATTGGTCATAATGTCTCCCATAATTTATTAACCTAAATTCCATACATTCTATCTTTAATAATTGGTGGTCAATTCCCCCTTTATAAATGGTTCTACCTAGACTACGCCAACTAGAAAAATGTCAATGAACCTCTTATTATGATCCCTATATGAACCTATTAATGTGGATTTTAATAGTTTTTTTCACATTCTTATGAGGACCAAAAAAAATTAAAATGAGATTGTGGATTGAAAATAAAATTTAATTGACCAAGTTCATTCTACAACTAAAGGAATGGAAAATAAATTTTCAATTTAAAATCATGGACAAAGTCCACTTAATAAAATTCTCCTAGCAGATAATATTCTCCTAGTATGACTTATCTATGAACATTGTGTCCATCCGAGGTCAGCATTGACATCCAAGATGATATCATACTGGATATAAACAGTGTATTGTTTTATATATTTTTTCATTCTTTAGATTGTATACAATAGTGCTTCAAAATCAACAAAAAATTATGAATTGTATTAGAAGTAAGCATGAAAAAGTGAATATCATCATCATGATAAAATTGTGAATTTACAAAGAAAACATACATCCCCCTAAATGAGTGAATCCACCACTCATAAATTACTTATTCAATAATTTATATCAAAGGAATAATGGTCCATGATGAAGATTATCTGGTATATACAGCAACCAAGTACTAAACCCCATAATACTTTGAAAAATACAAATCTTTTCTCTTAGAGACAAATTGTGAACCTTGGTGATGTGAAACACCTTATGGAAATATAAAAAAAACACTTAGAAAATCCACACTTTTTGACAACATTGATGATGACAGAACATATCGTATGATCAAATTTATTTTATATAATAGTTGTTATCATCACATTAGAGAATATCACTCACATATTATGATATTCAATCATTCCTCTGAAAAACCATTATTCCATTACGGCTTCTCTATTTAATGAATATATTTTTCTGCTATTAAACACATAGTTTCGGATTTATTGATAATCTATTATTGATGATGATATCAAAATATTTATATGATAATTTACACATCCTAATCATTTGTAAATTCCCAAAACAATTATAAATCATCACCTTAGGTATACTAAAATGAATAGTATCTTTAAAAACTCAAAGTATTTGACCACACCAGAAATGGTCCCTGATATAATTCATACCACAAATTTAATAATGTTAAATACATCAATGAAAAATTATATTTTAATGCATAAACAAAAATAAAACAATTAGGAAAATATCCTTCTTCGCATTAATGGTTTCCCACTATTCTGCAATAATATTGATCTCATGGTAATCCAAGTCGTTAATGTAATAGGAAAACATATCAAGTGATTTATTAACCTCTCAACATTCATGAAAAACACCCTCATGGGACTGAATAAGGCCATAAATAGATTCAATAAAAAATCCCGATTCATATATTTATAAATGATGAATCATTATTGAGTGGTCCATTTTCATGTGGTGTGTTGATCTGAAATTAATATAAATTTTTATTAATGCATGCATTGAAATAATCAATATTTATATGAACATATTTAATGACTTTTGTCTAGATCATTATATTAAATATCACTAAATTTCAAAAAAACATTCTCCAAATGTTAGTTTTCAATAGAAAAAGGATAAATATACATGTAAAATCAATGGATTTTTTAAGGATATATAGATTGATGTCCTCTTAAAGATATCCTTGTTTCACATCTATGGTATAATGAGAGATAATAGAGTTATTTATGGAACTCTTTAGTTTTCAATGTATATTTTTAAAGGAATCATAGGTTCCCCCAACTAAAAATATAGACAACAATGTTGAATCATATTTGTGAATACATTCATTGGAAACCATTTATGGAGTAAGATAGACCTTCTTTTCATAATAAGAACTATAATGTTGAAGGATAAGAGTGGATTCATCTAATATATAATAGTGTTGGTGAATCAAAGAAGAGAACGAGAAGGTAGATATATCTTGATGGTTTCCCAAACATTATTTATGTCTACTCCAAATTATGCTACTACCTCTTTGGTTGTTTAAACATGTGATTTCATTCCTTCAGTAACCAATATCTGTAATATTTTTTAGAAATAATGGATTTTGAAAATATTATATTCCACTGTGTGAATAAATCCCCCCTTTATTCTTCTCATAAGTATCAATAATGGTATTAAAATATCCACCAACTATTCATACAGGTAATGAAGGATTGAAAGCAGAATGTTATTCCCACAGAACCCTCGATTGGTATATCAAATATTTGTTATACACAATAGATAATAAAATTGTGATTCTCAATTTTACAACCTTAATAGATATATATTTTTTGGATTAAAACAAAAAATAAACTTGGATAATATTATCCTTGAAAACCATATATTTTTATTGATAGGAAACCCATGAAGAAAGTCTTATATTTTCATCCCATGAGAAATTTATTTGCAAAGGGTTGAATAAGATTTATGAACTATGATGTAAATATTGGGTATACCATTCCTATGTATGGTTTAGTATGATATTTTCCTTTTATGGATAACCTTATCCCCTAGATATCTAAAAGATTTATTGTGTATTTGTAAAAAAGGTAGATGTTTCTACTGGCCCTAATTATTATTAGGATTAGAATTAGATGTTTTGATATAATTATTGATTGAATAACACATATTGATTCTACTATGAGGAAGCATAATCAGGTCTTACCTTGAGTATCCACATGTATTAGAAGAATGGATAAAAATTTCATCAGGTTCTCAAATGACTATAAAACAGTTTTGAACTGGAGTGTTATCTGCTAGTAGAAATGGGGTTGAATAATCATTCTTTTGATTCGATACAATACATTGAAAAAAGATAACACCTCAAAAGAATGAGGAGAGACATGGGATGAACCATTCTCAATAGGAATATTAGTGAGGTTTTCAAGGGATGTAATAGATTTAATATAATTACCTGTAATAGACACCTCTATAACATCATTAACAGTATCATCATGGGGTATTCTAATAATGAGTGGTAACAAATTCAGATTGAGAGTGTCCCTAAGGAGTATTTGTGGCTAAACATTGAGGGGATGTTCAGGCATAGTTGACCAATAATATTTGTAACAAGAATCCATGCCATTAAACATGGAGAGTTCAGGTATAATATAAAGATAATAGGATTCCATTGAAGGCTAAAATTAGGAGGGACATAGATGGTGAGATAAACTACCATGCCATCTAAAAATAATATCTAAATGGGCTTTGATAAAACATATATTATAACATATGTGGTATAATGAGTAAAAATCAATTTGTAGAATTAAAAATCATCACATGATTGATAGAAAATTCATTGATGTTGAGGGGTATCCAAATTCACATTGACATAGATTTGATATCCATTAAATGTATTGGTTTTTCAGTACATTGAACAAATAAATTTTCAAGACTCTTATTGATGATAGGATTATAGATGGGAAGTTTATTTCTTGGGGGAAACCCAAACATTGGAGAAAGGAGACTATTTTCCCAAATTAACTTCAAAAGAAAATCATAACAAAAGAAACTTTAATTTATCATAATGATAAATCTCACTAGACCTTGTTTTGATGAAATGAAACTATGATTAGAGGTGGATGGGGAAGGTTTGATAATGTGAAATGGATAATAAACCAATAATCTCCTTTGAATAAATGAATTGGGTAAATGATACTATCAAGGGATGATCTAAACCAAACATGAGTAATAATTTCCATTGATAAAAATAAAAAAGTTGTGATCACCTTTCTATTAGAATGAGAGAGATCTCTATATACAAGTAATATTTTAAAATCCATAACCTCTATTTGGAATATAAGATGGAGGGATGTAAGAGCATGTCGAATGTGAGAAAAATATAGTGATTTCCTCTAGGAAGAATTTGGCATGGTGATCTATGTTAGGTAATCCTCTTGGTGATACCTCTGGTATCCCATAATTTTCAAGGGAAACAGATATAGATGTATTAGATATTGTGGATGGATGTTGTTAGGTGAGAGGGGGAATTGCTTTACTAAACAATGAATTTCCTTTCCCAAGTTTCTCCATATAATATATTTAATGATAAATCACCAAAAACATGTCCTTCAACATATCAGAACCGCTATATGAGGGTTATAAATGTTGAAATGAAATATTGTACCTATGTGGTGTTCAAAGAGAGAGATAACATTAAAAATATCATTTAAAAGTATTATGAGAGTAATATAAAAACATATCACTAATGAAGGAAACCAAAAACGAATCTATTAAAAAAATAATATTTCATTCTTTATGATCATGAATACCATCAACTAATAATGCATCTAGAATGAATTGATTATAAATTAAAATAACCCATTCATATCAATAGTAAATTTAACCAAAAAACCTCTGATTATATCACTGTATTATGATAATCATATCCCCTATCGATCATTTAAGAAAATCCAACACCACTCACATGATTAAATATATCACCCACAAGGATCCGTGAAAACATATAACACTCCAAACCTTGTTACTGATCTATTAATCAACTTACAATAAAAAACACATATTACCATTCATGGAGATTAATATAATATATTAACATTTACACATACATTACATCATCTATATCATTACCTCATGGTACTATGTTTTATAATTAACTCCCATAGATCACTAAAATTTCTAAAATATTGAGGAAAAAATATTTGAATTAATTTTTTTATGAAACAAATAGATAACTATAAAACAATTTACATCTTCAAAAAAACATTACTCCCAATTTTTTAAATATAAATATATATATATATATATAAATTAATGGGAATTATTTTTCAATTTATATCCTCTATAGACCAAAATATAATATTCTAATTTTTATCAATTATTGATCTGAATTTCCTACAGTTATGTATTTTTAAAACATTATATACGTCCAATTTTAAAAAAATGCCTTATTACCACCTTCAAAATATGTAACCATTATATGTGTCATGTAGCAATCCAAATGTAAAAATAAATTAATTAACTAATCTATCATAATTACGACATAATATATATATATCATATGTAAATTCTGAATAAATATACATTTACATATTACGACAGAAAAAATGAACATATCTTGATATTTTAGACTATCTTCATCAGTCAATTATATGTTGATAATAACCATGTTCAGTACTATTAATTGAAGAATTTTTTACTAATCTGGATGAAAATAATTAATTATAATTAAAAAAAATACAATAATGATCTTTCTAATGTTGATATCATTAAATCAATCCCACCTAATATCACCAATCAAACTCCAACATATGATTCATAAACAAATATCATATATAAGTAAAAAACATGTTTCATAATTCCAAACAACCTATAAACTCGACCATTGTAGTGATATCTTATATAATCTATCACTTACACTATAACCAACCCACACTTAAAAACCCTTAAAGGGCCTTACATAATTCCTCCAACATTCAGACCACTTGGTATAGTAACGAGAAACATCGAAGCTTGATAGTTTTCAAATTAGGGTGATCATAAAATCAATTATTTTCATTATAACATATTATACATTGAATAATATTGACATATTAATATAAATAGGATGCCAAATATCTTTTACATTGACTATCCCACCCATAATATATTATAGAAAATTAAGGAAAATTATGGAAAATAAATGGTTTTACATGGGTTAGTCACACTATGGCATGTCCTTGGTGTACCCCATATATGATATTTAAGTGTATTAAAAAACCACAGAAAAAGATTGGTGGACATAGGGATTGATTAGGATGCATATTCAAGAAAAGGATTGCTTCTTTTATAATAAAGTTTTATTCATGGATCATTTCTATGAAAAGGGTAAAACCAAGCTCTATTCATTACACAACCTACATTGGACTGGATCATCAAATAATTTATAAATAAGAGGGTCTTCCAAATAATTATATGAATAATCTCTTTCTATAGAATCAAAAATATTGAATGAAAAAAATTAATATTTTTCCATTTTTATGGACGATACACTATAGGTATGATATAAATAACTACATGTTAAAGGATTTGATTCATTAAAATCATTAAATCGATACAATTTTATAAACTCTGCCGTTTGATGAATTAACAAGATAAATTCAATGTAATGAAACTTTTCTATAAAATAATCCACCTTCTTCTTATTAAATAAACCAAATATTATCAATTTTCTTTTATAGATGATGATAATTATTTTATGTAAACTAAATCAATCAGGTATACACAACTATTGGAATCTAAAAATTCTAATATTATTTTATAACCATTTCTAGGTATTAAATAATATATAAAATAGAACAAATGATATTCTAAATCATTAATCAACATCAAGGGATTTTTTGTGATTGCATGTTCCTTAAATTTCATTCCACGTGTCACACAAATTATTGTGTCTTTAGAAAAAATATAATAATTGTTTGAATAATAAAAATCCTAAACCAGAAGTTTATATTTTCTAAATTACATATAAAATAAAAAAATATATAGGCCCTATAAAACATGAGATGAAAACCCAAATCAAGATGTGGATTTATGAATATTGATTTCACTGTTAAAAAATTTCATTACTCTGATTTCTTAATAAAAATCATATTAATTTTGTTTAAAAACAATTTATTATTTTAGAACATGACATTTCATGGTACTTACTATATCATCCTTTTATTCTAAGTAAAAAACTATAATTTTTTCATTTTATAAAAAAATTAACTACATTTTCCACTACATATTCTATTCATACGAATTTTTATCCAAACAAATTAAATATAGCCAGTTTTCATCAAATTAAATTTTAATATGGGTCTACATAAACTCCAAATTTGTATAAAACATTACAATAAAACATTATCTCTAAAATATCCATATTTACTATTAATTATATAAAAAATATAGATATTATATATCTTATTAATCTGTTGATCTATATAACAGAAATAAAATAAGACATCAAAAACTACAATTATCAATAAGATATAAGGAATAAGATAATCTGATCCGAAAAATCTATTAAGGAAAAAGAATATATAAAATTTAATGTAATATCTAGGGTCTTATAAATATGTTAGTGGATCACTCCCCATATATCTTTATCCATAATTGAATATTGATGTTTAGTATTCATAAAAGAACCACATCATACTCACATCCACAATCACTTTCTTTAGATATGAATCTTACATTTGATTTTATTCACAATATGCATATGAAATAATCAAATTTAGATGATCTTAATGGTTGAAATATTAAATTCAACTATTTAAAAATACCTATAGAATAGTTTTGGTACACTCTTAATGGGATTTGAAAACATGTTTAGAGTCAGATTTAATCCATAGGGAATTCCAAATATGGTAGACATCAGGCTTGATGAAATACATCATGACCCATATGAAATAACCATAGGATATTAAAATTATGATTTAGTGATGTATATAGACTTTCAAAATCAATGGTGGGTGAATAAGACACACAATCAACATAAGTTTCTTGAAATACAAGAGGATAAACCATCTACAATGGAAATCATCAATGATGGGATCATAGGAATCCAACAGAAAAATTGGAGGACATGATTTTTCCAAAGCTGTCCCAAAATAGCCAAACACCATAGAATGATGAATTCAATTATAATGTTATCCATATCAACCATATTCACTTTTGAAGTAGTATTAATCTCTTTGATCATGGAAAAGATACTTTAATTGTTGGAGGGTACATAGTTGTTATACAATTGTTAATTTATTTTATCCCAATGAAATACATTGGAATATGTTGTCTCTATAAAGAGAAGATTGTAAACATGGTTACTTTATCTAGTATTATTTTTTAACACGATGAGTTTTTCTATTTACCATCTTATGAATATGTTAATATTAAACATGTAACATTTATAACTATATAGTTCCTAGAAAATTGAATAACCCATAAAGAGGTATCTAAATCCATTTTATTTAAATTTGTAATGAAATATAATTTATTTGTAATTTTTTTAATTATATGGAATTATTTCAAGACCATAAGATTTAACAAAACTTGATTCAAAGCCCCGAAGATCCTAGAATTTAATTTTGTACATTTTTAAGGTACATTAAGTACACATGGAAGTTGTATTTTATAACATTTAGAATTGTGCTCAAATTGAAAATATGAGGGCACCGTTGATCTCGGAATGCCAGGATTCACCTTGAATGGAATTAAATTCGACCGGCAAGGGCTTGATGGAAAAGATAACTTTTGAGACTTTCTAGAAAAATAATAAAATAACATTTAAAGTTATTTTATTTTTCTTCCAGACTGTTTAGAGGCAGAAGACGTTGTTAGGGTGGGACAATTAGGTGATGATGATTCACAATTAAGGTAGCCCCATAGTGGATTGTTTTGCAATTGTAACTGCTTGACTATTTCATAAAAGAAACTGCATAACGATGAAACATTTCTTGCATTATTGAATTAGTGTGACTTGTTTCTTTTTATTGAACAAATGTGTTGGTAGAGTGAGGAATTAAAATGCGTTGATTCTATAAAAAACCTTTGATGAACATCCTCTCCAAATAATAATGACAAATGTCAATGAACATGAAAAATCTTTGACAAACCTTGAAGAATAGAGTTAGATGTGATGAATGAAATCCACGTCTTGAAACCATGAGGATTTAATGATGAGACAATGAAAATCAATGACGTGTGGGTTTGAAGCTTTTAAATTTACCCATTCTTAGTTCAAACGACGAACATGGATTAACCCCAAAATAGGTTAATCCTCGAATCATTCTTTCTTATGGGAGTGAGTGTTATTTTTGATATTTCTATATCAGATATTATATTTTTACCTGTGTGGGTTGAATTAAGATACCCCAACCTCCCCATGTTTTTTAACAACTAACTTGTAGGGCGTGGGCCAACACGAACAAGGCCTGATCCCCTATGCATGTGTGTTCTTCATGGATGATCTCTCAAAATGGAAGAAAAGTGAGTTTGAGGTCATCACAATGAATGGGATGGCCTAATGATTCTGTAGGCATGGACAGATCGAGAAATGGACCACCAGAGAAACTTTGGGTTCTCGTATAAGAAATTGGTCGGTGTTTCGGCGGAGGCTACCTTCAGAGGGTGGCAGAATGCCATGAGGAATGATGGGTGTGGCCATAATGCCACATCGGCGTGGGGATGATGTCCTATGTACGGGTTACCCAGGCGAACAATGGATGCCAAAGTCACTAAAACACGGTGCTAGAGATCTGTCGTACAACACTGGCACTCTGTAGACTATGTGAACGCATAGACATGGTCTGCAGGTGACGTAAAGGATGAAGCATCATCAGATACAGTGTGTGGCGCGACATATGGGGGGTTGCAGTTGATCAACATAGGTAGAGAGGGATCTTCACATCTATAGGATAGTAGTGGAGTCAGATATGGCAAGGATCTGCGTCTCGGCTAGGCCAAAGGCCAGACTGCCTTTTGCAGACCAAGTGAACCCGCGAACCGGACCTCTGGTACCAGGCCAAAACAACTCAACTAGTATAGACCCACACTACCTAGTCGGACCCACACTATTGGTTCAAACCTGCACTACCAAGCTAGACCCAAACACATCCATCCCCCATATCACATCAATGCTAATATCTCTCAAAAAATCCATCTTATAAATGAACCATCAGTGGAGTTGGGACCCAAGATACGAGGTTGTTCATCTAAGTTACTATAATGGAGTATTGGTGGATTCATTTGTATGGATAAGTTGGATCAGATTCAAATCAGAGCAGTCCCTTTTTACTAAAATGCCCATATCTTACTGACCAGGTGTCCGTTTGACGTGGAGTCTGTTGTATTGTGATACATACAAAGAGTCCTTATTTTGGTGTTAATATTTGTTGGACTTTCTGATAGTTTCATTATGGCTGATGGTTTGATGAGAGGATTCCACTATAATTAAGTATATTGAGTTCGATAATTCATTGAATGGTTGTGACGTAAAGAATGAATAGTGATCCTATGGGGGTCAGTATGTAGCAATACTATGTGGGTTTGAAACTAGAGATCCTCTGTGGGTCAGCACCAAGCGATCCTGTGTAAGTCACAACCTAGGGATCCTTTGTGAGTCAGCACCAAGAAATCCTTTGCGGGTCATCACCTAGGGAACCTGTGTAGGTTAGCACCTTGCGAACCTCTGTGGATTATTAGTAGATCCTTTCAACAAAATAAAATGATATAGCTTTATGAATATTCATCCAGACATTTGTACTTATGTTATACCATGTGTGTGCTAAATCATTTACATTTTGATATTTTTTAGATCATTCTCTATGGTACTACCCCTATGGTATTTCTATTGTGGTGTTTTCCATTGGGGATTAATGAGAGACCTTTGTGGGTCTTGGGGTCCATATTGAGTATTGTAAAACTCACCCCTGTAGAGGCTTCGACCAAACCTATTGTGTCTTATGAAGATGACAAAGAGCTTTGACCGAGACTATAGGGATATCGGAATAGATATTGCTCAGAGTTAGATCGATAGACTTGGATTTTTGTAGTGATATATGATGAATTGGTGTACCTACCATTATGGTAGGATCCTTGGGAGACGACCTTAGGATCTTGTACTTTTTTTCTATTCTTTCATTATATTTTGGCTTGTATTATGACCCTTTACATTCAGTTTACACACTTTTCTCTCAGTGGTGGAACTTTGTGGTGGTTGTATTACTTTTATTTCATTCATGATTATATTTGTGCAGTTTCCCTATCAATGTGTTTACATGTTTAAATATAATTAATTCCCTTTTATGATATTATTTTCTACTGCTTGTCACGAGGCCCTGGAATATGGAAGTGGGCATGGGGTAGTCAAGGTATGGCCCCAAGGGATGGGTCAGAAAAAAATATTAATTTATAGGAAATTTTAGAGTGAATAAATTTCATTCAATTTATTTTACTATTTCAGGAGATCAATAATAGTCATTTAAAGAAACATTGGAGATATAATAATTGTGTACTTAAGTGGGTTGTCATGCCAAATGATGTCCCAAAAAAGGAGTTTGGACTAGAAACTAACCAAATATTTGGAATTATACATGGTAAGATAAAAAGGGATCCTAATACTAGGATTGAAATATAATAGAAGAAAATGGATGAACCCATTCAACAACCCCATCTTAAACCTTCTAGGTAAGAAATAATTCGATGATTCATATGTAGGATGAAGCCTCCATGTTAATTTTTTAATAAGACTATCATTGAGGATCCTATGATCATTGATTTCAAGGCCCCCCGTATCAATTGTTTTGATACCTTCATTCTATGTAATAGTTATTTGTTACTTATCATGTACTGACCCAATCCACATAAAATTCATAATTATACAAAGAAATTCCATTATGAAGATTCATGAACATTTATATAGATAAAAATATTTTAAAAATTTGAGGTGACTATTGTGTTGTCTAAGAACACCCTTCCACCATGGTATATATATTTCTCTTTTCAACTGGAGAGTAGGTTGGTGATTCTAGGAGTATAACCCTAAGATACATGCTTCTCAATATTCACCAAAATAATGGGACACCATGGTAGTTGAAGAGAAGATATCATTTCATCACACCAAGGATTATAGTGATCCTTAATTGTTTTACAAAAACTATTACATCACTAAAAACATTACAGGATTATCTCTAACTAATATCTTACATATCCACTACATCGTAATGATAAAAGAGAACATTCATAGAGAATATGGTTTACATGATGCTTGTACAAGGTGGAGAATTTCATCAGAATAAAGGAGATGTGATGGAGTGAATACAACTCATCCATAATTTATTTGATGTTAAATTACAATCATATAAATTTCAATTATGCAGTTATGCATTTAATTTTTAGTAATATCTTAATAATTACTGAGTGAGGGTCTCCTCATGAAACAATGCTATTGTAATGGAATAATTCTGTTGGTGGTCCATTTATGAGTATAGTCATCTTTACAGTGATATGGATGAAACTAAATAACATTGTAAATGAATTACAGAACCCAGATATCACGATGAGAGAAAAATAACATCCTTTTAAGTCGATGAAATGCATTGGAGTTATCATTTTTTAGTGAACTGTCCCTTTACATCATTTTTTATTCATTATTTTAACACTTTCTAATATAGTAAATAACAAGTTATGACAGTTTATTGTAAGAACTAAACCAAATAAATTTTGGGAACCATATTCATTAATTACTCATTCCATCACGGTCGTAATTACCATACTAGTGATCATTAGAAAAATGATGCCAAAGGAAAATGATCTGCAGTCCTTAATATGAATTACATTATCCTTCATGTGTATTAGAGAAATGATATTTGAATTGATCCCATAAGGAATACATGAATCATTGATGAATTAAAAAACTAAATTGGCCATATCATCTTTTATAATATCCCAAATTAATATGAATAATATATTGGTGAATCAATCCAGACCAGTAGCACCCTACATGTTGGGAGAGAGAAAGAATCTTTGTAATCCTCATTAGAATTATCCATGATGATGTGTTGATTTTGATGGTCCTTGTGTGGGGAATTTTTTTAAAAAGTTTCATCCTTGTTTTATAGTCCATAATTGGAGTACATCACATTTATGTATTATATGAATTCATTTTAGATTTCATTTCTTTAGCTTTGAGTACACTTATTGATTCCAATGGATTTTTTCTAGGAACTTCCCATCTTATCCTTATGTAGACTATGAATTAAAATTGAATCCAAATCCCTATCCATCAACCATTTTTCAAAAAAAATTATCCATTTTTTATATTTAAAATTTCATCAGTCTAGGAAATAACTTCCATTTTTGTCTAGATGGGATATTCTGGTTATGGTCTCTAATTAGGATACATGCGAGTTGTACATATAAAAAAATGATTTCAGGATGAATATTGGAAAATGAAATTATTCCCCACTTACAAATTACCTTTTTGGAATAATTTATTTTTATGGAATGTGTTAGGAGTGGGCTACCATGGGGATCTATCTTCCTATCCTCTAGTATAAAATCCCCCAATTTAGAAGTAATTGTGATCTATAAAACACCCTAAATATAGACCATGTTTTATAAGCATAACTTTATTTTTATTTATCATCTTACAAAAATATAAAATCACTTCATTAATCTACATATATCCATAAAATTATATAATAAACTAAATCAAGTGTTCAGTATTTGCATCAAAAATTAGTATTGGATCTCTAGTTTTATATATATATTTTATTTCTTCTCCCCTTTTTTATAAATAATATAATTTTATATTGTTCCACATCTTATCATGAAAGCCTCATTGTACATAAAAGATATGGTGACCTAATATCATTAAACATTGATATTTAAAAATTTAATGACAACATTAAACACATTACAAGATTCAATACTTGGGGACCATAATAGTTTATTATGTTTTGAAACATATAACATACTCTTCTGTTATGGGGAAGAATATTCAATTATTCCCATTAAGATATTCACTTTTGGGTGTCCCTATTTAAAAAATTTCTTCATTAAATTTTCAAATAAAATATAAGAAAGGTGGTTCTTATATACTCATTAAGTTTAAATAAATGAGGCACATTAGCATTACATGATCATAAGGGTGTGATAACTTGAAAATAACATTTTAAGACCATACCATGCCTATCATAGATCTTATACATGGATCAATTCATAATTATTATAAATTAATAAGATGATAATCATAATTTAATCAATATAATAATCCATAAAATCATAACATAGTGACAAATACATTTAATAGTTACATAAAGATGAACATATAAAATCATTTTTGTATTAGTCATGACATTAAACCAAGGGCAAATTTGTGGAATGGGTTCACTCTCTAAACCATATTTGGAGTCTTCGTCATATCATAAGACCATCACAGTAGCCAAGTTTAATCCCCAAAACAAACATAGTAGTCACGGTTCACTTACTAGACCATATTTGTTTCTAAGGATCACTTAAAAGGCCATATTTGTAGTCGTGGTTAAATTTTAATGCCATATTAGTAGTCCATTATTACTACCCAGACCATAATAGAAGACAATGTACAATAGTGAACTAGGTTCAATCCCCATTTCATCCACGTATATATCAAGGTATATAAATAATTATCTAATTCATTGAAATGGAATTGATTGGGGTCCCTCGAATAGAGGGCTTGATCCTAGACCTTTTGGGTTGATCTCTTCTCTTCAGTGACGTCAGTGCTGGTGGATGCTCCTCCCACCTTGGTGGGGGAGGAGGAATCGTTGTTCCTTGAAAGAGCAATGTTCTTCCAAACTTTCTCAAACCCAAACTTTCTTTTTCCATTCCTGGAAGCTTCGTTAAGCCCAAAAGTTCCAAATCATCTTGGTGGCCTTCCTAATCTTCATATATCATCCTCTGAGTTTTAGAATACCTCAACACTCTTGAATTACACTCTGTTCTCTTTCTTTAAGCATACGATACCTTTAGTCGATGCTTTTTACCGGTTAATCATCATCTCTTGGGATCGTTTAAAAAGAGAGATTGTTGGCTTTCCCGACATCAACCATTCATGATTCAGTTTGAATCGAAGGCGGATCTCCTTAAGGTATGGTCAAGTGAACCACATATCTTCAATGGATTCCATTTTTTCCTCCTATGGTGGTTCTTCAATTTTCACATGAATCGTGATTCTCCTTCTACAACAGTTTGGGTATGCTTTCCAAATATCTCTTTACATTTTCAGAACTGTAAAGTTATTCGAATGATAGGAAACCTCGGAGGAAGAAATATTGGCTCTAATAGTCGTACTAAGGCTCTATGCCACCCGATTAAACCTCAGTTATGGGTTGAAAAGTATTCTACGCATTTCCCTTCGATTATGTGTGGTATACTGTTGGTGAGTACTACCGGTGTAGGCAATGGGTGATTTTTGAAAATTGGACAGAGTTCTATCCATCTTGTAAACATTTGGTCCACCATTTGGAGTTTTGTTGTAGGAGAAGCAATGCTCATACATTAGAGGTATGTCGTAGGGGGAATCAAGATACTGCAAAAAATGGGTATGATTCACCGTGTAAGGATCTAGAGGTTTGTGTGATTCCTGGTCTGGTTAAGGAGGCTTCGGGGTCCAATGCCGGGGGACCTCGTCCGTCGAGTCCTGTAGTTAAGGACCTACTAGATGGTGCCCATACGGTAACGATAGAGGATGTTCAAGGTTTTGAAACACCAAGTGCTCCGATAACACAGGTTAATCTGACGGTAGCTGAAGTGTTCAGCAGGTTGCGGTAGGATTTGGAGGGATCCTCTAATCCCAATTCTCAGAAGGAGTCTAGTTCTGGTTTTAAGGATGATCATTTTGAGTAGCACATGGATGAGGATAAAAAAATTATGGAATAGAGGGTTGGGGGAAAGGGATCCAACTCAGGTGTGGTCAGTCTGAATTTTGCTGAGGGTACTAGAGGATAAGACCCTTCAGCCAGGCACTTCCTAATGTTGAGAAATAGGTTTGAAGCCATTTTAACAGGCATGCTTGAAGAGGTATTGGATGATGATGATGTGGTTAGTGGTGATGTCATTGGGCTCTGTGAGAAAGGGCACAATGTTGTATTGTTCGGCCACAAGGATTTCCATATGGCCATGGAAGAGGCTGCTAATGCGATTGGGTGTCTTTCCTTGATTGAAAGTGGAACGCCGAATCTGAGGAGGGGGAATGCTACTCGTAGCAAGGATAATGCCTCGAAGAACAAAGGGAGAAATATTTCTAGGGGTAATAAGAAAATATAAGTGGTCCATACAACCTTTCATATAGTTACATTGTATAGATCAGGAATGAATGGATGACTGAGTGTGAATGAACTCTATCTATTGCACCAAGAAGAAGAACAAGAAAGGACTAGTCTTACCTTCCTTGATAGGTGAGTACAAGATCCTCCTTTATGCATGATAATGGTGTGATTCTTGCCTTAAAAAAGATAATTTATCAAGAAAACTTTCCCATTGAAACCATTACTGATCTATATTAGGAACTTTGGGAAAAGTGATTATATTTTGAGGTGGCATAAGTTGGCCTCTGAATGTGAATCGACTACGACAGAAGAGGACTCTTGTGTGGGATGCAGAGATGATTATGGGTATTATGATATGTAGTCATGTGTTGGGCTGTTTGGTTTGTGGTTGTTTTCTATATGTTTGTTTTGTGAGTGTTTCAAGTTGTGATCTGGTATGTATTAAGGGTTGCGTGGTTTCTCACTTTTCTGAAAAGATTTTAGAAATAGAAAATTTAATTTTCAATCATTGTAAGGGAATATTGGCCCCACCCGTCACATAAGGTATTCATATATATGTGTTCCACAATATAATTATGCATTCACAATATCATGACCCATTAAAATTTATGGTTTTGTAAACCGGAAAATAAAACCCATTAAATGAATTGTATTTAATAAAAATTTCACTATATAATAACACATTGAAAAGAGATAGGATTCATAATCATTCCATTATAGAATAAATTATGATTTTAAGTGGTTTCATTGGAATTTTATCATGGAATAACCAATGGAAGAATGTTTGATTTCCTAAAAACTTTTCTTCTTATACATTAACCATTCATTGAAAGAATTAGAATTTCATCCTTGGATCATATACCCAATATGACCTAAACTTTATAAAAGGATGTCTTCTTAGATGGTGATGGATTTTGAAAGATCACATGGAGGATTTCTTAAAAAAAATAACCATTCATAGAAGAAAATATATACGACATAAAAAAAATTCAAAATACATTTCATTGAAAACCACTTTTAATACTTTTGTGTTATGATTTAAAAATAATTTAAAATATTCCATAAGTAAAATATTCTCCCCACTTTGAAAACACATTTTAAAATCAAAAAACTTTTTCAAAAGCATTTTCTTTGATATTAGTTTTATACACTTATAAAAAAAATTTAAATCAATTTATTCATTTTTAAATGAAAATAAACATTTTAATTTTATAATGGATAATTTAAATTTCATTATAAACACTTTTTTTAAAAAAAATGTCTTTTAAAATCCTTTTCATAATAAATAACCATTGAAAACTTTTTATGTGAAACATGAAAAACATTTAAAATAGATTTCAAAAAATATTTTTTTTAAAACATAATAATTGACAATTACTTTAAATGTTAATTTGAAAATATTTTGAAAGCAATTTTATAAAAAATTATTTTTGAATGAACAATAATTTCCATATAAATTGGGAAATAAAATTGGATTTTCCTAAAAACAGTAACTTAATTATGTTAATTAAAAAAGAGCGGGATAATGATAAAATTACATGTATAAAAATTTATTAACCATAAGAGAAAAAAATCATGATATTTTATGAGATATGTTTACTTATATTTCATGAATTTGAATCATAGTCCTAAACAATCTCGATAAACAATGAGATAGTAGAAAACAAATTTATCACTTTTGTATAATTGATTACAAATAACCTAGAAATAATAACATTACATTAAGATTATAATATAATTTAATGATTTATATGCATAATATATGATTTCAAAGGAAATTATTTACACCATGCAATATAATATAGGTCCATAAAATTACATGTGTCTCAAAGGAGTCAAAGTGAGGAAACATTTCTTTACCGATTTATAAAGTTTGAACTGATAACCCCATGAAAGATAGTTCATAAGATATATAATTAAATACCAATAAATTTTGTTATAATAATAATATAATACATTCATTTATAGTATATACTGTAAAAAAATTTAATTATTTATTAACACAGAATAAGTCTCACAGAAAAAATAGATACTAGAAATCCACTTAACACTTGAGTTACATTTTAATAACGATCCAAATAAATAGATAAAATAAATTTAAACCTTAAATATCCATAAATAAAATAAAAAAATGATATATCATTTCATAGGGGTGTATATATATCCTATAAAATAACCGAGTGGTGAATATGACATGTATCTCACAGATATAAAAATGTCACATGAAATTCCCTTACCTTAAGCTTTAACAATCATAGTTTTTGTTTAAAACATCCTATATAATAAATATAAATATATTATAAATAAATAAAAAAAATATTCATCTATATATAATAAAATATATTATATAGTTATGACAATATATTCCAATTTTTGACAATTTCATGTTTAGGTTTTGTTTTGGGTAACAACCACTTTATTTGTAGTATATGTTTTTTTCCTATAAATTATATAATTATATAATTATTTAAAAGTTTAAAAAAATTATATATATTTAATATATATTCTGTATGTATTTTTTTATAATAATATATAAAAAATTGATATTTTAAATCAAACACACCATTCAGAGAGATTATAGGTCATATTTATGCATGAATGTTATTCCCATTTTAATATTATATTGAAAAAATGAAAAGTAAATGATATATATATATATATATTATCATCCATATAGATTTATTATGTCATAAATATTACAGAGGTTTAATAAAATCAAACGTAATACATAACAAGTAAAGCATGAATGAATTGTATCTTTTTAACGAGGAAATATTCTACACGTCCACAAATAATGTTAGCATATTCACAAAAATATTATGTATAAATGAATGTGTTATATAATAATTCCAAAAGAATTAATAAATAATAAATATAATATATATAACATAAAATCATTAATTATTTTATTATTCCCATCCTTTAATGGGGGTAATGGAAGAACAAACTACATTGGCTCATAAAGTGGTAATATGAAGTACACACGAATGATGATTTTGGATCCCATTTAATAAAATTGTGTGTCAGTTATGGATTATAAATTAACATAAAAACATAGAAGTATATTTATTATACTTATATTAATATATATGAATTTATTTTGAAGAATTGAAGGTGCGGAGAATGAAATAAATCAAAATGACTCTTAAAAGAATGTTACCTCTTATTTAGGTAACACCATTTTGTTTTCAAAAAAGGGACACGTTGGATTGAATTATTAAAAAATTCCATATTATTGATGAGGCTATGTATTATGTAAGATTATTTGGGATGGTTTTTTTTATGATGCAATGGGCGGTAGAGTTGTGAATAAATAAGGTGGTTTAGTGCCCCTTTTGTGGAGGAGGAATGACATTATTATGAATATAGAAGGGTAAACACTATTGAGAGGTCTCCCATTCATATTTTAACTTCAATAATGGTACATATATAAAAATGGGGATATATTATAAATATTTATATAAATTAGTTTTGAACATTTTAATGTTATTTATCCTATTAAGATAATGTTTAACAACTAAGTAAACACATTTTTTACCGTAATTGTTGAAATAGATTTTAATTACATTCAATAATATTTATGGAAAAAAACAATGTTAAAATTAAATGTAATTATATATTATAATGATTCAAAAATATAATCAAATATGTAAAAAAACTTAATTTTCAATAAATCCAGCATATGTGATAAATCATTATGTTTTTAAAGTGACGATATTCAATAAATATATTGTTTTAATATCCAATTTTGGTGTGAAAATAATTATAATTAACTAAATTAGATTTCTTGATGTATAATTTAACAAATTTTAAATTTTAAAAATATTAATGATTAATTTAATTATATAAATATATTACAAAAAAATCAATTTTGAATTAAAATTTATTCTTATCTTCTATTCAATAAAAAAATAAACCTATCATAAATTTACCAAAATTTCACCCAAATTAAATGTTGATATTTATATTTAACAAAATCTATTTATTAAAAACAAATTATAATAGTTTAATAAATTATTTTTATCACAAGTCAGCCTTTAAAACTTGTAAAGGTAAATTTTAGAATAAACTAACTTTTTTTAACATTATTTTCTTAAATTGTATTATTAATAAAATGTGGAATATAGTGAAAAAATTTATTTCAAATTATGATATATGAATTTAATTAATATTTATTAATATAATTACATAATATAATTTTTTAATATTATATTCCTTGTTGGCCGAAAGGTTTTTTTCCCTTAAAAATCATTACATTATATTCAATTTGTTTTTTTTCAATTTAATATTAATTGGTTACCAATAATTTCATCTTAAATACATGTTTATATAATAGTTTCATAACTATTTAATATTGTACATATATTCCAATAGCCTAGTTTTAAAGATAATAATATTTTAATATAATATTGTATTTCAGAATGAAATGTTCTTGAATGTAACTAATATTACCGAAGGTACTCAGAATTGTATGTAACACAAGCCAAACATAGTGTTGTGTGTAACGAATGATAATTTATGTTTTTAATGTAGAAAAATTTAAACATGTATTTGTATGAACCCAAAACTAGACAAAATGATTTCATGTCACTAAGTCTTTATTTAGTGTTTCGTAGAATGTATAATAGTTAATTGTTCAAATTATATCGTAAAAAATATCTTGTAACCTCATGGTGTTACATTTTACCCCTATAAAATGATTTTCTACCACAAAAGTCATTTGGGTGATCAAATGTTTAATAAATGAATGTTAATTTGATAGAAACCCGCATCAAAAAAATTAATACTAAAACATCCTTTAAAAATGAATGATAGGAACAGAAATGTTTCCCAATGAAACTTATAAATTGGTTTCCACATATGAGATCATAGGTGAAATGGGATAACATGGACACATAAGAGAAATATAAATATCATGTTCTGATGGAGAGTGACAGAAAAAATTATTAGGATAAATCTATTGATCACAAATTTATATACCAAATAGGATTTAATTAGTTCATTCATATCGTTAAAAAAGATGATAACGTGGTAAATTATTATCTTAATACCCTCTTCATAATGTTGAATAACTTCCACAAGGATATATAATAACATGATTTCATTCTATATCATATTCCCAATCTCACCCTTTGGTTTTATCCGGACCAATTACCACATCATATATTACTCCAAAAATTATAGGGGTTTTTCATGTATAAAGTAATAAAAGATCACAATATCTATCTGAGGAATGATAAATCATTGCATCTTTTTGAGTTATAATCACAAATAAAATGGTTAGATCTTGTTATACAATATTCATAAATCCCCATATGGCGGGATTTAACCTTAATCTCTAAAATTTCATCTAAAGTATAACTTAATCCATTCCTTAAATATTCAACCATCTAACCCGTAAAAATATGATAATAAGAAACATTAGAATGTAGGTCACTAAATTAATCAAAATCATATTTATATTTATCCCCCATATATAAAAAAAGAATATATTTTTTTCACTTACCAAGAATTTGAATTTCATCATCATGTACACTCAAAAAACATGGTAATATCCAAAATTATCACAAATACATATTGAAAACATGGTTGCTTCCAAATTTAAAATATTTCTGAGATAAATCCCATGAAATCCAAAAACTCTATAAAAATAATTAATGACAAGATAGACTACATTGTAAAAAAAATCTGTTATCATTTTGAAGGTGATAACTAATATCCTATTTTGATTATACATATCATTATATCTATACCCAAAATAAATATCATTATATCATTGTCTAGAACTTGTTTTCGGTTACCTTAACATAATTAATCTTTTATTTTAAATAACTTTTCTAGGTCATTCATATAATTTAACATATTTATGGAAAAAATAAAGGAAAACCTCTAAAAAATACTCACATAATTTATGATTACAATATCCTAATAAATTAATTTAAATACATTAATACTTCTATCAATTAACCTATTTATTTATCCACGAAATATGTTTTATTATCTTATTTTATAATATTTCATTACTAAAATATGAAATATGAATCATGTCTAACAAATTTAAACTTGCTTATATAAAATAAAATTATTACATCGAATACCATTCAAATTTTTCACATTGTTTCATAATCATCGTCATTCAGACCATTAATCGTACAATTTTCCAGATTTCGTTCATGTTATTTCCCCACATGGGGGGTGGTTACTCTTGATTACTACATTAATTGATCATTTATTTTTCCTATTGTCGTTACTTTATTTTTTTTGTTTGATTACATATCCAAAACATCATCATGTTCCTCTAATGCGTCCAATGATAGTATCTAGGCAATGATGTAATTTTTTAGAAGCCACATGATCAATCATTTTACAAAATTTTAGGGATATTTTATTAATGTTTACTCATCCTTAGAGACTTATTTATAGATAAACTTATTAATAACCATCGGTATCTCATAAATGTTTTCTCATCATAGTTTCCAAAGGATTAATAAAACATTACATTAATACCAACGATAGAGATCCAATATTAGTATTCATGGATATAACATCATTCTAGATGAATATTCATTAAAGTAAAAAAGTTAAATATTACGAACCATACTAGTGTATTTTAATTGGAATATTAGAACACAATATTCTATGTTTGTGAAAGATATATAATGACTCACAAAAAATATCCCAATTTAGTACCCCTACTAAAAGTAGTTCTTTATATCCTTGGGAATGTAAAAATAGGAAATGGGGAGCCCATATTCCCATTTGGGAAAATATATAAGACACATAATCATAAAATTATCATAAGGGTATGATAACATGACAATAAAATTTTAGGATTGTCCCCTACATCTTAAATATCATATACATGGGGCATGAAATAATGATTTTGAAGTTTATAAGACATGATTCATAAATGTATCATGGGAATAACCTAGGAAATAATTACATACGAATATGACATGGAATAATTGAAGACACATAATAATATAAAATTGATTCCACAATACTCAAGAATTACTATGAATTTCCACATAATGGAATGAGTTCACTTCCCAAACAGTCATAGTATACATGATTCACTCCCATTAAATTATTAGTAGTTTAGGATCACTCCCAATAATATCTTATCAACCAAGGAACACAAACAAGACAATATTAATAGTAATGGTTCACTTATAATACTATCATTGTAGATTAGGTTCACATCCAAGACTGTCTTAGTCGCCCAGGTTGATTCTAAAGACCATCATAGCAGAAAAAGTCCTTTTATTAAACGGGTTCAATCTCTATTTAATCCATTAATATAACATGAGATATAAATATTAAATAAATGAATTTGTGGGAGATAGAGGTCCCACCCATCACATAATTAAATCTAAAATATTTTTACACAATAAAGAAACATTAATCATATCATGAAACATTAAAAGAGTTGGGTTAATAATAATCATCACCAAACCCATGAAATAAAAATTGTTTAATGAAAATTTCATAAAATTATATCCATTGGAAAATTGATGGATTTCATAATAATTTATTCACATAATAACCTAAGAATAGAAGTGGGTTTAATAATTGTTTTATAATGATATAAACCATTAATGATTATCATAAATCATTCAATTAAATAATTAAAATTATTATATTGGATCATATACCATGTAAATCATAAAATATATAAAGGATTAAATATTTTATGGAGAAGGATTTTGATTGATCACATTTGTCAGTTTAATAGTAAAATTACATTTCTCTGCAACCTATTTTTGTTGGACATAAATCTTTTTAAAATTATCTTTCATTAGAAAATAGTTTGAATTATTATAAAATATGAATTAAAAATCATTTATAAACATTCTTGCAGAAAATATATTTTCCACTAAAAATTACTCCTTTAAAATAATAATACATTATTAACACTATTTCCTTTGAAATTTTCATTGAAAACATTTAAATAATGAATTAAAATCACTGAAATCATTTAAAAATACTTGTTTAACATAAAACATTTTTGAAATCCTTTTCATGAACATAAAACTTTTAATGTAAATTGAGGAATATCTAAAAACCCCTTTTAATGAAAGTTAATTCATAAAAAATAATTTAAATTCAATTTCATTTAATATGATCATAAAATATGATTCAGAAAACTATAATTGTTTTTTGAAAACATAATTTTGAAATTACACATGTTTTATACTGAAGTGATAAATAAAATTATGTTTTCTGAGAAACTATTTCCTAATTTATAATAAGAACAAAAAAGTGGTAAATTATGAAATTATAAGGATATAACATTATTAGCCAATGTAAATGAAAATGAGGGAGAATTTTTTAGAGAATGGTGATAATATTTCCTCAGTAGGAAGCATTATCTTAAACAATTTGAATAAACAATGAGTTTGTCGGAAAAAATTACAACATTTAGAAATTTTACTCCGTATACCCATGATATAATAACATAAAATGAATATTAAAATATTATAATAATATGAAAATTCATTAAATAAAATTGTGGAAGGGAACTATATAACATAACATGTGTCTTAAAGAAGGAAAATTAAGGAAAATTTATCTTACCAATTTGGTATGTTTTGAAACGTAACATCCATAACATATAGATAAAAATAGATTTTTAAATAACCCAAAATTTGAGGAAAATATCATATAATACATTAATGAGATGTGTATATAGCACACGAAATACCTATTGGTGAATATTGAATAATTCTTATAGTACTAATAATGTCACATTACATAACATTATAACTTCTGAAATTTATTAATCAGGATCCAAAAAAACAATAACATCAATTGAAACATAATATATCATGAAAAATGGGAATATAATGATATAAAATTTTTATATGGTGGTATATACACCACATTAAATAATCAAGTGGTGAATATGGTATATACATCTTGGATATAAAAAGTGAGATTAAATTACCCAACCATTGTCTTGACTATCAGTATAACTATTCATAAACTAATGTGTAATATATATATAATCATTATAAATATATAACATGAAAATAATAATATATATAATACCATATATGATTTACATGTGACTTTATACTACTCATTTATTAACAATGTCTTTTTAATTATAGTTTTCAGGTAATAAAAACATTATTTTTCATACATGTTTTGACTTGTAATTCTTATTACATTAACATAGATAATTATTTAGTTAAGTAATAAATTGAACCCATGATATTAAGTTAATATAAATTAATTAAATATTTATTTATAATAATATTTAAGTAAAATAAATAGAAAATGAAATACACCATTCATGGAGATGATAGGTTGTACGTACGCGTGAATGTTATTTCCATTTCCTTATCATATTGAAAGAATGAAAACCAAATGATGTGTATATATATTATTTTCCTAGTAGATTAATTATGTAAATAATATAAAATATTTTTAATAAAATCATTTTTATATAATTTTATTTAATGAGTGAATGAATCACATCACAATGAGGTGGGGGTAGTCAACAGGTCTATAGAAAAAGTTATTATATAACAAAAATAATGAATATATGAACTTATGGGTTGTATAATAGTTAAATAATAGTAAATAATAAATAAATATAAAATATATATTAAAAATAAAATACATCCATCTTTATTTCCATCCTTGATCGGTGGAAATTCAATAACGAATGACATCGGTTTGCAAGGTGGTAGTTCGTTAGAGATAGAAAAGATGATTACATATCCAACTAGATGAAAGTGTATGTGAGTGTAGTTAGAACTTTCAACATAAAAAATATAACTATATTAAAGATACCGACATCAATATATAATCATATAATAATAAAAATTTGATTGGTGGTGGAAGAAATAAAACAAAATGTTTTCATTGAATAACATTACCTATTCTTTGGGTAATAACTTTGGGTTTTCACCAATGGAAAACCTTTATGCATTCATATAAAAAAATTATTTCTGTTATATTGATCGTATAGATTTTGGGATATTATTTTTTTAGTATTTGTTTGAGGCAATGGGCTTGATGGGTTTTAAGTGTAGGGGTGAGTGTCCTTTTATAGTAGAGGAAGAATGTCATTATACAAATTAAAAAAAAAGGTAATCATAAATCAGATTTATCCCATATATCATAAAAACCCAATAATGGTTGATATTAAAAAAAGGTATTAAATTATTTCACTATACCTAGAAAATGACTATCAAACTTCTTTCTCTGTTATTGTTCCCCTTAACATAAAGATTAACGACAAAGTATACACATTTTTAAATTTATAACCTTATTATATTCTATATATTTCCACAAATATGTTTGGTAAAAAAACATAGTTGAAATTAATAAAAATTATAAATTATTATGATTCTAAATATGGAATAAGTTTTTCAAAATTACCATCACATATGTGGAATAATTTAATTTTAATTTTATTCTACAAATGAAAACAAAACAACATGTTTTTAATGTAATGATATTCAATTGTTTGGAATGTTTTATATGATATTTCATTGAGAAATTGATTCAATGAAATAATTTGGGTTTATTAATTTATATAATGAATAATTATTCATTAAAACTAATTTAATTTATAATTTATCTGTATAAATAAATTAGACAAAAATTTTGTTTTTAATTAATATTCGGTGTTTTTCACCATTAATCAATAAATGAAACATCTAAAAAACCCAAAAATAACCAAAGTAAATTTTGAGATTAATATTTAAACAGATTTATTCATTTAATCATTTGAAAATTATAAATTTTCAAAAAATTAGTTTTCAAATAACTCATCCATTAAAAATCCATTCAACTTCTATTTAAAACAATAACGTTTTTATGGCTAAAACTGGATTTCTTTATTTTCAATCCATTTAAAAATATTGGATGAATATAAAAATAGTTATTAAATTTATAATATATATATATATATATATATATAATTAATCTTAATAGTAATGATTAATTTAATTTATGATGATAAAAAACCTTCTTTGCATAAAAAGTATGTTCTCACCAAAACACATTCTTTATATTCAATTTTTTTTATATTAATTTATAATTAATAGATTAAAAAATAATTTTATAAACATGGGATTAGAATAGTTTCATGTTTTAGTTAATCCGATTCATGTCTTTGATTCCAATAGTCGTGTGATATCTATAAAAAAATAATAACAATATTATTGTTTCATAAAAGTCAGTCTTGTGTGTAATGGAAGCTATCGAATGAACTCAAAATTATGTGAAAAAATTCCTAAAATTGTGTTGTGTTTACCATCATATAATGTGAGTGTTCTGTATAGTGAAATAATAATGGTTTGTTTTCTAAAACAAAATCAAAACATATTTTATTCATATAACACAAGTTATGTTATTTTTTGGGTGAAATAAAATTATCAAAACGTTTAAATTAATTCAATAAAATTTAAAATAAATCTAGTGTTGTTATAAGAGGTTTCCCAGTCATTATATGGATATTAATTTCATTAGTATATAGACAATGTCTGCCTCACCAATAAATATACGTACATATAATATCACAAAAAAGAAACATAGTAAATGATAAATGCTAAAACAAATTAAATGACATGTATCTCAATTCAAGAAGAATATTAAAAAAATAACCCTCAATGAGAATGGTAGAAAAATTATCTCAGGAAGTAATGTTTGAAAATAAAATATGGTTTCATTACTATATGGTCCATCTCGATACCTTCTTTGATAATAATTTTTATCCTTCAACCTCCTTGTAGTTTGGGCATTTCAATTTATTGTATCTGAATTCATGAAATCTTCATGCACATCGTGTCTCATATGTGGTGTGTGAGAATACAAAAACTACCAAACATTGAAATTAACTTAAAACGAGTTTACATTCATATAATTTTATGATATGATAATTGATAATTCAAATAGAAGACAACATACAGTCATTTTTTGTGGAGTCATTCACTAATAAATCCTCTAAAAACCACTTGTAAAAAAAGATTCAACTACATCCCTGAAATTTAGTCATTGTTGATGTTTTTAACTGTAATCATACATAATGTCAGTACATATATCGCTGAATTGTATTCATTGTAGATGTTTTCAATTTTTTTCTTATATTCCTACATATATTTTTTCACTTGGGGATTCCCCTATGTTCTATGTGTTTCTAATTTAAATTTTGAGTGTTGTGGTATTATTATCTAATTTCAATGTTTTTGTGCATGTTTACGCGAAATCATGACCCATTCACTAGGAAACAATCTAGGTTCTCAGTTTTCTCAAGTAAGGGGTGCAGATCCCATGCATGGTAAGGAAATCAATGTAGAAGGTATGTGCTAGTTCGGAAAATTTGTTAAAAACCATGCCACATTGATTACCAAACCGTGAGAGTGAGCACTTTTTCCAGTAAGTGTTAAATAATGGGTGCATGGTTAGGAACTATGTGTCCTAATTATGTAGATTTCCATGGTAATAATAAATGAAAAATTTACCTTCCTCTCTATTTATATTTTATTTACAAAACTACTTGTGACAACAGGGTCTTGGTGAAAGCACAAGCACCCCGCATTAACATGGTTGTCAGGTCCTAGATCACCATGTACCCCCATTTTCCTCGCATACATGTGGTCCCCACCTAGGGGCCCATGCATATTCCCAAACGGGTCATGTAACTAATGATTTTCCCTACAGCCCAACACATATCCTTTCCAGTGTTCTTTATCCTCTCTCCCACACTCTCTAGAAATCATCTTTGAAGGTCACCCATCCTAATCAATACTCCAAGTCAAGCATGCTTAACTGGGGAGTCCTAATTAGGTAGGATCCCGAATATAAAGGTGAAACTTGTTGACATGAGTCATATCATTGAGCCATTCGACCTTTTGTCATCCAGGGATGTTATAATCACCCCACATTAGAGAAGAACAACCTCATTGTGAGCCCTACATCTCAACCCAGGTAGTGCACCACACATAATGATGGGTACCACCTCTGATACCAATTTTTCATGACCCATCCCCCGAGGCCTGTTCTGTGACAATGCCAAAGCCTCCTTCCACAAGCCAGGGTTTGGAGACTAGCACCAAAGGTATAATTCCCTAAAACTCGAAAGGCATTACCTTTATAACCTGTAAACACACACACACAAGAAAGAACAAAGCTGGATGAAACTCCAAGTAAACTGTATAACAAAAGAGTGCTAAAAGTAAATTGGGCCAGAATACAAGCCCAACTGGAACATACAAGTACAACTATGATACAAAACAACTAAAGAAAAGGGGAAGTCATTTGTTGGGTCATCCTCCGAGGATCCTACCTGAAGCGTAGCTATGAATCACCTCCTAAGTACTCCTCGTCTCTATTTCTCATCCGTATACCGACTCATCGTAAGGTCCACCCCATGCGCCATCCATTCCTAGTACTCTCGTCTTCAGTCGGCGTTTTCTGTCATCTGCAGTGAACATAACAAGGTGCGGGAAAATCCCATGCAGGGGTGAGTATAACAATACTCTATAGGGACCCCGAGACACTATAGGTCTCACAAAATCCCACAAGGATAAAAAAACAAGGTATGAAATCAATAGATAAACATACATAGTTATATTACCATACATATACCTAAGTTATCAAGTAATTCATCTCATTCATGTGGAAAACACAGAGGTTCCGACTCAACGCACCCCAGGATTTATTCTAGGGAAGTACCAGTTAACATTCTAAACACAACATAGAACACGTCGAATACTGGAGAACTCCTCCACTATCGAGTACAGTGGGTCTTCCACGTCACACATAGGTGCTTACCATAAACCTTGGACTGCTGAGGTACTCCTCCTATCGAGTACCATGGGTCTGACGCATCACAAAAAGGCGCTCCCCACCGTTGGTATACCGCATGAGACAGAGGTGCTCCATGGTGGCGAGTGCCTCTGTGTGATGCAGAAGTCCAACAGTACTCAATATAAGGAGTACCTCAGCAAGCCTTGAGGGGAGTGCCTCTATGTGACGCGAAAGACCCACTGTGGGGAGCACCTCTGTGTGACGCGGAAGACCCATGGTACTCTATAGGAGGAGTAACTTAGCAGTCCGAGGATAGGGGGAAGGGCCTCTATGTGATGCATTAGGCCCAAAATTACATGATAGAGGAAGAGTTCTCTAGCATCCAAGGTGTTTGACGTTATGTTTGGAATGTTACTTGATACTACCCCTAGAAAAATTTCTGGTGTGAGATAAGTCAGAACCTCTGTGTTTTTCATAATGATTGAGATGGATTACTTGGTAACATAGGGGTATGTATGGGAATATACATATGTAAGGTTATCTATTGATATCATACTTTTTGTTTTATCCTTGTTGGATTTTGTGATAACTAGAGGGTCTCAGGGTCCCTATTGAGTACCGTTATAATCACCCCTACACGGGCTATGCCCACACCTTGTTGTGTTGGATACAGATGATAGACAGCCCTGACTGAGGATGAGAGTACCAAGACTGGATGATACCTAGAGGTGTAACTTACAATGAGTCTCTACATGGAGGAGAAGGGTGGATGAGGAGTGCTGAGGAGGCGATCCATACCTACCCTTCAATTAGGAACCTCGAGTACAACCCAGAGCATGACTTCCCCTTTTCTTCAGTTGTTTTTTATCACAGTTTTACTTGTAATTTCTAGTTGGTCTTGTATTCTGACCCCTTTTACTTTCACCAATCTTTTGTTATACAATTTACTTGGTGTTTCTTCCAACTCTGTGCTTTCATCTTTGTGTGTATATAGGTTATAAAGGAAATGCCTTCCCAGTTTATGGGAATTACGCCTTTGGTGCTAGGTAGCATCCCCTGGCCAACAGAAGTCATGTTTGGGTAAGTCACGAAACAGGCCCCGAGGGATGGGTCATGACACAACTACCCTTTTCCTTACCTGGTTGGTATGGTAATAGTGGAGCACCTCCCTTCCTCCCAACGATTATCCTCATCCACTATGGTCTGGATCTAGGTTTTCCTCATATTTTGGGGGTGATTGAACTTTTTAATCCTATCATTTCTTGTACCCCATACTAATCCATCATTTTTCACATGAGTTCCTCAACTCCCTTGGACTCTTGGATTGAGGGATCATAATTCAAATTATTAAAATTTCGTGGGTTTTTTGTTAATGTTTTCACTTTCATGTTATTGTTTCTTCAGACCATTGAGAGGTTGATTCCGGTGGGCATGATTGATGCACATGTGATTTGAGGTAGGTTTCCATTTTAAATAAAAAAAATAAAATTTTATAATAAAATTTTTCTTGATTATATACATTTCTTACATGTAAAATGGTGAAATATGATTCTTGTAATAGTTTTTAGCATTAAATGAGGTGATTTATTTATATTTTTAGAAGTACATGTAATTTTTTAGTTATTTTTTATGCACTATGTGTTTAATTGAACTAGTGGTTTTTTTGGTATGTCTATTATTATTAGAAAATCCTAGTTTTGATTTGTAAATTTAATTTGGCATTTAAAATGATGGGTGTCGATTTTCAACTGGTTTTCCATGTGGGTTTGTATTTTAAAGAACTATGTGTGTGGATCTTGGAAGTGGGTTGACATGTGATAAAGAGGTTTGGACCATTTGGAATTTGATGAAAGTGTATTTTTCTGGAAAATTTTGTTTTAATACATAAATGGAATTTTCTAATATGGTTTTGAAATTTCAAATGTTGTGTTTGCACATTTTTTAAAAGTGGGATTGTTTCGTTGAAAACAGTGGTTTCCTAATGGTTTCATGAGGTTTGTTTTGCACTTTTTTTAAAACAATACTTTTGAATACTCTACAATGCTAATCATTCATTCATTGTTTGGATGAATATTGTTGGAATAACATGATGCATGTATCATTAGTGATCAAAGGGTTGAAAGGAAAGTGATTTTTCATAGAGTTCACTATATGTTGACTTGTTTGGTGGGTTTATTTTGTATGATGAATGTTCATGTGATTGGATTCTATAGTGGAATTTATTGGATCTCCAATACTTTTATATTGAGATTAGAACCTCAAAAATCTAGTGGATTTTCAGTGAATGATTACTGCACTAGCTCCAATATTCAATCTAGCTAGTAGCCCATCATCGGGAATCTCTTATGTTTTTCTTTCTATGAGATATTTTCGATCAGGAAGACCATTTATTGGGAGATAAAGCATGTGGGAGAAAAGGATATCATCATGTGATGAATTCATTTGGGATGATTTGTGATGGATATTTTGTTATAGTTTTTTCGACTGATCTTGATCATACCATGATTCACTATTTTATTTCACCCATATACCAATGTATTGAACTAGTTTTGTTTTATTAATTAAAAGTATAATAACAAACTTGACTTCCTAGTTGATTAAATTATTTTGTTTTTAACATTTTTAGAAAGGGAAAAGTTATGAGTTTTGAAAATAACATTGTAGGTGTTGTTGATTTTGAGGGCCCCTGATCGAGTCTATGAAAAATAATCCAATCTACATAGTATCCAAGAACACTACTATACTAAATTGCATACTTTTCCTAAACCATCTATCCAAATGGAATGTAATTTTTTGGACTCGTAAAAACTATAATGTGATAAATTTTATCTGATCGAACCGTATCCACATTCATCTTTGAAAATTCCCATCTGAACTGATCATTCTATGGAATCAAATCTATATAATGACAAAATTGGTGTTATGTATTCTATCAATATCCTGAAATGTATTTTTCCAAACGGTGCCAAATATTAGATGATGATATTAAAGATATAGGGATAAATATTATATTTTATTTCAAACAGAGATAAGATTATCTGGATTTCAAATAACAATTGGTCAAATGGATTTACACAATTGTGGTTCTCAAAACCACCTTCTGATTTTCTTATAAGATGGTCCTTGGGAACCACATTATGGAGTTCAACCAGGGGGAAGGTACATCCATTTTGGAGTCCCAAAAGAGTATGGTTATAAATCCATTAATTCATAGATTCCATGGTAGTTTCTACCTCATCATCATGCTATTATTCTCCTCGCATGGAGTTCTAAATTCCTTGTGGTCACTCGGAATGAATTTGATGTAAATCCCAAGCATCCTGTTTGTATTATTTGAATGATATTTTTAATTACGGTTTTTATGTTGTATTTCACCATCCAATAATATTATTTTATTGAGATATGTATTTTTAAATCATGAACAACTCAAATGATCATGTTTGGGGTTCCCATTCATGTGATGTTCCACACATTGTTCACTACTTCTTCTTCACCCATTAAATTGTAGTATTTATGTGGTTCATATTGTTTAATTGAACTTTAATAACCACTATCACGTCCATGTACTTTAATGTCTTGGTAACCCAATGAAATAACATTCAAACCTAGATAGAACATTGAGTTCTTCATGTATTGGCTTGGTGAGTCTCAATTATGAAGTCGAACTCAAATCACCCAATCATCTATGGTATCTGGTGAATCATACTGTGTTTCCAACTAAACTATAGGAGTTATCATAGAATAAATTCCGTTACATTCTATTTCAGGGTGTCAGAACTGAGGGAATAAAATATCATATCCCTATCTCTTGAATCTATGAAGGATGAGAGTCATGAGATTTACTCATTTTGATCCAACACAACCAATTCAGTTAGTTTGTACAATGTTTTATCACATTCACTTTTATTTTGAAAAATTAAATTATCGACCACCAGGTTTTAAAAAATAACGTTCCCATTATAAATTCACAATCAATAAAAAAATTTATATATGATCTATGTCTCCATCTAGAGGCAACCTAGGGATCATTCTCTACTACAAAAAATATATTAAAAAACATCTGATTTGGTTTTCTCGACAAACCAATCAAATTTTGGTGTAATTTCAAATTATCCAAGATCATTTTATTCTATTTTTTTACACTTATTTCTTTATTTCTAATCTATATTAGTACTCATTTCAATATCCCCTCATCCCTTTTTTTATTTTAATTTTTTTTTGTGTTATATCTCACACTCTCTCTCTTTATTCTCTCTCTTATTATGTAGTATAAAACCTGAATTTATTTTCTCCCTTATTCCATATTATGTTATTCTATTTTATCCATAGTAAATCATTAATGGGAAAAAACAATCAAATATCACTCCTTATTTGCATGACCAGATAAAAAAAATAAAAGATCATTGTATTTCACCCAAAAATCTAAATAACACATCAATAAAAAATGAGGTAATATGGAGTTGGATGATCAAATAACATAGAGAAACCCATTTGGGAACCATAATTATTTATAATCCAATTAAAAATTGTACCATGTAAAACCCATGAAAACATATCTATATATAACTGAACGTTAAATGAAATGAACACCACATATATGTAGTACCAACCTCCATAGATCTAATATTTTGTGGAAGAATCCATTTTGATCTTATATTTGGCCTCACACACCTCTTTCCTAACTTCTATAGTCTTCCTGGTGAGGACCCTCACAAATATCTCAATGTTTTTCATATATCGGGATCCACTATCTGGCCACAAAATGTATCCGGTGACATATTTAAGTGTATGGACTTCACTTTCTCCCTAAATGGTGTATCTAATGACTGGAAACACGTTCTTCCTACTACAATTGGGGGATGTAGTGACCTTTAATGAATAATTTTCGAGATGTTCTTCCCTACCTCCTGAACTCCAAAAATTTGGAATGAAATTCGTGTAATTAGACAATCACAAAGAGAGACCCTTCATGAATACTGGGAGAGATTCAAGAGACTTTGTTCAAGCTACCCATACACCCAGATTAGTGAACAAATTATAATTAGATACCGTTACGAGGGACTTATCCCCAAGGATCATAGAATGATTGATGTTGCAACTGGTGGAAATCAAGCTGATAAAATTATTTCTGCCACTTGTGACATAATATGTAACATGGATCAATATGCACTAAAATTTGATACACAAATTTTTTCACCCACCTAAGGACTTCATTAGGAAATTTATTCATCTCTAGAAAAAAGTACGATATCATGCATGATAATATGAATGCACATCAAATGAAATTAGATAATGAAAAAGGTAACCCACTATCTCCTCCTGTTCCATTACATTGGGATTTTTGTTTCTTATGACACTAAATTTATTGACTAGTGCCCAAAAATTCTTTATTTAACTTGGTCTTGTGCATCAATATTTTTGAGTCGTCTATTCGAACAAGAACCTGCCTTCATGCATGAAACATTTTGGGCAGATCCAAGCTCTAGGTGGCATGCACAATAACAATACAAACAAGGACAATACTCAAGCAACCCAAAGAATAATTGGTATTAACATAGCCAATATTTTCAAAATTCATATCCATCAACATCTCAAAATGATCATCCTCATCCAAAAAATGAATAATGTCTTGAGGACATGGTAATGTTAATGATAAACCATATATTCCCGTTGCAATAGACCATGAAATCAGCTATTCAAGAGTTACAAACTGAAGTGGGACAACTGTGAAACACCATCGGTGACATAAAGATGCAAGGTTCTAGAAAACTACTATCCCATCCCATTTCTAATCTTATATAAAATGGAATTTAATTATAAATAAACTATATTTTTGGAATAAATTTTTTTCCACCAACTGATTCTATACAACATTTATGTCTCTCACTTGAAAATACTATTTCCCTACCCTCAAAAAGAGTCATGTAAAGAAAGAACGACAAAAGGTTTACTAAGTTATCATTGAGGATTCCCATGAACATTTTTTTTTCACTTCCTTTCCCTCAAAGACACTCCAAAAATAAAAAAAATTATAATGAGATTGATAATGAAATAATGGATACATTTAAAAATGATCAAGTAACGATTATTTTATTTGACACATTCAATGAAATTACCCTTTATTCCAAATTTTGTAAATAAATTATCACCCATAAGTGAAGGATGATGGATAATGGGAGATAAAATTTGGGATGGAAGGCCTCATCCTTGATTCAACCAACAATTCCATCCAACTACGAGGATGGGGGAACATTCACGATATCTTTCACCATAGGGGATACATTATTTTATGTTGTTATTCTATATTAAACTGCTTCAATTAATGGAATTCCTTACTATATGTATACTTCCTAGTAATTTTGAGAGAATCAACCCAAAAATAATCATTGTGTAACATTCCAACTGGAGCACAATACACCCATCAACAGTGGTCAAGGACATCCTCATAAATGTGAATAATCTCATCTTCCCCTCCAACATCTAGATTCATTTGATGGAGGATACTCGAACCCATGTACACACCCCTCCCAAACATTGATGTTTATTCTAGATTACCAAAAATATGATTATCAATGTTCATAATGGTATGGTTTCCAAGGAGTTACATGATGAATAGTTAACTTTTATCATCATTGAGGCTATTAAATGCACCATTTAATAGAACTCCAATCCTCTTGTATATTCAATGGAAGTGCGCTCAAATGAAGAAAACACCCAAAATATACTAACACACACATAAAAACACACACACAATTCTCCCCCCAACCCATAATCTAATTTATTTTCTTATTATTCACCCCTTGATGATTTCAGTTTTCATTTGTGTTTTGATTGTTTTGTGGGTCCTGAAAAGAGAAATTTTTATGACTTAATTGATTAACGTGTTCATTATAAGGTACCCATTACCATCGATGATTCATCAAATTTCATTTCAATAGATGATCTATCCTCAATGAATAAACATGAGAAGATAAACAATTTCATAGACCACACTCCTCCAAATCCCCTCCCTCAATCATAAATCCACTAGTGTTGTAATTAATAACTATCCCATCTAATTTAATATATTTATATCTTGATGGTATTGACTAATTTCCCGTCATTATTGCTAATAAACTATCTCTACAATAGGAATAAAAAATCCTTGATCATTTTAGACAGTGTAATATGGAAATAGGTCAATAATTGGATGATATTCCTGGTATTATGCCAACTATTTGTATGCAACATATATCTTTAGATGATGAGGATAATCCCATAAGGAAAGCTATATGCTTGATAAATCATATTACCTTTTATGTGTTAGAATTTAATGTCAGTAAATTACTTGCTGCTGATATCATTTTTCTTATATGTGCTAGTAAGTTGGTTAAACCAGTGAAAATTGTGTAAAAAAATTAGAATAACTATTTTGTTAGATGAATAGAATGAATTGGTTCCAACATGTGTGAAAAAAGCTGGTTGGTCTGTATTGTCTATCGTCAATTGAATCAATCCACATGAAATGACCATTTTTGTCAACCATTCATTGACCAAATGTTTGAATTATTGGCTAGAAAATCCAATTATTGTTTCCTTGAAAGATATTTAGGTTTTTTTTGAAATACAAATATCTCATAATGATCATGAAATGAAATCATTTACATATATATTTGGAAAATTTTCATACAGAAGAATCCATTTCCATCAATTTAATGATCCTGATATTTTTCAGTGATATTTTTTATGTATATTTCTATAGTTACTTGAGAATTACATGGTTGTTTTTATGGATTATTTCAATGTTTTTGGATCTTTATTTTATTTCTTTTTTTCACACCTAGTTTCATTCTACCACAATTTCATAGAAAAATTTCTTATATTAAATTATGAGAAATGAAATTTCATTGAGTTGAGGAGGATAATACTTGGGAGTGATATATAAATAATGTAATTCAAGTTGATTAATAAAAAATATTATTAATTGTGAACTTTCCATATCCAAAATGAGTTTGTGAGGTGCGATCTTTCGTTGGTTATGCAGTTTTTACTTCCAATTCATTAAAGAATTTAGTATGATCACACATCCCTTATGACAGTTATTACAAAATGTTTCTGAGTTTCTGTTTGATAATAACTTTGAGGATTCTTTTAATTCATTAAAAATGAGTCTCACATCACCTACCATTATCCATCAACCAAAGTGGGATATCCACATTGAGCTTATGTGATATTCCTATAAGATTGTAGTTTTGATAGTTTTATAACAAAGAGTTGATAGGTTTTCTCTTATCATTGTGTATACCTATCGTATGGTTTACCCATCCTATAAAAAATAGTCAACCACTAAAAATGAACATATTTCTATTTTTTTCATTCAGGAAATTGTATTTATATATTATTGGGATAAAAATCATTTCATTTTCTGATCAATCTACCCTTTATTTTCTCCTAAAGAAATAGGAAGAAAACCCCCACTTAATTCAGGAGATGATCACCGTCAATGAGTTTGGAAGACAGATTAGAGATAAGATAAGAGTGTAAAATTTGGCAGTGAACCACATTAGTATGATTTTCCAACCACTGGACCACCATCGGGACTCACCCCTCCACTTTAGAGAATATATTCCTTATGGGAACGAGTCAATTGTTGTGGAACATACACCTCGGTTTACGGACATTGTGAATTTCTAGAAATATCTATGGTACCAAATGGTTTCTTCAATTCAAAATATGAGATAACTAGTAATGATTTATTATGGTACGTTTTTGATGACCCATAATTGTGGAGAATTTTTAATGACCATTTTTGTCATCGGTGTGTACCTGCCCAAGTTTTCACCTCTATTTTGACCTTCTTCAATGCTATTGCTTATGGGGGTTACTTTGTCTGACAAAATAAAGCTCAAACTATCCATGACTTGGGTATTTATTGGACACCATTGTGTTGGGATGCCAATTAGTTTTGTAAATCATGTACTCTATGGCTATTCATAAAGAATATCTACAAGAGGAATGAAATGCCCCAACAACGCAAGTTATTTTGTGAGATCTTTGATGCATAGGGAATTAACTTCAGGGGAACTTTTCCAAATTTATTTCGATTTATATATATCTTATTGTATCTTGAATATATCTCTAAATGGGTAGAATTAAAGGAAACCAGGACTAGTCCCACTAGACTTGATGTTTATTTATTAAGAACGAAAATTATTATAATGTTTGGTTTTCCACAATTCGTCATTGGTGACAAAGGTTCACATTTTTAAAATCATAACATGGAAACACATTCTGTATGTATGTGGTTGCTCATATATTATCCACTTTATATCACCATGAAATTAAGATAAAAGACAAAATCTCAAATATGTACATTAAGGGAATCTTGTAAAAACTATACTACCCAATATGAATGATTGATGTTTGTAGTTGGATAATGCACTTATGGAATACCATGTAGATTCTATAACCCTGATCAGAATGTACTTATATAGGAATTTTATTGGGAAGGATTGCCACCTCATGGTGGAGGTAGATCACTGTGTATATTTGGTTGTGAACAATGTAATATGAATCTATGAGATACAGGTTAGAATATGATGTTTCATATTAAGGAGTAGGAAGAAATTCGGCAAGATTCATAAGTGAACAACCAAATCTAAAGAGAGAGAAAAAGGAAAACCAATATTGAATGATTAATTAGTGGAAGTTTAATATTAGTGAGAATTTTCTCATATATAATTCATTGATATATATTTACCTAGGTAATATTTTTTCCCAATGTCTTGGTCCATATACAATTAATATTTGTTTCCCTATTTTTTCAATATAGGTTTTTCATGAGATGAGTTGGAAGAGGTTTAATATGAATGGGAAGAGGCTCAAACACTTGTGTAAGGCATTTACAAAGAATGTCATGGAGGAATTCCAACAGACGTATGCCACATATGAATCTACATTGTAGGTTGTCTGTTCTCCCTACTTTTATTAAATTTTTTTATCAATTTTAAATAATTTAATTGAGGATAATACAAATTTCTCTATGTGGCGGAGGGTGAAATGTCATAGTTTGGATTACTAAAAAAAATAAAAAAACTAAAAATTTTTGTGTTTACATTTTTTATTTATTTTTCAGAATTTTGTGTTTTTAGATAAAAATCTGTCTTAAAAAGAATATCAAAAATCAATTTTCATGACTGTGTTGATTGTGTTGAAAATTCCATTATTTTTGTGTTTTTTTTAATTAATGTTGATATGGAATCTTTTTATATAAATTGTATGGTCCAATAATTATTAAGTGTTTGATGGATTTTTGAATCCCATGCCTTAATAGCACTTACCAATATTTAAATCCCTTGACTGAGAGACATTCTCAACCCTTCATTGCATATTCCTCGCAATAATCACTTTATTAAGAGTCCTGAGTACTATTGAGAAACTATAAATTTACATGATTCACTTTGAATGCATATGGTTCAAGTATGATATATTCATGATAGTGGTAATAATTAATTGAAAATACATGAATATAATTAACCTATATTTTCACCCACCTAGACATTTTAATATTCTTAAGCCTCAGAGACTATAAAATTTCAGTTAGGTAGAAACATTACAAGATAATTTATCCTTACCTACCAATCCTTGTGTATAGTATTGTTTTATTTTCGTTATGTTTGGTGGAGTTGGTGTTTCCACAGAAAATTTGGTGGGAGAGTAATAGATATGGTTTGATATTAAGGGTGCCCACATTTTTCATGGGAAGTTGTTTCAAAATCCATATTGCATCATTGCTTTACACATTTGATCCTCGTTATCTCCCAACATATTATATATAAAAAACATATAGTTCTATACATTGAAAAAAATACAACAAAATAAAAAATGGAAAACTAGATGTTTAATCATTATTACTCACTGCTCAGTTGTGACCCACACAAATTAGAAAATGGGGATAGTGAGTTTTAGGTGAAAAAATATGTGATGGGTTGAGTGTGTACATTCATTATGAACACTTTATAAATTATAAAATGTTTATCACTAAAGATATTAAAAACTTCAATTAGGAATAAAATTTTAAAACATTAAATACTACCAACCCTTTAACCTTAGAATAACCTGTTGGTAGTCCTCGAGAGTAGAATAGTTGTTTCGGTGAGTAGAGTATTTAGAATCATGGAAATAATATGGTAAGGTGAAATGATCTCTATGAAATGTTACCGAATATATATTCATATGTTCCTAGAGTTAATTGATAATTTTACTATGTGAGATATGTTACGGTGTGTTTCATGGGTGAAAAAATAAATTTAAACAAATTTGAATGTGATAGAAGAATATTGATAGAAAAAATAATTTTATAATTGACACCTGATGAATTTCATTTTGGAATAATCAATGATATTTTCTCACCATTGATTTAGGAATGAAGATTTATTAGGATACAATCCTTTTCCAGGGAGTGAAAATGTTTAATTTTGGGCATGTGATCATACCAAAATTCACTATTTTAATTAACCAATATTCGAATATAATAAACACAGTTTGTATTAAAAATTACAAATATAATAAGAAATATCTCCTCATGTTTGACTCATTTATTTAACATTGTTAAAAAGTGAAATGTTACATTTTTTGAAAATTAAACTGTATGTGGAGGTGATTTGGAGGGCATATGATGATGTCAATTAAAAATAGGAAAATTTTAAAAAAAAAACGAATAACACCAGTGAACTTATCCCAACATTTAAAAAAAATAGGGCATCTAAATTGGATGAAATTGTGTGTTCTAGTCAAAAAATTAATGGTATACATTTCATTATATGCATCCCAAGCCCCATTGAACATCTACGATACCCATCAGAACTAATATTTTGAGGGAATCAAATTTGCACAATGTCAAAAGAATTGTTTTGTATTCTACCAATATCTCGATCATTTTTTTTCCAAACTGTGAAAAAATTACAATATAAATTGTCAATAAGTGGTTATTAAAAATTTTTGTTAATTTTATAGAGAGATAAGACTTTATGGATGTAAAAAACAATGGTCCAAGATTTTTTTTACAATATATGTGGTCAAAACCAATATCTAATTTTCCAATAAAAATAGTAAATGGGAACCCCATTTTGGAGTTCAACTAGGGGAAAGGTGATTACATTTTGGAGTCCCAAAAGAGTCTTCTAATAAATCCTACATGTCCTGGAATCCATGGAATGTTCTAATTCATCATCGTTTTCTTTCTCTCCTCCCAAGGAGTTCTAAACTCCTTGTGATCACCTGGGGGAACATGATGTTAATCAAAATCTTATGTTTGTAATAATTAAATTATATTTTTAATTCTATAGTATTATGTTTTTTATCGTCCTCTTTTCTTGATTTATCGAGTTATGTACTAGAATTTCATGATGAAATCATATAATCATGTTTTGGGTTATTAATCCATGAGATGTTTCACACATTTTTTTACCACTTCTTCTTCCCCCATTCAATTATAGTGTTTATGTGGTTCTGATTGATTGATTTTACTCAAATACAAACAACCATGACCTTTTAATTTCATTTCATTGGACCACATTGAAATAATATACAATCCTAGACAACATATAATGTTCTTTTTTGTGTTTCCTTAGTTAGTTTCATTTTTGAAGTCGAACACTAATAACCCAATCATCAGTAGAATCCTGTGAATAATTATGTATTATCGAGTGAAGACTATGAGGTATCCTAGTATAAACTCCAATAATTTGTAGTTATTGTTGTAAAAATTTATGGATTTAAAGATCAAAACCCAATCTCTATTTGTGATGATGTATGAGAATCACAATATTTCTTAGTCTTGATCACAAAAAATCATGTCTGTTAGTTTCTACTCTATTTTGTCACTTTTATTTTTTATTGACATCTTAAATGTTCGAAAATCATGTTTAAAAAAAACAAATACCCTTAATTTTCATAATAAATACCATATATCTTATAAATTATCTATGTATATCTCTAGAGATTCCCTAGATTTCATGCTATACTACAGAAATATTTGTAAAACTAAACATCTATTTTGATGCTCTAAACAACACAATCAGATATCCTAGGATACCCCCTTGAATTTGTCAGATAGTTTCATGTTGTGAATTATTGAGATGCTTATTATTTGGTTAATCATGCATTCTTGTTTCCATTACCCTTACTATGGGTTCATTTTTATGTTATCTTCTATGGTTTAACTGTTTTTTAAAAAGAGGTGTAAATTTTCAATGGTTTATGGAAAACGTTTTGAAAGTGTTTTACTCTCTATTTCAACCTTTTATGTTATATCAATATTTGACATTTCTACAAATATAATGGATATTTCATGAAAATGGTTAAATTTTAAACAAAAAAGGAAAATTGATATTTTTTGGTTCTAATAAGAAGTGTGTTTAAAAAGTCTAGTTTTATATATTGCAATTCAAACAAGAAATTGATGATGATTTTATTTAAATTGGGGGAAAAGGGAATAGGTTTTTTTTGGAATGCCTAGAGAGTCTTAATAATCACCAATATATATATTTTATTTTTATTTTTAGGGGTAGATTTTAACTTTATTTTGATCAACATGGGTGATAGTTGGTTTTGGAATTGAAGAGAGACCATCATTGTCATATAGAGACTTTTTGGTAGTCATGTTCTAAGTTAGTTTTTACTTTTGGCTTTGGTTATTCTTTTCAGTTTTATGTATAAATGATGTTCAGTTTGGATATTTATTGACATAGGGATGCTCATTTTCTTTTCACTTATATGCTGATTTTATTGGTCATAATTATTCCCTTTGTTTCACTATTAATTCCCGACACTATTTTCAATATCATGAGGATTTTTAATTTCTCTCATCCATTGTCTCAGACCGACTTGGCTGATCAGTGTGTGGTTGAATCAGGTAGGTATGTCAAAAAATGATATCATAATTGGTTAGTTCATTCGAGTACCTAGATTTTAGAGAATCCTTTTAATAACATATATGTTAAGGAAGATTGAGTAAGACTTTTGGAGTATGGGGTGTAGGTATGGGGAGTGTCTCACTAAATTTTATTGGACCAATCCATGGGTTACCACGGGATGTAGTGGTTTTTTGGGTTAATTGGTTTTTGTGGTTTGATGTATGTTTGGGATATGAAATTGGAGTTAGGACAGTGGTCTCTTGGATATCACAAGGCATAAAAATCCATGTGGAGATAGGAAAGTGGATCTAAAATAATATATTGTGTTTGTGTAACTAGAGTATAGTTGAACACCAAATGTCGAAGTCTCCCATCGATGCCAATTTACCATTGTGAGTTGTTTTTGGTCTTCTTGATTCTAAATTTATTTTTTAAAATCATTGTTTTTGAATTGGGAAAACTATATTTAATGAGATTTTTGTTGTTTTGGGAAGATAGAAAATTTATTTTCAGAGTAATTTGGGAAAATGAATTAGAAATTGGATTTTTATAAGATAATGTTTTTGGTAAAATAGGGAGTGGTTTAGTGAGATTAAATTTGTATAATTAAAACCTGGTACTTGTTGATATCATTTTTAATGAATCAGATGATTAATTTTATGAGGGTTTTCTAAATTTATTATAAAATATAATAAATGAATTTTTATTCAAATTATTATTTTTTGGAATAATATTTGATGTCCTACTAATTTTTTTTATGGGGACGAATTGGTTTTTTAGATGGAATCCATGGTATTTTATTTTGAGAAATTTAAAAAGGATTGGTGTATGGAGTCTGAAAATGAATTATTACATCATTTTTATCGATATTTTGATGAGATTAACAAATTTTTAATTGGGAGGTTGATTTGGAATATAAATATTGGGGTGCATGTCAGTTTTAAAAATTGGAATGTTTTTTTGACCTCTGGTATTCCCATGGGTTCTCACAGGTATATAGAAGTGTGGGAAAGTGTATTGTTGATGAAATGGGTATATGAGTTCCAAAATTGGAATGAGTGTATGAGTTCCAATATTTTTATGAGATGATGGGTACTCATAGTGGAATGAAAATATACATGTTTGAGGCTCCATAGAATACCATGGGTGGGTGTGCAACCGAACATATTTTTTTCAATCAAAAGTGATTTTATGTGAAAAATGTGATGTTTTAAAAACCAATGGATATGTTGTGTGTTATCTTATGATTATGATATATTGGTTATGTGGTATTTTAATATTGAGAATTCCAGATGATGAATAGGGTTTTATCGGGTTCTTGGTTTTCTGGTTGTTATTATTCCCCCTCTTACTAATGTATTTATAGATATTCGAGGTGTGGATACTATTTTTTTACCAGTATCATATGTTCCCATTTATCCAATTAAGGAATTACTTATTTTGTTTTTAATGTTTAATCCTACTATACATAATGGAAATGAATATCCTCTTGATGAGGAATGGTGGATGCGGAGAATCTAATGGCTCTCTAATTTCCATGAGCTTCCAATCACAGTAATGATTTTTTTGGAAAAAAATATTCCTAAAGGACCAAAATATAAGTGGTTAATGATGCCCTTTTGAGACAAGGTTTACAAATTTAGTTTCTAGGATTTCTTCAAGGTTTCATATATATTGTATTATTTTCTGGAGGAAGTGAAGGTTAGGAAGAGAATGCAGATGTGTTATCTATGATAAGTTGATCGATAAATATGGGATTTATTTTTAATTATTTTGGATTAACATCTATTCATCATGTAGTAATATTAAGATTATTCGTTGAAATATATGAATTTTGAGAGATGTATTTATCATGTTATACAATCAAAGGTGTCAGTGTTCGGTTTAACATCATTCTACAATGTGTTTTGGAAATCTGTTCATGTTAAAGGTGTTCTAGAGGGAATTCAAGAGGATGGAAAACATCCTCCAATATCTGGAAGTTGTGAATGGAAATATAGTATAGACATTGAGAAATATATTGAGGCAGTTGATGTTATTTATGGAATTAAAAGTCATATGGTTCTTTTTTTAGCATATTTTATGTTCAAGATCATGGTTTATCATCCATGGATAAATGCTGGTAACAATAATCTATCATGAATAAATTATTTGAATACCTTATAGGAATTTGGAAATCATCGTAAATTGTAATTGTTTTTTCATTGTGTTTATTAGAAATTATGTGGATCTAGATCCAGGTATTTGTTTAATGTTCCTTTTAATGTATGTATATTCTTTTGTAATGGTTCTATATGGTGGTATTCTTAGTTGTGTTATGTTCATTAAATTGTAAAAGTGGATGATGTGGATCTCCTGAGAACATATCATTCATTGGAATCTAGTTTTTCTATTTCATTGAAGAGGATGATGCATGTGAATATTGTAAATCCCTATTATGGTGAAAGTGCCTTGTTGGATAAATGTGATTCTCAAAATTTGTCTTGTTATTTTGGATATAACTACGGTTTTCTATGGCCACCCATGACACACACAAAATTCAGTTTCAATATGGAATCATCACCTCCTAACTATGAATAAATAGAGGCCTCGCAACATTAGGGCTCCAACCACATTCCCTAGAGTTAATCTTGTGCATGGTCCGAAATCATAGGGGTGTGAAGCACCGTATTCAATATTTTTATTTCAATGATGGAATGATGATAGTTTAGGTTTCACTATTGTAGTTTCATCATTTTGGAAGGCCCTGTTTTGGGAAAAATGTGTATAGTATTTTTTTTATTTGTTCTAGTCCTTTGGGTTTTAATGTTCCCCTTTAGATCTTTGAATTCTCAATTGTCATGTTTTCATTGAACTATAGTAGTTGTGACTTTTTATATAAAAATATCTAATTTATTCTCCTTGAATGTTATCCCTTGTGAGTTAGTTTTGTTATTAGTTTGTCACATGGTTTTGAGTATAATTAATCGAGGCCCCCTTATGGTGTTGTATTTGGTCTATTTTAAGAGTTATATAGTTGGATTAAATAGATCAGTCTTTAAAGATGGGGATACCTACTATAAATCATGTTAATGTTTCATATAGAGTTGATATATTGAAGTGGGTTTCTAGTGGTGGGGAGTACGTTTTGGTCTCTAGTGTTGATAATCTGGTTTAGCTTCTCGTGTTGGTTTGGTAATTTGTGGTTTCATTTGATGTTATTTAATTTCATTTTCCACTCTATTTGGGTTAATATTGAAATTTGGTAGTACACCCAATGGTTTTGTCTAAGGTTTGGTTTTTTGGGTTGATGTATGAGTTTTATATTTTTTCTTGATAAGTTGTTCGGGTTTAATGGTTCAATTTGGGTAAGACATTTGAGGTTCATTTTGGTGGAGGTGAAGGTGTTATATGTTTGAGAGGGTAGATCACGTGGTTTCAGAAACCATATGTCTTTGATCGATCAATAGTAAAATGTCGTGTCTTTCTAGGGTTGTAATGAATAATGGTGGGGAGAAATTTCACACCTGGTATTTTATTTTTGCCTCAATTTTGGCTTATCATTTGGCCTTTTGTTTTTTCCTTAGTTACCATGTGTTCCTTTTTTAAATATTTAGTTTTTTACTTTTTTTACTCCATGTTAGTATTTTTTTGTTATTGGTTAGGGAAATCCATTTGATATTCTCTCTGAAACTGTGGGGGTCATTATAGTCTTAGTAGATTTGTTCATGGCCCCCTCATAGTTAGAAAATTGTATAGAGGGCTTGTGCATGGTTCTTCCATTATAGACAGAACCAGGACACGTGTTTGGCACATGGTTTAGCAAATCATGGGGCCAAACTATGTTAGTGGACATGTTATCCAATAAGGGAATCATGGTTAGTGTAATGTTTTGAAAATTGTGTTGGCTAACGTGGCACAATTACTATGTAACTATAAATGTAAAATTTTGGTTTCAAACTCATAATATTTTAACAAACAATTCCCCCCACTTCCCCCCATATCACTATTACCCTTTGATATCCCCTCCCTTACCCTCTAATATTACTCTCTTCTCTAATGGTGGGGATCTAGGGTTCTATTGTTTTTTTGGGGGTTATTACACCGGGTCATCCTCTCCTCTATTCTTCCCCTTCCTCTACTTTCCATTATCAGTTGAGTTAAATTGCTATCTTGGTCTTTTAGATCTAGGGTTTATGTTTTTTTCTGATTATCATATGGTTTATTTGGTTTTTCAACATTTCTTTTAGTGTTGGATTCTTCTTCAGAACCTTTCATAGTTTTTCCAATTTGGTGTTGTTGAAGTGCATTAAATTTCAGGTATGATTCCATTTGCACATGCCCTTCAAAATTTAAAAATATTGCTTAATTTAATTTCACACCATCCATTTATGTTAAATTGTAATGTATTATTCATAGAATTAATCTTTTTCATTGAATAATATTATTCAAAATTTTGGGGAGTTATGTGGAATTGTGTTGTTATGTGTTTCACACCCAGTGTTTTATAAAATGAATAGATGAATTGTTTAGATACAAGAGGATTTTAATGGCTTGATTTGTTGTTTATAATGCATTTTTTCTAATTTTAAATGACTGTATGGGTTTCTTAAATGGGTTCCATGTTCATTATGATTTAATAAATGTATGTATCTTCCCTAGAAAATAGTTTGACATGTGATATTAGAGTGTGTCGCGTTTGAAAATTTGATGAAAGAAGATTTCGATTGAAAATGTGTTATGTCTTCCTAAATTGAATTTTCTAACCTTGTTATAAAAAAATTCCGTGTTGGATGATTTTTAGAATCTGGGGTAGGTTTGTTGAAAATTTGTGGTTTCATAAAGGGTTGATAAGGACCATTTATAACTTGTGTGAAAATAATTTCCTTGAAAACGATCATTAGATAATATTATTTCATTTTTTATGTTGAATGATGTGGGAGACCCACACTTAGAGGCCCCATTGCGATCAAATGGTTGATTTTAAAGATATTTTTCATAGGGATGGATTGATGGTGTTTTTTTGTGGGAGTTGTCTATGTATGATGTTTGTCTGTGTGATTGCATGCTCAGTTGGAATTTGTGGGCACACCGCCCACATTAATATTGACATGGGAATATATAATAGATAGAATATTATTTATGAATGGTTGTTGCACTATATTAGGATTTATCATCATCTAGTGTCCCATATTAGGGGGTATATTTTTTTTCTATTTTTGGATACTTACCCTCTATTAGACCATGAATGGTATGATCAAGTGTGAGGGAGAGAATGATTTCATTGTGTAAGGAATGCCATCGTGACAAGTCATGATATACAATATGTTGTATATTATTCCACTAAGATCCTAGGTACTCCCATGTCTTTTGGAACTTATTTTTATATGGTGGATGATAGAAATTCTTGTTGGTTGGGCACTCTTTCTCATGTGTTAAAATATTCCTTACAATGTGATCATTATTGTTTCTCAATTGGGCAATTTACCTCTTATATAGCGTGAATAGTAAGATTTTAATGGTTATGACGAAGTATGGAAAGTGTTTTACATTATTATTTTACCTTTATAAGAAAAATTTTTTTATTCTTCTCTAAGGATATAATGTATCTTTCTTGGAAATGATTTTTTTTAAACAAAAAAGGGAATTGATCGTGTTTGGTTTTAAAGATAACGTGTGATTCAAAGTATTAGTTTTATTAATTTTTATTCAATCCTGTAATTTAAAATGCTTTTATTTAAATGAAGTGAATTGGTAATAGATTTATTTGGTCACACCTACTGATTTTTTATACTCAAACCTATTGTTCATGGCTACTTTTAGCTTTATGTGCAACTTCCATCATCGTTTCAATCACCGTGGGCAATGGTTGGTTTTAGAATCATAGAGTGGCCCATGAGGTCACATGGAGACATTGTGGTCATAAGGTCTTGCATGAGTTCTGATGTTCAGGTTTGTTTGTAATATTCAATTCTGTGTATAAAATTATTTTCTTTTTAGATATTTATGTATTTTAGGATTCAAACTTTCATTCTATATATAGTGTCCCATATTGGAAAAAAATCATTCCCTTTGATAATCTATTGATACCCAAAACTAGTTTTCAACCTGTGAGTGTCGAGAAGGCCTCTCAGAAATTATCCTAGGATAAAAATGGTGAATGGTTCAGGGTCGATTGGGGCTGGTACATGATATTTAATGTCATCAACATTGTTTTATTCCACACAGTTATATACATATGACTATATAATTTCTGTGTTTACGTCAATCTTGAATCTTCCAATGATCCTAACAACAATATAATATAAATATCATCAATAATATTTGAGAAGGGATATTGTGTGTGTTATACTAGTTTTCAAAATAAATCTCCTCCATTTAATTAGTACCCATTCATTTTTTAATGATTCTATAATCATCCTTGTTTTGATTAACATAATATATTTTTAAATTATTTTAGATTCATCAATGGATTTGAACAAGAGGTTAATCCTGTAAAACATTTTTTTATATTCTATATACTAATATACCCTACATATATAAATAGTTAAAATTATTATTTAATATAAACTATTACAGGAATTAATCAACTTATTTTTCTAATTCTCTATAAAAATAAATTTACCCTCCCCTTCAGGATGTGTTGAGTAATGTTATGTGTTCCTCTATTGGATACCACCAAGTTTATATAATCTCCCCCATAAATGTGTGAAATCTTATCTTAATGACCATTTTTAATACACAATATTTCATATTTGACATATATATCACATATTAAATAAATATTTCATTAAATATATACATCATATATATTTCATCTCCCCCATAAATCTTTGTAAACTTATCTAAATTATATTTAATAATATACTAATATAAAAAGGTTATATTATGTGAATTGTAATGTTCATGAATGTCAAAAGTCATTAAAAACAAATTTAATGCATTGAGGATACATCCAAGACCTCATTATGTTTACCGTTTGGGATTTTACCCATGTAAAGAAATTTCGAGTTAATTGAGTTTGCATCATATAATTCAACCATCCAAGAATCTATCAAAAAGTTAATATAAATACCATTAATGAATATTTATTCTATTGATGCCTTGTTATTTAATTCATTTTAATTAATCATCCCCTATGATCTTTTCATTCCCCATATATTTATTTCAGTAATTAAATAAGATTTTATTAATTAACTTTTTCAAATACTATTTACAAAATTTTCATATATCATTATGATTTTATAGTATTTTTTATTCATGGTGTATTTCAACTAAATAATTCATTATCCTCTCTATTAAAGGGGTTCACATTCCCCATTTTTACTAGGACTATTTTCTAATATTATATTAACTTTTTTATTATGTGGTCAGCTGGGGGTGAAAGATGGATGGTTTATTTCTTCTATCCTCAAATTCCTCGAATTCCATGAATATTTTCCCCAATTAAATATATTTTTATTTTTTTTAATATATTTATAATAACCATTTAATAGTAAAATTATCCATATCCCCACTATCACTTATCATAATGAAATATATTTCTATATATACAATGATTTCAAAAAAGTAACAAATCCAAAATAACTCATTGATTTTACCTCATTCATTTTATATATATGAATAATATATCCTTATATTAATAGGTTCAATTAACACTGTAATGAAATATATATTGGTTGATATGTCACTATCGAAGGAAAAATTCATTAACATAATATTTGAATAAATTTCACTTCTTCTTTATTAATAATAATTCCTTTCATTAATAATTTATGTATTTTATCCTTTTATACACATCTTGTTAAGTCCATATTATGTGGAAACTCATACATTTTCGTCTCAATTTTGGATTTAATCATATTTCATCCTCTATGGGTTGAAAAAAATTTAAATTAATTTTATTGTCAACATGAATCATTTTCAAATTAGGTCCCCACTACAAATAGTATCAAGAGATAATTTATAAGATATTTGATTTCCATTAATATAAGAATTTTATCTTCCACTAAACAATATTGTTCTTTAATAAAATAACATTTATCCTTAATTTTTTTATTCATCAAATAAAGGTATACTTTTTAGTTAAAAGATTATTATTTGAATTCAATTTTGAAAAATAAATTCAGATAGAAATATAAAATCCCTTATGGAACAAATATTATGATGATTATCCTTTACATGTAATGTTTGGAAGTCATTTTAATTTATATATATTAAACTGATTGTGTGTAAAAAATTTTCATGAAAATAAATAACATCCCCTTCCATGTTAAGAATATACTCTAAACATATAAATTTTTTAGATACTTCAAAATAGTTTTCACCACATATTTATTAACAAAATTCATTTTTTACATGATTTTGATTACTTATATTCATATTCATCAGTTTACGAATTTTATTCCTCATCTTGATCTTCATATTTTTTTTAACATTTTGACATATTAAATCATTCCATTATATATTTTAATGTAATATCATTATCACTAATAGTAATTTTTTCCATATATAGGAAGTGGAATTACTTTATATATTCATATATTCTCTATATATATTATTTGATGTGCTCATTTTGATGTTGATGTAGTATAATTAACTGTTTTCCAAAACAAATAATATATTATAACACGTAGAAAATCCTATTATGCATTTCCATAACTAAATAATTAAATATTTATTTTTAAATTATTATCATAATGAATATATGGTAGAATATCCTTGTACTCAGCTTTTTCAAAACAAGTCATATCCATCAACTGATTTGAGGCTTGATCCATAAAATCATGTAGAAATCAATTTCAAATACCTAGTAAGAATAAATATGAAAAATATTTTAATGGTATATATGTTTAATATTGATGAATTTGGAACCACATATAATTATCATTGCATTAAGTAGCAAGAACCCAAGGAACACTTGGCATGAATTTGTTAAAGGTGACAATAATACAAATGTTTTACAATAATTCTATCCCTTTATTAGATCTTGTTCATATCTACATAAGAACTTATTTCAATATATTATTCACTTTAAATATTCAAATTAAAACACATAATATATTAATAATGTAACTATCCCATGCATTGAACTATTCTCAAAGACACTGAATATAATGCTCTTCCAATGTACCAAATATCCAATATTCACAACAATAAGTGGATATAGTGTATTAATATTTTTCACTCCCTACCAAGGATAAATAACATAAAAATATTGGTTTAATGAGTACTCACTAATCACCCATGGGTCACACCCTCTGTAGCCTTATTGATTAACATAATTTAGGTGGGTAATAAATAATGTATATGTGGTAAATTATCTATAAAATTAAATTATGATATCTTAAATCATTTTCAATATTAATATTTAATGTAATTTTTTTATTTTAGTCACATAACTACCCATAAATTTAGTGTATATATACTAAAATATCATTATGGAAGGCCTTTCTATGATCTATAATAAAAAACAATTATTGTTTCCTCAAAATCATCTAGTGAGAAAAAATGATATTAATTCAGTAGTAATGGAATTTTCATTCTAAGGATCTATTACATGAATTCTTATTGGATGGATATAACTAATAATCCACAATTGATTATGATGATTCATTCACATGAACCAGATATATCTAGTATATATATATATTGGATATCTATATTCATATTTTCATTTTTCATCTTCTACTACTCTATAATATATGAATTAATATATACCCTTATCTCTATGATATATAATAAAATAATATGATTGAATAATGTTTTCATTATTGTTAATTTTTATAGATAATTTTGTTTACATTCATTAATAGAAAAATTCCATTAGTCATTATAAATCCAAATCATAATGTAATTTTTCAATTCATAATAAATATGATTAATCATTTATAATCTTTTCTTACCATGAAGTTACACACCAAATCCAAATAAAATTTTATGTTTACAAATTTGTATTTGAAAACCACTACCATCATATCTGAACCATACTAATATCATAGTCATTTCATTATTTTGAAATCTATATTTTCGACACAACATAATATATATTAATCCACACCACATTCTAGTTCTTAAGACAATAATAATTATCAAATTATTTTTCTAGAAATATTATATTCACTACTTTCATTAGCTGGACCAGCTCTCCCATTCTTTTGTAGAAAGTCATAGAACCATTAACATTGTTATAAATCAAGATTTAGACTTTGAATCCTATCAAACTAAAATTTTTACAATGACATGTAACTTGAAAATGATTTCACCAATCTATATTTTATTAAAACATATTATAAAATAATTAAAAATATTTTGATATGATTTGGTCAAGGAATATCTATTAGACACTGAAAATAATGCATCCAATGCTCTTAAAAAAACCATGATCAATATATAATGTTTTTATAGTCTATAATTACTAAATCAAGATTTTTTATTCATCATGTGAAGAAAAATATATTGTGTCACTAATAAATCTCCCAAAATATCAAAAACTGCAATGCTAATTTATAAAATAAAATTACTTTTATAAATATATAGTTTAAAATATCCCTATTCATTCAAATAGATTTAGATTTTAAAACTTATTTTTTACCTAAAAAGTAAATAAGATTACATTGGGCCATAAAAGAAAGTTATTAACATCACCTAATTAGGTTATATCCATTTTTTAAATTTATCATCAAATCATTACTAAAACAATTTCTATTTTTTAGTATTATAAATCTCATCGAATAAAAGAATCAATAAATAACAAAAATATCTGTAAATTCATAAAATTCTATTACATCATTTTTCACTATGTAGATTTTACATACAATTCCATAATTGTCCCTGCACCATTTTTTTCCAATAATCAATTTGGCGAAATCAATACGTGGTCACCTAAAAAATTATATGTCAACAATCATTATTAATATTTTGTTTTTAATTAACATATTCATATTTATTATATCTTATGAAATTACATGCCATGATCATTGGTACACAATTATGAATAATACATTAATTCTATAATTTTCTGCATTGATAGTTCATTATAAGTATTTACTTTCATGTAAATTTTTCTTATACTCTTTATTCATATATAACATCCCTTTGAGGTTTAAAATAAATCCACCACTAACCTTTATATTAGTTCATTATCTCCAAACACACAATTTCGTTGTTAAAAATTTCTTCCACTATAAACCATTTTAAACAAGTAAAACATTATACAATTAATAATAAAATAAAATAAAATGTATTATTTTTCATGAAAATATACTTTTAAATGTTTTTTACATATTAAAATTTTTCTATTTAAATAAAACCCCAAGAATAATTATTACATTTTAATACATTAATTAATAGCTTATTTCTACAATCCAATATGAAAAATTCATATTATATTTAATATACTAATAACTATGGATCCTTTTTTTATATTGTTGGATAAATAAATTTTACAATGATTTATTTCAAAATTTGATATTGCACTTTGATAATATAATTTTGTAAAACTCTAAAATTTTAAAATAGTTATGTCATGTTCGGTTGCATGTATAAAATGTAACAAAAATATTATATGGTGATGTAATAACCAAATAATTTATGAAATATATATTTTTAAATAAATTCACTCTCATCAATGACATAGCCATTAAGAAGGAGATTATAAATATTAATAGATAAATTACATAAATTTTATGGTTTGATAATTTATAGAATAAAATAAATTTTTATAATGAAAATAAGAACTATTTTAAGGAAAATGAAATGGTTTAAAAGACAAATTTTCTCAAAAATGTGGGTTGGTGAGGCTTTGATCACATAATTTAAAAGGAATTTCCCCACTTTTAAAAACTTAAAAAAATTAAAATAATATTTTTAATCTACATGTTACATTTTTCTTCATGTATATATTAGAGAATTTTCTGAAAATAATTATTTGTTTGAGGAATAGAGAATTTTTTAAATTTAATTAAAAATTTCATTTCCATTTAATTTATATGAGTTGTAAATTTAAATTTTAAAATTAGTGTAAATAAAACTAATTAAGTTATATATAAATATATGTAATTTGTTTCATTGTAATCATATTAATAATAAATTTTTAAAGTGTGATAATCTATATATATGATAACTATATCCTTGGAATATTAATATTTCTACGCATATGGGGATCAATATTAAATTAAATCTTACCAAATATGTAAATTGAGTATGAAAAAAGTGGATTAAATATCTGCAATCATAATATGTTATATTATACATAATTTTCAAATAAAACTTTACCCATAATAAATAAGAAGAATACTGAAAAATTATTCTCGTCGTCAAGGGAAAATATTTATTTTCATTTGGTTAAACTAATAAGATATGGGATATAAATGACATAAAACGTGTCCAAAATACATTTTATAGATATATTTAGCCTCGATAATCTAAAAATATTGACAATTGACCATTTTTTAAAGTATTTTTTCATGTTAAAAACATTAGTATCACATTATCATTTAAATACATCTATGAATGCCTTTCACCCACTTATAAAAGGCCACGCCCAAATCTCCCCTCAGCACACATCCAAAAAAAGGTATTCCATAAATATATTCTAAAATACCTTCAATAAACCTGTACAAAAATCCTATATACAGAACTATGATTATTAATCCCTCTTTAGAGGGCTCTAGTTATAAACCTATTATGGCACTATGAAGAAGATGTAAAATTTTCAAACATGCATATTTTTTTACTTGTTCATACACCACAATCAAATCATATTAAAAATTTATAATTTGATATATTCATTGAATCTTATGTAATTAGATTTTATTATTTCAATTTAATAACCTATCACCATATCCATCTCTACCAAATTGGAAATGAAAATATTGTTCGTGTGTGTAATAGACTACTACCACATGAACTGATACAATTCCTTTTCCATACACACCATTAAAAGATAGATATAATTGTTAACATAAAATATTTTTATAATATTAATGTAATTTTTATACTAATTGAAATATTATATCTAATATTCCTTCTGACATACCATTCTGTTTATGATATAATAATATCTCCTGCATGAAAAACATACTACCACCTTACAAAAAAATAATAATCTATTTTTCACTTAATAATTATAACGGTTGTTAATATATGTTATATTAATTATCATAAAAAATTATATAAATATAATATAAAATCTATATTCATAACATCTAATATATTGGAAAAATATATTCCTACCCAAGTTAACTTGTAAACTACCATTCTAATGTAGAGACAAATTTTATTTTCCTATTCTATTTACATGTATTGTAATAAGTATGTAATTTGTTAATATAAATTATAGATATTAAATAATAATGTTTATGAAATGTTTAATTAAGATCCAATTTCATTTCATTCAATTCATTTTGAAAAATATTGAATGGGCATTCATCCGTACACACAACAAACCATCTCCATAAATAATTTTGTTCATATTATTTCTCTAAAATTATTATACTATAATTAATACAGATATAATAAATATAAATTATTTCTATATCATGGATACCTTTAATTATATTATGTAACCATTATAATATTGATAGTAAAAAAGTTACCAAAATTATAAATACCTCAAAAATGAAGCAATTGTCACACAAAAATAATGATTTTAAAGAAATAAATTTTTATAAATATATCATGAAAGACTATACACAAATAAATAATGGTATTTTTATATTATTGTTCTTATTTAATATATTTTTTAAAATCCTTTTATAATTATATTATAGGTTCAAAGAAATATTAGTGTAATTGAACATGAGTTAAGAGTTTCTCATCTAAATTTTATATCTGTGAAAAATATGTCAAATTCAAAACATATTACATTTTTTTGGTGTATACTAAAAATTTTGAAATTTTATATTATGAATATATTTATATTTTTAATATTTAATATTTTATTTGAATTAATTTATTTCACGGTTCTTATAATTGAAATGTTACAAAATTGGTAAGGTTTTATTTAACCATCTAATCATTATTTGGGATTGTTTTTGTTGAAATATTTTTTGAAGGAATTATTTTATATTTAAATAATAAAATATATTTTTGTACTAGAGGGGGAAATGCGGGAGAGCTCTCAAGAGGTGATTCCTCGGCGATTTCTACTCGGTGATTGATGGAGGCGTTGTTGGATTGCTATTTTGATCCTAAGGATGTATTCGTTACTCCCTCGAAGGTGGTCTCTCCGGGTGATGCTATTGATTTGGCGGTGAAGGATTTTCTACTAAACCCTAGGCGGAAGAATGATGGCTTGGCTTCCCGAAACAGGTTATTCTCTGAATCCCTATCTGATTCAGCCTCTCTAAATAAAGGAATCACCAAGAATGGTTCGATTGCTTTTGTTGAAGCTAATCCGAAAGTTCTAGAGGATCGCCTTGAGTAATGTAGGTTCTCACTGCTCGCTAGATTGTCGAGAACTCGTAGCAAAGCTCCTGTGAGGGTTGATGAAGTGCACAATTGCTTGGCCCGAAGCTGGGGGTTCTCGGATTGGCATCTGATTTCCATCGGAAGAGGTATGTTTCATGTCGTTTTTCCTTCGAAGGTATTGCTGAATATAGCCTGGAGCTTTGGACCTGTTTCTTTGAAGCCTGGGTATATAATGGTACAGTAGTGGGATCCTTTATCGCATCCCCTTGCCACTAAGAACTCTTCCACTCAAACATGGGTCCGCATTAGGAGTTTAAACTGGTTTTTTGGCATCCTTCAGTCTTATGGGATGTTTCCTCAGCCATTGGGAGTCCAATTAAGGTGGATAAGGAGACTGAACACCCTATATTTGGCCATTTTTCTAGGGTCTTGGTAGAAATTGATCTAGCACAGGTCCTGATTGACAAATTTTTCCTTGTTGCTGGGGAGTTTAAGTTGGAAATTGCTGTTCAATATGAGCGGTTTCCTATTTTCTATAAATCGTGTCTTTGTATTGGTCATAATTCTATGCAATGTCGTAGGAACTTGAAGTGTACACTTTGTAAGTCGGTGGGTCATACCTCTGAGCAGTGCAAAACGATTTCGGCGGTGCAGGCTGGTTCTAAGTTGGTTTCTAGAGTAAAGGATCCTCCAAAGGTAAGCCCTGCCTCATTTATTGAGGTTGTCCAGTTTGGTTTGGGTAAGCAGTCTATTGGCAAGCCGGCTGCTGCTGATGACCGATCAGTGGATAAGGCATTGGAACCATCTGTTGTTGGAATTACCAGGGGTGATGCTTGCAGGTCATGGACTGATATTGCTGAAGAGGAGGAAGGGTGTCATCTAGTGCATACGGATGCTGCTACAATGGTTACTGAAGTTCAGCAAGAGGCTGCGGTTGATGCCCAGCAGGGTGAACATATGCTTGTTGAGGAAGAGGATGGGGTCCAATCGGAGCATGAGGTTGTTGTTCAGGATGATGTTAATGCTGAGTTTGATCGTGTTTCAATGGCTTCGGCTTGTATGAAGGGTAAGATGAAGATCTTTGATGAAGATGGGTTTCAATTGGTGACGTCGAAGAAGTTGAGGGCTGATCCAGCCCAGTTAAACACTGTGGGAGCGCGGCTGGATGGTGCTGTAATGGTGGATAGTGGTACTGTAGGAGAGGATGTGGTCCAGCAGGTTAACCATTATGATTTATTATTGAAGGGTGATGCTGATATTGGGACAGAGGATATTCTGGAGAGTTCAACTCTGCATGTTTCTGATATGGAGGCTGCTTCAAAGGATACTTTGTGTGCGGAGCCGAAATCTCCAAAGCCAGTACCTAATTTCTTTTCTATGTTGGAGTCGATTAATACTCCGGAGTTTGATATGATTAATCTGGAAGGGCTTAAGAAGGAAGGATGTAGCAATAATCGAGATAGCACTTTGATACCTGCTGCTGATAAGGGGATGGAGATCCCAGTGGTAGTGGATTCCACTGCTTATAATATTGCTTGCTCTTCTTCTGAGATACAGGTGGTCCAGGATACACAGGAGGTTCGGCCGGTGCATGAAGAGTATCATGCTGCTGCGGATCACAAGGAAGACACTTGCACTGATGTTTTCCTGCATGGGGAAGCTTCCCCTATGGAAAATACTGCGGAACTGACTATGGCAATGGAAGCTGGACAGCAGAGTGGGCGTGGTCGCCTCCCGGCCAGTCGGGGGGGATCTAGGGGTCGACGTTGTCCTCGAAAAAGGTGATCTTCTGTTTGATCTATTTGTTCTTATTGGCGTGGTCTGTTGGACTGTGACTTTTCCCCCTTTTGTTTGTTGCAACTTTTATTTTTCTTTGAATAAATTTTGGGGTCATGGGTCTTATGCCCATGATCAGGCCTTCTTGGTATATTTTTGTACTATAATATTGTTATAAATAATATATTTCCTTTTAATTTACAATATAGTCCCTCATTGGTACATAAAATGTATTTTATTTTTTAGTAAATCTAATATTATTTCTTTATTCTCTCAAAAAACCATTTTCATATAAATAAATTTTTATAATGTTTTTGAAAACGTTTTTATAATTTTACAATTGATTTTGGAAATAAAATTTTAATTAATTTTTCAATTCACACTTTTTTTGAAAGCATTATTCATCTAATTTTTTAACAAATTATTGTTTGGATTTTATCAAAACTTTTAATAGAATATTTAACATGTAGTTAATGAACATAATATAATACCATGAAGAACACTAAATGATTTAATAATTCATTTATTTGTATAAATTTTTAGTTTCTATTTTTTTAAATGGTTCGTGAACTTTTATTAATAAATTGATAATCTCAGGATGAAAATGTTATTTTAATAAAATATTTTCTGAAGGATCATTGTTGGGGAATTTATTTTCATTAATGAAAAAATAAAATTATTATACTTATTATCTACTAGGTATATATTTTAATAATAAAATAATTATTATTTATTTGTTATTTTTATGATTATATTGAAATTATATGTACACATTTATTAAGATTCAATATTTAACTCTTGATATCTTATGATTATGTCTATATAATTAAGGAAATCATTGAAATTTCATACGTTATTTTTTAATAAAAATATTTATGTTTATTAAATTTCAGAACCTTAATATAAGTATTGTATTGTAATTAGTATGTTATATGTGGGGATAAGTTAAATATATATCATTGATGTGTCAATTGGTCCCATAAGAGAAATCTGTTGGAAAAATTATACTATTTTCTACCGATATATATTATATTTATTATGATTAGTCTTGAAAGTGTCATTAATTTGTCCATAATTATGAATTACCTCATTATGAGTTCATTTATTTAATTCCATGATCTTATTTTATTAGTTCTAATAACCATGAACTTATTTCAAACTTATGAGATAATTTATATTTTTTATTTGATCATTATTTTCTCCTACAATATTGTTCGTATGTTATTATTTAAATGTCATTTGATTATGTTATTTGTCGCTCCATATTTATTATTCTTATTTATTTGTTATATATTCTATTATATGATTACCATTACTAATAAGTGTTTTGAAGTTAACATGCATGGATATTTGTAGTGGGAATTAGTTGTTCTCAAATAAATGAAATTGGGTATTTTATGCTATCAATTTTATTATGTATATTACAAATGTATCTAATTTTCCATCACTAATTAACTATATTGTTCATTGAGTTAATATTAAATGTATCGAATATCAATGTAATATAGAATCTAAAGGCACCGAGCTACTAGATTGGAGGTATTTAGAGTTGGTATTACATGATGTTTAGTAGAGACTATGGGAGATAGAAATAGGTAACCAGGATTTGGGAATGTATCCCTATAAGTAATATTGATGATATATACATAAGAACATTGTAATGTTTTTTATGGTATAGATGATGTGGTTTACCATGAATGACATCATTATATTGATACATAATAGGCCATGGTTCTATAATAGTTGTCCATTGGGTTAATACTAATTTTTTTTCAGGATTGAATCATGAATTACCTAGTACATGAATGTGTTCCTTACAATATATTTGTTTCTCATGTCAAGATGATTTTTTAGGATAATTCACGTTTTCCTTTTAAACAAAAATGATAGGTCTTAATATATTTTAATCATTTTCAATAATTAAAATATATACCATGAGTATCACTTTGATATTAACTATTATGAATTTTTTTGATGTTTTTTATGTAAATCAATAGTATTAGAGTTATATATTATTATTCATGAAGTGATGACATCAACATGTGTGTTATATTATTCGAGAATGGTATATAATAATAGAATGAGACTAGTTTTAATTTATATACCACATGTAGGGACTTCCCTCATTGAAATGATAATAAATCTATAGGTGTAGATATAGCTAGGACTAATGATATTATAACTATACTAGGGTAGCTGACATTTGTTTTGAGCAATAAAATTTCCCATATAGAGCATCATGCATATCTACCTAGTGGCGTAACAATTTTATACGGTTTTTTTAGGAAATAAAATCTATAGATGGATCTAGAAATAAATTGTTTTCTAATGAATGGAGAATTTATTAATGTATATATTCATCAATTGGAGAGGAAATATAAGGGTGATTTTTTTGGAGTTATCAATTAATGGTGGCCATTGATTCAAAACATTAAGGATGAAGAGGAAATATAAATTTGGATTGGAACGATTTAAGGCACTCGTGTTGGAAAATTATTTTCCTCATGAAAAATTAGTAGATATTGAGTGAAAATTCCTCAACCTATGTAGAATAATGATCAAATTTATTTATTTATGAAGATAAAATTACATGTTTACTAAGGAATGTTATGGACTATGTACCTAATTGTATGATAAAAAATTGATCATTTCCTTTAATAGTATAATCAATTATTCCAAGGGGAACTAGTGTTTAAAACATTCCCATCATATGTAGATATAATATCATGTGGTGTAAATACATTTAATCAATTATCCTAGTCTTATTTATTTGATTGGAATATGTAGAGAAAGATAATTAATGATAAACGGATAGATAAAAGGAATTGGGGAATAATAGATTTTTCAAATGTGATAATTGAGTAATGAAAGACCCTAGAAATTTCATGAGTGGAATGAGAGATTACTAGAATTGCTGAGTGAAAGTACATGATCCTTAATATTTATGGGAAATAAATATTATTCAAATTTTTAATTCTCAAACTATTAAGAGATGGTGAAATATGAAAATGAATTCCCCATGTGTAATGGGAATATACCTTAGTAAATGACTAGGGGATCAAGGTCAAGAATGTGACATTAATATAGACAAATTAGAATGAATAATGTTTTTTTGATTTAATCCAATATAAATTTTATCTTTAATATTATGTTTATAATAAATATAAAATTTATAAGGATTGTATTGAAGTACTTTTTCATGAGGGAGTTTAGAGAATATGTTGACTTGTACAATGTCTAAGAAAAGTGACATATTGGTATGTTGATCTTTTTATAAAATATCTGATTTAAAAAAGGTCACCCTTAATATTTTCTTGATGTTTTTATAATAATAATAATTCTATATTTATAGGTAAATACAGTCAAACAGTTTTTTGGTTAGTGATTTAATGGTTTAAGTTAAATTTTCCCAATTTTTCTCAATTTTTGGATTTATGTGATATACTCAAAAACATTATATTTAATGTTTAGATGAATTTAAGTTTCCATTAAGTTTTAATATCGATCAATTTATTCACATATTTTAATGTCAAATTAAAAGAGAAATTATATTTTAGGTGGAAAATAATTTTTATTTAGCGACAATCCAATTATATTCGGTACGATATATTATGATGATCCTTAAGGCTAACTATTTATGGAATAGAAAAAATTAATATTTATGTCTTAAGGAATATTATTTGATAACATTTTTTGTTAGGGAAAATATCACGAGGAAGTAGGAAGGAATATTAATTACTTCATTGAAATAATTATCAGTTAAATGATAATTGTAATGATTAAGGCATTATAAATTGTACTGATCCAGACACCAATATCCTGGATTCTTTTCAAATAATGTTTATATTAGAATAATACACACATAATTAAATCCCAAAAAATTGAATAATTTAGTAATTTTGTTAAAATAGATACATACATGATCACTATATTACATTTGATTACACAAATTATAACTTTTATGTCTATAATTGCATAACTCTCTATCGCATATCATTTCATATTAAACATAGTAAACATCATGGCTTCTTGAGAAGGAGAAAACTAAGGGTGAGATAAAATTAACTATTTGTTTTATGTAAAAAAGAATAAATATTTTATCAATAAGTATACATAACATGGATAGGTAAAAATAGAGAACATATTCTATTTAAATAACTAGATAAGTCATAATAATTTTGGAAATTTAAATAAATTAAATCACATTAAATTTAATGAATAAACCTAAAATAAAATGTATCTAAATATAATATCATAGTAAATATGTAATTATAATAATTATTTAACCCTTGATGTATGGAATGCTTAATTATTGGACTCTTTGATCTTAATAATTCTAATACATCTATGGTCAAGGCAATTTACTAGATAGTTTAGTCTACTATTAAAAGCTTGTTTGTTATTAGATAAACTAGTTTTCATCATTAGTCCTTGTAATGAATCAAGGGGTATATGATACTTGGATGTATCCTTCTCTATAGGTCCAAATAATTCCTCATATATCAAAAAATCAATTTAATTAATTAACAATGTTCCTTATCATCAAATATCAATTATGAGTAAATAATAAGGATTTAATAAAATTTTCACAGATAATAAAATAATAGTAAAAATAAAATAAAATATATAGTAATGAGATATGGTTTATTTAATAAGTGATTCCATGATAAATATCTTGGATATTTAGGGAAAATAAAATATATTATTATTATACGGATGTGGATATTTCAAGGGGATTTTAATTATTTCAAAATTAAATAAAGAAATAAATGTCAATATATCCTTGGTCAAAATAATCTTAAACCATAAAGATAAAAATATTGATGTTATGATAATATACCTACTAGATTAATAATAATTTATTTTTTTAATTAATTAATAGATAGACCACTAAATATATTTTAACCCCTTAATAAGGAAAATATCATTTTCTTTTTTAAATTTTTGAAAATCGTTTTTATTATTAATAACTTTAAAAAAAACTCATTATGTTGATCCTCATAAACATGTAGAGGATTATTAAAATTAATTATGGTAAATTTGGTAGGTAATTCTGTTTGTGTTGTAATATTCAAAAATAAAATTTCTTTTCCAGTGTAAAAATTTTAGGAAGGTTAATTGTTTAAAAGATTAAGAGGAGATTCCTTTCCCAATTTAAATAAATTCCAAATGGACATTACAAAGAAAAGGATAGTGTATTCCATTAGAAATATATTATAAAGAGTTAAAAGGTTAGAAAATTACATTGATAAATAAATCATCAATGGTAAAAAATTAAACCATTTTTAGAAAACACGGGGTTTGATAAATGTGGATTTCTGATTGAAGGGATAAATAGTGTAAAAATCTAATAAAACTATTTACACATTAATTTAATTATTAAAAATTTAATAATTATATAATTATATTAAATTATAACTATTTTCAAGTGTATAATAATATTAAATTATTTATTATGATATGTTCAAATAATTCTTCAATTGAAATTCATGAATGAACCATATTGATTCAAATAATATAATGATGTGAACAATTACAATGATCATAAAAATGAAGTGAGAATTAATGAATAAAAAATTTTGTAATTTAATTTTATTTTCACCTAAAATAAGTCTAAACAAAAAATATTTTAATAAATTTTCATTACACACATTATATTATAATGGAATATTCCCTGAACGATAAAATTATCTCGACGAATGGAAATTCTGGTAAGAAATCCATTACGACTTGGATACATTTATGTCAAATAATCATTAATGAAGAAATTAAAATTTAAAATTTATATACCAAGAATAAAAATTTATTCATTATATTACAAGTCAATGATATGACATATACACCATATAAAATAAAATAGTATCATAACATTTCAATAAGATGTATTAAAATGAATTTGAGACAAAATAGCTAACCCCACACTTTGTTTTAGAATAAAAATTATTTAACCTCGTATATAGTAGTAATGAAAATGTTATTAAATTATATCACACCTATATTAATATATATAATATAAAATATTTTCCTTTCATAAAAATTTATCATCCCTTAACTAATTATCATTCATTATTTTCATTGTTTTAGGTGTTAATTGCTATGTTTTATCATTCTTGTTTCTTAATGAAAGATCTAATTCATTGGAATGTTATATAGTTACATCAACATGAGAATAAAAATAATTAAATATTTATAATATCTTTATTTAAATGTTTTAAAACCCATATTAAATGGTGGTTATAAAAAATGAAGTATGTTATGATCATAGAGGTGGTTGGTTGTACGCATGGAAGAGTAGCACATCCATTTTTTGATGATCATTATTGAAATAAGATATGTAATATATTATCTTTTAATAATTATAATAATTTGAAATATATATATATATATATAACATATTATTTAGTTATATATAACATCCTTGTGGTGTGGTGATGAAAAGAGAATCACAACGTTTTTGACTGTCATAGTTTAAATATAAATGAACGATGTAATCTTAATTACTTGAATGAAAAGGAATGAAATAAAATGATATATATAATATTTCAATAATTATAAATATTTACTAAATTATGATAATTATTTCATTTATAATAAATATATTTTTCAATTTATATTTTTCACCATCCATGTGTAGTGGTTAGGAATGAATATTCACATCACATCGGAAGGTGGTAGTCTACCACACATATGATGGAAGTTATCATATATCCTATGAAATTTTAGGTAACGAAAGTGAAAAAGAGACATCAATAAAGTAACTATATATTTTTTAGGATTCATGATTTAATTTCAACCTAGTGAATCGACTGTCATGCTGATAATAAATGATTAACTTATCTCAAAGTATTGAGATGGTGAGAGTCGACAGAAGTGATCTTAGAGATGCAATGAAATATCTCTAAAAACATATTAAGGAAGTATGCTAGGAGTATAGTGAATATGATAAAAATGAATAATCCATAAATAGTGAATATTAGTGGACTTTAGTACGACTGAAAACATTTCAGTTTATGCTCCTTAGACAATATCATAGTGGTCAGCCAAGTAAAATTATTGTGTGATCTTTCTATGTGTGATTTTTTAAATTTCATCACATTACCTACATACCAATTTAATATGATCCTACCAACATGTGAACTAAATACATCCCTTTATAATAAAATGATGACACACTGATTCACCCATACCCTCTCAGGGTGTTCTAGAGTCATTCAAAACAATGGCAATAAATATTAGGATAATTTTATTCCATTATTTTAACAAAACATTTTTCTTTTTTTATGATTTGATTCAACATGAAATGATTGGTAGGAAAAATATGGATAGTGAATTACAATTCAATTAATAAAACATTTTTGTAATTATAAACTGAAATTATTGGTTATAATATAGATATATTATGATTTTGGTGAAATAAAATTATGTATAAAAAATGGATTTATTTTATTCCATTCCCTTTATAGAACATGTTTTTAGAGAATATAACTATTGAAATTACTGTTAATGTTGTATGGTTTTCCATAATGTATAGTGGTATAGAAAAGAATATGTGATGCATGGTTTTCTATAAAAGCATTTAAAATTTAACAAAATATTATTCAAATTATTTGAAATTAATTTGAATTAATTATTCCATAAAAATGATCCAAATGTAATTATGTGATGTTTTTTTTGATATTTTCATAATTTTAAATTTATTTATGTTTCTTGAAATGTAGTAAGGTTATAGTTTTTTTGTAACAATTAATAGTCAATTAAATTGAATGGATTCAAATATTGTCACCATAATCCTTCATTATATATGATGAAATTGTATCATGTTTGATAACATGATTCATTCCACCATCAAAATATAAAAATATACATATATATGTATAAAATTACATATATTTTCATGCAATGGAAAATTTCATAGAATTTTATATCGTTATGTCCTTTTAATGTTATTTTAGTAATCAAGTTTTAGACAATAATTATATATGTGTTATAAAAATTTTATTTTATTTATAATAGGCCAATCATGTAGACAATATTCGGTAGATTAACGATCAACAAATATCTATGCTTGATTTATGTTTTCTCAAATGATATTTCTATATATATTTCTTCAGTGAAAATATTAAGGTTCGTGATAAATGATATTTTAAATAATTACTTGAATTCACGGCCTTATATAAGAATGTAGACATGATGATTTCCATGAACACACTCTATTATATATCAACTAATGAATTTGTTGATATTAAATAAAAATAATTCTTGGGGAAGCGAACTCAATATAATCATGGTTTTAATGGTTTATATTATCATTAGTGGTGTATTACACTATGATATCACAAAAAGTGATATAATATTAAATACATTACTTCAAAATTATAGGAACTAAAGGAAAATATTATTAATATAACTACTCTTACTATTAATAATATATTGTAAAATTTCAGAATATATTTTTCTATAATATTGATGATTGAATCTCATTACGGAAATAACATTAAATATATCATTATAAGAAAAAATAAATTCTTCTATTTGATAAAATTGTAAAAATTATAATTGATTTGAAATATTTTAACACAGTAAGTGAGAAAACCCATTGAAAAATGTACTTAAACAATGGAAAGTTAGTATGTATTATATGCTAAAAATGATTTCAACAATTGGTAATTGGGAAACAAAGTGATTTTCAACACGAAAATGATGTTTGATTATAAAAACCAACCTCATATTTATAAACAATATGATTCCATAAAAGATTAATGTTATGGACGATTGATGAAAAACAGATTATTTATGTATACATTTTTATGAAACATTGTTTTTTTTATACTATTCATTGAATCATTAATGAACATTTCCAATTATGAAATTCATATAATATTTTAGATAAAATTAGTTTAGTACTAGAATATATACATATTAGATCTCAAAAGAAGTAAATATTATCTCTAATATAAAGAATTATATAAGATAAGAATTAATAATAGTTTTCTTTGTATACATATTTTTGTTATATGTATAGAATTCAAAAAAACAATGTGGATTCTATATTTGAGTCTGAATAAAATATCATGAACCAAAATAAAATCTCAAATATTGTAGAAATTAAAACCATTAAAATTTTTCATACCACATTCTAATATACTACTTATTAATAAATGTGATTAGATTGAAAAAGTTTTAGTCAAATATTATAGAAATAGTTTTTTAAATATATTCTATTGTTATTGAGAGTTTCAATAGATAAAACAATTCATTTTTCAGATTTCTAACTTCAGCAATGGGTAAGGCCTTAATTAATGTATAGTGTGTGGTGTTTTCACTAAGATTTGGTGATGTAAAATCAAAATTGAATATTTATTATGTAGTGAAATATGTTGAAGAAAATGAAGAAAAATAGATTAAAAATAAAAATTTTCAATCCAAAGATTTTTTTCCCATAAAAAGGAATGGAAGAATAGATATTAAAAAAATTAAAAAATTGAAATAGTGGAGTATGGGAAAAAAGATTTATAATATAGATGATCAATGATAATGTAATAGTTTCTATCATGATGGATATAAATGAGTTCTTATAAGATTGATTTATCCATGAATTATTGAATTTTATTGCAAGATTAACTATAAAATGAATTATAAATCTAGTGGATGTCATGAAAATTTTAAAGTAAAGATGACTAAAGAATAAATTAGTGATATAATAATGATCAATAAAAATGGATGATAATAAATTTGAACGATTAATAGATCTGAATTATTTAATATAATTGTATTATTTGGATTCATGTCTAGGTGAGATAATATAAAGTCAAAATAAAAAATAAAATTATATAATTGGAAGAAATCAAGGTTTTTAAATTTTTTTTAATTATTTTTTAGGTGTTTATTTTATGAATATCTATGGAGTATAAATTCAAAAAACTTATAGTTTTAGATTTAGTGAAATATATATTCTTAATTAATTATTTTTAACATCCTTTGTCAAATCATCATAAAAATAAATCTCAGGGATGATACTATAATGAGGTGGAAGAATAATAACATCAACATTAGTGATATTTTATTTTATTTTTTAAAAAAATTACCCTTTGTTTTTATTTGAAATAATTTATTTAAAAATAATGAAAAAACTAAAATTCGAAGGCAACACATTGATTGTTGATATTTTATTTGATTTTTATTGAAATGTAATAATTAGAATAATTATGATATATTATTTTAAAATAAACTATAATGAGATTAAATGATTAAAATGATGGTTATGTGAGTCAGATAATCATTAAACTGTTATACAGATAAATCATAATTTGAGTGAATTGATGGATTTATTTAAATAATATTTCGTAATGTTTTTCAAAAATAATATTCATTTAATATTTGTTAGATATAGTTTATATAATATTTTAGAATAATAAATTATACTTAGTTATTATCAATTATTAAATTTCATTTAGAAATATGGGATTAAAATGCAATTTAATTTTCATAACATAACTTATGCAAAAAAATACCACATTTATTCTAAAGTATCAAAAATAGTATTCAGAGATGATTGATGTGGTTAGTATTTATGATTATGTTTTTTAATTATATTGTTGTTTTAGATGGTTTAATGATCATTTTAACATGTTTAATTATTATGTTCCAAGTAAAATATAAAGTTTCTACAGGTGATTGAACAAGGTATATTTTCAATTATCATACATCATTCATCCATAAATATAACATGACATGTATAGGTAGATTGAGAGTGATAATATTAAAAGTGGAAAAAATATTTCCATAAGGTACATTCATATGATTTAGAATGAAAATAATAAAATATCCATTATGTAATTATTAAATGAAAGAATTAATAAAGTTATTTTAAAAGGATTCCTATGAAAACTATTATAAAAATTCAATTGGTTTTCCAAAATAGAGGTCTGTTTAATATAAATTCATATTATTCGTTGTAAAATATTTCTAAAAATTTAATATAATTATTTGTAGAAATAAATAAAATATTAATAAGATAAATTTTTGTTTTTATAAAATTTAAATTTATTCTACATTAGACGAAAAACAAAACTACTACATTATTTTATATTTTTAAATTAATAAAAAATTATGATTTCATATTAATTAAATTTATAGATTTCGTAACCTTTATGAGTATATGAATTATTGTTATGTCATTTTTTTGTTTATATCTTCATAACAAATTATGTATTTTGTTCAAAATATTTTCTTAATGAATTGGTGTTATTAATGATATAAAAAAATATATATTTTATTGTGTTTTAGAAACTTTAAATACACACCATATATTATGTAAATTGTTTATCAAGTATTGTGAAATGGGTGATTCAATTTAACTAAGATAAATCTTGGTATAAAAACCCACATGGAATTATAGAAATGGGTGGCATAAGAGGGTTAATTGAATCATGATGTGTTATTACATTATAGATGCATTATAATGTTTGATATTAGTAGTGTAAAAATCATAATCTAGTTGATGTTAAACACAACATAGTTTATTGATATATAGATATTTAAATTTCTAACCAAATTAATGAAATAAGTAAATATTGTTTCATTTCTAGGAAGAGGATATTTAGATGATAATATATATAAGAATATAATGGTTTGAAAAATGAATCAGGATTTTAATATGAGGAAATTTTTAAAAAAATTAGATAAGTGTGTTGGATGTGACTAGATCATGATAGGTGATAGACTTCTACTAGGATTTTATTGTACCATTATGATCCATGGATTCTATTTGTAAATATATAAATTATAACTTTAATTATCTTTAACTTGTTAAGTAATTAACTTTTCTATGGATCTTGAAATACAAGGAGGGTTGAAGATCATTCTATGATGAATTATTATAATGTGTAATATCATGGTATGGGTGTTGATAAACTGGTTCTACATAATGGTTCCCCACATAACCTCAGGGACATCTCCGGATACACGATAGTCTGATGAAAACTAATGCAAGACTAATATGGTACGATCAGGGGACTATAACTCTATATAATAGTGTGTATCTAGATATAAATTACCAGGTATCATACACATCAGAGTAAGAAGAATGAATAAATAAACTAAAATAATCATATTCTCTAATCAAATGAAATATAGTAAAAGATCAAATTTCCATTACATAGATATAAAAAACATCCCATTTTGATGGTTACATGAAATAACAAAAATAACTAAACAATTAAAAATACCACACAACATTTTTAGGGTTAACCCATCAAGTCACAAGAAACTATCTGAGCTATCTTGATAGAACATTAAGATCTCTACCCAACCCTCAGACCAATACATTAACTATTATAACCATGTGAGGGATTCTTGGAACCCATGTGCGGTGGGGGCCTGATTAGGGTGTGAGTAAAACTCATTATGCCCCAACTATCAATATATAAAGGAAATAATTGTCAAAGAATTAGTGTATGAATGTAACAGTGGAAAACATTACTAGTTATAAAATGGAAAATATGTACCAAATAAATAAATTTATATAGAATCCTAGTAGCTCTCAGGATATAAGGTGACAAAAAAACAACCATTATGCATAGAAAATAATCAAACCTCTGAAATCATATCAAATGATTATTAGTACTATGAATAAAAATGGCTTTTAATTAGTCATCTTTTAAGAGGAGATAGTAATAATGTCATCGTCCCTACGTAGAAATATAATAAATCACCTAAAACATATAATAAACCATAGGTACAAACAATAAGTTTCATTTATATCAATCTTATTAAACAACCATTAAATATTTACCAAGTATCATTCTATAATCTATGTATTTAATATTTCAACTATTCATTCATAATTGGTCTAGAATCCAATATAGGATACAAGTTTCCATGTTTGAAAATCAATGTCTGAGATGTAGAAATACATTACCATTATCCTAAACCAGGGGTAGGGACCTCCAAATACAAACAACTCAACAATGATAGGAAAAAACATGGCCAACATCCTAAACAACAAACGTGGTTCACCATGATGAAAAAACCAATAACGATGAATAATTATATGACCAAGATATATTTCTATAGTTTTGGAATACCAGAAAAAACCTTTAACTATTTTTCAAACAATCACTTTTTGTAACTAGTTTAATTAACCAAGGTCTCTACATTTAATTGACATTAAAAAATTACTAATCCCTTTATTTCATAAAAATAATTTAAAATAGACATTAAAGAATTTCCCAAATGGGTAACCACGAAATAATATAATAAATATATTCAATGTCATCTCAAAAAAAATTATATTACCTTAAAAGTAGTTCAATTCCTTACTTTTTGGAATAAAACCTTTTAGAATATGGTCTCCCCCATTTAATAGTCAATATAGGGTTAAAAACCAATAAACACTTTTAAAACCATTTACCAATATTCATATTATTTTTCCTAAAATATTTATTTGTAAAATCATAACAAAATATACATTTAACTCATTTTAAAACCTTTATCCCCATGTCCTACCTTGTAAACCTTAACCATTAATCCAATAAACTCAACAAACTAATCCCAATCAATAACATAACGCACATTCTATACACATTTACAAAACCACATTTACATTTCCTTAAAATTTAACACAACATGGGTAGTTATTGGTTCATTATTATAAACACCCATAGATATAAATAGATACGTGTAAGTTCTAAGATATCAATCCTAAACTCAAAACTAATTTTTATAATTCAATTTATAAAATTCACAAAAAATGGGATTAAAAAAACAAAAAAACATGAAATCCAATAAATGAGACTGTCAGTAACTCACATAGAATAAAAACCTATATAAATAAAATAATTAACACTTACAACATATGGATATCTTTCCATGGAACATTTATGTTCTTTAACACATATTCATTATCTAACATAGCTCTCCATAACCAGTCGGGCTCTAGTCTCTCACCAAGAAAACATAACTAATTAATTATAAAAAATTAAGGAAATTAATTAATTAATCCACATCATGAAATAATACTGGAAAATGAATCATGTCAATGAAATCATATCAAAACACCAATAAACAATCAAATGAGGTCTATAATGGACTATATACAACATTAAAAAGGAAATATATATTATGATTTACTATTTCCATATTTAGTGCAATTAATCAAAATGTAAAAAATCAAATGAAATATACAATTAACACATATATAATTAAAATACCATGAAACAATTTTTAGAAGTTGAATCAGAATCTACTCTACATAATCCTACAAAACCCACATAATCCTTGGATGATACCACTTTGTTCTTGTGGAATCCAAATAAAATCCATAAATGCACACATCAAAAATAAAGAATTACAATGGGAAAAATAAAAGGGAATAATGAGAAATAGAAATATAATCATAAATGATGAATAAACATGATGAACGCCCTACATGTAAAATGATGGAAGATGTTGGAATAAGGTTGAGATAACTTATTCATTTTTTTCAGAAAATTGGTGTGGAATAGGTGGTGTTTATGAAAAAACTAATTGGGTAATTTTTTTTAAAATAACCAATTTATTATAATCTTGGAAGCCACATAGTTTGGTCACGTAGTTTTCAAAAACATGAGGTAAACCCATGGGTGGAAATTTCTATGCCAACACCCTGAATTTTTGGTCCAAACAGTTATCCAAATCATTTTCCAACTATGCACACCACCCTAGAATACATATAAAAAAATTTGAATAGTTTTGTTGAAACCATGCATAGGTAGTGGAACATGTATCAGACAATTCTTTAACTCACTAAATTTACCATTTTTTCGCAATTTTTCCCCAAACCATGCTCAAACTATGGATAATAATCATTACTAGGTAAAATTGACTATAAAACCATGGAAAATATTAATCTCACATGGTTTCTCATAATGTTTTCATACCTGACAATAAACCTATGACAAATATTTCGAGACATCAAAAAACATACACTGAAGCCTCCAATGTTCATACAAAAAAAGTAGATACACACCGATTGTCCATCCAATATTTAGTACATTAATTTTATGCTTTCCCAGTCTCAAAATTCTATTTATAGACTTGATTTATTATTTTCCACATCTAGATATTGAAAATTTAAATTTCTTTCAGAAATTTTTGACCCATTGAGAGAGTGCATATTAAAACATCATAACTATAACACTTCTCATTTCTATGAATTGTCAATGGCAATTAACCAACCCCACCTTATCTACAATAGTCAACAACTATACCCAAAAACATCATTCAGGTAAAAAATCATTAAATTAAATCCAAAACAAATCATTCAATCTATAGAAATAAAAAATCCAAAACTCTATTCATTTCTCATTATTAGTACAGAAATTTCAACATCGTTAATTCATGAACCAATACATGTTATATATTTCATATGTAATCTCTTGGACACCAATCAAACCTATGTTTATACCCACCATAATCATCTTTATACAAACCCTATCTTCTAATTCATGTAATCAATTCTAATATGAAATCCAAAATATAATTAAATTGTACTCCCAGGGCAAGCCTGACATGGGTCCCAACATACTATTCCACAATAAAAACATGAACCCCTATCCTTATTGGATTCCATACCAAACATCAAAAACAAACTATAGTTTATGAATTCAGGAAATCGATTCATTTAATAAGAAACAAATGGGATTTGCTCACAATTTTAATTCAACATCCAAAAAAATATACCATTTAAATAAGGACACTATGGATGGGATCTAAAACATTCCATATCCATATCACAATCTAACATATGTTAGACCATCGACTCCATATTATCCCCAAAAAACCCATCTCTAACCTCCGGTATATCTCCATATCACTTGGTGTTGTTTACATCAGGCCCAAAGGAATTTCAGATGTAGCTGAAGAATCCCTATATAGTCCACACCTAACTCCGGCTGGGATTACAATGCCCGAAAATCCCACTAACTAGAATCTATTTTGGTGAACTTCTGCACACATCTATTTCCCTCCAACACATGAAAATTAAAATTATTTTCAAAACCATAATGAACACAACACCTCACTCAGCTCGGTCATCCACCATAACTAATTCCCATTATAATTCACAATCGAATTTTAGAACAGACATCATTAGTTTGTTATATGAAACACAACATCATTGTGACTTTACTGCAGTCAATAATATACACCTATGATCTCTCCCACATAAGGGCCACACCTCCATGACCGATATGTCACTCGAAATAATAAGAGTGTCATTGAAATTTCTTAACTCAATAATCTTATAACACAGTAGTCAGTAACCCATCATTACTAAACCCTGAAATATTATGTGGTTGTCTCTCTCTTACATGTTAGATAAATCAAATCATGAACCATCAATGTTCCAGACTATTGGAAATGGAACCCACAAAAATTGGTGACATTTAGTCAAGAATAACGAAAAACACAAGGCAGATGAGGGTTCACCACATCATATGTCTTCACTTAAACTATTCCATATAAACCACATCAATAAAGGGACCAATAAATACTAGAATGCTTCAGTTAAACAAGTATATATCCATTTATAGATAATTGTACTCAATATAATGTCAAGATATTTTTTATGATAATCTCTAAAATATGAGTACATGATATTTTTATATGAATTCCAAAAAAAAAATCCATTCATGATGACTTCCCTATCAATTGGGGCATGTCAAACCCATTAAATTTAACATACCTCCCTATATGCAATCATGTAATCACACTATCATAAGTTATTATGCCTTTCAAAGATACTTAATCATCTCAAGAACCCCAAGAATACAAATTCATAACATTTTATTCACAAACCAATTAACACAACATGTAAACATCTTCTCATGTCTCCCATATCCCATCAAAACTAAACTGTTAGATGCTCTTGTGTAACCAAACAATTTAACCTAATTCCTACTCTAAAGATAGATGAAAACCCAAATTTAGACTAACAAGACCTATCCATTTACCATTACAGTCATTCATGTCCCTCTCAACCAATGATGATCATTATTGGTTATAAACAAAACTAATAAAAAATCTCCAAGACAGGACCACAAAAAAATCCAAAAAAAACAAAACCATTTTTAAAATTTTGATTAAGATAATCTATTCCCTCACTGTGTTCCAAAAGATGAATCAAGTGCTAATTGGCCCATGAAAATAACATATTATACAATCAAAAAACTTTTAAGATACTAAATCCCACACACACAAAAGTGATTTCTATCCCATGGAAAATAAACACCAATAGGTGTTTTGTTCTATGATCACACAAAATCTATCACACATAATCTTTCTACACAAACAAATTCCAATAAACCAAACCAAATTCTTTCATCTACCATATGTAGACCATGTCAAACTCAAACCCTTAGGCACAACCCATTTACCCAACTATTACATGGTCTAGGAACATAAATGAGATTTCCCCATAAAACATCTATCACCATGGTTAAGCTTTAGAATAAAAATATAATTATTAAAAAATAACAGAAATTCAATACTATAAAACCTTATAATAGGTATAATCCTTCATATACCACTCGTCAAAATTATCCAAACATCCATCCATGCCTCACACAATAATGGTCACATACAACATAGTATACCTATCTGATATGCCACCCTTTAAAGTAATTCGAAAATAACTCCGTAAACCAGAGTCATTTCATAAAGTTCACTCGGGTCTCCCAACTTGAATCACCAGTAAGCCCTTTTGAAAATTCACTAGGTATAACCACCTAGGTCCACACCAACTCATAGAAGGCCACAATCAAGGGCTACGAAAATAATATTTTCATAATGTCACATGAAATATATATTTAAAATCATCCATCACCATATCTCATATATAATGGACATCACAAGAGAAACTTACTACCTATAACCCGAAAACCTATCCTCTATGAGGCTCTTCACATCAGACTTCTCTCTAGAGGGCCAGGAAACATAAAACAGTTCAAATACAGTTACATGTATATGAAAAAAACCATCCAAAAAAATTGAACCAATTGCCTCTCAGCATTCTTAAATCATATAACTCCTCCTAAGACATTGAATTACCACTAAACTCCCTCCCAAACCACCGAAAAGTGTCATACAGTTATATACCTATAAAAAATGATCCAACAATGTCAATACACCAATTATACTCACAGTCTACATGTGCATCATCAACATCAAGTGAATCGTCATAAATCCACATAAACATCCATCAAATGAATATTTATAAAGTTAGACATTATTATGCCTGTAAATGTGGTACCTACAAGTTTGTCATGATGCATGAGATTCTTTTTTTAACTACATTAAATTATTCCAAAATAAATAACTTGCATCCCTTTAATGTAACCAGAGATATAAACCTATCACGTGACATTAAATCCAAAAATCATTAGCATATATCAAAGAGAAAATCATATACAATAGAAAACCCCAATGTAAGAACAACATTCCTAGCAATGGTAACCTATACTTTTTACTGTAACATGTGTTTATGATGAACTCATCCAATTTCAATAACATGATCCACACATACCTATATCTCCAAGTATCCATGTCCCATATAAAATAATAATTGAAATAAAACAGATGAGATACAAAATTTTAGCACCCCATCATCGATGTCATAAAATAAGTTCCCTATGAAAATTATCTAGAAGAACAAAAGAAATCCTCCTCATATTCCAGAAGCATCCAACTAGTATTGGGGGTTTATTATTGAACAATGAGGAGAGAATAACCCCATGTCAGTGTGCATAACCAGATATAAGTAACCCTATATCAGATGACACATATATGAGGAATTATAAAATTAACTGAAATATAATAATTATCTATTAAAATAAAATTCACTAATGGCTATAATTGAAATTCCATAAATAAAATGGAACCCCCACTGCATGAGTTACATTATATAATAATAATAATAATAATAATACTACTAGAATGGATCGACAACGTCTCTGAGATGAAACCATCCAATCACCAGAAACTGTACGAGCTAACCATCTTGATATTGTAAAACTAAAAACATTACTTATCCCAAAATTGTACCTTTAATAATAAAGTAAGAGCTACTCGGGTACCTTTTTATATTGTACCCTAGAGAAAGGTGTTGATGAAACATATTAGCCCACCACTAGTATTGCTTAATGAACATTCGAGTCAACGAATTAATGTATATTGTTAATTGTGGATGAAATAACCAGTATAATAATAGAAAACATGTCTCAACAGAAACATAGAATATATATTTACCCAATTGATCTTGGGTTCTACAGTGAATCATATACCAACCATCATGCATCAACTTGAATTGATCCCTTAAATTCTTATCATAGAGTAATACAATCAATAAATAAAAAAATAATTTTCAGTTGTCATCTATCAATTGGTAAAATAAATTGAAATATCATCCATTCTAGTATGCTTATACCATCACCCAAATATTTTAAAAAATATTTGGTTCTGATTTGATGTGTTCTATTTTTAAATAGAATTATAAAACAATGAAATTGTTGTAGGAGTATCAGTCATGCATCTTTTTATAAAATAAAAATTTAGTTCATAGAGAATCAATCTATGAATCCAATTATGGATACATAACACCATGAAAATCAATCATAATAAATGATGTGAAGTTATATGAAAATAATCATACATATTTTGAGTGGGCCTCCATGACAAAAAATCTCAACAATGATGTGAAATTCATTGAGCAATTTTCCAAACCATGGGTGTGAACCACCATGACCAGTATATCATTGAATAGAAGTGGAATTCCAAAACCAACACCTATATTAACATAAAAATAATAAATTTTTAAAAAAATTATCATATAACTTGGCCGAGAATGGTCTTTCCTACGAAAATAAGTGCAAACACAAATATTACATCAAAATCATTCATAATTTCCATTAATGAATTTTAAAAAAAGGGATGTAGAAAACCCCTTTAATATTTACGTTCAAAATTCTATTATAATCCCATTTTATAAACCACTTTTATATCATTAGATTAGTCTAAAAAATCACCAATTAGAAATAATGGAACCCCCATTTTTCACCCACAACGAGGTAAAAATGAAATAAACATATTTAAAACCTACATATAAGACTTTAATGTAGTTATATGATATATGAATGCCAAAAAACACTCTAAAAACATTTCATAATATTTTAAAACATTTACCCACATGTATTACCATGTAATTCATTACAATTTAATCTATCCGACCAATGAGAAAAAAAAACAATCTTGAAACCTTCCCTATTTACCCTTTCATAACACATAATTTACATTTCTATTGAATTTCGCACCCTATGGGTGGTTGTGGGATTAGTCTTATAAACACCTATGAATCCAAATAGATCCATGGATTTTCTAACTAATTAGTCTAATTCACAAAACTTATTTATATAATCAAATATAGAAAACACATAACACATGGGATTTAATGCACATACTTTATACCCATTCATGGAAATAAACAAGATTATTGGCAAATCTCTTCGGCCACCTACCTCATTAATGAATATTTAGAAAAAATTTCCAAATAATTACATACATTCCAAGGCCCATACAAGCCTCTTATAACCACTTCACTGTTGAATTAATATTTCCACAATCTCCAGGGTTATAGGCTCACTTGGTGAAACCAAATTTTTTTATCTATAAAAACAATAATTAAAAATTAATATAAACCAAAAAATATATAATTAAATTAAACTCATAGTGTCAATCAAATCTTATAGAAATTATATAAAAACACCAGAAATGTTAAAAATCATCGCCAATAATAGTCAAGATAAAATATCTAATATGTCATGCCATTACCACAATTAATAAAATTAATTCATCAAGGAAAACATATATTAAATTACAATGAAAACATAACATAATGAAATCCCACAAAATGATGTGTAGAAGTTTTATTAGGCTGTCCACTAACTATGAAGATGAAAATCCCAATCATTTTTGGTCGGTTCCCCAAAAATTAGATGGAATCGAAATCATATCCCTAAATCTTCAAATCTAAAACTATTAGGAACCATGGAAAAGGGAAAGAGAAAGATGGGAAAGATTAATATCACCTTAAATGATGAAGAAACACCCTGAACTCACCCCAAAAAAGTGTTCATGAACTATTATTAGGTTTATTATCCCCGTGGTTGATTCACAATGAATGGGGAAGGAAAAAGTGGTTTTCCTGTAAAACATAGGGAGATTTTTTTTAAATCACCAATTTAATTATATTTGTTAAGATTTAGAATTTTATTGCGCGGGTTACCAAAAAATGTTATGAACATTCAATTGTAACTATCCAATACAATCCTCTACATTGTCTAACCACACAGCTAGCAAAACTCTTTTCCAACCTCACGTAATCCAATGGAATACATTTTCGATGTGGCACATAGTTATTTAAAATAGTACATAGGTTCTGCACTATGACTCATGACATCCATTACATCAAACAATTTTACCTTTTATATTACTATTTAATTGAAATCATGATAAAACTATAAAAAATAACCATGTTACTTTTATAATGAAATGAAAACCTGTAAAGCATCTTCATGCCACATGGTTTCTCCAAAACTATACACACTAGACCATGCACCTATGAAAAAAATTGTAAAACATTCTCAATTATAACATAAATTATATAGAGCTCTTTGGAAGACCCAATATACATCCAAAACGTCCTTCCTTATCTTATACGGTTATGTAGAGGAAATATTAATCTATTAATTCAATTAAGAGTCATGGTTCATCTTTTAACCCATAAAATAAATTAAAATTCATGCACCTTAGGAAATTTTTTACCAATAAAGATGTGGGATCATAAATAATGGGTGTTGAGAAGACATTCTATTATGTTATACTTATTTTAAATAATTATAATTTGTTCTACAGGTATATATAAATACTGAATATATATATATATATATATATATATATATATATACTCTAGAGGATAAATATATTGAAGATACTTTGTGTTTCCAAAAAATTTGGGGAGATGAAGAGGTGTCCCTAATTCAAGGTTCATATTATTATTGAGATAGAACAATGTATAATGATTTGAATTTCACTATATTATTTTTAAGTGTCGGGGATGATATATATTAGCTATTTTCATTTATTTTATAGAAATAAATTTTTTATTTTAATTGATTATATTGAAAGGTATCTCGTGTTTATATGTTCAATGAATGGTGTCCTATATATTAAACTTACAAAATTGTAAGATAGATCAGTATATTTTCTAATGGTTTAAATATATTATAAAATAAAGATGAATGCATTGATTTCCAATTTATATAACAATTATTTTAAAATACCATTAGTATAATGGATAATAGTACATACTATTTGGGTGATGAGGAAAATTATATGTATGTGAATTAGTAGAATATTTAGCAATGATGTTCTTTCCAACATCTTTTCCTTGTGAAAAATATTTTTCACATTTAATTATTTTCAATAATTTTTATTAATGAATAAGTAATTTATGAGGTAGTGTAATAACAATGGAATATTACATAAAATATTTCTATGCTATAATATAATTAAAACTACCTATCATAATAAATGATTATTTTTTAATAGAATTATAAAATTGTTTTTATGTGTTCAAATAATTTATGAGTTATACAGAAACATCTGTGAGGACATATATGTGAATTGATATAATTCAGAATTAATTATATGATTTTTGGAATTTAGAATTATAAAAAAGGTTACTTATACCCTAAAAATCTCGTAGGACCATAATAAAATTTCATAATCATATATATATTGAATCAATGGATTTTATTTTTAGTGAAAAGAAAATTGTCTATTTCATGAATTTTTTGATTTTTATTTAATTTTGATGAAATTATTCATTTTATATGAATTTGAGATATTTATATGACTTCTCTATTATTCTGATGTAAATGTTTCTAAACCCTATATGACATTCTTTGATAACCCTATATCATATAATGAAAAATGAAATTATCATAATAGTTTGACAAACATAAAATTCATTACCATGATATGGTTTTGTAAAATATTCAAATGACCATGTAATAATTTCATGTATACCATTACACATACTATGTCTTATAAAAACAAGTATATGGATGTTGTAATTATGTATTAATGCAATGTGGTTTTTTAAGAATTATACTATCTTATATAATAACAATTATTGTATAAATAATATTGAAAACAGATAAATTCATATGGAATATCATAGTAAATTATTTTTTCTTTCAAAATGGTCAAAAATATAAAAAAGGATATGATGTTAATAGATGCCCATGTGATTTGAGAAATTTTAAAATATTGTTTCTCATTAATATATTGTGACTTACCGAATGAATAATTTTGATGCGAGTAAAATTTAATGACTAATGGTTCTAGTAATAAATCTATTAAATGACCCAAATTAGTATGAAATATTTGTTACATACGGTAGAGATTAAGTATTTTCTATTGCATAATAGAAATTTTATTTAGTAATTCATGGGAAGATGAATACATGGATTATTTTTCAAAGGTAATTAATGTATGAATGTTTTTTGGATTTTGTAAATCTGAAACAAAAAAATATCACATAAATAGTAAATTATATAATTATTAAAGAAGATTTAAATTATTACATTCACCATGATTAAGTGATATTAAATATCAGAAGTGTAATTTTATGTTAAATTTATTTTCTATATTTTTTATGGTAATAATATTTAAATATCATTCAAAATAATATTTTGTGGGTATAAATATATCCTCATAAAATGAATAATGTTATATAGACTACATGATACTAAAATAATGAAATTAATTGTGTGTATTGATATATGGAGAACCTAACTATAATTTTCTTTCATATTTAAGATATTTGGGATACAGATAGAGGATGATATAAAAGTGACATCAAAACATTTTTCATTATTTTTAAGGTAAATTAATATTCATCAATCCAAAATTACTATAAAAGATTTATATTCTATATGTAAATGTAAAATAACAAGAGAAAAAGTCTTCCTTTTTCTTTTATAGATTTTATCTATTCAGTAAAAGTGAGATAGTTATCTTATATTATTCAAATACATTAACATGGTAAATGATATCGAACAATAGCATCATATTTCATTGGTTTGTGGAATAATTTTATATCATGTTAAATTCCAAGCGAGTAATGTATTATCAGTACTAGCCATTAGTCAGAACAAGAGTGATAAATCATGTGTCTCTTTAAATTGATCAACAATTCGTTCTTAAATTAATTTATGTTTGATTCTATTATTTTAATTAGTATAATGGAATTCATTCTACTGAGAATAATTTGGAAACAAATATATGTTTGTATTTGATAAAAATCGAAATAGAGAAGAAATGTTGTCTTCCAAAACAAAATAAAATAATATTAACAACTATTGGTGTTCTTATCATGTTACGTTAATATATATGTACATATATACCAACTAAGAGAGAGAGTAAAATAAAATTTTATCTATTAATTGAACAATTGTTAATTTGGAAATGGATAAATATAAATTGGTTAAAAATGAAACCATCATTAACTCACCCCTAATGTAATACATGGATTATCCAACTATGATCCTAATAATTGGTATCAGAGTATCAGGTTAATCCTCTAGTTGGATTTTTAATAATATAATGTTTAATTTGTCATTCAATATTTGAATATCTCATTCGAAATAAATTTTGATGTATAATGTCAAATATATAAAATAGTTCCATTTGAATGAAACAGTGGATGAATCATCTTCAAAGACATTATGGAATATGAATAAGATATATGAAATGAAATTAAGGAAATATTTATCTATGAAATTGTATTCCCTACTACTTTATCATATTTAAGGTTGAAGAGTTTTTTTACATATATAAATATACTTCATCATAATGATGTTGGAGATAAAAATAAAACACTGACGTGAAAATAGACTAAAAATAGTGGTTCTAGATAAAATAATCTAGATCATTTAAGCTATTTTGTTATAGTGAAATATCTATTTGAGGATTCGACACCCAATAATGTGGAAAAATATTCAACCTCAAAAGATACAAAGTATTAAAATGACTATGACATACTATAATTTTATTTACAAGACTATGTATTAGTTGATTCGAAAATATGTGGAATGAAAATAATGATTTATATTGCATGGATGAGTGAATTTGTTTAATAATAGAAATCCATTATAACTATCCAAAATAACATAAAATTGTAATTTTTCACTTAGAAAAATTCATCGGGAGATCAATAAAAATAAAAATGATTTAATAATATTGGATATGGATTTGGATAAAAATGTTTTGTAAGATAAAGTATCATTAAACATGGTTAGAGACCTAAATATTATGAATATAGTGCATGATTAATATAAATAATTTTTTTTATTCAATTAATAAAATTATTGATATTGAGAAATGGAACAATGAACATTAATCAAATATTTATTAATTTGATGAAAAAATGGCATATTATTAATGATAATAATTTACAATTGGTTATCATGGAATACATAATTAAAATGCATGATAAAAAGTTATGATAAAAGAAAAAAAAATAGTCCTTTATTATGGTTAGATCATATAGGAATGTAACGATAATATAAGGTGGGATAAATATGATAAAAATATTATCAATATGATCTTTCTTGAATTTTGAATTAATCATGAATAACTCGATGGTGTAGAATATGAGACGTCATAATAATCTAGGAATACATATCATTCCATGATGAACTCAAAGGAAAATATCTATGTTTAATGAACTATATACAGTGGAAATATTATCATGTGAACATCAAATGATAAATTATTTAATTTCATTTAAAAAATATTTTTCACACTATAATTTAATTTTTAATTTTTTTATTAACACTTCCATTTCAATTCCAAATCATATAAAAAGTCGGTCATGAACAATGATAAGGTCACCATCAACAAACATAGGCTAGATGTAATCTTCTATATGAAAATATGTTCTTCTAAAGAGGAATATCTAGAAGATGCAATTTAATTTAAAATGGATGAAATCAAACCATGACAGAATATAGTGTGAATGAATATATCAAAAAAATTTGGTAACTACATGTGCCATCATAGAAATTGGGACTAGGATGTTATTTATGAGTAATATTTCATCATAAAAAAATCAATACAATTCTATGTCAAGGCAATGAAAATGGATATGTTGCAATGTAAATAGGTGTATTTTAAAAATATTTTTGTTGTAAATTTATTTAATTGATTGAATAATATCTATTGAGATTAATATCATATTGGTCACAATAAAGAAATATTATATTATAAATCATCATAGAATGAACTAATGGATGATGAAAAAATAATACTATATGTATCGAATAGACTTAAACATATCTTAGCTCATAAATATGAGAAATAAGCTTAAATTAATCTTATACATGTTATAAAAAATATATTTGAAAATTCATAGGATTATATCTAAAATATATGACATTATTACCAAATCATAACCATAATTTATAATAATATGCAATCACTAATGAGATTTTTTTTATAATTATATAAGAGGAAAAAATGAACATTTAAAAAAATCCAGGAGTCTCTATATTGATTGAAACAAGGAAAATAAAAATATTACATTGGTCATATGAAAAATAATGAAAACTGTTTTGGTTATGGGTGTTCCCAATAATCTATGTGGAGGATTGAAGATCACCGATACAATTCTCAAAAGTTTTTTTTTATCATCTGAAATTGAAAATGAAACTTGATGAGGAATATGACATGAAAATGAAAAATGTAAAAAAAAAATAATCAATATGAAGAGAAAAATTAATTTCATGAGTGTTTGTAGAATGATATTTCCTATGATCACAATAATATTTTTGTGGATGGTACATTCATCAATCACACATCTCAATGTATATTATATTTATTATACAAATGAATTTAGAGATTTTAGAAATTATTAATGAAACACCATAGGATACATGTGTATTATCCTAAAAGGAATATAATAATATTCCACACAAGGTTGTTGTTTAATTATTTAAATATTCGATTCTTCCAAAAATGATAATTTAATTTTAAAAGAAATAATTATGAAAACTATAAATTAATTATAATAAATGTTTGAATTAATTGGTTTGACAAAAAAACTCATATCCTTACTAATTTCATTAATGAGTAGAAAATTTAAACTACATTCCATTATAATACATTTTTAATTTTTTTATTTAATTATAGGTACTTGAAGTTGGTTCCTATTCGTATAAGGTGATCTAAAGAAAATTTGAATGATGGTAAAATATAAAGATAGTAAACTGTTCCATTTTTATGGACGACATTCATATTTTGGTTAGTAGATGAACATCTGATGAAATATAAATCATGATTAATAGAACATTGAGTATTCCATGTAAATAGGAGAAAATTTAGAAGTAATAAGAATGTTATTATCATGTAAGTAATGTTAATATAAATGTTTAAAAAGTTATTTAAATATTTAAAGAAAATGTATGAATTATTCATCTCTAATCAAAATATTTTTAAGAATCATATTCTATTTTGAAGGGGAAAATATTTGTTATTAATGAAATGAAAAAAAATATTTTTGGTTTCATGCTAGGGATAATAATATTTTTTCAAACCCCTAAAAAATTTGTTAAAATGTTTTAAATACTATATTACAGTTAGAGAAAGAATCAATATAAAATGATTTCATGAGTTTATTTATAAAAAAATTTATCAATCATTAGCCCTGTTAAAAAAACTGATTGATTATTTATTATCGAAGATAAAAATTTAATACATGGGTGTTGTTATCATCTTCTAGTTATTATTTACACCAAATTAATCAATATATTACTTACATTTTTATACACTGAGAACTACTAACATAGACTTTGATTGAGATAATTAATGTCACATTACTTAGTAATAAAATGAAACCATCCCCTATCATAAACAATATAAATATTTTTAATAAGTTTTAGAGAAAATAATATAGAAAATATGATAAATGAACTAATTTACATACAATTAAGAACATATTTAGAAGATTATTTCATTTAATGATATAGAAAACAAATATCATGAGGGATATTGTTGAACACGTATTTTGGTTGGGTTTTTACCTTGGAAGATATTCATGATAGAAGAAGAAATATAGGCTTGATATCAATATGTGTTTTAGATGAAAGAAATTAAGATAATTAGAGTTCCAAATGATGGGTTTTATACAAATATGTGTTCTTAATTGATGGGGAACATAACATTGTAGTTTCAATAGTGGGTACGTAATACAAATGAAGGATCAGGATTGGAACTATTTGAGAAGATTCATGTGAGTTGTTGTAGTTTGTTTAATGGAATGGTAAATGTGAGTAATGATTCTTCCATTAGAAACTAACTTAATTTTTTAGTAACGTACAATGACGGTTTAGATAATGTGTTATTATAATTATATGTTGATTCTATTTATTATTTGATGGTTGGAAAATATAATAAATTCATATGGATTATACTGCATGAAAATGTATATAAATAATGTGCCTAATATGATATATTATAAATGATAAAAGATCAATTGGGATTGGATATTACATAAATTTTTATCTTTATGTGAAATCAAGAAATTTAATTATGATGTTCTATATAATGTATTATAAATTTTTAAATCTCTGTTTTTTGCAGGAATTGTATAATTTTATTAATTAAGAATTAAGTCTATATATAAGTCCATAGATTATAGTTGAAATTTTTCAATGAAATCCATATGATTAAATATTAATGAAACTAGCATTTATAATAAATAAATCAGGTTTAATGGTATTATGAAGTTATTTGAAGTGTTTTGACATATTATATGTGGATGTGAGGAGATAAAAAATATGTCAAGAATATTTAATTTAGAAATATGTTAAAGAATTTTATAATATTTAGATAAAAATAAAAATATTATAAATACTAAGGATATCATTATTATATACATAAATTTTGTATGGTTTCATGACATTAGTATGACATTTATATCCAGATAGAAGGGAAAATGGTATGTATTGAATTCTATATAAATTAGAAACAATTACATAAGATTCATTGTATTCTATTAAAATTTGTGATTGTTTTCAAATTTATTTTTTTCCTGAATTGAATAATTTTTGTTGTTAATATACATGTGTTGGGAACTGCAAGACATTTAATATCTCACTATATTCTAGTGGCAATTAGAAAAATATATATAACATAAAAAAATATTTTCTCATTACATTATAATGAATATATAATAATTTTGATCTAATAAGATGTTAAACATAGTGTAATGAAAAAAAAGTTAATGTATGTAATGAGTTTTCATGGAATTGAGATAAAGTGGATTATAATGACATATAATATCTATTGAAATAAAATCAATTATTAATAAAATGTTGAAAGGGAATGTATTGTCATAGAAATTCACCATAATTATAATATATTATCAAAACTCCATATGTTTCGTAAAATATTTAATTGGAAAATAAGTTTCATAATGTTTTCATACTTTTTGAAATCCCTAATGATGAGTTCGAATGAAGATGTAGATATTCTTAAAGTAAATAATTTTAACATTAATTATATTATATGGTGCATTGTTCTCGCCATTAATGATTAAAATGGAACATTTTGTATCAAATAATTTTCATTCAAGATGGGGGAGTATTGATCAAAATGAACTAATAGAATTTATACTTCACAATTAATGGGAACATTACCAGAGTGATGATAGTTGTGAAGGAATTTAATGATAAATATTTTTTGGAGTAAAAGAATAATAGAATATTAAAATATTGATATGTGGAAAGAATAATAAAAGTAATAAGGAGTATTCAAAGTAAGTGTTTTATAATGACTAAATTAGATCCAAATGGAGAAGATCCATTCAAGATAAAGGGGAGTATCCATATTTATTATTTGGATGATAATTGAAAAATGTTCACGATATTATATTATGTTTATTAATATAGTATGAGTAGTAAGATAATTAGAGGTAGGTTACTTGGTAATGAAATCCATAAATGATATTGTCCATATAAAAATTAAATATCTCACTATGATTCTTTTTCATTTTATATATTTCAAAGAAATAAATAGAGATAAGATATAGATCAATCACTACAATTATTCACAATATTTTTTATGTCAAGTAGTAGAGGACAATCAATACTATTGAAATGAATATAAAGACAATACAATAACTAAATATAATAATAAAATAACACATTCCTTTTAAAATTTATTTTATATTTTGGCCATTTAACTGAGTGAGTTATCCATTCGAACTCTTATAATGAAGAATTAAAATAGTACCATGGGTTTGAGGTATGTGGCCATTTTTTATGCATTTTTATGTGTTTAAAGTGCATTAAATGAGTTGGGAAGAGGTTGGAAGAGATTGGGATGGTTTTGGATGAGTTTGGAGGCTTTTAAAGGGGTGCATGGTTTGAGCACAGTTAGTGGAAACAGTACGGATTCTACAGGAAACCGTGCAAGGGAGACCTTAGGCTTCGCACGGCCTATGCACAGTTTTCCAAACAGATCAAGGAAACCGTGTGGACCCTTTCTCTCGAGGTAGTAGCGTGCGCACGGTTAGCGCACGGTTTTCCAAACCATGCGGCCTAACCGTGCCGCCACTTAAAAATAGTGTTATAAGTTCTTGGATCCCTCGGGCTTAACCAATTTCAATACAAACTTCCTCCCACTCATGGGACACCTGGTTTCATTGGTTCTGAAGGGGTGGAGAAGCTTTCCCACTAATTTTGGAAGACTTTTGAAGAGGTTTCTTGATGGATTGAAGGTAGTTTCTCCTAGGTAAGTCTCTCCTCTTGGTTTGTTTTGTGTTATCCTCTAGATCTACATACCTATATTTCTTGGTTTTATATATCTACACTTGTTGTGTGTATATCTAGGGTTTTGGTTGCCTTGGATGATGTTTTATGGCTTGTGGATGTTATGGAAAGGAATCTAGAGAGGTTTCTGTGGTGAGTTCACCGGATTTGAGTCACGGTTGTTCGTGGGTCGATTTCTCAGGAACCCTGAAGCTAGGTGGCTTCTCTCTCGACTCCACATAGTTCGAACTAGTTATTCTTTGTTACAATTATTTATTTGTGCTGAAAAATAAATTGTGAGTGTTGTGCTAAATTGGTTGGAAATCCCTTGGGTGATGTTTTGGGGATTTTTTGGAAAAAGGGGTTTTTATGGTGAAATTCTATTGTTGTGGATTTTAAAATGGGTTTTTGAGATTGGTTTGTGAAAATGATTGATGGAAATAGCTTTTAATAAAGATGTTATTTTATTGAAAGGTGGTTTGGCATGGAAAATAGTTTTCAAAAAATGGATGATTTTATTGTAGTGGATTGGAATGCGATGGAATTTGTTGATTTCATGTTTTTGTGACATTAGTGGGTTATATGATTAGTTTTGAATGGTTAAGATGTTGTGTGGAAGTGGGCAGGAAGTCTCACTATAAAAGGTGATAGATAGTGGTCGGAAGAACCACCATATGAATAGTGGTTGTGATGTATGGATATTTATGAATGGGTTAACATGTTGGGTGGAAGTCTCACTATTTTGATTGTTTTGGTGTGTATGAGTGAACTTGTTGGGTGGAAGTCCCACTTTTTTGATTTTTTGGTGCAAATGGGTGAACTGGTTGGGTAGAAGTCCAACCATTTTCATTGTTTGTTATGCATTGCTTTGCATGAAGGAAGTTGTTTTGCTAACATGTAAATTATGAGATGGGTTGTATCATGTTTGCTTTATTATTCCCTTGGTTTCATGGGTTGGATGTGATGGCTTGGTAAGGGTACATTTGGCATATGAAAATGGTTTCACCTTTGTTTTATTTTCTGTAAACTATTTTATATATATGTGCTAACGGTTTTATCATAGTGGTGTGTGTAGGGAAGTCATTTGTGGAAAACCTATTGTGTTTTAGTACTCACCCCATGCTTTGGCACATTGGTGTCTTTACAGAAGTTGTGTATCATGATGTGGGAAATGGTAAGGCATCTCCCTCTTTTAGTGGATCATTGTGATGTCATGGTGGAGCTTGGAGCTTTGAACTTGGTGTGGAGCTATGGTGGTGTCATGTATCGAAGTGTTTATTGTTTAGATTCCACTTGTACTCTGATATGGCTGGCATTATAGGTTTTGGGTTGTATTATGGAACAACTTGGTTGTCTTTTGGGAATAAATGTTTGGGTTTTAAAGTGCATGCATCATTAATTGTTTGGTTGGATGGTTTTTTCTTAAGTGAAAATCATTCCCCAACTTAATCTTAAAGCCCTCAGCATTTATTGCCACCCTTTGGCGTCTTTGGAAGGTCGCATAAGGCCGAGTATCCCTCACCGCCTTCATTAAGACAATGATGTAGGGGTGGGGGTGTTAGAAGGGGTATTAGATTGTTTGGTCCTTTGGAGTTGATTCTCGGATATAGTGTTGACATTATTTGTGGTATATCCCTTGAGCCGGGATGGAAGCAAGGCGTAGGATTGTCGAAATGTGGAATGTATAGTATAAAAGGATGTAGCTAACCCTTTTATACTGAAATTCAAGTTACCAGGGAGTTGGGTACATAAGTTTTTTTGAGACACTTATAGGCATTGGATATCTCATTGTCGTGGGTGTATCCAATGAGATGAGCAAAGCATATAAGTTAGAAATGACTTCCCTCTAGGATTAATATTTAATTGGGGTATAATGATTTATGATGTGATATTAATGTGTGAAATTTTAATATGAATAAATTGGTATTTTGAAAATGGTTTGTTTTTCAAAATGGTGAAACATGGCACATGTGGAAACGGTGGAAAGACTCGTTGTGATAGTGTTGTGTAATGTGATTTGAAATGGGATTTTGTGATGTCTACGGAAGGGGGACTCAAGGTTGTCAGTTTTCTATTTATAGAATTGGCACCTGGTAGTCATCGTAGAGACCATTCAGAGGAGGTTTCTAGGAATTCTGTAGCACATGAGCCTGAGGTGAACCAGTAGCTGGTGTAATGTATAGTGCAATATTTCCATGCCATGGAAAGTAAGAACAAATTTGATGTACCAAGGCATGTGGATCATGCGGTTCAGTTTAGAAAGTAGAATCCACCCATCTTCAGGGGTGATTCAGAGCCGGAGAGGGTGGTAGCATGGTTGAATAGAATGAACAAGATCTTTGAGTTCATGGGAACACCAGTAGTGTTAAAAGTGATGTTGACCACGTATATGTTGGAACACCTTTCCCTTCAGTGGTGGGAGTTGGTAGTCCAAGCAGGGATGGACTAGGGTATGACGTGATATGGCTTTGAAGAATTGTTTAACAAACTATTATACCCACATACGTTTAGAATTTAGTGCACGATTGATTTATTCAGGCTGAAGTAAGTGATTATGTCTGTGATGGAGTATGCAGCTATGTTTATGAAATTAGTGCGGTTTTCACCCGAGGTGGTGGGTAGAACGTCATTGAACGCAAGGATATTTGAATTGGGGTTAAGGAAATAAATACGTTCAATGATAGAGGTGTTGTTTATTGATGATTACACAGGGATGATGAATAGAGCCTCAGTGGTTGAGTGGGATTTGTTGGGCGCTCTGGGTAGAGGAAGCATGGCGGTACCCATGGGGAATAGTCGGAACTCTAACGCTGGGTTCAAGCGACGGTGGGACATTAATTCCAAGGGTGGGAACATGGAATATAACCCGAAGATAGGATCGGTAAATCTTCCTCTGAATCCCCATAGAAAGATGGGATGTTTTCAGCATTGTTCTACGAGCCACATCAAGTGGGATTTTACGGAACAACCTCGAGCATGTCATAATTGTAAGCAGATGGGGCATCTGTAGTGTTATTATCAGAATTCTACAAGGTCAGGTGCAAGTGAAACTCCTAAGGGATCGCAGACATCGTATGCTTCGACATGATGGGGACAGAAGCACACCCAACATCAGCAGAATAAAGTGGGTCATGGTGATTCTCAGAATACCATGATTCCTCAACAAAGCAATATAGAGCATAGTGTGGTAAGAAAACATGTGTTTGGAGCTGAGCAGGTTGTGGTGGATGATCAGTCGGGACCATCCACAGTGCTAGGTACTATTTTTTTTTAAATTATACCTTGATGCAAGTGATGTTTGATACAGGTGATTCACACTCTTTAATTGCTACACATGTGGTTGATTTGTTGGGATTAAGGGTAAAAGTGATCCCCTTAGTTTTGAAACATCAATCTCCTCTGGGTCTAAGAGAGTGTCGAGCCATATTGTGTAGAGAATGTTGTATCGTTGTTGGAACGGTTGAGCTAATGTTGAATTTATCAATTCTTGAGATGGATGTGTATGATATAATCCTGGTAATAGATTGGATGGTGGCTTTTAAGGCCCACATCGACTGTAATGCACGACATTGGATTTTACGACACAAGATGGCGTTATAAATTTCATTAGAGGAGAGAAGCCTGAATGGCAGGGTGAAATGGGTTTGTTGGAACCAGCGGTGGGTATGCAATCATATCAGTCAGTGTGGTTATCATTGGAATCGGTAGAGGGTGTTGAGAAGACTGTTCATATGGCAGTGGTAGATCCATTCATGGATGCCTTTCCTGACGAATTCTATGGGATACCTCTTGTAAGAGAAGTGGAGTTTACAATTGATCTCCTCATGGGGACTAGTCCTATATCACTTCCGTCTTATCATATGGCACCAGCTGAATTGTAGGAATTGAAAATTTAGTTGGAAGAGTTATAAAACAAAGGGTTTATCTAGCCTAGCATGTCTCCATGGGCAGCACTAGTGTTGTTTGTGAAAAAGGCGGATGGAACATTGTGGCTATGTGTTGATTATCATAGACTTAAACAAGTTATGATAAAAAATAGATATCCACTTCCACGAATTAATTATTTGTTCAATTAGTTTAAGGGATCCTAGTGGTTCTTCTAGAACGACCTGAGGTCAGGGTATCATCATTTGCGGGAAAGGAAGGACGATATTCCTAAAACAGATTTTAGAAGTAGATGTGTCCATTATGAATATGTGTTTATGCCCTTTGGTCAAACGAATGCACCATCGGTGTTCCTGGAATTGATGAATCAGATATTTCATAGATATCTAGATTCATTTTTGGTGGTGTTTGTAGACGAAATTCTGGTGTATTCAAAGACAAGGGCAGATCTTGAGCATAACATGACGATAGTGCTGGGGATCTTGAGGGATCAGTGGTTGTATTCCAAATTGTCAAAGTGTGAATTTTGAATACATGAAGGTCATTTTCTTGGCCATGTGATTTTTGAAAGATGTGTTTCAGGGGATCCAGAATAGATAAAGGTCGTACTCTTGTGGAAACCACCAAAGAATGTGTTTGATATGTCGAGTTTTCTGGGTCTAGATAGGTATTATTGGCATTTTGTATGTGATATTTCACATTTGGATTCGCCGATAACAGATTTTACAAGGAATAATGTTCCATTACAGTTGAATGAGAAGTGTCCATAGTGTTTCGAATAGCTAACGGATAATCTTACTTCTTCACCAATCTTGGTTTTTTCAGAACTAGGAAGAGGGTACATGGTGTGTTGTGATGCATCAGGATCAGGGTTGGGGTGCATTATCATGAAAGGGAATCATGTGGTTGTGAATGGATCATGATAGTTGATTGTGCATGAGAAGAACTACCAGACTCATGATTTGGATTTGGCAGTAGTGGTCCATGCTTTGAAGGTGTGGCGTTATTATCTATTCGGTGAGAAATTCATGGTATATAGAGATCATTACATCATGAATCACATTTTCTCAGAAAGAGATTTGAACTTTTGGCAAAGGAGATGGATGGAATATCTCCAGATGTCTTATTTTGACTTAATGTACACACCAGTTAAGGGAAATTCTGTGGAGGATGCATTAAGTAAACAATCATATGCTCATGTGATAAAACAGACATCAGACAAGTGGTAGTTGATGTCAGTTATAACCAATATGTGGTTGGAATGTGGGAACCAGGGCAATAGAGCGGTCTTCTTTCCAGTTTTGTTAATTATTGACTTGGTTGGACTAGTTAAAGAGGCACATATATCTGATTCTGAGTGTGTGAGCATGGGGTCAGGACTCAATGATGGGGAGACCACTGAGGGTTGGAAACTGAATGAATATTCAGTTTTTTTTATCAGAATCTAATGGTAGTACCAATTGCTTGTAAGGAGGTTCTTCTCATGTCGTATCATCATTCCAGGTGGGGTGTTCATCCTCGAATTCAAAAAATTTATAAAGCGTTGAAAGCATAGTTCTTGTGGGATGGTATGAAATGAAGAGTGGATGAGTTTATTTCATGATTCTTGACTTGTCAACAGGTCAAGGAAGAGCATCAGGGGCCAGCAGGAATGTTGTAGTCTCTACCAATCCTTATTTGTAAGTGGGAGAAAATAGAGATGGATTTTGTCAGAGGTCTCCCAAAATGGTCAGAAAGCATGATTCAAATTGGGTGATAGTGGATCAACTAATGAAGTCGGCCCCTTTCATTCTAATTCGTGAATCTTATATAGTGGAGGACCTATCCACAATCTATATCCTGGCGGTGGTAAAGAGGAATGGTGTTCCATTTTCGATTGTATCTGATCGAGACCTGAGATTTACATCCCATTTCTGGAAATCCATACAGCAAGCCCTTGGGACATAGTTGACTAAGAGCACAGAGTATCACCCTCAGACGGTTGGTCAACATGAGAGGATGATACAAACTCTGGAGGATATGTTGTGGGCTTGTGTCATGGATTTTGGTTGCTCATGGAAAGATCACTTGTCGCTGGTTGAGTTTTTGTACAATAATAGTTATTAGGGATCCATATAGATGGCTCCATTTGAAGCGTTATATGGGTGACCATGTCGTTCTCCACTATGTTGGGTGGAAATGGGTGAGTCCTCCATGGTTGGACTGATCATTTTCCAGGAGACTACAAAGAAGATCAAGTTGATCATGAAGAGAATGGAGACGGCTCAGAGTCATCATAAATCATATACAGATCATCATCGATAGTCGTTGTCATTCGAGGTGAGTTATCAAGTTTTCTTGAGGATCTATCCTAGGTTGGTACATCGTCGGTATGGAAAGTAGGAAAAGTTATCTCTAAGGTATATTAGAAAATTTGTGATTCGTGAGCAGGTTGGTGAGGTTGATTATCATTTGTCCTTGCCACCTATGTTCAATGCAGTGCACAATGTTTTTCATGTGTCGCAGTTGAAAAAGTATCAGCTGGATTGTGATCATGTGATTCGATGGGATCATGTTGACCTGGAACCAGATGCCTCATTGGTGTACATGCCAGTGCGGGTTTTGGATAGGCAAGAGAAAGTCTTTCATGGTACAAGAATAAGTTTAGTTCGTGTTTTGTGGCAACATGGTCAGATTCAAGAGGAGACTTGGGAGCAGGATAAAGAGATGATCAAGAAGTGTCCTGAGCTCTTTCGAAAAAGGGAGGTCTCACTACTTTTCGGGGATGTAAAGTTCAATTTTGGGGAGAATTTAGTACCCCAGGTTTGAGTTATGTGGCCTTTTTTATTCATTTTTTTTGTTTTTAAATTGCATGAGATGAGTTTGGAAGAGGATTGGAGAGTTTATAATGGTTTTGGATGATCTTGGAGGCTTTTTAAGGGGTGCACAGTTTGAGCACGGTCAGTGGAAACCGTGAAGATTCTCAAATAAACCTTGAAAGGGAGATAGTAGGCTTCTCACAGCCTGTACACGATTTTCCAAACCGTGTGAGGAAACCGTGTGAACCCTTTCTCCTAAGCCAGTAGCATGTGCACAGTTAGCGCACGGTTTTCCAAACCTTGCGGACTAACCGTGTGACCATGTAAAAATAGGGTTATAAGTTCCGAGCTCCCTCGGGCTTAACTTATTTCACTCCAAACATCCTCCCACTCATGGATAACTTGGGTTCTGTGGTTTTCATGGGGTGCAGGAGCTTTTCCACTTGGATTGAAATGATTTTGAAGAGGTTTCTTGGTGGATTGAAGGTGGTTTCTCTTGGGTAAATCTCTCCTATTGGTTTCTTTGTGTTCTCCTATAGATATACATCCCTATTTTTCTTCTTTTTCTAAAACTACACTTTTTGTGTGTGTATATATGGTTGTGGTTTCCTTGGATGATGTTTTAAGTCTTTTGGATGTTAGTTAAAGTGATCTAGAAAGGTTTTGGTGGTGCGTTCACCGAATTTGAGGCACAGTAGTTCTTGGGCCGATTTCATGGGAACCCTAAAGGTAGGTGGGTTCTCTCTCGACTCCGCTTGGTTAGAACAAGTGGTTATTTTTTAAAATTAAATTTTTGTGCTGAAAAATTAATTGTGATTGTTGTGCGAAATTGGTTGGAAATCCCTTGGGTGATGATTTGGGGATTTTTGGGAAAAGGGGTTTTTATAGTGAAATTCTATTATTGTGGATTTTAAAATGGAGATTTTAAAATGGGTTGTTGAGATTGGTTTGTAAAAATTATTTATGGAAATTTCTTTCAATTAATATGTTGTTTTATTGGAAGGTGGTATGGCATGGAATATAGTTTTCAATAAATGGATGATTTATTGAAGTGGATCGATGTGTGATGGAATTGGTTGATTGCATGTTGTTGTGACATTGGTGGGTTATATTCTTGGCTGTGAATGGTTTAAATGTTTTGTGGAAGTGGGTGGGAAGTATCACTATAAATGTGATGGATAGTGGTCATAAGAACAACCATATGAGTAGTGGTCAGGATGTACTTCTGGTTGTGAATGGGTGAACATGTTTTGAGGAAGTCCAACTGTTTTGATTGTTTTGGTGTGAATGGGTGAATGTGATTGATGGAAGTCCCATAGTTTTGATTATTTTTGTGAAAATGGGTGAACGGGTTTGGCCGATGTCCCACCATTTTTTGTCAGTTTTTTATTGCTTTGCAATATTGAAGTTGTTGTGCTAACGTGTCAATGATGAGATGGTTTTTAGCATGTTTTCTTGTTCATTATCTTGGTTTCTTGGGTTGGATGTGATGGCTTGGTAAGGGCACATTTTACTTATGAAAATGGTTTCACTTGTGTTTTATTTTATATAATCTTTTTTTATATAAACGTGCTGAAGGATTTATCCTTGTGGCGTGTGTAGGGAAGTCATTTGGGGAAAACCTACTGAGTTTTAGTACTCACCACCTACTTTGGCATGTTGGTGTCTTTGTAGATGTTTTGTATCGTGACGTGAGAAAAGGTAAGGCATATCCCTCCTTTAGTGGTGAAATTTGATGTCATGGTGGAGCATGGATCTTGGATCCTAGTGTGGAGCTATGGGGGTGTCATGGCTCATTGTGTTTGTTGCTTAGTTTCCGCTTGTACTCTAATATATCTGGCTGTATTGGTTTTGGGTAGTATTATGGAACTACATTGTTGTCTTTTGGAAATACATGTTTGTGTTTGAAAGTGAATGCATCATTAATTGTTGGTATTATTGGTTTTGTCTGAAGGGAAAATCATTCCCCAACAAAAACATGAAGCCCTCGACATTTATTACCAGCCTTTGGCATCTTGGGAACATTGCTTAAGGCCAAGTAGCCCTCACCGCCTCCTCAAGCCAATGAGGCTGGGGCGGGGTGATACAATTTAAAAGGAGAATGAGTTAATATTTCTATTGATTGAGGAATAATATCATATGATGTTAAAGTAAATAAGTTACACATATTATTACTCTGAAAAATTATTCATATGGTTCATGGAAAATCATATATCACTATATATATAGATAAATTTAGTTTCTTATAATATTTTTTCATATGTTATAGTATTTTAATTGTTCTAACCCAATACACATGCCATAGAATGTATTGACTATATGAATTATGTTTTGTTTGTGAGATAAATAACATGGAACACTATGTATAGATACATCCTAAATAGTTTCTAACCACAATATAAAATCATTGATCTATTTTTTTGTTAAAAAACTTATATATATACTCATGTAAATTGATTTAGTTATGGATTAAATAAGATATAGTTACATTGAAAAATTTGGTTGTAAAATGTTATAAAAGTTTAGATTGATTATAAAAATCCCAACATATATTCACCACCCACCACCTAATGCATCAGTATCATCAATGTGAAGACTACTAATTACATGTCTATTTTTGGGGACACATATTGACACTCATATATTATCAACTAATTCAACACACATGCAGTAATTTATTTCCTATACATCAATATGTATGAGATCCTTACTCCAAAGGAATTAAATAATACACTTACACAATGATATCCGCCAATATTTTCATAATTTTATCACTGATCAATGAGATATTGAACTCCTCAATGGATCTCTAAAACTGCTCAATCATTGAAAAGGACTTCCCTATCCAAGTCAAGGTTGAAAATGGGTCCAAAATCATTGTATATTCATCCATGATCCTTCAAAAGGGTCCCAAAAATTGGATGGAAAACTTCACCTCCAACATGTTCTTGGGTTATTATGGATAGGGAATCAAATCAACATTCTCATAATTAATAGGCAAACTGTTCTCTAGAATGACATTCCTTATAATGTGAACAACTCATATCGATAACTAAAACTTCTGTATATTATTTTATAGATGGTGCTCCTAGAGTTTTTGTTTCACACACTCAAATGCTTTACCTTCTCCCACACATGTATAGATTATACGACAATGTATTCTTTGAGGGAAAATATAAATTTCACCATGTATGATTTCAAGATTGAGTTTAAAAGATCCATCGACCTGGAGAATGATTTACTCACTCTGAATTGAATCACCATAATCTCATTTTCCTATATAGAAATATGAATTACATATTGGAAATTTCATCCTCACTAACCCTAAAATTATGGTAGGTAGACCATATATTGAATTTTTAAAACAAACTCAACCCATTATAGTGGTCGAAATGGAATCAATCCTTAACAAGGATTTTGTGTTCGTAATCCTTACATGAATTAAAAAATTATAATAAGATTAATGTCTGAAATTCATGTAAAAAATCATCCAAAACTACTATAAATTCTCCTTAGGGGATCATTAGGTCTGGTAAATCCATTCTCATAATGGTATTTCAACTACATCTGCATATTTCATAGCTCAATACGAACCATTAAATATGATAAAAAAAATATATTTTTTGTATTGAGTTTCAAGTTTGTGAAGAAGTAAATATCCCAACATGTATTTTGTCAAGGGATATCATTTAGAACGGCCTCCAAATAACCCTCAATAAAATTTAAAAACTGCATTCCAGAAGATCACGCTTCACTAAGGGACATAAATTACAAATAATTACTATATATAGTTTTATCCCATTCATGTGTAGCACAAGATCATATATATTACCACTCTAATAAATGAAATATAATATTAAACCATCTATGTGGATTTATTTAACTCTTCCCAAATGATATTATATATTTTCATGCAATTCATACAAATAGTACATGGATATGTTGATGCCATATGATTACACTACATTGAACATGTGGTCCAATCAGAAAAACATATCCACTAAGCATCAACTCTATGTTCTTGAAGATGTGTGATTTAAAATATTCTATAACTATAGGAACCTATAACCATAGAGTATGTAACAAAGACTCAACTAGAGGCTCTATATCTGTTACAAGGGATATGGTGATGATTAATTGACATGAACCATTTTCATCATGTACTATAGATAATGTATAGACATGGATAATTCCTAAGTTATATCATAATTAGGTAATTCATATCTCTCTATATCATATGAAACTTCAACATCATTTTCCACCATCCAATTACTATTAGAATGTGAAACCAAGTTTTAATGGTGGTAGAATTTCATAGTGTCATCCCCAATAATCAAAACCTAAATATTGAGATCAATCTTCTCCTATATCAACACTACCCCCTAGGTGTTTCCCTAACTATGTATAGGAGATCCATGATAAAGGTGTTTACTATAAAATTGTAGAAAATACACATTCAATACACTATAATAAGCATTGTGAGGGGATTAATCATTTGTAATATTTCCCCACTGAATGCATTCATATCATCAACCCCCTCATAGATTTTTTTCTTTGACCAAATATCACTATAGTACCACAAAAGAAGAGTGAATTCATAAGGATACCACATAATAATGGAGGTATTGTTGAAGGACCTTCTTAATAATACTTTTGTAAATGTATCCACATAGAAGCATATTGAAAGAATAGAATATGACTCTGGTATTCCAAGGGTTATAGTCAGAAACTATAATCTCATGATACTATAGCTCAAGAAGCTCCAAGATTCACATAGAGTGCAATCTCGGTGGAAAGTACACTACATGAAACACTAGATTCAATTATAATCATGGGAGAGTTATGTAATTTTTATTATCAGTAATAAAACACCACAAGTTCCACTATAATCCATCAATAATATTGGTTCTAAACCCAACCATATGATCATGGGATTTCGAACAAGCTGAAAGACTCGATCCACTTTGGTGATATAATATTCCACCACCCAATGGTCTGGATAAATATGAAATATAGGAGGTATCTATTGTTATTAAAATCATAATTCCCTCAGAAAATTATATTATCATCTATATATTATAGAGGTATCATCATCAAAGCACACATTTTATAATTCCCCAGGACCATTAGAGGTCGATCAATGCACTTTCTATCAAGAGGGTGAATATCTACTCACCATGATGTTTGGAAACATCATGAATATATCCATTAAATTAGGATTCATTATTCAACTGGTCATCATAACAACACTTTATTAGTATCCTAGCTAGATATAATCATAGAGTCATGTACAATGTTTATATGAAGTACCCTATTTAGATGAGCATATGGGGGGAGATGAGTAAATATTTATATGAAAGTCAAAAATAAAAATCTTGTATGATTCATTTAAAATTATTTTTCCTAATTCTAATTACTCATCTTGTGGATATAAAAAATTGGTAGTCAAGGACCAAATATGTTGACATATAGAACACAAAAAAATAGTAGGTTTCCTATCCTAATAAGCTAACATCAGATACACAATTTGTTTTCTTATGTTCCCAAACTATTCCACACAACATGGAAAACTACAAACACAGGCCAATATAATGGCCTTCATTGATACAAATATGTCCTTACATGACCCACCATGACACTGCCTTCCCATGTACTAATCTAAGGGTGACACCCCAAGACAACTTCTAGCATTTTTAGGGTATTGAGGATGTCGATAATTTGATAAAATAAAATTTTAGGCCATAGACTATGTAGATATATCCACGAACAGAACCATATCCAAGGAACATTATAGGGATATGGTAAAAAAATAATCAAGTTTTTAATCATTTCCTGAAACAACCACTAAGATAATAATAAAGGTAAAACAAGGTAATAAAAATAATCTATATGACTTGAATCAACATGACAGAGATAGAGAAAAAAATACCCAATTATTACCGCCAATAGATTAGGGGCTTGCGACTAGTGCAAAGATCGAATATCAAACATATGTGAGGCATTCTCCTAATGCCTCTGTATGAAAAAAAACTTCTTCAATAAAATAAAATGAAAAAAACTAAAATAATCAATAATAATGAATGGATTTATCTATTATCCTATAATCAACATATGAAAAAATAACTATAAATAAAAAAGGACCCCAAAACAAGCCTAACCACAAATGGTGAGTATGGTCTGACCTGTTTAGAAGTAATGGAATATTTTCAAATCAAACATTGTTATACCCATATATCAATCTTTCCCAAACTATATCTGCTTAAAAATGTCAAAAAAGGACTCCGTATAAAATGTATACCATCTAAAAAGACACAATATGTCCTAAAAGTGACAATTTAAGGATGACTATAAAATTAAAAATTAGTATACACTAAAATAAATAAGCACAAATCATTAGGTGTAACAATACTGTCATCATATTAAATGTGTATAGTAAATAAAAAAATATCGATTTACTCAAAATGGAATCAAAATATCATGATAATGTTTAAAAATGTATAGATAGACTAGGATTCATGCAAGATGTGTCCAAAAAGTACCCATCTTGGAGAACACACTCCCCAAGTATAATAATAATAATGTCATCCATCTGAGATTTACTTCTCATCTAGTTGAACTATAAGATGAATTTGGTGGAATTAATAATATCAATAAAAATAGATGAGTAGTTCACCAAATAATTTAATGTATATAAAAAAATATATGTGTATTACCCCAATAGTTACAAGATTAACACCCATATAGTGTTGGCCACGATGTTAAAAATAATGCCAACCATTACAAGATGATGATAGATGATTTCACATGAGACATCATGGAATGATTCTAACAGCTATACCGAAGAAGTAACAATGAAGGGGAAACCATGCTATGTTCCACACATGATTATATACAAACCATATGGGAATGGACTAAGGGAACACACTGATCTGATAATGGACAGAGGATTCTTACACAAGCTCTCAATTAAGTTTATAATTGTAGAATTTGGATTGCAATCTGTCTTAAAAGGAGTGGATGGCATGCCCCTAGGTGTACACAATGTTTATTAGTAATACCAACACATCAGGTGTCTTCCAATCACCTATTATAAACTCTTTCTAAAAAATGATTTTTCCCAGGGGAACATGGCAAGTAGATGTCTTGACATGAATTTGATGTGGGGCCAACACATTCCAATGATCATTCTTTATATAGGTATTATATATTTATACACCTATGTAGTAGAAACATACAATATCATGGTTTTATAATCCTTATAAACTATGTTCCATCAAATAGGGTGAACACAATGTGTGGTCTGGCCCACACAACAAGCAACACTACTAGGACTCCTAGGTGTCTATGCCATGTGCATGTCAATCAACCATTTATTATGTAACTGACATGTGGCATGGCCGAAATGGCGTGATAATCTACCATCAGTAATGGGAATGTACTCTATGTACACACATAGATGGTCTTATAAGTGTCACATAGAACTTGACATGGGTGACATGAGATGTGATACTTTTCACCGTAATAAAACCCTAGAACAGTACAAAATAGATTACATGACATGTGTACATAGGATGACACAACATGTAGTTTAGAATATGAGAAAATATCTAAAATATTAATTAATAATTCCAATTCATCTTTCATCCATATATTAATGTTACATCCACATTCTTCTTCATTGGCATGATATGTCACGACGATGTTACATGCCCTTGAGAGACATCCACCATATGAAAAGGATAAAAATTAACGTCGAAGGGAATCATTACATGTGGGGGACGATTTCCTTTTAAAAATAGGAAAAGAAAACATGCATTCCACAACCAAATAACCACTACATAATGAAGTTTATCAATGAATGAAAAAAATCAAAGCATTGGTATTAAAATCAAACTAAAACAAAGCACTGTAATAGAAGATTACAATATCAAATTACAAAGTGGAGAAAAAAAATAAAATACTCCAATTACAACTTGAAGACCCAAATATTCTCTATCATCAAAAAAAAAAGTATCTTTAAACACTACTATAAATGTGTGACACTATTCCTTCTCCCATTTACTGATAAGAAAACAACTCTTAAATAACAAAAGATCCAGAGCATGGGTGAGTAATGAAACATAGTATATTTTTCCCAATGACTTCCCAACTCATTCCATAAGCATACAAATGTTATTACATTTATATAAAATAGTTTATTTAATTTAATTAATAAAATAAGTTTATGACTAAATACAATAAAGTGGAATAGTGAAATGATTACCCAATAAAAAACAACAAGTTCCATGGATGGAAACCAAATAATGTTCCCAAACCATTTTATAAATTTCATTTGGAATTACTCATTCCAATCCACATTCCACACATCTACACATGTATTTTTTGTTATGGTATTTCCATACTCATGATCGGGTTATCATCAATATACCACGTTTCCACACTGTAATTAAATTCCATGTGATATAACATGTTGTTAGCTAGGACAAGTTCATATTTCATCCAAGCCTCATAATGATATATGAACACACACCACCAAGTATGAAAAAAGGTAATTCCATTACAGTCATGACCAACCAACTCATTTTGAGAACCTTTTCTATAACATAACATTTTATTGAAAACTATTCAAATAAAAAATATCAATAAAACAACCTTTTATTGAAAACCATTTCTCACCAAATCAAAACCAAGAAATCAATTGTAAAATAAAAAATTGAAAAACATTTAAAAATGAATTATTCCATAAAAAAATAACAATTCAAAAAAAAGCAAAAAAACATCCCTATGGAATGCTTCTATCATGATTTTGAAACCAATTTCAACATAAAATAAAATAAATTTAATCAATTTGTAACTAAGACTACAATGGATAAATATATGAGTAAGTAGTGAAGCCAAAAAACTTATAAGTTATGGTGAAAAAAATAATGGAACTCAAATCCTAAAAAAACTGGGTTTAATAACAACAAACACACCTTCGATCTCTCCCATAGAAACAACAAATCCATATATAATCATATTTGGAATAAAATATCTTTTTTTAGGAAAAAATCTTTAATACCCACCATCAATGAAGATGTGTTGTTTGTCATCGAATATATAATATGTATAAGGATTTGAATGAAATTTTTTGGTTAGTCTATATAAAAAGAAAACTGGATGAATTTTGTTGATATGAATTAAATGTCTGTAATATAAGGTATAGTATGAGAAACAAAGTGGTATGTTGTATTCTTTACCTAATCCAGTGTATAAATTGGAGCATATAGCTCTGGATTTTGCAATAGACCTCTCCAAAAAGGATCAGAAACACAATTAAATACTGGTTACAATAGATTGGCTTTCCATGTTGGACCATTTATCCATATTCATGTCTCTTATACAATATAGTCATTTACAAAACACAATATTTGTGATGTGGTAGCGAGGGATGTAATAGCAGTTTCAATAGTGTCAGACTGAGATATGGGGTTTTTGTCTCATTTTTATAAATCCTTAGAGACATACCTTGTGAGTCATTTGACTATGAGCATGTGGTATTAGAATCAACTGTACGGGAAATAAAAATGGATGATACAAGTGTTCAAAAATGTGGTACTGGCATTTTTAAAAGATTTTGATGGCTTATGGGAAGATAACATGTCATTAGTGGAGTTTTCATATAACATCAATTATCAAGACTCGATAGAAATGCCAGTGTTTGATTTATTGAATATTCATACATAATTTCCTCGATTATGTTTGGTGGAAATTAGTGATACTTCACTCGTTCGACTCATCCTTGTATAAGAAAAAATGGAGAATATTTAGTTGACCATGAAAGGATGAAGACAGATCAGAGTCATCAATAATTCTTCTAATCATCATCAATTCCCATTTTCATTCGTAGTGAGAGATTATGTATTGTTGAGGGTCTCTCCATATCTTGGACATCGTCATTCTTGGGATTCATTGAAAGTTATATCCTTGATTCAAAGGCCCTTTTGGGATATTATAATTGGATGGTGAGGTGGAATATGTTTTAGCATTTCCACTATTGTTCTGTATTTTGAATAATGTAATCCATGTATCATAGTTGAAAATGTATTAGACTAATATTGACAATGTGATACGATGGAATATCATTAACCTATATCCAAGTGATTAATTGTTGCACATGCTAAAATTGATTATGGATATGAATGATAATGTTTTAAATGGTAATTAATAAGTCTACATTGGGTTTTTTTTGGATAAATGGTCTAATCTAGGAAGAGACATTGGAATGATATAATGAAATGAAAGAGTAATGGTTGGACCACATTTATAGAAGTGATGGATTTATATATTCCAGGGAAAAAGGTCAATGGTGGGTAGAATTTATCACCCATGGTTTGATGATTGTAAACCATTTATTATATTTTTTTAACTACATAATGTGTTTTAGTGATGTTTGGAATGATTTTCGAGAAGAATATAGTGTTTTGGGGATTTTTATTTAGTTGAATGGTTGGGTAACGACTTCTCAAAACCATGAAACAACCAAATAAAACCAATAAATTTGAGACGTAGGCTAAGGGAAAGGTGAATGGGAGGCTGATGATTTGTCTATATGGCGTGGAAGCCTAAGAGAAACTGTGCCACCTATAACGATGGTATTTTACATAGTTGTAATATAGTATTGAAATTGTTAGATCCATCCTTATGAAGTTCATACATGGTAAAGAAGACGTCACCCTGTTGGAGTACAATTTCCATAATGGTTTGAAAAACTAATCACAATCAATAACACTATATCCAAAAATTTTGTATCTAGGTTGGTATTATGTTTTCATACACCTTTTTTCTAAAAAATAGACTAAACATAAAATTCTTCATTCTCAAATGATGGAAAACATATCCGCATTGATTTGGATGTGATCTGGAGAAACATCACGCTTCATTGAAGATTTATTCTCTTGGTATGTCTCGGTTCTTAGTAGTTCTTTGTGTTTTTTTGATAGATATTCTTCACAATCTCTCTATGTTTATTATATCTAAATCCATTATGGATTGATATAAAATAGATGAGAGATATGTAGAATTAGATCTATGAAAACTCACCAATAATTACAAATAAATGAGACTTAAAATTATAATTGAGCTTCAACATACCATGAAACACCATCGAATTACTTTCATATCGATAGGGATAGGTTCCATAAACATTAATAGGGAAATATCCCGAGTTCGGGAAATTTGAATCAAAAAATGGAATTAAAACATAAAATCGACCTATATATACATTTTTTGAATCTAGTTTTTATGACAGTGCATGGTTTGCCACATATTTAGGAAACCTGTGCCCAAACCATGAACTAACAACTATCCAAACCAGGAACTTCTCACAGTTGGATTACATGGTTTCAAAGCCATGGTCCAACCGTACCAAAGAACACACTCTTGGGTTTAATGGTTTATCTATGAATTTTTCATTGTTTAGATAAATCGTGTTCCCTCATGAACCATTCCTTAGCCCCTGTATTAATTTTCAATGTTTCCTATATGTGTTGAATGGTTTTCCCCAACCGTGCACCTGAATAGAATCCCCAAAACACTTTAAAATTATCTTAAACCCTATTAAACATCTCCCAAAAAATTATTTACTTAATAATATTTAAATAAGGGTTACAAACCTAAAACTGTGGGGTTATAAAATTCAGAATGTAATCACATCTCATGTCACAGATTAATGGTTCCTCAAAAACCTTTCTACAATTTTTTGAATATCAGTTCATTATGGCCATATCTTCTCCTCAGTAAACTACATTGTCAGGCCTCATAAATATTTCTTGTCGAACTCATTACTAGAAACACTTGATGAATCCTTAAATAAATTTCTATAGTCATACAAGACAATTAGATCATTGAATCTCAATATTAATCCAATGCTAATGATTTGTTTCATCGAATATCGATTTAGAAATGATCATTCAATGTGTATTATTATAATCATTGTCCAATTAATTTTTCACTGATAGATGCACATGGAGTGTGGAGATAAAAAATAACCCATATGATGGTGTAACTAAACTAAAATAGCATTCATTATTCCCTTGATCCATTTTCATATGAAATATAAATAAAGTGGTATTTGAAATTGCTGAATAAAAAATAATAAATTTCCCCAAATCCATTAAAAATACTATTCCGAAATAACACTATATTTGTGGATAAATTTATTATTCAATTGATTTCTATTCATAATTAAATAATAATATGGGTTAAATAAACAATTAAAACATCCTCCATATTTTTTTATGGACAACTTATGAAGATTGGTTCGACATTTTTGTTGGTAGAAACATATTTTAACATGTTTTTTTAAATGAACACTGATTTGATATGATCTGATGTCAACTACTAAGAACCATATACTAAAATAGTAATATAGGTTTACCATGTTTTCTGACCAACCCCAATATCTCCTCATAAACATGTATTTAAATAGGAGTTTAGGTAATGATATTCAGAATAATAATAAAAATAATTTATTTTATTTAATTAACCTACAATCATCCTTTATCCAAACACATAGCACTGTTAATTATTATTTCATGTCTAGCGTAAATCCCATTCATTGTGCTCAAAAATTACCTAAAATATATGATCTAGACCTCTATTGGAAATCTATTCTCCTATTTATTTGAAATTCATGTGTGTCACGTTTAATATATTTGATATAATTTAAAAAAAAATTGGGCACATCGTGACCTGAATATTCATGCCATCTCAGTACGAGCAAGAGAAATAATTATAGAATTATTGGAAATTATTTCTTCGAAAGACTACAATATTAAATTATTCCATCACATAAGGTTTTTCATCCACCACAAGCAATAATTAATAAAAATGGGGGGATACTGATCTCCCAAAAGGGTCTCCTACACAATTCAACTCTCCCACAAATTCCCTATGTTTCCAAAAAAGCACACACACAAGGAAAAACATTATCAGATACAATCATTCTGATATCATTCCTCGGCATCACTGGATCCTTATTAAAGGAAATCCCACTATTATAGTACATCTCCCCAATGTCGATAATGATGAATGATTCATGATCATCTTGAGAAGTGATATGTGGTGTACACCATGAAATATAATAAAACTATTGACTTTGGATTATCATACACACTACATGGCTAACCCAATATGGAAATAAGAAAATAAAATGGATGATATTCTTTGAGTTATACTATATCCATGGATATGACTTTGGAAATCAACAAATACAATGACTTATGTCATCATTCAACTAGGGACATGTTCTATTAATCATCATCCTCCCATAGATGAACTATACAATTTAAAACCATCAATATAACTTCAATTGGACCTAATAATAAATTACCAGTGGATTTGACTAATATAACAGTTTCCTAATTGGGATCTCATATGTTTCCCCTAAATGGTGCTACTTTGGTGGTGGAGTGGTAATAATCATGCTATTATAACCCTAATGATGGTCAATGATCTTCCATATTGTTACTCAAAAACATCTATAAATCTCTGAATCATGTTCATAATGTCTATAATCTTCATGTTTACCTAGCCAACTGGATAAGAATAATAATTTTCCAAACTAAAAATGGTTCCCCAAAGGCTTACCACATCCTCTCCTTAATCATGTTGTGATTTAAGCATCCCAGTTTACAATGATCATCAATGAATTCCACAAAGCCGAACAACCCAATGAACAAACATGACACTCAAACTCTCCAAAATGATCTTTCATTCATCCCCATCTAACTAGCGATAAAAAAAATTTATCTCAAAAACACACAGAAACTCGTTCGTCATCCCAATCGATACAAATTGGTCCTTTCAATCATCCCATAAAGTGGGTGTACTACTAAGAGAATACAAAGTCTTTAAAACCTATTCTCACATCATTACTAAAATCACTATCTCTAACTAAAAAAATAATGATGTTATTCTCCATTTTAATTAAATCCTTTATGTATGTCTCCAATGGATATCTAGTTAGGAATTATCTCACAATTTATATATTAAATTCTTACCTTCGTGGCTATTTTGATGAAACAAAGGGTAACAACTACTGACTGGATGTACACTAAAACATCTTCAACTAAATGGGGGTCAATTGAAAAGTGGTAGAATAAAATATCATGAAACATTGACAATAGCGTATATAATACCTTATCAGGATTATCTACATCCTTGTACACACCATGTGAGGCTCCCAAGATCATTCCACCATATTCTCTATAGTGAAAATTATATCTCTCCTTACTGAGAATACATATTTGGAGGGATGAATCTATGAGATGCATCCAATGACTAGAAATTCTAGTGCATGTGTAGAAGAATCCTCGTATTTCTTGAGTGATCCAAATATAATGTTGTGGGAATAAGGGTACCATTTCATAAGATCACAAGAAACTAATCCATGAATCATTATGGATCGTGGTCTTATTTATCATCAACATTATGGTGGAATTAAACACACAAAAGTGTAGCCAATGTAAAATATGAAACTAAAATGAATCTAGGATTCCACACTCAATGAGTTAACCTTTCAATCCTAGAGATAGTGATAAAACATTTAAAGGTCAAACTGTGAGATATGATTTACCTCTATTTAATTGGCGAAGATTTTTCTGATCCTCCAGAGTAATGACTTTACCTAATGTCAGGTAGCCCATGTAACACAAATCCCCATCCAACAACAAACCCTATTCTCAATGTCGAAAAAAACAGAAGGATTCTGAAGAAGACACTATAGGAATTACGAAGCCCCATTCTCAATAAACTCTTGATTGAGCCTTTAACTCTTATAATTACATGGGGTCATCTGATATCCCATCATAGTTATCAAGTCATTCCACATTATGATAAATGTAGAAATTTTTTTTTTGATGTAAACCACAACGCATACTCAATTAGGGTAACATTATTCTCATTCATTATTTTAGTAAAAAAAATTCATAGTATCTAATACTCTATGGGAAATATTATACTACTAATAAGGAGATGGTTGTCCCCCCTTGTTATTGAGATAAACATTACCTTCTCGGGGATCACTCCTTATTAGTAGAAAACCCAATGAAAACATACTGTAATAACTTCTATATTCACTAGTAAAAATCATCTGAGAATGTATGGTATGGAAACAGTCCATAATGGGGATATCATGTTATCATCCCACGTCCACTACAGAATTATTTTTGTGAAATGCTATATATCTCTTCAACTAGATTCATGTCAAACTGTTTGTAGAAGAACAAAATCAATTATCCTCTATATAGTAGACACCAACACAAGGGTTATGAAAGAAGGGATCACCTAATATCACCATGTCTCAAATACACAATACACATAGGGAAAGATAGATCATAACACAGTGTGAAAAGAACATGCGTGGAAGTGCTGACGCACATCATAACTCAAAATGTAATTATATACATTGTTTGATCATATACCTTGGAACTCATCCTTTCTTTATCAGACCTGTATATAAAAACTAGGTCTTTCTCTATAACTATGAAATAGAACACTACCTAAAGTATAATATTTAGAGAAACTCGTCTACAACAAGTTGACACTATCATCTTTGGGAGGAACCAACTCGCCCGTAAGATTCTGGATCACATCCCCTGAATGTGTCTCAATGGGGGGAACTGTACATATTGTGTTCATGTCAAAATTCACATTAATCCAATGCAATAAAAGGCTATACTGACACACTATGTCACCCAGGGGAAGTCTTAATACCTTGAAAATCATCAACGATGGATCTTATCCATGCTAGACATCCATAGTGTAGGCTCACATTATTACTTCATCACAAGACAAGGGGTCTAGTAGACCTTGTATCATGCGGGTTGTATAGTCCAAGAACATGTGATACACCCTCAACATATGAATTTCAACTACAAGTACAACTAGTGCCAACATATATTCCATGGAGAAAATAGGCCACAAGAACATCCATCTAATGAATCAGAATTCACACACAACAAAAAGGTGGACCAATACCTCGAGTAAATACTATTTCTCCACAAGGTCATCCACATCATAATAAATCAGAGATCCCCATCACTAGAACTAATGTAACTATCCATGAATTTATGTACAATAATAATATCCTACAAGAGATATGAAATAATCAACATGTTGATGATCATCTTCCTGATCCACAGAATGATCCATGTGCTACTAAATAAGGGGTGTCACTTCATTTTGTTGACTTGCAAAAAAACACCTCACGAGTGGGTTCTTGAACTAAAACCTCATCACTCCAATATTCATCATTGTGACACTACCTCAAAATCATTTTTTCCTATAATCATAGTGTAGTATTAATTTTTTTCCGAAAAAACAATGATCTATTATTATATCTACGGTGATGTGTCATGAAAGAAATGAAAACCACAAACCATTAAAATATGATGCATATGCCAAATATTTAAACCAAAACATTGTATAGATATAATTAGTGAACATGTAGGTTATCAAGGTCTTAATGAATGGATGTTTTGGATTCTTAGAATGACAATGGACACTATAGTCTGAGAGACATAATTGAAACACTTTAACATTTTTATCTAGTTCCAAAAACAAACCACATAGCAAGAAGTAAGAAACTCCAATCATATACCCAGGTAGTATCACAACACATTAGGCTAGGTACCACTATGATAACATTTTATCATGGTCAAATATGATGGGGCTTGAGACATAACTATATCATTCTTGTCGTCAATTGGAAATTGTATGGAGGCTAGTTATAGGAAAGAATATCACCATCAAAGGAAGAATTTTCCTAATGTATCTATACTCACACATATATATTCAAGTTCATATATTTCTAAAATGTAATCAAATTGATAAAAATGCATTCATATATCTACAATCACTATATCAGAGTATAAAAAAAATACAAGAAATCAAAAAATGTGGATTTGTACAATCCCAACAAAAAATGGATTGAAAATTATTACATTCTAAGGAGGGGACTACTGTAAAATGAAACCCTAGTATACACCTCAGTCATTCAATCATGAAAAAGGACCACCTACTCCCAATATATCGAGGAATCAGATAAAAACATCCCATATTCATATGAAATAACATCTGTGGGTGGAACCCATACCAGGGTGAGTATAAAGTTACCCAGAAGGTAACCCTGAAATATCCAAGAACAAAGCATCATGATTAACAATAAGCTCTACACGAGTTTCTTCCTATATCACATTCAATAAGAATTTATATTAATTTCCAACAAGGACACATATTCTCATGGTAAATATAGAAATATGAAATTCACCCTAGGAGTATTTCTCGATATTTCACCAAGGAACTCTTCAGAAAAAACATTCCTCAAATGTCAGATAGCACTAATGACATCAATCTCTTATGTACTGATTGTTGTGTCTATCCAAATGATGAATATAGAGTAATTCTTTAGACAATGATGCATAGAAGAGGGACACACCCATTTCCATGAGATATACCAAAAACTCAATCTGTAGAAACAATCTATTCTGAAGACCAGAGACCACATAGTCTTGGTCACAATGTTTAGATGAAAAACACGTAGGGAATGATGATGATAGAAGATCACACTATCAGACCCTTGAATGTATTTCATTGACTCTACCAAAGGAAAATAGTTGAATGGGTCACCATCATATAAGTGGGAGGTGATTCCAAACTAACAATCTAGTAATTTATCAAGGGAAGACACTAAACCAATAAAGATCCAATGAAGCTCACACAATCTCTCAACTAAACTATGATATAATGAAATAAGAATATATCTTGTCTTAAAAATATTATGTGACGTGTCCTTGGGGGTACATGGCATGTATAACTAAAACAAAAACATACTATGTCTTTCGCTCCTATGAAACGCATTCTTTTTTGATATATTGTGTGTCCCACGGGTACACAACATGTAGATGTATTGTTTATGAACTTCTATGTCTTAATCCCATTCCCAAGTATATTCAATGTACATGGAATATGGATTTCCGAACACAGTGTGTAAAAAATCATAATCTCTTAGTAATTTAATCCTAGTACAATTTATGCCATCTCTTATGGTATAGATGGAATGTGGCATCGACCATACAAAATGAAAAAAATACCTGGACTCCTAGGAATGTATTTCCTATACACACTGAGATGCCATCAATGTTATACAAAATGTGGGGAATGTACAAAACTGAATGTAATTCTTCCAAGAATCCTAGGCATGCACCTCTTGTATATGATGATCTAGTTTTCTATGTGTCACATGGTATGTGACATGGGTCACATGGTGTGTGATAGTTTACACTATGCAAATACCCGAGTTCTACAGAAACTGGTCTATACAATGTTTGTACATTAGACTACATGACGTCTAGTAGACAATTTCATATAAATTATAGAACATCCATATGTTATCCCGGTCCATTTGAACCAATAAATTATAATTAAAATCCTATAACAAATCATGAATCATTATTTTAATAAACCCCTTTCCATCATTACTGTATTTCAAGCCATTCTGGCTGCATATTTCCCTCGGTAAATGATGTCACCGTGCCTCATCAGTACAACACTCCCAAATCAGTTTCTATAACCACTGATTTATCCATGGATCCAAATAAATAGTCATAAACAACATTTCTATTTTGGAATCTCCATACCAATCCTGTTGTAATGATCATATTCAACAAATATTGAATGTGAAATGATCAGTCACTAGGTATTCTTCGAATCACATTCCAATAAAATTGAAAACGATGAATGCACATGGAATGGGGGGGGGCATAAAACATAATTGTGGGGAATGGAATTTGGTCATTTTTATTTAGACATTGTCTTGTTGTACATTGAAATATGAAAAAAAATATGTATAATATTTCATAAAAAAAGAAAAATAATAATTATCCCCAAAACATAAAAAAAATGAATTCCCGAAAAATGAATAATATACAAATCAATTAGGTAGTTGATTGATTTGTATTGGTCAATGGATATAAAATGTGGAAAAATCAACAAATAAAACATCCTAACTCGAGTTTTAGTTTTATCACTAACATTGACTAGTTCTTTATTTTCACTATTGGGGAGATTGTTGAACTCCTTGGGAAAACAATCACTAATCGGATCGAATATGATGTCATCTATCAAGATCACTCCCCACCAAGGAAACTCTACATTGATAGGGTTTAGTAGAAAAGTCTAATATATCCTCCTATGCATTTTTTAAATTTGATTTCAGGTTTATAAATTATGAATAATTTTAAAATACCTTATTTTATACATTTTAGATAATTCTTCTAAGACAATTCTTTAACAAAATAACTAGTGTTGGAAATACTTTAGTTGCACATAGGGTAAATCCCCTGTTTTGAGCAAACAATTCCCTTGTATTTATGATCATGAACTTTTTTTAAGAGTAATTTTACACATTTTAAAAAATACACATCTCTAATATTTAATATATTTTAGAAAGGCAATTTTAGGAACAGTGGGTGTTTGAATCTCATGTAATATAAATACCATGATCTGTAAATATTATATAAAATACAAAAAAAATATTATAAGGAAACAAATGTGGACATTACAGTTATATGATAAAAAAACACAACCAATTAAAAATGTGGCCACAAACTAAAAACTAAAAGAAAATGTGAAAACTATCGGTATCCTGACTCAAAATATTTAACGATTTCAAATGAACATGGTATTCTACTCTAAGTTCTTATATGCTTCTCTGATTCCAAGTCCACTAAATTCCTAACTAATATTCTTATCATATTTATTTGATAAAAAACATGAAATTAAAAATCAATCAGGGTTGAGTATATACATGTGTAGTAGGATTCCCGAACATCCAATAGGGAGGTCGTGAAAAATAATGTTGACTCACCCTATAAGGCATGATGGTAATGGAATCTAATAGCAGATATTCAAAAAAGTAACACCAAGATAAATGATACAGTAGATCTCCAATTTGAAATACAATTATTAATGAAGATGGATATTCCTTTTGATCTAAAGGTCCTATGTCAAAATACAATTACCCTACACAACCACATAAAAATTAGAGTCGATTTCTCCCACAAAGAAACTGAACTCTACAACCGAGGGAGACATTGCATTAATTGAGGTCCTACTCTCAATCAAATATAGAATGTAATAGATAAAAACTCCATATATTGGGGACTCATTCCCTTTATATTATTATAGTGTACCAAATCTAAAAGTAAATGTTTTTTTGTGGAACTGTGTTATAGAGACCCAAGCCATTTATACATATCATTACATGATTTTGAGCGTATGTATCAATTAGATACATACCAAAGATCAAACAAACTTATTTATTTTTAAGAATAAGTACTTAATTTTATAAAATAAAATATAAAAAATCTTCAATTTATTAATCCCCATAATTTTCTCCTAACTCAATTTGAGCAATTACAATTATATAGGAAATCTTAGGGAATACATAGTAAAAAAGGGATGATCTAAAAGGACCTGTATGGGAATAAACATTGAAATAAATCATGGAAGTTTAGTGAGAAAGAATCATATGAAAAAGATTGTGGAACATGAATCGATATATATAGGAATAAACATTCGAATGGATAATCATATGTTCATGGAACCATAGAAATTTGGAAATAACATATATCACGACATAAACATGATTTATGGATAACTACCTGGACTATATCACATGGTGGCTATATTCTCTTGATGGATTAGGATTGATTACTAATCTCGAACATAAAATCTCATGAGACTAAAAAATATGCTAATACATTACAAACTATCTTGGTGAAACCATTATAACACAAACATGCATATATGAGTAAAATAAAGAAATAAATCATAGGGAAATATCATAATGATTTCCCTTGGAATTAAATGGGTTTCATAGTCTTGCCATCATGAATATTTAAATGGAATCTAATAATTATATCCATTAATTAAGGGATTTGATAATTATTAAAACATCATAATGGAAATATTATAATAGATAATGAATAATGATGTCCAACTATTGTGAAAACATTATAAATAGTGGTTAATATTCTTTATAATTGTTCCATATATGGACTTATATTTGAAAATTACATAATACAGTTAGTTTAGACAATAATTATTTTTATTTTATTCCCATATATATTTTTGATTCATAGTTTAATAGAACTGATATAATATATATATTAATTAATATAATAAATCAAAAGTGTACAGTACAATATAGTATCCATTTTTTTTTACAAAAGTAACACCTTTAAAATAAAAATAAGATTTATTTTTAAAAAAATTATTAAATATTTTCATCAATAAACCTTACTCATACTTATAAATATTTATACCTATGAAAAATATTTAAAACTTGTGATGATAACCAAAAATATCATCATGGTATATAAAAAGGAATAATGAAACTACTAGTAATAAATAAACACATATTCACAAAGTGATAACTTCTACCCCTAATACATAATTTCATTTACATACCTTATAAAAAAAATAGTTTCTAGTAAAACCATAGAAGGAGTACATAAATCATTTAATGTAAATTATTTTATCAATTTCTAATCAATCATATAAAAAATGTAGCTCTCTCGGATACAAAAGTAGAAACCATCATGGTTATGTTTAGAATAACTATCATAGTATATTCACATTATGTCTTACGATAAAACTAATTATATATATATATATATCTCTCTCGTTACCAAAAACAGTAGAGATCTATAACAGTCTCACTCAACCTTAGTTTATCAAATAACCACTCATAATCAATAAAATTATCATGAACCATAACATGATCATAATAGGTAAATAATTCATAAAAGAATGATTCTTAATGAAAATAAATTTTCTATTTTTAAATCACTTTTCATTTTTTTGAATTTGTACACATACAAATAAAAATAATTATTTGAAAATAAGATTTTAAGCTTTCAAATGAAACAAAAATTCAAAAATTAATCCCGGATATAGTAAAATTTTAAATTGTTCATATACATAAAAAGTAATTCATTTGTAATTTTTTTTAACTTGATTAGAAAATTTAAAAAAAATTATATCCCATAAAATTATCAAATCATTGATGTGATAATTACTAAAACAAAAAGAATAAGTACATACATTTTTTTAATTGATATTAAATGACATAGTATCATCCAAATAAATCTCAAAAATCATCTTTGCATGACATAATAAAAACGTTGAATAATAACACAAAGAATGAATCATTGGTTAATAATTTTCCATCTTATGCACAAAAGCATTCTACACTTGTATTTAATATACTAGATAATAAATTTTTTCTAATTTTCTAAATATTTAATACCCATTTAAACATTTTTTATATTTATTTATCTTTTATTTATGTCATTTATGGATACTTAGATGAGAATAAAATATTACAATCATGGTTCCAATAATATTTGATTCATTGCATTAGAGTTTGATCCAATACATATAATTAAGCTAATTCTTGTCAAATGTTAAAAACAATATAAGTTGGATGAAAATGAATTTCTTATACTTACATAGTTTTAAATGGATCCATATACTATTTATAATGATATTTTTTTGTTAGATTAAACATTAATGATAAAGTTTTTGTTTATCTTTGGCCATTTTTTCCAACAATCACAATCTAGTTTTTTTAAATATTATGTCTAAAGTATAATTTCAAAACATTAAAAAACAAATAAAATTCATATAGAAATATTTTTTAACCATAATATTTTTTTATGAGAATCCTTAACAGTGGTAATAATAAATGAAAACTCTTTATCCCTAAATGTGTTGAATTGAAACGTCACGAACGATGTTTTTCATTTTTTAGAATAAGAGGAAAATATAATAGGATTGAAGTTGGATATTCCATTAACAAAATAAATTGAAATCATTTAATTGATTCTGGAGTAATTATGACACTTTGTATCAGGGAGGTGAGGGTACATTAAGAAAATAATAGAAATAAAAATACCAAGAATGTGAATTTTACCTGTTGGATATAATCTCAGCGAGAACTTCTTTATGCAACATGGCTTTGGTCATTTTGTGAGAATAGTACATATAGGACATGTGGCATTGGATTTGGGTAGTAATTTAAAAAAATTAGGCATGATTTATGGTTTTGAAGGTTTGAGGTGAAGGAGTAGTGAGGGGTGGAATTTCTGTGGAGATGAGAGGGGTGTTTTTAGTTTTTTTATTCATTTGTTTAGGACTTTTTTTCAAGACTGTCAATATTATTAACTCTAATGAATAAATAATGTAAATAGTACATGAATTTTTTAAATAATGGGTTTTTACATCAATCATGACTCAACTATAAATGTATTTTCCTAATAATGTAAGATTATGTAAATTTCCGTATTTCATTATTCACAAAAAATTCAACTATATTAGATAAATCCAAAAAATTCTCTATAAATATTTATTGACATGTTGATTTAAAGAATCAACTCTATTTTAGGTAAATAATTTTATAAATACGGGAAAATTATGTTTTAAATAATATCTTTATTAATTTGTAAAATAATTATTTTAATATTATAACCAATTTTATAGCACATTGAAGAATTAGTTACGGTCCAATGGAATTATCATATAATTAAAATAATAGAAAATATAAATTTAAAAATATATTAGAGAAATAATAATTAATCATTTGAGTATTTTTATTATTTATAAAATTGTATATAAACATTAACGTTTTACCCAAATAACCATACATAATTTATCATTTTTAAAACAATTATTTACATATTCTATGCTAGAAAAATATCATATTTTTATTTAAAATAAAAATAAATTTTATTTATAATATCATTGGTTATTTTAAAATACTACTGACCATATTCTTATTCTTAACACTCACATTATAATTCCAACAGCCATGTTACTATTCAATTAGTGTAGATTCTCTAATATCTATATATACCATTTATTTGAGTATACATTTATAATCATTTTAACGATATAATTCCGTATTAATAAAATATTATTCTATATGTTACTGGGTTGTTTCATTTTAATGATATTACAAAGGATTCCATATTTTATAAAAAATAATTATGACTGAATTTTTTTTATCTCTTTCAAAAAAAATCCAAATATTTCACCATAGGTTAATTTTGGTATGAAGATTAGAAAAAGGATGTTCATTTTATAAAATAATTATTTTATTTAAACAAAACTAATTACAAATAAATTTTCAATAATTTTTTTAATAAATAAAATGACTTCACTAAATATTGTGTTATTTTTTTATAAGAAATTTCCAAAACATTCATATTTATTTTTAAATATATATTTATTACATAAATAATTTATTAGTATCCATCCCCGCAAATTTATCAGCTCATTTATAAAATTCACATTTAAATTTTAAAATATAGATGTTCATTTACGCAAGATGTAGTGTATCTCATACGTTATCAAGTATAGTGGTTCCATACAAAATATCAGGTTTTTACATTCTTCCCCTATAGGACAGTGAGTTCACGAAATTGGTAGTCAGGATTGGTAACCATGGGTTTATATTATCGAAATACCATTGTTGAAAACCTTCAAGAAAAGAAATATTATTTAGACATCTACCAAAGAAGAATTAAATGGATGTATGATGGTTACTAGAGATAACACGTATTAGCTTTCCATGTAATAAAACATTTACTAGGATGAGAAAACTAACTATCTATCATTGATTGATAGTGTTGAAGAAAATTATCACTATAATTTTAACCAAGACAAAATCATAAATATATAATTGGTTAAAATTATATTAATTTATCAGTATGAAAAGAAAATGTATAACATTTCTAGTTTGATATCATTTTTCTGAGATTTTAGAAATTTTATTTACATCTATACTATTAACATAACGATACATACATACATGAAATGTATAGTTTCATCCTTCAATCAATTTTTCCATCACAAACTCATATTATTATCCAAATAAGAACTATGAATCATTCATTCTTGAATCACTATAATTGATTTGTACGGATATCAAAATCCATAAATTGAAATAAAATTATTCCTCCTATCATGACACATCAACTAAAACTATAATCGTTGGGATATGATAATATAATTTAAAAAATATTTAATAATCCAATTTAAATAATAACTATAATTGTTCAATATATACCATTTAAAATATATCTATCAATAAAATACCTCAAAAATATTGTAATATATGATTAGAAACAAAAAAACATTTTTGTTCACATATTATTCCACCATAGTATTAAAATTTATCACCAAATGACGTAAATGACTCTTAAATTATAAACCCAAAAAGTTGAATACTAAATCATATAATCTCCATGATATGTTAGTCACTTCTATTAAAAACCTAATGAAACAATAAAATAATATTTTCCACCAAATTAATATTTAACCTTCATTCCTCAAATAAAATCCCATGGAATTTGGATTACCCTATTCATCTAACACTTTGCAAAATTATAGTGATATTTAACAAAGATATCATTGATCACTACATATAATTATAAAAAAATAGTTCAAGAAATTATAAAAAACTATAATTACCTTTTAATAAATGATCTTATGAACCATAAATGTAGACATAAAGTTAAAATTATTTCCACTAAAAACCCAATTTTTTCCTTCAAAAACTTATTTCCACATGAGAGATTAAGGATTACATATAGCTTATACTCAACAAAAGTATCCAAATGTAATCCCACAATAAAAACAGTACTTCTACATTTAATGATTTCATCATCTTTAGTCTACAATAACTCTTGAATAATTTTTATATTGACATGTTATTAATTCAATGTTCTTCACAATAAATATAATAGGAATTTTCACATTATTTTAAATATACATAATTCTTATAAATCAAATAAATGAATTATATTATCATGATTCCTTAATACTAATTAAACTATGTTTTATTCATTACAGGTATGAAAAATATTCATACCTTGAATCCATATTTTAGGATCTTTTGGTATTCCATTACCTTTTCGCCCTTTTGTCCAACATTGACAAAATAAATTTCCATACCGCACGGGGTAGTTAATTTATCCTATTATTTGGAGTAGTTTAGATCTTGGAATATAATTAATAAGATACCATGACATAGTTTTTTGTAGAAATAAGTAGCTATTGGATAACTCCAAAAAACATCTTGGAGGTGAACTGAATAATCAAAATGTAGTCAAAATAAATTATTCAAGAATTTTTTATGATTTTGGTGATAAAATAATTTAGAATAGACAATAATTTTGTTGATGATCACGTTCCTTTCATCTCTAAAAGAGATCCTTAATCAATTTAATTAATTATCAATTAAACCAGAAATAAATTTTAAAATAAAAATGCTCTATATGGTAAAGATAATACAATTATACTTTTATAATAATCTATTTCATAAATCCATTATATATCACTTAATTTATATTTTTATCCTATATATCTATAATATCACAATCTTCGAAATGCTTACATATGAAAATAATCCTTTTGGTTACAAATGATCTTCAACATATGCCCAAATAATAGTATATCCTCTAAATTTAACTAAACCCTACTTTGATACTAAATATACTGAACCATACTTAAATAGTATATAATTAAATGACTTTATTCAATAATTGATTTTATTAAACTACCAAATATATTTTATGTTTATAGTTTTAGTGAATTAGGAAAAACTCGAAAAAATTAATCACATAAATTATATGTGGAAACTTCTACACTGTATCCATTTTTAACAAATGGAAACCCTTTTAAATAAAAATACGGTTTATTATCATGAAAAATATTCAAAATATTTATCATGAAATTTTATTTGAAATTACTAAATGTTGGATGTGTGAAAAAACTCTTTAGAACCTATGACATGATCAAAATGGTCTGTAAAAAATTATAATGAAACCATTTTTCATAATAGAAAACATTTACTCAAATATCTAACATTAAATATAATAATATTATTTATTTATATAACCCTATAGAATCATTAGTTTCCTATAAAATCATATAAAAGATACAAAAACCATAAATGTATCTTATGGAATCATTTTTATATCACCATCATATATAATTTATATATATCGACTACTATGGGAGTGAGAATCATTGTTAAACTTGGAATATACATTTTAGTATATTCCTATATCCACTTAGGAGAAGCATAACCAGTTAACTCTACCCCATTATACCATTCATTGCAGAGATATAATGGTCTCCCATGCCTTCAATTATTAATGGAACCACCCATCATCATAACAATTCTCCTGAACTATAAGATGATAATAATTCATCAATCATTCATAAAAGAAACACTATTGTAGAAAATGAATTCCCCATTTTGAAAAATATTTTTGTTTAACATAATTCACACACATATAAAGGAAATATTTTATTGGAAAAAACGATTTAAAATTTTAAAGGAAAAATATAATCAATAATTCTTCATAAAATTTGGAAAATCCTCATATGTGTTATGAGTAAAAAAATTCAATAATAAATATTGATATGACATGAAAATATAATTTTTAAAAATAAATTCCATTATAAAAATAATATCATTTAATTGAGAATCATTCGAATGAAGGAAATAAGCATATTCACTATAAATAAACATAATATAAAATAAAATATTCAAAATAAATTTTAACAATAAACATATAATGACATAATGAATGGTATATAAGTTTATCAAAATATTGAAAATTTGGTTAAGAATACCCTTTCCTTTTGTTTAAATGAATTTTACACTTGTACATAATGTCCCGGACAATAAAATTAGATTCATTAATAAATTAATTCATAACCCTCTAAAAATTTATTTTAATTATTACCATTATTTTATGACCATTTTAACAATTTAATGAGCTATAAATATCATAATCTTCGTTCTTGGAAAATTCATTTACTTGCTTCATGGTCGTTTCCCTTGTTTATAATTGTGGGAGTTCATGTCAAAAAGAGGAAACTATATATATGTGGAATGAAATTTTTTTAATATGATTCCAAAATATTAAACATCTCCATATAACATATTTTCTGATATGTGGATGATTAGATAAATCAAAAATGATAAATGTTTCGTTTATATTTATTAATTTTTCTAACCATCACAATGTAATTTTCTTTAATGAAAATGTATATAAATTACTTCCAGATCTTTATAAAGGTTATAAAATACATATGAAAATATTTTTTAACCATAATAATTCTTTTATTTCATCCTTGAATGCGGTGAAATAAAATTATATCTTCCCATCGACAAAGGATGTGAATTGGCACATCAATGGTTATTTGGTTATATTTTTCAATTTAATGTGATGAGAGGAGGATTATGGATGGACATTCCATTAACACAATAACATTAAATTTAATTGATGATAATGGAGATATAATAAATATTTTAATAGGAGATGTCTTGAGATGATAAGAAAAGAAAATACATTAGAAGAGAACGAATGATGATTTTACCTGTTGAATATAGTCACGTTGAAAACATCCAAGGAACATTGATTTCAAATTTTGTTGATAATAGTATGTTTTGGATGTCGTTAAGAACCTTGGTATGGTAATTGGGTAGAAAACATGTAATATACAATGACTTGGTAGTTTTCTGAGAAGGGGTTGTATTTTTAGAAATAAAAGAGGGTTCTTTTGTTTTTTTATTAATTTTTTTATTATTACAGCATAAGAATAACAATAGTTTATTTTTATAACTAATAACAGTATTTAGTTCATTTATGTTCGAACTATTGGTTTTTTACATAATTAATGAATCAAATATTCATGTATTTTGCTTAAAATATTAATTATCGTAATGTAATGTATTTCTTTATACACCAAAAAGTTCAACTGGTTTTACAAAACCCAAAAATCTACAATAATAATTTTTTAAAATATGGAATTAAAAAATGAAATACAACTATTATAAATATATCTATAAATATGAGAAATGTTATTTTCAATTAATATAATCATTTATTTTAAAAATTATGTTTTTAAATTATAACACAATTTATTCCACATTGAATAATTAATTACAGTATCATATAATTAACATATAATTACAAAGAAATATTAATTAATTATATTATTTTATGAAATATTAATTATACATTAAATAATTATTTTATATGTAAAATTCTAAATAAATGATTATGTTTTACAAAAAAATATCAATATATTAATTATTAATTTTTTAAAAAATTATTTAGTTATACCCTGATATAAGTATATAATATTTTTATTTATAAGACACTTACAATTTAGTTTTACATTTCGAGGTGAGGGTATTATTCTATCATCCAGATTATTATTTCTAACTATCATGTTACTATTACAATGGTTACATAATTATTCCATTATTAGAGAATCATTAATATCAAGACAACCGATTTAGTTAGTTAGGAATTTATAATGAATTTAAAAATTTTATTATAGAATAAAAAAATATTCTACATGTACCTTGGTTTTTACGATTTTATGATATAAAAAATATACCATATATGAAAAAATACTATTCACCGAAAGGTTTACATTTTCTGAAAATTCTAATAAGTTCATCATATATATAATAGTTTTGATATGATGAATTAAACAAAAAAAAGTTCTATTTGTCAAATTCATATTCTAAAAGTAGAAAAAATTAATTATATTTTTAATACATAAAAATAAATTTTAATTATTTTTGAATAAAAATATATTTTTAAAGAATAAAATGAATTTACTATTAATGGGGTCATTATTTTATAATGAATTAATAAAACAATCACATTGATTTTTAAAATTATATTTATTTCATAAATAAATTATTCATATTAATTATCATTGAATTAATGGCTATGTTATAATGGTAAAATTTAAATCACAAAGTTTCATTATTTGTTTAATATTATTTTCTTATATCTTAAATGGTATTGAGAATATAGTTTCATTATAAAATATTAGTATGTTACATGCCACTTTTTTGTGGTTTTATGGAAAATATTAAAGGGTTCTTAAAATGGATAAAAGAATAATAATTTATATATAACCAAAAATGAACTAAAATGTGTTATCATGATAAAATGATTAATTTTTTATTTTTTTGGATCATTACAGTTTATAGGGAGTATGTGAAAATAGGTAAAAAAAACTGAAGTGTTCTCTTTTATCAGGTATTCATATCGAGAGGACTTTTGATGAAAAAAATATATAATTTTTATTTGCAAAGAAAATAAATATTAATGTATCTATATATATTTTTTGGAAAATATTTAATTAATATAGAATACTTTTATATGAATAATTAAGAGTTAACTTGATTCATATGGATATAGTGTGTTACCCTAATGAAATATGGAGGATTTTAGAGATCCCTAACCATAAGTCTGGATGCAGTAGGAAAATGAAGATAAGTATTGTATAATAACTTTATATTATTTAATATCTTACTCTAGCATATAAAAATTATTATTTTATTTATTAAATTTTCTTTTAGAAATTCCGATGATTTATAATGTTCAATTTCATCCTTCTATGTGTATTCGTTTCACAGATTCAAAGTATTTTAATTTGTGTATATTTGTGGATATTCTTGTCAAATGGGTATAATAGTCTAGATTTGAAATTGTAATCTATATATGAACGTCCATATTTATAAATGGTAAGTTATATAATTTTTAATTCTATTATGAGTATGATTTATTTTTTAAAATGTTTATTAAATATATTTATATTATTATGGTTTTGTATGAAAATGAAAAACTAGATTTTTTGAATTCAATATTATTCCTATATATGAGTTCCAAAACATGAAATAAGTTCCAATATATCTACTAATATAATATTTAACCATATTAATTGTTTTATGTCCATCCTCTAATTTCATAATTAAAAAATATATATAATTTTATAAGGAGATGTTTGAACACAAATATTTTGATAATAGTTTTATCTCACTGAATAAGTGATGACGATACAATGGATGGATAAAAAATATTTACATAGAAATATAGAAATATAGAATACAAATCATACTACAATTAATATAATTTGGCGGATACAGTAGGTTAGGATGATTTCAAAAAAGAAAATAAATTAATAAAGGTGGTTCAAGAAAAATACCTCGAGATTATCACCTACTTGAAAGACCACTTTTGGAACATATAATGTGTCTTTTTGTGATACCATTAGTAGTTTTACGTTGAGAGATATGAGAAGAGATTATTTGAATGATATTTTTAAATATTTATGGATTATATGTTTTGTGGATATGGAATGTTATTTATAAGAAGACGAGATAAGTGCATTAGATGATTAAATTCATTATATAATTATTTTTTCTCAAGACTATAATTTTTTTTATTTTTTGTAACCCTAAGAAGAAAATAGTTTATTTATGTTCGAACTATTGTGTTCTAACATAATGCATGAAAAAAAAATTCATGAATTTTGAATATTAAGTTAAAGAACCAAAATTATTATATTTCTCTATTTACCAAATATTCCACTATTTTTATTAAATATCAATAAACCATATTAATAATTATTTTACAAGTAGATTTCTTAAATTAATTCCATTTTATAAAAATAATTTTATGAATAGGATAAATTAATTTTTTAACAAAAATTCATTTATTAAAAAAAATCCTATATTAAAATTATAAATGATTTTATGACCATTTGAAATATTAATTCAGGTCACATACAACTATATTATCATTAAATTATAACATAATTTTAATTTACTAATACAATTTATTAAAATAAAATTACTTTAAAATAATTATATTCATTAAAATAATTTAAATAAAAAAATTAATGTTACAGAAATATTCAGTTAGTTAATTTATATGTTTCAAATACATTTATTCACAGGTAATGTTATATAAAAACATAATATTTTCATTTAATAGGATACAAAATTATTACTTTTAATTTCCATATATGATTTAATTATTTTAATCTTCAAATTAATATTCTAACAGTTGGGTTACCATTACATGCACATGAGCCTTAGCCTAGTTGGCAAGGTCTCTGATGGTGCATCCAAGCGACTAGGGATCAAAACCAGGCGGAGGTAGGATTTCCTGGTTACTGTAGAAGTACTGTAGCAGGAACTGTAGCAGCCAGGAATATGCCCCCGTTTGGGCCTTCATGCATCAGATTTGGTCCCCGAGTCCTTCATTGGCCTTCGGGCACCCAGGCCTTCGGGTCAGTTGGGCCTTCGGGCTATCCATATGGCCTTCGGGTCACCTGTAGATACAAACCAGACCAAAACTACAAGGAATAAGATCTACAAGGAGAATGAGAAAAGGAGCTTTCACCACAGCAGAAGCTAAATGGATTGCAAGAATGAGAGTGTATGGAACCTGCCATCAAGACAAGCCTGTGCATGCACGGGAATGCCTAGCCGAACAGCCATGCGGAGGTGAAGAGATGATTTCAAAGATAAAGATGCTGGGGAGGAGCAGTTCCAAGTTGTTAGTCTGGGTTGTATGGTATGGTTTTTCCTACAGGAATTGGTTCCTATATGGCCTACGGGCATGTAATAGGGTTCCACCTCATCCCTTGAAAGGTGGATTATCAATCAATAAAAAAATGAAGTCCTTCGGGCCATTGGAGGTTACCATTACATCAATAAAATTTATAATGATAAAATGGTTACCCTAATTACTATAAATACCACTAATTCATATCATCAAATATTCAACTATACTACCTATAAGTTCTATATATAGTTTAATATAAAATATATAATTTTATTTCTTATACTTTGTTTCAGTTCTACTTATTTGTTCAGGAGTGTTGTTATTCTGATGGATCGAGCATATTAAAATAATCATATTACTATTCTCTAATTTTATATTTATAATTCCTATAGGATTATTGGATGATTAATGATTCCTTATTCATTTACGAGGATACGTTTTTGGTTATCCAATATGATGTATTTGATTTTTAGAACATGAAATATGATGGGAATTTCATTCGATAAAATTATATGTAATTACATTCTACCCCACTTATGAAATTTTACCCTCAAAATTTTACTTTTCATTCTCTTATGAAAATAGGTGAGGGAAATTATAATTCATTACATAACTTTTCTCCCTTGTCATCTCTTCCTATTTTTGGTTTCGGTAATGTATATTGACCATGTTTGTAGTCAGGTAGCATTGATATTTATTTACGCACAGAAATATTTTCATTGGCCACTCCTCATAAGTGAGAAAATATTACAGATATAACAGCTATAAATTTAGTATATGTGATGGGGATGACATATACATCCTAAAGAAGGAGTCAACTAACACATAATGTACATATGTTATGATCACTGGAAGTGCTAGCCGAGAAGCCACTACTATGGAGAGATCATGAATCTCAATGGATCCAACATACCTTGTACATAATTTTCCATTATTTATGAATCTAAAGACTCAATTCTATAGTGAAATGGGGTGGGAGTCCTTATATACCACCTTAATTTCAAGGTCCCTATGACGATTGTCTATATATATCTTTTTCAAACATTTGGTATCTCTATGGTAATGCTGATTGATCATCAAATATTCTACCATTAACACAAAAATTTAAGGTACTGAAATATCATGTTAACCAAATACATCATGTCATGATGGTGGTCTACAAGACTTCTGAAAATGGTATTCATATAGATCCGTTTAAATACATGAGTGAAAATAATACTTTTAATACAAATGAACTAGATTTTTTTTCAGCCCTATCATTGTATAATGTAAATCAATAATTCTATAACTATGTCATTTAGTGTCTGTATACTCTTCTCAAGATGTATATATATTTTTTGATGAAAATCCATAATGATGGTCAACTCAATGTTTAGAGATTATTGTATACTCCTCTAGAATATAGAGGTAAATCTAAGATCATAATCACACATAATCGATAATGGGGCCCCACTCACCCTCACTAAAAATATTATGTATATCCATGAATATAGATTGAGTGAGATGTCCTTTATTATTTTATTGATGTGAAATTCAATTTATGCAGTACAGAAAAATCATATAGAATTACTTCCACAATATTTATTTGGATGTCCAATGAAAATTTCCTTGGTTATGTATTCCAAAAATATATGAAGGTATGGGTCATGGTGTAATCATATACTTAATCATAAATCCTTTCATTATTCTATTTCTATCATTCCATGTAATTTTATGTATATAAATTGATCACCTTGTCTATATTTTACTACATTTTTTTCAGCAAAATATCTTAATATATATTTTTCTTCCTTTGTAGATAGAGAAGGAAAATCGGTGAATACCATTTAAAATATTCCTCTTCATATAATGATTATTTAGTATAAATGTTTATGAACCAACTCTTATGAATTCTTCTTCATTAATTTCGAATTTTTAGGATTTATAATTTATAATAGATTCCACCTTCTTGTTAATTTTGACACCTTGTCATTCAACAATATTTATCTTCCCAGAATGGGATGATTTAGAAAATATTAGGTAAATGAATAATGATTTTATTTATAATATGATCCACATTTCAATACTTTTCATTTAATAGAATAATTTATCCTTGTCATTTTAGTCAATGATAATGTTATAGGATCATTTCTACATAATGTGTTTTCCTCTTCATCTATATTATTAGGATGGTACTGGATTAAGCAGTTAGAGTCCATGATGATATCTGACCATCAGCACTAGAAAATATTAATATCCTTATATGTTAATATATATTTAGGGTTCCTATGATTACTATATATCTCACTCTTCTCCCCACATTGATAATGCTTTCATATTTTCAATTATTAAATTATCTTTACCATCCTAAGATCATGTGTGTGAAATATTTTTCAAGATATTTAATTTTTCATGAGGCATGAGATATTAGATTATAATTTTCTATCAATATATATCTTAATCTAATCATTAGATAATCTTAGTTTAATTGGAAGAGTTACACACTAATTGGTAGTGTAATCACTTATTTTGGAATATTCCTCTTTTTTGGGTTTTCAAATTAGTCATAATATTTAGTGGTCAAAAAAATTAAATCCATTCGGATTCAGATTGGTTAGTTCATATTATGATCATTAGAATATCCTCAAAAATCACTGATAACAACCATATAGGCCAAGGAAACTTGGTTTCTCCATTATATATGTTGGGATATACCACTCCTCAATTTCCATTATCTTATAACGGGCTACAAATATTCCATTTATAGTGGTAACATTCCCCTAGAAAGATATATCCTCTATCCAAAACACACAATAAATATATAGTTCATATATTTTCTCTCCATAAAAATTCATTATAAATTTATTCAAATGATCCTCATACTCCTCCTTTCCCATGTAGTAAATCAGAATATCATATTTATAGACCAATAAAATTTTGTTGCGGAAATATTTAAAGGAACAATTAATTATGTCCATGAATATTTTGGGAGAATTATTAAACTTGGATGGGATTTATATGAAGTTATATTTTTCTAAAATGGTATGAAATTCATTCTGGGAATTTCTTACATACTCTCTTTTTAATGGTGAAATCTTGACCGAAGTCCCACCATTGATAAATAATTGGACCCATATACATTAGGGAAAAATAATATAAATATTAAATGGGATACTTGTGCACAGATTTTTTATTGTCATTATAATTAATACTGAGGAATATTGGTACATATATATTTATGGTTGTGAGAATTGGTTAACTCCACTATGAAGCACTATGTAATATAAAAATCTTTTCTATATTCTCTTGTAGAATGATATTCAGTTAATACAACTCAATGGTGGACATCATTTAAGGAGAAATTAGTATTGATAGATATCTATGTATAAGACCAATTTATAACTCCACCTCTTGGTTAGGAGGGAGATAAGGAAATTCATCAGGCTAAACATATTTGTAGTTTCTGCAAAGGATCATGTGTTCAATTATGATTGACTTATTTGTCACAATAATTTGAGATGTATATGATCTTTTGTAAGGATATAGTTTCTAGGCTCAAGAGGAAGAATCCAAATGGTATTCATCCACTTCCTTATATTATTAATTAATTGGTGGGAGCCTTCAGTTGTGAAGTGTAACGCCCCGACCCCAGCTACCCAGAGTCGGTGCATTACTTCGTAACATTGGCATGATCACAAGAAAGATCAAATCTCGAAAGACCGATTGGTTTAGTAGCCTTGGAAACACTAGATATATTCATAAGTTTTACATTACATCATATAATGAAAAACTACTACAACAACATAATGTTTCCACAATCCACACTATTAACCCCTCATAAAATCCCTGCAGGTCATTCATAACTTACTTCTTCACATCCTTGGAAAAATAAAACATAGAAAAGGGGTGAGCTCAAATGCCCAGTAAGGATAACAATATAGCGGAAACTTTCATAAATAAGAATAAACATTTAAGGCAATGTATAACTAAAACAAAAGCCTTTTAAATATGAACTTTCAACATGGTATGGCATAAATAAAATGAAATAATGCCATTTACTTATTCACATGGATATTCTACTAATCGAATAATCACATGCAAAAATCAATAACCACTTTCATAATGTTGGAATGCATAATGCCAGACTATCATAACCACATAGCCAAGGCCTCGTGCCAAGACTACAAATAAGAATTTGTCAAGGCCTTGTGCCAAGACACTAGTTTGTCTCATGATACCTACCGATGCATCGAGGAGCTATAGCGGGCTCCACCCATCACTTATTAAGTCCAATGCATTCCCATATGAAAAGGTTTAAATATAACATAAACATTCGTATTAAAACTAGCATACGAAATGTCAATAATTTCACCATAAACTATGAATGGTATAAAAATAGCACATTCACAGTCAAACATATCAAAAAATCTTCAATACAATATAGAAGTTTTGTATCATAATAAATCAACTTCAAATAATCTTAAAAATCCATCAAAGGATGTTGACATAGATGAAATCAAAATTCTTTTTAAAGAAATATCTCCTTTTATTTTGAAATAATTTAAGATCCATATAAAATAAAACATTTTCTTTGAAAATATTCTTATAAGCTTGTAAGGAAAGCTTTGAAGATTTTATAACGGTGTAAAATAACCGCACCCGCCTTATAAGTTAAAAAAACATTCTTACCTCAATTCTGTCGAAAAGGTTAAAAAGGACCTTATTTTGAAAACGACGGAAAGATTCCTTTATAAACCTCTTATAAAAAGTCAAACAAGGGTATAAATGACTTTAACCCATATTCTTGTAAATAGTAAAAATGTTTTGAAATACATTTTTAAGAAACATGGATGTGGATGATAAAGATATCCCAGTAGATTATTACGTATAAACAACCTCAGATAATGAAGAGATTGTGAAATAACCCTCACCTTGTACTTTTCCTTGGTTGGGGTAGGTTAAACTCCTGTATAATGGTGAAATAATTGTTATTAAATTATACAAGAATCATATATATTAATATGATATCATATATGATCTTTTAACATTGATTTGTTAATAATATCTTAGAATTATCGTCGTTTCGGGTGTTAACTTACTTGTTTTCTTTTATATGTTTTGTTACGTAAGACATGTTTGTAAAGGATAGGTTGTATATTAATCATATCCAGAATGATATCAAGTCCTTAAACATCATTTTTAAATCATCAAATGATAATTATACTTGAATGGATACGATGGAGAATGAATCTCATCGCGTTCGTGGAGACGGTAGTCCGTACGTACGCACGAGCGACAATATCATTCATTTGATATTAAAATAATATATAAATGGATGATATATCATATATAAAGAATCATTAACATGTTATATTTATTATTTACATGAGTTACACATCATTATTATACCCATCCAAATAATAATATATTGAATAACAATTACACCACGACGTGGAGACGGTAAGCCGTACGTACGCACGTATGGTGACATGTTATTCAAAGGGTGGATAGAATACTGAATATGGTTGTACCATATTTATAATAACATCACAATATATGTAAGATACTGGAGTTATTATTTTAGAATGGTAAGAACAAAGGAAGAAGACGTGGAAGAAGAAATGAACTTAGAAAATGGTGGTGAAATCATTACCTCTTCTTCGGGTTCTTCCTTTTGATTTGATAAAAAGGGCTCCTTAGGTTGGCTTTCTGATCAAACTAAGGCCTCTAGGTTGTAGTGAGGGATGTTGGTAGAGTATTTGGGCAGAGGTTGGCCAAACCAAAAGGCTTTAGAGGTGTGAAGAAATGAGAAGGAGGAGTGCCCTTTTATAAGAGGGGTGAGGGGCACCTTTGGAAAAGCTAGAAATATTAATTTATATTAAATTCATATTCGGTTTCTAAAGGCTCAAAAGTTTATTATTCAAAGGTTAAGGTGGGGATAGGTCTAAAAACACTCAACCAATAGAATATAGACAGGTTTGGGTACTTATATTAACCTTATCTTTAAGTATCAACTCTAAGTTAATTAGTTTCACTTTTACAATGTCTCTTTGTATTTTTATATAATATGGTTAATAAACTTACTATATACATCCAAGCGACCCCCAAGTGGTCCATTAATTATGAACCTATCATGATATAAGTCTCTTGGCCGAACCTTAGATTTTTAGGAATTTAATATCAATTAATAATATAATATTTGTTTTAAGAACTCTTTTATGTCAATTTTGACACTATTCAATAGTTGATTTTTGTGAAACTCATAACAGATTGATTACTTCGAACAAAGTCAATTAAATCAATCTTAATATATCATATTATCCTAGAAAATTAGTTTAATTCATTAAAAGTTTCATATTATATTTATTTGGTTATCTATAATATCAATTATTTTAATTTTTCACTATTATAGTAATTACTGCATCATCATTGTGTCATAAATAAAATAAATTATTTAATGTCTAAAAATTATAAATAAAATATCATTATGTAGGAAATCTTTTTATATTTCTAATGAATATTTATAATCTAAAATCCAACTTATATAACCCTATGTAAAAATTACTTTGCTAAAAGATATATGCTTGTGTCATTTTTGTATTCATTTTGACTTAATTAAAATAAAGTGTCATTATCACTTACAAGTGGATCCATGGGGTCCCCAAATCGACCCAAAGATGCCCATGGTCGACCATGTATCAACCAATAGGGTTAAGACACGTTTTAGGGTAATTTAGTAGTATTATAATATTATTTATTAACCCTTATTTACCGGATTTACCCTTAACCATGGTAAATAAAATATTTACCGCAGTAATTATTCAAAATGTCTAAAAATAAAAGTTACCTATTTACACAATTTTAACATCCTGATTCCAAATATTGAATCAATTTTCCTAAATTCAAAACATAGAAGTGGCAGAAATTAATTTAAAATTAATTCCCGCTGTCAAAACAAAAAGCGTGTTTTTAAGAGATAATAACTATCAAAAGATTGAAACTCGTTTATGTTCGGTTTAATTGTAAAATTATGTCCAATGACCAAAATTATAATAAATGGTAAAAATATATTCTAAATATACTTTAATACCACTCAAATTCATAATTTATCACTATTAATTATTTTGATTAAAAAAGTTGTTTTTAATTAAAACTTAGTAATTTTCACTATTCATCAAAATATGAAAGTTATCCGAAATGTACCAAAATTTCACCTTAGGCTAAATTCGATATTCCGAATCCAAAAATGAAGTCCATTTTCAAATATAAAATATATATAATTTCAAAAAGTAGGTATTACTATTCACAACGGCTAGTTTGATTAGTTATGGTGTGTTAGAACTCGAAGTTGCGTACAACACACGCTACTGTTTTATTCAAAGGAAAGCGTACCATGTAAGCTTGGGATGATTCATTTTAAATTTTTTTTGATGTCCCCATTTAGTCAAAAAGATTAAAATATTGTATTTAAAAAGTTTCACTATTAAAAGTTGATAAAAGTGCAATACTGAAAATGAATCTGTTCTTGCATTATGACTAAGAAACTCATAATATAGATTCTAAAATTATAAGGATTATATAAAGTGAAAAATGTAGTTAATGCTATTCATGACCTCTTTTAATTCCTTTTTTTTAGTCATGGTGTGATTGAAATCGGTGTTGCGTGTAGTGCAAGTTATTGAATTATTTTGAAGGAATAACACACTATGAAATCTTGGGGTGTTACATTCTCCCCTCCTTCAATAAATTGCGTCCTCGCAATTTGAAATTGTTCTTCGAAAAAAAAAGGTTGAAAATAGAATATATATTTGTGGGAAAACCCACATCGGAAATTGGGTTACTAAAATTTAGTCTTAATATGAGGAAAAGAGAAATGAAAGGGTCACCACCAAATTATGATATTGATTAGGAGAACATTGGTGGCAATTAGAGACATATAATTGGAGGAAAAACGTAAATATTTATAGGTAGTGATTGAGGTCATCAATCACAAAAAAGTATAAAATTGAGGTCCTTAAACTCATCAATCTATGATGATTTGAAGTACCATCGGTTCAACAAAATATAGGGTATTGGGATAACACATTTTTGACGTTTCAAAATATCTTAGTTGAAATCCCACATCAAAAAATGAATTAATGAGGCCTCTATTTAAAATAAAGAGTGGAAAGTATGAAGATTACCGAAAATAACACATACTAGGGTTCCATGTAGGAAAATATGGATATGGAGGAGAAATCTAACCATCAATTATCTGATGGAGAGTGGTAGAGAACATTGCTATGAAAAGGCCAACAATCCCAAAGCCATAAATTAGTGATGATTTAAGGTACCATCTAGGGAAACATTTTTGTTCTAAGTTCCTTTTATTAATGTTGAGGAATTTATATATGAGATTGGCTAAGATCATAAGGAGATATACTTACTTTATAATCAGAGTTTTATCCATTAATAAGTTTCTACCACCAACTCATCTTTCACTCTAAAAGATAATAGAATGTAATTTTTTATTTATTTATACTATTCGTACAGGGTTCCAAAATAAATGAATTTATAATTCATCTACCAGATCTTTTAAAAAAACTACATTATTTAATCCAGGACATATCTTGGGCCAGTGGTAGGTGATACACCCTTGTCGCCCTTCGGTTGCGGGTTCAAGTCTCGCAGCCTTGCCGGACGCGACGGGTTACCGCCCAACCTCCGGGTTTTCCTTTTATGGTAATCCCAAATAATCCAAACTAGAACTATCCAAAATACTTCTGTCCAAACTCACAGTCCAACATTTATAAGGAAGGTAAACATAATATAGATCCTTTTTACCCCGCAATAGCATATGAATACCTTCATCTTGTATTCTTTTAATAAACTGAAACATCTTGAATTACCATATTCCTTATTGATTACATTCATGCTCCCCTATTCCATATAGAATGCTGGATATACTTCATTAATCCAAAAATGTTTTAAACCCCAACAATGATGGAATATACAAATCATTAATCAGTTCCAAGGTAGTCAAGAATATCCAATATAATTTATCCAAAACAATCACATATTATTCCAAAATCACTACCTCAGTATCAGAACTATATTATGATTTATCATTCTCTCAACCATATATTTTCCAAAAATTTATCCTGCTATTGAGTCACTTTTCTTTGTTCCACACAATCTCAAGTCCTTAATGAAATAGTATTGCAGTACAATCCTTATATACTTCATGATTATTGTAACAAGTACATTGGTGATACAACACTCAATTGACATAATCAACATAAGAACTCTAATCATCCCTCTTCATCTGTGGTAGTATCATAACATGATTATTATCCAATAGCATCATTTGCGTCATAGTCTGATGACTGGGACATAGGTTCGCGTAGTGTCCAAACTCCTTGCAAATGAAGCATTTTACATTTAAAACCATTTTCTTACCCTTGCAGTCACGTACTTTGTGCCCTTTTCCTCCACACTTATAACAAACTCCCATTCCTTTCAGCCAAGTTCCAGGGTGTTTCTTTCCACAGTTACCACATATGGGAAAATTCTTCTTTTCCCTTTTCCCTTTATCCATCTTTCTCTCTTCCATCCTTTTCTTCTCTTGATTCCCTCCAAAGCCATAGGACTCAGTAAACTCTTTACTTATCTTATCAACACATGATATTATTTCTTCATATGATGATAATACATGGGAGACTATTTCTCTTATAAATTCTAGATTAAGACCATGAAAGATATGATCCTTCCTTCTCTTTGAATCATGTGTATTTCTGGAGTTCTCATTCCTTCTACTGGGCGCCATTTCTAAACAATGGCATAAACTAGATCAGTTTATGAATCAAAATACATAATCCCATACTTATAAAACACTTAACATAAATTGAACTATTTATGGATATAATCCATAATCATAAGAATGTTTTCTTTAAGGAAGTATATACTCATTAACCCTTCAAAATGATTTGTAAATAAAATGAGAGTTATCCTAAGCATATCCCCCGGGAGTGTCGTAACCAAGAGTGCAGCAAGGCCCGTTGTCGTGCACCAGTTCCCGTTCGAGTCTAGCTCAAAGTGGTGATTTCAGGTTTTACCCCTAGGTACATCTGTGCCAGAGCCGCCTCTACCTGCTCGTATCCAGACAGGGATGTATTGCTCGGAAAACTCACAAAATCTCTACAATACCAAAATTCTAGGAAGTTCTTCTATACTAATTCTCAAAGCTCATCTTAGGTCTACGTGCTCTAATCAGAGTTTATCTAAATCTAGCTTCCAAGGTTTGTACTAAACTTCCTCTGATACCAACTGTAACGCCCCGACCCCAGCTACCCAGAGTCGGTGCATTACTTCGTAACATTGGCATGATCACAAGAAAGATCAAATCTCGAAAGACCGATTAGTTTAGTAGCCTTGGAAACACTAGATATATTCATAAGTTTTACATTACATCATAAAATGAAAAACTACTACAACAACATAATGTTTCCACAATCCACACTATTAACCCCTCATAAAATCCCTGCAGGTCATTCAGAACTTACTTCTTCACATCCTGGGAAAAATAAAACATAGAAAAGGGTTGAGCTCAAATGCCCAGTAAGGATAACAATATAGCGGAAACTTTCATAAATAAGAATAAACATTTAAGGAAATGTATAACTAAAACAAAATCCTTTTAAATATGAACTTTCAACATGGTATGGCATAAATAAAATGAAATAATGCCATTTACTTATTCACATGGATATTCTACTAATCGAATAATCACATGCAAAAATCAATAACCACTTTCATAATGTTGGAATGCATAATTCTAGACTATCATAACCACATAGCCAAGGCCTCGTGCCAAGACTACAAATAAGAATTTGTCAAAAAAATAAAACATAGAAAAGGGGTGAGCTCAAATGCCCAGTAAGGATAACAATATAGCGGAAACTTTCATAAATAAGAATAAACATTTAAGGCAATGTATAACTAAAACAAAAGCCTTTTAAATATGATCTTTCAACATGGTATGGCATAAATAAAATGAAATAATGCCATTTACTTATTCACATGGATATTCTACTAATCGAATAATCACATGCAAAAATCAATAACCACTTTCATAATGTTGGAATGCATAATGCCAGACTATCATAACCACATAGCCAAGGCCTCGTGCCAAGACTACAAATAAGAATTTGTCAAGGCCTTGTTCCAAGACACTAGTTTGTCTCATGAGACCTACCGATGCATCGAGGAGCTATAGCGGGCTCCACCCGTCACTTATTAAGTCCAATGCATTCCCATGTGAAAAGGTTTAAATATAACATAAACATTCGTATTAAAACTAGCATACGAAATGTCAATACTTTCACCATAAACTATGAATGGTATAAAAATAGCACATCCACAGTCAAACATATCAAAAAACCTTCAATACAATATAGAAGTTTTGTATCATAATAAATCAACATCAAATAATCTTAAAAATCCATCAAAGGATGTTGACATAGATGAAATCAAAATTCTTTTTAAAGAAATATCTCCTTTTATTTTGAAATAATTTAATATCCATATAAAATAAAACATTTTCTTTGAAAATATTCTTATAAGCTTGTAAGGAAAGCTTTGAAGATTTTATAACGGCGTAAAATAACCGCACCCGCCGTATAAGTTAAAAAAACATTCTTACCTCAATTTTGTCGAAAAGGTTAAAAAGGACCTTGTTTTGAAAACGACGGAAAGATTCCTTTATAAACCTCTTATAAAAAGTCAAACAAGGGTATAAATGACTTTAACCCATATTCTTGTAAATAGTAAAAATGTTTTGAAATACATTTTTAAGAAACATGGATGTGGATGATAAAGATATCCCAGTAGATTATTACGTATAAACAACCTCGGATAATGAAGAGATTGTGAAATAACCCTTACCTTGTACTTTGCCTTGGTTGGGGTAGGTTAACCTCCTGTATAATGGTGAAATAATTGTTATTAAATTATACAAGAATCATATATATTAATATTATATCATATATGATCTTTTAACATTGATTTGTTAATAATATCTTAGAATTATCGTCGTTTCGGGTGTTAACTTACTTGTTTTCTTTTATATGTTTTGTTACGTAAGACATGTTTGTAAAGGATAGGTTGTATATTATTCATATCCAGAATGATATCAAGTCCTTAAACATCATTTTTAAATCATCAAATGATAATTATACTTGAATGGATACGATGGAGAATGAATCTCATCGCGTTCGTGGAGACGGTAGTCCGTACGTACGCACGAGCGACAATATCATTCTTTTGATATTAAAATAATATATAAATGGATGGTATATCATATATACAGAATCATTAACATGTTATATTTATTATTTACATGAGTTACACATCATTATTATACCCATCCAAATAATAATATATTGAATAACAATTACACCACGACGTGGAGACGGTAAACCGTACGTACGCACGTATGGTGACATGTTATTCAAAGGGTGGATAGAATACTGAATATGGTTGTACCATATTTATAATAACATCACAGTATATGTAAGATACTGGAGTTATTATTTTAGAATGGTAAGAACAAAGGAAGAAGATGTGGAAGAAGAAATTAACTTAGAAAAGGGTGGTGAAATCATTACCTCTTCTTCGGGTTCTTCCTTTTGATTTGATCAAAAGGGCTCCTTAGGTTGGCTTTCTGATCAAACTAAGGCCTCTAGGTTGTAGTGAGGGATGTTGGGAGAGTATTTGGGCAGAGTTTGGCCGAACCAAAAGGCTTTAGAGGTGTGAAGAAATGAGAAGGAGGAGTGCCCTTTTATAAGAGGGGTGAGGGGAACCTTTGGAGAAGCTAGAAATATTAATTTATATTAAATTCATATTCGGTTTCTAAAGGCTCCAAAGTTTATTATTAAAAGGTTAAGGTGGGGATAGGTCGCAAAACACTCAACCAATAGAATATAGACAGGTTTGGGTACTTATATTAACCTTATCTTTAAGTATCAACTCTAAGTTAATTAGTTTCACTTTTACAATGTATCTTTGTATTTTTATATAATATGGTTAATAAACTTACTATATACATCCAAGCGACCCCCAAGTGGTCCATTAATGATGAACCTATCATGATATAAGTCTCTTGGCCGAACCTTATATTTTTAGGAATTTAATATCAATTAATAATATAATATTTGTTTTAAGAACTCTTTTATGTCAATTTTGACACTATTCAATAGTTGATTTTTGTGAAACTCATAACAGATTTATTACTTCGAACAAAGTCAATTAAATCAATCTTAATATATCATATTATCCTAGAAAATTAGTTTAATTCATTAAAAGTTTCATATTATATTTATTTGGATATTTATAATATCAATTATTTTAATTTTTCACTATTATAGTAATTACTGCATCATCATTGTGTCATAAATAAAATAAATTATTTAATGTCTAAAAATTATAAATAAAATATCATTATGTAGGAAATCTTTTTATATTTCTAATGAATATTTATAATCTAAAATCAACTTATATAACCCTATGTAACAATTACTTTGCTAAAAGATATATGCTTGTGTCATTTTTGTATTCATTTTGACTTAATTAAAATAAAGTGTCATTATCACTTACAAGTGGATCCATGGGGTCCCCAAATCGACCCAAAGATGCCCATGGTCGACCATGTATCAACCAATAGGGTTAAGACACGTTTTAGGGTAATTTAGTATTATTATAATATTATTTTTTAACCCTTATTTACCGGATTTACCCTTAACCATGGTAAATAAAATATTTACCGCAGTAATTATTCAAAATGTCTAAAAATAAAAGTTACCTATTTACACAATTTGAACATCCTGATTCCAAATATGGAATCCATTTTTTAAATTCAAAACACAGAAGTGGCAGAAATTAATTTAAAATTAATTCCCACTGTCAAAACAAAAAGCGTGTTTTTAAGAGATAATAACTATCAAAAGATTGACACTCGTTTATGTTCGGTTTAATTGTAAAATTATGTCCAATGACCAAAATTATATTAAATGGTAAAAATATATTCTAAATATACTTTAATACCACTCAAATTCATAATTTATCACTATTAATTATTTTGATTAAAAAAGTTGTTTTTAATTAAAACTTAGTAATTTTCACTATTCATCAAAATATGAAAGTTATCCGAAATGTACCAAAATTTCACCTTAGGCTAAATTCGATATTCCGAATCCAAAAATGAAGTCCATTTTCAAATATAAAATATATATAATTTCAAAAAGTAGGTATTACTATTCATAACGGCTAGTTTGATTAGTTATGGTGTGTTAGAACTCGAAGTTGCGTATAACACACGCAACTGTTTTATTCAAAGGAAAGCGTACCGTGTAAGCTTGGGATGTTTCATTTTAAATTTTTTTTGATGTCCCCATTTAGTCAAAAAGATTAAAATATTGTATTTAAAAAGGTTTCACTATTAAAAGTTGATAAAAGTGCAATACTGAAAATGAATCTGTTCTTGCATTATGACTAAGAAACTCATAATATAGATTCTAAAATTATAAGAATTATATAAAGTGAAAAATGTAGTTAATGCTATTCATGACCTCTTTTAATTCCTTTTTTTTAGTCATGGTGTGATTGAACTCGGTGTTGCGTGTAGTGCATGTTATTGAATTATTTTGAAGGAATAACACACTATGAAATCTTGGGGTGTTACATGAAGTGTGATCTCCTAATGCTAAAAGTTGATGTTGAATTTGTATAAATATATCCCATCCATTCCCAATATAGATTCAAAAATCACATAATGATGTAAGATAAGATATCATGGGAGGATCAGTCTTAAACATTAATCCGGTCTTATTTATATATTTTAAATGAAATAATATTAATATTCATTGTTCTCATAACTAACTCAACCTCTATATTTGTAGGTGGTGTTTGAATTGTTCTACTAATATTTGGATATATAAAAAAATTTATAGAACTCAAATAGGATATTATGTTCACTATTATTGAATGAATAACCATCATACCTATCACCACAACATTTTAGTATTAACCATTACATTAGTGATAGAATATACTTTTCTATGATTCCTTAGAGTATGTTATCATTGATTTACTCAGAAAAACCATTTCATGGGTAATTGGCTCGAATAATATGTTTGTTCTATACAATTGATACCTTATATTATATGCCGATTGTTGATCAGAAACATCCTTTCCACTTGCACATTAGTCAGATTCTTCAGATCACATTGGAAATGATTATCCAAATTCCCCAGTTATCCACATTTGGTGCATATCCCGATAAAATTTAGAAAATTCATAGGATGATTATTCCCAAACTATGGACAAGTGAGATGCTGGAGTTTCAAGCCTCCAGTGATGTTGTTATTGATCATCCTATGTTAGACTATATTTTCTAATTTTTATCTATGTTTCCATGATATCGAGGAAAGTCTAAAATGTTAATATCTACCACAAGGGAGCAATGGATAATCTTTTCATAGATTTCAATGTATGGAATCAGTATGGATTTTTCTAGAAATTGTTTTTACCACTAAATAGTATGTCCTTTTTATTTTGAGTGTTCCAGAAAAATAGAGATTTATCATATAATGTCATTATGTTCTCTTCATACGACCAGGGATACACATCTTCTGTTTTATACAGACTGAAGAACTCCATTATCATCATTAGATATATTTTTCATAGAATAAAATTAATGAAAAATATTTTGGTGAAGCCATTGTATTCCATGGAAGAAAACTTCACATAAGAAGTTGTGTTTTTGATCCATTTAGAAAAATGATTAGATACTCCATCAAAATGGTAGACCATAATCATAATATTCTCTTCATTGAATAATTGGAGAACAAATAATTCAATCTCAATGGGGTTATTCCATTGGCCCATAATGAGTGGATTCGATTATTCACTATTGATAATAGGTTATTATTTCATGATGGATTTCAACTTTAACATGGTCATTCTTCTATGGAGAAAATTCCCCATGATTCATGTTATTAATCTAAAATTGAGTATGTTAGGGTTTAACTCTCATGAACCCTTTATCTATCATTCTTAGGATGTTTATCATCTCATTAGATGAATCATATACTTTTCTATCTCATTTTTTCTAGGAACTATTCTCCCATTTCCATCCGTTAGCTAAAATGAAAAATAGAAATTAGCCGGTTGGAATCCTAATCTAATATGAATATAAAAAGTGTTTTATGAACATAAATGAAGAATCATAAAAATTAAATGTATGTTCTAACTTATGATTCACTATGATTCATTCTAGGATATCCATTGTAGTAGAATTTTTCCTTGGGTTATAACTAATATTTTCTAGACATAATCACCAAAACATAAAAAACACTATTTTGTGATAGCAACTATTGAAACCTGATCCTTTTACCCATATTATTTCACGATTTTGATTATAAATATCCATTAAATAAAAAATAAGGATCGAAAATCCATGTGTATTTGAAAAACTAGGTAAATAATAAGAAAACATGAAACTATAATAAAATGAAATATTATTAATAACCAAATGAGAAACTAACTCCCATTTACATATTATATATTATTAGGGTATCCTATGGAATACATTGGAAAATGGGATGAGTTATAAATAATGGTAAGGGAATAAATATGGAAGTGTAGCATCGAATATGATTTAGAAGGAATAACAAGATAATTTAAAAGGAATGGATCATGAATAATCATAGAGGGGAATATAAAATATATCATTGAATCATATCATCTTGAAAGTAATAAATTTTGGAAAAAAACATATCATGACATAAAAAAGAGTCGAGGATAAATTCCAAGGCTATATCACATGTTGGATATAGTACCAAAATGGATTAGGTTTACTCTTTATTATCATACATAATGCCTCCAAAACTAAAATATTTACCACTTAATTGTAATTCTATGTGGTCACACCCATCAATACATTTACATGTATATGGGTTCCACATAATTAAATCAAACATAAGGAATAAACATAATCATTACCCCTGGATAGAAATGGGTTTTGTTAACATGTATTTAGGATTATCTAAGGGATGTATCATAATTATATAGAAGAAATATGTGATTAAATTATTATTATACCTTCATAGAGGAAATATAAAAAAATATCATGAATAATTAAGTCCAATTTATTTGAATATATGAAAAATCATTTTTAGGTAAATTTATAAATGTGAAACATTACTGTAGGTTTAAGAAAAAAATCAAGAATTTTGAAAGAGTATGAAAGAATAATTGTTTCCAAAAATATGGAACAAAAGTAAAGTTTTTTTCATAACCAAATTTGTGATGTTGTATAATATTATTTTTATTTATTTATAGTTATATAATTTACTTTACAATGTATAAAAACCTAAGACGTTACCTTTAATTGAGTTTGCATATATTGTGGAATTTGGAAGGTGAATTTTATAATATTTAATTCCTAATTAAATAACGATTAATTGATCTATATATATTTGTTTGAAACATATATAGAAAATGAAAAATAATTATATATGAATAATGGAGACATAATTTTAAGAATTGAGAGACAATTAATTTCCCATATAAAATAAGTAGGTTTCGATATAACCCATATATCCGGACCAAATGAAATCTTCTCATACACCTTGTGTCTTGGATTATCAAATTATATTTTTAAATACTAAATTCATAACGTATTCATCATATATTCAATTTCTAAAGTTCATTTTGTCCATTTTAATAATTTTTAATGTTTAATTTCATTATTCTTGGAGCTTTAATTTCACTATTTCATGGTAACATATCCAGTGTATATATATTGACATTCTTTTAAAATGGTATTGGTAATATGGAAGTGATGCTATATGGTATTAATGAACATTTATATCATAAAATGGTCCCATAAATTATTTTTTATTCTATAATGGGGATGATTCTTTTTATAAAATTTTAATGAATAATATTTTGTTCATTTGTTTCATCTTTAATAAACTAGATTCAAATAGCCGAATGTTATATCAATGTATTTGTTCCAAAACATGAAATACGTTATAATATAAAAATTAAAATATTATTTATCTAGAATTATACTTTTAATATATTTCTTTCTAGCAGTAATAGAAAATGACACAATATACCCATTATAACGTTTAACTTCCATAATGTGAAAAATGGAATCTTTTCATTAAATTAAATGAGATGAGAAAAGGTGTAGATATAATATATTCAGTTTTCATTATAAAATTACATTATATACATGATACTATATTTCTTATGTTTTTATGGTTGAATATGGTGAGGAGAAGGTAGAAGATGACATAAAAGTAAGAGAAGTGGTTTGAGAAAGTCACCTCATGAAAATATCATCCTTGAAGGATACCTTTTAGAACTTGTCATTAGTATTTTCATGATTCCTGCAACACTAGAATGTGGAAAATCAATGTTGGAAGGTTTTTTGTACATAAAAAAAATTCATTTATTATAAGATATGAGGAGAAGGGGTGGTGAGGGTTGGTATTTATAATTCAATGATATGGTTTTTTTTACTATTACATTCACAAATTTATTATTTTTCTTAGGAGTAACAACATTGTTAATTATTTTAGCTATATAATGATACTAGTGGATTTTATTTTTAACTAATTTGTTCAATGATAATTACTGACTATAAATTTATTTTATTTGACATATATGGTTAAATACCAAAAATTTCTGAATTTACATATGAACTAAAAATAAACTATTTCAGAAATATCAAAAAAATTAACCCCAAACCATTTTTCTTACATGTTGATTTAAAAAATGGACAAAATTTTGTTATATTAATTCCCTATATATGACAATTTTTTTAATTAAAATCATCATTTATTGAAAGAAACAACATATATCAATATTGTAATGCATTTATGATGTTTTGAAATTTTATATATGATCCACCAAAATTATGTTATAATTATAAAAAAATTAATGTTAATTTTGGAATCTATATTATAAAAATATGGATTCTTTTAAATGATTATAATCAATATAAATTAAAAATAAAACATTTATGTTTTGACAAAATGAAAACACTTACTTAATTAATTTAAATTTATTTATTTACTAGCACCATGATATAAATATTTAATATTATAATTTTATAAGACAATTAAATATTATATTAAATTTTTACAATTTATAATACTATTCTAATAGTCAAGATGATATTCTAATGGCCGGGTTACTATTACAATGGTTAGATTTATAATGGTCATATGGGTTCCCTACATCGTATAATTAACTCTAATTCCATTCGGTCATCAATCACATATATTTTTTCATAATTATAAATTTAGATTCATCTTGAAAATTAATATTGTAGTGTCAAAAAAATGTTTTAGTTTAATATCTATGGTTCTGATATTGGACATTTCTGTGGACTAAGCAGATACAAATTATCAAATTCTTATTTTATATTTATTATATCTCTGTAATAATTGAAACACATATAGGTTTACATTATGGATAATGTATCATTCTTAATTGATGTATATAATGTATTTTTTTATTTATGTGAGGTATATATAATATATTACATGAAATAATGATAATATGGAAGTTTACATTGACAAAATTCAAGGTCACTACTTGTTCCCTATGCGATAAGGGATTACAAAACTGGATATTTAATCGATGAAAAAGATCAATAAATATTTGTTTCCAACAAACTATGGATGAAGAATGTAAATAATTAAAAATCATATCATATCTCTATGTTTATAAAGGCTTTGAAAATAAAATACAACATGGGAAACTACTCGTGATAGGTCTCTAATTGGCACATCTATAAAGTATGGGATACATTCAAAGGATATTAGTTGAAAAAAATAAATGACTTGAACATAGGGACACATGATTGTTGACTCCATATTGATGCATATCTATTTCATTCAATGAACATATCATGGAAAACAATGTTACTCTACATGACATGTGTAATGGGTCGCACAGTGTGTGTTTAAACCTAAACAATTGCCCATGTCCTCCTCTAAACATGTCTTTCCCAACCATGTACCTGTACAATGTATATATATCAGGTAACAAGGAATTTATACTCACCTATTTTCATTATAATGGGTTATCAACCCATGGACCGGAAAACAATGTTCTACTTTATGATTTTTCCTAAGGGGTCAGAGAATGACTTATTTCTCGAACTACTGGGCATGTGACATTGTGACACAACTAATAATCTTGAGTATTGTCCAACAGTGGGTGGGCCTAGCGACACACCATATAATATTATATTTGAGATGAAACATTATACATTATTAGGGATCACAATACATGTAATGTGTTTCCCCCAAATATACCATGTGTAGTCATTTTTTATACACATTGAATACTAGATTCACATTGATTCTGGATAAATAATTCTTGTCACTACCTTTTTCCATTAACAATCCTAAAAATTATTAATATAAAGGATATAATCATCAAAATTCATATCTCATTATATGCTTTAATAATATAGAAACTCATGAGCACATGTGTAGCATCTCTCATATCTCCTTTCATTGTTCAGAAGCTTAATTCTTGAATCCATCATCTTCATTTGACCATATGTCTCGAACCATCTATAAGAAAAGGATAAAACCTTATTCTCACAACATCCATGAATATCACCGATGTATCGTGCTAAAATCAGTCATAGTAATATCTAATATACATCCCCATTCTATAATAATGGGGAACATGATGAATGTTGGTTTCAAAAGAAAATAAATATTTTAAAACTATCATTATATAATTATATCCCATCCAATTCCAAAAATTATTGATACTATATTTGTAAAATGTTGGTAGAACCAAAATAAAACATTTGGGGGAAGAATTCCAAAAACTCATGGCTCACTAAATGAGAAAAGTCCATTGGGAAGAAACAATATATGAAATCAATGATTGAAAATTTATTCAGATAATAGAAATTGAAAAAACAATTATCCCTAAGTATATAATATTGGTACCATTTACGATCAATGAATCCTCTAGTGAAGAAGAAAAACATTATGTTGAGTTCATCATTCATCTCACAATTCTCATCAATCATATTCTCTGATCCAAGTTCATGATTCATTAATGTTGAAATATTTTTCTTCATCATAGTACTCTCTAATAACCCCTGGAAATGAAAATTCAAATAATTAATAAAAATGTATTTATATTGAGATAATTTGGTTTTAGGCCAATTTGATAAATCATTAAATAAAATAATAATTTTACTTAATTCACCTTCCAATGGCTACCTTAAACAGGATTCCTATCATAGTCAAACATTGTACCACAAGTTATCTAAAAACCATGTTTGAGAAATAACAATAGTATCATATTTATCATATGGGGCCTTAGATATATGGAAATAAATTTATTCTTAAAATATTCATGTTCACATTTTGATATAAATATTTATTGGAATATATTATTTTTGGATCATACGACACCAAAAAGAAATTGCGGACTTTGAGAAGAAATAATGATATATATATATATATATATATATATTCAACGAATAATGATACAAAAAATTATATGTAAACATATAATAATTATTAATATTTATAGAGATAATATAAAATCTTATTTCCTTGTAAAATAACATTTTTGAGAACCCACATTCTCATCACGTCTGCGGGATTAGTTTTAAATTTAAATTTTCCACTTATATGGACTGGATTTTTCAAAATTAAATAAATATTTCTAATTATAATATTTTATATTATCTAACATAATAAAAATAAATTTTTACCATAATTAATTAGTATAACAGTAGGAATAAATTATGGAGGTTAAGGAAAAAACATGTCTACAGATTTGTTAAACTAAAAACATAAGAGTAAAAATAGAATTAAAACATTTCCAAAAAAATATTTTTAAGATATTTTTAGAAAATATAATGATTTTTCCCTAAATTTGTTCATTTTTTATCCTTTTTTTTCAATATGATAAATTTGGATAAAAATTCATCTTTTAAAAAATTACAAGTGTCCAACTCACCTAACTTGTAGAAGGTCTCCATATCTTTTCTCCATTTCAAAGATAAAAATAATTTTTTCATGCATGAAAATATAAATTATCAAAAAAATCAAATCCTCATCGTATATTTCATTTTTTTCCTAAATAAATTCGAGTAAAACTTTAGGTTGAATAAAAAAGTGGTCTTCCTAGAAGTGGTAAAATTTATAAATATATGTCTATTTTTTTATTTCTTTTTCCACCAACATATAATAATCTTCATCTATGATAATAAGATAAAAACAATATTTAAAAAATAATTAAATATTATGATACAAACTATTACACCCCAAGCATCCACGGTACGTTTCTCTTGGAATAATTCAATAGCGTGTATGGTATGCAACTTGGAGTTTTACACAGCAAGACCAATCAAACTAATCGTTATGAATAGTAATACCCACTTTTAGAAATTTTAGTAATTTTATTTTTCAAAATATAACATCATTTTAAGATTATGAATATCAATATTAACTTATTGTGAATTTTTTTCATTTTTTTGAAAACAATCATTTTAATTAATAGTAAAAAACTTTGTGTTATTCTTAAAAACAAAATTTTTATTTAAATTATTAGTAATTTATTTGAATTTATTTTAGGTAAAAAAGATACATAACATTTATATATGTACAATGTTATTAATCTAATTCATTTTAATATATGATTATATATATAAAATTTTATTGAACTTTTAACATATTTTACCGACCTTTTGGCACACTTGCAAATTTGCATAATACGTAATTTTAAAACTTCGGTGAATTAAATTTCAAAAATATGAGAGTCATTTTTGACATTATTATGTAAAATGTCGTTCTATAGGACGATTTTTTTGGTGAATATTATCATAGGAATTTATTTTCCATGGTTAAAATTAAATACATTAATTAAAGTTAAAATTGATATTATAATTACCCTAACACATGTCCTAATTATATTGTAGAAGTGTATGTCAACCAAAAAAATCATTATGAATATAATATGAATCTTTTGGTCCACTTGGATTATATTAGGACAATTATTATTATTTTGTTTAAAGAAGAGATAAAAGTGCTCAATTCAAATTTTAATATCTAAATAATTTTTAATATATGGTAATAGATAAGATAAATTCGACTATAAGTAATCATTAGAAAACTAATAATATTTCCTCCATATTTGAATTTTATTTATATTATTTAGACATGAAATAATTAACTTTATGTATGACAAAATTATGATGAAGTAATTACATTATTATTGAATGATTAAAATAATGGATATTATAAATATTCCAATAATTGTAAATTGAGACTTTTTATGTATTCCACGAATTTTATATTTCAATATGACATGTTAGGGTTGATTGAATAAATTTTTTTCTAAATTATAATGTTGTTATGACCTTCAGAAAAACAAAATACTATATAGTCTAAAAATTTACATAATTGAGTTTTTAAAACAAATACAATATTATTAATCGATATAATATTAATAAATTTTTTGGACAGGCCATGTAACACCCCAGGTAAATAAAGAATAATAAATTTTCATTTTTATTAATATTTATAAATTAAATATTAATTTTACTTTAAAGGGGTTTCTATGTTCGATAGCGTACCTGATTCGTAACAATGAGTTTCTTTAAAATCATACGTTGCACACTAGTAATAAAATAATATTATTTTAAATGGTAGTTAACACATAGCCGTTGTATTGGAGGGAATAGATATAAATAACTAAAATATGATTATATATGTTTTTTAAATGTTTTTACATTTATCCAATAAAAGATAAAGGCTTAAAATACGGAAAGAATTCAATTTTAGGCATATATAACTAATTTTCACTAAAGGTTCACTTATCGCCTTTTGATGGCGAACCGTCATTAAATATATTTTTGGTCACTTTTATACATTCTATTGGACCAAATAAAACTTTTCTTTATAATCGGGACATCAAAATTCACTTTGTGTAAATTTTTGGTATTTTTCCGATAAAGTTCATTTTTTAATGAATAGTGAAAAATGTTGTATTTTAATTCAAAAACTCTTTTTAATATAATTTATTTATATGATTATATTATCTTTTGATTCGGTTTTAGAGTTTAATTAGAATATATTTATACCATTTAATCCAATAGTGGTCACTGGAATTAATTTCACTTGGAAATTGGACTTAAACTAGTGTCAATCTTTTGATACTTATTGTTTCATAAAAACACGCTATTTGCTATGATAGCAGGAATTAATTATTAAATTAATTAATGAAACTTATATGTTTTGAATTTTGTAAAATAGACTTCATTTTGGAATTCGGAATATCTAATATAGCTTAGGGGGAATTTTTGGTATTTTTCTGAAAAACTTCAATTTTGATGAATAGTGAAACCACTAAGTGGTACTTAAAAAACTGATTGTTCGTTTAAATGAAATTTTACCACCTTTGTGTTTTGAATTTAAAAAATCCTATATACATGGTTGTCATTAGGAAGTAAAATGTGGATCAATGGGATTAAAATAATTTTTTGGCGAATAGTAACTTTTAGGTTTATTAATCGCGATTAGAGGTAATTAGTGTAATTTAAGGTAAAAATAATGTTTTAATAATATGAAATGACCTAGACACATGTCCTACCATTATTTTATATGTCATTTCCAACCAATAAAATCCATGGTTCAACTTTGGGACTCCATGGAGCCACTTTGGAAGGAAAATAACATTAATATCTTTTTATTTAATGTTAAAATTAAAAATGACACAAACATGAGTTTTTTTACTAAAACAGTTTTTAAATGGGGTAATAAAAGTCATATTATTGAGTATAAATATTAAATATAAAGCTAAAAATATTTCTTACAACATGATAGTTTTTTCATAATTTTTATACATTAAACAAATAAAATTATTTATGACATCATAATGATGCAGTGATTACCTCATTAATAATGGAATTAAATAAAATGAAAAGATAATGTAAAATCCATGACCTACACATGTCCAAAACCTATTTTATAGGTGATTTCGAACCCTTATCACCTTATCCTTGAATTATATGAATGTCGGACCTTTTAAATCCGAAAGTCATTTTAAAATAAAGTAACATTTCTTTACTTTCCCTGAGTGCCCCTCCTCTCCTCTTATAAAAGGCCCCCCAACTCTACCTCCTTACCCACAACTCTAAAGACTTTGGATCGGCCAACCCCTACCCATTTTGTCTCTAGACATCCATCTCTTACTCCTAGAATCCTCAATTCGGGAAGAAGTCTTCCGAAGGAAGCCTTTCAGCTCAAATCCACATGAGTTACCCGATTTAAAGGTAGTGTCATCTCTTGTGTTCTTATGTTTTATTTTGATTCTCCAACCCCATAAACTCTTTTTATTCCTTTATTTTGTAACAACTCCAGTATCTTCAATATACTAGGATGTTGTTATAATAAGGATTCGAGCTACACATACACACACCTTCATCTAATGGTTAAAGAACATACTGTCTCTGTGGATGGTGAATTTCTGCCTCATGAAACGATGATTGTTCAACACTCATATAACACCTTCAAAGGTGGCCATTAAGATTTCACTATATTTATATATGATATATAATATGTTTATGTTTTCCTTAAGCTTCTGTATTTTTCATTTGTGGCATACCATTATGGCTTCCATTATGGGTATACGCTATATCTTCATTTTAGAAAGTGCGGACTACCGCCCCCTCAAAGTGATTTGATTCGTTAATGCCATATGTGGGACGTATAAAGGATGGATTTAAAGTTATTATATAATATGTTATACTGGAATTATAATATACCTTTATATCATTATTATTTCTTTCCATTAAAGTATGACATAGAAATGAAAGTAGTGTTCATGCGTACGTATGGCTTACCGTCTCCATGAACGGTGCATTTCATTTCTTATCCCCAAATGTAATGTACTATTATATGTACATATATATAATGGATATATATGATCTATGTTACATCTAAATTATGAATATAATTTTGGAATTAAAATATACATACCAATCATTTAGTTTTAATTCCATTAATATGACATAGAAATGAAAGTAGCATTCATGCGTACGTACGACTTACCGTCTCCATGAACGGTGCATTTCATTTCTTACCTATAAATGATTATGTAATATTATAATTACATGTATATTCTCGATATATATGATAAATATGATATCCAAATCATGAATATCATTCTGGATATAATGAACCTTTGACCACACGAACAACATGTAATTGTAAGAAGTCCACTTTCGACTTAAGAACCAAATATCGACAAAACAAACATTATTCACTTGAATGATTACATAATGTTTATAACATGTAAATAAGTGATATAAAAGGAATAATGAACTTGAAAAAGGTTCTTAAGAAAGTATAAATTAACTCAAGTTTATTATTCAGGACGTTAAAGAACGATCGAGCCACGTCGGACCCGAGGTAAGGGAACTTCTTTACCCAATTTTTGTTCTTTGGGTTAATCTCATACTTTCAAATTATGTCATGATATTATTCTGTCCAATATTGTATTTGTAATTTCTTTATGTGTACTTATAGTAAATACACATAATAGATCTATTTTATTTATGAAAATGATCTTTGTAAGGGACTTCGTCTCAATCTCCTTTCCTTGAGGCATATGTCATTTTATACACAACTTTCTTTTATACGGTGTATAAAACCCTTTGACTTTTACTTTTATACAAAAGGAATATCTTTCTACGAAGTATTTTACTAAACAACAAAAAGGAATGTTTCTTTTAACGTATGCAGGTGACAGCGACCTTTTCCAACACTGCGAGTATTATTTGGTCTTTGGCTTCCTAAACAAGACGTAATGTTTTTTTTAAAATGAAATAAATACCACATACTCTTTTATGTATTTTGGTATTGAAAATGGTTTTTATAATGGATGTTTATGTCAATATATTTATGTGATATATTTTGATCAATGTGTGGGAATGTTTTCTTTCCATTATATTTGTTCTATGTCTTATGATTTTATGATGGTACATGGATATTTGACGGGTGGTTACATGATAAACCATATGACGGGTGGTGCCGTGAATACCAGGATGGGTGGTTACGTTATAACCTCCAATGCATTGGGTATGGAAGTCGGTCGTATGGCTATTCCATTAAGTGATATGTGTGGAAGTCGACCGTATGGTTATTCCATTTTAGTAGGTTTATGTCCCAAGTTACCTTTATATGTTATGTGATCTTTATATGGGTTTTATAGTAATCTTTTGGTTACAAAAGGGTATGTAATAATATTTTATTCAGTGAAGAGTTTTTACTACTTCATAAAGGTGAAAAGTATTACTTTGATAAATTATACATGGTTTACTTGTTGTTTTGATAAACTAATAGTTTTCATTCTTTGTGTATCCCTTACTGATCTTTTTATGCTCACCCCAAGTTTTTTTGAAATGCTTTTCACAGGGCTTAATATGGAATAGGGTCAAGGATGGGATCATGGGAAAGTCACTCTATATAAAACAATGAACTAGACATGTTTCTTTTTAAGATTTTTTATTTATATGGAATCTTATTAGAAGTGTCTTCTTTGTAATATTTTGAGATGTAATAGTTATGTTCTAATTCTCTAAAACTCTAAACCTGAAAGGATCCTCAATGTGAATTATTCAATTAATTCAATATTAATTAAGGTTTAAGGCAAGGGCCTTATAGTTGGTATCAAAGGTCGGTTTAGACAACTTTAGGAGTTAGAAAAGATTTAAATTATAAATTAATTTATGGTATGATTGAAATGATATAGCATTTACGGATTACCATGTTGCTCTTCCTAATATATTTATTTGTTAAGAATGGTTTTTCATAGAGGAAATAGAATAGATTTTCTGGGAAGGCATATTGAGGGAAATGACCTTTCAAATCAGTATCCTGAGATGGTCAGAATAAGAACTAAACATTTTGTTGCAGTGATGGCTTAGTTGACTCAGGTGAAAATTGTTGGTTGTTTTTATTGATGATATTTTGGTGTTTTCTAAAAGTAATAGGATCATTAAAGTCATCTAAGGGTTATCTTGGAATCCTTAAAATAAAAGTAACGGTATGGAAGGTTCAGCAAGTGTGAGTTTTGGTTACAAAAAAATTCTTTCCTGGGTCACATTGTTTCAAAAAAATGGCATAACTGTTGATCCTACTAAAACAAAAGTTGTTAAAGAATGTCCAAGACCCACAAATTTAACTGAGATCCGTAGTTTCCTTGGTTCGGCAGGTTACTACCTAAGGTTTGTTGAAAAATTTTCATGATTATCTAGTCCAATGACTAAGCTAACTCGGAAGGGTGTTAAGTTTATCTGGACAAAAGAATGTGATGATTGTTTTCAGGAGTTGAAAAAAAGATTGGTGAATGCTCCAGTTTTGGCACTTCCTTCCAGGAATGGTGATTTTGTTATCTATAGTGATGCATCATTGAAAGGATTTTGTTGTGTCCTTATGCAAAATGATCAGGTAATTTCTTATCCATCACGTCAATTGAAAGCTCATGAGGTAAATTACCCTACACATGATTTTGAATTAGCTCCTTTTGTTTTTTCTTTAAAAATTTGGAGGCATCATTTTTATGAAGTAAAGTGTGAAATATATACTGATCCCAAAAGTTTAAAGTATATATTCACTCATAAATAATTGAACATGAGACAGAGGAGATGGCTGTAAAGTAATCAATGATTATAATTGTACAATTATTTACCATCCGAGAAAATAAAATAAAGTGGCTGATGCTTTGGGTCGAAAAAGTAATGCTTCATTAACCATGCTGCGATTGGAACGAGATCCTTTGGTTTTTGATTTGATGAACTTTGGAATGGAAGTTGTTTGCGCAGGAAGTCCTTCTATTTTGTTTTAGGTATCAGTGATATATTCTCTATCAGACAGGATTAAGAAAGCACAAAAGTAAGATAGTGAGTTTTAGAAAAAGGTAGAGCTAGTCCAGAAAGGTAAGTTTCTTGGATTCAACAATGATAATGATTTTGTTTTGATATTTGGGAAGAGATTGTGTGTTCCTTGTGATTCACAGTTGAAGAGAGATTTGTTATGTGAATCTCATAGTTCTTCGTTTTCAGTTCGTCCTGGCTATACAAAAATGTATAGAGATCTTCGGGAGTATTACTGGTGGGACGGAATTAAAAGAGGCATTGCTGATTTTACTGTGAAGTTTTTGACTTGTCAACAGGTTAAAGAAGAGTGATAGTTACCGAAAGGGATGCTTTATCCTTTACCAGTTCCATAGTGGAAATGGGAAAATATATCCATGGACTTTGTTGTGGGATTACCGAAGACATCTTGAGGTAATAATGAAATCAGGGTTATTGTTGATCGCTTGAGTAAATCTGCTCATTTCCTTACAATTCGAGATACTTTTTCCCTAGATCAACTTTCACGTTTGTATCTTAAAGAGATAGTTAGGTTACCTGGAGTACCTCTCTCCATTGTTTATGATCGTGATCCCAGGTTTACTTCTAACTTTTGGAAAGGCCTTCAGAAGTCATTGGGTACTGAATTAAATTTTAGTACAGCTTTTCATCCTCAATCAGATGGGCAGTCAGAACGAATAATTCAGACCTTGGAGGATATGCTACGAGTTTGTTCGATGGATTATTAGGGAAGTTGGGACCAACATCTTTCATTGGTTGAGTTTTTTTATAATAACAGTATTCATTCCAGTATACAGATGGCACCATTTGAGCCATTATATGGGAAGTGGTGTCGAACTCCAGCTTTTTGGGATGAAGTCGGTGAAAGGAAGGTGATGGGACAAGAATTGGTAGAAGAGATGGCAGAAATAGTTCAGTTGATTCAGAAACACATGAGAACAGCTCAGAGAAGAAAAAAAGTTATGTGGACAACCGGAGGAAGGATCTATCTTTTGAGGTAGGTGATCATGTTTTTCTCAAGGTTTCTCCATGGAAAAGTGTGATGCGATTTGGTAAGAAAGGAAAGCTGAGTCCAAGGTTCATTGGACCATATGAAATTCTGGAGAGAGTTGGATCGGTTGCATACAGAGTGGCATTACCTCCTAGTTTATCTCAGGTACATAATGTTTTTCATTTTTCGACATTGAGAAAGTATATGCCAGATCCATCTCATGTGTTGAGCCCAGAGGTAGTTCATTTGGAAGAGAATCTCTATTATGAAGAACAGCCAGTCCAAATTCCTGACTGAATAGAGCAAGTGTTGCAAAATAAGGTAATTCACCAGGTAAAGGTTTTGTGGAAAAATCATATGGTTGAAGAGGCACCGTGGGAATCTGAAAATGCTATGAGGGATAAATACCCCCACTTATTTTGATAAGTGAATAAAATTGTGAGGACGCAATTCCCAAAAGGGGGGAAGGATGTAACACCCCAGGTAAATAAAGAATAATGCATTTTCATTTTTATTAATATTTATAAATTAAATAATAATTTTACTTTAAAGGGGTTTTTATGTTCGATAGCATACCTGATACGCAACAATGAGTTTCCTTAAAATCTTACGTTGCACACTAGTAATAAAATAATATTATTTTAAATGGTAGTTAACACATAGCCATTGTATTGGAGGGAATGGATAGAAATAACTAAAATATTATTATATATGTTTTTTAAATGTTTTTACATTTATCCAATAAAAGATAAAGGCTTAAAATATGGAAAGAATTAAATTTTAGGCATATATACCCTAATTTTCACTAAAGGTTTACTTATCGCCTTTTGATGGTGAAACGTCATTAAATATAGTTTTGGTCACTTTTATACATTATATTGGACCAAATAAAACTCTTCTTTAGAATCGGGACATCAAAATTTACATTGTGTAAATTTTTGGTATTTTTCCGATAAAGTTCATTTTTTAATGAATAGTGAAAAATGTTGTATTTTAATTCAAAACCTCTTTTTAATCTAATTTATTTATATGATTAGATTATATTTTGAGTTGGTTTTAGAGTTTAATTAGAATATTTTTGTACCATTTAATCCAATAGTAGTCACTGGAATTAATTTCACATGGAAATTGGACTTAAACTAGTGTCAATCTTTTGATACTTATTGTTTCATAAAAACACGCTATTTGCTCTGACCGCAGGAATTAATTAATGAAACTTATATTTTTTGAATTTTGTAAAATAGAATTCATTTTTGAATTCATAATATCAAATATATCTTAGGGTGAAGTTTTGGTATTTTTTCGAAAAATATCAATTTTTAATGAATTGTGAAACCACTAAGTTGTACTTAAACAACTGATTTTTCATTTAAATGAAATTTTTTCACCTTTTTGTTTTGAATTTCAAAAATCCAACATACATTGTTGTCATTAGGAAGTAAAATGTGGTTCAATGGGATTAAAATAATTGTTTTGCTGAATAGTAACTTTTAGGTTTATTAATCGCGATTAGAGGTAATTAGTGTAATTTAAGGTCAAAATAATGTTTTAATAATATTAAATGACATAGAAACATGTCCTACTCTTATTGGATATGTCATGGCCGACCACAAAAATCCATGGGTCAACTTGGGGACCCCATGGAGCCACTTTGGATGGAAAATAACATTAATATATTTTTATTTAATGTTAAAATTAAAAATGTCACAAACATGAGTTGTTTTACTAAAAAAATTTAAATGGGGTTATACAAGTCATATTTTTGACTATAAATATTAATTAGAAATATAAAAAGATTTCTTACATCATGATATTTGTTTTATAATTTTTAGACATTAAATAAATAAAATTATTTATGACATCATAATGATGCAGCGATTACATCATTAATAAAGGATTTAAATAAAATGAAACGATAATGTAAAATCTATGACCTACACATGTCCAAAACTTATTGTATGGGTGGATTTCGAACCCTAATCACCTTGGCCTTTAAATATATCAATTTGAGGCCTTTTAAATCCCAAACCCATTTTAAAATAAAGTAACATTTCTTTAATTTCCAAGAGTGCCCCTCCTCTCCTCTTATAAAAGGGCCCCACCTCTACCTCCTTACCCACACCTCTCAAGACTTTGTCTCGGCCAACCCCTGCCCATTTTGACTCTAAACATCCCTCTCTTACTCCTATAATCCTCACTTTGGGATGAAGTCTTCCCAAGGATTCCTTTGAGCTCAAATCAAAAGGAGTTACCCGATTTAAAGGTAGTGTCATCTCTTGTGTTCTTATGTTTTATTTTTCTTCTCCAACCCCCTAAACTATTTTTATTCCTTTATTTTGTAACAACTACAGTATCTTATATATAATAGGATGTTTTTATAATAAGTATTATAGCTACACATACACACACCTTCATCTAATGGTTAATGTACATACTGTTTCTGTGGATGGCGAATTTCTGCCTCACGAAACGATGATTGTTCAACACTCATATAACACCTTAAAAGGTGGACATTATGATGTAACTATATTTATATATGATATATAATATGTTTATGTTTTACTTAAGATTCTGTATTTTTCATTTTTGGTATACCTTTATGGCTTCCATTATGGGTATACGCGATATCTTCATTTTAGGAAGTGCGGACTACCGCCCCCTCAAAGTGATTTGATTCGTTAATGCCATATGTGGAATGTATAAAGGATGGATTTAAAGTTATTATATATTATTTTATACTGGAATTATAATATACCTTTATATTATTATTATTTATTTCCATTAATATATGAGATAGAAATGAAAGTAGCGTTCATGCGTACGTACGGCTTACCGTCTCTATGAACGGTGCATTTCATTTCTTATCCCCAAATGTAATGTACTATTATAAGTACATATATATAACGGATATATATGATCTATGTTACATATAAATGATGAATAAAATTCTGGAATTAAAATATACTTACCTCTCATTTAGTTTTAATTCTATTAATATGACATAGAAATGAAAGTAGCTTTTATGCGTACGTACGGCTTACCGTCTCCATGAACGGTGCATTTAATTTCTTACCTATAAATGATTATGTAATATTATAATTACATGTATATGCTGGATATATATAATATATATGATATCCAAATCTTGAATATAATTCTGGATATAATGAACCTTTGACCACACGAACAACATGTAATTGTAAGAAGTCCACCTTCGACTTAAGAACCAAATATCAACAAAACAAACACTCTTAACATAAATGATTACATAATGTTAATAACATGTAAATAAGTTATATAAAAGGAATAATGAACTTGAATAGGTTCTTAAGCATGTATAAATTAACTGAAGTTTATTATTCAGGACGTTAAAGAACGATCGTGTCAAGTCGGACCTGAGGTAAGGGAACTTCTTAACCCAATTTTCGTTCTTTGGGTTAATCTCATAATTTCAAATTATGTCATGATATTATTATGTTATATCTTGTATTTGTACTTTATTTATGTGTACTTATAGTAAATACACATAATTTATCTATTTTATTTTAAAAAATTATCCTTGTGAGGGACTTCGTCTCAATCACCTCTCATTGAGGCATATTTCGTTTTATACACAACTTTCTTTTATACAGTGTATAAACCCCTTTGACTTTTACTTTTATACAGAAGGAATCTTTTTCTACGAAGAATTTTACTAAATGACAAAAAGGAATGTTTCTTTTAACGTACGCAGGTGACGACGACCTTTTCCGCCGCCGCGGGTATTATTTGGTCTTTGGCTTCCTCAATAAGATGTAATGTTTTTTAAAAATGAAATAAATACCATATAATATTTTATGTATTTTGGTATTGAAAATGGTTTTTATGATGGATTTGTTAAGTCAATATATTTATGTGATATACTGTGATCAAAGTGTGGGAATGTTTTCTTTCCATTATATTTTTTCTATGTCTTATGATTTTATAATGGTACTTGGACATTTGACGGGTGGTTATGTGATAAACCATATGACGGGTGGTGCTGTGAACACTAGGACGGGTGGTTACGTTATAACCTACAATGCATTGGGTATGGAAGTCGGCCGTATGGCTCTTCCATTAAGTGATATGTGTGGAAGTCGACCGTATGGTTATTCCATTTAAGTATGTTTATGTCCCAAGTTACCTTTATATGTTATGTGATCTTTATATGGGTTTTATGGTAATCTTTTGGTTACAAAAGGTTATGTAATGATCTTTTATTCAGTGAAGAGTTTCTAATACTTCATAAAGGTGAAATGTATTACTTTGATAAAGTATATATGGTTTACTTTTTTTAACAAACTAATAGTTTTCATTATTTGTGTATCCCATACTGAGCTTTTGATGCTCACCCCATGTTTTTTTGAAATTTTTTTCACAGGACTTAATGTGGAATAGGGTCAAGCATGGGATCAAGGGAAAGTAACTCTATATAAAACATGGAACTAGACATGCTTATTTTTAAGAGTTTTTTATTCTATGGAAACTTAGTAGAAGTTTCTACTTTGTAATCTTTTGAGATATAATAGTGATGTTCTAATTATCTAAAACTCTAAACCTGAAAAGATCCTCAATGTGAATTATTCATTTAATTCAATATTAATTAAGGTTTAAGGTCGGGGACTTATAGGACAAATGAATTATATAAGGTTGCATATATAAATAATGAACCAATTTTGGTTCTCTTTTATTTTTATAGTAATTTTATTAACCATTTATTATAATAATACTTTAATATAATGTAAATGTTAAACTATTTAACATAGAGTATAATCTAAAATATAAGGTTAATATGGTGACCTAAACCATTGTAAAACCTATTGGTTGAGAATTTTGCAACCCTGACCCACCTTATCCACGAAATAAATCATTCTGTATTCATTATAAAATTAATATGATTGTATAATAACATAATATATCCAGATTTTTCTATAGTGACAGTCACCTCTCTTTTAAAAGGGTATTTCCCCTTATCTCAAAATCACATCGCCAAATCCATTTGGCTCAGACAACCCCTTCCCAAATATCCTCCCAACTACCCTCACATCATCTTAGATACCTTACATTGTTCATAAATCCATCCTACATATCCCTTTCGATCATATAAAAAATTAGCACCTGAAGAAGAGGTAATAATTTCATCTCCTCTTTCAATGTTCTTTTCTTCATCCACATCCTCTTTATTGGGTTCATCCATTCCAAAATAGTAACTCTGGTACCTTCTACATAATTTGATGTTATTATACATATGGTACAACTATATTCATTACTCTATCCATCTTGTGAATGAAAATGTCACAATACTTGCGTATGTACAGTTTACCGTCTCCACATCGTGGTGTAGTAAGTTATTCAACACTTCATCATTTGGATGGTTATAATATTGAGTATAATTGATGAAAATAAAAAATGTAACATGTTAATGACGCTTTATATATAATAAAACATCTAATTAAAGACGATTTAACTATTAATAGAATTATAGTGTCGCTCGTGCGTACGTACTGATTATCGTGTCCACGAACTGGATGAGATTCATTCCACATCAAAATAATTCAAGAATAATTTCCATTTTATGATTAAAACTAATTTTTAGAAACATATTATCATTTTTAATTTTATTCAAATACATCCTATAAATAATAAACTTGATTTATATAACAAAACTTATAAATGAAAACTGATCGGTTAGAACCCGAAACAATGATTCTACTAAAATATTATTAACAAAGAAATATTAGATGATCATATCTCATATCATATTAAAGTATACGGTTCATGTAAAATTTTATAACAATGATTTAACTACTATAAAAGAGTTTAACATACCCTCAATCAGTAAAAATTACGTGGTAAGAGTTAATTATACAATCTCTTCATTATCTGAGGTTGTTTATACGTGAGTATCTATGGGGACCTCTTTATCATCTACATTCGTGTTTTATAAAAATGTATAGAAAAAAAATTAAATATTTCATAGACTGTGTGTTAATTTCATTTATACCTTTTTGGATTTTTATAAAATATTTATAATGTAATCTTACCGTCATTTTCCAGACAAGGCCGTTTACGACCTTTTCGACAAAATTAAGGAAAGAATGATTTTTTAACTAATACGGAGGGTGGGGATACTTTCTATCATTATAACACCATTGAAGCTTTCCTTGAAACAATATAATAGTATATTCCAAATATATTTTTTCTTTTATAATTAAATGACATTTAATTATTTTCAAAATAGAAATAGATATTTCTCTCAAACAGTTTTGATTTCATCTATGTCAACATCCTTTAATGGTTTTTACCCTTGTTTGAAGTTGATTTATTTTGATAAAATATTCCTTATTGTATTGAAGGTTTTTTGATATGTTTGCCTTTGTATTTTTTATTTACATACCATTCGTGGTTTATTGTTAAAGTATTAATATTTCATATGATAGTTTTAATATGACTGTTTAAGTTATTTTAAAACCATTTCATATGAGGAATGTGTTGGACTTAGTAAGTGGTTGGTTGATCCTGTAATAACTCATTGATGATTCAGTAGGTGTAATGAGACAAAATAGTGTCTTGGAACATGTCTTTGAAAAAAATCATATTTTTAGTATTGTCATGAGGCCTTGACAATGTGGTTATGATGTCCGACATTATGGATTCCAACGTAATGAAATTCGAAATTTATATTACATGTGATTATTGGACTTTTAGAATATCTATTTGAATGATTAAATGGAATTACATGATTTATCATTTCCATATTATGCTAAATGGTATGCTTAAAAGGCTTTTGAGTTAGTGTTATACATTTCCATAAATGTTTAAGCATATTTATGAAAGATTCCACTATATTGGTACTGTTATTGAGAATATGAGAACACCCCTTTCTATGTTTACTTTTTTCAAGGATGTGAAAAATTATATTATGAAAAGCATGCAGGGATTGTCTAACAGATATTAATGTGTTAAAAGAAGACACAATGTTGTTGTTTTCCATTTCATAATATAATGTAGAACTTATATTTGTATCTAGTGCATCTAACGATACAAAATTGATGGTAATTTGGGATTTGATCCCTTGTGATCATGCTGATGTTATGAAATAATGAATAGAATCTAGGCAACTAGGGTCGAGGCATTACATTTGGTATCAAAGGATGTTCAGTACAATCCTTGGATGCTATATTTAGAAAAACTCTGATTATATAATAGTACCAAAGGTAGACTTTGAGGATTAGATTAGAATTACTTCATAAAATTTTGGTAATATAGTGATATTGTGTATTTTCCAAAAAACACATAAAGGATTGGATATGAGTAGGTAACGGTGGCTCACAAATAGATGTACCTATGAGTGAAAACTCTGATAAGGAGATTTGGGAATGACCCGAGGTATCCTGGTACATGGCCAAGAGCCTTTCTGCACTCATGGTTATAAAACTCTGGGGGGTGGATATGATAATTATCTTTTTTTTAAAACGCAGTATAATTTTGTTTGTCTAAATACTTCCTCACATAAAACATTTCATTATGATTATGGATAATATTCATAAAATGATTAATTAATGTTATTTATTTTAGTAGTTGGTAATTATGTATCGTGATTCATAAACTAATCTATTGTATTACATTGTTTTGAAATGACTCATAGTGGAAGTAATTGAGACCTAATCATCACACGTAATCCATGTAGGGATTTACCTCCTACTCATTATAATTACCATGGAGCTGGTGATGGAACCGATGTTGAACAACTTATAACCATATAAAGACAAATCACTCAATATATGAATAATAACCTTACCCATATGGAGCTCCCTGATCCACAATGAGGAGATTCAATTTTAGACCACTTCATGACTCAAAAACCACCCACAATAAATGGGACTAAAAATCCATATGTAGCTATGTAATGGATAAGATCCTTAGAGAAAATATTTCATGCATTGGGGAGAAGCAAAAGGGATAAAGTTGTCATGGAAGTTTATCACCTCATGGGAGATACAGGACAATGGTGTCCAATAATTAATAACACATAGGAGGATAAAGAAGTATCAAATATGAAATAGAGGGATTTTAAGGTGATTTTGATAGAAAAATATTTTCCTCATGACAATCGAGCAAATATGGAATGACAGTTTTTGAGTTTTAGGTGAAGGATGATGAGAATGTCAAAAGGTAATAGGATAAATTGACATGATTATCATGGAATGTAGAATATCATATATGTTACCCAAGGAGTAAGATTGATCAATTATTGGATGGATTAAAATTGTTTCACCACCGACCATTAGTCTCACCATCCATCTCATTGTAGGTAGATATTGTCTCATGTGCTCTCAAGACAGAAAATTAATTCTCTATGACTTATCACATTAAAGAAAAGAAATAGAATAGTAGATCTATTGAACACTCTCGAAACAGAAATAAGGGGACAATGGGAAAAGTTAAATTTCCATCCTACAAAAAATGTTGATAGAAACACTCTGGTACATTCATGAATGGAATGAGATTCTATCACATGTGTGGTAAAAAAGGCCACCATGCTCGTTATTGCAAGGGAATGAAAGAGGCTTCCAATTTTGAATGCTAAAATTGTAGAGAAATGGGTAATTAATGATATTAATGTCTTAAGAGACATGGAATCTTACCCCAGAAAAGTCCAATGGAGAATGGCCATGCATTTTTTATCATTACTACATAGGTTGAAGATCCAAATGACGTGGTGGAAGGGAATGTAATGGTTTCCTCAAATTTAGAAAATTATTTAATAGATTCTTGATCATCGCATTGTATCATATATTCCTAGTTTTAAAATAAAATTAGTTATTTCCAATTTGATTTAATAATGATGTTATTAGTAAAAACTCATAAGGAAATAATAATTAGAATAATGGTTTATGAATCAGTTCTCATTAGAGAATTTAAATGATCTTAATCAACTGCTCTCATCATCATACCAATGATTGAATTTTATATAATCCTTGGTATGTATTTCCTTTCAGAACATGATGAAATAATTTAGTATAAGAAGAAGGAGGATAAATCTTTTTGGTGATGATTAGGATTACCTTATCTTAAGAGTAGAAACGTCACCACATGATTCTTATCCAGATCCACCCCCAGTATCAATCCTAAATTCAATTATTGGGGTGGAAGAGATTGATATAACTATGGATGAGTAAAAAAAATTTCAAATAGAGGATGTACCTATGGTGGCAGAATAAGTTGATGTGTTTCCAAAGGATTTTTCAAGATATCCTCTAGAATGAGAAGTTGTGTTTTTTATTGATTTAATTCCTTGTTCAAGGCACTTATTGGAGACCCATTATAGAATGGTCACTATTGAATTAGTGGAACTAGAGAAACAACTAGAATAATTGTGTAATAATGGATATAAATTCCCTAGAGTTTCTCAATAGGGATCCCCAATTCTTTTTTTTAAGAAGAAATATGGATCTATATGGTCATGGATTGTCTACCGGGAGATCAATGTTGTAACAATAAAGAACAAGTATACCTTACCTCACATTGATGTTTTATTAAACCAACTTCATTGAGAATAATATTTTTCAAAGATTAACCTTAGAGTTTGATATCATCAGTTGTGTGTGAAGAAGGATGAATTTCTGAAAAATGCATTTCACAGCAGGTATAGGCATTATGATGTAGCCTATATTTTACTTTATCTAATGAAAAGAGTTTCAAGGAATATCTTGATGACATTTTTGTGGTATTTATTGATGATATATTAGTACATTCCAAAATATTTGAAAACCATGTAAATCACTTGCACGCTATTCTGAAAACCCATAGAAGAAATGAATTACATGGGATGTTTATAAATATTGAATTCTAGTTTTAGAAAATTTATTTTCTCGCCCGTATTGTCTCTAAGGATAGAATATATGTCAATCCTTCAAAGACTAATGAGATCAAGGAATTTCCATCACCGAAAGGTATTATGGAGGTACGTAGTTTTCATGGATTAATAGTTATTATCAGTGTTTCATCTAGAATTTTTCCCAATTGGATAATGAATTAACCAAGATCCTTTGTGAGGGGGTTAAATTTGTTTGGAGAAATGAGTGTGAATAATGTATTGAATAACTGAAGAGATTATTAGTTAATACATATATATTGACTCTACAATCGAATAATGTTTGGTTTGTTATTTATAGTGATGATTCAATGAAAGGACTTTGTTGTGTACTTATGATGAATGATAGAGTTATTGCCTATGCATCAAGACAGCTAAAAATTAATGAAAAAAACTATCCCAATCATGATCTTGAGTTAGAAACTTTTATATTTGGTTTTAATATATAGAGACACTTTCTCTATGGCTAAAAATTAGAGATATATACTGATCACAATAGTATGAAGTATATTTTCTCATAAAAATAACTCAACATGTGGAAAATATGACGACTAGAACTACTTAAAAATTTTGATTGCACAATAAACTCCAACTCAAGGAAGGAACATACGGTGGAAGATGATTTTAGTAGAAAAGTTCCCAGATTTCTGAACAAGATGAGAGTTAAAAGGGATCATATGTTCATGAATCAAGTAAATATAGACTTGGGAATAAACATGAAAGGTGAAACAACAAAAAATTTCAAGTTATTTCCAAACCATATATACTATAAAGGAAAAAAAAGTTCTCAGACTAATGATGATGAGTTTCAAATGAAAATTAATGATGTGAATGTTGAAAGATTTATTGACTTCATATATGAAGATGGAATTTTGAAATTTGAGAAGAGACATTGTGTTCTTGATATACCTCATCTAAAAATAAAATTGTTTGATGATGCTAATAGCTCCAAATTCTTTACACACTCTGGTAGCTCTAAGATGTATAGAGAATTTGTCATGAACCAACCCAGGTCGACCCTAAACCAGTCACCCGAGCTGGTCCACGACATGGCCCGAGAGGCATTCCCAATCCTCCCAGGCTGGCGACAAGTGCCAGGGCTTCAAAAAAGTATGTAGGAATTATTTATCCGAATACAAAAAAAATATAGCTGAAAAAATAATACATAGAAACAAAAAATAAAAAAACATGGTAAAGTGACTTAACAAGAATGAATGAAAATAAAACATATCTAACTCGACGTCCGAACATACTCCATTTGACACCATGGGTCACTCTACTACTCAACAATCAAGCATCGCACAAGGTGAGCGCACTGAAGTTGTAACCTGCACAAACACTAAAAATAGGAAAGAACTATAGGAATGAGTATTAATACTCAATAGGCTAGCTCGATATCTTTTCCCAATGCACTGCCTTTAAAATAAAGAAGCATCAATTCTACGATTGAACTACAATATAATAAAATATACATTTATAAAAATTTTACTTGAAAAAAAGTAGAATTCATTGCCCATAATCATTCGAAAAACTAGATTCTAACTTTAGGTTCTACCTTGATACTTTAAGGGGGAAAAGATTATTTAATTTGAAACTCATAATAAAAAGTTCAGAACACATCTGCTTTAAAATGAAGACATTTTTCATAGGAGTTAGGAAACCGAAACATCACTTTCCATGAAAAACACCACTCAATAGAACCAAAGCAATCATATAACAAGGGAAATGAAAATAGGCAAGCATGTATCTCAACAACATTTCAAACAGCTAAAATCCACTAGACATAGACGAACTCAAGAGATCGAGAATAACCCAGATGACACTAATACCTGTGACCCCATCTATTGTAGCCTACCATATACAACATAATCTAATACACCAAAATTCTTGGCCATCCTTTATCAAGTAGTCTGAGGGAAAATCCCATAAAAAGAAACCCAAAAATATCATCCTACTATGGTCCACTGTTCATTACAACTACATTCCAGTACAATACTCGTCTCATACAATTCTCTCAATATGTCAGGTTCATATGTCACAAGTATATATCAAAAATTGTCAGTAAACAGATGTCTTCGAGCATCAAATCACAATCTAAGATTACAAAAACAGTTCAAATTTTCAAGGAAGGTGTAAAAACATCATTTCTCACACCTAAATATTGATAAAACTCTTTTTAATAAATTTAGGCTAGACACTCAAGGACTGACCATTTTTAATAAAATTCCAGAACTTGTTAAAACATAATACACACTTATGTAAAACCGAATCCACATGGAAAACCATAGAATGAACCGAAAAAAAATTTCTGCATGCTGAAGATACATTTATAAACTCCAAAATTTTATTTTACATCACACTTAACTCTAAAAATTCGAACAAACATTTTATAAGGAGAACAAGGCATGCATTGCTGAAAAAAAAAACAATTTCAATTAAACCCTCAACAAATTATAAACCCCAATACCCATTATTTCACAAGCAACACATTTATTATCAATGCCAAACCACATTATAAATCCATAAAAATAACCCAAAACTAAATTTCTCTTGCATCCTACACTTTATCAAAAACAAACAAAACATTTTATATCACTTTTGTCACCTAAAATCCAATCAAGAACCACTCTGAAAACCAAACATGAAATGCTTTGAAAAAAATTTCAGTTGACACCTACAATATCATAAACTCCCATTTCACATGTTAGTAACTTATTTGAAATTCTATGTCAGGTTCTAGAACTCAAGAATCAGGTTTGGAACAAACAGAACATTTAATTAAAGAAAACAACATAAAAACTATAACTAGGCGATTCTAATTCCATGACACAAGGCCAGAATACCCATTCATGAAACAAAATGATTCAATCAAATGTTTCACAATAAAAAATTAACACCTAGACAAAGATAAAACAATAATAAATAGGTCTTCCCAAAATTATAATTTCAAGTGAAATAGGAATGTATAATCAGTGTGTGCTATTTCAAAAAAACAAAAGAAAAAAACCATGAAACAAGCTTAAAACAATGCTTGCGCAAAAAATCAATGTGAACCGGAGCTTGACATTAGCACATATTAATCATATATGGTCCATAAATCATGAAATTAAGGATTCTTAATTTCAAAAAAAATAGTGCATTGGAATCCTACCTCGTATACATGCACGACGATAAAGCAACTTTGGAAACAAGGAATGACGATGACGCTCTCTTGAAAATGCCTCGCATAGGTCCTAAAAAAATAAAAATCCTACAAATAAAAACCCCACATCAAAAAAAAACAATAATCCAATAATATTAAGATGGTAATAATAATAATATGAAGAATAATAATCATAATAATAACAAAAAAACAACAAAAAAAATTAATCATAATAATCATAATAATAAAATTAATAATAATAATAACAAAAATAATAATAATAATAATAATAAGAATAATAAATATAATAAAAGTAATAAAAACAACAATAATTATGATAATAATATATATCAATTGGAAGAAACAAATGGAACACTAATTAGGTGGATAAAGCGTGGTTTACTGGTTGGGTGGGGGTTGCGACCTGAGGTAGGCCACTAGAGAGGCTGTTGCACACCATGAAGGGGGGGGGGGGAAGGGGTCTATGCCTTTTGGAGTAAAATGTGGTCAGAGTAGGGCTGTGTTTCTACACTAGTCCGGGGAGGTCGGTGGCTTGGTCGGTAAAAAGGAACCGGGATGGAAAGAGTGATCTTGGTCGCTATAATAGTTATTTGGGGGTACACTGGTTGAGCGATGGGAAAGTAGAACAAGTCCTGAGATTTGGAGGTGGTATTTTAATCAAGGAGGGCCGAAGGGTGAGTCGGGAAAAAGTGAATTGAACCGGATGGGTCACGCTGGCAGGGAGCTGCAGAGGTAGGGAGGCTGGCGAGGGTCTACGACAGGGTGGTCGAATGGAAGGTCGGCGCTAGCTGGGTGAGAGATTGTGCAGTGAGGTTCTACAAGGGAGGAGTGATCCTGGGCAGCGAGGTGCTATGGCACTACGAGTTTTCAATGCCGGCTGGGAGACACCTCACAGCTGCTGGCTGGATGGGGAGAGAAGGTCGGTGTCTGTTGGACAAAAATCCCTCAGGGTAACATTTTTGCATATTTGTGTTGGTTGTGTTTGTTGACAATGCAGGTTTCCATGGTGAATTGTCGTGTGCCAGAGATGTTTTTGACAATCCATGTTGACAAAGAACCATGAAAAGTAAATGGTAGATCGGTAGGCGATATAAAAGCACAGATATGCTTCATGGATAGTATTTTGCGAAGACCGGAGGAATGTTGATGGTGACACTTCGTGATTACGACGTGCTTCACGAACAATAGTGCTGAAGGGAATGTGAGAGAGCATCACAACAGTGTCATGAAGTAATTGACGGAACACTCCACGATTACATTGAGCTTCGAGATCAAAAAAATTTCATGGTGCTTCAAGATATTGAGAGAATTTCGGTAGAAATTTCAGATATTTGTGATTTATGATGATGTGGCATTGACTTCGAGAAGAAGGTTCGAGGGTTGGTGGAATCATCTATAAATAGACCTCAATCCGCATGGGAGAAGTAGAGAGTTTTCAATGAAAATCATTTTCTCTCAACTCCCGAATGTGGTTTGCGAAGGCAGTGTGCTTCACAAAAGAAGAGCTTTGCAAAGAATAATTTAGCTTCGCGAAAGCTGCGAGCTCCACGTTGGCACAGTGATCTTCTTGAAGGAAGTCACTCTACGATGACTTGAGCTTTGCGAGAGTTATTTGGGAGAGTGCTTTGTGACAAGGCAAGAGCTTCATGAAGTCTTGTTTGATCTTTGCAAAATTGGGAGCCTCGTGAAGTAGGGTGCCTTACGAAGGTGTTTCCAAATTGAGTTTCCTGGTGTTCATGTGGAAAAATGGTATTCATCAGTGGATGAACATTGAACATCAATTGAGCATCTACATACCATGGTGGATACATTCATTAGTGGTAATGAAGAGACCTACAAGTCTATAAACTGTGAGTGGATCTTCTGAAGAAGTAGTGAGCTCACTTCACATGAGAGAGTAGTGAGTTCTCAAATTGTTAGTGGTTGCAAACCGGGAGGGATATTGTGTTCGTTTCGAACTTGTAAACAATAGTACACATATATCAGAATTGGTAAATTGGCACACTACTGGTGTATGCTCATTGGAATTAGCCCAGTGAGGGTGAGCCATGCATAAATTGTTGTGTCCTGTGCATTCTTTAAGGTTTGTTCATACTCAGAATCAGGAAAGAGGGAGAAGAGGGTTTTGTCTAACTGAAAAACATGATCAAAATGGGTAGTCAATTTAATCTGTCATACCCTGATTCACCCCCCTCTTTGGTTATCTAGCCTATTGTACCTAATAGCGTCGCTGCAAGGGGGGAGTGGTCGTCTTAGATGGAAATTGTAGAGGGGGAGGAGGCGGCGGAGTCGTGCCGCACATAGGTGAAATGAGGGGGGAGAAAGAAGCGCATAATAAGGTTTCTATAAAAAAAGAAAACCTAAAAAAATTAAATAAAATATGAACAAATACTAATAAAACTAATAATAATAATAATAATAAGAATAATAATAATAATAATAATAATATTCAAAACAATAATAATATTATTACCACAATGAAATAATTCCGAACAATTGTTTCAATTAAAATTAATTTAATTATAATGTTTATAATTACAATAATAACATAATGATAAAAACAAAAATATTAAATGTTTTCATATTATCTCAATATTATCAAAATCATTAAGACAATAAATATTTTAAATGACAGAAAAATTAATGTGCGCTCTAATTACAAAATCTATTTATTTTAATTATAATTTTATATTAATTTTTTTCAAAGAAGGAAGGTCGCGCAATGTACAGAAGAACCACATGGAGTTTCAACAACGCATTTCACTCGTTCACCCAATACCGTCACCTCCAAAAGCACACTTTTTATCATATGCTCAAAAATTTCATCGGCAACTCTACCCAAACCACTAAAAATTATTTAAAACCAATGAAATAATAAAATAAATTAAACACCTTGGTTGGGGAGCGACAATTCTCCCCACCATAATGTTTTCCAACCCCGGAAATCCACATCACTATCTAGTCGATTGATCAACACCTAAGGACTCCACATTAACACGATCCATCCTCTTAACACATGGAAATTCCTTCAAATACCAATGGAACTCAACCTTATTTCCCAAAATAAATCACCAGTGGAGGGGAGGTATGAATGGACTCCCCACCATAAGAATAAACTTACATCTGATAACGACTTAATAAAATACTAAAATAGACGGTGGGTATCCCAATCATACAGAACCAACCTACTAACTTCCAAATGGAAATCGAACTTAGACCTACACCTGGACTTACTCACGATAGAAGGAGAACATCAATGACATTTAACCTTCTCCCTCCTATCCGAAATGGTATAAGAGATGAAATGAAAACTCCGTACGAACCAAAATCCTTAACCATATGGGTAGGGTAGGAGTTACCAAGTACCAGATCAATGATACTATGACAGACAACTACTCATGGCTCACCACTTCGGGATGGACCCAAACCAAAGCTGTTACCGATTCGCATCAGTGGTACATGGAAGGCTATTAATCAGAGACTAACATCCAAAAAATGCACAATTACTGACATTTCTTGAGGGATATGTCTATCATACCATTTTTTTGATGATAGAGAATTTAAAACGACAGAGAAACCACAACAGAAATGTTAAAACTTTCTCACTACAAAGATAGAGGCACAACCTTAACCAGACTTCTTAAAATTCCTTGGGGTTTCAGACTATGCATCAGGTTCACTCTGAGGCCTTTTGGCTAGAGCTCTGATGGATGAAGCATCTCCTGCCTTGCAGTTAGGTTCGGATAATCCCAATAAGAAATATACATCATTTGATTTGTCAAAATAAAGGAAAATTTTTTAAAATAAAAATAGGCATACCGGCATTGAAAACTGAAGTTCATCAAATAACCCACAACATCCCATACATGTCAAAAAACAAAACACCATCAGTACAATGTGATGATAAAATATCCCTTACACTGAAAGGAAACATACACAAGAAACATTATAAAAAAACCCAACAACACATCACTTATGAGAAATTCTTTCACGACGCATACTATCAAGAGCCCGACAAAATCATCACAACGGACCCAGTCATCCACATGCCTAGCAGGGCTTCTATGTACTTGGGCATGATGGCTTCTTGTGACCCAGCTTTCCACATAGATAACACAAGACGATCTCTCACTCTGAATAGGTCAGTGATAGATCCTGAGGCATCTTGATTCCATGACTTGCTCTATCCACTTTCATTTTCTTTCCCATCTACATTCTAGAATCTTCACCACTGCTCATATGGATCGAAGGAGGGAGAAATACATCAAGTACTCTTGCCATCACGACTTCGACATAAAACAATTGTCTCGCCACATCGATAAAAGATCTTAGGTTAGACTCTAACTACTTTGACTGTAGATCAGGGTAGATATCCTCTTTGAAGTGTCGATCCTTCATGGGGTCATCTGTGGCATACCCTGAATCATAAGGGACTATCTCCAAAAGTGCTGGAAATATTCCAACACGGATCCATCACCCTGCTGCAACAATATATCTCCACCCTCTTTCTCACCATTTCATCCTCAGAGAAATACTGACGAATGAACAAGGCCTTGAAAAACACCCATGTGAGCTCGTGACAGGACTTGTTCTGAGACACTGACTTACACCACATCCATAGTGATCCTTCAAGAATGAAGGTCGCAAACATGGCCATCAAAGACTCGGGCAACCCAATGAGGTTAAAGTCCCTTCCAATCTTCTGCATCCACTCCTCTGCTACAGAAGATTCAGATTGACCATAAAAGAGAGGTGGATCCTGATTCTAAAACTGAAGCATAAAATCCTTAGATTGATCAACCATAATAAGATCACTCATTGAAGTTACAAGGGTATAATAGCAGGAAAAGAAAAGTTATTAACCCAATCAATGCCATCTAAATAAATAAAATCCTCAAAAACAAACATTTCATAGGTGACAAGCTCAAAACACAAGAAAGCAAGTTATCATAACATCAGAACTTTTCTCTTTGAAAACATATTTAATTTAAAACAAGATTGGTGAGTTAAACCCTCGCCATTGGTATCCATTAGAGTCTCACTAACATGAATGTATCTGTGGCACCCCGGGAATCTATCCTTCGTACCAGAAAACTGCTCACAATCCATCATACCACTATGCATGTGAGCACCCCAAGGAACTCCAAGCAAAAAACAAAGCAACATCATTTTCTAAAAAAAATAATTCCTGCCACTTATATTAAAACAGTACATAAATTAAGCATGTAATTTCAAAAAACCATTATTCAAAAAAAACTTTCGTGATTCAAACCACGTTGAAAAATTAATGGAACCCCAAAAAACTAAAACATAGAACTAGTGTCATTGGGTGACTTGGCCATATTGTTGACGGCAATATGCCAAACACGTCACCGACATAGAGACCCTTTGTGGACCATAACCCAAGCTCAACATGGCATACAAGACCATGTGTCTTAAGAGAACTATTTTACCAATACCTTTTGTGATATCCCAATCAGAAAACATTTCCATAACAACCAAAAAAACAAATTAAACTAGACTACTTATAGAAACTGCTGGGTCAGAATGAGCAAGAGTTTGTGATGCTCTTCCTACACCTACCCCTCCAGTCCTGACAATCTTACTCCATCTACATTGACATCCCAATTAACAAAGGGCACTTTGAAAAGTGAGGTCCTCCAAAATTTGACCTCCACTGATAACATTTTTTCCCAAACCAACCCAGGTCGACCCTGAACCGGTCACCCGATCCGGTCCACAACATGGCTCAAGAGGTGTTCCTGATCCTCCTTGATGGTGACAAGTGCCAGGGAATCAATAAAGGATGTGGGAACGATTTCTCCTAGGACAAATAAATAATGTAAGAAAAATAATACAGAGTAAAAAATAATAAATAAACCTGGTAAAGTGACAAAATAAGAATGAAAGAAAATAAAACAAACCAAAATCGACGTCCGAACTAACTCCCTGTGACCCCGCGGGTTACTCTCCGACTCAAAGATCAAGTTTCTCCCAAGGGAAGCACACTCATGTTGTGGCATGTACAAACACTAAAAATAGAAAGGAACTATAGGAGTGGGTATTAAAACTCTGTAGGCTAGCCAGATATCTATTCTATATGCATTAACTTTAAAATTAAGAATCTTCAATTTTAAGTTTGAACTACAATATATTAAAATATATAATTTTTCCATTTATACATAAAAACAATTTACAAGCCATTTCCCATAATCATTTGAGAAACAAGATTCTAATATTAGGTGTTACAATTCTACTTTTAGGGGAAATAGATGATTTAATTTTAAACTCACACTAAAATTTTCAAAACACATCTTCTTTAAAAGGAAAACATTTTTTTTATAGGAGTTAGGAAACTCAAACATCACATTCCATGAAAAAAACCACTCATGATCACCAAAGCAATCATATAGGAATGGTAATGAATATAAGTAAGAAAATATCTCAACAATAGTTGAAACTGATAAAAGACACTAGACATAGAAGAACCCGAGAGATCGAGAATAATCTATATGACACTAATACATGTGACCCCATCTACAATAGCATGCCACATAAGATGAAATCTGATGCTGCAAAATGCCTTGCCATCCATTCTCTAGAAGGCTGAGAGAAATCCCATTGAAATAAACCCAAACATATACGCCTACTATGGGCCATTGGTCAGTACCATAACCTACCAGTGCAGTACTCGTCTCAGACTATTCTCTCAATATGTCATGTTTGTATGTCACCAGTATATATAAATAAAGGGGATTCAACAAATGTCATCGAGCATAAAATCAAAATACATACTTATAAAAATAATTGACATTTACATAGAAGCTGTTAAAACATCATTTTTCACACCAAAAAATTGATAAAACTATTTTTAATATATTTAGCTAACACAATCAAGAACCAACCATTTTATATAAAATGCCAGAACATGCTAAAACACAATACACACTTTTTTACAAGCCTATCCACATGGAAAACCACAGAAAGAATTGAAAACATTGTTCCATACACTTTTGATTCATTTATAACTCCATAAATTAATTTTAAATCACACTTTACTCCAAAAATCCTAATGGGAATTTTATAAAGAAAACAAGGAATGCATTTTTGAATAAAACATCTTCAACTTAACACTCTATAAATTATGAGCCTGAAAACCTATTATTTCACAAGAAACATATTTATTATCAAGGAAAAACCACTTTGGAAGTCAACAAAAATACCCCAAAAACTAATTTCGCATGCATCCAACACTTTAACAAAAACAGTCAAAACATTTTATATCACTTTTCACACCTAAAAGAGAACTGCGATCCATTGCAAAACCCTAACATGAAATTATAAGAAAAAAAATATCAGTAGACACTCAAGAAGTCATAAAACACCCATTTCACAAGTCATGAACTTATTTAGAATGTTGTGTTGGGTTTTAAAACTCAAGAATCAGATGCGGAAAAAACAAAACATTTAATTGAAGAAAACAGTGTGGAAAACTATAACGAGATTATGCCACTTCCATGGAATATGGCCAGAAGTACCCATTCTTCAACAAAATGAGTCAATCAAATGACTCAAAATGAAAAATTAACACTTAGACAATGAGCGAAAAAGAATAAATAAGTGAACCCAAAATTACAAAGACAATCGTACTAGGACCATACAATCAGTGAGAGCTATTTAATAAAAACAAAAGCAAAAAACCATGGAACATATTTAAAACAATTCTTGTGCACAAAATAAATTTGAACCAGAGCTTGAAATTAGCACTTATTAATCATATAAGGTTAGGAAATCATAATATTAATGATTATTAATTAAAAAAAATAGTGCATGGTAATCCTACTTTTGATACATGGCGTGATGATAAATCAACTTCGGAAACATGGCGCGACGATGACGCTTGTTCGAAAATTCCCCACATGGGTCCTAAAAAAATTATAAACCTACCAATAAATACCATCAATCAACAAAAACCCATAATCCAAAATGAGTAATATGGTAATAATGATAATAATAATAATAATAACAACAAAAAGAATAATTAGAAGAATAATAACAACAACAACAACAACAAAAAACCCACAATAATAATAATAACAATAATAATAATAACAACAACAACAACAACAATATTAATAATAATAATAATAAGGAATAATTGGATGAAACAAAAGGAACACTAATTAAGTGGAAAAATCATGGTTTACTGGCTGGGTGGGGGTTGCGACCTAAGGTAGGCCTTCTGAGAGGCTGTTGCGCACCAAGAAGGGGGGGGGGGGTCCAATGCATCTGCGCCATTGGGATCAAGAGGCGGTCGGAGTAGGGCTATGCTGATACACCAATCCGAGGTGGCTAGTGGATCAGTTGGTAAAAATTTACTGAGATTGAAGGATAGATTGGGGTTGCAAGAATAGGGTGATGGGGGTGCACCGGTTGAGAAATAGGAAAAGAGGATGTGGGACGATACGTGGAGGTGGGCTGATGAGCAAGGTGGACCGAAGGGCGAGCTGGGAAAAATGGAAGCACACCGGAGGGGTCATGCTGGTTGGGATATTTATATGTATGGAGGCTAGGAAATAGGGAAGCGCGCCAAAGGGGTCGTGCTGGCTGAGAGCTACAGAGTTAGGGAGGTCGGTGGGGGTCCGAGAAGGGGAATCCAAATGGAAGTTCGGCGCAGGTTGGGTGAGAGGTCGTGCGGCGAGGTGCTGCACCAGAGAAGGGATCTTGGGAGGTAAGGTGTTGTGGCACTACGTGATTTCTAGGTAGGGTGGGAGGCACCGTGTATCTTCTAGATTTGTGAGGAGATAAAGCTTGTGTCGCTTCAAGGGGGAGGGAGCGGCTTACTAGGGATGAAATTGTAGCCAGGGAGGAGGCGGTGAGGCTGTGCCGCTCACAGGTGAAATGAGGGGGTGGAAAGAAGTGCATAATTGGGTTTTTAAAAAAAGAAACCATAAAAAAACTAAATTAAATATGTAATAATAATATTAATAATAATAATAATAATAATAACAATAATACTTGTTATAATAATCATAAGAATAATATTCAAAACAACAATAATATTATTACAATAATGAAATAATTCACAATTGTTTCAATTAAAATTAATTTAATTATAATGTTAAGAATTACAATAATAACATAATGATAACAATTAAAATAATAATTTTTTTTATATTATCTCAATATATATCAAATCATTATGAAAATAATAATTTTAAATTACCAAAAAATTAATGTGGGATATAATTACAAAATCCATTTATTTTAATTTTAATATAATTTTTTTTGAAAATGGTTGGCCACGTAATGTCCGACAGAACCGCGTGGAGTTTCTAAAAAACATTTCACCCACGTGCCTAATGACGTCACCTTAGAAAGTGATCTTTTTATCCTAAGCTCAAAATTTTCATCTGTGACTCAACCTGAACACCAAAAAAGAATTTAAGGCCAAGGAAATAATAAATAAAAATGAATTCCTTGGTCCGGGTGTGACAGATTTGAAGGAACATTTTTTGGTGGGACAACATGATGAGGGATATTGCTGATAATCTATCAAGAGTTATGGTTTGTAAATAGGTTGTGGCTGGAAGAAAACATATAAGAGGGGTCATGCATCCACATCCCTTACCTGGGTGAAAATGGGATGATATTATAATAAAATTCGTAACGGGGATACAAAAGGCTCCTAGAAGGAATGATATAATATGGGTTATTGTTGATCGTCTTACCAAGTCTGAACATTTTCTTGCTATTAGACAATATTAACCACTTGTAATTTTATCAAGACTATATATTAATGAATTTTTAAGTTGTCATGGTTTACCCCTACTGATCATTTCTGATCGTGATCCACGTTTTACATCAAGATTCCGGAAATGTATTCTGAAATCCCTAAATATTGAACTTCATTTTAGCACTACCTACCACCCTTAAATAGAAGGGTGATCAGAACTGACTATTAAAACCTTAAAAGACATTTTGGGACCTTGATCCCTGGAAATTCATGGAATGTGAGATCAAATTTTACCAATGGTAGAATTTTCTTATAACAATAGCTTCCATTCAAGTATTCATATAGAACTATATGAAGCGTTATATGGAAATATATTTCGCACACTATCTTTTATGGATGACGATTGTGAAGGAAATATCATTGGCCCAGAACTTATTGAGGGAAAAACAGAAAAGGTTACTATTATCCAAACCCAAATCCAAGCATATCAGTGTAGTAAAAAGAGATACACTGATATCCGAAGGAATTGGAATTTCCAGTAGGAGACACTTATTATGAAGGTTATCTCCATGGAAGGGTATTTTAAGAGTCAATAAAAAGTGTAAATTGAGTCCCATATATATTAGAGCTTTCAAAAGTCTTGATAAAATTGGAGTAATATCTTTCTTTTGGGCAATACGACCAAGTCACACAAAAGTTCATGATGTTTTCATTGTATCACTGTTGAGAAAATACATTCCTGACCCAACGCATGTACTCACCATTGATGAAATAGAACTGGAATCTGATCTGTCTTATTCTAAAGAGCCTATCAGGATTCTTGATAACACAGAACAAGTGTTGAGTAACCGAACAACTCATTTGGTAATGTTTTTATGGAGAAACCATAAGATGGAAGTGACAACGTGGTTACCTGAGAAACATATGATGAAGAACCACCCAAATCATTTTAGCCTGTAGTATTCTAGAATATTTAGAGTATTAAATTATTTGAATGAGGTAATAATGTAACACCCCAAGCATACATGGTACGTATCTCTTTGAATAATACAAAAGCTTGGGTTGTATGCAACATGGAGTTTTATCACACCACGACCAATCAAACTAGCAATTATGAATAGTAATACCCACTTTTGGAAATTTTTATATATTTTTTCTAAATAGACTTCATTTTTCTATTTGGAATATCAAAATAATATTAGGTGGATTTTTTGGTATTTTTATGAAAACATTCATTTTATATTAATAGTGAAAAACACATCATTATTGTTTAAAAAGACACTTTTTATTTAAATAATTAGTTATTAAATTTAAATTAATTTTAGGTCCAAATAGATAAATAATACCTATATATTATCAATGTAAATAATAAGAGCAATTTTAAAATAAAATTATTTATATAAAATTTTATTGAACTTTTAACGTCTTTTACCCATCTTCTAGGCACATTTTCACACTTGCAAAAAACGTAATTTTACAGCTTCTGTTAATTTAATTTCAAAAACCTGAGAGACACAGTTGACATCCTTTAGTAAAATTTTGTTCAATATGATGAAAATTATTTTTGGTGAACTGTTTCTTTTTGAATTTAATTTACCACGGTTAAAAGTAAATAGAGTAATTAATGGTTAAAATGATATTATAATTACCATAACACATGTACTAATCCTATTGGATAATTTTATTTTGTCCAAAATAAACCATAGGAGAAAAATATGTTCCTTCTCGTCCACATTCATTAGATTACAATATTTATTATTTTTTTATTTAATTAAAAGTTAGAAGTGTTAAATTCAAATTATAATAACTAAAACATTTTAAATATATGGTTATACATAAGATAAAATCGACTATAAAAATTTAATTAAAAACTAAATTGATTTCCTACATTTTGGTATTTAATTTATTATTTTTATACATTAAATATTTAAATTTATTTATGAAAAAATGATGATCAAGTAATTACCTTAATACTAAATGATTAAAATAATAATAATTATTAATATTAAAATAATTGTAAATTGAGGATTTATATCTATTACATGAGTTTTATTGTTTAATATGACATGTAATGGTTGATTACTAAATTTTTTTCGAAATGATAATGTTGTTATGACTCACAAAACCAAAATTCTAAATAGTGTCAAAATTGACATAAATGAGTTTTTAAAAAAAATATATATTATTAATCGATATAATATTTCTAAAAATCAACCATCCATCCAAAGCACTTATAAAAGGTTAGATATATCATTAATGAACCACTTGGGGTTCTCTTATCTTTTTTTATATTGTTTATTAACCATTTATTATAATAATATTTGAATACATGGTAAAAGTTAAAATATTTATCTAAGAGTTAAATTGAAAATATAATGTTAATATGGTGAACTAAACCAGTCTAAAACTATTGGTTAAGAGTTTTTCAACCAAACCACACCTTATCATCAAAATAAATAATTTTACAATGATTTTAAACCTAATATGATTGTATTATAAAATAATATTTCAATCTTTTCCTATAGTGACCTTCACCACCCTTATAAAAGGGTACTTCCCCTTCTCTCAAATAGTTTTCATTTCATTATTGTCAACATCCATTGATGGATTTTACAAGTGTTTGGATTTTATTTATTAGGATAAAATCTTAAATATTTTATGGATGGTTTTCTGATATGTTTCACTGTGGATGTCTAATTTTCATAACAATTATGGTTTATGGTTAATGTATTAAAATTTCGTATGCTAGTTTTTAAAATGAATGTTTTGTTATGTTTCATACTTTTCATGTGAGGAATGCATTGGACTTATTAAGTGATGGTGGGATCCCAATATAACACCTCGATGCATCGGTTGGTGTCATGAGACAAACTAATTTCATTGCACAAGGCCTCAAAAAATCGTATTTTTAGTCTAGGCATCAGGCCATGACTATGTCTTTATGATGTTCACCATTACACATTCCATTCTTATGAAATTTCCTTTTGATATTACATTTGATTATTTGACTAGTAGAATATACATGTAAATAAGTAAATGGAATTATTTTTTTATCATATCCATATTATGATTATGTTAATGATAAAATGCTTTTGTATTATTCTTATACATTTCCATAAATTTTTATGCATATTTATGAAATATTCTTCCATATTGGTATCCTTACTAAGAAGCTGAGCTCACACATTTCTATTATTTATTTTTCACAGGATGGAAAAAAGTATATTATGAATGACTTGTAGTGATAGAATAATGTAGATGAATGTGTTAAAAGGAGGCTCAATGTTGTTGTTCTTCATTTCATAATGCAATGTAAAACTTATGTTTGTATGTAGTACTTCCAAGGCTACCAAACTGATCAGTCTTTCGAGATTTGATCCCTCGTGATCATTAAAATGGTATACAACAATTCACCGACTCTTGATAACTAGGATTGTGGTGTTAATTTAATTTAATAACTTATATTCATATCATCTACCACAAAATGTTATATGAAACCATTATTAATGTTTACATCAGAGTACCACCAGACCAACTTATGTAGTTCTTTTTCAATGATCACCTCACATGTGTTGATTTAATGATGGACATAAACTATTTATATTGTATTTGAATCATCTTTTTTACTTCAATATTAAATATATGACACATATTAGTTTTACATTCCATTCTATAGGGTATACAATAAAATCTATTATGTGTATTATAGAATACCTCCTTATAAAGTGATATGATTTTATTACTGTTTCATAAAATGAACGGTAGGAAGGATTATTTTAATTAATATATTTGACTCAAATGAATTTATTATTATTTCCATGAAATAATTATCATTTCTAATAGATGATATAATTTTATAATTATTACACTAAAAATTTACTATGTTATTAATATACTTGTAGACTTCCTCCTCTGTGAAGAGGTGTTGTTATTTTTTCATAGCCACATCCCAAGAATTATATATATACGTATATTTAATGAAAAAATATTCTACTTATGATAATATAATATTTATATAATTTCCAAATAGTACATACATTTTTTTCATAAATATCATTAAAAAATGGAAGTGTTACTCATGTGTATGTACAACCTAACATCTCCATGACCATAACATATACCATTTATCATAAAACGTTTAATGATTAGTTTTAAAATTAAAACTGAAAACAAATGTAACAACCACCACCACCCAAAATTTACCCCACATAGTCTAGATATGGGATATGAGAAATAATAAAACATGAGTCCGACCTCTAGTAGGCCCTGGGTTGGCGAATAGCATCGATGGTATATTAAACACACAGATAAGATGCATTTCCCTCTAAGATAACAAAGATAAAGAGAAAGATAAGAAAAACACCAGAAAAACATATATTAAAATAATAGTTTAATAGAAACCCATGTACATGTATCTAATTTAATGATTGAACTACTACAAATGTAAGGAAAAAATCAAGTACCAAAAGAAAGTAAAATAACAGTGACCACAAAGCTTGATCTTCTCTCGTTAAACCCTCAAGATAGCAGTTACCAAAACAATCTCCAACCTACTCCATCTGACATAAATATAGTTTATATAATTTTGGGTCAGTATATCAGTATACTATGTATGATAATACCCATTTCCTCACGAGAAAAAGTAATGAAAGCATACTAAAGTACAGTGAACAACATTTGAATATAACTCTCACCTAAATAGGTATACTATGTTTCCACCCCCATATGGATACACAGACCAAGTATTACATGTATGATTATATAATATAATAAATAATATCAACGGTACCCTACTACCGCTTCCCCACTATTCTTCCACCTTTTCCCGATGCCACTCATCCTAACAATCTCTATCCAAAAAGGATATCTCGAAGACACCTAGGTGAATCACCACAAAATACACCTCATGAAAAAACCCAAATCATCCACAAAACCAAATGTAAAACTGTAGTTTATAGGATCCACCGCTTCTTTGATAACAAGAATCATATATCATGAATTAAAACTCAATCCATTAAAACCCATACACTAAGAATGGATCGTCAAGAAATCACAACCTATACACATTTTATCTATAGTAGTCCTAAACAAACTATATATAGAATATGTCTGTGTAAAATAACCACATGCCATTATTTCAATCTAGAAACATATATGGTGAAAAATAACTATCATTTAAACCATATCTACAAACTACCAAGAGAAGATTTTGGGGTAAAATGGGGTATTCATTTATCCATCCTCCCACCAAGATGTTGGGGAAACACCCCCTCGCCTCAAAATCCCAAGGGTGACAGTTTACATTTCCGAGAGGGTGGAGTAGAATATAAAAAAAATTATAGGATATGATATATCTCAGAAATAGAGTATGGGGATAACCAAGTCTCAAAATCAATTGTATCAAATATTTTTTGGTCTCCTCGATTCCATTAATACGACTAGATTTCATATAAGGGAACAACCATTTAAAAACCTAAATTGATTTAATTTATAACTTTTTAGTAGTTTTATGTTATTTTAATTATTTATTTAACCATTAATTAAACTTTATCAATTCCACATTACATACCATTGTCTATTTAAGAATGTTCCATGCCCTCCAGGTATAACCAAACCGATTTCACAACTTCTTAAATTCAAAATCTCATAAATGCATCCTAGTAAGCTCGAACCCCATGGGTTAAAAATTATTAATTTATTTTCTTTATTATCACTTTTCTTATTTATAGGTATTATATGAAAAAATTCTAGGAATCCGAACATAATGGGCTCAACATGGCGAGTGGATGAATAACCCTTTGAGTCTTTTCCACCAATAGTTAGAGAATTGTTCCATTAATGATTGAGAAGCTAAACATAAAAATCATGTGGTATACCACATGAATCTTCATATATTTTAGAATGAGGTTAGGAAAGATAATTTGACTCAAGTAGTTGGGATAGTAAAAAAAATAAACAAATAATATGTTCTATCAAGAATCCATAATTCAATCAATATGTAATCCCTACATTAACATGTTTCATCATCTATGGTGTCCTCCCCGACACCCACATGCATAAAAAAATCATCTCGCCACTCTAGGTGTCTAGTACTTCCACAACCACTTGGCCTCCCTTCCCCAATATACCAAACTTTAACTCTAGTCTCAGCCATACTATACTCAATTCAAAACACAAGAAGTGAGAATCAAACAAAGAAACTAGGTACTGGGCCCTAAAAAATGCATTTTCCAGTCACACATAATGAGAACACACTAATCCAATGAATAGGGTGCATTTCCTTTAAAAGAATCATGGGAACTCAGACCCCCTATGTAATGAAATTTTACACACAATAGGTTATTTATTCCATCTTTAAGAAACTGATTTAATTAAACATGCATAACTGCATCGATTTTTTTATCATCAAACTATAACAAAAACAACATCAATATTCATTAACATGTATGTTTAATCCTATAACCAATCAATTTAAAAATAATATCACTTTTAAGTTCTATATAATTTCACAAAAATAATAAAATGACAAATAAGAAAATCATATATATCAAATTATCTATGAAAACAAGAGGCAAAAAATTATCACATTTTAAAGAAACAACCTTTTATAATTACAATTTATTTAATATTGTTCTAATATTTATTAGGTCAATTTCATTTTGATCCAAAGGGATAAATTGTGTTATCTCTAAGGTTTCACATTAATAAAAATACATGAAGCATATCCCCTACCTCAAAAGGTCTTACGTTTTCTCTGAATAAGAATAGACCAACATAACAGATCACAATCACCTCTCCCACAACGACTCTATCCACTCGAGGATACAACAACACCACCGTTCCAAACTATAATTGATAAAGATCAATTAAAAACATGGAGGACAGACCCCAACACATGGTAATGAGAAATTATAGGACATGGATAAGGGAACCCATAAAAATAGATCTAGAATGTACCTTATCAAGGATAGATTGACACTTCCTTATTTGACCAAAACTAGAGGTGCACATGCAACATGAAACTATAATTGAACTCAATCCAATGATTGTAGTTCATTTTCATGAATCATAAGAGATGATGATCTTAGGGATTCCCATACATTGGAAAAAATAATGTTGAATAAGCAGTGATGATATATTACCCATTTTGAAAATATAAATTGATATGTAGTTTAATATATAGTTTTGATTTTCTATTAATAGAGGATCTAATCTCTCTTATGTGTTTTTACCATGTAATGGAACACTGGCCCTTAGAAGAAATCCTATATTAGTTTTGAGATTAGATTCAGAAATAAATTCCATAAAATAAGACTTATAGTGCATTTTATATCAATGAAAATATCAATGGAGATATATTAATTTAGATGCATTGTTCATGAGTCACCATTGGAAAATTCACCATTGGATGAGTCCACGTTGGACAAGTCATCGTTGGTGGAATCACCATTTGATGTGTCACCATTGAACGAGTGGAAATTGGATGAGTTAAAATTTAAATGAAATGCAGATGGAATGAGCTATCATTGGAATGAGTAACCATTATAATGATATAACTTTGGAATGAGATACCATTGGAATGAATTACATTTCAAATTAGATTCTATTGGAAAGAGATACCATTAGAACATGCCTCCATTGGAAAAAGCTACCACTGGAGTGAACTACCATTGGAATGATCTATCAATTAAAATTTATACCATTGGAACGATGTACTGTTTGAATGATCTACCGTTCATGACTCACCTTTCTGGAAACACTATTTACCAAACTAGTAATTTTAGAAAATTTATGAAATAAGTCACCCTGACATCCTAGAACACCTAAAACTCTAGTATTTCATAATGAAATAGATAGGGGAGGTCCCAAAAATTTCATCAGATACCTCTTAAGAAATTATTTTCCTAAATAATAAAAATCCAACCCATATAGGAACCAGAAATGGGATTGTCCACACATCATCCCTACAAGGTACATATCATGGGTCTTCCCCACAAAATAGCTCAACTACTTCACCTAAAGAATAATTTGAATCAACTTGACAACCACTACTAGCTCGTAAACACACTCTCGAGGGAGTTACCTCTCAAAAGGTAGAAAACCACAACAAGCTACAAGAGAAACTTTTAATCACCATAACAGGTCCACAACCATAAAGGGAACAAAATTATAAGAGAATATATAATCATAAAACATATTAGGGTACTATGAACGTATATATAACTCAAATTCTATTGTACTCTTATCCATGAAATTATGACACCACACGAAACAAACCAGTGGGATATAACTCAATTACAAAACCTTATCCTTGAGGACTTAGATCACTATCAGCTGATCATTAATGTCTGAATCATCATAAACATCGATCTCGCCCAAATCCTTGACATGCGACTCAATGTGAAGATAATGATGGACCTATTAAACGTGGAAATTATCATGTTTTTGTCTCATCTTTAGGAACATTTATTCATCATTTTCTATGACTCCAACATGATCTAACAACTCAGAAGGGATAGAAACCGTAGAGAAATATTACTCCCAGGACCAAAACATTTCTATCATATATGGAGAGTCACATTAAAAGCACATGATCCCCAATGTAAAACTAAAAAGTACCCCCCATATGATTGTAATAGTAATGGCGTTGATGTTGTTTTTCCGTCATATACTCACAAATCACCAGAACCTTCAATATCATACTATTTACGAGTTCTAGACCAATAATCGAGGACTCTCCAACGCTAGTAAATCACATTAGTGAAATGAATGGTCAACTATTGAAGGCATGAAATGACACCATAATGATGGTGGAGTAAAAAAATTATTTTAAGAGAACTCTAAAAATGGTAAGTGCATCATCTGTGGACATCTAAAATCATGGATATAAGGGCACAACATGTCTTTAATACTCCGGATGGTCTGCTCTATCTGACCTTATATCTATGGATAAAAATTAGTACTAAGATATAGTTGAGAACCAAAAACATTTAAAATTCCCCTCCAGACCATGTAGGTAAAACATGGATATTGATCATAATTTTTCATGCTTTAAAATATGTTGAGTCCCACCACCTCCACCAGATACTACCTCTATGAAACCTCAACTCAGCTCGACTCCATTATTTCTATGATTTGTGATGATTTAGTCAAATGATACAATACTACCCATATACTATCAAATAATACTAGATCTCATGGAAAACCAGTAGGAATGTCCATTTATAGGTCCTCCAACTTTCATTAAGGAATATCTAACAGCTTGAGAATACAACCAAGAACACAATGCTCGACCTTTACATTCTAATAGACATAACATCAGCAAATAAATATTGTAAATATACGATTTATCATCAGCCACAAAAACTAACCTCTTAATGATCAGTACATATTTTTTGTGCCAATATATACCACTAATGGTGAACTATGGAACTCTCTGAGAACCATCTCACACCTACCCAAAATAAATGAAAATAATTCACCAAAACGACACCGGATGTTGTTAATTGATAAGCCAACCATTAGGGCCTCACTACGAACAACTCGGTCCCTCAATAACTCCTCCTCAAGAACCCCAAATTCTGATTCCTCCACCTACTATACCCTAGATTTCTACATGGTCATTTGAAAAAGAAAAAATTGTCCCCCATCATCTCCCATATCAATGGGTAATGTTGAGCGTTCTTCCATCACATACTATGAATAACCAGATTGACACAATGAATCTCTACATGACTTCATGCTCATCACATCATCTACAAAATTCCCCTATCTATGTGTATATGAAATTTTGATGTATTAATCTAGTAATAAATACATCCATTGAAATTGTCAAAAATTTATGTCACGTTGGGAGAAAATGTTACTATATATATTATGATCGATGAAGACCATAATAAACGTTCCAATGCGGAATTGTCTACACAATGTTAGGAAAACATCCATCAGTACCAACTAAGGATTGTTTGTGGCAAAGATAAATTACTGGATATGGAACTACTAAGACCCATAATAAACAAAAAACATCAACTTCATTAGAACCCAACCTAACCCCAGACATAAATCCCAATAGAAAACCTCAATGTGAATTCCTTATACTAGAAGGCAATGAACATGAGAACTAACAGACTTTTCCTTGTGATAATCAAATGATTATTAATGCTATATATTCCACACGAACTCCTAATCCATTATGTTCAATGATATTAAAGGATTCACAACCTAAGAGAAATCAGGTGTGGACCTCCAGAAATAGCATTCAATACTAATGAATCTATGCACTTATAACACCACCTTCGGGGATTCTGAATACACACATACTTATATAATTTATGGATCCATAGATAATCCCTATAGGGATAAAACATTTCCATTGAAAAGTACATATCGATCCCAAAACACACACTTTGAAAACTTCCAAAATAGCTTCTCATGGAAGGGAACAACCAAAACATAACGTATATGATCTGTATGATCCTCCATAGACACAGATTTCATAACGATTTCATCGAGGATAACAACCATGAACTTGTCAAGGAACTCATGGAACACAACGTTCATCATCCCCATGAACCCAGACAGAGCATTCATCGCACTGAATGGAATCACAACGAACTCATAATTCCCATGAAGGAAACAAAAAGTAGCCTTTGGGATATCCTTTTCCATTACACTTGTATGATGGTATCCCTACAAAAAATAAATTTTTAATACCCCAAAGTCATCGTTATTTTGATTGAATATATCATCAATCTAAATAAGACAATATCAGTTCTTCACATTAACATTATTTATGTGACTATAATCGACACACAATTGCATGCTGCCATCATCCATCTTCATGAAAAAATGATGCACCTCACAGTGAATCGTTTGGACAATCAAAACCACATCACAACAGTCCATCGAGTTGTATATGCATCTCTAGAAACCCAGAAGGGGCCTCCTATATAGATATATCAAGATAAGATACATGATTGGATGTAGATCAATCCCAAACCTGATCTCTCGTCGAGGTGGTAATGCTAAAACCTATATTAAAAAAACATCAGGGTACTCTTCTATGACCCCATTAAAACCAGCTACTGAAACATCGATGAAATTAGCATCCACTTAGTGATCATGGATGATAAGGATAGAACACACCTCAGACCCATCCTATGGTCTCACTCGCCAAAAAACACTACTGGCTCTCCATCTGTTTCACAGAGCCACACCTACCTCGGGTAAAAATCCACAATATCTTGCACTAAATAAATCTAATCCCTGGTGAGGATGAGATTAAATGGTTGAATTCATAAACATTGGAACAATACCCAAGTGAAATTATTACCAAGAACTTGCTCATAGACTCGACATATTACAAACATGTGAAATAAACCTCCAACTAGAATAGTAAACTCCAAGGGAACTAGAATATGATAAAACTCCTGACCCAAGACATGGAAAGGGATAGGTGATATAAATGAGTATGTATCTCATGAAAAAAATGCTTGATCCCAATTAGAAAAAAGGAAAGGGTACCTCGAACATTGTTTGCTTCACTTGCCGCTAGAAACACTAAAGCATGAAGCTGACCATGAACTTCTCCATGTCTAATCTGATGATGATGAGGACCAACTCTGTGACCACACACTACTCTCAAAGTATGAAAGGAGTCCCACATCTTTCATATTACTACCCCATCTGATCTATGTTGATCCAATACTGGAGAAACATTATACTGTTATCTCAGTTGAAGCCGCTTCAATGGAGGAACCTCACACAGAATGACTAGTACACACTAACATCTTAGAAAGTTGTTGAACGCATTCTGCTGATGACCTCAACCTCTACAAGAAAAACAAGCACATGATCCCTTACAATAAGTCTGAGATACAATTACCTTAGAGAAAATATAAATTGAAGGATGTAATCTCTCTATGAATGAACATAAAATAATCATCCCTAAAAACACATAACCCCAGACCACTACTCTACTTCATGTGGAATCATGTAGACTCCCCTCCCATCGCGATCTAGTTCTTGATAACATCCTATTGGTTACCAATTGTCTTTATATCACCTTGAGATATTTCTTTATCATTAATGGTGTGACCTGGCTCTAGATATCTAGATGAAAAACCTCCTCGATATTCCTTCCTTTCGCCTCCTCATCTTCCAAATGTTCTAAGGAATATTGTGGAAGGATTCTGAAATGGTTCCCGAAATATTCCTCACTAGAGAACACCTTGTAGAGGGTATGATGTTCCTAGTGAATGTTTACCCTCGCGATCGAAGAAGGAGACTTAGATTTGAACATATCTTGGATGTTGTCAGATGATATTGTCGAATCCTCGTGATCCCCAAAGAATAAGAACTAATAATTCCTCAATAAACTAAGCAGCATCATTAGAACCAATGATATCATGTTCTTTTTCTAAGAACAGATCACACTAAAGGCTATATCAGCCTCCTCTATCCAGTCTTCTATGACTGCATCTAAAAAGGATACCTCATACTTCTATAGACTCTGTTGTTGATATTTTCGGAGTTTCATCATCAAATTATTATCATCGAAAACCTCTACTCTACAATTACAATCTATCACATCCTCCTAGACATCTTCTTCACAAACATGAAAAGCACACTGGCTTGGAAACATACCTGAAAAAGTTAAAAATAGTTTTATCTCTTGATCCTGGAATATATTTGAGTTTTACATTAATTATTTTATTCATTTAATCATTTTATTTTAACTCATCCCACGATCTATCCATACAAATATAGCTCCTAATAACAGTGATGAAAGATCTTTTACAAGTACTCTACCCTACAATAAGTGTCAACATATTTAGTAGAAAATATTAACATGTGGATCTGTGAATTTGAACATTGGGGGCCCTAAATACTCATTTCCCATCCTGTGTCATTGGTTTAAATCACTTGCCAAAACATGCTTACCTATTTTCCCTAAAAAACATGATATCACACCTATGGAAAACTCTAAACTCTTTAATATCCCCCAACTAGACATTTTATACTAATCTATCAAGACCGAATCCATTTAATTGGTACCCATCATGTGCCAGAAATGGTAGAAGATAGATAATGACACCTGAGTCCTTCCTGTAGTAGGCCTCGGGTTGGAAACTATCATTGAGGGTATAGTATACACACATATGAGAGGCGTTTACCTCTTAGAGAGCACATGGAAAAGAGATATATTTTAAATTACCCCAACTCATGTTCATAATCTAATATAAATGAATCCAATGTACATGTATTTAATATCATTCAGCAACTAATGCTACTAAAAAAAGAAAACTTGAACTACTAAATGAATTTAATACAGCAGCAACCACAATTCTAGAATACCTCCTGCCAAATACTCATCATAGTAGTAACCAGCCAGATACCAAAACTACTCTAGTTGACCAGAATAATACTTTATATAATGAACGGAGAGTATAATAGTAAAATCTGTAGGATCCTATCTGATGTTTCTTGTGGAAAATTAAAGAAATCATGGTAAATCACAGTGAACAACACGTTTAACTTGGTCATCAACTATATAGGTATTCTATGTTCTCTGCCTCACCACTGCTACTCTAACCATGTATTGAATACAAGAGTATATAATATAATAAAGAATATCAGGGGTACCCTATAACAACATCGCCACATGTTTTCTGCTTTTCCCCAACATCGCACTTCCTAAGCTTCTCTCTCCAAAAAGGATCACCTAAGGACACCTAGGTGATGAACCAAATCATTAACCTCAAGAAAACAACCTTCACATCTACATAACCATAAGAAATCAAGTGTTTTTTAAGTGATATCACAACTTTGATAGTGTATATCATAATTCATGAGTTGTACATCATTCCATTATAGCCCACACACTATGAATGGATACTCAATCCATAACAACGTATACGTGTTATACCTATAGTACCCCTCAAGAACCAAGATATAGTATATATGTGTGTTAGATAACCCCATTCCAGTACAACACTCTTCACACATATATATGGAAAAAAATTCGTTATTCGTACCATTTCATGGAACTACCAAGAGAATAGGTCTTGGTCAAAGTGGGTAGTCATCAGTCCTTCCTCCCACTGAGAAGTTGGTGAAAACACCCCTTATTGATCATAATACTAATGGTTTCATTTTCCTTAAATGTGATGGTGGAGTAGAATATAGAAACATAATAATTATAGGAAATGATACGGCTTGGAACTACACTATGATAAAAACCTAGTCTCATACTCAACTACAACTAACATCTCTTAGACTCCTGGCTTCCACTATAAGGACAAGATATCCTATAATCCCAATACCATTTATATTGATACAATAATTTAAATTATCATTTTTAGTAGTTTCAAAATAAATTAATTAATTATTTATCTTTTAAGTAACCATTATCAATTAAAAATTACATTGGATTATCGTTCTATAAAATTTCATTGTACTAAATCCATAAAAAAATTGTGCCGAAAACTTCTGAGAGTCACGACCAAATCATTGAATCCTAGAAAGTTCCACCCCCATGTGTTAAATAATTAATCACTTATTAATAGAAGTATCAAACACCATATTAGCATGTATTCTATGTAAACATTATATGCTACAAAACACAAGGGCATCAACATAGAGAGTAGATTCACTACTCTTCAAGTGTTTGGCTCCTATAGTAGGAGTACAGATCAACACATCATTGAGATTCTAAACACGAAAATCATGTTACATACCCGGTGTGTCTTCACCTCTTTTGGATGGAGGGTAAGAAAGAATATATCTGTCTTGTAGTGGATATAAACAAAATAAACAAACAATAGTTTCTGTTTATCATCCATCCATCATATCAATAGTTAAGAACTAATTAAACCAATTTCATCATCTCTGGTTTCCCCCAAAAAAATCACATGCATAAACCAATGAATCTCGCTACTCTAGGGATCTATTTCTATGAAAACCACTTGGAAAATCCTCCCCACATTCCAAAAATTCCCTATGTTCACAACTATACCAATCTCACATCATTACAAATGAAGCAGGAAAAAACATAGAAACCAGTCTCTAATCCCAAAATCAAGCATTCGTCCTTCGCACACAACATGAACTCAAATATCTAAAGCATAATGGATATGGAATTTAAAATCAAGAGGGTAATTGAGACCCCATAAGGAATTACATCTAACACACAAAATGTGCTTTTTTCATTATTGAATTTTCCAATTCAATTGTTCGTGCCAAACTACATCCATTTTGTTATCATCAAAATACTATAATAGAAATAAAAGTCATTAACATAAATATTTAATCCTTTATCCAATACAATAACAATTAATCATGAATTTACATTATTTACAAATTTTCACCAAGAATGGTATGTTGAGAAAGAAAAGTAATGATATTAAAATATCTAAAAAATAAGAGGAAAACGTTAGAACATTATAATGAAACAACTTACAACCGATAACTACTATTTAATCTAGTTATAATATTTATTATGTGATTTTCATTATTATCCAAAGGGGTAAATAATTTTATCTCTACAATAACTTGTAGAAAAAGAAGAAACAAAGCACGCACCTCAAAAGGTCTTCAACATTCTCTGCACGAGAATAGGTCAACCTAATAGATCATGATCACCTCTACCAAAACAACTACATCCTCCCAAAGATGATGTGATACCCCCATGAAAAATAAAAATCCAGAAATCTACATTTGAAACATGTATATCAGATGCCACCACCTAGAAATGATAAATGTTATGAAACATATTAAAGAGCCTATAAAACAGTGGTAGATATCACATTATCGAAGCCCGATTGAAAACTTCAGGTTTCACCAAAACAATGGGTGTGAATGCATCTAGAAACTCTATGAGATCAGGATCCCATGATTTTAGTTTGAAAGCATGAATCTAATGGGAGGAGGACCTTAGGGAATCTGGTACCATGGAAAACAATAATTAATATTGAGATAAGAATATATCATTATCCTTTTGGAAAGTAAAATAGTGCGTCAATTTATGATACAATTTATATTTTCTATGAAACACAGATCTTTTCAATAATACACTTTATGACCAAGTAAAGTCACCCATAGCCTATGAAAAATTAGATAGGTGTTATGGTCATTGAATCAGCCTTTAATAAAATAAAATAAGTCATTGAATTCATTATAAATCAATGATAAAATCAAAGGGTAGAAATTTTATGAAGCGAGAAACACTATTCCTGAGTCAGCATTGGACAAGTCACCATTGGATGAGTCACTTTTTGACGAGTCATCATTGGATGATCAATCATAGGAAAAGTCAAAATTGGAAGAGTCATCGTTAGACGATTCACCGTTGGAAGACTCAACATTGGATGAGTAACCATTGTAATGAGTAACCATTGTAACAAGATATCATTGGACTAAGTTACCATTAGAATAATGTACTATTGGAATGATAACTAATTGGATCGAGCTACCATTAAAATGATCAACCATTGGAATGATATATCATTATAACGAGCTACTGTAGGAATGATAAAACATTGTATCAAACATTCATTGGAACAATATACAATTTGAATGAGATATCATTTCTAGTAGCTATCTATGGAAGGATATACCATTTTAATGAACTACTATTCAGGAATCACCCTTCTGTGAACATTTTTACAAAACTCAATATTTTGGTAATGAGATGAAATAAGTCACTTTGACCACCTAGAAGACCTCAGAAAGTTGATTTTTAAAAGGGAATGGACTAGAGATGTCATATACCTTTAAATAAATATGACAATTATTTGTTTATTATTACTATGGAGATTTTTAAATAAAGAACTCTTTGACCACATTCCTCACACCAATGCCATTATGAACCAATTAACCAAACATCCTCAAAACAACCAATGTGTATGTAAGTGATTAATTATATAAATATTTCATTAAAATGAAATAAAATAATTATATAATTAAATGGAATTACATCTTGAATACATTAATAAAAATTAAAATACTCAATATATGTTTTATTTATTGGATTTAATAGACACGCCAGAAAACTATGGACTCTATGTAAGGGTTTCACATCTCACTTTTACCTATTTATGAAATATTGTATATTCAATCATTTTTTAGATTGTTTTGTTTGTATATAATGAATTAAACAAATATTATAAAATTAATCCTTATTCAATAATGGTAATTTATATTTTAATTTTAATTTATTTATCCATGAGGATTGAATTGAATGTTACTAAGTGGAAAACTTTTCCTGACTCAATTTCCATTCATTTCATTATAATAAAATATTCATTTTCTTCATTATGATTTGATTTTGTGTTAATTAATGTATATATTATTTTATTATAAATTTAAATTATATGTTATTGATATACATTTTTAACTCATATCACTCTGGTTATTAACCCTTAATTAAGTGATATGATCTTTATATGGGTTAATTATCCGAAATTCAATTCTTTGTGGTTTATTTTTATGATATGAACCTATTTCATTTATGAATTTTTTATAATAACAATTTTCAATATTAAATAATGGATCTAATTATGTTCATGATATATAATGTATCTTTTGATATTATTATTTTAGGAGTATTATAATAATAGAGTCACTATTGTCAAAACATCATTTTGTTAGTTTCTCATTTCCTTTGTAAGCAAAATTTGATTTTATTTTCTTAAAAAACTTTTATTTTTTTCTAATATCGGTTTTAATGTAGTCAAAAATCTATTTCTATTTCATCATATCTTGATTTACGAAACTTCAATAATGTTATTTTTATGTGATACAGTTCAAGAATTTTGTTTTTTATCTTGTATCATTAACTTCCTAATAAATGTTTTGAAATATGTTTTGGAAAATGTTATTTACAAATATAAATTTTTTATGAAATATATTTTACATTCTCTTTTACCTTATTTTGAATTGGGATTGAATGTAAATTTCTTAACATTTCAAAAGTGGGACACTTTTTCACCCTCTTAAAAAATATTTTTAATGTGGTGGAAGTTATTAAAATTTGTGACATGAATGGAATAAACCTCCATTAAATATATACCTTTCATCAATGTGTCATTTAAATATTTATATGGTTTTATTCAAAATAAATTTATTTGCACATTTTTTTATGTATTTTTTTAATATTTTTTTCACTATAAAAATATTATTTTCCTAAAAAATATTTTAATGATATTTTAATAGTATTTACATTCATTAATATCAACAACCCTTGTGGTTACTTATTATCACGTGTGTATATTTTTTAATGATACATTCCTCACTATATCATTGTGTGTATTATGATTGTTTAAAAAAATTATAAATAAAATTATTTTCATCGATGTGTTAGTCACATTTAAAACAGTGTATTCTATAAAATATTTTTTACATTATGTGAATAATATTTCGATTAGATTTTTATGGGAATCATTTAATATCATTTAGTTAGACGTTCCTCCGAGTGATTTTTATGGAAACCAAATTTTTTACATTGTTTAATAATTTTATGATTATAATAAATGTTGTTTAAATGATTTTATGATGAAATGAAATCTTTAAATACATCATTCTAGAGATGATTGTTAAAAATGGTATATAATGAAGGGTTATTCTATTTTAAACCCAGGAGGGGTGGTTATGTCATAAACCATTGAGGTGGTTATGTTAGTAACCAATTATTGGTGGTTTCATGATAATCCAATGATGGGTGGGTCTATTATATCCTTCCAATGCATTGGGTTCTATAAAGATGGTTTCAAACCATAATGGGTTTTTCATTTCAATGAAGTGAATGGAATATAATGTTCCAAGATACATATATGTTTCAGATATTCTTATTAAGTCATTATAATTCTTCTTATGATCTATATTTACATTAAAAATATTATTACTATTGACTTGGATGAATCATTCCTTTTTTAAACCCTTTTACCTTGTTTTCTTGTTCAATAATCATGGTACTAATTGGTATTGATGTTCAAATCATATGATCATACCGTGGTAATATGTTAACATAAACATATGATTTTCTTTTGAAGCATGATTACATTCAAATTCAAATGCATACATTTACCCTTACTTTGATTTGGATACGATCCATCTTATGTTTCATTTCACCATTTTATAATGACTGAGGTTGAAATGATTAGGTCTAGAAAGTTTTTTGTTTGGATGATATGATGCATTAATTTGAAATAAGAAAATATTGGATATGTTGGATATATTCTCACTTGAACACCTAAGTATTTTTTAATGTTTATTTCAAATTATCATAGAATCAAACCAAAATTTTCCTTCATAATGTATTTTTTCCATTTTTTATTTTTGATGTTGTAAGGGTTGGATGGAAGAAATGGTTTCACCATCATTAGTATCAAATATGGTAATTTAATGTTCAAATTTCAACTCTATAATCTGGTGTGCGAGTCAAGGGATGTTATATATTAATGGTGTTTTTAATATTAGAATTAAAATTAATCATATGTAGGATAATGAAATTGTTATATATTTTAAAAATATAATAGATTTTTAGGCGGTAAATAAGAGTATAAAAGAAACTGGTCAGTTATGGGGATTACATGTTATTGGAAATAACTCCATTAGATCTCCACATAATGACCATAGAGTTGGTATTTTTTGAATATAGGATACTTTAGAATTGTGGATGTTAAGTGGATAATAGATATTTTTATATTTTATATTCACATCAATGATCAATGTGATGTAATTAAGTGATGGGAGGGGTGCCCTATTATAATTGAGGTGAGGGGCACTTTGAAACATACCATAATATTAAATTATAATAAACTTTTTCTCATGAAAAATTCCGCCACATGGTATGGATTAAAAAATAGTGTAGTATAGTATTATAATTCCATTAGTAAATATAATTTAGAAGTGTTTTTCTATATCTTTAATCGTTATCATTTTGAATAACCCTTACTTAACAGTTTTAAATTTTAATTATTTTAAAAAAGTTTTTAATATTAATGGGTTGAAATTATGACAAATAATGTTAAAATTGGACCATAATTGGTAAATTTATGACCTTCTAGAACATATAATAACGAAATTTCCTTTTTTAATAATTTCTATACTTTTGAAATAATTTTATAAAATATTACTTTGATAAAATATCAATATTGTTAATATTTATTCTTTGCATTACTTTGTCAAAAAATACATTGAGAAAAAGGATAAATTATAATAAAATTATTTCACTCCTATATAATAAGTCATATAGATTTTTAAATTTTTGGCATCATATTAGTTGATTAAAATTTTATAAGTTTTAATATTTATGAATTCATTTATTATTATTTCTATTTGTCGAAATATTATATCAGTGTTTAAAAACAAAATACTTTCAATATAGAAATTTAAATAAATAGAAAAAAATTTATGAAAAAAAATAAATATTAATATGATCAAAATAGAAACATAAATTAGTATGTAACATACATTTCCAATCTAGACACCCATGAGATATTAAAACAGAAAGAGAATGAAATTTTAATCTATCATTTGTTTAAATAATATAGAAGTCATTTTCATTGATAATACATTTATTAAAAAGATCAATTTATAACCTAATGTGTTATGGATAGAATCACCTTTATCCAATAAGAATATTTATGTAACATCTTGACCATAACACTTATTTTTAACATAGATTATCAGAATTTACCTATTACCATGTGGAAAATTTTAATCATGATTACTATTTATATTGACACAAAAGGTTCCAAATTGGAAAATAGAATATTCTAATTCTTAATATATAATTCATTTAATCTTTATCAACTCCAAAAAATTGATTAAATAAATGATAAAATATTTTTGATTAATGTGATAAAAAAATTAAAAAAAGAATTTTTCATGCATAAAACTGTATTTATTCTTATCATATGAATTGAATAATATTGTTCAAATATTTAATAAACATAATAAATTAAATAATATATATATCTGATTATAATCATTCACTAATAGTAATAAATTTAATTAAAATAATAATAAATTTCGTGAATAAAAAATATTTTAAAAATAGCATCATTTTATTTTAAAATTAGTATAGTCATTATTTAATATATCTCAACAAATAATGAATTAATTTAATGAATTTTTATAATATATATTATTCACAATATAGTTATTGTTTTTTATATCCTAAAATCCAATGTCTATTTAATATCATACATATAGAATTTTAATAATGTTATGTGGTTCATCTAAACTAAATGTTATGTGTAATGAAACATTTCAATGAAATAAAATTATTTAGTGAGAATTATTTAATAAAATATCATGGTGTTTAGATAAGTATTATTTAGAAATATTTATTATAATTAATTTCCTTTGAGTAGACATTATACTATATTTTTATTCATGATTACTTTTAGGTTTTAAAAATATTTTCGTGAATTTTTTTTATGTGTATCATGTTTCAATTATAATTAATAATAATAAATAATTATAAATATATTTAAAAAATAATATTTAAAATGAATATATCTATAAATAGTATTTTTTTAATAATTATTTCTACACATAGAGTAAATATAATATTATCTTAAAAATGAATATTCATTTTGTGGAAACCAATTATTAAACACTTTTGTAGATTATTTATTAAATTAAACTCATAAAATTATATGAATTTCATTTGAAAAAATGGATTTCATATTTAAAAACAATGTAGTTTATATTATATAATAATTTCAACATAATATTTATTCATAATGAACATATAAAACAATAAAAAAATATTTTAGCATAGTTTCAGTGACAACAAGTCTTCACGGGGGTTAAAAATAACATATTTCGGTAAATATAATCTAAAATGTTTTATTGATTCTTTACTATAGTTATATTTCAACATAATATATTCACTAGACATTGAAATTTTAAATTTGGAACCTTTCTGTGCAAGATCTTGACCATTTATGGGTCTTATCATGCACACTTTCATGTATACATTCACCCTTGTTTTGCTTATACACTAGTTGGGTCTAACATTAGGGTAATTTTTATTGAATTTGGTGAATTTGTTATTTGCATGGGGCTGTTAATAGTTGACCTATAGATAGGGAACACCATACAATTTTTCCAAGGATATTGTTTTCCCCATTTGGAGCCACTAGATGAGGGTTCATGGTTCATCCAAACTATGTAACCACACCGTACATACAATTAACCATTAGATAGAATGTATTTTCACAAAATTCACACATTTTTTCAACCAATATTCATATTGAGAAGTAACCATGAAGCCTAGAAAATATGTGATAATGGTATGTCCATAATATTATCTTAACAATATGTCTCATCTAGAAAACTGTTCACATGTTTTCTATAATGCAAAATGGTTGAATTAAAAATTACTAAACCACTAGTTCATATCCCCGATCATACCTAATGGACATAATCCAATTTTCATTTCTCTTGAAAATTCCATAGAGGGTACCAATGCTTCTCGAAATATTTTAATTGTGAATTGATGATCCTCGTAAAGAAATAAACACCTCTCTAGTATGTTATATTTTATATGACTAGGTTCCTCTCTATTCCATATTTCTCTACATTATAGATAGACTAATCAAGTAATTTTTAGATTGAGGATTTAGTGGATCTTTTTTGTCAGATCATGATCCTATTCTTTATTTTATATCTCTTCCACTATTGTTAATTCGATTATTTTACATATAATTTAGGGATAAGGTTTGGAAGGTGTTTTTGAAAAATCCTAATGTACATGGTTTGATATAAAAGTACCATGTTCTTGATCTTGATTTCGTGTTACTATATTATCATTTCATTGTACTGTTTTAAAAATTCAAATAAATTAATATGTGAAATAAATTTCATTAAAAAGATTGACCCTTCATCTATCATATTAGACCCATTGGATTTATCGAACCTGTTCAAGATAAAAACCCATGTGGCATTCCAATTACAATGAAATGATGATAAATGGAATTTATCAAGGATATTTTGGAATTTAGAAATTTCATTGAATACTTATTTCATTTTTGATGGTGGTACTATATGGGTAAAATGGGCCAACTTGAAGGGTTCTTATGTTGTGTAATAATTGATGATAAATGAATTACTAGGGGAAGTTAACATGTTTTTCAGTGTGGAAAACATAAGGAACCATATTCTTATTTTATAAATGAAATGTTTCACTGTGTTTATAATTGTTGATATATTATTTATGAAAGTGCTACCTTATTTTTTTTAAATGTATATGTGAACAATTAGTCCCACGTGATGGAATAATTCACTACGTACACATCCAGTGGTAGGATAATTTTTCCCCCCTCTATTAATGCATGTAAAATATGTTTTGGGTTAGGGAATGATTCCCCATGTACCCATGGGGTGCTAGACTAAAGATGAAGGCCCCTAGAGTATACATATATGTGAGTGTGAAAAATGGGTTTTGGTGAGGCACTAATGTTCCATGTATAAATTTGGTTCTAAACTAATTATCTAGACCTTTGATGGCTGAAAAAATACTAATTAAATTAAATATTAAAGGTCCACGAGAATATTAAAAATTAAAATCTATATGTTGTATTGTTTAGACCCAGATTTACCATGATGTTGGAATGATGTGGGTCATTAAATAATAATATATTTAAAGCACGATTACTCTTTCAAGTGATATTTATTATTTCTAACACATCACACACAATTATATACATTATATTTCTTTTTATGTATATGGTGGTAGCCTATTGCATTGCACTAACTCCCTAAATGGGGAACTAGATATATACTTGAATAGACATCATATCTGTAAGACAATATAAGGGAAATATCCCTATGTTAGAGGAATAATTTTTGATTTTGTATGTAACAAAGATGAGGTAACCCCAAATGATTTTGGGAATTGCCGTGGAGTTTATTGTTTGATTTTAATATGGGATTTCATTATACACATGATACTTATATTGAAGGACATGTTTTCTACTTTGGATTCTGGTTGTTTTCCCTTATTTTGGACAAATTCATCTATAAGACAGTAGATTAATGACTATTTTATTATCTTTGTTATGTATTATATTTATTTTAGATATTTTGATAATTTAATAAATTGGATATTGTATTTTCATGTAATATATTAGACCGTCGCTACCAGTCACCATCCTCTAGCGCATGGGGAGCTGCACCTAATGTTATGTGTTGAACCATCTCAATGAACAAGTATGTTGAACCAAGGATGGGGAATTTCAAATTTAAATCATATTGAGGTTTTACTGCAATGAACTATAGTTTAATGGAGATGAAAGTGATATTATATATTTGAGTACATTAAAATGAAATGATTACTAATAAGGAATTAATAATCATAAATTATGCTTAATTTAGTTATTTAAAGTGGTTGGGAAATGGATATTTAATGTGAAATTAACAAAAAAATATTTGTAATAGTATTATTTCCATGGGATATGATATGTATTGTAAAGGGTTATTCTATTGTTTTTGTTTTGGCTGAAGAATATTGTATGTGGGATGAAATATTGTTGTCATTTTTTACTATTATTTGTAAAAATGTTTAAATGATGTGTTATATTTCCAAAATTATGTGTTTGGATTTATATTGAGATACCAATGTGTCGATGTTTAATAGTAGGATGACATGAAGAAAAGTATGGAATTGTTCCTCTAGTAGTTGGGGAGAAGGCCTATATAGTTCTAGGTGAAGGGGTGAGAGGTCACTTTCATGAGAACATCACTCAAATTAAGTAGTTCATGAATGGAAAACGAGGGTGTTCTATTTGGAATATACCTATACTTAACTAGGATTTCTAGTTAGAACACCCCATGAAATTTTGAAGAGATGGTAGGCATGATAACGCTATGTTCTAGATTTCTTCTCTCATGAACATTTATGGCTATTTAAAGGCTCCTCCAGATAAATGTTTCAATATTTGGTCTAATATATTATGAGGAAAAAAATTTGTTTTTGAGAAATTCATGATAAGTATGAGAAGCTATTGGGCATGGTATGTAAGGACATTAAAGAGATGTTCTTGGTACACTTTTTCCTTTATATTCATTGGTATGAGAGGGGTGCATATATTTTTTTTGATCTAGGGATTCATGTTAGTGATGGAATCTTATGGTCACTTCACCTATACTACTAACTTTTTCCCATTGATGTTAGGTTATTATGATATATTGGGGGTAATGTATTTAAGATGTCATTAATTGTAATATTAGGTACCAGGTTACCATATTCTGAATGAAGAATATGGATGAGGTCATGAATAGGGCTTTGATTTCATGAAGGAGATTGATGGAGGCCTCTAGTGGAGGATTGGTGGTGTCTACTAGAGGACCTGGTGGAACACCTTCTATTGGTAGAAAGCCTATCTAATTTAAATTTATCTGGAGGTGTGATAAAACGGGTATCCGTGGAGAATCATAATATAAATAAAGAATTAATTGATATTTGTGTCATCAGTTTGGTAGGTCGATTCACATTCATAGTCACTTTCCCTCAACACCTATGGAGTTCTGATCCAACATTTGGATAGGACACTTAAAAAGGAATTAATGGAACCCTCTTCCAATGGGTAGTTATGGAGGTGGTAGACCAATCTAGAGTACTATAAAGGTGTCTTATACCTCAAACCTGTTAGACCATTAGATCTATACTTGTCATTATAATTAGGGTGTGAGATGTGCTGAGTTGAAAAAAGAGTTTCTATATCGGTATATAAATACAATATATAGACCATAAACTATTTTCCATGGAAGAGGAAAAAGTTAGTTAAATGTAGTTAAACCTTCATGTTGGTATTGATAGGATATGATTCGATAATAAGGTTTAAAATAATTTTGTATTCACACATTCATGTGATTTAGATGATATATGATCCTCATAATGTAGAATATCTTCTCATAATGTGAGTGGTTTGAGTCTAGTGGCTGATTTTGTGAGTGGGGATTTGAATACATATACACCTCTAGGTGTACAGTCAAATGAAATATATCAATTCTTGGGTTCTTCACTTGTAGTTGGTGAGTATCATTTTTTATGTGATATTTACATACTTGAAATGTGAGGAATGGAATTGATTTTGGGTATGGACTAGCTTGTATGTTATCATTCAACATCTATTGTTTTCTTAATAGAGTAAACATTACATATTCATATGATAAAAACAATATCCACCATTGGGAATGTTTTTACAGAGAAGCCATGTTGGGCCAGTTCATCAGTAACAAGATGATCTCACATAATATTTTCAAATTATTGTGCTGGATTGTTCAGGTGCGAAGATATTTGTATTTCCTACTATAGTGGATAAATTTTATGATGTTTTTCTTAAGGAAATATTCGGGCTTCCACAAAAACCAAAATTTGATTTTGAAATTGATTTAGTTTCAAGAGATAAACAAATTTCTATTCCACCATACCGAATTTCATCAATAAAGCTTCATGATTTTTAGGATCTAGTAAATGAATTGATGGATAAGAGATTATCTATCTGGTAATTTCACCTCAGCGTTTAGAAGTTTTGTTTTCTATGAAGGATGATGAGATATTTAGTGTACTTTTCCATTAACTGTAGTCGAAAAATATGATTGTTATGATTTGGTATACTCCTACACATATTTAGTATCCCTTGGAACTATTGAGAGACACTTTTTTATACAATATTTATTTCTGGTGAGGGTATTATCAATCGAGAGTGAGATCAACATATAAAAAAAATACTTCTTTATAAATATGGTATCACCAATTTTAGTTTTTCATAATGTCGTTTGGTCTAATGAATGCATCTTCTATGTATATGAACATCATGGATGAACTCTTTCACACATAACTAGATCTATTTGTGGTATTTTTTATAAATTCTCAGGGTACGCCCATACTCATCATGACCATTCCAAACATCATGAAATAGTCCTCATTTTATTGAGAAAGTCCATTCTATAATCCAATCATTAAAGTTTTCATTTTTTGGATTGATACAATACATTTCTTGTATTATATTAACTGTGAGGAAGGTGTATCTATAGATCTAGATGTAGTTTGGGTAGTTATTTATTGGGATAATCCCTACTATACATTGGTTAATTATTGTTTTCTAGGTAAAACATGATAATATCAGATATTCATCAAGTATTTCCACATTTGTATTAACCAATTTTTTCACTGAAAATGATGTGGATCAATATTGAATGATATATGTAATTTGAATATCCATTTGTAGAGTTGAATAAGTCTTTGATTACCCCAATGATATTGATCCAACCAAGTAAGAGTGATATGTATATCATGTTTTTTATGCATTCAATATTAGGCTTGGAATGGTGTTAATAAATGGATATGTGAATTTGGTGTGGGATTTGTGAAATTTGAGGCAACCTGAATAGAATTACCCAACACATGAACCTGATTTAGGAATATTATATTATTTTTAGAACTTTTTATGTGTTTCCTGTTAGGTTGAAATTTTACTATGTATACCAACCCTAAAGCATAATTTATATATTTTCACATCGACTTTTGAATTTAAAAAAATTAGATATGGATCAATTATATACATTCATTTGACTTTGCTCTAACATAGACTCTGTTAAAATTGAAATAGTGTTTCTTCCCATTTGACTTATAGGACAGAAGCTAATGTACTAAATGAGTCTATCTATGAGTGTATGTTTTACGCATTAGTGGATGTGATTTTTATAGAGGCTTATGAGGACGTGAAGAAAATTAACCTGATGTCTTTATCATTTGAGTCAATACTTCTAAATCGAATCATGTAAATTTAGTATAAGGATCTGTAGAGTATCTTCTTAAGGGAAATATTTGATGTTGGTGAGTCGTCTATTTATTGGAAACTATGTATATAAGGATGATATCATCTATTTTTTGGAGGATTTGTTGTACTTACATGTACACAAGGGGTTGTGAGCATTTGATTCATGCATTGGGGTTGAAAGTGAAAGATGGTTAGACCATGGTGTATTGTTATCATGAAGGAAAATACTGGTGGTCAAGAATGATGAAGTATATTACAAGTTATATGAGAAGATGGTACAACTAGCTATAGATAAAGGCTTTGAACTGTTTACATAGTGTATTGTGATAGTCATTTCCCATTTTGGGATTGAAGTGAGATGATGTGACCAATTATTTTATGGTAGGAATAAAAAGGCCGCCTAAGAAGAATGATAATGTATGGGTGATTGTGTATTAGTTGGAAAAAGTACATTGTTCCATTACTTTCCATGAAATATTCATAGATCATCGGTTAGTGGATATGTATGTTTGGGAGATATTCAATTTTCATAGGGTTCCATAGAGCATAGTTTTGTATCATTTATTTAATTTTAATTTTGGAATCTAGATTGTCATTCATAAGGTTCGTGGTGCATAGGTGTTTCAAGGTACTTCTTTTCACCCCAAAAAATAGAAATCAAAACATACTCTTCATGAGATTGAGGAAATTCTATGGGAATGTGTTCCAAACATTGGAGGATCTTTGGGTAAACACTAAGAAATCATTTACTTCTCCTATAAAATATCTATAATGAAATTTTTCACAAGGAAGCATATGAGGGTGTTTAGGGATTTCAATGTAGATCATCCTTTTGTTGGACCTAAATAGGTGAGTTAGAGTTGTTGGGACCAGGTATCATATATGAATCATTAAAGAATGATTAATAGATTCTGAAATGTATTGCTATTGTGAAGAGTTGGTAGAAGTCTTAAAATAATCAACGTAATCGACCTAATAAGTATACAGTGGTACATCATGTCTCCCATTATGTTTAATAGATATTTAGTAACCATATGAATAAAATATACATAATGTTGGATCCCAGGTATGGAATTTTTTTTGAGATTCTATAAGGGATTAGAATGGTGGTGGAATGCTTTGATATTCTATAAAGGTATTCTGTTATGCATGTTTATGTTTATCTATCATCGCTTCAACAATATCACAAATGGTATTTATTATGTGATCAATGCTGATGATATTGATCTTCTGGAAGATTTTTCAGTTGTGTAGAATTATACATACATATGGATCATAGTGAGAATTCTTTTGGGGGAAAGATATTCCCCTCAGTCCAAGTGTTTTTGTAGTAAAGACTTGTTCAAAAGGAATAATGGTAGAGGGAATCAATTATAGAGGCTCAATATTTAGATCATTCAAATTCAATATCATAGTTATACTTGCTAGTGTTCCTCAAGGATGAGCTGTTATAACGTGAAAATATTATAAGATCCCTAACTTATTGGTGAAATCTAATGCTCTATTCAAGATTGTTTTCTACAGTTATTTTTTAATACATTTTTTGGGTCTTGTTTTGGAGTTATTTTTGTTGAATTTAGAGAATATTGGAATATTATTGGTTATGAATGGTTTGTGTAAATTTTTGGTAAACCATGTAGTTTCCAGCAAGAAACCATGTGCCACATTTTGTTCTATTGGAAGGGGGTGAAATGTTGGACTAGCCGATATGGACACGTCCAAAAATTCATGAACCCTATGATAATAGTGGTTTGGAATTATTGGGAATGGTTTTTATAACCATGCACCCCACGAGTAACCATGAACCCCAGATAGTAGGGGCACAGGAATAGGGACCCAAATTTTTCTACTAGTGCATTCCGTCTCAGAAACCATGCACCCATAATTCAATACCCACTAAAACTTGATTGAAAATTTCACGTCTCCACGATTTATAACCCTATTCCAACCATCTCAACCTAATACAATTTCCATTTTAGATGGAGGCTTATAAGAGGAGTCATATTCTCTAAAATATTCATTTTATTATGAATTAATGATCTAGTGAATGAAATATAAACCTATCAAGTACGTGATATCTTCCTTATTTTGATTTCTTCCTCTCACCACATTATCCCTCCTTACATAGTGATGAATACTCAATTTATTGGTGGTCTAAAACTAGTTTTGAATGGATCATGATTAATTTAATCTTTATCCTAGTTTTTATCCTAAAAATTTTCTGTCATTGATAATTCAAACTTTATACATCACATTGAGGGAAATTTTATTTGAACAATGTCATTGATCTTCTGGTGGGTGTCCTAATTACTAATTCCCATATTATTGATCATTAAATCATCTTATAGTTCTATCATTTCTTTTCTTTTTTGTTAAATTTCATATAAAATAATATGTGAACCTAATTACATTAAATAAGAAGACCCTTTATGGATCATATTGTACCCATTGGAGATCATGAAACTAGGCTTGATCAAAACCCTAGGATGTGAAAATCATCTTGAAATGATGAAAAATTGCGTGCATAATAGAAAATATTGAGTTTATGAAATTGAACTGAATCCTAATCTCATGTTTGATAAAGGTATTTAATGTGTTATATGTATTTACATTAGGGTTTAATATGTTATTAATAATTGAAGACACATTCATTAATGGGGGAATTAAAAAAAATCTTCTGTTGAACAAAAAGAACCATTGTTTTTTACAAACTGACTGGGAATGTGAGTAAAACATGGTTGATACAGGAGTTAATAATTTTGTACCAAGAAATGTTTATTTATAATTGTGAAAAATTAGTTTTGGGTGATTTATTGATCCTTTTAGTACCCATTTAGGTGTAAGACTGCTACTCTAGTCACCCAATTAATACTAGTGGACAATGAGTCATGACTTATGAAGGACCTCGGGACACCCTGAGAGGGGAGGGGTGAATCAGGGTGACAACTTTTTATTTTAATGTGATGGATATTGTTCTCATGTTGGTTGGAACTTGTTGAACATGTAAGATGAATAAGATCAGAAATAAAACATTCACATGCACAGAGAAGACACACCACTTTTTACATGGTTCACCACTAAGGGATACGTCCAAGGAGCATACGCCGAAAAGTTGTCGGTCGTACCTAATTCCACTAATCATCACTAGCTATGGATTACAATGGTTCAGGAACACTCACTCTGTCCCTGGCTCACTGCCTTTGCAAAGGGTTAGGGATAGCTCACTACGTCCCTCGGGTCACTCCCGTTGACTCCCCATGGCTCACTGCCGTTGGTGAAGTCCCACTCAGTTTATAGATGTGAAGGTCTCTTCATCATTTCATAAGAATGCATCCTCTGTTGTATGTAGATTCTCTATTGAAGTCCAATGTTCATCCACTGATGAATACCCATTTTTCTCTTAAACACAGAGAAAACAACCTTTGGAAAGTACCTTCGCAGAGCACCCTACATCGTGAGGATCTCAATTTCGCGAAGCTCAAACAAGCCATCATGAAGCTCATTCCTTTTCACGAATCTCACAATTTCATGAAGCTCAGACCATCGCAAAGATCAAGACTTCGCAATGCTTAGGCCTTTGAGAAGCTAAAGTCGTCGCAAAGCGACTTCCCTCGCAAAGCTCACTGAGCCAACGCGGATCACACGACTTTCGCAGAGCTAGAATAGCCGCCGCGATGCTCCTCTTTCGTGAAGCACACTGCCTTCGCGAAACGAGTACCAAGAATTTTCTCTGAAAAATCTCTCTACTTCTCTCGAGGGGGTTGACCTGTATTTAAAGGCGATTCCACCGACCCTCGACCATTCCATGCGAAGTCAGCGCCACGTCATTGGCTATCGCGATGCTCCAATGTTTTTGCCAAAATTAGGTCCAATTCGCAAAGCACCACGGAAGTTTTCTGATCGCGGAGCTTGTCGTAATCGCAGAGCGTTACGTCATTTACTTCGCACTGCCGCCGCGAAGCTCCCTCACGTTTCCTTTCAATGCTTTCGTTCGTGAAGCTCGTCATAACCACGAAGCATCACCACCTCCATTTTTCTAGTCTTTGAAAAATCCAATCCATGCATCCCATCTTCACGAAACTGATGCCTTTTCCATATAAAAATATGATCTTCAAGAAAAACCTCTTTTCGCGATGCTCACCAAACTCCAAATTTTGGACCCCAAAAATTTTTCAAACACTGTGAAATGGAGCCACCTTCAATACTATTGTCTTCTTGAACTTTATGATCTCTTTGCGGGTACATATTCTGAACTTCTACTTCCGATTGACGACAAACACAAACTAGACTCCAAATCATTCATTGAAGACCATGGTTCCAAAAATATCCCCCTTTGGGTTTATTGGAAATCAGAAAATAAATTCAACAGATCTCTATCCATGTGAAAACCAAAAACGCAAGAATCAACTCAGCCAACACTCTAAGTCTACATGAGCAATGCTCGGTGTAGAAAACAAGAGAGGAAGATTGAATTGGGTTCCAATGTTTTCCTTCTCATTATTCTCATCACAGAAGCATTACTTCCAATGTTTTCCTTCTCATTCTTCTCATCATGGAAGCATTACTTGCATGAATTTATTCCTTTCTCCCCCATTGAAAATAAATCCAAAGACAAGTAATTTGTTCAATGTTTATCTCAAACCATACTCCCCCTAGATAGTATCTCCCCCATAAACCTACATCATATCCATAAACAGATAAAAACACTTATCACAAAACGGGGAGAGGGGGAATGTGTAACCTCTTTATGCACTAGGAGGTGGCTGAACACCAAGGTTCAACCGATGCTTCTCAAACATAGCCACAGACAGTGGCTTGGTCATGATATCATCCACTTTCTCATCAGTTCCCACATGATCCATTCTAATCACCCCTTGTTCGACTTTTTCTTTGATAAAGTGATACATGATTTCAATATGTTTCGTATGGGAATTCTTGAACAGGATTCTTCGTAAGATCAATTGCGCTCTTGTTATCGCAGTAAATCACCATTGGTTGCTTTACCTCATCACCAATATCTGTTAACTATTGCTTCATCCATAGCAGTTGAGTGCATGCCTTTGTGGCAGAGATATACTCAGCTTCAGCAGTACTAAGAGAGGTACTTTCTTGTTTCTTTCCCAACCAGCCAACACATTTCTACACAATATAGAAAGCTCCACCACTAGTAGACTTTCTGTCTACTACATCACCAGCCCAGTCAGCATCAGAAAATGATGATAATTCACTATCCCTGCCTGTAGCAAAAAATAACCCGAAGTTATGTGTACCATGAATGTACCTCATGATTCTTTTTACTGCGGCCATATGTTTTTCCTTTGGATTACTCTGAAAGCGGGCCGCAAGGCATGTGGCAAAGACAATATCTGGCCGTGTTGCTGTTAGGTACAATAGGCTCCCAATGATCCTCCTCTACTTGGTGGGATCAACAAAGTCCCCATCCTCATGCTTTCCAAGTTTAGTTCCAACAAAAATAGGAGTTGACATTGGTTTAGAGTCTTGCATATTAAACTTCTTCAGCAGCTCTCTTGAATTTTTTTCCTGACAAATGATAGTGTATTCCTTCTTTTGAATCACTTTCAGTCCCAAGAAATATGTGAGCTCCCCAATCATGGACATTTCAAATTCTGATTTCATGTGGTTGGAAAATTCGTCCACTGATTTCTGCATGCTGCCACCAAATATGATATCATCAACGTAGACTAGAACCATGAATTGATCTTTTGGAGAATTCTTCACATAGAGATTGTGATCAACTCGTCCTCTTTTGAATTCCAGATTCTTGAGAGATGAATCCAGTTGTGAGTACCACCCCCATGGTGCCTGATTCAAACCATATAGATCTTTCTTCAATTTGCAGACCTTTGTTTCATCAGTACCCAAAACAAAGCCCACTGGATGTTTAATGTAGACATGTTCTTTGAGTACACCATTCAAGAAGGCTGTATTGACATCCATTTGATATACTTTATATCCTCTTTGGAGTGCCATGGCATGGAAAAGCCTGATTGACTCCACTCTAGCCACTGGAGCAAAGGTTTCTTCAACATCAATGCATTCAATCTGGGAGTATCCTTTACATACCAGTCGTGCCTTGTTTCTGATGACACTTCCATGCTCATCAAAGTTATTTTTGAAGATACATTTGGTACCAATAACATTGTGACCTTAAGGTCTCTATAAAAGATCCCATGTCTTATTCTTTTCAATCTGATCTAATTCATCATTCATGGCTTTCACCCAAGATTCATCATTTGCAGCTTCTTCGAATTAGGATTGCTCTACAACTGATAGAAATTCATATTGCGTGTCATTTCTCATCCTTCTTGTTTGAGTGGGTGCACTCTTGTCCCCAATTATGTTGTATGGAACAATCTCAGCTCTTCGATTTCTCCTGCGAGGTTCAGTAGCATTCTCTTCAGCCACAGTTTCTTCTTTTGATTCTTCTTCGGAGTCAACATCATGATGTGACTGCTGAGTGTTTTGAACAAATTCCTCTATTTCTACATTTGTATTTTCTTCACGTTCACTTTCTTCCTGACTTTCTATCACATTAGCATATGATGTCATTGAATCATTTGTGCTTTTCTCTTCAATTATCTTAACATCACTGATTTCCACAATCCTTCCTAAATACTTGTTGAAACATTTGTTGACTTTGCTGTTCATTGAGTAACCGAGGAAAATTCCTTCATCTGCATTGTCGCCATATTTCCCTTGATTTCCTTATTTGTTCCTGATGAAGAATTTACTTCCAAAGACACGAAAGTATTTTAAAGAAGGCTTTCGTCCATGCCACAATTCACATGGTGTCTTCGTCTCACCCATATAAAGTCCTGTTCAATTATGAATGTACACTGCAGCTTGAACAACCTATTTCTAGTAATGTTGTGGAATACGACTTTCAATCAGCAAAGTTCGTGTCATGTTGTTCACATGTCGATTCCTATGTTCAACAACACCATTTTGTTGTGGAGTTATCACCGAAACTACCTCATGTTTTATCCCATGCTTTTCCAGATAATTTTCAAATTCAATGGATGTTTATTCTCCTCTATTGTCAGATCACAACACTTTGATTGTTCAACCAGTATCATCCTCGTCGATTCGCCGATATGTTTTCATGCAGTCAAGGACTTGTCGTTTCCAATGAATGACCATCACACATTGCATTCTACTATAATAATCTATGAAAAGGACAAAGTATCTTTCTCCATGAGTTTCGGCAACATTTATCAGTCCACATACATCTGTATGAATCAGATCAAGAAGGTGAGATACCCTTTTCTTCTTTGGCCATTATAAACTGCAAAACAGCTTCCCACGAATGCAAGCATCACAAGATTTTTAAATATCACGCTTCAAGTTGGGAATGTCCATGACAATTCTCAATTTATATATTTTCTCCATGTTTTGTTGATTGATGTGTCCTAGTCTCTGATTTCAAAATTTGTTTTCTTCTTCATCAGTCATATAACATACATTTTCTTCACTATCAACCTGATACAAGTTGCCTTCTGTTCTGCATCCCTTCATAAGTGAATTTCTTGTCTTTCCCTTGATAGTGAAGCCTTTCTGATTAAAAGTAACTATAAGTCCTGAGTCACAGAGTTGACTCACACTGAGGAGATAATGACGTAGGCCATCTACATAAAGTACTTCGGTCTTCTTTAGTTCTCCATTATCTAATTCAGTACTTCCACTCCCTTTGATTTTCAGATCCCCATCATTAACAAATCGTATTGTACCATCAACTATCCTTTTGATATCCTTTAGCAGGCCCGCATTACCTGTCATATGAGATGAACAACCACTATCCAGAATCCAGGTACTGTTGTTATTTATAGCATTGAGGGCCACCTCTGCAAGGTTGGATTTCTCAATCTTCCTCCTTTCCTTCCATGAGACATTGGATTGAGTATATAGTACTGATGGCCTTTCAATTATCTCTTCCGCATACCCAGGTTCTTCATAGTCAAAATATATTTTGAGAGGAGAAAACCTGTTTGAAAGAGAAATACTTTCTTGCTGACGAGACTTGACTTGTCTTAAACTTTGGTATGAGGTATCCATGTCCCTTCTCTGCCCGCAATTAGCAGCCTTATGACCAATGTTAGAAAAATGATAATAATATCAATATAAATTGTTTCTTCTATAAGAATTAGGATATGAATTTGTTCTTCTTTGTTGAACTTCTATATCTTCTCCATTCAGATATCTTCTTGCCTCTTCGCAATAAGACATGGTATGGCCCAGATAGCCACAGAACTGACACTTCATGAGAGGAAATGTCTTCTCACATGAATTTCTCCTCATACCTTCTTACTTGAGAGAGAAGTTAGACTTTCTGTCATTTCTGAATGTTTGAGGATAATTTTCAGTTCTTCTATTAGTTTGGATTGAGGGTTCATTTTTCGGAACTTTAGGTAACGTTTCAACATGTTCATCTTTCATCTTATCTTTCTTTTGGATCTTTTCACTTCCAACAGTTGATGTCTCAGCCTCACAGCCAATTCCACACTTTCCCATGCAAGAGGGTCTTTGATCACTCAAGATTTGTCCAACCCCATATGAACAACACTTGGCTCTTGCTAGTAATTCTGAATATGAGAATCTTCCAAACTGTATTTTCTTCCACAATTCTTTTGGAATTGATTTAGTCTCAAGTTTACTCCTTAGAGTAACAACTTCCCCTTAAAGACCCTCAGCAGTCTTTGATTTTTCATCAAGTCTGGAGGTGAGGTCATTTATGACCATTGCATGCTCTTCAATTCTCAGCTTCAGATCCACTACATCATTATTGCTTTCAATTATTTTAAACTGTACCTTCACAAATTCTTCTAGTCATTCAATTTCAGCTTCAAGTTGATCAACGTATTCAGCTGATTCTTCTATAATTGATTTCCACTTATTGCAACTCTTACATTTAATCTTATGCTTACTAACGGCATCCTTAAGTTGCATCTCGGGATCTACACAAGATCTTAGTTGTTCTTATCCACCAGTATCTTCTGACTTTTCAACAGTGGCCATCATGGAAGCATGGTTCCCATTTTTGAATTCTGGTTCTTCTTCATCACAAAATTCATTATCATCTTCTTCCTCTTCACATACAAAACTCTTCCTTTTCATTTTCTTTCCAGATTAGAAGTCTCCCTTTTTGAAGAACCTTCTACGAGTATTCTCGAAGCTTTCATCTTCACTATCTTCATCATTGATCTTTCTTAAGAAATGAGAGGCAATGTGCCCCACTTTTCCCCAACGAAAACATGCAAGAGGTAACTTCCCTTTGAATTTCCCTTTCACCTTCTGGAACTTCTTTTCAATGAGAGAAAGAATTTCTTTTTCTTCTTCATCTTCACCACTACTATCTTTTGAGATTTTCAGTTTATCCATGTCCTTGAATTCCATTTCCTTTCTCACACGAGTCGTAGCATCTTCTGTTTTGACTCTCATTTCATATGCTACTAAGCTGCTAAGTAGATCATCCAGAGAATGTTTTGAAAGATCTCTTTCCTCAAGGTCGTTAATTTCTTCACCTAGACCCTGAATTTCTCCAAACACTTCAGTAATTCGATTGAAGAAAGAGTCTTCATTCTCGTCTGGATGCATCTTCAGATCATCAAACTGATTGTGCAGCACTTGTAGATTCGCCTCCTTCACTTTGGTATCTCCTTCAAAAATATTCTCAAGTTTATCCCACATTTATTTTTATGAGGTGAAATTCATCACCTTTAGGTAGATCTGATCAGAAAGGGCCGCAGTAAGTGCATATTGTGCTTTAGAATCTGCATCAAGAATTTTCCTGTCTGTTTCGGTCATAGCCATGCCTATTGGGACAATGACTTGTATTCCTTGCACAGTAGAAAAGATAACTTCAATTTCAAGATATCTTAGATGAGATCTCATTCTATTCTTCCAGATCTGGAAATTACTTCCATCGAAGTGAGTGACTCCCCTGACATTGAATGCATTCTCCATGACGAAAAAGGCAGATTCAACACCAGCAACCTCCCTCTGATACCAATTGAAGGACCCCGGGACACCCTGAGAGGGGAGGGGTGAATCACGGTGAAAACTTTTTATTTTAATGTGATGGATCATGTTCCCACATTGGTAGGAACTTGTTGAACCTGAAAGATGAATCAGATCCGAAATCAAACATTCACATGCACAAAGAAGACACAACACTTTTTACTTGGTTCACCTCTAAGGGCTACATCCAAGGATCATACTCCGACAAGTTCTCGGTCGTACCTAATTACAATAATCTTCACTAGATGTGTATTACAACGGTTCGGGCACAGTCACACTGTCCCTGACTCACTTTCTTTATAAAGGGTTCGGGATAGCTCACTGTGTCCCTTAGGTCACTCCTGTTGACTCCCCCTAGCTCACTGTCGTTAGTGAAGTCCCACTCAGTTTATAGACGTGAAGGTCTCTTCATCATTGCATAAGAATGCATCCTCTTTTGTACGTAGATGCTCTGTTGAAGTCCAATGTTCATCCACTGATGAATACCCCTTTGTCTCTTAAACACCGGGAAAACAACCTTTGGAAAGTACCTTCGCAAAGCACCCTACTTCGCGGGGCTCCAAATTTCTCCAAGATCAAACAAGCCTTCGTGAAGCTCCTTCCATTTAGTGAATCTCACAATTTCGCGGAGCTCAGACCATCGCAAATCTCAAGCCTTCGCAATGCTTAGGCCTTCACGGAGATAAAGTCGTCGCAAAGCGACTTCCCTCACGAAGCTCACTGAGCCAACGCGGAGCACACGACTTTCACGGAGCTAGAATAGCCACCGTGAAGCTCCTCTTTTGCGAAGCACACTGCCTTCACGAACTTCCTTCGTGAAACGAGAGAAAAGAATTTTCTCTGAAAAAACTCTCTACTTCTCTCGAGGGGGTCGACCTGTATTTAAAGGCGATTCCACCGACCCTCGACCCTTCCGTGCGAAGTCAGTGCCATGTCATTTTCTATCGCGATGCTTCGAAGTTTCTGCCAGAATTCTGTCCAAATTGCGAAGCACCACTGAAATTTTCCGATCGCGGAGCTTGTCGTAATCACGGAGCGTTACATCATTTACTTCGCGCTGCCGCCGCAAATCTCCATCGTGTTTCCTTTCAATGCTTCCGTTCACGAAGCTCGTTGTAACCACAAAGCATCACCGCATCCATTTTTCTGGTCTTCGCGAAATCCAATCCATGCTTCCCATCTTCGTGAAACTCATGCCTTTTCCATATAAAAATATGATCTTCAAGAAAAACCTCTTTTTGCGATGCTCACCAAACTCCAAATTTTGGACCCAAAAAAATTTTCAAACACTGTGAAAGGGCGCCACCTTCAATATTGTTGTCTACATGAACTTTATGATCTCTTTGCGGGTACATATTCTGAACTTCCACTGCCGATTGACGACAAACACAAACCAGACTCCAAATCATATATAGAAGACCATGGTTCCAACAACTTAGGGACTAGTTCTTTGAGTACACATGAGGTTCTAGATCGGTTTTCTAGGCCCCCGAAATGTACCAGAAAAGTCTGAACCAGGCGAAAACCCGATCCCACAAATTTATTAAGAAAAAAGTGCAAGTACAGATAGTAGAAAATAAAAGCACTACATTACATCAAACCCATACTCATCCCTCTCCCTATCATCGGATAACTCATCGCCAGGATCAGCTGACTCCCATTCTGAAGATTCATACTTCCGCATCATCTCAAGATACATGTTTTTCTTCCTAAGCATCTCCTCAGACATCTTCGCCTTATTTGACCGCTTCCCACTGGGCCCAGTATCCACCATCGGAGACCCTCCCCTTCTCTTGCCATTGTTCCCATTTGCATGAACATTTTCTTGTGACCCTACATTCTTGCAAGCATACCTCATCGCCATTGTCTTGGGTAGGTCCGTATAATCCCTCCGTGTCTTCCTCCTACTTTGGGTTTTCCCTTCCACTTCCTTGCTTAGGGGCTCATGAATTCCATGCTTTACCACCTCAGTGTAGGATGCTTTGTGATTATGGATCTCTTCTTCACACTCGACTCTATCCCCCCACTTCTTAAGGGTCATGGGGGAATTGATATTTCCATCCTTCCCACCCTCCATTTGAGTTTTCTTGACTGTGTCATCAGCACATGAAATTTTATATTCATCATTCACCCTGTCTAGGTACACATGACCGTCTTTCCATCCAACTTCCTCTGCCACTTCAATCACCTTTGCCTCAGTTGATTTAACATCACCCAGCACTGCAAACCTGTTTGCAGAATAATTAATCAAGTCATTAGGATTTACCTATACCATACAAACAAGTGTGTTCTCCTGTTCAGACACCATTTCCATCGGTGTAATACTATCCTGCATCAAGGCAGATCCCCTGCTAGAGTACTAAAAATCATCATTTGACCCCGCCATATGTGAAACTGAGATATCAATCATATTCGTCTTTTTGTAAGATTCAATCAGAATTGAGTCTCCAGGCCGAGGCACATCCATTCCAGGATTGACCAGTTGGATTTCTCCAGCATCATCCACTGAAACTTGGTCAGATCTGTTACTCATAGATGTTCCATTCAACACATCCTCTGGTGTCACTCCCTGCTCCATGATAGCAGTGGGCACCGGAAGAGAATCATCAACCTGTTGCACATCTGGAGCAGGATCATCCACCATTGTGCAGGCCTCCACTGCCCGTGCATCTCGACCAATCCTTCGGCAGACTTCCATCCCGTGTCCCTGCTTATGGAAAAAAGAGCAGAATGGCATCCAAGACTCATAGACAATCCGTTGTGCATACCTGTACTCACCCTCCACTATGATCCAAACAGTATCAGGTGGGCTCTTTGAGAGATCCATCTCCATGCAGATTCGTGCAGATGTAGGGTTTCCCATGGAGGTTGTCCTCCGATCAACACCGATGAAACGCCCAATAGAGTTGCCTATCGACTACAGAAGCCCGGGGTTCTGAAATGGGAGGGGAATCCCCGATAGTTGCAACCAGATGGCAAGATTCGGAGAGTCCCAGTTCAAATGATAATCGAAAGACCATCTTAGCAACAGGAATGAGTAAGAATTCCTTGGTCTAGACCATGACCTTCCCAAATCTTCCTCATCAGAGAAGAAGATGAGAATCTATCGAGGCCCGAAAATCCCAAACGACGCCTGGTTTTTCAAACCCCAATCTTCATTCACCATCTTTCCAAAATCCTCAACCAAAGGACGTCGCCGCACAAACCTTGCAATTAAGGCTATGGAAAGCATCGAAGTTGCTTCGGAAAATTCTCGAACTGAGACTGGTACGATGGGCTGACCAGAAACACATCCCGGAACCCTCGGAGAAACCTGTATCTCAGGCATGAAGAAACCGTAATCCGGAATACCTCTACGCACACAACCAGAGGATGAATAAACCCCTCCCCCCGCTGTGGGAGGAGGGGACACAGCATCAGCCATCGGCAAACTAGGGTTTCATCCTGATCTACCATCGAGGAAAACCTCGGAAGCATCGGGAGCATCGGGAGCAGAAGGCCATTTTCCTCCTAATCATAGAAATATCTAGGCCCCTGAAATGTATTTTTATTAAAATTTGAGCATTTAGTTGTTGGCGGGGGACTGATGATCCATGTAGCTATTGGATTCCAGACATATCCACTTGGATACAAATTCATGAATGAGATTGCAGTTAAATTGAATAATTATTACAAATTAAAAGTGAAAAATGAAAATTCCATATGGTGCATGGTTCGTACTTTGGAACGAGCTAATTAATGTATGATGTGGTTGACTAAAGAATAATACCTGGGAATCTTTATTAATGTTTTTATTTAACTTTATTTTTTATAAAAATGCATAAAATTTTATAAAGTATATATTTTTATACACGTCTTTAGTGGTGACCTAATATGTTCTATTAATTCCCCCCATGGGAAAAAGTATTTTTACCCAAATAGATAGCAGGTTTTTAGGATAGTATGATTATATGATCCCTATGTCTGGTGACTGATTTTATATTTGTGATGGAACATAGATTAGGGAACTGGACATGAGGTCTATACTCACTTGAGAGCTGTTAGTGTCTTTATTTTGGATTTAATTTAGCACTAGACACATATATGGCATTAAATGTTTACTTATTTTATATGTTTCCCTGATTTTGAACTTATTCACATGTTTTTTGGTTAATTATTTACCATTGTAGTATCTTGGTTATATTTTATATTTATATATATAGTTTTCTTACTTTTTAAATGAGTTCATAGTGTCCCTGCATAATATATTAGACCCTCGCTACTAGTCAGAAGTCTCTTTCATATGAGGGGAAACACCTGATTTCATGTTGAAAAAGTTCTTGGAGAACTAGTATATGGAACTCCGGTAATGAAATTACATGAGGAATTTAGAAAACTAGGGTCAAAATTTATCATTTCAAAATCTCCATGTGTTTCTTCTCCACGACTTTTAAGTTAAATCCCCTATCTTTTCTTCTACACAACATAAACAACTTTTCATATAGACAATACCTACCAAAATACCTTACATACATCCCTACCCTCTGTCATGTGTCCATGTTTTGATCAAAAAACCAATATAGGAGAGATATAGGTATATTCATAATGAGTTTGTTAAAGTAAGAGGTATCATATTTAACATGCATTTTTGTTATGTTTCTTCTTAAGCCTATAATTATTATTAATCTAAATTTATATAAAAAAATTATTTTCTGTGATAAAATAATATATTTTTATATTAATTTGGAAACAAACAATTATCTCAGATTCTATCTAATGGAGAATGAAACCATCGTTTGTGTGTATGATGGACTAAGACCTTATGAACTAATTATATTTTTTTTTTCAATCCTCACCAATCATGGATGTTCATGATAATAAATTTAATGATTATTTGTGATATTTTTTTCATATTAATAATTATGTAAAATTATTAAGTCAAATAAATTATCCACATGCCATCTATTGAATAATGAACAGGTCGTTGAAGTGTACGGTGGGCCACCTCCTTGAGAAGCGATGTGGTGAATTTGTTTTTACCGATTCCTAGAGATGGTATGTATAATTTTTTATTAAAAATAATATTATATAATTAATATAATCATTAATCAAAATTTATAAAATAATACTTAATTACATTCCATAATGATTGCTGAAAAATGGAAATATTTCTCATGTGTATTTATGACATACCGACTCCATGATTGTATCAGATCTCATATTTCACAACCATTGTTTATGGATAGTTTAAAAGAAAAATTATTTTATTAATATTATAGAATATATTATGTAAAATTTACAGATTTTTTCATGGTGTACATTCCGAATATGTTTAGAAATTATGGACCAAATATCCTCAAAACACATAACATGGGATTAACTAATTAGGTATTAAAATGTGTCAACGAAATAAATACAATATAATATATAAATATAAATTTTTAAACATAAACAAGGTATTAAATAAATATTTAATTTATAAAATGTTAAAATTAAATATTCAATGGATGTAGATAGAAATCCTAAATTCTAGGAAATGATTACTTGTCTCACTTTTATTTCAATGAGACAAATTTCCTATACACCCCACAATCATATTGTGTGGTGTATATATATCCCATTAAATAATTTTATAATTAATTTCATCACCATTAATTTATTTAAAAATTCATATGAGGTTATCTCATTCATGTGGTTTTGACCCGTAGTTTATTGTAGTTGTGTGGAATTTCACCAAATATTTTCCTTCAATGATGAATATTTTTATTGTTATTCACCTTATTTTATTAATATTATTATATACAACCACATTTAAATGTTATATAATGAATCATTATAAATCATTGTATTTTATGTTCTATTTAAATTATATTATCCAATGGGATTTGACTTTAGTTTTATCATTTTTGAAATTTTTCAATACTCACATTACATCCATTGGGTTATAATTATTATTGTTTACTTTATTATTACATGATTATGTAACAATTGATCTATAAATTGTATTGTAATAAATTTAATTTTTTTTAAAATTTACATTTGTTACAAAAAATCCTTCTACATATTAAATATGAATTCATTGATATGATTGGTATAACTGAAATCCATCTCAAATTCAATTTCAATTGGTGATATGATTAATAATAAGTAACTATCCTCTTTTATGAGGTGTATATACATCCCATTTGAAATTTAATATCATGAATAACTTTATGTTATAGATATTTATTTTTTCATTTTATGTTATTACTTAATGGGTATTATGATGGAAAAACTAAAGTAGAAAATGATTTCTACTACAGTCTCCTTTTAGTTTTGGATTATTTATTAATTTTTTTATGAAATAATATTATTTTATTTTACTAAAAATTATATATTTTCATATAAAATATTTAATTTTGTGTTTCACATAATTAACATCCATTTCCTTTATTATTTATTAATGAAATGTAATGAATTTTTATTGTGAGTGATACTGATCTTGTCTATTAATTAATATAAAAAATATTTCTCTTCCATATGCATGTTTTCATAATTGTTTTAATGAACTTCTTTAAAAAATAAATGATTTAAAAATTTAATTTATATTTATTTTTCCCTTATTTTAATTTTTTTTTGTAAAATAAAATTTCATAATGTTTTCTAAATGGGACACTTTGGACTATATTTACTAAATTAAAAAAAATTTGAAATTACAAAAAGGAAAAAAATAGCCCATAATAAAAAATAGTATTTTATTTGAATAAATCATATATTGGTCCAATAATATTTCCAATGAATTTTTTTCCACATAATTTTTTGAATTTTAATTTTTTATAAGTCATATTCTATTTTAAAAAAATCCTCAAGAGTATTTTAGATGATATCTTTATGTATTATCAATTTTTCAACATCAATATCACCTGATATTACATACACTACATTGACGATATTTCTAAACGATGCCATACAAATTATTTATCAATAAGAATTATGATATTTGCATTGAATTCATTTCTATTCCATGGGTAAATCTTGAATTGAAAGAACATTGATAATTTTTATGTTGAAATGATAAGGATTCAAAATGCTTTATTCATGAATTGTAATTTGAAGTTATTAATGAACATAGGTTAGCCTACTATTGAGTCAATAACGTTTTCCTTATGAATTTTCCATTCCTTCATTCAAGGGGGAGATTGTTGAGTCATTAAGGTTTCCTTATAACTTTACAATTCCTTCTTGTTTTGAAAATCATAAACACCTTATCTCAAGGAAAAACTTCTTTTACCCTATGTTTTTCTTCTATAAGGAAAAATTTCCCTCCCCATGGAATGTTATTCTTACCATGTTTTCATTACTCATATCAAATTTTTCATAGTGTAAAATTATTATTGAAACCAAAACCATGGAATCCCATAATTACTTAGTATGAAGCATTCTGTTTTATGATCCGAAATCTTAGAATTCTGGATACGAACTTTTCTGAGTTTTGACTCTGAATTCAGAATTAGAAGTCTCGTTACGAACATTCTGTGTTTTGACTCTAAATCCTGATTATGAATTCTGGATAAAAACTCTTCTATGTTCTGACACCAAATTTTGAATACGAATTCTGGATACGAACTCTTCAGAGTACTGACTCTGAATTTGGAATCAGAGTTCTAGTTACGAACTTTCTTGAGTTCCCACTCCGAATTATGAATACGAATTCTGGATATGAACATTCTGAGTTCTGACTCAGAGTTCTTTGAATTCAGACTCTGAACTCTCATGAGTTCAGACTCTGAATACTCATGAACTCTGACTATGAACATTTTGAGTTCTGGTTCCAAATTCTTATGAATCTAGATTCCAAATTTCTTTGAAATTCAGACTCCATAATTCTATATAACTCATGTTACGAATTCCTAGAAAAATGAATCTGAATATCCTTATATTGTAGACTCCGAATTCAATTCTGGTTTGACTCTGAACTTTCATTTCCTTACATTTCGAATATAAGAATTTAGTCATGTTTACATTTGTATTGTTATAAAACTATGTTGTTCTTTCAATTACTCACTAACCATTGTTTGAGTGACACGTGTACAGGTCCCTCTGAAATTCAAAGAAAAATATGACCATTGGAAAAGGGATCCAATAGTTGGAACCATGCCAATAAATAGGATCTCATTTGAATGAGCTCGAGACATTCAGATCTTTTGGAACAACAGCTTCGACTTTTGACTAAGTGTTGGTGAAGTGATTTCTAGAGGGAGAGGCTCTTATAAACTCTCAGGCTTCATGTAGAATGTTTTGAACTGCGTGTTCGAACTTTTCTTTATGCATATTTGCTTAGTGCATAGGTTTGATATCCTTGAAATAAGAGACATCGAGTTGTGAAGTCACAGGTGACGATTTCTATACAAATCAAGGGCTTGCGGGGATAGGAAGATAGATACCGATCTTCGGATTGAGGGCATAACTGTGTTTGGCTAAGGCAGACTTTCTTGAAAGTATAAATCAAGGGTACTTTTATCCATGGTTATTAGATATCCTCTTCTTGTGTTAATATAGTTACTACTTGTTACTTGTAGTGTTTTGTTTTCCACTGTGTATTTTTAGTTGCTGATGTAAGTATAACATTCATATATATCCTTAAAATTGTACTCTGATTTTATAGTATTATATACTCTTTAAGGTAGAATCATAGTGGTGTAAACTCTTTTTATGTTTCATTTCCCGAATTAATTTTTCAGAATCAAGCATGATAATAGAACTTAGGGGTGTTGTGAATTTTGGTTACGTAAAAATTCCTTAGGGATTTTTAAAGTATACAATTCACCCCTCTTGTATTTGAGCATCTCATGTTTATATATCCTATCCTACATTTGGTATTATAGATTATATCATACTCATATACCATCTCAACAATTGGTATCAGATGAAGTTCTCTGAAATATTTATATTCACATATAAGTTATTCCTTGCTCAATGTTTTCAGAATAGAGTTTTCGAATTCATATTTTCATATTCATACTTTGTTTCATATTTTCAGATTGATATTTTTGGACTCATAAACTTCGTATTCATTCTTTCATAGAGATACAATATCTAGTTCCTTTCTTAGTATATTCTCTCTTGTTTAGAAACTTATACAACTAACATGTATTTATGCCAATGATTTTATTAAGGATGGAAGGTTTACATTTTGGTTCTATTGATAATATAAATCTTACCAAACCTCCTGTTTCGATGGAAATGATTATGAGTACAGGAGTGATAAGATGAAGACTTTCTTTATCAATACTGGAGTTACTGACTGGAGATTATACGATTCCGGATAAGGAATTTAGAACCTTTACGAATCAGAAGATATCAGAATATCAAGACCACTTTAGAGTCAGAAATACTTTGTTATGATCCATGTTTAGGAACATCTATAGTCAAATATCATCATGTGAAGACGAAAAAAGTATCTGGAAGAAACTTGAAGTTACAAATTTTGGAATATCTAAAGTCACAAAGACAAGAAGAGCTATGCTCAGAGATGAATATAATGGTTTCAACTTTCCTTATGGAGAACCATTAAGCAAAGTACAGCTAAGGTTTATGAAAATCGTGATTAGATTAAAATATATGGGATAAAAAGGTTTCAATGATGAGGCCCTTGCAGATAGGATCATACATATCATGCCAAATGAATGGGAGTCCAAGATGACAACTATTGATGAGAATAGGAATGTCACTCAGATTTCATTAGACGAGTTGTTTAGAACTCTTCTTTAGAATTAAACCAGAATGAAGAGAAATGTTGAAAATGTTACGAAGAAGAATGGGAATTGAGAAGTTTCTTTTACAACAATTTATAATAATATGAAATCCAAGACACTAGAAAGAGTCACTAGATCAAAGACAAAGAATTCCATTATTCATTCAGAATCTATTGGCATAGAAAAGTCTAAGAAAGAATTAGCTAATCTTGCTCAGAAAATGATAAATATTGTAGCTCAAAAGAACCATCAAGAATAAGTACAAGAAGAAATAATAGAGAGCTAATAAAGATAGAGATGTTACGTGTTATTAATGTAGAAGAACTGGTCATATCAGACCGGATTTTGCTTTGTAGACAATCAATGAAAAGAAGGAAAGGAATTCAGAAAGGAACAAGAATAAATTCTATCGATCAAAGCACAAGAGAAGCCTTAAAGCTAATAAAACATGGAGTGCTGCCTATGGAGACTCTTCAGAAAGTGAATCTTCTGAATATTATTCATCAGTAAAGAATAATATGGGATTCATTTATACTACTTATTTCTATAATACATGTCTTATGGACAAGGTACGCTCTTCGGAGGATTTAACAAATTTATCTCATGATACAAATTACTATTATGAAAATAGTACTTTTGATGAATATAATTCATCCATAGAAAATGATGAAATACCTTTATATGAAGAAGTTTCTAGATTTTCCAAGTTAAATGAAGAGAGAAATTGTAAAAGTTATAAGAAATGAGATAAGGAAAATACCAGGGAAGAAATTATTACAAAAGAGATTTTAGATCTTTCCAAAGATCATAGAGATAAAGATGAGATTTTAGAAAAACTTTTTAAAGACCTTGAGAAAGAAAATTTTGTTAAGGATGAACGTTATAATGATCTTAAGAATTCTATTTTAGAGATAAAAGTTTTTGAGGATAAATCTAACTCTATGGAAATGATTCCTGAGGATAGAAATTTAGCCATCATATTGAAATTTGCAATATTGTTTCTTAAGATGATTCTTGAAAACATTACCTCTAGGAAGGATAATTTTTTCAAGATGTATTCTCAAATTAAACCTCAAGGAAACACTACTGGATTATGTTATAATCACCAAAAACCGGTTTTCAAAAATAATTATTTTGTTCCTTCTAGATCCCCTTTTTGCAATAAATGTCAAAGTGGCGGGCATCGGAAGAAAAATTTATCCTTGAATAATGTTCATTCTCTTGGGTTTCTTAGAGCATATTTTTCTGAACAAATATGGATAACCCAAATTTTGTTATCTAACAATTCTGGATCTAGGATTTTTGGATTACGAACATCTAACTTTCTTATTTTCAGGAAGATAAAGAAGTTAACAACAGTAATACGTGGTACATGGATAGTGTATTTTCTAGGAATATGACTAGTAAAAAAAACTATTCTGAAAATATTATCAAGACGAAAGGAGGAAAAGTAACATTCTGAGATAATTCTCAGGGAGAAATTATTGGTATCAGTTACATCGTTCTTCTTGGAAAAACATTGATTTTAGATGTTTTATTTGTTAAGGGTCTTAAGAACAACCTCATTATTAAAAGTCAGTTATGTGATGAAGGTTACATTGTGAATTTTAGGAATGATAAGTTCTTATTTCACAATTCCAAGGAAGAATTTATTCTTTCTTCCAATAGGCAAGAGAATGTTTACACACTAAACATAGAAGACCTTAGAATCCAACATCTACCTTGCCGTAGTGAAATGAAAGATCATTAATGGTTATATAATATAATTTTAGGTCACTATAACCATAGGAACTTATTAAAACTTTCTAATAAATTATTAGGTAAGGATCTACCAGATCTTATATTTGATTCTTCAAAAGTTTGTGACCCTTGAAAAATATAGAAAGCAATAAAAATCATGTTTTAAATCAGTTGGTGAATTCTCAACTACTAATTCATTATAGTTAGTGCATATGGATCTTTTTAGTCCTACACAAACTGGAAGCATTAGGGGAAAATATTATGTATTTGTCTTGGTTGATGATTACACTAGATTTATGAGGATCTATTTTTTAGCAAATATGTCAAGTGCTTTCTCGTATTTCAAAAGTTTTAGAGCCCTAGTTAAAAATTAGAAAAACATTCCATTGAAAACTATTCAAAGTTATCATGGTGGAGAATTTCAAAATTATGATTTTGAAACTTTTTTTAGTATAAATGGAAATACTCATTACTTTTTAGCACCATGAACACCTCAACAAAATGAATTTTTTGAAAGAAGAAATAGAATTCTTCAATAGATAACTAGAATATTTATTGAGTGAGTATTCTATTGACAAATGTTTTTGGCCTAAAGCTATATGTAATGATTGCTATACTATAAATCATGTTTTGATTAGAAATTTTCTTAATAAAACTCCTTATGAGTTATGAGATTGTAGAAAACCAAGACTTTCCTACATCAAGGTTTTTGGTTGCAAGGTATTCATTCTGAAAACTAAAAATAATCTTCACAAATTCGCACCGAAATCTGATGAATGAATTTTCTAAGGAAACTCCACAAATACTAAGTCATATAGAGTCTTCAACAAAAACACTTTTACTATTGAAGAGACAATACATGTTAAATTTGATGAAACTAATCCTTTTGTTTTAAACAGCCTCAACCTACATCCTCATATGTGTTTTGAAAAACTGATTATCAACCTATGGTAGAAAATCCTTCTGATAAAGAAAATTTCTAAGAAGATAATTAGGAAACATTTACCCTAGAAGATTTAATACCTTATGTTGATGAAGTGGTTTTACAAAACTCAAATCAGTTGTTTATAAAGAATCATCCCAGTGATTGATTCATTGGTGATGTGAATCAACCTGTAAGTACTAGATGTTCCTTATTAAATGAAGTATAACATCTAGCATTCCATTCCCTATTAGAACCAAAAATCACGGATGACGCTTTTGGTAATGATGATTGGATGAAAATCATGCAAGCTGAACTAAATGAATTCGAAAGTAATAAAGTATGGACAATGGTTGAAAGACCTAAGAAAACTTCTATTATTGGAGTAAAATAGGTCTTTAGAAATAAGTGTGATGGAAATGGAATCATTGTAATTAATAAATCTAGATTAGTTGATAAAGGCTATAATCAACAAGAGGTATTAGACTATGAAGAAACCTATGTTCCAATATCTATACATGAATCTATTCTTATTTTAATTTCCTTTTCAGCATTCTTCAATTTCAAACTTTTACAAATGGATGTGAAAAGTGATTTCCATAATGGTTATGTTCAAGATGAGGTTTTTGTTGAACAAACTCCTGGGTTTGAAGATAAAAAAAATCATGATCATGTTTTGAGACTTACCAAAGCATTGTATGGACATAAACAAGCCCCTCAATCCTGGTATGATAGACCTACGTGATTTTTACTTCAAAAAAAAAAACTATGTTAAGAGAAATGAAGATCCAACCCTTTTTTATAAATAAAGATAAGAAAAATGTTTTGATTGTTCAAATTTATGTTGATGTCATTATATTTGGTTCAACTCAGCAATATTTAACCGATTCCTTTGCAGATTTAATGAAATATGAGTTTTAAATGAGTATGATGGGTGAGTTAACATTTTTTTCTTGGTTTTCAAATCTCCCAAAACCCAGAATGAATCTGTATATCTCAAAATATTTATATTAAATATTTCTTAAAAGGTATGGATAATAAAACACTAAAAGAATATGTACTCCCATTGGTACATCAAACAAACTTGATCTTGATGGAGCTGGGAAACTTGTAAATCAAACATCTTTTAGAGGTATGATAGGAAGTCTACTTTACTTGACAGCTATTCATCCAGACATAATGTTTTCTGTATTCTTATTTGAAAGATATCAATCCAATCCTATGGAATCTCACTTAAAAGAAGTGAAACTAATTTTTCACTACTTAAAGGGAACCAGGGATTTAGGAATATTTTATTCATCTGGAAATGATTTTGTTATAAAAAGCTTTTCGGATGCTGAATTTGGTGGATATAGAATGGATTGAAAGAGTACATCTGAGACTTGTCATTTTTTAGGATATTCATTAGTTTCTTGGTCTTTCATGATGTAACAATCAGTAGCACTTTCCACTATTGAAGCTGAATATGTTGTAGTTGAAAGTTGTTATGCTCCAGTGTTGTGGATGCAACACACACACACACACACACACACTTGGCATGAGTTTTACCAAAACAAAAATTTTTTGTGATAACACAAGTTCCATTTCCCTTAGTAAAAACCCTGCACATCACTCTAATGCAAATCACATATATATTAGGCATCACTTTCTTAGGGATCACACAAAAAAAGAATATATCATTCTTCAATTTATCATGACGCAAGAACAAATTGATGATATTTTCACAAAATATTTACCCTCTAATAGATTTGAATAAATTAAACAGAAGTTAGGAATGATAACCCTGAGGTAATATTCCTCATTAACTATCTATTGAATCAATCTTTTTAAAGTAAAAAACTTATTTTCATAGGGGGATTACATTTGTTGGAAATTTTTCATATTTTTTCGTAATGATGTTTTTCCTATTTTTTGTAATGAAGATTTTAGTATTTTTTCGTAATGATGTTTTTCATATTTTTCGTCATGATGTTGTCAAATTTTTTCGTAATAATGGTTTTCGTAATCAAAATTTTTGTAATGGAGATTTCTACTTGAAATTTTCGTAATAAAAACATTTTACCATAAAATCATTCATAGTGATGTTTTTTCTCATTTTAAATTTTTTTGGAATCTAATATCCTTCAACAAGAATTATCCTCAATATAAAAATTCTCTTGAACAATCCGAACAGTATTTTTCTTTCTTGAGTTTCCATAATAAATTTTTACTTTCTATTAGTTTCTTTTGTTTTTAAAATTTCTTGGATTCTATTTTTATGAAATCCGATTGTTTTTCCTTTAAAAATATCAAAATATCAGATCCTACCAAATTTTCCAGGGGGCTATCATTTCAATCGTCATATCAAATCAGAACATTTCTCAGCCCTTGGATTGAAATGGGAAGATGAATTGTCACTACAACACCTATAAAAAGGGGAACACTGATGGTTGTCCCACATCAGTTTTCAAAGCCTGTGCGTATCAAAGCTATGTCTCTCTACAAAATCCTGTTTTGAATTCTTCAGAAGTTCTCAAGTATGAATGTCTGTAGAAGTACCTTATCCAGAAATGTCTATTGTCAAGCCAATTTCGAAGTGTAAAATATATAGGGAGAGGTTGGTACATCCTAACTTCTTCAATAAGTATGTCTCTATTATCTCCAAGAACATTAAGCTCAATGGATGGGAATGTGTATCCAGTTCAAAGACCGGAGCTCAGGATGTTGTGTATCAAGAATTGGTTATAGAATTTTATGAATCAGTTCGATTTTTCAAAGAATATGGAAGAGAAAAATTTTCCATCAAGAGATATAGAAAAAATTATGCACTCTCTTATTCCAAGGATGATATCTTGGTGGGGCAGTCATGTAAAGGGGAAGCCGAGTTTTTCTCCCACAAGATGCCAGATGTTCAAGGAAGTTTCGTAAAGGTGAAGGCTATGGAATGCCTTGGACTTGCTGATGTCAAGAGCACAAATATTTATCACCTGTCTACCAACAATCAGATTCTACAGTTATGGGTTCAGGGCCTTATCGTACCGAGAAAGGGTGACAAGGAAACTCTTAAAAAAGTTATATATATAAACCTTATATTTTTAGGTAAATATAAGGAAAATCCATCTGATAAAGAATATTCTCATTACGATTGAGAATATCACTAATGGGAATCTAAGAGCTCAGGTAATCATATATCCTGCCTTATATTCCAAGTTTACAGTTCGGTGTCTTAAATCAGTCAAGATCCCTTGCAGTTCTAAGCTGAGGAATTTCAAAGTGATGCATATCAGTGACGATACCCTCAAGAGAATGAAGGTTGGTACCACTAAGGAGTCAGGAGAGTTATATCATCTACCTGAGGATGAGGCAAAAGCAATTCCAAAAAATAAAGAAGAGGTTGAACCATCGAATAAGGCTCGAATAAAGATTAAACTAAAGGAAGTGTAATAAATAGAAAAAACCGCTAAGGAAGAAGAATCACAATCCGCAACTCTAATGCCCAAAAATCATAAATCCTATCCAGATGATGTGGTTTCCCAATGGAGGGAGATAAAAAGACTCGGAAGGAATGGGAACCACAATTTGGCCTAGATCCTACTAAGACCAAGGCTCTAATAGAGAAAGCTCCCGAGGATCTAGAAAAGCAATCCAATGAAAAGAAGCTTGAGAAGAATATGTCAGAGGTAGATATTGTGTAATATCTTTTAAAGGATACTAAAATTGCATCTAAAAACATTCTTCTACTAAAAACCTTCCTAATTGAACCATTACCTGAGACACTGAGGAAATATTTCAGGACTCTACAAAAATACAAATAGAATGATTTTGAAAAGGAAGTTGTGGAAGAAGATCAAGAAGATCAAAGCACTGAAGAGACAGCTAATCTTATTAAGAAAGTAGAAGACTTTCATGAGAAGGAAAGTGCTTCTGAAAAGCTATCAATCCGAACTTCTCAAGCTGGATCTTCAAAACATGATACTCCGGGAATATATGAGAAGGGTGAAGAGGAAGTAAACAAGTTATCAGAGTAAGAGAGTCATAATCATGACATCATTCTTCCTGAAGATGTTGAGGGAGGAGCTAAAAAAGAGAAAAATGATGAAGATAAAATTGTACTGTTGTCTGGGAGTGAGCAGGAATCTCTAGATGAAGAAGCTATTCCAAGAATTAGTAAGGGAAAAAAATGGTTGCTAATAACCCAACGAATGAAATTTTGAGGAAGAAAGAAGTTGGTGGATCCTTTATGAGAAATCTGGTAGAGATAGAGGAGGAACCATCTCCAACAAAGTTGTCATATTCAAAGTCATTAGATTTAGGACATGATTTTCTTATTCAGTCCCTGAAGAAGCTAGTGGACACCATTCCGATCTTACCAGCAATTGAATCTAGATTCCAGATGATCCATCATAGGATGAATCAGAAATCAGACACCATATCCATGGTGATGGATATGTGTGTGAAGATTGAGGCCTAATACAAGAATTTCCACATCAACTATGAAGCCCATAGAAAATATTTCAAGAAAATGACCAATTGGTCAAAAAGATTGTTGTATATTTGAGAGAACTTGATAAATTCTAAGAAGATTCCATAGAATATTTTGATACTGAAGACACCAAAGTCAATGATCATAAAAACATCTTTTAGAAAAAACTAACTCTTGAAGAAAATTCTTGGATTCAGGATGTCAATGATATGAATGGGAAGTTGAATTTTTTTGTCGAAAGTTGTAAAACAGAGAGGGATATCCGGATTGAGATTCATGAAAAGCTAGAGAAGCATGATTACTTGATAAAGGCTCAGGGAGAGGCCATGAAGGCTCAAGATGATAAGATCACAGCCTTAGAAATGCTAGAAGAGAAGTATTACAAAGAGCTGAAGAAGCTAAAAACAATTCTGAAGAAGCTGATAACAAAGGAAAAAGAATAAAAATGGATCCAAATTCGATCTTTTGTTGTATCTGTTTTTCATTTTATAAATAATTCCAATCCTAATGAAACTATGCATGCTTGTTTTGTTTCAATATTTTTACTAATATTTCAGGTTCCATAATTTTTTCCATTCCCTCAAACATTTTTTGAAAATCACAAAGGGGGAGAAGGAAACATAATTCTAAGTAAAAGAATAAATATTCCTATGTAAGGGGGAGTTAATCAAAGGGGGAGTTCTCACTACGATGATTTCCATATTCACATGAAAATTCTCATTCCGGAAATGTATAATAAGATCATTTGTGTTCCAAAACCTAAGGGGAGTTAGTTGTATTCACCATTTCTCATATATAAAGGGAGATAAGTTTTATTTTCAATGTCTAGAAATTTGTATCTAAGTCCTTATATTCTTTTTTCATAAGGATGTTTGTGCTTTCCAAAAAGGTAGATATTATTGAGTTAATAAGGTTTTCCTTATGAATTTTCCATTACTTTATTCAAGGGGGATATTTTTTAGTCATTAAGGTTTCTTTATGATTTACAATTCCTTCTTGTTTTGAAAATAAAAAACTCCTTATCTCAAGGAAAAACTCCTTTTACCCTATGTTTTTCTTCTATAAGGAAAATTTTCCTTCCCCATGGAAATAGATCCTCACCATGTTTTCATTACTAATGTCAATTTTTTCTAAGTGTAAAATTGAGATTGAAACCAAAACCTCATAATCCCATAATTACTTAGATATAAAGCATTCTTTTTTAGGATCTGAATTCTCAGAATTCTGGATATGAACTCTTCTTAGCCCTGACTCTGAATTCTGAATCAGAATTCTGGTTATGAACTTTTTGAGTTCTAACTCCGAATTCAGATTACGAATTCTGGATATGAACACTTCTGAGTTCTGACTCTGAATTCTGAATATGAATTCTGAATATGAATATTGGATACTAATTATTCCGAGTTCTGAATCAGAATTCTGAATCAGAATTCTGGTTATGAACATTTTTATTTTTTACTCCAAATTCGGAATTTGACTTCTGGATATGATCTTTTTGAGTTCTGACTCCGATTTCATTGAATTCAGACTCTGAAATCTCATGTGTTCTGACTCCAAATTCTCATGAACTCTGACTCCGAACTTTTTGAGTTCTTGTTCCAAATTCTTATGAATCCAAATTCCGAATTTCCTTGAAATTCAGACTCCGGAATTCTATAGAATTCAGGTTCTGAATTCTTAGAAAACAGAATCCTAATATCCTTGTATTGAAGACTCTGAATTCAATTTTGGATAGAATCCAAAATTCCATTTCCTTTAATTCCGCATATCCGAATTTAGTCATGCTTACATTCGTGTTGTTATAAAACGATGTCAATATTTCAATTACTCAATAACCGTTGTTTGAGTGACTTGTGTATAATTCTCTCCAAAATTCAAGGAAAATTATGACCGTTGGAAGAGGGAGCCAACTGTTGGAACCGTGCCTATAAATAGGTTCTCATTTGAAAGGTCTCATAGCTTTCATAACTTTTGGAACATCAGCTTTGACTTTTGGAAAAGTGTTGTTGAAGTGATTTCTAGAGAGAGAGGCTCTTATAAAATCTCATGCTTCATACAGAATGTTTTGAACTGCTTGTTCAAACTTCGCTTCATGCAAATTTTCTTAGTGTAGAGGTTAGATTTCCTGGAAATCAGATACTTCGGGTCATGAAGTCAGAGGTGACGATTTCCTTACAAATTGAGGTCTTGCAGGGACAGTAAGACAGATACTGATCTTCAGATTGAGTGCTTACCTAGGTTTGGGTAAGACAAACTTTCATGAAAGTATAAATCGAGGGACCTTTTATCCAGTTTTGTTGGATACCCTCCACTTGGGTTAAAAGAGTTACTACTAGCTACTTGTAATATTTTGTTTTCCACTGTGTATTTTTAGTTGTTGAGGTAAGAATAACATTTATATACAACCATAAACATGGAATAAAAGTTTATAAGATTTATATGCTTTAAGGTAGAATCTTAGTTGGTGTAAAATTTTGTTATGTTTCATTTCTGAAATCACTTTTCCGGAATCAAGAAGGATAATAGAACCTAGAGGTGTTGTGAATTTTGTTTACACAAAATTTTCTTAGGGATTTTTAAAGTATACAATTCACCCCCCTCTTGTATTTGAGTATCTCATGTTTATATATTCAATCCTAAAATGGGTATTATAGAGTATATCTTACTCACATACCATCTCAACACATACTATATATTATTTTATTTGTGTTCATAGAAAATAATATGTTATCCCAATATAGCTTATATGATGGATGATCCAACGTAGCATCGAATATGCCTGATATAGATTATATGATGGGTGGGCCCATATATCACTCCAATTCAATTTTAATTGATTATTTTCTTTCTCTAATATTATTGGATGTAGTTTATATAGATTATTAAAAAATTTAGGGGTTTTTTATTGCTTTGATGAATATTATTTTACAATATTCACAATGTTTTCTATATCACTCATATTGATTTGTAATTATTTTTTGAATAAGATATACATCACATGGCTCTTGATTGTTAAATCCAACAAAAATTGACATTATTAATTCCTCCTCACATATTTGATGATTCAAGATCCATGTATTGTTGGGTATGAGTTCTCTTATTTTACAACATAACATGTGGATTATGTCATCATACCATTATTTTTTCCTTTTTTCCCACAAGGAATATTCAGTTGTTAATTCCTATATTAATCTTTATTGTGTATTTTAGATCACCCTTAGAATTTTTCCTTTTACCATGGTTGTAATAACCTAGTTACATATAGAATAATTTTTTTACATTTTGGAATAATGTATCTAATTAATTATAAATGTATAATAAAATAAGTGGTGTTTATGGAAATTATGGAATCTATACTAATGGAATAGTATCATGACATTTTTAAAAGTAGTATAATCATTATGCATAATAATTGACCCAATAAAATTTTATCTACACTTTTTAGCGTCTAAATAAAATATATGTATATTATAAATTAATATAAGATAAATTTATACTATACTGTAAGTAAAAGAAATTTTCTAAAAATGAGAAATTAAGTGTTTGTTTTTAGTAAATAAAAATGGTGTTTTAAAATATTCTAATTAATATAAAAATTTAAATGGAAATTTATTTTCATAAAATATATTCATAAACTATTATTGTATTGATTTAATAATAAATTAATTTTATGAGGGTGTATTTGTTTTTTCAATGTTTCATATAATCTTTTATAATATTAAAATCCGAATTTATTGAGTAAATAATTGTTTTGATTACAAATTATATTTATAATATTTAGAAAAATATTTTAAAAAAATGAAGTCCAGTTTTATATAGACACATCAAAAAAAATTTAGGGATAATTTTTTTTATTTTTTTAAAAAATGTTGACTTTTTGTGAATATTGAAATATGAAAATTACAGTATTAAACATTGTAATCCAAATACATGAATTTTTTAGTTTTTAATTATGTATGAAACCAATATTCTGAAATAACATTCACTATTTACTTTATTTAGTCACAATAATCAAAACATTTTATAGTATTATGAAAAACTAGTAAAAAAATGAATAAAAAATAAAAAAAACACCACTCCTCTCCCAATAAATACCATCCCTCAACACCAATTCTATTCACACATAAAAATAAATATATATTGTCTAAATTCATACCAATCACCTACTAAAGCCTCTTCCCCACAACTATGGTTTTTTGGTATAACTGAAAGGCCAAACCCATGTTATATAAGGATTTTCTCAAAGAGATTATATTCAAGAGGTAAATATTCGTTTTTCATTTAAATTTTATATTCTTTTTACCTTATATCCACCAACAATATACAAGGTTACATGAGAGATATAGATTTATAAAGTAATAGATATTTTACTGTGTTAATGCAATCTCACTAACCTAACCTATTCACTTATCCACTTTTTGTAAAAATGAATACATCATCTATGATTTGTCTATGAATTTCCTTCATGAATGATGGGGTTTCATTTTATATTACAAACATCCAAGCTTTTAATGAATCCATTATTATGGTTATATAATAGTTTAATATGTATATTATAATTTTTTAATATCTGAAAACTAGTTTATAGATATAAAATTAAATAAAAAGAAACTAGTTTATGGAGGTTTTAATAACAACCAGATAATAAAAAATGCATTTATCATTAATTATTTATCTGATGAATCATCCGTATATCATAAAAATATATATTAGATATTTTTAAATTCAATTAGTATATTAATACCATTTTAATCCACTTATGCATTTTTTCTACCATTTGAAAATAATTTCCATTATATTATTCTAGTGAGCCGATAATAAATCCACGAAGCGTATGCTCTTGGAATGATGATTCGGATATTTATAACTCATAAAAATGACCCTATAAGAATTTTGTTTAAAATATTAATAAATTAAATAAAAATGGAAAGTATTTTGAATTTATTATTTAATGATTGTAATTTATTTATCAAATAAATTATGTTAATGTGAATAATTAATTCATACATAGGTTTAGAGACATTTATTTAAAAAATCCCTATTCAAGTGACTACTATTTCTTATTAATGAATTTTTTTTACTTATACAATGTAAGATTTTTTCCCATTTAATTGTTTCTTATTTAATTTATTTTTACTTTACAATTTTGAAAATTAAAATTGAAATAAAATTTTTCATTTATTTTTGTGCGACATCATAAAAATGAAAAGTGATTTTGAAATGGGAAATTTATTTTATCAAGAATAATTCAATTATGGATGTTTTATATGTTATGATCATATAATAGTTCATGTGAAATTTTATAATGATGTGTGTTTCACTAATAAAATGTGGGTTGGTTATCCTATTATAGATTACTAATTCATTCGGTAAAGGTATGGGGTTAACCGGTTAGGCCTCTCCTAAGTTATTTTTGAAATATACTCTGATGGTTATTCAAAGAGTAACCATGATGGTCAAACCCGGTGTAGCAAGGAGAGCTACATTATTTGTAATAATGACATCAAAAACGGATTCCACGTGTATCATTTTATGATTTATGTATTATTTGAATGGTTTAATGGGAAAAATATTATCTAATTAGGTAATCAAAAGAGAATATATTTTATTTGTAAGTGTTACAAGTTTGTTGAAATGTTTTCATTCATGACTATCATTTTGATTCTTCAATTTTATTTCCCTTACTCGTATTTTTTTAATACCATGTTTTAAAATTACATTAAAACATTTATGGATGGGTAAAAAAATAAGAATCCATTTTAAGACTCATGATGTTCGTTAAGCAAAGAAATCATGTTTAAATAAATTCATACAGTGAAAAAATTATATTGACAATAATTATCATTAATTAAATTATATGATTTTATATCTATATATTATAACCTAATTTTCTATTAAAGTAAACTAAGATCGTCATTGGAAATATAAGAATGTGAATTCAAGTTGAATTATATAAATCATGTAATTTATAAGGTTGTGTCCTTATAGTTGGTATTAGGGAATTGTTTAGATAAATTTTGGGGTCAGGAAGATATTATTATAATAACAATAAATTATTATTACTTTATGGTTAATTTAAATGATGTAGAATTTAAATATTATTGTGTTACATACCCAATGATATGTCTATTTCGAAACTTTTTCTGTGGAAGAAATATGGAAGCTAATGTAGTTAGGCACCAAAATGTTCATATCATTCTAAATTTTCATTATTGATGATGGGAGTTGGAAACGAGTTGTTTAGGTTTTAAATTATCAATTCATGCTTGATTTAAATGGTGATGGAATCGATACCATATATAATTTAGATCAACCTCAATGAAATATTTTAGTGGGGGAACATTTTATGAGGCAATAACCTATTACATTTAGTGTATCTTCAGACCATGTTGTAGTTGAAGAGTGGAATAATGTCATAGAAATGATTTTATATATCAAGGGGTGTTCATATCATAAAAATATTGGTCATTCTAATTTTTTAATTGACATTTAATATGATCATTAGTGGTCAATGATCATGAATATTATTGATATTTAGGGGTTTAATTATTTAGAATGGGAAAAATTAAAAAAAATTCCTTGAGTTATATTTTCCTAAGGTGATTTTAATTAGGATAGAAGAAAATATTTTGATAGAAACATAATGTGGATTCAGTGGCTGTATATGAAGAAACAATCACTCAATTAGAAAGTTACACTGCAAATTTAATATGAGATCATTATAGTGAATTAAATCATATTTAGTCAGGAAGTATTAAAAAAATTCCAAGGTAATTTCAGTCTTCTGAATTAAAATGCTATGAAAATCAATTTAGATATGTGAAGAAATTGAATGTGGGGTTTTCTAATTAACATATTTTCTTATAAAACCGAAAGAAAATGTCTTCAAGGTGACAGTAAAATGGAATGAATCAATCAAAGTTGTGTGATGGTAAGAAAATAATGTTTTTATTTTGATAGAATTGTGTTAAAAAACACATTAGAGAATTCCCATTATGTATTGTAGGTGTTTCTAATGTTCTATGTTTTTTCATGTGGCTCTAAATCTCAATGAATGTGATTAAGGTATATGTAAGATAAATTTTAATATACTAATTGTAAAAATTAATGAATGCAATGAGATTGGTCATTATAAAAATGAGTATTTGATGTAGAACCCAAATGGTGGGGAGAAGCTATCATATAAGTAGAAATGTTTGGTGAAATACTTTGTGACTATATTAATAGTTGTTGGTCCATAAAATGAAGTGGTATTCGAAACATTGTTTGTTTAATCACATTTATATAATGTCTTTTTTAATATGGTATGTACACATTCAATTATTTCTATGAAATTTTCTATTAAATTAGAAATTTCAACTCATGAAATAAAGATAAAACTTTTGGTAAATACAACTGGGGAAAATATTATTCAGGAAAATAAATTATAATCATATTTTTATCAAATGTATGTGGAATGTAATTACCAGAAAACCAATTTTTATTTACCATTATAGAATCTGATGATAACATTGGATTGGATTATCTTTTTTGTTTACTATGCTATTATTTAATATATAGATAAATAAGTTGTACTTCAGAATGGCTATATATTTGTATTAAATAATAAACCCATAAAATTGATAACTTATTAGGGAGAAGAGAATAATTTAAAAGATGGAAATAATGTTTATCTATCATATATAGTTAAAAATAGGGTAACTGATTAGATAAATTGTATTGTAGTGGTAAATGATTATCTAGATATTTTTTCTGTTGGGTTAATGGGTATTACACCTGGTCACGATGTTGGATTTAATATTCATTTAGTCCCTGATTCTAATCATATTTCAAAACCCCCCTTATCGAATAAATATCCATTTCGAGGTCTCAATTCATTTTTTGATCATCTCTGTGAAGTGAATTACATTCCAAATATTGATCTTATTTCGGGAGCCATATAAGGATTGTAATGGAGGGTGAAATTCCAAAAATAGTATTAAATAATAGAAACGGTAGTTATATTATTGTAATTATGCCCTTTGGATTGAAAAATTCTTCCATTATATTTGTGGATCTTATGAACATGATCTTCAATGAATATTTTGATATGTTTTTTTATTGATGTGTCTTGGATTATTCAAAAAGCTATGATGATCATTCAAAACCCCATAATGTTTTTCTACAAAACCATATGTAGAATGTATTACACATGAAATTTAGAAAATTTTATTTATGGTTATAATAGAATTTTTTATTTGAAAATTTTATAAAATGTATGGAGTATGAGTTAATAAATCCAAAGAAAAAGTGGTTGATGAAATAAAAATTCCAACAAATGTTTCTAAGATTCTAATCTTTCATAGATTATCAAGATGTTACCTACATTTTCTCTAAAATATATCACGTTTATTCTCCCCTCTAACTATGATAACATTAAAAGGGGTTAAATTTATTTAGATATTAGAATGTGATATATGTTTCTAGAAACTAAAAGAAGATTAGTGAATGTTCTATTTTCAGAAATGACTTATTGAAATGGATTGTTTTACATCTATAGTTATGGTTCATTAAATAGAACTGGTTGTGTTATGATATTGAATGATCAGGAAATTTCTTAAATTTCATAACAATGGATACATCATGAGTTATAATGTGCCATATATGATTGGGAATTATAAAATGTTCTTCATTATGAAAAAATCATAAATTGTTTATATGAAGTGAAATGTGAATTATATAATGATCATAAAAGTTTTATGTATATATTTTCTCATTTAAAATTGAGCTCAAGGAAGATATGATGGCAGGAATTCATAAAGGATTATGATGGAACAATCAATTGCCATGCTGGAAAATAAAATGAAGTGGTTGATTCTTTGCATCATAAAAATAATGCTAAATTAACCATGATAATAATAGAACATCATCACTACTATAATTATTTGATGAATGGAGTCTTTAAAGTTAATTTTGGAAGAAATTAATCTATTTTGTTTTAGGTGTTAGATTAATATTCTCTATTAGACATTTATAAACAAGGGAAGAAGGGTGACAATGGGTTACATAAAAATGTTTTAATTTGTTAAAAATGGTATGTTTAAAGAATTTAATAATAATAAACACTGTGGATTGAAATTTGGGAAGATATTATGACTGCATTGTGATTTAGAGTTGACGAAAGTGTTATTAGATTAATATCATAGTTCTATATTATTAGTTTATCATAGAAGCACAAAGATATAAAAATAAATTAGGAAGTATAACTGGTTTGATGGAATTAAAATAAATATTTAAAAATTTACAATGAAATATGGAATATTGGCATGTGAATTTTAATGAAATTTACATAAATGTATTCTCCATCTTTTTATAGTTCTAGAGTGCAAAGGGGGAAAATATATCAATTGACTTCAAAGTTGGATTACTAAAAACTGCTCGAGGTAGTAAATCAATTTTTATTATTTTTTATGTAATGATTAAATATTAACATTTTCATCTTATTCAATTCACTATATCTCTATGTCAAATATACATGTGCTTTCTTGATTATATATTCATGTTACGCAGAGTCCCCATCTATATTATATGTTATAGTGATCCTAGATTAATTTCTAATGTTTCTAAAATCCTTTTGATGTATTTTGAAAATGAATTAAATATCATCTCCTGTTGTCATATTCAATTTGATATACATTCATGGAGAATAGTTAAAACATTGAATGATATGATTTGAGGAATTTCAATGGAATGTTAGGGATTTTGGGTTCAACATCTTTCATTTTCTGAGTTTTCTTATAATAATTATAATGATTATAGTATACAGATGACACATTTTAAAGCATTATATGAAAAAAGTGTAAAACTCTATAATTTTGGATGAATAAAGAGAAAACTAATTACTGGACATGATTATTTACATGAAACAATAGTGAATATTTAGTTAATTCATTAACACTTTAATATCAGAGATGGCTAAATATTTGGGTGTATAATTAAGGGAAGGATCATTCATTTGTGTTTGATTACCATGAAATTAAAATTTTTCTCCTTGTAAATGTGTAATGCAATTTGGTAAAATGAGAAGTTGAGTATGTTGTTTATTGTACCTCATTAAATCAAAGTGAATGTTTTATTAGTTTCATAAAGTGTTCCTTACCCTCTGAGTTTGGAATAAGTCCACAATGATTTCATGTTCCAATTATAAGAATGTATGAGCCAGATTAATTTCATACTTTGAGCCCTAAAGTATATATTCATAAAGAGAATCACTCTTCTGAGGAGATACATATTCAAATTATAGATTATAGAGAGAGTTTATTGTGGAATAAGTAAATTTAGTAGGTTATTGTTTTGTTGAGAAACAAAATGTTTGATGAAGCAACATGAATATCCAAAAAAAATTGATGGGAAGGTATCCCCACTTGATTCATATATTAATAAAATTAAGATGATTCAATTTCAGAACATGGGGATGTAACAACCTATATACTTATAAAATAATATTATTTCATTCTCGAATTAAAGTGTTAAATTCAATATACATTTATAATGAAATATATAGTATTTATAGAAAAAAAGAATTTATACTAATAAAATATTATCCTGGTAGTAATGTAGCCAATCGAAATAGTAATTATAAGCCCCCAGCCTTAAACCTTACTTAATCTTGAGTTATTACAAGATTACACATTGAGGATCTTTTCAGGTTTAGAGTTTTAGAGAATTAGATCATAAAACTTGCATTACATTACACATATAACAAAGTGGTTACATAAAGATAGTGTTCTTCATTCCCATCAATGGAAACATATTTAAAATAAACATGGATTCTTTCTTGACACTTCCTTGACACTATCATCATATCATGTACCTTTCCCTTGACCTGTGAAAAACATTTAAAAAAACTTGGGATGAGCATAAAAAGCTCAGTAAGGGATATAAAAATGTGGAAAGGAAACATGGGCACATATATACATAAGGATGAGATCATACTTTACCCATAAAACATAATCACTTTAACATACCTCATCAAATCATGAATAAATCATAGAAATCATAAGACATAAAGGTAACTTGAGGCATTCATAACATTCTTACGTAGGGAGTAACCCTCGTGGGTACGTTTGGAATACCCATAACAGTATATTCCATAATATATTTTCGGAGAAACCATAACGTTTCACTCCTTCGCGTTACCCAATGCATTGGAGAGCTATATCGGGCTCACCCACCCTTAGTTTATCACGGAACCACCCGTCTTCATAATAATGCCCAAGAACCTCAACATAATCATATCACATAAAACATGCATAAAGGAAACATAACATTTCCACATTTCAATCACAAGATATCAATACAAAACATTGATATAAAAACATTATGAAAACCATTTTCAATACCAAATAAAAAGAAAAGTAAAACATGGTATTTATTTTTCCTTTAAAAAGGTATGGCTTGTAGAGGAAGCCAAAACTCAAATAATGGTCACGGCGGCAGAGAAGTCTTTGTCGCCCCATACATACAATAAAAACATTCCCTTTTGTCGTTTAGTAAAACGCTTCATATAAAAAATATTCCTTTTGGATAAATGTAAAAGTCAAAGGGGTTTATACACCGTATAAAAGAAGGTTGTGTATAAAACAAAATATGCCTCAATGAAAGGAGATTTAGACGAAGTACCATACCTCGTATCCGACTTGACCTGACCGTTCTTTAATCTCCTGAATAATAAAATTGAGTTAATCTCTACTTGCTTAAAAACATTTTTCAAGTTCATTATTCCTTTTATACCATGTTATGAACATAATGTAATCATTTAAGTTAATAATGTTCATTTTGTCGGTAGTTTGTTCTTAAGTCAAAAATAGACTTCTTACACTTACATGTTGTTAATTTGGTCAAAGGTTAGTTATATCCAGAATGATATTAATGATTTGGATAACATATATATCATATATATTCATCATATACATGTATTTATAATATTACATCACATTTAGAGGTAAGAAATGAAATGCTCCGTTCATGGAGACGGTAAGCCGTACGTATACGTGAACGCTACTTCCATTTCTATTTCGTATTTTCTGGAATGTAATCATAATGATATAAGAGTATATTATAATTCCAGTATAATAACATATATAATATCATTAACTTTATCCTTTACACATCCCACATATGGTATTAACGAATCAAATCACTTTCAGGGGGCGGTAGTCCGAACTTCCTAAAATGAAGATATCGTGTTTACCCATAATGGAAACAATAATGGTATGCCATAAATGAAAAATACATAATCTTAAGGAAATAATAAACATATTATATATCATATATAAAAATAGTGACATCATAATGGCCACCATTGAAGGTGTTAAATGAGTATTGAACAATCATCGTTTCGGGAGGTAGAATTTCGCCATCCACGGAAACTGTATGTTCTTTAACCATTTGATGTAGTTGTGTGAGATTGTAGCTCGAATAAATCTTAAAACAACATCCTATTATATTTAAGATACTGGTTTTGTAACAAAATAAGTAAATAAAAAGAGTTTAGGGGGTTGGAGAAGCAAAATAAAACAAATGAACATGAGAGAATGAATTACCTTTAAAAGTGTAACTCCTTTTCATTTGAGCCTAAAGGCTTCCTTTGAAAGGATTATTCCCAAAGGGAATCCTCTAGGACGAAGAGAGGGATGTGGAGAGAGTAAATGGGCATGGGATGGCAGAGCCAAAGGCTTGAGGAGTGTGTGAAATGAGGTAGAGGTGGGGGCCTTTTATAAGAGGAGAGGAGGGGCACTTTTTGAAATCATGAAACTATTATTTTATTTTCAAAAGTGTTTCGAATTTCTAAGGTCCCACATTGATATATTTCAAAGTTAAGATGATAAGTCTTCGAAATATTCCCATCCAATAGTTTTTGGACAAGATTCGGTCTTAGATTTTATATTATCGTTTCATTTTATTTAAATTGTTCATTAATGAGGTCATCGTTGCATCATCATGATGTCATAATTAAATTAATTTATTTAATGTCTAAAAATTATAAAAAAATATCCTGATATTGGAAATATTTTTATCTTTACAAAGAGTATTTATAGACAAAATTATTATTTGTATAACCCCTTCTAAAAATTGTTTTAGTAAAACAATTTATGTTAGTGTCATTTTCATCTTTATTTTTAAAAAAAGGCATTAAAGTCCTTATCTCACCCAAGAGGCTCCATAGGGTCCCCTAAATCGACCCATGGGTTGTCTTGGGCGGCCAGGACTCATCCAATAGGGGTAGGACAAGTGTCATGGTGTTTTCACATTTTTATAATATCATTTTTACCTTAAATTACACTAATTACCTCTAATCGCGATTAAAAACTTAATAACTTACTATTCACCAAAAAATTATTTTAATCTCATTGAACCACATTTTACTTCTTAATGACAACCATGTATGTTGGATTTTTGAAATTAAAAACACAAAGGTGGAAAAATTTCATTTGAATGAAAAATCAGTTTCGTTAACTACCACTTAGTGATTTCACTATTCATCAAAAATTGATGTTTTTCAGAAAAATACCAAAACTTCACCCTAAGATATATTTGATATTCTGAATTAAAAAATGAAGTCTATTTTAGAAAATTCAAAACATATAAGTCACATTAATTTATTTAATAATTAATTCCCGCTGTCAGAGCAAATAGTGTGTTTTATGAAACAATAAGTATCAAAAGATTGACACCAGTTTAAGTCCAATTTCAAAGTGAAATTTATTCCAATTACCACCATTGGATTAAATGGTAAAAATATATTCGTATTACACATTAAGACCAATTCAAAAGATAATCTAATCATATAAATAAATTGGATTAAGAAGTAGTTTTGATGTAAAATGCAGTATTTTTTACTATTCATTAAAAAATGAACATTGTCAGAAAAATACCAAAAATTCAAACAAAGTAAATTTTGATGTCCCAATCATAAAAAATAAGTTTATTTTAAAAAACATAGCTTATAAAATTGTCAAAATATAGATTCAAAAATGGTTTTCCATCAAAAGGCAGTAAAACAATCTTTTAAAAATATTAGTGTATTCCATACTTAAGATTGGATTTATTTTCATTTTAAGCCTATAAAAACTGTCTAATTCATTAATAGGCATAGATAAAAATATCTATTATTCATTACTTACATGGGATGTTACATCCTTCCCCCCTTTAGAAAATTTTTTCCCCGCAATTTATTTACTTATCGAAAAAATGGGGGTACTTATCCCTCATTGAATTTTCAGATTCCCATGTTGCCTCTTCCATCATGTGGTTTTTTCCACAAAACCTTTACCTGCTTAATCACCTTATTCCATAACACTTGCTCCCTTTGGTCAAGAGTCTGGACCAGTTGTTCCTCATAAGATAGGTTCTTTTCCAGCTGAACTACCTCTAGACTCAAAACATGAGATGGATCTGGCATATACTTTCTCAACATTGAAACGTGAAAAACATTGTGTACCTGAGATAAACTCGGAGGTAAAGCCACCCGGTATGCAACTGATCCAACTCTCTCCAGAATTTCATACGGTCCAATGAACCTTGGAATCAACTTTCCTTTCTTACCAAATCGCATCACACTTTTCCATGGTGATACTTTGAGAAAAACATGATCACCTACCTCGAAAGATAGATCCTTCCTCCGGTTATCCGCATAACTCTTCTGCCTGCTCTGAGCTGTTCTCATGTGCTTCTGAATCAGCTGAACTTTTTCTACCATCTCTTCTACCAATTCTGGTCCCATCAACTTCCTTTCACCCACTTCATCCCAGAAAGCTGGAGTTCGACACCGCTTCCCATATAATGCCTGAAATGGTGCCATCTGTATACATGAATGAAAACTGTTATTATATGAAAATTCAACCAAAGAAAGATGTTGGTCCCAACATCCTTGATAATCCATAGAAAAAGCTCGTAGCATATCCTCCAATGTCATAATTTTTCGTTCTGACTTCCCATCTGATTGAGGATGAAAATCTGTACTAAAATTTAATTCAGTACCCAACGACTTCTGAAGGCCTTTCCAAAAGTTAGAAGTGAACCTGGGATCACGATCAGATACAATGGAGAGGGGAACTCCATGTAACCTGACTATCTCTTTAAGATACAAACGGGAAAGTTGGTCTAGGGAAAAAGTATCTCGTATAGAAAGGAAATGAGTAGATTAATCAAGCGATCAACAATAACCCATATTGCATTATTACCTTGAGACGTCTTTGGTAATCCCATAACAAAGTCCATGGATATATTCTCCCATTTCCACTCTGGCACTGGTAAAGGTTGAAGCATCCCTTTCGGTAACTGCCGCTCTGCTTTAACCTGCTGACAAGTCAAACACTTCACAGTAAAATCAGCAATATCTCTTTTCATTCCATCCCACCAGTAATACTCCCGCAGATCTCTATACATCTTAGTACTGCCAGGATGAGCTGAAAATGGAGAACTATGAGCTTCACATAACAACTCTCTCTTCAACTGTGAATCACAAGGTACACACAATCTCATCCCAAATCTCAAAACACAATCATTATCAATGTTGAATTCAGGCAACATACCTTTCTGAACCAGCTCTACCTTTTTCTGTAACTCACTGTCTTGCTTCTGTGCTTGATTGATTCTATCTGATAGAGATGATCTCACTGATACCTGAAACAAAACAGAAGAACTTCCTGCACCAACAACTTCTATTCCAAAGTTCATAAAATCCATAACCAAAGGATCACGTTCCAAACACAACATTGATAATGAAGCATTACTTTTTCGACTCAAAGCATCATCCACTTTATTTTCTTTTCCTGGATGGTAATGAATTGTACAATCATAATCCTTGATTAATTCCAGCCATCTCCTCTGTCTCATGTTTAACTCTTTCTGAGTGAATATATACTTTAAACTTTTGTGATCAGTATATATTTCACACTTTACTCCATACAAATGATGCCTCCAAATTTTTAAAGCAAAAACAACAGCGGCTAATTCCAAATCATGTGTAGGGTAATTTATCTCATGAGTTTTCAACTATCGTGAAGCATAAGCAATTACCTGATCATTCTGCATTAGGACGCAACCAAGTCCTTCCAATGAAGCATCACTATAGATAACAAACTCACCATTCCTGGAAGGTAGTGCCAAAACTGGAGAATTCACCAATCTTCTTTTTAATTCATGAAAAAAATCATCACATACTTTTGTCCAGATAAACTTAACACCCTTCCGAGTTAGCTTAGTCATTGGACTAGATAACCGTGAAAAATTTCTAACAAACCTTCGGTAATAGCCTGCCAAACCAAGGAATCTACGAATCTCAGTTACATTTGTTGGTCTTGGCCAGTCTTCCACAACTTTTGTTTTTTGCTGGATCAACAGTTATCCCATCTTTAGAAACAATGTGACCAAGGAAGGAGATTTGTTGCAACCAAAACTCACACTTGCTGAATTTCCCATACAATTTCTTTTCTTTTAAGGTTTTCAAGATTACCCTTAAATGTCTTTCATGCTCTTCTTTACTTTTAGAAAACACCAAAATATCATCAATAAAAACCACCAAAAACTTATCCAAGAACTCATGGAAAATTCTATTCATTAAGTCCATGAATACAGCAGGTGCATTGGTTAGCCCAAAATGCATTACTACAAATTCATAGTGGACATATCTTGTACGGAACGCGGTCTTCAGAATATCTTCCTCCTTTACCTTCAGCTGATGGTACCCCGATCTCAAGTCAATCTTTGAAAAAAACTGAACTCCCTGGAGCTGATCAAACAAATCATCGATATGAGGCAAAGGATATTTGTTCTTAACAGTGATATTATTCAAGGCCCTATAATCAATGCAAAGTCTCATAGAACCATATTTCTTTTTAACAAATAAAACAGGAGCACCCCATGGTGATGTGCTAGGTCGAATGAAACCTTTCTCTAATAAATCTTTCAATTGCTTCTTCAACTCTAAAAGTTCAATATGAGCCATTCGATAAAGGGGTTTTGAAATTGGCTTAGCATCAAGAACTAAGTCAATAGTAAATTCAACTTCCCGATCCGGTATTATTCCAGGAAACTCATTAGAAAAATCATCAGGATACTCATTTACCACTGGCACATCATTAATCTGAACAGTTCCCTTGTTTTCAACAATGTGTGCAAGGTAACATTCATTTCCATCTTTTACAAGTTTCTCGGCCTCTTGATAAGTTATCAATAGTAAGGGTTCATTCTTGTAAAAAAACTGAATGACTTTCTAAAAAGAAACTTCTTTAGCTCTACAGTCAATCTTAGCATGGTAAATTGAGAGCCAATCCATACCCAGGATAACATCAAACTCTACTAGAGATAGAACAATAAGGTTTGCAAGTAGGTTCTTTCCACATATAAGGATAGGAAGATTCTTATAAATTCTTTTTGCCTCAACATTCCCCCCAGGTGTTTTTACCAAAAGTTCATGAGTCATTTCTTGAGATATTATTCTCATTTTACTATAAAAGGTTTCAGAGATGAAAGAATGTGTAGACCCCGAATCAAACAACACACTGGCATAATCTGATAAAACAAAGAAAGTACATGATACAACTTCATTTGATGGCCCGACATCTGCTGAAGTAGTTTCAAAGGATTTCACCACCCCTTTCTGCTTGTAGTCTAACTGCTTCCCATCACTCAAGCTCTTTGTCGGACACTCGTTTGCATAGTGACCCATCCCATTGCACTTATAACATTTCACTAACTGTAAATCAAATTTGGTCTTACCTTCACATTGATCCTTTTCAGTACAATCACGAGCCTTATGTCCCATCTTACCACATCGGTAGCACATTCCAGAATTCAGAAGACATTCCCCAGCATGCCTTTTGCCACATTTATCACAAACTGGAAACTTAGTTTTCTTACCATCAGACTTTTTTGAAGAATTCTTACCTTTCTCCTGCCACATCAGTCTCTTCTTCTGTTGGCTGTTATAGAACACTTGATCATCGGCAAACTCCATTTTGACCTTCTCAGCACATCGAACAAGCTTTTCATAACTTTTAAACTCACGAGAAGCTAATTCCCTTCGATATTTTGGCTTTAATCCTGAGTAAAAACGATTGATTTTACTATCACGGTCTCGGATAAAATTTGGAGTATACCTTTCCAATCGAGTGAAACTTTCTTCATAGGTATCCACTGAGTCTTCCTATTGCCTCAATTCCAAGAATTTATTTTCCATCCTATGTTGAACATCCTTAGGAAAATACTTCTCAAGAAACATACCTTTGAATTCATCCTAGTCGAGAGCATCAATATCATTGGCGTCCCTGATATTTATAACCATAGACCACCACTGATCTGCCTCACCCTCCAAACCCTAAATAGCAAGACTAACCTTTTGATTGTCTGAACACCCCATGACATCGAAAATCTTCTCCAGTGATTTAATCCACCCTCAGCTAACACAGGGTCAGATGATCCTCTGAATGATGGGGGATGTTGCCTCATGAAATGTTCCACCACTAACATGTTCCTCTGCGGTTGATCTGGCTGATCTCGTGCATGGATACCACCACCATTTATCGCTTGAGTCAACTGCGCCATTACTGCAACAAACTGTTCAATTCCAATTCCGACTATCTCATGATGCTGATTCGGAAGGTCATTTCCTTCTATAGGCCTTCCTAGCACTGCTTCCATGTTTCCTCTGCGGAAAACCATTCTGAACAAACATGTCTTAGATGAAGCAACATTGTAATCTTCAAATGCTATATCATTTCAAAAAAAAATATTTGGATAATCATTTAATATAATTCTAACTCCTAAAGTTATCTAAACCGACCTCTGATACCAACTATAAGGCCCCACCCTTAAACCTTATTTAATATTGAGTTATTACAGGATTACACATTGAGGATCTTTTCGGGTTTAGAGTTTTAGAGAATTAGATCATAAAACTTTCATTACATTCCACATATAAACAAAGTGGTTACATAAAGATAGTATTCTTCATTCCCATCAATGCAAACATATTTAAAATAAACATGGATTCTTTCTTGACACTTCCTTGAAACTATCATCATATCATGTACCTTTCCCTTGACCTGTGAAAAACATTTCAAAAAAACCTGGGATGAGCATAAAAAGCTCAGTAAGGGATATAAAAATATGGAAATGAAACATGGGTATATATATACATAAGTATGAGATCATACTTTACATATAAAACATAAGCACTTTAACATACCTCATCAAATCATGAATAAATCATCGAAATCATAAGACATAAAGATAACTTGAGGAATTCATAACATTCTTACGTAGGGAGTAACCCTCTTGGTTACGTTTGGAATATCCATCACAGTATATTCCCTAAAATCTCTTCGGAGAAACCTTAACGTTTCACTCCTTCACATTACCCAATGCATTGGAGAGCTATATCGGGCTCACCCGCCCTTAGTTTTTCACGGAACCACCCGTCTTCATAATAATTCCCAAGAACCTCAACATAATCGTATCACATAAAACATTAATAAAGGAAACATAACATTTCCACATTTCAATCTCAATATATCAATACAAAACATTGATATAAAAACATTATGAAAACCATTTTCAATACCAAAACAAAAGAAAAGTAAAACATGGTATTTATTTTTCCTTAAAAAGGTATGTCTTGTAGAGGAAGCCGAAACTCAAATAATGGTCATGGCGGCGGAGAAGTCGTTGTCGCCGCATACGTACGAAAAAAACATTCCCTTTTGTCGTTTAGTAAAACACTTCATATAAAAAAGATTCCTTTTGGATAGACGTAAAAGTCAAAGGGGTTTATACATCGTATAAAAGAAGGTTGTGTATAAAACAAAATATGCCTCAATGAAAGGAGATTGAGACGAAGTCCCATACCTCGTATCCGACTTGACCCGACCGTTCTTTAATCTCTTGAATAATAAACTTGAGTTAATCTCTACTTTCTTAAGAACCTTTTTCATGTTCATTATTCATTTTATACCATGTTATGAACATAATGTAATCATTTAAGTTAATAATGTTCATTTTGTCGGTATTTGGTTCTTAAGTCAAAAATAGACTTCTTACACTTACATGTGGTTAATTTGGTCAAAGGTTCGTTATATCCAGAATAATATTAATGATTTGGATAACATATATATCATATATATTCATCATATACATGTATTTATAATATTACATCACATTTAGAGGTAAGAAATGAAATGCACCGTTCATGGAGACGGTAAGCCGTACGTACGCATGCACGCTACTTCCATTTCTATTTCATATTTTCTGGAATGGAATCATAATGATATAAGAGTATATTATAATTACAATATAATAACATATATAATATCATTAACTTTATCCTTTACACATCCCACATATGGTATTAACGAATCAAATCACTTTCAGGGGGCGGTAGTCCGCACTTCCTAAAATGAAGATATCGTGTTTACCCATAATGGAAACAATAATGGTATGCCATAAATGAAAAATACAGAAGCATAAGTAAAGAATAAACATATTATATATCATATATAAAAATAGTGACATCATAATGGCCACCTTTGAAGGTGTTAAATGAGTATTGAACAATCATCGTTTCGGGAGGCAGAATTTCGCCATCCACGGAAACCGTATGTTCATTAACCATTTGATGTAGTTGTGTGAGAGTGTAGGTAGAATAAATCTTATAACAACATCCTAGTATATTTAGGATACTGGTGTTGTTACAAAAGAAGTAAATAAAAAGAGTTTATGGGGTTGGAGAAGCAAAATAAAACAAATGAACATGAGAGAATGAATTACCTTTAAAAGTGTAACTCCATTTGATTTGAGCCTAAAGGCTTCCTTTGAAAGGATTCTGCCAAAAGGGAATCCTCTAGGATGAGGAGAGGGATGTGGAGAGAGTAAATGGGTAGGGGATGGCCGAGACAAAGGATTGAGGAGTGTGTGAAATGAGGTAGAGGTGGGGGCATTTTATAAGAGGAGAGGAGGGGCACTTTTGGAAATCATGAAACTATTATTTTATTTTCAAAAGTGTTTCGAATTTCTAATGTCCCAAATTGATATATTTCGAAGATAAGATGATATGGCTTCGAAATATTCCCATACAATAGTTTTTGGACATGTGTAGGTCTTAGAGTTTATATTATCGTTTCATTTTATTTAAACTGTTCATTAATGAGGTCACCGTTGCATCATCATGATGTCATAATTAAATTAATTTATTTAATGTCTAAAAATTATAAAAAAAATATCCTGATTTAGGAAATCTTTTTATCTTTCCAAAGAGTATTTATAGACAAAATTATTATTTGTATTACCCCTTCTAAAAATTGTTTTAGTAAAAATATTTATGTTAGTGTCATTTTCACCATTATTTTAAAAAAAGGCATTAAAGTCATTATCTCACCCAAGAGGCTCCATAGGGTCCCCTAAATCGACCCATGGTTTTTCTTGGTCGGCCAGGACTCATCAAATAGGGGTAGGACAAGTTTCATGATGTTTTCACATTTTTATAATATCATTTTTACCTTAAATTACACTAATTACCTCTAATCGCGATTAAAAACTTAATAAGTTACTATTCACCAAAAAATTATTTTAATCTCATTGAACCACATATTACTTCTTAATTAAAACCATGTATGTCTGATTTTTGAAATTCAAAACACAAAGGTGGAAAAATTTCATTTAAACGAAAAATCAGTTTCTTTAACTACCACTTATTGATTTCACTATTCATCAAATATTGATGTTTTTCAGAAAAATACCAAAACTTCACCCTAAGATATATTTGATATTATGAATTCAAAAATGAAGTATATTTTTCAAATTTCAAAACATATAAGTCACATTAATTAATTTAATAATTAATTCTCGCTGTCAGAGCAAATAGCGTGTTTTATGAAACAATAAGTATCAAAAGATTGACACCAGTTTAAGTCCAATTTCAAAGTGAAATTTATTCCAATGACCACCATTGGATTAAATGGTAAACATATATTCATATTAAACATTAAGACCAATTCAAATGATAATCTAATCATATAAATAAAATTAGATTAAGAAGTAGTTTTGATGTAAAATGCAGTATTTTTCACTATTCATTAAAAAATGAACATTGTCAGAAAAATACCAAAAATTCACACAAAGTAAATTTTGATGTCCCAATCATAAATAATAAGTTTATTTTGACAAACATAGCTTATAAAATTGTCAAAAGATAGATTCAAAAATGGTTTGCCATCAAAACGCAGTAAAACAATCTTTTAAAAATATTAGTGTTTTCCATGCTTAAGATTGGATTTATTTTCATTTTAAGCCTCTAAAACACTATCTAATTCATTAATAGGCATAGATAAAAATATCTATTATTCATTACTTACTTGGGATGTTACAGTAATCTATCAAATATAATATAAACCATAGCTATGAAAGAATAAATATAATTAATGTATCTTATAAATGAAAATATTTTATAATTATCTGATCATATAAGTAAAGAAATATGTAGAATCATTAATTAAGTGTTGGAATTCTTGTTAATGAAAAATTATAATTTCTAATTTTATAATTATTATAGTCATTTAAAATTAAATATATTTTCATAAAATATTTTCATAAAATATTTTTTTATTTTATATTAATGTTATGATAATTTGATAAGAAATTATTTAATTTTTCCAGGTTTCATCTAATTAGTTAAATGATTAAAATATGTATTTTTATATAAATTATGACTTTATTTAGAAATTAAATTTTATATCTTACGAAAATTATTTTAAAAAAATGGATCCATTTTTTAACATCACACTTAGATAAAAGGTTAGGGTGACATTTTTGGATTTTTTTAAAATATATGAATTTTAGTGAGTAGTGAAATTTGGTAATTTACAATATTTATTATTAGAAGTCAAATACATGAATTTTTAAGTCATTAATGATGTATGGAATCATTATTTCGAACTCAGTTGCACTATTTACTATTCATAGTCTGGAAAATCCACAATATTTATATTCTTGAGCCAAAATAATAAACAAATGAATAAAAAATCAAAAACATCAATCTACTCTCTCTATAGATAACACCCCTCACCACTCATTCTTCTTATAGCTAAAAATAATTGTATCATGTATAAATTATACCAAATTATACACAAAATCATCATCCTCATGTCTATGACATGATGGGATCAACAAAATTCCAAAACCAAGCAATGTATGGAAGTTCTCAATGAGACAATATTTCTGATGTAAAATCCTCTATTTTATATTTTATTTTACTTCTATCTTATACCATATCTTGGAATCCCCTATAATAATTCAAAATATGGCTCATGTATCAATCATATATTTTAATGTTATCTTTATAATGTAATTTCTAAAATCAAACCTCTTTTATTTTCCTCTTATTCTAAAATTTAAAATGTTGTCTGTGATATGTCAATTTACCACTTTCATTAATGATTGGGATTAATTTACTTTTAATTCCCTCATGGATGGTCCTATATACCAATAGGATGTTTAAATATTATTGTAAAATTTATATTTTATCATGTTTAATTTTATGGGAATAATTTATTAACATAATATAAAATAAAAATAAACTGGTTTTTGATTGATGGAAAAACCAAATAAAATTAACAAAAACATTTATAATTAAAAGTTTATTTAATGAATCATACTCATATTAGATAGCATAATGATATATGGGGTTATTTAAACATATTTAATTAAAGTAAAAAACTTTTATTTCCCCTTCTGTATTTTTCCAGTATTTGAAAATAACTCCATAAATTAAACTCAAAGGAACCGACCATAAAGAAATGAAACAAACACTCATGGAACATTTATTCTAATATTAATAAATCATAGAGATGGGCATAAATAAACATTTTAAAATGGTAATAACTAAAATATATGTGTAAAAGTTTCCGTATTATGTAATTATTTAATCTTATTTTATTATAGTGGTAAATTAGTACTTGTGTAGAATACATTTATACATAAGTTAAGTTTCTTTATTTTAAAAAATCCTTGTTTCATGTTTAAACAATATTTATGATAGAATTTTTTAAAAAAATTATTAAAAAAATGGTAGTTTCACATTTTAATTATGAATTATTGATTTGATGTTTCCATTACATGTTTAAAATCATAATTTCCATTTTTTTCATTTATAAGTGCGTCGATTCATAAATATTATTATTGATTCCAAAATATTATATTTATTTTCTTGAAGAATTATTCTTTTATAAAATAAAAATGTTTATAGATCATGTTATTGTTCTAGGTAATTGTTATGATGATTGGTGGTTCCATTATAAAATTAGGGTGGGTGATCTTGTAATATATCCGCAAATCATTGGGTAATGGGACGGAGTTAACTCGGTTTTTTCCAAAAATATTATTTGAATATAAAGTGATGGTTATTCCATGCATAACCATGAAGGTTACTCCCTATGTCTCCATGAAAGCTAAATAATTATTTAGAGTTATATGAAAATGATTAAACAAGTTACCATTGTTGATTTATTAAGGAATTCTATGATTTACATGAATCTTATTATATCAACAGGTAACACATAGATCTTTTATTTTATGTGTAAAAGTAATATATTTGTGAAAATTATTTCATTCATGACTGACAGTTCAATTTATACCTTTGTATGTCCCTTACATAACTTTTTGTGGACATCCAATTTTTTATTATATTTAATAGGGTTTATGGATTGGTAAATAAAATCATTAATCCATCATTAAAGTCGTAAAATGTCCTATAGAATGATAAAATTTATTTTAATTTTGATTTTAGAATCTAAATAATTATGGTTTTAAGTAGATGTTTATATATTATTAATTATATTAGTTTCTATGTATAAGTTATGAACAAAATATCTAAAAATCTATTGAAAAAATATATTTTTAAATGTATGAATGTTAATTATAGTTGAATTGAATAGATCAACATGTCATCCTGCCGAAGCAACATGTATTTATTGAGTACCTGATAGTTTGATATTCCTTGATGAATACTCAATAACCAACATGTCATCCTGCCGAAGCCGTAAATGCTCTAGGGAAATCTCATCCCTTAGACATTTATGGTAAGAGACCCCCTTCAATGAGGAAGGTTCTCATGCTTGTCCATAGAAAAGTCACCTCTTGGTAATATCAGGGAAACATAAACCATGTCATCATCCTACTGAGCCCCATAGAAGGCTCTCTACGAGGACTGATATCTGATCGAATGGTTCCCTGAATAGATGGGATCATGTCTACCTCCTCAAGCCTGTCATTAGCTTCCTGTGGGTTGGCCTCTCCTTGAAACATGGGTGGTATCTAATACTAAAACTCATGTAGGGTACTACGTGATCATAAGCCATCTACTGGTAATTCCGATTGTAACTTCTAAATAATGGACATGGATATGATAGACACACTACCCTAATATACTATCTCAGGAAACAGTCCACATATAGAAGCTTTAGGAATATATAGACTATCCTCATTGCCACACACTAGAAAAGACTAGAAGCTAAGAACACCATCTGATGCACTGCTGTTTGAACTAGGAAAAAAACTCTAGCCACAATCTCTATCCAATACTCATTCACCTACGAGTCTATCTCGCCTCAGAACCTCGGAGGCTTAAGCTCGTGCAATGAACTCAGTCAGAGTTCACACTCTGCAGGTGGGGCTGGTGGAAACAATTTTCCAATAGTTAGTGGTGATGTTGGTACACCACTCGAAGGTGTTAACATTTTACGAGGGCCCTACCCCAAGGCCTCATCACTCCGTGGGCCGTCATCACATAATCGCTTTGGAAAACTGGGTGGATTTCTTCTTTGATGCATCCATATAAGGAACATGTGCTCCATAGTCATTATGGTATACCTTCTGGGATGACTACTTATAAAATTAAAGAAAAACATTTCAAAAACTCATGCAATTAGTGTTTTCATGCACTGAGTTAGAAATAAAAAATTATCATCCTTGTGTATGGATACTTTGGTCATAGCACCAAAACTAGAGTACCCTAAATAAAAACCACACACATAACAATTAACACTATTTTCACATATTTAAGATCAGAGTACTAGTTATTCAGTAGAACTGAACCCCTTTGATTCCACTTGGTCAGGACCCATCCCTCGGGGCCTGTTCCATGACTTCCCAAACCAGCCTTCCATAGGCGAGGGGTTGGTGACAATTACTGAAAGGCTTATTCTCTAAAATGGTAAGGCATTGATATTATACCTATGAAAACACACATTCCGGGAACACAACAAGAAGCAACTATGAAGTTTAAAGTTGTAGAAAAAGTGTACAGAATGTAAAGGGGCTGGAATACATGCCCACCTAAAAAGGAGAAGTACAACTGAAAAGTTCCAAACATCTTAAAAGGTGAAAAGAAGCTCCTGGATCATCCACCATAGATCATACCAGATGTGTAGGTACAACTTCCGATCAGTAGTCCTTGCATCACGTCACACCAAATGGTCCACCCCAGATCCAACCTGAATGGTCGGTACAGATCACCACCTCAACACTCCACATCCATCAGTCTCTTCAGTGTACCACGAGGTCCTGGCTACCTCAAACCTCAGCCCAGCTGCTCCTCATCTACACAAGACACAACAATGTGTGGGAGAAGCCTGTGCAGGGGTGAGTATAACGATACTCAGTAGGGACCTAGAGTTCCCAATGGTCTCCTAGAATTATAAAATGAAAAAAATTAGGGTAACACCATAAAGGTGAAGTACCACACAGTTAATGTACTACATAAAATAACATCAATCACAAGCACAATGTAATGAAATCTCAGAAATGGATTTATTCTAGGGGTAGTTATATGTAACAACCCCAGTCACATCATCGAATACCTTGGATGCTGATGAAATCCTCCATTATCAACTACAGTGGGTCTATCACATCACACTGAGGTGCTTCCCAAAAACCTTGAACTACTGAGGTACTTCTCCCCATCAAGTGCCGTGGGTCTGCCGAATCACACAGAGTTGTCCCCCACCCCAAATGTGGTCTATGAAGGTACTCCTCCCCATCACGTACCGCGACAGCTCCACATCATGGCCCACCGGGTCACACAGAACCAACCGCCCCATCGTGGTCTACTAAGAAACTCCTCCAAATCATGTATCGCTACTGTCGAGTCACTCAGACTCGAAAAGTCAGCAGTCTACAGGTCTCAGCAAGTCGTTGGGTTCCGTACGTAGTGTTCTTGGGAGAATAGTTCCCCAAGCCATTGGTCGCATCTCAACTAGAAAGAAGTCTCACAAATAAATAACTCAATGATATTCTAGGTCATAAGGGTTCTAATGCAACAGAAAAAGAATTACTCGGACGCCTAATCTATGCTTTATTAGCATTTCAGTGCTGAGTGCATAGTTGGATTCGAGTACGATCCAACCCGGCCAAACGCCAATTTCTCCAAATCTATAATTGAGTATGCCAAAAAGGACCATCTCAATCCTAGGATCCCACCTCTATTTAGTTTTCATCAAACATGAAATCTAGTTCTCAAGAGAAGGTCCTCTCATTGTTTTTGTGCCCGGTTGGGCCCGGGTCCAGTTCGACCAAGTCGGAATGACCCGCCCTAACCCAGTATGTGCAGGGCCAAGGTGGTCTCAGCCTTCTGGGCTGATGTTCGGTCCGGACAGCTAGACGGGCAGCCAAAAAGTGTGGCCGGACCTAAATAGGGTGTCTCGCAGGGGGCATCCCAACACGCGTGGGGCGGCTTCCCACAAGGAAGGCGGCCTGGTCCGGGGGCGGCAGCCCCATGCGAGTGTGGTGGACCATCTTGAGGGTGGCGGCCCGTTCGAGGGTGATGACCTGGTGCGAGGGTGGTGGCCTGGTCCGAGGGTGGTGGCCCGACTCGAGGGCGGCGGCCCGATTCGATCCGACATGGGGGGAGGGGTGTAACCCCCCTGTCTCCTAGATTCCTGAATGAATAGAAGACCATTCGGTTGTCGAGGCGTTGGTGCCACGTGGGCATCGTTCGGTCTCCAGGGAAGCTGCTAGAGGTGGGGTGAACCTCTACTATGTCTTCGACCACTGCTTCCGTTCGTCGGCGGTGTAGCTGTTGCACCACCTTCCTTTCCACAGCCGGTCTTCATGTCGGCCACCTCTTCCGTTCGCTGTAGATGACGAACCACGACCTTCCTCTTGCGGCGTCCCTCGACATGTTCACGGTCTTCCAACATGGTTGAAGGGTATCAAGATAGCCGAGGTTTTATGAAGGTTTCATTTGGCCCACGCCATCCACGTTGGCTCCTAAAGATGATTGAAGTTGGGGATTTAAAAAACAATTAAATTAAACAACTAGATTAACAGCATAATATTCCTCACAATAACCGCCCACAATGAAGAATGAATGGTGGGTCAACCAATTAGTTGGTTGACCCATGTTCTTCGTATTATTTCAAGAATGGGGAAGAGGGAATCGAAAACACACAAATGAAAAATAACCACTACCTAAAAAACCCATTGTAATGTGAAGAAACATGAAGGCGGGTTGACATTCTTCATACCTGCACCTGGTTTCCAATGAATCCACTCATGCATCTTCTTCCGTTTTTTTTGGTGTCCCCCATCATTTCAAGCTAGGTCTGCTCCATCATCTAAGGGAGTGGCATCATGGTGCTTTTTCAGCACTTAATTTCATGGTGAAGCTATGCCGGTACATCACCCTAAACTCCAAATATATATTTGAGGGGGAGGGTACGTAGCATAGTTTGAATTTAATAGTGGTTCACTAATTAGAAAGCTTCCAAATTTCCCCCAAAGTTGATATTACTTATATTGGAGGGTCAATACATTTATTGTCTTGACACGACACTGGTCCCACCTTACCACTTTTCCATTGCAGAAATAGAATAAAAATAAAATAAATAAGTTATTCTATTTATTCTATTAAAAAGTTACAAATACTAACTATTTTTCTGAACCTATTGTGGTCGATGTGAAGCCTCCCATAATCATATCCCAGCATTTTGGATTCAACAGTGCCCTAAACATTTTTATTCCATGAAACAATTAAAATGATAGAAAACGCCACTCGTGCGTTTACAGAACGTACCTGAAAAAAGTTCATAAATTACTAACAGTCACCCTCGACCTGCACCAGTCAAGGATAGTCTCTGCCTAAGTAAAACATGCCCCAACTAACCCAATGGTACTCTCTAATTTCCAATCCGAGTTACTATTTAAATGTTATGGATTTTAGAGTAAATTAATTGTCACATAATAATTTTTACATCCAAAAACATACATGCATTGATGGACCATGCATGCCAATGTTAGTATCTACTTAATGAATGAATACTTTCATGAGTTCTGCAGTGGTCTCAAATTTTTAATCTGAGTCACTGTTCAAGATTTATAATCATTTTATAAATAATATAACTTTATTTAATTACTTTATTTACGGTTATCAGATTTTCTCATAGGAGGCATGCACCAACTAAACAAAAGTCACACCTAGGATAAACCTGCCATCTTGATCACAATGATGCCCTCAGATTTCTGATCCGGCCAACCATTTAATAGTTATTCTTTTTTTTGGGAAACTACTTACCCATGCCATTTAATGTTTAGAATACAGTAACGGATCATTCTGGGAACTTCAGGTCTCAGAATCACGCACCGTCAGTTTTTGTAGTCTAAAAAAATTGTATAAAATTGAAATAATTCATATGGAAATTTTGAGACATTACATTCCTACCATATTGATAGTAAATGTAAACAATTTCTTCTCCTATGTGGTGGAGATTTTATATCAGGAATACAATATCAAATCCAAGAATTCATCCTTCTATTATGTAGTGTCCAATGGGTTGATAAAGGAATTTAAGAAACTCTCTATTGATCATACCTCAATATATTGTTGAAAAAGATATAAAATATTGGCTTGATAAGATCATTCAGCATTATGGGCTTATTGAAAAACTAATTCTAAAAAATTATGGGCAACCCAAAACTTTTTGGTTTAGGGAAAATTATAATTCATTCCCATTAATTTTCAGTTACCATGAACCCATATTTCCATTTGTGGTAAAAAAACCAAAGATGATCAATATATGAAATGACTGGATGAGCTACATTGTTTGGATGAAAAGATATTTCAAAAATTATATCCCATAGACGTCTATCAAACCTAGTTATAATATTCCTTTATCCATAAAGAAAATCAATATTCATTAGTCCAAGGTGTTATGATATTGTTCGATAGGACAGTAATGAATGCAGCAGTTATTCAATTGAAACTTGATCCAATGTGGGAGGTATGTCACATTAAACATATTTTCCTCTATAATTGAGCTTATTCCTTAATATCCATGAATATAGATCTCACTAAAACATGAACAATTTCAAGGTTCATGAAGTTGTTTATTTTGAAATCACATAGATTTTGTATTAGCTATAGAACATTAAACATCATATCACCATTATTGTCTCTATTAAACAACATTAAACTAAGTATAATCATTATAATTTCCTCATAATGATAATCTTCATAGTTCATCATGAACTACGTGAGGCATGATTCTCATTCCAATGAGATACATAGTGACACCCAGATCACCAATCTCGGACACTGTCATATCCATTAATAAAAAATTCCCATTTTCCATGTTTATGAACAAAATGTATACTAGGAAATACTATTGAATATATGAATTCATTATCATACCTTTTTTCCCTTTATCAAAACCATTTTTTTAAAAAAATATATACAACAATATTAAATCCATGTTCCTCACATAATACCTTTGTTTCTGTGGGGAACCATTTTCATGAACTATTCATGTCTTAATTATTTCCGAATCATGTTATGTAATAAATCATATATCTTGTATCTCAGGTCCATCCATAATGTTTAAAAATCCATTACTCTGTATGTATGGATCAAACATTCATAAGTGTTTCATTATCAAAAACTATATGTGTCATGATTCTTGCATCCTAAACATACATAGTGATTCTTGGATTTCATATCTTAGATCAAACCACAATGTGTAAAAATCCTTTTCACTCCTTGTGCAAGGATTTGACATGCACATGGGGCATTTCCATGAACTACAAGTGGATTTATTCTCATCCCATCAAGATATGTAGTGAATACCGAATATCCAATCATGGGCCACACCACTATTGTGGAAAACAGAATCCCCTTTCATTTTCCACTTGCACAAACCAAATCTACATAGGGAACCATTAAAAGCGCTATGCATTGATTATAATCAAAATGAGATGTGTGTTGATACCTATACATCATTATTTAGTCACACCAATCAGTCTGTATGTTAACAAAAGCCCCATTAATCACATCAATGTCTGATTGGAATGGTGAAAACCCATCAAGAACAACATTTGTCTTGATTCTCATTATATTGATATTCATAGTGATGCCCAAATCACTAATCATGGGTATACCAGTATTTTTTATAAAAGGTTGAGGTGCAAATTCACCTATTATTAAAAATAAAGTCATACAAGAAGTAAAGACAGAGGAGAAAACACAACAATAAAGGTCCATAAAAATGATATTAGCACACTCGTGATTAAGTGTTCATACTGTGATGAGATGTCTGAGCACCCCCGACCTATGGATGTCTCCTGCTCCACCCAGACATTGACTACATCTAGGGACCTCCACCATAATCTGGGAACTCAGAAGGAACATCAATGTTCACATGATTAACTCCATCTTGATCATCCATTTGTTTCTGTATTCATCACTACTCGCAGATGTAATCAATTCAATAGAATTATAGGTACTCACCTTTTACATAACTTTTTGAATTTGAAATTGAGGGGTGCCACAACATGGAAGAGGATGGGGAGATCCTGTCACTTTGTCATTTGTCATTCCATTTAATATGGGAGAGTCAGCATGTATTTTAAGAGAGGAGGCTTGGACAGATTCCTTCAATTGACTGGTCTGTTCATGCTGCCCAGTTGGAGTGGGGTTATGGCACAAGCTATGGGTAATCATAACATCCTATGCATTAGCCTCTTTATGTGGAGAAAAATATTCCAGAGGGGAGACCTCTATATTATTATTGTTGGGAGCTCTAGAAACATATGTTTCTCTATCTGTTGTAAACAGAACAATGTCTTTGTCATTTGATGATGGAAGTTGTACCTTTTTATATTCCTTTGCCGATGTATAGTTACCATCATTCAACTCCTTCCTATCATTAGATTTCATTGATATTGGAAGATCCATATTTTCCTTGCCTCTTCTACTTTTGGAATTGACCAAAATTTGTTCTTTCATTAGGCAGGAGTCTGCATCTTCTTGAGCTTCTATTTTTCGAGCATCAAGGATATCAATTGAGTCCTTATCATCATCATCTGTGAGACCCCTGGTCAAAATATCTTTGAATGAGGCTCCATTATCTACCACAATAGAACTATAATTAATGGACAGGTGAATATCATCTCGAAGACCTTCCCAGGATAAGATAACTCTCTTATATTTTGTGTAAAAAAACTATTCATTATAGGTTCCTCAGAACATCACTTTTTGGCATTAAGTTCTTCATCAAGAGACCGTTGAGATTTTTTCAGCAGACTCAACATTCTTTCCATCAGACTCCTTTAGAAGGTCAATACCAATGACATCAGCTTTCGTATTCTGCTCTGTGCTTTGTGATATACCTTGTTTAGGTGGATTCATACAGTGATGTAGGTCATTACCTTTAAGTTGGCAGTTGTCATGAACAATGTTTCTTCTACATGCTGATTCTTCATCATCAATTACTTGACATGGATTAAAAAAAGGAGGAGTACTTTCATATTCAATTAGAAGAATAATATCATCATGTTGAGTAGATAAAATCACCTTATCTATTAATTTAGTACTAAGATACTCCTCTACAAGGACCCGAGAGTAGTGACCATAAATTTTTGATTCTATAACTTGATCCATTCTAATCGGAATCCCAATAGCAGATGCAATATCGAACAAAATCCCAGCAATCCATAAAAACCAGTTAAGACCATGTATTTTTATCCATATTTGTGCACAGGTATCCTTAAAATCAATAAAATTGATGTTCAATTTCCATTCATGAAGTCTAAGAGTACCTGGCTTGATATTGATGGAACCAGTACTCCATGCTCTCACTTTTAGCTCCAAAGAAGGAAACAAGATGTGAAAAGGTCCTCGACCGAAGGACACGCATTTGAATTCATTGAATCCCCAAATATCATCCAACCTAGAGATGAGATTAGATGTTCTCCAAGGTTTCATACATTTCTTTACGGAGATGTGAGTGAAAAATGAATGCTTGCACATATCAATCAGAGCGACTATTGCATCCTCAGAGGCCAATACATGCGATGTTGACCATTTCAGAATTATTCGATGTGGTGCTCGATTTGAGAGAGGTATGAAGGTTCCCCCAGAGAAACTCTTGAAAGAGGATAGGTTATTCGGAGCATCATGGCCCTTCTTCTTCTCCTATAATGCTAAAAAATATGGTTTTCTAGTTGAAATGCATCAAATGAGTGGAGATTGATACTGCATAGGTGATTTAGGTCAGACGAAACTACGGGGCGCGGTGACGACAATTTCCACTATTGCTCCTCCATCCTAACTTTTTGATCTATCAATCTTGGGTCTACATGTGATTAAATCAAAAATCCAATTCAATTCCTCTGAATAAATCACATCTACATTGGGATATTATCTTGGACTATTTGTGGTTTGATTCTCATCCCAAAGAGACACAGAAATGTCGTCTGGGTCCTATAGCTTAGATAAACTGCAATGTTCTAACCCTTTCACATATATTCATATTTTCCTCACCTAATGTTGTTAATATATATGAAATATCAAGAACTATGTATGGATTGATACTAATAAAAATTATATAAATATATGATAACTAGATCATATATCCCAACTCATACACCACATATTTGAAATTACCTTATCCATCACTTGTTATAGATTTGTGATATAGGTGAAGCTTTTGCCACTCCATGTTTCAAAAACTAAGCATATATCATGTGGTATTTGATGTTTTTTAAAGGATTTATTTGTATAATAAAGGTTTATTTATTCCCAATGTAACACCCCGAGATTTTATGAAAAAAATTCTTTTAATTTCATTAATGTCTTGTGTTGTATGCTACACCAAGATTACCTTGCGCTATACGCAACACCATATTAGCTTGCAGTATACGCACCACTATTCTTGGATCGTGTTACACAAAATTTTGATAATAGTTATTCTACGCAACATTGAGTATATATATATATATATTAAATGTATAAATGAAATATGGTTGGATTTTGTTATAAGAAACAACGACAGATTATTTCACAACACGCAACCCTGACTTGGCTTGCATTACATGCAATCACGACCTTCCTCGATAGCATGTGTTGTACGCAATATCGGGTTTTAATAAACAACGATATATTATAATAATATTATTATAAACTAGCCTTTATGAATATTATTAACTAAATTTTTAATTTTATTACATTATTATTCATCTTACACATTTTCTAGAACATGGTATAAGAACAAAATAAATTTTTTGGGTAAAATAAGTATTTTTCAAAAAATGCAGTTTTGCCACATTTTGATGGAGCACCCACTTTAAATCTATTTTTTGACAAGTTTATAAGTTCAATTTGACAAAATATAATTCTTCTTTGGAGTCAAGAAATAAAAATTTACTTTGGATAAATTATTCGTATTATCTTGGCAACTTTCATATTTTGATGAATAGTAAAAACACGTTATATTTTAATGAAAAACAACTTTTTTCATCGTAATACTTTATATGGTTAAATTATAATATTGAATGGTTTTAAAGTTTAAATAGAATATATTTTTACCGTTTAATATAATGTATGTAATTATCATTGATTTTACCTTGAATTCGTAGGTTAAATCAATTCAATCTTTTGTAATGTTTTAAAGAAAAACCCGTTTTCTTTCGACAACGGGATTAATTTTAATTTAATTTCTGCAAATTTTGTGTATTGAATTTAGGAAAATGGGGTTGATATTTGGAATCAGTGGGTCCAAATTATGTTAATAAGATACTTTTTATTTTTGGGCATTGTGAATAGTAACTACGCTAAATTTTATTTACTATAGTTAAAGGAAAATCGGGTAATTAAGGGTAAATATAAGATTATAAAATTACCCTAACACTTGAAAAATCCTATTGGATGACTAAAAGTCGACCCATATCACCTAAGGGTCGGATTAGATTAATTTAATGGACTTTTTTCCATGAAAATAATTTAATTATTATTAAAACCAAAGAAAGTGACAACATGTCACCCTCTTAAATACTATAAGTATAATAATTTTAAGTTAGTGATAAACTTCATGAAACTTCAAAAATTAATAGTCTAAAGAAATATAAAATAATTATCTACATCATTATAATTTATTTAGAATTTTTTGGGATTAAATAATTATCATTAAGTGTGACACAATAGTGATGCAGAAATTATTTATCTAGTGAAAAATCAAGAATATAGTTTTTATTAAACTAATAGTGACCATAAAAGGCACAAAAACCTGACCAAAACTTACTGGTAATGTAAATTTAAACTATAATAATCCAATGGTCTAATATTTGACCATTTTGAGTCTTATACATGCAATTATGAAACTTATATTATTTTATTTTAAATGATGAAAAAGTTGTCATCTTCATAATTTAATAAATATAACAATTTAAATATTGTTATTTTAAGATGATAAATTCTAGTAAAAGTATTATTGTGAACGGTAATAGATTTATCTTCATCATAGTATTTTATTTTAAATTTTTATGCAAGAAATAAGTATATTAAATAATTATACAAAAATGTTGTAGTAATTATTTTATTAAGAGATAAACCAAATAAATGGTTTTAAAAATAATAAACTAAATATTATATGAACTATTTAATGTTATACAATAATTTTATAGATACATATGACGTTTTATGAATCTATTAAATCTTCTAATTAGAACATATCTTCTGTATATATTTTATTTAAATTCAAATAAATGAATTGTGTCAAAAATGACACTATTGTTATTTTATAAAAATAACATATTATAAAATTGTTTAAAAATAAAAAAAATATTTAGAAATTATAAATTTAAATTTATATGGTCTATAATGTTATAAAGTAAACAATTATGGAAAATTCACAACAAATAAGTAATTATTTTTTATAATTTAGAATTTAGAATTTTATTACCACAAATAAACTTAAATAGATTAAATAAGGATAAATCAAAATGATAAGGTTTAAAATAAGCTCCAAACATGTCTAAATTTGATTGGTTGATTAGATTACAAATATATATCATCTAATCTTCTAATATGAGTAATTTTTGGAGGTTTTTATGTGGGGTTAGATTTATTATAAATTAATTTGTTTAAGAATTCAAAAGGTGCCCCTCTCCTCCCTTATAAAAGGGCACCTCCTCCCTCTCCTCCTCACAGCAATTTGAGATTTCAAGCTCGGCCAAAAACTGAAATATTATCTTCTACACTTCCCTAGAAACATCCTAGAGGTTCTGGTCTTCTTCAAAGACCTATTTTAGTACCCTAAAAAGAGGTCTCAAAGAAGCACTTCAAAGAAGAGGTAATGTCCGTTACAGATTCTTTCATCTTTATTTCTTCTTCCACTTCTTCTTATTTAGTTGTTTCATTATGAAGTAATGAAATCAGAATTAATCATATATGTATATGTTATTATATGTATGAAACAACCCTATTTCACCATCTATCCATCCTCCGGAAAAAGAAATCACCGCGCGTGCGTACGTACAGAATACCGTCTCCACGCTGTGGTGTAGTCTATCTTCCACCACCACCTTACTTGGATGGGTATAATGGTGTAAATAATGACTATATATGACTATGAAAAAGTGATATTGATTCTTAAATAGTATACATACACTCCAATATGATTCCACGATCATGGGAATGATATCATCGCTCGTGCGTACGTATGGAATACCGTCTCCACGATGTGATGCGATTCGTTCTACATGATCTTCATTTCATAATGATTATATAAATGAATTGAATGAATGAATATGATATATATTACAATAATAACATTCTGTAAATGATGTATCTATAACCTAAAGAGAATAATAAGAATTTATTCGACAAACACGCATAAAAACAAAAAAGTGATAAACACCCGAATAACAAGTAGTAATGAAATATTACTAATAATAAGCTATGAATATGACCATATATGATATCATAACAATAAGTATGATTCTGTAATAAGTCAATAACATTATTTAAATCATTATACAGGAGTTTTGGACACTTACGACGAAAATCGGACCTAAGGTAAGGGAAATATCACAATCTCATTTTTATCTGAGATAGTTTATACTTTGGCATTTACTGGGGTGTATTTTATCATCCACATCCATGTTTCCTCAATATGTAATATTATTTCCATTCACCTAAAATTGTTTAAATCCTATTTTACCCTTCGGTGAGTTTTTAGTAAAAGATATGAAAGGAATCTTTTGTCGTTTTTCGTATGAGGTAATTTTTTTAATTTTCTGACAAAAGTACGAGAAATTTTTTTTTAACTTATACGGCATGAATGGATTTTTAAAACATTATTTCCAAGAAGATTCCTTTAAAAGTTTTCAAGTTTATTTTTAATCAACTTCTTTTAGTTTAAAATTGTATGACATGTTAAGAAAAGAAAAAATGTTTTTGAAGTATAAAGGATATTTTCCTCAAGAATGGAGTTCAAGTTTTTTATCAAAATTATTTTCCATCTAAGATAATATAGGGTTATGTTTATATCCCTATTATTACATTGATTTGACTATGTTGTGATGAAATTATTTTTATGGATTCCTTTATCTTATATGAATTGTTTTATGATGTCTTGATGTTTAAGATTCCCATTTTTATTACATGGGTTATGATATGATGTATGGTTTATGATTTTGTGGCACACATAAGAATGGTATCATTATGAGATGGGTGGGGCCTATATCTCCCTCCAATGCATTGGGTAAGGATTTTATATCTCATGAGATAGACATGGCTGGAACGGTAGGTTATACCGGTTCAGTGAAACAGGACTGAAATGAGGAATGAACTAGGTTCAGAAAGGGACTTTGTCCACTAAGATAGTCTTGGAAATGAGTCTTGACTAACAAAAATGATTCTCTATGATTATGTGTGTATGACACAAAGTTTCATGTTTTCAGTTATGATTATTGGGATTACATTTCACTACTATGATTTATCCCATGTTATGAAATTATGATCTATTTTGCAGGTTAAGATTTCCAAAAGATATGTTCTTATGAATATGACGTGATTGATATTTCTTTTTCTTACCCTTACTGAGCATTTGAGCTCACCCTTTTATGTTTTTTTTTCAGGAAATAAAGAAAGGAATTAGGTTTAAAAAAAGGAGATATTTATGGGATATTTTGAAGATCTTTCACCATGATTAGAAGATTATATTCTAAGTTTCCAAAGACACTAAACTATTACGGTCCTTGTGTGTGTGTTTTTGTTATGTACTAAGTATTCCGCAAAAGTAATGTAATGTCCATGTACGTCAGGCTTTGGGTCTCTACAGTTTGTATCAGAGGAAAGGATTAGTCAACCATTGGAAACTAGGATGTGAAAACTTTAGTGAGATCCCTAGAGATATTTCTAAGGTATGTCTAGGGATGTCTCTAAAGTTAAGTATACATATAGGTTATAGTCCTAGAATTGCACTAACGATCTTAGAATTTAACCTAAGATGTTAGATATTGAGGGTACTCCCCCTTTTATTATGTTGTTTTCCCTAGCATGATTTTTTCATCTCACAATATTCTTTTTGGGTTTTAGACGATGGCTGGAACCCGAAGGAACCGTGTTGATCAATGCAATGGACAATGCAATGATTGTCCTCCTGAACAAACAAATGTTATGGGAGATGGAGTGAAAAATCTTATTTCTATACTTACACAAGCTATGAATCATTCTGGACTTCCAAATGAGCATAGAAGGGAACAATATTCTATTGAGTCCTTCATGTGGAAACGTCCACCTTCTTTCAGTGGGTCTTCTGATCCACTTGTTGCTGAACAATCGATCAGTACCACTAAAAAGATATTTTCAGTTCTTCAATGTTTTGAACATGATAAATTCATCTTAGCAGTATATCATTTGGAAGGTGAAGCTGATCAATGGTGGAATCTTATTAAGAATACGAGGCAAAGAGTTGAAATTGAGTCCTTGGAATGGGAAGAGTTCAAAAACATATTTTTCAATAAGTACTTCCCTCGTATTCTTCGAACAAATATGGAGAAGGAGTTTCTTGAACTAAAGCAAAAGGATGATGAATCTGTTGGTGTAGACGAAGAAAATTTTACAAGGCTTTCAAGGTATGCATCTGGCTTTAATATCCAACCTGAAAGTAAAGTTAATCAAATATTCAGTGGCTTAAAACCAAATCTTCTAAGGGCATTAGCTATAAGAGACTTCAGTAGCTATGAAGAAATTGTGCGTTGTGCTATCAAGGTAGAAATGGAAGTTGGTGTTACGTGTCCATCTCATGGTTTTGACCGGAAACGAAAGATGGAGTTCAAGGAGAAATCTTAGAATAATGGTGAAAAGAAGATGAATGTTTCCTTATGCACAAAGTGTGGAAAGATACATGGTAGAGATTGTCTTAAAGGGACTAGAAAATGTTTTAAGTGTGGAAAAGAAGGTCATCGAGCAGCTGAGTGTCGAAGTAATGGAAAAGGTGTTATAATAATGTGAGTAAAGCAAACACTGCAGAGAACGCACCACCAACACTTCAATGCATCAAGTGTAAGGAAATGGGGAATTATGCTAATAAATTCCCTAATCCAAGGGTTAGTGATGATCTACATGAGCAAAAACTTAAGGAAAAGGACAAAGGGAAGTCACATGCGATCACCATTGGCGATGTTGAATATGACAATGATGTGGTGGAATGATTAAGTGTGTATGTAATGGGATTCCAGAATAATGTTGTATATAGTATCGTGGAATATTGGAATATTTATGTATTGGTATACTGTGGTTTTCAATAATTTTATGGTACCGGTAACCATGGAAAGTGATTGAGATATTTTTGGAAAAAAGGTTATATGCGCATAATGAAGGGAAAACGAGAAAATGAAATATTTGACAGTATTCATGAGCTCATGATTGATATATGGACTAAGTGATATCATGGTTTGTGTATATATAATTTTGAGGATTTCGGTTTGTGGAAAGTGTTAACTTTTAATTGCATTCATGTTTTCACTAAGGTTCAATGGGTATTCAAGAGAATACATGATTAAGGCCTTTGAATGTTTGGAATGTGACCAACAAGACATATCTTATGATATATGGGGATCAACGACGATATTAAATCTTTGGTAATTGTTTTCACTATATTATAAGAGTGGAATGCAGTATTATGGATAAGCCTAAAGATTGGAATGGATTATGTTGGACTTAAGTTAGTATTGTTTAAGGATTTTTTTTTGATATTGTTGATGGGATGTTATAGTAATATAAAAAGGACAACCTGAAGGACGGGCGACAGCCCATCGCTTCGGACAAGGCTGTGGGAATCGAACCCACAACCGAAGTGCGACTGGCCTTTATCGCCTACCACTGGCCTATAGGAAGTCCCTGGTTAGTAGAAACTAGTTTTATTTTAGTAAGCGGTATGATATATGAAGTATCAGTTCATTTTTGGAACCATATACGATTAATCTAACCCTAAGATGGACTTATAACTTTTTCTAACCTTTTGTTTGAAAGAGATGGAATGACCCATCATTCTATCACATGATCTGCTAACACATCACGAATAACAAATTCAACTTCATTTCTTTAAGGGATGAAGTGGAAATTGTTCAATTCATGAACAATAGTGAGATTGTAACAAAATCATGCAAGTATTTCTTTTAATTCATAAACTTTAGGGAAATGATCTTGAAAACCAAAAAAAAATTTCCTAGTTCCCTTATATCCAATTAATCAGATGATACCTTATATCATCACAAATCAATAGCTGTGTGATTGTTGGCTTTTTCATACCCATGTTTTCTACCACTCTCCATCAGAACATGATGGTTAGATTTTTCTTCCATATCCATATTTTCACCTATGTGGAAACCCAGTGATTAGTTTATTTGGGTAACCATTACGTTTCATACTTTTGTTTTTAAATATTGGTTATGGTATTCCTTTTTACGATGTGGGCTTCTATTAAAGAATCTTTCGAATAGTAAACTATTTATAACCCCGAAGAATTTCGAGGGAAAAATTCATTTTAAGGGGGGTAGAATGTAACACCCTGAGATTTTATGAAAAAAATTCTTTTAATTTCATTAATGTCTTGTGTTGTATGCAACACCAAGATTACCTTTCTCTATACGCAACACCGTATTAGCTTGAAGTATACACAACACAATTCTTGGATCGTGTTACACACAATTTTGATAATAGTTATTCTACGCAACATTGAGTATATATATATATATATTCAATGTATAAATGAAATATGGTTGGATTCTGTTATACAAAACAACGATGGATTCTTTCACAACACGCAACCCTGACTTGGCTTGCATTAAATGCAATCGCGACATTCCTCGATAGCGTGTGTTTTACGCAATAGCAGGTTTTACTAAACAACGATATATTATTATAATATTATTATGAACTAGCCTTTATGAATATTATTAACTAAACTTTTAATTTTATAACATTATTATTCATATTACACATTTTCTAGAACATGGTATAAGAACAAAATAATTTTTTTGGGTAAAATAAGTATTTTTAAAAAAATGCAGTTTTGCCACCTTTTAATGGACCACCCACTTTAAATCTAGTTTTGACAAGTTTATAAGTTCAATTTGACAAAATATAATTCTTATTTGGAATCAAGAAATAAAAATTTACTTTGGATAAATTTTTCGTATTATCTTGGTAACTATAATATTTTGATGAATAGTAAAAACACGCTATATTTTAATGAAAAACAACTTTTTTCATTGTAGTAATTTATATGGTTAAATTATAATATTTAATGGTTTTAAAGTATAAATAGAATATATTTTTACCATTTAATATAATGTATTTCATTAGCATTGATTTTACCTTGAATTTGTAGGTTAAATCAATTCAATCTTTTGCAATGTTGTAAGGAAAAACCTGTTTTCTGTTGACAACGAGATTAATTTTAATTTAATTTCTGCAACTTTTGTTTATTGAATTTAGAAAAATGGATTCCATATTTGGAATCAGTGGGTAAAATTATGTTAATAAGCTACTTTTTATTTTTGGCCACTATGAATAGTAACTATGATAAATTTTATTTACTATAGTTAAAGTTAAATCGGGTAATTAAGGGTAAATATAAGATTATAAAATTACCCTAACACTTGGAAAAATCCTATTAGATGACTAATAGTCGACCCATATCACCTAAGGGTCGGATTAGATTCATTTAATGGTCTTTTTTCCTTGAAAATAATTTAATTATTATTAAAACCAAAGAAAGTGACAACATGTCACTCTCTTAAATACTATAAGTATAATAATTTTAAGTTAGTGATAAAATTCATGAAACTTCAAAAATTAATAGTATACATAAATCTAAAAAAATTATCTACATCATGATAATTTATTTAGAATTATTTGGGATTAAATAATTATCATTAAGTGTGACACAATAGTGATGCAGAAATTATTTATCTAGTGAAAAATCAAGAATATAGTTTTTATTAAACTAATAGTGACCATAAAAGGCACAAAAACCTGACCAAAACTTACTGGTCATGTAAATTTAAACTATAATCATCCAATTGTCGAATATTTGACCATTTGGAGTCTTATACAAGCAATTATGACACTTATATTATTTTATTTTAAATGATGCCAAAGTTGTCATCTTCATAATTTAATAAATATAACAATTTAAATATTGTTATTTTAAGATTATAAATTCAAGTAAAAGTATTATTGTGAACGGTAATATATTTATCTTCATCATAGTATTTTATTTTAAATTTTTATGCAACATATCAGTATATTAAATAATTATACAAAAATGTTGTAGTAATTATTTTATTAAGAGATAAACCAAATAAATGGTTTTAAAAATAATAAAATAAATATTATATGTACTATTTAATGTGATCCACTAATTTTATAGACACATATGACCTTTTATGAATCTATTGAAGCTTTTAATTCGAACATATCTTCTTTATATATTTTATTTAAATTCAAATAAATGAATTGTGTCAAAATTGAAACTATTGTTATTTTATAAAAATAACATATTATAAAATTGTTTAAAAATCACAAATATATTTTAAAATTATAAATTTAAATTTATATGGTCTATAGTGTTATAAAGTAAACAATTATGAAAAATTCACAACAAATAAGTAATTATTTGTTATAATTTAAAATTTAGAATTTTATTACCACAAATAAACTTAAATCGATTAAATAAGGATAAATCAAAATTATAAGGTTTAAAATTAGCTCCAAACATGTCTAAATTTGGTTGGTTGATGATATTACAAACCCTATATCATATAAGCTTCTAATATGAGTAATTGTTGGAGGTTTTTAAGTGGGGTTAGATTTATTATAAATTAATATTTTTAAGAATTCCAAAGGTGCCCCTCTCCTCCCTTATAAAAGGAAACCTCATCCCTATCCTCCTCACACCAATTTGAGACTTCAAGCTCGGCCAAACCCTGAAAAAATTTCTTCTCCACTTCCCTAGAAACATCCTAGAGGTTATGGTTTTCTTCAAAGACCTATTTTAGTTCCCTAAAAGGAGGTCTCAAAGAAGCACTTCAAAGAAGAGGTAATATTCGTTACCGATTCTTTCATCTTTATTTCTTCTTCCACTTCTTATTATTTAGCTGTTTCATTATGAAGTAATAACATCAGAATCACTCATATACTTATATGTTATTATAAGTATGAAACAACCCTATTTCACCATCTATCCATCCTACAGAAAAAGAAATCACCGCGCATGCGTACGTACAGAATACCGTCTCCACGCCGTGGTGTAATCTATTTTCCACCACCACCTTACTTGGATGGGTATAATGGTGTAAATAATGACTATATATGACTATTAAAAAGTGATATTGATTATTAAATAGTATACATACACTCCAATACGATTCCACGATCATGGGAACGATATCATCGCTCGTGCGTACGTACGGAATATCGTCTCCACGATGTGATGCGATTCATTCTACATGATCTTCATTGCATAATGATTTTATAAATTAATTGAATGAATGAATATGATATATATTACAATAATACCATTCTTTAAATGAGGTATCTATAACCTAAAGATAATAATAATAATTTATTCGATAAACACGCATAAGAACAAAAAAGTGATAAACACCCGAATAACATGTAGTAATGAAATATTACTAATATTAAGCTAAGAATATGACCATATATGATATCATAACAATAAGTATGATTCTGGAATAAGTAAATAACATTATTTAAATCATTATACAGGAGTTTTGGACACTTACAAATTAAATCAGACCTAAGGTAAGGGAAATATCACAATCTCATTTTTATTCGAGATTGTTTATACTTTGGCATTTACTGGGGTGTATTTTATCATCCACATCCATGTTTCCTCAATATGTAATATTATTTCCATTCACCTACAATTGTTTAAATCTTATTTTACCCTTTGGTGAGTTTTTAGTAAAAGATATGAAAGGAATATTTTGTCGTTTTTCGTACGAGGTACTTTTTTGACTTTTCCGACAAAAGTATGAGAAGAATGTTTTTTTAACTTATACGGCATGAATGGATTTTTAAAACATTATTTCCAAGAAGATTCCTTTACAAGTTTTCAAGTTTATTTTTAATAAACATCTTTTAGTTTAAAATTGTATGACATGTTAAGAAAGGAAAAAATGTTTTTGAAGTAGAAAGGATATTTTCCTCAAGAATGGAGTTCAAGTGTTTTATCAAAATTATTTTCCATCTAAGATAATATAGGGTTCTGTTTCTATCCCTATTATTACATTGATTTGACTATGTTGTGATGGATTTATTTTTATGAATTCATTTGTCTTATATGATTTGTTTTATGATGTCATGATGTTTAAGATTCCCATTTTTATTACATGGGTTATGCTATGATATATGGTTTATGATTTTATGGCACACATAAGAATGGTATCACTATGAGATGGGTGGGACCTATATCTCCCTGCAATCCATTGGTTAATGATTTTATATCTCATGAGATATACATGGTTGGAACGGTAGGTTATACCGGTTCAGTGAAACAGGACTGAAATGAGGAATGAACTCAGTTCAGAAAGGGACTTTGTCCACTAAGATAGTCTTGGAAATGAGTCTTGACTAACAAGAAATGATTCTATATGATTATGTGTGTATGACACAATGTTTCATGTGTTTATGTTATGATGATTGGGATTACATTTCACTACTATGATTTATCCCATGTTATGAAATTATGATCTCTTTTGCAGGTTAAGATTTCCAAAAGATATGTTCTTATGAATATGACGTGATTGATATTTCTTTTGTTTACCCTTTCTGAGAATTTGAGCTCACCCTTTTATGTTTTTTTTCTAGGACATAAAGAAAGGAATTAGGTTTAAAAAAAGAGATCTTTATGGGAGATATTGAAGATCTTTCACCACGATTAGAAGATTATATTCCTAGTTTACAAAGACACTAAACTATTACGGTCCTTGTGTGTGTGTTTTTGTTATGTACTAAGTATTCCGCAAAAGTGATTTTGTGTCCATGTACATCAGGCTTCGGGTCTCTACACACATTGTGGATATTATTATCATAACATCAAGAATATGAAATTCATTTTTAGACATCACTACAACAAAACCATTGTTTAGAGGTGGTTCTAGGAACCGCCACAAAACATTGTTTTTTTTACACCCGACCCTACCCCCACCCCGACCCTCCTAACCCTAGATCCACCGGCCCCCGCTTCCCCCGCGACCCTGGCCCCCCGCGACCCAGACGACCCCGCAACCCCGACCCCGGCTCCCCGCGGCCCCCGGCTCCCCGCGACCCCGGCTCCCCACGACCCCCAGCGACCCCGACCCTCTCTCTCTGTTAGTGGTCTGTGAAGCATCCAAGGTAAGATTATTTGGATTTTTTTGTCATTTTCCCTCTCTTTTATCTTTACCCTCATGATTTTAGGATTTCATTGGTCAGATTTATTATTATAATGATTCATGTGAATCACATTTTGGTGTAGTTAATTATTTTGTGATCATTTCATCATCATTGGGGATAATTTATACTACATGTAGTTGTAAAAGGAGGATCGAGATTTTTTTCATTGAGGGAGGTAGTATGCAGTGACCAAATAAATGTAATGAATTATATTAACAGAAATTTATTGGTATGTGGTAGGAAAAACATGTTTATCCTCATTTAATGTTTGTTTCATGGAGACATTTTTTATTACTTTTCTAAAAATTATGGGTTTTGGGAGTCTCGTTTTTTTATAGTTGATATGGTTTTAGAACCCCTATTGTGTGATTTTTATATATAACCATTTATTAAATGTATAATCACTTATATATGGATAATGAATCAATTTTCCATAGGATATTATCTTTCATTATAATTCCCTTGAAAGTAATAAAGTGAATGTAATTCATGAACAATTTGGTTAAATTGAAAAGGAATATATGAAAATTAGTTTTTATGTGTTTGTGTGAGGAGATTTGGTTGTGATTTGCAGATATTGTGAAGTGGATGTGGTTGTGGTGTGTGGTGGTGGAAGTCATGGGCTTTCTATTATGAAAATGTGCATTATTTTGGTGATGTGTTTTGATTGTTGTTCAACATGGATGAAATTAAATATTGATGATCAAATTGGAATATAAAATTTGTTTAATTTTCCAATGTGTTGGAATGATTAATACGTACATAAATTTAAATTGGATGTCTATCTTAATTTTTTATTTTTAAATATGAAATAAATGGGAATGATAAATGAATTTAGTTGGTTACTATAAAATTAGTGAATTGGATTAATATGAAACGAAATGTTGAAAGTGATGTGGTTTTGGTGTCTTCCTTGGGTTGTGTAATGCATATTGAGGAGGAAGTGAAGATGGAGGAGGTTTTAAGGACATTTGGTGATTTTGTGAGTAGTGAAAGAATCCAAGTTATAAACCCATTGGTTGGTATTGTGTGTGTGACTACTATATATTGTATTTTCATTGTTCTTTCTATATTCACCCCACCTATACTGAGCAGTATTTTCCAATAGTAAAATGATTTTGGGGGTATTTCTCTAATCATACTAGATGTTGAGGATGGATGGATAGCGACCCACTATTCCCCAGTCTCTCTTCCAAGTAAGTTTCTTTTTCATGGGATGTGATGTATAGAATCTGAAAGTGTAGTAGGTATAATGTTTGATGTGATGATGTAGTGGTTCAGGGTGGTGATCATGTATAGTATCAGCAGGGAGTGTTGTTTACTTCCTTTATTCTAATTATACCCTACTATTTTGGTCATGAAAATAGTTGATATGGGATATGATGGACTATGTTTCATCCAAGGGAGATGTGATAGCCAGTTTCATGCATTGTGATTGGAGTGATGGAGTTTTTCAAGTTTCTTAGGGTATGATTATACAAATGAGGTGGGAGAACCAGGAAATATGATGTTGGGGTGTGATACTAGAAACTCATTGAGAATTTTTTTGGGGTACCCCTTTTCCATATTCTCATTATTATTTTATTTTTCTTTGGTTGATTGTCTAGTGAGTATTCATTAATCATTATAGGAACATAGGAATTTAAATATTGACATTCATTATTCATGGTAGGGACATATTTATTTCATGTTCTATGTTCATTCCTTTATGATGTGTTTTGATAAACCTATTGTATCTGATAAATGATTTATTCTGCCAAGCCTTTAATATTGGTAAATGGATTTGTTTTTTGTGAATAAATATTATGGAACCCTTCACCTTTGTAATGATTACCGAACGATGAATTGAGTCATAATAAATAACAAGTTTCAAAAATGTATTCATGGTTTGCGCCTAGACACCCATCCCACAAAGCCAAAGCATTTACATCACAATTTATCCCCCTATTATCCTGTTTCAACTCCTCTCCAATCTATATTTTCCAAATGAGGTTCACACTTGTTGGAGGTGGTATTTCATAATTACTTATAAAAAATGGTGGTTTAAAATGAAATGTAAATTTGGTTTCATTAGTGTGTTCCTCGTTTAATTTATACTTTTTTTATTTTATTCTTACTTTCATATAGAATAATTAGGCTTTATTTAGAGTATTTAATTGATATAGTTCATTTAGATGTTATTGTTGTCCACTGTAATTTTCAAAAAGGATTATTTAGTTCTTATTCCGACCTATAATACGTGCTGATTTGTTGATATTAAATCATTTTCAATCTCGAACACCATCATAGGATTCATGAATCACTATCTTCCTTCATTAAGTGTTTTTCAAGGGTCAGTGGAAGCAGTTAGTTAGTTGGAACAAATTGAGGTGATCCTCAACTATCTTAGGGAACCTGATACTTTCTGTGTGAGAATTTTTTAGAACTGTATTTATAGTTTCAGTAGAGTCTTGTGGGAGTCATCGGTACCTTCTTAACTTCATGAATGTATGAATTAGAATCTCATCAAGATTGAGTTTTTTAATGGTAATTTCCTAAGGGAATGAATTTAGATTAATAGACTGAACTCATGAGACTTTTTATTGGTGATAGATCAGTATGGGAGTATGTCAATAACCTTTCAAGGTTTGTTATATATTCTCCAAAGATAGGGGTCATCAATTATGAAAAAGATCATTTCTTTGGTGATGGTATTCACCCATACCTTGGTACATCTCTACTTTCTTTGGTAATATCATCCATTTTGGAGGTTTTCACTAGGGACATGTGAATGGAAGATAAATATTCTTGGAAATTGATGGTTGTTAATTCCTTAGTTTTATCAGGTATGCAAAAAATTAGTAGTGGGAATGAAGAGAATCCAATGTGCAAGGAGTAGAGGCAGGATGAACCATAACATGATGAAAAGTCCCATTCTTATAGAAAGAGTTCATCCATTTTGTGCTTCTAGTTTAGGGACTTTGAGGAATTTTGAGACCCATTTCTTGAAATATCCTTGAATTTCTCCCAATTATGGATGTTTTGTTCATCATTATTTGTTTTTGATGATGGGGTTATAGAATATGTCTCATGTTTGATTCCTTGTTTTTTGTGTAGGCACATTGTGATATACATGGATAAAAGCTGGATCACATTACCGAGGAACACACCTTAGTATGTTAAGGGTTTTAATGAGTTTTTAGATTTTTCAATTTTTAATCAATTCATTGAAGGGGGAATAAAATGTACATGTCCTAAATGTAAATTTAGAACATGGTTGAAGAGATATGAGGTTTATGAACATTTAATACTGAATCAATTCCCTACTCAATATTTTTGTTGGATTTGGCATATAGAATCATACGTTATAGAATGATAGAGCACTGATGTTAATCCGCATAATGAGGTCCCAAGTTTGTCGACAATGGAAAATGTAATGAAAAACCTAATAAATGATGCATTCCACACTTCAAGATACCCCTATAAGCATAAAAACATATCAGAACAACCAGAAGATGGAGCTACAAATTGCAACGTGACATGTGATGTTTTTGAGACTGTAACATAGAGAGATCAAGATTGTCACATATCATTGGATCCTCCCCTTGATTCTGTGGAGGCAAATGTAATAGAAAACTTCACTGAGGAAAATGAATTTCATGATTTAGTTGATGATGGAAATCAAGCGTTTTATATTGTGTGTTTGAAATATTCAAAGCTTTTATTTCTGCTAAAGTTGTACCATATCAAATGTCTATGTGGAATTACAAATAAGGCATTGTCCATGATAATGGAATTGATTCGTGATGCATTTCTTGAAGAAAAAATCTCAGAATCTTTTTATGATATGAAAAAAGTTGTTAACAAGCATGGTCTAAATTGTAAAAAAATATATGCGTGTCCCAATGATTGTATGCCTTATTGGGGAGAGGATTCAAGTAGAAAGAATTACATGAAATTTTCTTCTTCTAGATGGCAGGAAAAGGTGATGTTGGAAGTCTGAATGAACATAATTTCATGGAGAAGAAGAAAAGGAGCACACCTGCAAATGTTTTTCATTACTTTCCTTTGAAGTCTCGATTAAAAAGATTATTCATGTCATGAAAAACCACCGAACACATGACGTGGAATTCTGTAGATAATAACAATGATGGGTTAATGAGACATCCACGATATTCCCAATCGTAGAAGACATTTGATTCATTACATCTCGATTTCTCAGCTGATCCTAGGAATGGTTGATTGGGAATGGATGCCGATAGATTCAACCAATTTGGAACTTTGAGTACCAATTATAGCATTTGACCAGTTGTTTTGATCCCTTATAATTTTCCTCCGTGGATGTGTATGGAACAAACATATTTTATCCATTCGATGATTATTACTAGAAAAAAAATTCTTAGAAATGATATTTATGTATACTTGCAGCCTTTGATTGACGAATTGCAGGAGTTATGGAGAAACAGTGTTGAGACATTTGATGCTTCTTCTAAAACAATGTTCAAAATGAAGGCTGCATTAATGTGGATCATTAGTGACTTCCCTGGGCTTCAGAATTTATCTTGTTGGAACATTTACACGGGTTTGGCGTGTCCCGTTTGTTACTTTGATTTTGAGCCCAAATGGCTACCTCACAGTAGAAAATGGTGCTTCTTGTGTCATCGAAGATTCCTCGATGCATCTCATAGATTTCGGCTGAACAGAAAAAAATTTAATGGTTCCATTGATTGTAGACCACCTCCAATCTTTTTAAATGGTTTTGAAATATTGGAACATCTTGAAAATGTTGAAAATGATTTTCGGAAGGTTCATTATTTGAATGATAGTTGAAAATGGGTATGAAGTTTATCATCAAGCGAAACCGAAATGCAATAATGGATGAAAAAAAGTATATTCCTCAAACTTCCGTATTGGGAATTTAATTTGTTGTGTCATAATCTTGATGTGATTAATATTGAGAAGAATGTCTATGAAAATTTTATTTTCACATTTCTTAATGAGCATGGAAACTCGAATGATCATCTCAATGCTCGCAATGACTTACAAGCGATGAACATAAAACGTGATCTCTAGCCAGATGAGAATGAAAAGTATCCTCCGAGAATTTTTGCAATGAAAAATAGGGATAAAGATACATTCCTTCGAATGTTAATTAATGTTAAGATATCTGATGGGTATTCAAGTAACATCTCGAGGTGTGTTGACTTGAATAATCATAAGTTACATGAATTAAAAAGCTAAGATTCACATATTTTGTTACAACAGTTACTACCATTGGCATTGCGTACATTATTTCATGAAAAAATTACTGCAGTTGTACTCCAGTTCAGCACATTTTTCATAAAACTATGTGAGAAATCTCTACATCCATTTCAACTTGACAACCTCCAGAAGAGGTTTGTATTGACCCTTTGCGCAATGGATATGATCTTTCCTCCATCCCTTTTTAGTGTAATGATGTATTTAACTGTGCATTTGGTTGAGGAAGCTAAAGTAGGAGGCCCTGTTCATTATCGATGGATGTATCCAATTGAGAGGTACTTTATTTATATGGTTTCCAGTTAAGTAAACAATTTTTGGTACTTAATTAAATGCATAATTATGTTTATTTTATTTCAAAAATATCTTGGGTATTTGAAATCATACGTGATAAATAAAGCTAAACCAGAAGGCTCAATTGCTGAAGGCTATGTGGCTTAGGAGTGTCTTACCTTTTGTTATTGATACTTGGATGATATTGAGAAAAGATTTAATCAAGTTGGATGTGTTGATGACACATCGACTCAATCTCAAATACATCAGAAATCCAAAATATTTCCTGCTATTGGCCGATCAGTTGGGAGGACTTCAAATGTAACACTGAATGAATTGGAATTATTATAGGCACATAGATATGTGTTGCTAAATAGTGAAATTGTAGAACAATTTATTGAAGAGTTGAGGATACAAACAAAGAGATGAATGAGAGGCCGAACACAAAATAAGAAGGATATAACGAAAGATGCCAATAAAGAGCTTATAGAATGGTTTTCATGACGTGTAAGTTCATAAATATTGTAGTAAATACGAATATTAGTTTGACACATACATTTTGTAAATCTAATAAAGTATATTTATTTTTTCAGATCATGAATACTGATACTCGAGCAGAGGTGTCAGAAGATTTGAAGTATCTTGCTAGAGGTCCTCTAAAAGAAGTTAGAAAGTTTGATGCTTATAATGTGAATGGATTTAGATTTCGTACAGTCGATGGAGAAGTGGGTTTGAGAACACAGAATAGTGGTATATTTACATTTGCTAAAGTGGAATACTACGGAAAGCTGCATGATATTATTTAATTAAACTACCATGGAAATTTTTCAGTTGTTTTATTCAAATGAAAATGGGTCTATATTATCAAGGGTGTTAAAAGAGATTCCATGCAATTTACATCTATGAACATCTCTCACTTGATGGATGTTGGTGATCGTGAACTGCAGTAACCATATATCTTAGTATCGCAAGAAAAAATGGTATATTATGAGAATGATGTTGCTGATGAAGGATGGAGTTTAGTTGCTCATCTAATACAAATAGATTGGTATGATATGGGTGATGAAGTGGAAAATTTGACCTCTGAAATTGAATTTAATCAGCAACAGGAAGCTAAATTATTTGTCTATCAGGATATTGAAACTATTAGTCTAGAAAGGATGAATAAACTGGATGAAGCAATGGAGCAGGAAACCAACATGATTGAAGTGGGAAATGATTTTATGTACAATTATTTATTTATTTAGCAACCACTTGTTTCATTTCTACAGTCATTCATTATAATTGTTATATATATTTTGTCTGTTAGTACTCCATCTATTATCATTTTTAAAATTTTTTTTTGCATAATTTTTTTGAAATATATATTCTGAACTTAATTTTATTTGATTAAATAAAAGGAATTCCAAGGAAGAAGCGGTAGATTATTTCATCCAGTTCTGTGATAGATGACTATCCATCTGGCTCCCTCCCTACGACATCTGAGGCACCAACTTCCAACACCCCTACACCATCTCCCCCTTCACCATCTCTCACACCATCTGTGGATGTCCCAGTAGAGGCTGAGTTGTCGACTCCCCCTTCAAGAGCCTCAGTAGTGGGGTAGCGAAGTGCCCTTTCCAGTTCATCCCGGACATACAAGAGTGTCACTATCAAAAGTAAAAATTTTAATTAAATAAATTTATTGAATTTTGTTTATAATAATTGTTTTCTCAATGAAGATGAGAAAAATGAAACCATGGAGAAAAACATAAAATGTTCAGATGTTTGGAATCTGAGTGGTGAGAAGATTGTTGTGCCATTTGATTCTTACGGCGTCCCTACATATGATTCTGCGGGGTTACTTGGCCAGATTATAGGCCAGCTGGCAGCGGAGTCCATTTCCCTTCCCATTTCATATGACGATTGGAGACATATGCCTCCAAGTTGGAAAAATGAAGTTTTTGATTCTCAAATCATGGTAAATTTATTACATTATGGTTTAAATGAATTTCATGTTACTAATATGTTCAAAATGATTTTCTGTATATAGATGTTCTTCCACTTTACCATTGCTGATGTGATAGCATGGAAGTGGATGTTGAAAAATCTAGGTAAGAAGTGGAAATACTTTAAAAGGAGATTGTGGTGTGATGTCAACGATGCTTCATTGACCGCACTACAAATGTATGAGAAGCTACCCAGTGGGGTACCGAAAGAGCAGTGGAAAGTGTTTGTTGACAGGCATCGGGATCAGAAGCAGATGGTATTGAAATATATATATTATTATATTATCCTCATTTTACATTTATACATGTATATAAAATGACATGACATTCAATACATCAGTATTAAATTTCATTTTATTTATTTCAGTATCTCTCAAGACAGAATGCGTCAAACCGAGCGAAGCAAGTCATCCCGCACACTGCGGGATCAAAAAGTTTTTCTAGATGTCGAATGACATTGGTAATATATTAATTATTTTAGATATTTATAAGACAATATTATTTGTTTAATATATTGAATTGATGATTTATCTTTGATTAATTCAGTCATAGAGTTTAGGCCATGAACCATCCATAACTGAACTGTGGTTGGATGTTCACAAGAAATCAGATGGATGTTTTGTTAATGATCCTGCTAAAGAAGTTGGGGTATCAAGTCAATTTTTTATCATAATAACTTATTATCAGTTTTTACTGTGTTAATATATTTTGATATTTGATTTATATGTCAAAATTAAAGAACTATGGGATGCCAATCCTGCACATTCCTACTCTATCTCCCAGGATGACCCGGTTTCTAAAGTCCCTAGGAAGGAGCATCCTGGGAGAGTGCGCGGGATGGGTTTGGAAGCCGTGCCATCTGAGGGTTTTAGCACGCTAGAGGGGATAGCTGCTGCATCTACTCATGACTTTAGTCATCCCATACCCGGAGATGCTAAGAAAGAGATAGTTTCTTTATGAAACATAGTTCACAAGCAGGGGGATTAGATATCTACATTGCAGGAAGGGTAGACTGAAATTCTTCAGTAGATGAGCAGATATGACCCTGGTGGGAGTGCATCGATTGGTGGTATGCAGGTAAATAACATAAAATCAAAATCTTTTAGTTTTCTAACTTTCATTGGTTTTAAGTTTTAATATAAATATGTAACCGTATTTAATTTTCAATATAATGATCTTATAGGTGACAAAACAAAGTGGAAATGAAGGTGGAGAGGGTGACGATGCATCATTGGACCCTGAGTAGTTGTATTGCTGATGTGTTGAAAAAAAGGGAAACAGTTGGTTTTTATATGTAACATTTGTGGCACATAGTTTCCACCACATATTTTCATGTCCTAAAATTTCCTTGATTTCTCATGTTTCTTTTTATGCATTTTATTGATTTATGATGTTTACTTTTATGTATTTATTCCTCGAGTGTGGTATATATCATTCCATTTAGGTCTCTGTTTGAATTGGTAGTCGATATTTTTGAGTGCTATGAGTTAATCCCATTGTTGATTTGGGTGCAACAGTTGCATGTAGTAGAGTTTTATACAAAAATAGTTATCACTAAACCATTAGAATGGGAATTTTATGACTTTTATAGAAGCTTGTTTTGTTAAGAATTGTTCTAGATAGGCATTGGGAAGGCAGGTGTTCTTGGCCCAGAGTTAGTGCAGAGCACAACATAGAAGTTTGATATCATGCAAGATATGATGAATGCAGCTCTGTGTATAAAAGGTTTAGTAAGGTGAGAAATCTATCTTTCACATTCATTATACATTTCAAAGTGTTTGGGTGAGTTGGTGTGGTGGCATATCAGCTATAATTTACAACTCATTTGGGGAGGATCCATGATGTTTTCCAAGACACATAGATCTATCAGTATCTACATGACACCGCTCACGTCTGATACTTGGGAGAGACGGATGTTGAGAATGATGCAATGTTCAATAATTTTTTTCAATAATCTAGGATCGTAAGGATAAAGTGATCTGTGTATGGATGATTCATTTGGATCACGTGTTGTGGAGGAATGTTTTCCATGAGGACAGTACTAGGGATTGAGAAGCGAATATGTGTTCCCAGTACACTAATCTATATTGAGTTGATGTTCTGAGCATTACATTGATGTTTTAATTTTTTAATTTTCATTGAAGTGGTATCTGACCTTGTTTTACAATAAGATATGTTGTATCTTGAAATGGAGGAAGGAGCTCTATAATCCATTTGTCTAGATGGTGTGACCATATGTGATTACAGGGTTGTTAGGTGTAGTGTGGGGCCTTGGGGATTACACAATTGTTTTGGAGAAAGATAACTATTGAGGAGGGGTTCTGGGATGTTGAGGTTTTCATTCTAGCTTTAGAAAAAATCATGGTGGTTTATACCTGACAGTTATGTTACAGTGTGGTTTTTCGGACCACTCTCTTCTTGGGTAGTTTTTCATTCTATAGGGTGAGGCTGTTTTGAGAGCTATATGATGTAATGGAATAAACCTCATAGATTAATTACATTGTGAAACATCAGTGATTAGGGTGTTATAGGGGATGTTTTTCACTCATTCCAGGAGTTTTTCAAAAACACAGTTTTTAACTATCCATGAGTCAGCCTGTCAATGAGTCAGGTTTTCAGTGAATCATCCTATCAGTGACTCAGTGATTTGGTGTTGGTGAGTCAAGGGTGTTAGTGTCGATGAGTCATAGGTGTCAGTGTCAGTTCCATGGTGTCGGTTCCAGGGCATCAGTATAAGGGTGTTGCTCACATGGAATCAATTCTAGGGCATCGATGCTATGTTGTTGGTGCCATGGTGACAATGTCATGGCATCAGTGATAGGGTATCAATGAGCCACCCATCAGTGAGTCATTTCATGTTTTCCCCAGACATCCCAATCTCTTCCTTATGATTTTATTTTAACAAAAAATATGTTACCTATTGAGTTTGACTTTGCTTAAATCTTTTTCCACTGTATTCAAGGGGAATTATCATTTATCCAAACCGTAATCACCCTTAAATTTGGAAAAACCAAATTAACGGTACGTGGTGTTGACCACAACACGTATTTCATGTATTTTGAAGTCACCTCTCTAATTTTATAGTTACATGTTTTCAAAAAACCACATTTGATGCTATGTTTGGGTGTTTTTAAGTGTTTTTTGAAGGATATTTTTTATATACTTAATTTCCTAAGGTCCTCAGGGATTTGAGATATTCAAATAGCATGTTCAATCCATGATTTGTTTTGTCCAACACATTGAAATTATATCCCTTGTTATTAGGATCTCATTTATTCTTAAGCCAAGATCCTCTAATGTCCAGTGGATTCTTTTCCTTCTCCCAAGGTGTGGAAAGAGTCCTTCCTCCTAAGAAGGGGTTATAGTACATTTACTATTTCTACTGGTTATCTTTTTTTATTTTTCTGACTTGTTGTAGATGTGTGCCTTATAAAAATCATGTCAATTGGTGGTGTTTTCTTACACACTATTAATATTTTTATTGGTTATAATGCTGGGTAAAAATGTTGTAATGTGGAAACTGATTAATCATGTACACATGGTAAATTAAATGGATACTTGAGGAACAAGAACCATTATGTGATACCCCAGTAAAAAAATGTAATTCAAGAACAGTGTTGGATAAATCTGAATTTACCCCTGTTTGATGGGTGTGGTCATGTAATGTGAGTTATGGTTGGGTTTTATGGGTTATGTGGAATGTTTGTGAATTTAAGAGACAGTTCTATCTATGTTTTTGGGATTGATTTTTGAATGGAATAACTTGTAAGTAGTTGAACTACTTTTGGTTGTACTGTGTCCATCAGACAGTTTTCTGTATGGGGACTACAATGTGGAAATGGTGGTGTTGTGTAGTGGGACTGCAAGAATGGTTTTCATTAATTTTTCAGTTGGCTAGGGATTTTATTTTTTGGTTGTAATAGATTATATACCGTGAATCCTTTGAATAAATGAATAGAACATGGTTAAATAAAAAGTGGCTAGATTATTCTTTGGAAGTATCTGTTGTGTGGGTTTTCATATAGCGGTAGCAACAAAACTGTTACTATTGGGTTGTTCATTGTTTGGTTGAAACCTATAGGTTGGGATACTGTTTGATTATCTATATGTATATGAACATATTGTTTTTTGTGATTTCTATACACACCCGATCATTATTTACCACCATATAGTTTTTTCTGATTTCTGATTTTTTTTTGAGAAGTGGTGTAGTTGAAGCAAGGAATTATTATTTTTATTCTGGGTAGCTTTTCGTGGCGGTTTCACGGTGGTTTACACCACCGCTAAATAGTGAAAACCGCCGCTAAACGTAAAATAAAATGTATGTTTAGCGGTGGTTATAACGGCCGTTAAATAGGAGCATCATGGCTGCCTCATTCCGCGACGGTTACTATGAATTTAGCGGTGGTTTTACCGCCGCTAGAATTTGAGTTTATTTGCAGCGGTTATAATCGCCGTGAATAAAGTGATATCCAGGGCTCATAAAACCGCCACTAAATTCAGAAAAACCACCGCGAAATGAGGCAGCGACGATGCTTTCCTGAAACCACCACTAAACGCAAGTAACCGCTGCAAATTGATTGGTGACGCCCTATCACGCGGCGGTTTCTATAAACCGTCATGAAACAAAGTAGTGGCAGTTTAAACCGCCGCTAAATGCAAAAAAACCGCTGCTAAATGGCGATTCTGTTGTAGTGCATCCATTCCACATTGTTGAAAACTCCGTGGGTCTTAAAAGAATTATTTGTGGCTTGATTCTCATCCAATATGAGATATGAAATGAATCCTAGATAATCAATATTGGGACAACTGCAACAGATCATATAAGAAGGTCACTAATCTCCCATGTAATGGACATATTTATATTTGTAGATACAATACGGGTTCTCACATTGCGTAAGACATTGTATATGATAGAACTACATATGTCTTTACTTTTTCCTATGTATGATATGTAGTGACTCCTGGGTCCAACACCCTAGTCCGTCCATAATATTACTTTTTTATATTATAATCTTCCACATCCTTTTAATAAGATGTTAAATTTCGCGACCAATGTCCATAACACATGAGATTAAACCTCAAGTGGCATTAGAACTATGTGTGGTTTGATTCTCATCTTATTGAGATACATAGTAAAGCATAGGCCTGAAGACCTATCTCTTTTCAGGAAAAATAATTAAATTTACCATCCCTCTATAAAATAATGATTCATTTTGTGAGATTTTATTTGGGTTCCTCTACTTAGAGAACACTAAAAGGGAAAATTAAATTTCCTCCTACTACTTATGAGAAATATCAATGCAAGGGACCCCAAACTCATGGCCATTATAGATCCAATGATTCCATAATGAATTGAAAATTGTCACATTTATATGCCACACTTCTAATCAATAATACTCTCATATCATCATAACCTTTACCTATCTTTTAGTGGAAGAATGTCTGATTCCTGTGAGTTCATTTTCATATCTATATAGTACATGCCCTAGTGATTTTTTCATAAAGCATCCAACAGAAATGCCATGTCAGCCTAAGGATTCCACAATTTGACAGTGTAGTATGTTCCCTAGTTTCCTATCATAAAAAATCCCCCATAACAGGATTTTGAACCAATAATAAATTCTCTCTAGGGTGAAGACCCTTTTGACCATTAAATATTTGATAAAGGTATACAAAACTAGTGAATTGGAGATCATCCCTTGAAATTTTTTCCCATAGACATTCTCCCAACCTAAAATCCTCCATGGGCATGGTTCACACATTTCACTTTTCATTTATTCAAATCATATTGGAACTACTGTGGGTTATTTGACAACATATCATCCATTATTTCCATTATATTTGGGTCCTAGTCAAGTGACATAAAAATACATACACCAAACTTCATATACTTAGTTTAGAAACATATATCCAATCAGTTTCACCAATTTATTGGTTGTAATGACTTGAAATAAAAATTCAATATTTTTGTACTTTCATCACGAATATAACACTCTGCTTGGAAAAAAATTGAATCTCCATAAACATTCATCATCTTTTAGTAATAGTTTGTCAATATCCTTAAGATCTACATTAACAGACTATGTAGTATATTACCTAGCTGGACTTGTATAAATTTGTACACATAATGAAAGGGTCAGCCAATGGATATAATTATTGACTATTCATTACATTCCCTTGGTGGCTGCGCATAAAACATCCCCCATAATGGGGTTGCCATGTAATTACTACTTCCTTATTGTGAGATACTTCCTCTAATTACACTATCCCTTTATCCCATAACACTAATCAGATTGGAGAAACCATAAGTCATACCATAAAACTCTCTCCTTTCATATGTGAATACAATATCTCATTTCAATAAAAATAATCAATAATGGTGATGTCATCCAATCTTTTGTAATAGATAATGAACTTAAATTAATAGCCCGCAATATCCTTGATGAATTAATTGAAACTGAACTTCCCCAAATGTCTATGATGAATGAAATGAAACTACACAACCTCATGTATTTGTTTCAAGACATTAAACTAGAAAATATAATTTTCATACACCATGACTTGATATTCCATTTCTTATTATGATAAATCTAATTTATAAAAAAAATTACCCTATTTCACACGTTAAATCCATGTAGTATCGGCTTTATTTTAATTTCTTATGTTAAAAAATGATTCCATTCTTCTCCAACATCATTCCATAGCAAGGTTTTACACTATGGTCTTGAGATATCCAAATCATAAATTCCACTGGTTCATCGGTAAAATTATATTAGAATTATTGAAATATCCATTACCTAACTAACAAGTACCTTCCCAAAATTGGATTTCAAAATTTTCCCACATAGCCTATCTTTCATTCTAATTTACCACTACATGACTTTGCAGTACATTCCCCATTTGTCCTAGAATAAAATAGCAATCATAATAGGGTTTTCCACTAGTGGTAACATCATTCTTAGGAGAGACCTTCTCTATTCTAGAAAACCATAGTTTAGATTTTGAGATCAAAATATTTTCTTAATATTGAACATGGAACATTATAATGAATATCAGAATATTCGTAGTCATCAATCCTTTTTTGGGTTATAATTGAAAAATTCATGTTCAATGTTGTTCGTCCAAAAACAATATCTTTATTAGTCCGACATGCTGGAATTTAAATTCCAAAAAAAAATCAACGTATTACCCACTAGGCTGAATTCCCACAACTGGATCTCTAAAAAAAATTTGAGTATCATATCATAAGACCTATACCTTGTATGGTTTGGGTAATGTTGAGATAAAAAAATACAAGAGGAAAAAAAATTTAAGGAATAAAACTCAAAAAGAAATGTGGGAATACTAAGAAAAATCCAAATATCACCTGCTATGTTTCTGTTATGCTGAACGTACAAAGAAATTTTCATTACAATGGAGAAGAAAAAAGGATTAATGTTTTTTTTTCAAACATTATTAGTAATAATCTATCCACATGGTCTCTAGGGACCATGATATTGGAAAAAATTAGAATATACTTCTAAACATGGCATAGCTCCATGTCCCACCTAATGATTTTGGAGACCGTCAGAGTTCCCTACTGTTACATTATTACATGATATTATTCATTCTGGATGGATTTAATTTTGGGTGGTCTTTTGATGACACCATGAAATGTGTTCCATGCCCTTTTTCATATATTTTATGATTTAGACATCACATAAACACCAAAATTTTATTTTATATAGAAATACTTCTTTTGTGATGGACATAAAATCATATTAGATTTTACATGTGTCGTAACCCATAATTTCATCTATGAGGATCAAAATATTCGTGATGAAACTCTACATTTTCCATGGTGGTTTGTGATGGTAGAAAAGGGACTGGTCTGAAGGGTCGGGATCAAAGGCCATCACTAGTGTTGAGCAGGGGTGTGAGGGTGAAACCACATCATTATTGAGTAACTAGTTCGTCCATGTCACCCAAATCACCATCGACACACATGCCCCTATTTTTGAAACCTATTTTACACCCACTTGCATAAAAAGAAACCTTCGACCATGGTACTATATTTTTCAATAAATATGCCCCGAGGGTATTCATTTTAATAAGGGAATGTTCTCAAAGGCCGATTACTATTTTAATATCCCTACTAATTCACTCAAGTCATCTAAACACTCCAAGGTATTTTCCTATAATCTAAATTAAACGAATAAAAGGGGGATATAGAAGCATAATTCCCATGGGGTTTAAATAAAATACAACATAAAAAATTAATTCTCCAAACCACCATGATTTTATAGGACTACTTTGACCAACCCTTCTCAAATAGTAACTTGCATTATTCCCTTATGGGAATACCCGTATAGACTCTTGAAGGCTTGAGCTAAGCGTCTCCCAAATCTATTCATCTAGGTTGTCTATCCCTTATTGTTCCACCATTTCACCCAATACCACTCACGTGATGATCCACTAGCATAAACCTTCATGGATCACCTCCCCATCCATCCAGTAAGATCCATCCATTGGGCCTTCATCAAATCCACTCATGGTAGATCCTCTTCTTATTTTGATCCCTTTTCTAAAAGGGATCAAGTTGAATCATCCACCAAGCCCTCCAAATTTACAAAACCATATTCAGAAGAGGTTCACTATGTCTCCAATTGGTATTTGGATTTAAAATACCACATATATCTCACACGTGTCCTACTAGAGGGTAAGGATCTAGAAGGTGTTTTAGATTTGGATGTTTAATGTCACCTCGATACTCAAACAAGAGATAATGTTGAAGAGTTACCATTCTCTGATTTCTTGGAAGTGACCATTTTCACCCCTTATCATCTCTATGATCTAGAGCCTCTCGATACTAACAGGGAGGTTAATGATCACTCAAAATTATCCATTTAACATGGAATGAGATACTCCTCTTGATGCAGAACTGATATGAGGGAAATACTCTTGAGGTTACGCATATCCATTCATGTAAGAGGTTGTCGTCTTCATCCTCTCTACCTCTGCATCCTTCATTCCATCCTTACATTGGATTCACATCCAATGTAAAGTAAAGAGAGGTTATTTTTGTAGTCATAAATTCTTCATCCATGGACCCTACCTCTATCATGGTCACCTTAGCATGTTATCATCATCCTCATCATCATCAATCATCAATGGATGAAAATTTTGAGGTTTGTTAATTGTTCTACATCCACTTGTTCCTCACACTGACCATGAAACATGTAGTCATAGTGGATAGTGATGATCATGAAAACAACACGACCCATCAAAAGTATTAAAAAATGATAAATCTAATTCATTCCATTACTTGGATATGTAGGAAGACTTTATAAGGACCAATCTCAACTTAAACTCTATTATGATATAATTCCCATATCATTTACATTACAAACATTGAGACCAAGTTATTCTCCTAGGATAATATCTTTACCTTATACCGCATCATATTATGAAGGATTAAACTATAAAAACATAGACTCTTGTAGTTTGGGATACATAAGAATATCACATAGGGTGTGAGCTCAATGGGAATCACATATATGAATAATCCCTAATCATAAATCCCTTAATCTAGGTATACTCTTCAAAATAAATCTCTAAGTAATTCACTCAAATAAAAATTAGTTAAAACAACCCTCATGGTCCCATCATTGGGGATATCCTTCTCAGGAGTAACTCCCAACCTTTTATCTAATTGGTTTATACTCCACTGTAAGTCATAACCTCAAGGGCTTCCACAGGTGTGTTTCCTCACCCATGAATTATGTGCGATTTGATTCCCATCCAAACAAGATACATAGGAATCCTCTCTGAGGATCAAAACCAACATCCTTAACAAAAAATAATTTTTTGTGCCCTATCCCTAGATAGGTATAATTTAACTTTGGAAACTCATATGCCTTCCATGTTATATATGAATTTCTGGTATATGTCCCACAAAAAACATTGAATGGGAACCATCCGCATAAACGTCATTGTCACATGATAGTAAAATATATGGTTGGATCCTCATTATTCAACTATAAAAGTTAATATGTTTTTGATTAAGTGGAACTAAACTAAATGGGTTCTAATTAATTTCTAAGGGATACATAATAATATTATTTTTAGGTTGATCCCAAAATGAAACAATTTTTGTCTCCCTAGATAATGATAATCACTAGAGTGACATTAACCATCATAGATGCCAATTAACACCATAGTGCCCAACTATGTGTCTTGAATGCCAGAATCATCAATATAATGACAAAAGAATTTTGACATTCTATATAAGATGATACTATCAGTGGAGAACTATGGATACATAGAGATATCACCAATGATAAAGAAACTCTAATACATACAGATGATTTTTAAGTCAACATATGATAATAATTTATTTTTAATTTGGGGAGACCCAATTAATTAATTTTAATTAATGAAGGAATCATGAAAATATATTAAATAAATAATAGCATCATAGAGTTGAAAATAATTCCCCACAAAATGTTGTGATGAGCTTGAACTCCCTTCCTCTCAAACAGTGTGAGTTCTTAAGAATCTTGTGTCACGATCCCTAACAAGAATCTTCCTTTGGATAGAATGTCCCTATGAATATTGAACCATTGGGTGTTTTAAGCTCCACAAAAAACCCTTTTGGAAACATGTTGGATATAATTATATCCCCAATGAAGTAATATTTCTGTTTTAAACAAAAAATGGTTAACATGATGCAAATCATTAACCAAGATGATTTTGTCACTTACCCATTAGGACTCTCCCATTAAAGAAATGAGGGTAATGAATGTTAATAAATTATTCATGTTTTCATCCAAAAATATTCATTTTAATAGGGTTTTCTACACCATGCATGTTATATATCCTCAAACACTCCCTTCCATGAACTCCCTTTAATCTAATGTCTTATTTTATGTTTTCTACATTGAATGCCATGACAGCTACTCATGCTTGGTCATCATTCACACAATGGACATCATCACAGAATCTATGGCTTCAATAATGCTTCACAAACTCTCTATTCTATGAGTATCAGGAAAACAGTAATATCTCAACCTTACAGGTCGCTCGACCAATGCTCCATGTCAACCAGCTCTACTAGTAGTCTCGCCAGCAATGATCAGTGGTCGTAAAGAAGACGGTTCAGACCACCTTATTCAACCATTTTGGAATCTATACATGAAACAAAACAACCAATACCTCCTATATTATATGTAGGTTGATGAATAGGTCACATATGTGTTTGTCTTAAATACACGTGGGTCCTTCTCAAGTTCTCCTACCCACAATCATCATTGAGAATGTTCTACAACAGTGGACCGACATCATTATGAGGGGTTCACCGTTGGGTGTCTAGACCAGGTACCACAGTCCCAAGTAATTAGTATGTCAAAATAGGGATGACAACCAGACAATTGGGTGAATTTTCTCAAATATCCCCTTCCACTAAATTACACCAACCATGTTCGGTGGAAAACCACATCTGGGAATATGCACTAATCCACCTTCATTCAGCCAGCTAGCAGGATAGTGATAGAGCTGATATTTTCAATATATTTTATCTACATTTCAAATATTTAATCCTCACAAATGTGTCATTTCATGTTATGTTGCATCATTTTTGGAATATTGTTGTATTTTGAGCTAAATAGTGAAAATTCCTTAAATTTGGATTTTAAGCAGTTTTTGACTTGTCTGAGTATTTGGTCATATCTTTTTAAATACTTATCCAACCCGTATGATTATTTTTTTTGTAGGACCCCTGGAATTTTATATTCATATATTTAAACTTGACAAATATCTAAATAATCCATCTAAGGGTCCAAATAAATCATTCTTTGGGAATAGTTTGTATGTTCATATGTATAGATCCCACCTTAACAAATGGAGAATAACATCAGCTACATGTTTCCAATGTCCTTAATTCCAAATGGGCGTGCACGAGGACTCCAAGGGGCGCGTTCACGATGAATTTAATGGTCAAAGTTGATCATTAGAGAACACTATGAGTGAGTCCAACAAGTGGGAGATGAAAGGTCTTCTCGGGCAGAGCAAAAGTCGTGGTGTAATTAATTCAAAACTTTGGCACCATGTCTCCAAAGCGGCTGATATTTTGTGCACCGAAAAAGAAAATATTTCAAAAACTACTATTTATAAGGTTCTAGAGGTTGATTCGGCCGGGGAGGGTTCCAAAAAGAATCCTATTTCAGATAGACAGAATCTGGAGAGATGTTTTTTCCAGCCCTCCTCCCATATTCTCCGAAGCTCTACTTCCTTTTCAAGGGGGGTTGGATTTGTGGAGACAATGATGAAGATGGTGTACAATCTTTCTAGAATAGAGATGATGTGGGCTGATCAGGTGATGTGAGGCTAAGAACCAAGTGGTTACGAACGGCGACAACTGACAGACACTCCCTTTCGAGTTTTGATCTTCATGTGTAATCCCTGTTGTATCACTTTTGAATTTATATTTCTTGAATGACAGTTGTTGTTTTATTTCTTGAATATATTTTATACTTGTTTGTTCTGGATTGTTTCCTAATCTATGAAGTAAAATAGTCGATTTCACTATTTAAATTTCTTCGGTGAGGTCTAGCCGTTGAGCATAGTTATTTCGGTTAGGTTTGGTTATTTAAAGGTCTTTAAATAATTAGATCACTTCTATAGGAGGGGAAACAATCATATTGAGGTATTAATATGATATCCTTGCGAAATAAGGTTTTTATCCAGAGGTATTTAGGTAGGAATTGATAGATTCATTAGAGATATAATTTTAAACAAGGAAGAGGGGAGTGTCTGTGAGGTTAAATCTTGTCTGTAACAACTATTTTGATTCTGGTTTCAAACCCATTTTATTTCTAATCTATTTTCTAGCTCATTTGAAAATTTCATTTCTCTTTAATTTTTATTTATTATCTATTCTTGAGTATTTAATAAAATCCCCAATTTTCCATTTCGTGTAAAAACAAACAAAAACAGTGATAGTTTTTACAACTCAAATTGCAACCTCCTCAAGAGACAATCCACAGACTGCTATATTGCATTGTTTTTTGGGGAAATTTAATTGATTGAGGATTTCATGACAAATAATCTTTACATCAACTGGCGTATTTTCTTGGGAGGTTTCTTAAGTTGATTTGTGTGAATTGTTTTTTTCATGACCCGAAATTCTAACCCAAATTTGTTCCCATTGGATTCTGAAATTGATAGAACATTTCACTCTATGGATAGAGCTACCCGAAATCCCCTTGTACCAGGTTGTGAATCTTCTAATAATTCACTTCAAAGAAACCTGGTTGAAATTGAAATTACAATGGCTGAAAATAGAACCTGAAAGAATTGGCTTTATCTTATGATGAAAATAAAGAAAATCCTATTGAAAATCCTGATGCACCTGTTGGGTTTGAAATTAAATCTGGTTTCATTCACCAACTTCCAAAATTTAATGGATTTCATGGGGAAGATCCACATAAACATCTTCAGGAATTTAGTTATCATTGTGTCAACATGAAACCCCAGGGAGTTGATTCAAATCAAATGAAATTGAGTTCATTTCCATTTTAATTAGAAGGACTATCGAGAGAATGGTTTTTCTATTCACATTCTACATTGATTAGGGATTACCATGAATTGAAAAAACTTTTCCTTGAAATTTTTTTCCCTGCTTCTAGAACTGCTTCCATTAGAATGGATATTTGGGGAATTAGGCAAACTCAAGGTGAAACTTTGCATGAGTATTGGGAACACAAAGGACATTGTTTCAGTTGCCCCACCATCAAATTAGTGACCAACTTTTGATTCAATATTTTTATGAGGGATTGTGTCTTACTGATAGAAGCATGAATGATGTTGCTGCAGGGGGAGCTCTAGTTGACGAAACACCAACTGCTGCTAGGACATTAATTGCAAACATGGCCCAAAATTCTCAAAATTTTGGAACAAGAGGCCTTCTTCATGTGAAATCTGCCCAAGAGTTCCCCATTGATAGTCCTAAAACAATATGATTGCGAATCAACTTTCTGATCTTACCACTATGGTGAGGTCAATGATGTTTTCCAATAACCCACCAACTCCACCCAAACCTAAATCAACATTTCAAATGAAAGTCAACTGTGTAACTTTTTCTTCCAATGACCATTTAAGTGACCAATGCCCTCAAATGCAGGAACCATTTGAGAATTGAAATGCTCTTTTTCCTAGGAAAACCTTTCAATTAAACCATCAAAATCCATATCAATCAAATCAAAATTTCAATCAATGCTGGAACAACCACTCTAATGAAATATTTCAACAGCTTGAACAACCTAGAAGCTTCTTCCAAGGAAAATCAAGCAATTCACAACCAAGACATTTCAATGATCAAGCCAATGCTCATTCTGGAAGAAACTTTCAGGCTACCCCTCCCACTCAAAATTTAGAGAGTAATGTTGAAGAAGCAATGAGGAAACAACATGAGGCAATGAAACAAATACAATACCAACAACAAAACATGTTGAATACCCTGATGACTCAAATGGGTCAACTTTCCTCTGATCATAGTTGCATAAAAAATCAAATGTGTGGAGGTTTTCCCTCACAAACTCAAGTGAATCCGAGAGATAAAGGGAAGGAAAATGTGAGTGCAATTGAACTTAGGAGTGGAAAACAATTGAATACCCCTCAAATGGATAAACCAAAACCTGTTGTTGAAACTATTGTTGAGAATCCCACCACTGATGGAAATTCTGGAAATTCTGAATTTTCATTAAAGGGAAACGCAATTTCAATAGAAGAAATGTTGCTTGAAAGAACAGAGGGATTGGAAGAGGATGTCTCGACCTTTGGTTTCTCAAAAAGTGCTCAGAATAGCCTTGAAACAACCAAACCACCAATGCCTTTCCCTAGGAGTGATCCACCAGTGAAGTCGAGTGCTGAGAAAGAGTTGGATAAGGAGGTTTTGGAGACATATAAGAACGTTCAAGTCAATATAACATTACTTGATGTTGTGAAACAAATTCCAAGGTATGTAATGTTTTTGAAAGAAATGTGTACCCACAAGAGGAAATTCAAAGGAGGTGAAAGGGTCAACTTAGGGAGGAATGTTTCATCCATGATCAGCATGCCTTTCCCATCAAATGTAAAGACCCAGGAACATTTACCATTCCATGAACTATTGGGAAATTTGAATTCAAGCATGTTATTCTTGATTTGGTGGCCTCCATCAATGTTATTTCACATTCTGTTTACTCGTCTCTTCATGTTGGAGAATTGAACCCCTCTGGGATCATTATTCAACATGCTAACCAAAGTACCACCATGCCTGCTGGAGTTACTGATGATGTTCTCATTCATGTGAGAGACATGATTTTTCCTATGGATTTCAATGTCATAGATATGGAAGATGATAGTTTTAGTACCCATGAACCACTTCTTCTAGAGAGACCATTCCTGAAAACTGCAAAAGCAATCATCAATGTTCACAAGGGAACACTTACACTGGAGTATGGAGGAGTGGTTGTTCATTTCAAAATTTTTCAGTCCATGAAACACCCAGTCGAGGATTATTCATCCCCCCAAATGAACATGATTGATTGTTTTTCCACTGATATGTTCCCTGATTTTCCCTGTTATGAGAAACCAGCTGATATTTTTGATGATGGAAATTTTTTTGTTTCTAAATCTGATAAACAAGAGAGGGAAAAGGGAGGGGATTATGAGTCTTGGAATGCTGATATGGCTTTAGAATATTCTATTGATCTCAACATTGAGGAATATGTCTCCCTAAAAATCCATAGTACTGCTAGTGGTCTCCCAGGAGAAATTGAAAATTTTCCACTAGAATCAAACTCCGAGAACATTGAAATTGATATTCATGGTGATTGTAATTTAAATTATGGAACCCCACTAAAAAACCTCACTTGTAAGAAATGTTCCTTGACCAATGAAAATACCCCAGCTGAGTTAGAGTTGAAACCACTTCATGAGAATCTAAAATATTCTTTCTTAGGTGAAAAGGAAACATTCCCTATTATAATTTCTAAATATTTTTCGAAGGACCAAGAGAATCAATTGTTAGGAGTCCTCAAACCCCACAAGAAATCTATTGGATGTACTCTATCTTATTTAGCTGGAGTCAGACCCTCAGTGTGCATGCATAGAATTTTCATGGAGGAAAATGTTAATCCGGTGAGACAATTTCAAAGGAGGTTGAATCCAACACTTTTAGAGGTTCTTAAGAAGGAAGTTACTACCCTTTTAGCTGCTGGCATTATTTTTCCCATCTCTGATAGTCAATGGGTGATTCCAATCCAGGTTGTTCCCAAAAAAGGTGGCTTCACAATCTCAAAGAATGAATTTGGTGAGCTTATTCCTATTAGGCTTCCAAGGAAACGGAGAATGCGCATTGATTACAAGAAGATCAATTTGGCTACGAGGAAAGACCACTTCCCACTTCCATTTCTTGATCAGGTACTTGAAAGAATGGCTTGAAAAACCCATTATTGTTTTCTAGATGGCTTCTTTGATTATTTCAAAATTCATATTGCACAGGAGGATCAAGAAAAAACCACATTCCCATGCCCATTTAGAACATTTTCTTATAGGAGGATGCCCTTTGGTTTGTGCAATGCTCCTGGAACTTTTCAAATGTGTATGATGAGAATTTTCTCTGATTTTCTTGAAACATGCATTGAAGTTTTTATGGATGACTTCACTGTTTATGGATCATCATTTGAATGTTGTTTGGAAGGTCTGGCTCATGTTCTTGAAACGTTCCTAGATAAGAACATTGTTCTTAATTATGAAAAATGTCATTTCATGGTGGGTATAGGGATTTTTCATGGACATGTTGTGTCTCTGGATGGAATTAAAGTTGATAAGTCCAATGTTGAGGTCATTTCTATATTGCTATACCCAAAAGCAGTTAGAGATGTGGGATCATTTCTTGGTCATGCTGGTTTTTATAGGAGATTCATTAAGGATTTTAGTATGATTTCACTTCCATTGTCTGGATTTCTCCAAGAAGACACCCCATTTGTCTTTGATGAAAATTGTAAACATTCCTCTAGGGAGCTGAAACAAAAATTGATTTCTCCTCCAATTGTTCAACCTCCCAAATAAGACTTTCCTTTTGAAATCATGACTGATGCATCTGAATTTTTTCTTGGGGATGTTTTAAGTCAAAGGTTGGAAAAGAAATATAATGTGGTTGCCTATGCCTCTAGAATATTAGATCAGGCCCAATCAAACTACACAAAAACCGAGAAGGAACTGTTTGTTGTTGTATTTGCTTTGGATGAATTTAGATGTTATCTTCTGGGCTCTAAGGTGATTGTTTTCACTGATCATTCTGCAATCAACTTTTTGATGAAGAAACATGATGCAAAACCAAGACTTTTGAGATAGATTTTGTTGTTACAAGAGTTTGATGTTGAAATAAAGGACAAGAAAGGAAGTGAAAACCTTGTTTCTGATCATTTGATTAGGATACCATCTATTTTGAATGAGGATCCTTATATCTATCTGCCAATTAAGGAAAATTTTCCAGATGAGGAGTTGTATGCTTGTCAAACTGAAAGGCCATGGTTTCATGATCTGGGGAATTATTTAGCTACTGATGAAGTTCCCCACTAGTTATCCAAGAATATTATTTCTAAACTTTTGAGTGATTCAAATCATTACATTTGTGATGATCATTACTTGTGTCATGTTGGTAGTGATCAAATAATTAGGAGATGCATTTCAAATTCTGAATTTAAATATATACTAAACTTTTGACACACATTGACCTATGGAGGATACTTTGGGCCTCAAATAACTACAAGAAATGTGCTTGATTATGGTTGGTATTGGTCTACCATTTTTATAGATGCTTTTGATTTCTACAGGACATGTAGAAATTGTCAATTTCAAGGGGGAATTTCCAAAAGGAATGAGATGCCACAATAACCTATGTTGTTTTGTGATGTATTTGATGTTTGGGGTATGGATTTCATGGGAACTTTTCCCAATTAATTTGGATATCTTTACATTTTTCTTGTTGTTGATTATGTATAAACGTGGGTAGAAGCTATTCCCATAAGAGCTGAAGATGCCAAAACTGTGTCCAAGTTTGTGAAAGGAAATATATTTTCAAGTTTTGGATTCCGAAAGTTCTTGATTACGGATCAAGGTAGTTATTTTTGTAACAACACTTTGGAATAACTTTTGAAGAAGTATGTAGTTCATCATAGGGTCTCTACACCCTGTCACCCCCAAACAAATGGAATGGCTGAGTTGTCCAACAGAGAAATCAAACAAATTCTGGAAAAAACTGTGAACCCCAATAGAAAGGGTTAGTGTTTGAGCCATGATGATTCACCCTGGGTTTATAGGACTACATTCAAAACCCCCAATTAGTATGTCACCATTTAGATTAGTCTATGGAAGGGCTTGTCACCTTCCGGTTGAGTTAGAACACAAATCATTTTGGGCTGTTAAATCATGTAACATGAATCTTTTTTCTGTTGGGGACGAAATAAACTTTTATTTACAGGAGCTGGAGGAGATCATAAAGAATGCGTATGAAAGTTATAGGTTGTACAAGGAACAAACCAAATCATTTCATGATAAGATGATTCTCAACAAAAAATTTAAGGAAGGGGACAAAGTGTTGTTGTTTGATTCCAGACTGAAGCTGTTCCCGGCTAAATTTCATTCCAAATGGTCTGGTCCATTCATTGTTACTCATGTTTTTACTTTTGGTGCAATCCAGATTAAAGAACCTAGCAAAGGGACAACATTCACAGCCAATGGGCACAGGTTGAAGCTGTTTAGGGAGAATGTTCAAGATCCTCCGGGGGAGGAGATCCATCTTCATGAAGTAGAATACAATTGATGCCAGGTTGAGTTTTTACATCTCACTTTTTTTTGTAATTTCATTTATTTCTTGAATTTCATAGTCATATATTTTTTACCCAATGAGGAAATTTCATAAAATAAGTGTGGGGGGAGAAACATGCTGGGTAGATTAGAATTTTGTGTTCTTTCATTTTATTTTATTTTTCCTTTTCTTTCTCTCTCTTTCAATTTTTGGTGTGTTCTTTTATTTTTCAAACATTGTCTGTTTTACATAAAATATTGAAAAACATTTGAGCTTACATGATGATCTTTGAAAACCCAATCAATGAGTGAACCTAATGATCCCTTGAATATGGTTATAAATGAATGTTGAAGAAGACATTGTTTCAAGTTCCAAAATTTTTAAATATCCATTGAATTTTGAATTCCAGGCCATGAATGCTGTCTAATATCAAAAACCACTTTCCCGTGAGTACATTGAATCCATTTTTCATCTTATTCACATTCATCCTACATCTTGAGTGAACCAAAGAGTTCTTGTTTGATTGAACCAGAACATGATCTTTTTCTATCCAAACTTGAGGGCTAAGGTGAGTGTGATTGAAATGATTGAGGCAATTTTTTTGTGATTGAAAGCCCCTTTTTCATGATTATCCCTTTTATTCCGGCCCAAATTTTACATTTTATATTTCTTGAGACCTTAGTTTCCAGGTAATTCCTTTTAGATAGCCACATGACAAGCCATTTTACCATTCCAACCTGCTCTGGAAGTATAAATGCATGATCTAGTTGAACTTATGTGTGGGGGAGATGACTTTTGGTGTGCTACTTCATCTGGTGTTGCTTTGGGTGGTTATCTAAACTCTAAAGAGATGTTTTTGCTACTGAAAGATGTTTTATTCTGAGAGCTGTACCTATCTGGTGGTCTCAAAGGAAGATAGTTGTGCCTATCTAGAGCTCTCAATTGAAGAGAGTTGTGCCTGTCTGGAGCTCTTAATGGAAGAAAGTTGTGCCTAATCTGGAGCTTTTGAAAAAAAAGAATATCAATATAACAATTGCTGCTGAAATGTGGATGGAATGAGGTGGAAAAGATATTATCAGAGATTATCAAATATGAATTTCGTTGGAGGAGAGTAAGGAGGATTCCCCACATGAGTGAATATTAGATTCATATAATTTTTTCTTCCAAAATGAGTCAAACCCTCCTTATTCGACTTCATAATTTGGACATTTGAAACCCACCCACCATTATCAATAGAAAATCCTTGAAAATCCCTCATGATGATCACATTTTTCTTGGCTCACATCATATGGAGATTTAGAAATTTTTCAAGCCTATGATGATTCTTGCATGTTTTCTTGAGAGAAGCTTTGTTGGAAATCAATATTTGGGACGAGAGAAAATTTTTGTGAGGTGACTGTGTTGTGTGAATGAGAGGAGAAAATGAGTTGAAATGGATTTAATGAACTGAATTTAAAACTTGAATCATTTTTATGAGGCATGATATCATTTTATTCTTGGTGGTTGATTGGTGAACCTCATTGGTTTGTATTTTTAATATGCATTGATTTGGTTTTAAAGATCACTTGTCCAGGAGATCAAGTTCTATGTGTGGGGGAATTGATAGAGCTAATATTTGTAATATATTTTATCTACATTTCAATTATCTAATCCTCAAAAATGTGTCATTAAATGTTATGTTGCATCATTTTTGGAATATTGTTGTATTTTGAGCTAAATTGTGAAAATGCCTTAATTCTGGATTTTTAGCAGTTTTTAACTTGTCTGAGTATTTGGTCATATCTTTTTAACTACTTATCCAACCCATATGATTCTTTTTTTAGGAACCCCTGGAATTTTATGTTCATATATTTCAACTGGAACATGATCTAAATCGTCCATCTAAGGGTCCAAATAAATCATTCTTTGGGAATATTTTGTATGTTCAGATGTGTGGAGCCCACATCAATAAATGGAGCATAACATCGGCTACATGTATCCAATGGCCTTAATTCTAACTGCGAGTGCATGAGGACTCCATGGTATGCATGCACGATGAATTTAATGGTCAACGTCGATCATTAGAGAACACTATTATCTAGTCAAACAAGTGGGAGATGAAAGGTCTCCTCAGGAAAAGAAAAATTTGTGGTGTAATTAATTCATAACGTTTTCACCACATCTCCAAAGAGGATGATATTTTGTGGACCGACATAGAACATATTTTAAAACAATTATTTAGAAGGGTCTAGAGGTTGATTCTGCCAGGGAGGGTTCCAAAAAGAAGCCTATTTTGGATAGACAGAATCTGGATAGAAGTTTTTTCCATCCCTCCTCTATTCTCCCTAGCTCTTCTTCCCTTTCAAGGGGGTTGGATTTGTGGAGACAATGATGAATATGGTGTACACTCTTTTTGGAATGGAGATGATGTGGGCTGATAAAGTGATGCGAGGTTAAGCACCAAGTGGTTGTGGATGGCGACAAACGACGAACACTCCCTTCCGAGTTTTGATCTTCATGTGTAATCTCTGTTGCATCACTTTTGAATTTATTTTTCTTGAATGAAAATGGTTGTTTTATTTCTTGAATATATTTTGTACTTGTTTATTCTGGATGGTTTCCCAATCTATGAAGTAAAATTGTCGATTTCACTATTTAAGTTTCTTCGGTGAGGTCTAGCTATTGAGCATAGTGATTTCGGTTAGGTTTGGTTATTTGAATCTCTTCAAATAATTAGATCACTTCTACAGGAGGGGAAACAATCATATTGAGATCTTAATATGATATCCTTACCAAATAAGGTGTTTATCCAGAGGTATTTGGGTAGGCATTGAGAGATTCATTAGTTATATATTTTTAAACAAGGAAGTGGGGAGTGTCCAGGAGGTTAAATATTGTCCGTAACCACTGTTTTGATTCAGGTTTCAAACCCATTTTATTTACAACCAATTTTTTAGCTCATTAAAAAATTTACATTCTCTTTAGTTTTTGTTTATTTTCTGTTCTTGAGTCTTTAATCAAATCCCCAATTTTCCATTTCATGTAAAAGGAAAAAAAAGTGCGAGTTTTTACCACTCAAATTGCAACCCCATCGAGAGACAATCCATGGATTGCTATATTGCATTTTTTGGGGAAAAATTAATTGATTGAGGATTTCATGACAAATAATCATTACTTCATCTATATTGGTGGTATTCATGGAATCCAATATATCATAATTTGGTGGAAACCTGGAAGAATAATTATACAAATACCTACGACCACCAAGCCTACCTAAAGGATCATCTGGTATCACTCAACGAATTCCACTGACAATGTTTGTCTGAAAATAGAAAGTAGGAACACACACCAGCATACATTTATTTGGCCTGCCAGCAGCAATGTCTGAGTACACAAAAATATATCAATCATAATGCCCCAATGACAACCAGAGGTAAGAATCCTATCTGTTCCCACATATTCTATCATTATACAATGGATAAGAATAGTGTATAGTAGCAGGCAGATACACCTCCACCATATACAGAATGAGCATATATCCTTATTTTAGCCATTGAAGTCACCAAACACTTCTTTTCAATAGAAAACTTGAAGTCAAAAATCCCCTCCCCCATCACACAGACTTTTCAGGATATCATCACATCAACAAAATTTGTTCCCAAGGTATAGACACACAACTATATCCCCCACAAACGGGGTGTCTCAATAGCATAATACCTCAAAGGAGACACATAACTATTAAATTGTATAGTTGGGTAATGTTAAAAAACACCATAATATATGGATATCATGATTGGCAATATACACCTTTTCCAATTATAATAAATATATCTATTATAATGGACACTCTAAGGAATCCACAATCCCCTACCCTTAATTACCACTAATCCAAGAATGTTGTCCCAATCGCTAATGATAAAGATTCTAAGAATAATTCTGATAATGCATTTTTGGAAAATCATGAGCCGACCAACAGTCGGGCTATAACTGATGATGGAGTTCTTGATGAACTTAGAATTTTACCTGTTTTAGCTCAAGATCCAACCCTTTTGTTACAAAATCTCATTATTTTTTAGTAATTATGAAGGTCCACATAAGACACCTCACCATGAAGGATTTCTTTCAGAACACAATTTAGTATATCTCAAGATCTTATCTATTAATGAGAAACATGGAAACCCTCTATGTTACTAGAAGACCAATGATCAAGATGTTAAACCACTTGTTGTAATCAAACATGATGGTATTCCACTTTATGGAGATCTCTATGAATGTTGTCTCCATAATCGTGATTCAAATTGTCAAAATATTTCACTAATTGACAATGTAGTGAATAGAAATTCTTATTTTTGTGAGTCTCTTGAAACTACAAGTCCAGTCATGTGTAATTCCTTGACACTAGCATGTTAAATCATATACCACCCGAAAAAATTTCCATGGTGGTGGTCATTCTATAAACCTTCCATGGATCATTTTCCTTTCAAAATAGATGTGGAAACCCAACCAATTACATTTTTTGTGGTAAAATAATTGAGAATCATCCACCCTATTCAAACCAGGTCAAAGAACCCCTTGTGAAAGAAGAGAAATAAATTCTAATAATGAGTAATCTACTATATAAAGATGAAATACATGTCATGTTCTGGACTTTATCCATTTCTCAATATAACATTCCAGAGGAGTTTGGAGAACATTTTATGCATGACATCCACCTCAACACATGGAAAACTCGTCATCACCTAATATAAAAGTTTTTACCCTATGATGAGTATCAAAATAATTTTAGTGTAATTGAAGGGTTAATGTAATGAAAATTTCTTTGAATCTATCATGGATTCCTAAAATCCAATGATCGAGAAATAATTAGTGGCCCTTCAACATGCACTCCGTAACGCATTAATGACGCTGCAATGGATGATAAAAGATACCTAATATATTTTTTATATCAGCGGTTGAAAAATACATGGAGCATTTAAATTCACTATTATTAAAAGTATATAGATACCTCCAAAGGTTAAACCATGAAATGTCATTTTACTAGGATGAATGCAACAAAACGAATATATCCATGACTAATGATATGATCAAGAAGAAAAATCCTTGACCGACTCTCACCCATACTATACTAAAAGAGATAATTTTCTCAAGAAACTATTGTGTCATTCATATGAAAACATTGAGGAAAAAAGCCTCTTAGAGGATGTCATCCGTTAGATAAAAATATTTCAAAAATAGTACAACAGTCTTTTGAATCAAGTGATTTATATGAGTGTTGAATAATGCACCCAAACCACATTTATATGAATATCAGTTAAATAAGAAGAGAATATGCTGTAATATCAGCAACAATAGTTCAAGAATAACCCCATCCCACAAGGCTATGGTCTCTTTTAACACATTCCTTAGGATATGATAACCAAGACTAAAGGATTGAGGAGGCAAAATATGGACAACCATAGCCCTTCAGGAAGTGGGATTTTTCTCCCAACCAATCCCCTCTATAACAAGAATCAGTCTTATATAAATAATTGAAGATGCTTCCAAGTGAATCATATCCATTATTCCAACACCGTGATCTACTGGAATGTTATTGAATTCGCATGACTGGACTCTTTTGGAATTCCCTTGGGGTGATTTTCTATCAAACAACCCCTAGGGAACCAAAAATAAAGTGGAAAATGTATTTCAGAGAGCGCATAATTAGGAGATCTCATACAATTTCCAATGGAATTGATGTGATGAGTAATGCATATGTGAAATCCATAAAATCTAAATTTGAAGAACCTCTAGAACATAAGACCGATTCATATAAATATATATAATAATGTCATGTTCATAAGGTGGTCCACAGTGAAATTAATGTAGAAGGTGTGCATTCAAAAAACCAGAGGTTCACCCCAAATTTTGGTATACCCAAAAGTAACTCACATCTACGTCCATTAAAGGCACATAATAATAGAAATGGTAGAGTTCATATCATGTATCACCTTCCCCCTAGTGAAGTCCATTCCCTTTCTGTAGAGGAATGATTTTATTAGCAAGAGAAGGAAACAAGAGAGTTGAGAAGACTTAATTTAGAATTAGTATCATGAATTCTTCATGCCCAATATTCTCCACAAGAATACCATCAATAAGAACATCCTATTATTGAGCATTAAGAATGAGGGTTTACAGTAATGAATGAATTATATATGGAAAATATGCTCAATGATGGACATCAACCACCATTATATTTCAATCCTTCAATGAAATATTAATAATTCCTTCATTTGGTGACACAACCAGAACATGGTATGACACATCTATACAAGACTGCCACTATTGGTTTCCCATTTATGATACCATAGGTGCCACCACCAGTTGTCATACAAGATTCCACACCCATTCAGGTACCATCCGACACACCTATTCATGTCTCTGCTCAGACAGGTATTACTCAAATTCTTGAAAATACCACTGAGTCACTAATGAAATTATTAGATGCCATCAAAAGACGGTGTTATAAGGTACATCCAAAAAATAAGTTTCATCTAGAATTGGTGTATCCTACCCCACCTATACAAATATTTATAAATCCAAAAAATTACAATTTAATATGGCAAGAGAGATATGGAGCAGTACATGATGCATTTTTACTCTAACTGTGTTCCCATAATGGATTCCCAGAAGCAACATGATGCAGTGAAACTCAGATTATTCATGTAATCATTGCAAGGTCCATCCATTATATGTTTTATGTGATTTTATTCCTGATTAATCATAGTATGGGAAGACATATTTTATAAGATCATCTTTTAGTTCAGTTTAATGAAATATAAGACAACAACCTTCAATCTCACAAACTAAATGAAAAGAGAGAATGAATGTGTCATAGATTTTATTTCAAAGTGGAAAAGATTGAAATACTAATTGATACTTTTTATCCCTCAATATGCGTTTTTTAGGATCAATGTATAAAATCTCTATAATGAGTTAAACAAACTATTGATCCCTTTGAAATAAAAACTAGGGTTTTGTAATTTTTTGTATTTTCTCAAAATATATAAAACTCCATCAAAGAGACCAATTACATGTATTGGGTAATCCCATCAGCTCATAAATGAAGAACAAGGAAGGAAGAGACATCCATAGTTAAACTTAAGAAGGACCATGTACCAATTCTTACATCAAATACTACACTATACAATAGGGATCCACCTCATAATCATCAACAACAATGACTACCTAATCCGAATGAACAATGAGGTCAAATTCGGAGAGAGTATGAGGAGTTAAAAAACAATATCTATTTCTTTCAAAATTACCAAGTCCACATTTACATCATATCTTCTTTGGTAAAAAATATAGTCTAGTTTTCAAATCACTTTAATCCTATCAAAGAGGATGAGAATGACCACCCAAAAAATTTCCATTTCCATCACATGTTGGAGAATCCCATTAATGAGTGTTTTGTTTTCAACGACCTCATATTAAAGAAGGTGGATTATGGGTAAATGAAGTTAATGAATTTTCTAGCCCAGGTGGCATATGATTCTATTACACATTCAGGGGATAAAGGTGACTTGAAAAAAGTGAAAATAAAGAATGTATAGAACATCGATGACTAGATGGTCAAAAAAACAATCAATCAGAATCCTATAATTCAAAAAGAAAGATGAAATAAACAATTGTTCCTCCAACCACTTCTACTAATGAAAAGATGGTTTTATCAAAATTCCAATCATATAAAGGCCTATCATTAATTTATTGACATTCCCCGAAGGATAAGGAAAAAAATAAGATGATATCATGTCAAGGGAAAATATTTTCTTTGACCATAGAGGATTCCATTCCAATCATCTCAAGAGAGTGTGAACTATCATGTCAAATAGTATAATAATATTCAACCCCCTAGGAAAAAAATTCATCCGATGACGAGTTCATATTTGGTTCTATTAATAGTATTTCCATAATGGATCCCTACTCCAATGATTCATCTTATTATGAATCTGATTTCCCCACACATGACTGGATCACTAAGGGAAGGGGGCGCCAGATATTAGGATATAGGGGAAGACATGGTAATTCTAGAAGTAATTATTTCTACCAAAACCCTACTCAAATCATCTATATAAAATAAACTTAAAAGAAATATCTATAAGGAGCTCGATATGAACAAGAGAGTTTTTCCTCAACACATTACAGTGTCTTCCCTGACATGATTATCTTGGGACACTAGTTAAGGGTTATTACACCACCCCCATGGTATGTAGGTAGACATAGCCAGCCTAATCCACCAGGAACATGTTCACTTAAAGGTCCAATCCCAAGGAATAAACAATCAACATCATGAACATCAGTTCCTATATGACTAAAAATAGAACATTCATTCTAGAATACACTTACCTCTTGATAAATAATATAATTCGTGGATGTAACTAGCCCAAGTATGATTATGTAATCAATCCTGGATACTATGAGTCTATCAAAATACCTCGAAGAATCATTCCTTGAATAATTATCTAGCCCTTAGGAATTTGAAGTTGTTGTTTCTACCACTGATGTATATATTGGAGAGATTGATCCTGTGGAATTACATGTAGTCATTTCCATCACAAACCAATATGATTATTCATTTATACAAGGTCATGTTAGACCCTTGTATGTACACGACATGTTAAATGACATTGATATCTGGTGATAATTCATTGATAATGCCTCAGGATTAAATCTCCTACCAATTTGGACACTTAGTTAAATGGGCCACAGTGAATCTCACTTGTCTCCCTCCACTCTATTGTTACAGTGTCATGACAAGAATGAGAGGGAAATTTGGGACAAGATCACTAAAAACTCTTCTTAGAGATATTGTATTTGAATCAGTTCTTAGGTAGTTTAGTGAGAAACATCATTCATTGTACTGATGTGGAGAAATTGACAACGTCATCGTTTATTTCTTCCTTAATCATACAACAGATATTAGTAAAATTCTTTCAGCGGGGAATTGATGCTTTTATGGTGAAAAGTCCCCTGTTTACATCAAGCAAGACCTAATACATTGACACATGGTTCAATTAGAATGAAAAAAATCAATCAATGGATAAGGATGTCAATAGAATCAATGAACCAAATGTCTTGTTGAGGATCCTTTCTAACCCTTTCAATCAGCTAAGAGTGGATTATATGATTCCAAATAACCGAATTGGAAGGGAGGGCTAGAAATCACGAATTTAACCACTAGATTCCATTATATCAATCAAAACAGTAGATCCTGAAAGAGCTATGAAGGTTATCAATTATCCAAATGATTATGAAATCCTGAATTAATGTGTCTTCATTCTATCCCCTGATCTCCAACAATACCCATTTTTATAGTTAATGTAGAAGAATACATCATTACAGTATGAGAAAGTAAATAGACTCATTCTTTGTCCAATTTTTCCCATTTAGGACATAAGAAAGATACAAGACAATAAGTGAGAATGAAATCATTTCATCATCTTCTAGATTCCTAAATAGAGATTCCCCTATTAACTTACAGGAACTTGTTTTATTGTCTCCTTCCATAGAATAAGAACAAATAGTGGAGCATGAGGAAGAAGAAGTAAAAGAAAAATAATAAATCTAGGATTCCCCTCAAATATTTGAGGAAGGTTTCTCAACTAATATAGATGAACTAAGAGAAATAAATATGGGTAAAAAAGAAGATTTTCATCCCACTCTAATTAATGTGACGATGAATCCCATAGAACTGGAGGTGATCACCTCCTTCTTAATAAAACACTGGGATATTTTTTCTTTGAAGTATATAGAGATTCTAGGCCTTGATCCTGGAGTGGCCACCAAAAATTTGGGGTTTCTAGAAAATCATTGAGGATACAAGAAAGTATCCAAGTGGACACCCCAAAATGATGGCACCATGATTGGGGATTTAGTGAACAAACCCATCAAGGGTGAATTTATTTGACTAGAACAATACCTTAAATGGATAACAATGATTTTTCATTTGAAAAATAAGAATTGGAAAATCAAATTATTCAATGAATTCAAATATTTTGATGGGAATTGTCCCAAAGATGACTTCTCAATTTCAATCAAACAGTCATAATTGATGTAAAATCTATCTACTAAGCTATCTCCTTCATGGATTGTTACTTAGGGTACAATCCAATATAGATGGTCCTAGATAATGAAGAATACATACCTTGATTGCATCTAAAGGTGTGTTTTGTTATCTGATAATCCAATTTGTCATGAGTAATTATGGAACCACATACCATTTTGATATTCATAACATATTCAAGATCTTTTTGGGAATTTTTTTCAAATGCTACAATGATGAAGTAGTGGTAAAATATCTGAAATGTTAGGCACCCTAGATGACTTAGATCCCATCTTCATAGATCTTCGAGAGCATAAATTGATAACTAACACCTTCAAGTGTGAATTTTGGGTAACCTCAGCAAACTCTATTTTCTTCATTCTACATCATCATGTAATTGATGTTTTTCCTAATAAGACTAAATCAATGTATTTAATTTCACCTCTATGAAAATATTAAGAGTAGTGAGGACTTAAATGACACTTTTCCTACATTCGGAACATCATATACATCCTTGTAAAAAAATATTAAACCTTCACCAAAATGTTGTGGAAGGGGGAAAGAAACCAGTGGATCAAATAATTTCATTATGAATTTGTTGCCCTCTAGAAAAAACTATTTATCCCACCGGTATTGACTAAACCTGTGGAAGAAATGTTGTTCATTATATATGTGACTACTTTATATAGATCACTAGGTTTTATTGTTTCACAAGGGTATAATTTTGAGAATGGAAACTGCCTTTATTATCTCAGTTAAACCATGCTCAATATAGAGACTCAATATTCAGATATTGAGAAGATTTTTCCAGATATAATCATTACCATTAAGAAGTTGAGGCACTACCCACAACACTATGAGATCCACTTGGTCACTCAAAATAACCCTATAAAATTTACACTCAAACATAATATGACAACAGTGCATCTGGAAAGGTGGGAATTTATCCTGCGACATTTTGATATATAATTTTTTCTCAGATAGTATTGAAATGACATGCCTTAGTATAATTTCTCAATGAGAATACCTCTATATAAGAGACATCATTATATATTGATCTACCTAAAGAATAAATTTTCTTTATTCAAGACATTTCTAAAACATGGTATATGTATTTTGATACTGAATCTAGTAGTACATCATGGAATAGAATTATTGATGATAAGATTAACACAATTAGGTTGGAAGTTGTGATTATCTCCATAGAAAATATAGTGTTTACATAATATTTCATGTTATCGGAATGTTGTACCAAAATTGAATTAAAATATAAATCTATCACTTTAAGCCTATAATTGGAAGTCCATGTACCAATGAACCACCTAGTGGTGAGGTGTGATTCGTAAATGAAAATAATAAAGATCAACGGGGATTAATCTATTACAAAAGTAGAGATAATTCCCCAATGTGAATACATATATGGTTTACTGAAATCATTCCACTTTGATCAAAAATTGAATCATGTCATACGGTCATAAAATGATCAGGTAGATGCATTTTCATATATAGTTGCGGCTTTGGAAGATCCAAATCTGGAAGAAATAGTCATCATCATTTGTGACCATCGAATATATTCACCTTCTGATCAGACCATAGGAGAATATATCTTTGAAACAAGTCCCATAAGTATTCCATATAAACTGACTATTGGATGGATGAAACCCATCTTTTTATATATCCATGACAGAAGATATCAAATAGATAGGTATGGAAGATTTAATATCGGGCATTTATTGACTAATTTCACCTTTTATGCTCGCCCAAATCATGATAAATGCATATACTAGTGAGGATATTATTGAATTCTTCTCACATGATTTTATGAAGAAGTGACTATGGTTGTTTTGGAAGAAGTAAACATATGAGCCTATAGTGCCCAAAAATAAGCATATAGGATTTATTATCAAATATAAAGGTTGGGATGCTTATATCCTTTGAGGAAATTGAATTTCATTGAACTCACTATGATGTGTCATCCCTTACAACTGTATACTGATTCCATAAATAAACCCACATATTTTCTACATATATAAAAGTTCTCCTAGCTATTTTATATATGGAATGGATATTGTCAGACCATATCCTCCAGCTATAGCTAATCTATTTAATTATATCTTTAATGCTACAAAATTCAACAGTAAATGGGTTGTGGAAATAATTCTTAAAGAATAAAGAACCAAGGTAATTTTTTGAGTTGTCAAGGATATCATCATTACTAGCTTTTGTTTTCCTCACACCATATTTAAAAATAATAGAACATATTTCTACTCATCTATAGTGGTGAATATATATCAACAATATAATATAAAATCCAACCATTCATACTACAATCATGTAGTGCCCAATGGATTGATAGATGATTTTAACAAATCCCTATCAAACATACTCAAGAAGATGGAGGATAAATATATGAAAGCATGTCCTCTCAAACTCTCACATGCATTATGGGTTTATCAGACTAATGCTCAAACTGCAAAGAAGAGATACTGGTACTATATTCCTTACATAATTAAAGAAGTCATTCCCATTGATGTTCATTTCCGATTTATCTAAATTTGGATTTATTACCATCTCTACATAGATGATAAATCCAATAAACCACTAGACAAAAATATATTCCACACCTTACATTACCTGGTGGTCTATAAAAAATTGATAGAATGAGCCTTTATCATGAAATCCCATCTTCATTCACTCCTCCAAGGAGAATTTGTATTGGTCCTTAAGACTCCATTGATACCATGAAATAATCCTCTATAGCTTGAGCCAAAATTGGAGGGACCTTACCCCATAAAATGTTCACTCTAATGAATATTATTTCTTATTATCGGTGGATATATAACTCTCTACAACTCCAACCAATGAAAGGTTCCTGGAGAAGTACATTGTTTAATAGCACAGAGTCCATCATAACTATATGAAATTAAAATACATATCACCCTTCACATCCAAATTTCAGGATGTTAAACTACATAGTAACATCATCCTTTCTGCATAATTATTAACTATATAGCTCCTCATGAACATTGAGGGACTTTTTTCTAATTCCAATGATATTCATAATGACAACCAGATCCCCAATATTAGGCCCAACAATGACAATAAAGAAACAATCTCTCTTATCCTAGTGTATAAAAAAACCTATAATGGGAACTCCTACAGAGTATATGTCTTTATTTTCATACAATTTTGTGCCTTGATCAACACCATTATCCTAGAAAATATATGAAAAATATCCATTCCTCATTCTTCACACAAAACTCATTTTGTGTGGGAAAGCATTATTAATAAGTACACATGGATAGAGTATTTCCTAAGAAAAATACATATTTAATAAAAATACTCATATATTAGGTCTTGTATCAATTTTTATAGGTCCCACAATCCAAATGTATTGATTAGACATTCAGAGGGGTAACTATATCATGAACTACATCTGGCATGGTTCTTTCCTCACCATAATAAATTGTGATTCTCAGATCTCTTGTGTGGGGTCCATATGCAATGTTCATAATATGTATGGAGCATACATATATAGGGAGACCTTACAAGAACTACATGTGGCTTGATTCTTATCCGATTGAGATATGTAGAGACACCCATATCTCTAATATTATGCCTAGTCACGATCGAGGAAAAGAATGTCCCTTATCTTTCCCCTATGCATGAAAAATATCTCATTGGGGATCTCATATTTGACTTATTCATTTATTGTTACTATAATGAGTTTTGTGGTGATAATAATAAATTATTCTATTGGCCCAACTGCCAGTCATGAATTAATCAAAAGCACCTTTCCCCATATAAAAGTCTTATTGTTGTTGAAATAAACCTCATTAAATAAGCGTGGCTTGATTCACATAGAATTGGGACATGTACTAACACCCAGATCTCCTATCCTGGGTCCCTCTAGGATAAAATCATAAATCCCCTTTAATACCTATGAATTAGTCATATCTACGTATAGAGATTGTCTATGACTATGTGAGGATTGATTATCATCCCAATGACATATGTAATGACACCTTGGTCGTACACCTTGGTACTACCAAAACATTCCCGCCCATTCAAGTATGTTCATTTCTCCTTACATCATGTTGTTAAACTCAAGGGAATATCAATAACTATATGTCAATTGACTCTGATCGTAATGAGATACATAAAGATTCCATGGTTATATTTATTGGGAGAACCACCACATAATAGAAATTACCCTATACTTAACTTGAGTTAAATTTGTGTTATAAATGAATCTTTTCCCCTCCTTATTTCTCAAACTGAGGAAAGATCACATGGGATTAAATGTTTGGTAATTTATTTATCTGAATATGTATTGTGTATCTATTCACAGTGAGGCTGTTATGCTCTTAACTTCAAGACAAATAAAATTATTGTAGATTTCCTTACCTAATGACGAATAACTACACGGTCCCTCAATGAACTCTATGTGGATTGATTCTCATCCATATGAGATATGTAATGAATCCAATATCATAAATATTTGGCCCACCACAATACAACATATAAAACTATCCGTACTCACCTTCATACCAGTAGAATTTACTTGGGGATATACAGTAAGAGTTCTTACATTAAAAATGAACACATAACTATTAAATATGTATGGATTGATTCTTTCCCCAGTAAGATATGTTGAGATTCCTAGGTCTGACACCCTATTCCCGCCACAATATTCTTTTTTTACATAGGAATCACACACATCTTTTTGTAAAATGTGAAATTGCATTTCAATTAACCTAGCCACATGATATCAAACTGCATGGTACCTCTCGTACATTGTGTGTCCTGATTGTCATCCCATTGAGGTACATTGTGAATCATATGACATTAACCCCAACCCCATATATGAGTTAAAATAAAATTTTCCCTCGTATAAATAAAATAAAAAATATATGAATATGATTTTATTTCATGTCCTCTCTATAGAGAACCCTATATAGAAACATGAAATTTCCCCCTTTAAAATTTGAGAAAAATCTATGAAAGGGAATAAAAATAATGGCTGGTATTGGTCAAAGAGTTCCTTTATGGATTTAAAAATTCCCCTTTCTCATGTAACACTCCTCATATTGAATAATTTCATATCTCCATAACCATTCCTCATGTTTTAGTGGTAGAATGTCTGATACCTGAGAGATCATTTACCCAACTATGCATTATGATCCTAAATTTTCCTTGCATAATGTATCCCACACAATGAGACTCTCAGCCTATGGATTCCACTATTTGACAACATAGTACTCTTCCCAGTTGGAATTGAATAAAACTACCCCCATAATAGGGGTTTCAACCAGTGGTAACTTCTCCCTTGGGATAAGCCTCTTCTGTTCTTTTATGATTTGATGATGACATACTGAGACACCCAAAAATAAGTGAAAACTTTTATATTTTTCCAATATCCTTTCTCCCAACATGAATTTCTCTAATACCATGGTTTAAAAATTCTATGTTTCACTTGGTCAATTCATATTGGAATCAAAATGGGATATTTTACCACATATCATGAATTGTTTACATAATATTATGGTAGTAGTCGTATGAAATAAACATTCTATCACCATACATCCTATGCTTAGTTTAGACCTATGTAGATAATACATTTCATGGGTTCGTTGGGAATCCTGACATAGAATAAATCTCTTGCATTTAGGTACTTTTTCAACCAATCAAACATTGTTCTTGGAAAAATAAGATGGTATATAATTATTCGTTAGATTTTAGTAATAGATTTCATAATTATTGAGAAATAATTTACCAAACTATGTAGTATGTTACCCGGTTTTCCTTTCATAATGATACCCACATAACGAGCTTGTTCACATAAGGATACCATAATTGGCTTTGTAATACTTACCGGAGCAGTCCTTTCATAAAACAACCCTAATAACAAGTCTTTCAAACAATTTCCTCTTGGTCATTGGGAGATACCTCCTCTAATTCAAGTATCGCTTTTTCAATACCAATCATCAAATATTGGAATCCACAATTATATGATTACAACTTGCACCTTTCATACCTGAATATAGTACAACATTTAAACCATTGGACAAAGATAAAGTCCTTTAATATAATTTCCCTTTTTTCCTTGCTACATGACTTGAACATCACATCATCATTTCTTTTCTGCATTTAATTAAGCTACAAAACATAATTTCCTTGTTGTATGACATGAATCTATGAAACAATATACCAGAAATCCCATTTCTGAAAAAATGTAACACTTTTACACATCAAAGTCATATATGAGTGGCTTGATATTAATTACCTATGTCAGAAAAGATTATTCCCTTATTCTCGGTTATATTTACTTTGAATAGATACTCACTATTGTATTGAGACATAAAATCATAAAACTTATTTTTTCATCATTAAAATAATGTCAAAATTTATGATTAAATTTTTAACTAAATTTGTAGTACATGCCCCTGGTTGGCCTTACATAATTATCCCAAATAACATTCCTACTAGCCTAAGGATACCTCTAATTAAATATGCACTACATTCCCCCATTTTTCAAGCATAAAAAATTACTCATAATGAGTTTTTTAACCCATGGTAATTTCATTATGAGGAAAGACCTTATCTATTCTTGAGTACACCATTTTAGATTTTGGGATCACAAAATACTCTAATGATTACCCATGGATGTATTGAATGAATTTCAGAATATTCCTAACAATCAATTAGTCTTTAGGTTATAATTTTAATATAATTGGTAAATTCTATTTGGACTAAAATATTATCTTTATTAGTCTAACATACATGACTTTAAAATGACCACAAAAATAGATATAACACTCAATAGTTAGAAAACCCAAAAAGGGAACTCTTAAAAATTGTCGATTATCAGTTCCCTAGACCTGTAATCTATTTGGTTTAGGAAATGTATAACAATAAAAAGATAAAAAGTATAGATCTTGTTATGCTGAAAAATAAAAAATAAAAATGGTAAACCAATTGAAAATCCCAAACTCACCCACTAAGTCTCCTACATATTGAGCCTAAGAAAAAATAAGGATCATAACACAAAATAAATGAATTTTGTAGTGTTGTCAAAACAAAAAAAGTAATAGTAAATCCACATGATCACTATGAACCATGTTTAAAAAAATTAGAACATTCTTCAAAGCATGATGTTGCTCCATGCCCCAATTAATGATATTGTAGAGTGTCAGAGTTCCCTACCGTTTCCATAGAAAAATATTCATTTCATATTAATAGAATCGAATTCCAATGGGTGATTCTCATGACACTATGATGTGTGATCCATTCTATTTCCTACAAATTTAAATATTTTAACCTTAATTAGAAAAAAAATTCCTTGTTTTAGTTGATTTAATTCTTTCATGCCATCCCAAAGTGAATAATATATATTCCTTGTGTCGCGACACTAAACATCATCGACGAGGATTGAAAATATTGGGAAGGGAATATTCATTTTTAATGGGGGTTAGGGATGGTATAAAATGGATCAGGCCAAAGGGACAAGACTATTACTCATCATAGAGGCTAAGCATGGTTTTTTGGGTGAAAATCTCATGGTTAAGAGCAGCTAGTTTTCCGAACCCTAAATCACCGTCTATGCGAAAGCACCTTCCTGTAGGACCTGCATGCCACCCACTTGAGCGAAAAGACACCTTATACAAGGGTATTATATTTTCCTATAAATAGGATTATATTTTCTTCATTTGGATGGATGAATTTTCCAAATAGATGATAGTTTCTCATATCACATTAGTACTTCCCTCAAGTCCTCCAAAATCTACATGGTAGTTTCCTAACACCTCATGAGAGGGAATAAAAGGGGTTTAATAAAGATAAAATTACATTGGTTTTAAATTAAATAAAACTTTTAAAATTCATTAAATGAACCCCTTGATTTAAGAGGACCAGAACATAATCCCTTCCTAAAATAGGAACAACTGATATACATTTTCTAGGAATACCTATGGAGACACTTGAAGGCTTGAGCTATGACTCACAGAAGTCTAGTAATCCTGGTTGTTCATCTCTTAAATTTTCCCAAATTCTCGAATGTCCATGTGCATGGTGCATGCCTTGCACGATCACTCCTGGGTTACCTACCCTTCTAAACTGCATGAGCAATCCAATAGGCCTTCCACAAAGCCACTCATGGATGGGGCTCTTCTTTTTCATCTCCCGTGTTATAAAGAGACCTTGCTGAGACTTCCATCAAGACCTCATGATTTACAAAACCATATAGGAACTCACATCATCATGTCACCCATTTGGATTTTAATTTATATGGTTAGGGTTTTCCGTCACTTTTTCTACCAGTGGGTAGGAATCATTGAGGTGTATGTAGATTTCGATATCTACGGTCATGTGGATCCTTACCAAAGAGATAGTGTTAAGGAATTCATGATCAAAAATTAATTGGATATTAATGTTTCTTCCCATCTCATCTATGAAATATATAGCCATTGGTTCTTTTTAGGGTGGTTAGGTATCATAATTTCTTCTCCATTCATCATGGAATGAGATCATCATCTAGATATAGAAACAATATGTGGGAACTCATCATGAGGTAATCCCCAAACCATTCATGTCGGAGGATGAATTATTAATGCTCTAAAACTAATTGTTTTTCATTACATCCTCACATTGGATTCATGTAAAATGATATTTGAAGATATGGAAGAATCATATCCACAGACTCTTCCATCATATCCCATTCCTCTTCCGTACTCGTTGGAGTCTCTTCTATCATACTCCTCCTATCTTCCATCATCGAATGAAGGAAAATTTGTGGTTTGTGAAATATTTTTTCCTCTCGTTTCTCACACTGATCACGATTCATGTGGGCTTAGAGGGTAGTGATGACCACGAAAATGATACAAACCAACTAAAGGATTGTACTATGCGAACTCTGATTCCGGCCATATCCAAGATATATAGGATTCCTTCTTAAGGCTCGAGATCAAATAAACATCCATTATGATATATGCTCCATGTTTTAAACATTTAAACCATTGAGACCCATTTACTATCATAGTATTATATCTCTACCTCATCCCCAAACAGATTGAAGAATATTTAACTATTACAACTCTGATTCCTTTTAAATGAGATTCATAGGAAACACAGAATAGTTCTGAGATCAATGGGAATACTGCTTATGAATAATCCCAAATCGTAATCCCATTAATCAAGATTATCATATTCTGAATTAGACCATTATTCTTGCCCTTAAATAACCATGAGTTTAAAATACCTCATAGTCCCATCATGGGGGATATCATTCTCATGAGTAACCCCCAAAATATCATCTTAATGGGCCATAATCCCATGGGTGTCAAACCCTCTTGGCACTCCATAGGTGTGGGTCCTCACTAATGAACTATGTGGTATTTTATTCCCATCCAAACGAGATATGTAATAATCCTCCTTGACGTTCAAACGCAACATCCCAAACTAAACCTGTTATTTTAGGTTGTATCCATAATAGGGTCTAGTTTTACATGAATATTCATATACCTTCCATGTTCCTTGGACTATTTCAGAAAATTTCCCACACTAGAACATTATACAAAGACTTCCTTGTGACTTCATGTTAAACTATACACTTAGTTCTCATCAAATAACCTTATACAGTATGATGTGCCCTAATAATATGAAATGACCTACGTATGTTCTGATTCCTTCCACTAGGATATGTGAGGGACTCATTTATGGGTTTGATCCCGAAATCATAAAATTAATGTCTCCCTAGATGATAGTGAAATCCATAGTGACATTAATCTAAATTTATGATAATAAACTCCAAAGTTCCCCATTGTGTTTTGAGAATACCATTATCATCGTAATATCGAATAAAGAATCATTGTGATGTTTATTAAAGGATAACATAAATGGAGAACCTCATATACAAACATATATCCTCAATGTTAATGAATAATAAATACATATGGATGATTATTAATTACACTTATTCCAATAATTGATTTATAATTTATGATGACCCAAATCATATCTGTGAATTAAGGAAGGGCTCATGAACATATCTAAATTCTACAATAGATTCCAAGAGTTGTTAATAATTCCTTTAAAATGGTGTGATGATCCCAACCTCCCATCCTCTCTATCAATGAGAGGTCTTATGAATTGTGAATAAAAAACATTAAAGGGAACCTGAATTTTCAAAAAAAAGACTATATTGGTATTGAACCATTGGATATTTCCAATTCCATGAAAAAACAAGTTGGAAACCATTAGGAAATAACGATTTTCCCAACAAAGTCCCATTTCATTCGGAAATAATCACTGTAAGATAATTTTCTCATTCCATGTTTCAAATATATTTTCATTTCATTATATTGAAATTATAATTAATAATGAGGGAATTTAGAAGGAAATTCAAAATTTAAAGAATAAACAAGTTTTTAGTGGAATAACTCTTTTAAACATGAAATATTCATAATCATATTCAATATAATTTATCTCGAAGAGTTAATTTAATGAAATTAAATCATATAATATAAATTTATTGATTTTTTGTTTCTATTTTTACATTGTATTATTCACTTAATATATTTTTTCACGTAACATAGAATATCTAGCTTGGTATTATTGGAATTTGAATAATATATTAAAATCATGGGGTCTTACATCCCCCATAAATAAAATAAATCCTTATAATTGTAATTTTTTCATACCAATAGTATTGTATTGGAAAATAGAAATATAATATATTTATATTTTACCATGATAATTAACAATAGTGTCACTTAGTTATTCTACCTTTAAAATTTATAAAATCACATATTTATCAATCTAAAAATCATTCATTTTCATAGTGTTTCAAAATCATATATATTGATAACTGAGGGATAATTTCTATATAATTTATTGCATAATTATAATCCTCTTTATTTATTTGAGTAATTATTTTCACATTAATATATAGAATAAGGTAATGTTTACATTATTTACTTCCATTCCATAAGTATAATTTTTTCAATTATTTGTGTTTTTGACTATTTTTTCATCTCAAGTTCATCTCCTATTATATAAAATGATTCCATATCCCTGTAAAAATCACTAAAACTAATTTCTTAATGGATCATAAGATCTTTTAAAAGAGTGAAATACTATTTCCCATGTTTTTATTGATTTACTAAGAAAAATGATGGTAGAACAGTTTAAAATAATATCCAAATATAAATTGAATAAAGCATCAAATGAATAAATAATGAATTAAAATTAAAATCCACATCATCCCAATAATATTTTATGGTTAAAATATATCATTCTAGTCCTTAAACTCTATTATTTTTTTTAAAAATCTAATGATTGAGAAATCTGCAATATGTTCGTGGTGTTTTAGTGGATGATGGCATATAACCCATGGAGACTCATTTTGAGGTAACAGTGTCTCCACAATGGTGACTCATTTTGAACTAACATTGACTCACCAATTGTAACTCATTTTAAACTAATGGTGTTAGTGAAATGGTGACACATTTTGAACTAAATGTGAATCACCAATAGTGAATTATTTTTATTTAATGGTGACTCACCAATGGTGACTCAATTTGAGCTAACCAAGTCTCACCATTTGTGATTCATTTTAAACATACAAAGACTTTCCTATAGAGACACATTATGAAATAACAATTACTATACAATGGTGAAGCATTTTGAACTAATGGTGACTAACCAATGGCTACTCATTTTGAACTAATGGTGACTCATGGAAAATGTTTCTAGTTTTTCTCTAATTTATCGATTTTCCATTCTCGCATCTTTTATATTGAAATATGTTTTTAATTCCAATAATAATGATTTTCAAAGACATATAAATGGTTATTAATCATACCGTTAAGTTATCAAAATTTTGGAGACCCTTTAATTGTATACATGATGTACATTTAGTGATATATATTTTTAACGGACAATGTTATCCCATATCGAATACAATTGTTTCTAGATCTAATATTCCAAAAGAGTGGATACTATAATAGTTATTTTTTTCAATATTTCTTTTTAGAAGGTATGTTCCAAATCTATTGTCCCCAGGATTCATGGAAACTAACTATTGTAATAGGTTCACATTCTCCAAAATTTGTTTCATACTATATGAACACCCAAAATTTTAGATATTCTAGTCTGTGTAATAGTCTATTCATTAAGGTAGAAACATCACCATTTCCATTTTTTGTGAATCACGTGGGATGGGACATTGTTGTTATATTTTCCGAAGAGAGTGAATTTAGATTAACATAGTTAATTGACTTGTTTATATGAAATAGAAATGGTAGTTGAATTATTTTAATGGGTTTACATAATTTGAATGTGATATTGAGGTTGTATATATTTTCTATATCAGAAAATATCATTGAATTCAGTATCCATATTTTTTTGGTCTTCTTATATGATGTGAATCCCATGTTGTTTGATCAATTGTGAAACCAATACAAAAAATTGTTTATAGTAAATATTTGGTTATTATTATTTATTCCATGAGATCTTATGGACTGTTTGTATAATTCCATGAAATTATGATGTGGAATTGTGTGGATGTATAGATACCTAAACTAGAAAATGTTATTGTATGTGATGTGATATGTTTCTGGATGATATTGAATATTATGGCATGGTTTGGATTTTTGATGAATGGGTGGTGGATTTATTATGATGGTTGTGGGGTAGGGGATGTGATATGAAGTAGGGATACATTAGTGGAGGTGGAGTGGTTCTGTATTGGGGTCGAAATGGATGTTGTGGGGCAGTTTTTCAATAGGGTAATACCAGAGGTATGTTAAGCTAGTTTTTATAGTATTACTGGAATTAAAATCATGACAATTATATAAAACATGATGCAAATTTAATATTGAATATATAAACTAATTGGGGTTGATAAAGTGTAATTTATTGATGATATTAAATATGGATATTAGAAAATTTTGGTTTTAAGAGAAAAAGGGTATTAGTTTCATTTTTTTCATGTGTGTGGTTAATTTTCATTCATGGGAACCATAAATAGTGTATCTTGTGATTTGTTTTATTCCTTGGTTGGGAAGACTTATGATGGGTCTTGTGTTCAATTTATATCTAAATATATACATTTCATGTTACTTATCAATTCTACATGGTCCCCACACACATTGATCACAATATGTAAACCCCAAATGTTTTCGGGGTGTTTTTTTCAACTTCTCAGTGGGAGGATAAATGGATGGACACCAATTCATACCAAGAACATATTCATTGAATTAGTTAAATACACAGGATATGAATATCCAATGACAAATATACTTATGAATTGATTTGATGTGATGAATATATGATGGCCCCTATGACTTTAGCTTTCATGTGAAGAGATGGAATATGGTGGGAGTTTTTCCGGTTAAAATGAGTGAATGAGGTTTTGTACATCATGTCTAAAATAACCTTTTACATTGGTCATGATATGTGACACGATGTGTTGGAAATGTTGTCTGTGGGTGGTATGGGATGTCATTTGATGTCATTTAGAAGGGGTGGGATCACAAATACATACATCATTCGGGTGTGAGAGAGAAAAACAATTGGGAAATTTGTGTGGTTTATTCTATCAATGATATGAATTATATAAAGATATTATATATTGATTCATTATTTAGTGAGTGATCCATGATGATGTGGGGAATTGTATGTATACCTGTGTAATTGATTTTTGGTTCTAGTACTTTCTCTTTGGTCTAGTATGATTCTATTTTCACAGGTTCATGATGGACGTCAGTTTTCCTACTATGTATATTTGTATTCTAATCCTATATATATATAACTATTTTAAGGTTTCCATGAGGAATTTGTGAAATATAAAGAGAATTACTAGGTAGGACACTTGGATTGGTGTTTTTCCACTACTGAAGTGTTATTTGTTTAGTTATTTACTTTAGAAACTTTTATATTCTTCAATTTTATTTATTCATTCATTGTGCGATGGTTTCACTTCATTTAATATTATATCATTGAATTTATTCTATATGATTAATCATAACTCCCTATCCTGCATTAATATTAAGGTAAATGTCTCATATGCATTAGATTATTATAACCCTTTTTTTATTCTCCTACTTAGCGCCTACTAGATGAGGGAAAGATGAATAATTATATCTCTCCCCTCATTGTACCATATTTTTAATGGAGGAGGTCATGTTATAATGGTCTCATAACCCTATGACTAAGATATTGAATAGAGTACAGAGTTAGGAAAGCCGATGATTGAATGGGATGTGGTTGCAGTAGTACCAGTAAACATTGGTGCATAAAATATGCTTACACGACCTGCTATGACATATTATTTTTGCTTCCCCAATGATCCAATGAATGACCTATAGGCTTATTTAATAACCTTGTGAGGTTGAACTATTTTTAGGGTAGAGACCATGAATAGGTATATGCATCGTGATCATTGTGTTCTGGATTAAATTTTGATTTTTATATGGTGAAAATTAATTCTATTAAAATTAATCTTCATAAAAAATTACCAACTATAATGATTAAAAAATATTTTCCTATCTTTCAGCTATGGGTCCTTGTCATCATCTTTATTTGGCTCAGTTAGTGAAGATTCTGTAGTCTTACCCAGCAGATTTTTTTAGGGTTGATCCAATTGAGGATAATGATTTGTAAAATAGGGCATTGAGGGATTTTTCGTAGGAGACATCAGGGAGGTGTGATTGCAGAGGTTCTAATGTGGACCCATGGGGTGGATAGATGAGATGTATATTTAATTAAGATTGATTTGGGACCCAACAAGTATTGGGTCGACTAGTGAGTTAGATAGATGCATGGAACATTGCTTTAATGGTGGAAGATATACACTAGTGAGTTGAAAGGAGGAATATGTGTCATGGTTCAAACATATATGGAGTTCTGGGATGAGTTATTTTCATTCATCAGGAAGGATATCAAGATGCAAGAGATATTATCCCTTCATTATGGGAGTATTCTATTTTTTTATCTAGGAATGAAGTTCATGGACCCTCTATGAATTTCCCTAGAACTTTTAACTTGTGACAAGATCTGACAGACACATCTTGTGGATTCACTCCATCCTTCAATCCAGTATGTTTTCAGTCCTTTTATGTTTCTATCATATATAGAGTTTGAAAATATGGAGTATGGGATTTAGGGGATGCACTTGCAAGGAGTATTACTATAAGTGGAGTACTATCATGGTTCCTAGAGGAGTAGTGTTTTCATTTTTAGTTCTTAGTTTTCTAGGTCCTTTGAGAAATCAAAAAGTAGGGAGTCGAACCCAACATCATCCATACCATACATCTATGGATAATGGTTTCCATACCCAACCTAGGAAATATAGGACATTTTGATTCATGATTATGATTAGTGAGAATTATCTTATTGAACATATTTTGGTAAAGGTGGATAGGTTCAACTCTAACTTCAATTGTGGTCACTAGGGAGGTCATTCTAGAAGCACGATTATTCTCTAACAAGAGATGATTCGGGAAGTGATAGTCTACCTCAGGATGTACCACACCCTCAGAGACTTCCAATTGAGTTTGATCATGGGGGTGGCATTACGAAAAAAGGTATATGATCTAGGAATGATGATTTTCATGAAATAGAGGATGCTTCTCCAATGTTCCCAGAGACCATTTGTGAAATACTGAGTTTATTTTGTATCTGTGTCTTCTATTTATTTTAATCAGGATATCTACACTCACTTTTATCACCCTATATAGTTTGTGCTCTATATATAGACATAAAGTGACTTCTCATTTCCCTCATGTTTAATAAAATACTTAGATGACATAACATGTTTTTTATGTGTGTGGTGGATATTCACTGGTGATGGGGAAAACTAGCCATGTTTATATATTTTCATAAATCAGATGCAGAAATATGATTCCATTCCCAACATCAACTTGATATATTATGTATGGGATATTATTGATTTCTTTTTTAGGAGTTTATTTTTCTTATATATATATGGTCATCATGTGGTTTTCGTTGGATATAGTGCTTTCAAGATGAGAATTCATAATTTAGATACGCTTATTTAATTATTGGTTCTGTTATCTGTGGAATCAGATGTCACATTGAGAGATGAGTCTCCCTTTCTTTTCAGAGAGTTCTAGGATTTTTTCCCAAAGGATGTTCCGAAACTACCCCTTGATTCAATGTTTTGTTAGAGATAGTCATAAAGGATGATGATTCTATCATTTTGATGGCTTCATATAAGATGGTACCTTCAGAGTTGTGATAGTTATGGATTTTGATAGAAGATATGATGCATAGAAAAATAATCTGACCTAGTACATTACCATGGGGTTCTCTTGTATTATTCTATAAAAAATGTATGGTAGTTTTAGGTTTTGCATAGACCATCAGAGGTTGAACCATTTGATTATTGAGAACAAATATCATCTTCCAATGATATATGATCTTTTCGACTAGTTTATACGAGATAATTTGTTATCCATGAATGATATATCATATGTATTTCACCAATTAAGGGTCAAGGATGGAGATATCCATAAGAATTCCTACATATGAAGTTATGGTCACTGTGAGTTCATGGTATTGACTTTTGGTGTTAAGAATGAACCTTCAATCATCATGGGTATTATGAAATCTATGTTTTTGGAATTCCTAGACCGATTCACCATTGTATTAATCAATGATATATTGATCTACATATGGTTATAGGAGGAGCATGAAGAGTATCTCATTGTTGTTTTAAAGGTTCATCATTTCCACCATCCCTATGGGATGTTTTCCAAGGGTATGTTTTGGAAAATAGTGGTGCATTTCTTTAGGAATATATCATTACATATGTGGAACTCATTCGACCCATCGATGGTAGAATAAGATGTTTTTTTTGGAATCCAAGAATGTGGTATAGGATCATAGATACCTTTGTCTCTCAGGATATTATTAGATGTTCATTATTCATTTATCTCACATTTAATCACAATTTATATAATTTAACATGATGTATCACACATTTTTGCCATCTAATCGATTCCAAGAAACATTAGGTTCACTAAAGGGGAAGTTGGTTTGTGCTCTAGTGAATCTGTTTCCTCATCAGGATGAGATTTTCAAGGTTTTTTGTGTCACATCTCATTTGGTATTGTGATTCATCTTAATTTTGTATAATCAAGTGATCACTTGTGGGTCTAAATAGTTACTAAGTCATGAAAAAAACTATTCCACCCATGATCAAGTAAATGTAGCAGGTTTTTCCCTATAGTTTTGTTGACAATAACTGATTATGGAGTTATTTGTAGCCATCAAGGATCAAAATATAATGTTGTATGTCTTTTCACAGTGTGATTTCAATATATGATAGTGGAGGTGGATGGAGTTACTCTATGGATTTTATTTCTAGATATCCTACACATCATTAAATGGGAATGTAGTGGTCGAGGATTTGTTCAAATTGTCAGAAAAAGATTTTGATCAGTATTTTGTGGATTCTTGGAGAAAGATGAAAGAGTTTTCAGGACTAGACTTAGATACGAGGGTGGAAGAGAGAGGTTATTTATTTCAGATGATGGTCATGCCTTAATTGAGGTAGTAGAGGATATTTTTGGAGACTCTGAGGTATAGGTGATTCAGGATCATATCGGGCATCATGAAGTTCAAGAGGGGTGGTCACTGCATGGTCAGAACATGATAATGTTTAAGGAAATGTTATTTATCATAGTAGAAATATGTGATGGTGTCTTTAATGAGTATTATATATCACCATACGTATCACACCCTAGAGATTCTAATATATACCTTATTTTGAGGACATATGTTTGGTGTTCTGAGATGAAATAGGTAGTGGAAGAGTTTGTTGATCTGTTTTTATTTTTCATGTATTTAATGATAGATCATCATGTTAATGAAGGTTTTCAGAACCTCGTGGGTGTTCATGATTGTATATGGGATGAAATATGGATTTATTTAATCATAGTATTATCCTAATATCCATGAGGTTATGACTCTCTCTGGGTAATTAGGGACTGGTTGAATAAATCAGCTTATATAATAGGGATTAAGGAGTCAGATACATTCGATGTTATGGAAAAATAGAAACGGACGATGTCGTATGGAGATACATTTTCCTAAGTTCATTTTCTACATAATGGGTTTCTTGTTATACATCAAGCATTAAGGGGATTACAACATTATTTCATTATTTAGTAATGCTGCATCATTGATTTCTCCCATCAGATGGATGTGAAGTCAAAAAAAAATCCATATGTTGGATGATATGTTAGGAATGCGTGTCTTGGAATTCAGAGGGTCATGGGGTCAACAAAATATCTTGGATGAGTTTTCTTATAATAATATTTCTCAATATTCTATTTGAAGGGAACCATTTAAGGAATTTTACAAATGTCCATTTCGTTATTGATTTCATTAGGCAACAGCTAAGAAGCCGTCATTTATTGGACCTTATGTGTTGTAGTCTACAAAAGATATGGTTCAGTTGGTTCAAGAGAGGATAAAAGTAGCACATGACCATAAAAATGCATATTCAAATCACAAGAGGATTCCCATGGAGTTTGACATTACGGACCACAAGGTCATGAATTGTTCCCCTTGATGTAGGATGTTTAGTTTTGATAAATGGGGTATGATCTCCCCCATGTTTTTAGGTCCCTCAATTTAGTAAGTGTTCTGTTTGAATGATGTGTTATTGGTTTTCAATTCCACATCGGCATGATATGATACATTATTTGTTAAAAATATCTCATCACCAGTTGTATCTTCATGATGAATCACATGTCATTTACTGGGGAGTGTTGGATATCGATGATAATGAAATATTCATGGAACTATCATAGTAAATCACATACCCTCAAGATAAGGTGTTGTATGGAATGACAATTCCCTTGATTCATGTGTTTTGGAGGCATGGGGGACTAGAGGAGAGTAACTGGAAGCATATTATTCATATTTATGAGTTTGATGTTTTCATTTCTCTCTTTTTCATTGTCCTGAATTGCAAGGACTATAATGTTTTATTATATATGTGGTTTTACACGTGTTGTGAAATGTCATGTGTGATCATTGATAATTATTAATCCAAAGAAAAATGGAAGAATGTATTCCTAATTGATATTGATTATAATATGTGGTGATTAAAACCATTCATGAAAGTTAGTTCCATCTAGATCATATATTATCATGTAATGGAGGACAGAATTCCCTGATTCCTATGTTTGGGGGAGAAAGATTAATTATTCAGTTTTTGGGGGGTCTTGGGTCAGTAGGTTTGGTCGGGATAATAATTTTAAGTGTAATGATATCCTCAAAATGTATGTCGAGGGATAGGTGTTTAGACACATTCTCATAATCCTTCTAGTATGTTTTTTATATCTTCAGGGAGAGAATAATTTCATAGGTATCTGATGTAACAGACTAGACCTCTATCACATTACATTCCACAAAATTCTAATTATTTATGTGTCTATAGGAATATTGGGTGGTTTTATACAATTAAGGTAGATCACCATTAGTGACACATTTTTTTATAATGGTGACTCACTGATGGTAACTCATTTTATGCAATAATTGAATTCCCAATAGTGAATCATTTTTAATAACATGGTGTCACAAATGGTGACTCATTTTGATCTAACAGTATCTCACAATATAAAAGAATAATTTTGAACTAATTTTGACACAACTATGAGGACTCATATTGATCATATGGTGATTCACCAATGATGACTCAATTTTAACCAATGACGACTCTCTAATAGTGACTCATTTTTAGCTACTGGTGACTTAATTATTACGACCCATTTTGAACTAACAATTACTCCCCAAAGGAAATTCATTTTAAACTAATATTAAGTCACCAACGGTGACACATTTTTACCTAACATGGACACACCAATGGATAATATTTTAGATCGAACAATTTTCACAAATCGTGATTTGTGAGTAGTTTTTCATATCTTTCAAAAAAATAATGATTTTTTATTTTGAGATCTTTTTATAATGGAAAATTGTTACAAACACAATATTATTGATTTTTAATGTTCTTTCAAAAAGGGTTTAGTCATACCTTGAATATCTAAAAAGTCAAGAGAACCTTTAAATGTTTATGTCATGTGATTATATTGATATAAAAAATTAGTGGACAATATTAAATCATATATAATCTCATTGGTTTCAATTATAATATTTCAATAGAAATTATTTTTTTATTCGTTTGTGTTTGATTTCTCATGACCTGGGAGTATCCAAATAAAGCATCCCTTAGACTAATAGAGCCCTATTACATATTTTATCTCTAGTTACGATGATGTGGTTTTCTCTTATATGGGAACCCCCTATTTTGGTGTTGCATGTTTGTGTAAATCTCTATTATTAAATGTTGAAATTACTACAATTATTCTTTTGGCCTAACATGTGATATTTTCTACTATTGTTATATATAGGGAAAATAGGCTATCCTACTTAAAAAAATAATTAAACAGTTTAATTTGAATAGATGGTGGTAGATGAATTATTTAAATTCTTTTATATCATTCTATTTTGATATTGATATTATCAATGTTTTTTGTACCACTAAATATAATGGATTTTTGAATCCCCTATTTTTTAGTATTTATATATATAGTGATGCCCATAATATTTGAATTATTTTTAATTCATTATAAATAAATGGTTAACCATGTATAGTTAGTTAATTAAATGGATTAACTAGGTTTTAATGTATTTTTGGTTAATAAAATCAAATAAGGAACTATAATTCAATGAAAATAAATATTCCTAAAATTGAAAAGGCTATGGGGTGTGATGTGATATGTTAGTGGATGCTGATGTGTATTGCGTCTAGGATGGGAACATGTGATGAATAGGGGTTGACATTGTTGTGATGGGTGTGGGGGAAATTGATGGTATATAGAGTGCAGTTGTGGTGGTGGTGGTGGGGGTGTGGTTGCGCAGTAGGGATGTGATGGTATTGCTGGTGAGGTTGTGCCGAGGCGTTTCAATGGTTTTTGTCTACACTAGTTTCCAATGTTGTAATGGAATTAAATTCACAACAATGATATGAAAATGGATACTAATAAATGTTGAATACATGAAACAGTGGTGCCTATTAATGTGTAATTGTTTGATGATATGAAATTTGTAAATTTTTAAAATGTTGTTTTAAATGAGGATGGTGATTTAAAATATTTTTCCCTTGTGTGGGTTTATTCTACAAGATTTGGATGTAGAAATAGAGTATCTTATGATTTTTTATTACAAAGTTCTGAAACTTAAGGGTGGTGATTAATTTTTATTTCACAATATGTATATCGGTTTTTTATTATATGTGATTTCTATGTGTCCCCACCCATATTGAGAATGATATACAAACTAAAATTGTTTTGGTGGTGTTTCTTCCTACATTATGGTGGAAGAATGGAATGATGGTTACCCCCTTTTCCCTTATCTCCTTTATAGTTATTAGTGTTATTCATAGGATTTTTTGGATAGATGTTAAAAGTTCCACTATATATATTTTCGGTGAAGAGGTTTTGATTGAATTGGTGTCTTTAGAAGAGATACAATATGGTTGCCTATATTGGTGTCGTGTGTGGTTGAAAGAGGGAATGTGGTTAATTTACCTCATGTTAACGCTATCATAAGACATTTATTATGAAATGTGATGTGATGTCATGTCCCAAGAATCTGTGGGAATTATATGTAGTGATATGATGTTATTCAAAAGATGTGGGAGCGCCTGGATGTGGGATGGTCATGTGTGATAGGGGAAAATAAATGGGAATGTGGTATGTGCTACCGTATTATCCACATGATCAATATTATATTATTATAAATTGATGCGTTAATTAGTTAATGAACCATTTTACGATGGGTTTAGTTAGTGTACCCGTGTAGGTGATGTTTGGTTCGACTATTTTCTCACTAGTTAATTATTGTGATCTTTTCACATTTTCATGAAGGGCATTAGTTTTCTTATTGAGTATTCATGTATTCTCACCATAAATATATAATACACATATTTATTTCCAAGAGGAATTCATGGACCATGATGGAAATTAAAAGATAAGCCTATGGGACAATTATTTTTTATACTCTATAATGATTTTGGGTATTTACATTGGAAACATTTATATGTTTCATTTTTTATACATTCATTGCGGGACGGTTTGGGTTTGTCTTATATTAAGTGATATATTTTATTATGGTTGACATATCTTATCTCCTGATTTGAAATTAGTATAGAAGTTAAATCCTCCCATACATGATATTTGCATACCCATGGTACTTGTCTCCATTCCAGGGCCTACTATATGCAGGTCTCATGGGTCGTCATCTCTCTCCCAACATTATTGTTTATTTGTATAGAGGGGGTAAGAATGGAAATATTTCGAAAAATAATTAACCCTAAATCTATTAAAAATTATCTTGAAATTGTTTTAATGATTTGATCCCATACCGTTCAGAGTAAAACATAACATTAATCTTCAAACCCAATTAATCACTCACACAACCACATAAAAATAATTAATATACCCTATTAATTTTTTTCAAAAACATTGAAACTATTTATCATAATAATATGATTATCCATGACATAAAACCACATTAAAATAATTTATTCTTGAAAATGTTACCTCATCCATTATTCCTCAAATAATATATCCAATATAGAAATAAAATACAATTCCAATAAAATAATATTTTGTTTCTTTTAGTCATACATTATTCCCAATACCTCAACGTATTCAAAAATAATGTTAATCATTTAATCAATAAATCAAATTCCATTCCACAAATTTTATATATATATATATATACATTTAATATCTGTTGTTAAAATATTATATCTACTCAATATTATATGATCATTGAATATAACAACAATAAAGGTAATATATGAAATATTAATTTTATAGGAAAATAAAATTTCCTACAAATATCATTTATCAAATTAGAATAAAATCACATATGGCCTAAAAAATTGTATCTATACTTTTGAAATTAAGACCGTCCATAAATTTATCATCACTTAGTTAAAATAAAATTATATCAAAACAATTAAGAACCTATATTAAGAGACATATATCATTAAAAACCCACCATTAACCTATATAATTGTTTTTTTCATTTTTTTATAAAATTATAAACATTTAAAATCTCTTAATAGTCATAAAATCTTTAAATATCCACGTTTATTAAATTCAACATTGTAAAAACATTTCAAATAATATGGACCATTGATATGTTTTCATAGTAGTTTTTGTCTTTTAACATGGACATAGAAAACCTCAATTCATTTGAACTTGAGGATAACGTTAAATAACATTCTTCAAAGGGCATCGATTTTACAATTTCCCATATTCTAATTTTATATGGTATTAAATTATTTTTTATTTATTGGGAGGAATGTTATTACCCTTCATTATTTTAACTAAACACTTCATTTATTCCCCAAATGTTTATCTATCTTTACCATATTATTATGAAAATAAAAATCTTTATATTACCTTAAATAATTTAACCAATATATTCTTCAAACATTCTTGATATGTTTAAATTTAAATATTCTTACCCATGGTTTGTTTCACTTAAAAATATATAAAAATCCATTATTATTTTATATTTTGAGTTAGTAAATTCATCATGGTATAAATAATTAATTGAAACATGTAATATAGGGTTAGGAATAAATATTGTATTTTTCACTCTATCAGCTATCATATTTGGATGCTCATTCAGATAATCAACAAATTTTCCCTAGTTTTAGTTAACTCAATTCTAACTGGATCATAAAATTTACTAAAAAAAATTAGTAGCGTATATAAAAAAAGGGTATAAATCATGTTATAAATAATAATAATTTGTTTTTAGTAATACGATATTCTATTCAACTATATCATCTGAGTGAAAATAATCATAATTATTAATAAAAAAACCAACAATTATGTTTATTGAATATGTTAAAATCATTATCCAAATCCAACATATCAACTAAATTTTATTTATTTATTTTAAATAATTCTCATAGAAAAAAAATATTTTTTCAAAATTTATCTAATCCATTTCACTAATAAATAAAATAAAATATTCAAACTTAAACAATACATAATTATCATTGTTATGATAATTGTATATCATTGATGTATTTCCTTGATATTTTAGGTTGAAGTTTTTATACAATTAGATGAAACTAAACATTACCAATAAAAAAACATCAAAAAATGTTAATTTTTTCCACAATATAGGTTTTTATGGTTTTAATCATATTTCAGTCATGATATTTTTGTTTGATTCCATTTATCATAATATTGTCCCAATACATACATTAGATAATTTAAATTCATTTTAAAATGTTTTATTGGAAATTAAAAGGATAGTAAGAGATATAAAAAGAATGTTAAAATGTTAGTTCCATTTAAAAACATAAAACTCCACAAATATGTCATCCTCTATACAAAATGGAAATTTAGTGTAAATAATCATTTAATTACTCCTGAAATAATTACTCTTTCCAAATATTTTTCATAAAGTATTTTCAATTTATAAATTTTGAAAAAACATAAGCATGATAATTTCATTAGAAAACAAGAAAACATATAAAATAATATCATTATGAAATAAACCATTCACATTTAAATGTATAAAACCATTCCATTATTGATAAACTGATTTCATTAAATCAATAAATTTATTTATTTCCATTTGAAATAATATAATTAAATTAAAATGAATTTCTGATTATTGGGAGAATAAATTTTTATCACCATTATAAGAATCCTTAAAATGGAATTAGCTAGTTGGATAATTAAAATATTACTATGGTATGGAACATATCATTACCCAATTTATAAGAGGAATTAATAAGTAATACAAATAATAAAATTTAATTTTAATGTACCATTACATGAATAAAATAATAAAAAATTTGTTTACATAATAAAAAACGTATGAATTGTTACTTTATCACCTTATTAGAATCACTATCTATTATCACTAAAAAATAATCAAAATATCCATTACATTTGAAAAAAATAAAAAAAAATAATTCAAAAAGCTAAAGGAATATGGTATTTTTTTCAAAACCATATATACATTTATATGATCATTTAAAAAAAATAATTACTTTTTTAGGGAATGTTTTTTCATATAAAAATTGTGAAAAAACATTATTTTTTCAGTATTGTAATTAAATTAATAAATTGGCATGTATATAAAATGTTTAAAATAATTCTTCTCAATTTTTTTGAAGAATGTAAAATATATATGAAGTTGAAATTAATCAGTCATTGGAGAATAAATAATAACATTCCAAAATTCATACAAATGACATCAATTTGGATTTATAAAAATTTGAAAGGAATACAATTGACCATTTAAGAATATGTTTTTATAAAAATCGCAAATATTGAGTCTCAATTTGGAACATGTGCTCACTATACTCATATATAATGAAAATATATTAATTATGAATATCATTTGATCCTTTTACATGTTAACTACATTTTTATTATTCCATATATTTTATTATTATTACATATTATTTATCTAATTAATAAATTTATTTTACATAGGTCCTCTTGAGGATGTTTGGTATAATAATGATTTGATGTTTTGAATTAGGTTATAAATTGACCGTCATATTTATAAATTTATTTTGATTTCAGAACTATATATTTATTGTTGATATATAATCGAAAATTTGTCACTTCATAGAGATGGTTGTTCGCACATACACACAAGAGAAATTTATATTTTCAAATGGATTTAATGGAATGGAAATAGATAATATGATATTTTTATAATATATTCATATATATAGTGTTTTTTAATCAATCGTTATAATCATCCATTTATTGTGACGATGAAAAACAAAATAAGTTTTCCATAGTGGTGATAATATTGAGATACAGACAAATTTTATTCATTATTTAGATTATGATTCATGTTTCATTGAACATAATTAGGCTTCAAATTTCAGATTTTTACATTAACGAAATATTTATGACCATAAATATGATGACGTGACGAAAATATGAATACATTGTTAACGATTGTTTTTATCTTAAAATCTACATGATTTCTATTTTCAATTTCAGGCGGATAAAAATGAAGTAGACTATTGTTATTATATAACCATAAAAAATTTAATTATATTAAATATATTTATTTAATTAAGATATATTATATCTTAAATAAAAATAAATATAAAAAACCATCTAATTACTCTATAATAATGATTGCCTCATTTTTTATATCATTCATTCAATTGAATTTTCGGACAATTGATGAGAGTTTTATAGTTACACCATGGGGTTTTAGAGTATAATAGGATATTTTTATATTATGTTTCAATATATGACTGGAAAAAAAACTTGTATTCTTTTGGAAGAGTTTTATTAATTCATATTTATAATAAAAGTCATCATTTTTTAAAAAATATTTGAAAATTAATTGTCAAAAATACAATTTTAAAAATTAAAAGCAACTCATATATGTATTGTGAATTGTATTTGTGACACTTTTCGGTAAATTTTAGAATATAATATGTTTTTATATTTTAAATATTTTTAAAAATTATTTTAAAAATCAAATACCCATTAAAATTCACTTCAAAAATTAATTAATTAAATAATTATTATGAAAATCATTTAAAAATTTGAATAAGAATTTAAAATCATTAATAATTACATATCCATCATAATTATCAATAAAATTTTATATAATAGAAAATCATCAAAAATTATTTCATTTACTATTTTTATATATTTTACAAGATTGTTCTTATTCTCTCACTAGTGTTGTATTTATGATACCTATAAATTTTAGACAATTATAATCTCACAAAAAAATAAAAATTAAATTAAAACAAAAATGTCACCTTTTTATAATTAATTGTTTTATCCCCACCCACTAAAAATGTATAATTTAATGTATCATTATCATGTTAATGAATTGGTTGAACTGGAGTGTCATGTTTGTAAATATAAAGGTCATAATACAAAACTAGTTTCATTATCAATGTATGTGCAAAAAATGGAAAAATAGTTGAATAAGGGAAATGAGGGTATAAATAAATCAGTCAAATCAATGTTATAATTTTTACTGCTATTGGTGGAATTATCTCATATCATAACCCAATAAAGAACCATTTCCACCCTTACAAGGTTGAGTAATTCTTACTTTGGTAACTATTCTCTATGTAAAGATAATAAAATGAAAATTATTAAATAATTAAATATGTTGATTACATATATATAATCAAATTTAAATGACAAAATCTCTATATATGGTATAATTTAATCTTTATAAAAGTATACATAACACAATGAAAAACCATTTTTGTAATTGACGTTTTATGCAAAAATAGGAATTTACAAAAAATTACATGTATATAATTAATCGTAATGATCATTGGTCTATAAATAAAATTGACATTTATATGTATTTATATCCAATTGAAATTTCATTTTTTCCTTTTACATAATTAATTAATAAATGGGATTAAAAATTCATTTAATCAAATAAATATTACTATAGATTAAAATAAAATACATTTAAATCAAATATCAATATAAAATTTTAAAAATTATTATTATTATATATAAGAAAATCATAGGTCATGATTTATTTTTTAAAAAAAATTAATTAAATATTATATCAATATGATTCTATAAAAGTGAAATGATTTTTTAAAACAAATTGTGTTTTCATGATGCACAAAACAATATATTAGAGAAATCATAAAAATTCATCTAATTGTTCTTATTAGATGTTAAATTCAAAAAAAAACTAATTTGAAATCATTAAAAAATTAATTCAGAAAATTTTATTTTATTAGAAATAATAATTATAAATAAAAATACTTTTTTATATAAACATTTTATTTTTTATTATAAGGAATTCCTAAAAATAATTCATATCATTTAATAATTAGTACTGAATTCATTGAAGAAAAATTATATATTCAAATTGTGTTGAGGTTTTCTTGTAATATTAAAAAATTATTATTCACATTAGTTCATTCTTTTATGTAATAGAAGTAATATAATATATTACTATTTATATTAGAATAATATATTAAAATATCAATGTGATATATATGTATTAGGAAAACATCAGTTATCCCACACAATTTGAGTCATGTAAGCCATATAATTAACATGTTAGCATCTATATTTTTTTTTGTAACCCATTATAACAATTTCTAAATGCTGGTTCCATCCCAATAGACGGTAAAAACATTTTATAATTTTATGTTGTTATAAAACATTATTTTTGATTGCTTAAATTCTATTTTGGTGCACTATTTATTTAAAATGAATCTTATGATTTATTAAGAGCAATTATTGGTAGAGATTAGAGAATTGACATTAAAATTACACTTATGTTAGAGTCATATTTCACTCAATAATATTGATTATGTATATGGTATAATGAATCATCAATGGAATAACATTTTAGTAAAAGTAACCAATGATCAAAATGAGTCATTTATGATTCTATAAGTGTCACTATGATCCTCTTTATAAGTTATTTTGGAATTAAATAAACTTCTTCACATAATCTATAAGAGTCATTATCATTCCGTAAGAGGCATGTTCATTAATGATCATTAATAAAATTATAAGAAATAAAGAGATTTAAAATTTTTAATTTTTGGTTATATAATGTAATTTAATTTGAATGATTTCAAATGTAATGGAAGATACATTGTAATATAAAAATATTTATTTACACTTAATGAAATTAAAACAGTAGTAATTATTAATTTCATTGAACTTGAACATTGATTCAAAAGGATAATTTTCATAGATAATTGTATAATTCCTTAAATTTGTAATGATCACGACAATAAAATTTATAATTTCACTAAAATATTATGTTTCTAGAACATATACTTTTGAAAATAGTCTTAATATTTACTAATGGAAGTAGCATGAGATTTAAAATAATATTGGGAATATGTTGAATCGTATCCTATTAAAAAATATTTAATCTGGAATATAATGAATTTAACCACTTCCTGATGATATTAATAAAATGATAACAAGGAAAGTATTTAATGATTCCTAATATAATAGAATAAATAAGAGATAGGTTTTAATTTTAATTGGAGACATAAATTTTATATTTCTATAGAGTTTAAAATGGAATTGGATAAGAAATTAAATTAATGATTTTATTATAAATTTTAAGGATGAAAAAGATATTTGTAATTTACAACCATGGTATATTTCTATAATAAAATAAGTAAACAATACTAACAATATTATATATAGGTATAATGGTATGAAGTAATAGGATAAAAATTCAAGAGATTGATCAGGAAAATGTTGAACAATTAATAATAGTGGGAAAATTAATTTATTGGAGGAAAAAAGTCTAATTTATCTAGAAGTGTAATAGGAACATCAATAAACTTAATGGATAATGATTTCTATGACACTATACGATTGATTGATATGTTTTGAAAAAATAACGAGTATGAAACAATTAATATTTCATCAATTATCTAGAAGAAGTTGAGATAAATTTACCTAATCCATACCTATAATTACAATATAACATAAATGGATGAATTTTTTGGTTTTATATTGATATTATAGATATTATGGATGTGTTGGAACAACTTTGGACATAATAGGCACACTATTAAATAGAAATATTGATGATGAAAAATACATATAGATGGGATCAATTAAATGATCAATGCAAGACAATACAGATGAAGTAAAAATAAGCCCTCAAGAATGCAAATTGTTTTTCATTTGTCAACTCCAACTAGTTTGCGCAAGTATAAAAAAACAATCAGGTCATGGTTGTTGAATTTTTTTATATATCTCTCCCCTTTAGATATTCGTGTCTATAATTTTAAATAGGAAAACTAAATTTTTTTCTCACATGTGTTTACTAATTTACTGTTTCCTCTCTGAAATCCACCCTAAAACATTAATGATTAGGTACCAAAATTTTTACCAAATCATGTGAATAATCATGTGATTTATTTTCATTTATTCTGGTTTTATATGTGAATTTTTGAGAAATTTTCGTGATTAGGGTTCTAGAATTTAATCCATCATAGGGGTTGATCTAAAATTTGAAATCATAAAAAACATATCATTGTTATACCACAACCCTCTGTAAGTGATATCACCATATCATGGTTTATTAGAAGCAACACATGATTATTAAAAGACATAATAAATTTATATTATTTTCCTTTTAATAGAAATATTTTTTGTCCTTAATTCCTCATGAAAAATGGAATGGTAATATAATTATTTAAAAAATAAATGTATCTAATATATTTATAAAGGGCTGTAATGGATAATTTAATAAAAAAATTGATCATTTATAATTTTTTCTAAAAAATTAATTTAATTAATATTTTTTTAATTATAATTATAGTATCCCCTTATAGAGATAGGTACTGGTTGGACCATTATAATTTATAGTAATAATTACATAATTTCATCATTGGAGTATTTTAGGGTGAACATGGGAAAAAATATATTTTTCAACCTTTTACTATTCATAGTTGGAAGTATGAATATATGAAACTAGATATTAAAAAAATGTTTTATTTTAATTTTATTAGTTTTATTTATAGTTTTTAAATGTATTTATTACTATAACCTTATAAATGCATTTTATAGAATATTACCCAACTTCTCCAACTTGGGGTACATCCCACCAATCTACTATTAAAAATATATAGTGGATCACTATATAAAAAATATTCATTCATGAAGATATATCTCCTTTGGGTTTGGTTTATATTCCATTGAATATCCCTTACTATGTTTTCTAACGTCGTCATGGAGGTCTCGAGGGTTTTTGGGTCCTATTTGGAGCCAAGAACACTGAAAATTTGTATAATAAACATGGCATCAAATTTTTTAGAAACCGTGCCACCCATTCCACAGAGTCTCTACATACACTATGGGGAGATAAAGTGGAGAGGTATGGGATACATGTTTCATTAAAAAACATGAAAACCTAAGCATAATCCCAGGTGAATAATTAGAGAGTTTCTAACACGGAATTTCAAACACTTTCAACACGGTTAGGGAAAATGTTTACCATAACCATCTATGCCATTCCACTGGCATTTAAGGGGGAAAAATTTTGTGTAAAATTTGTAAAAGATATATTGAAAAACTATTTTACTATAAATATTTACTATAAAAATTACAAAATATCCTCTACTAATCAATTAATACATTTATCTTAATTCGCCTCCCATTTCCAGAGGCTGAATCATGTTCCTCCTCTCGTGAGCTCCCATCCAACACAATATATGTTCTTTGATATATGACCCATCTCATGTCCAAAACAAGATCCATTAATGTTGTTGTATATTAAGGGTTATTCTTTAACTATCTCTCCCTTCTGATTTTAGTTAATCTACATATATGTTGTTCAATTTATGTGAAATCTATTTTTCTATATTTCCAGGGCATTCAACCATTTCTTTTATTTTCCCAACATACATCAAATATGAGAGATCCATCAGATTAGGAGTCATTAACCTACCTATTTTAGTTAGTCTCATCATTGTCCCAATGTGTTTTGGTGTTTTCATATCTTTTACATTGTGTAGTGCACCGAAATCATCCACATTTCTTTATTTAATTGAGTTCTTATTATTAAATTGATCAACTCACCTTGATATATACATGTTTATTATTTTTATTTAAATACAAGATTTTGATCATTATCATGGTCACCCCTTGGGTGTGATGTCTTAGATTTACCATTTATAATGAATTATTTTAATGTATGGAACTCTACATTATCATTCATCATGGGATATATTTGATATTTCCCACTCCTATATTAATTTTTAATAATCCCAGGGATCCATCTATGTGATTGGACTAGATTATAATTTGAATTTTCAATGTTGTTAATTGACATATTGACCAAAACATAATGTGACTTACTCCTGGATCATTGTAAAATTAATTTTCATTTTTTATAGATTCATTGGATGCATTAATATGAATGAATTTTTCATGATGATAATCATCCATTAAACGTATTAAATGGTTTAAATGAAATGATTATACATGTTGGAAATCCTTGAATATTATATAAAGATTTAGTAAATTAATTTACTCAATATTATTACATTTTCAATATCTTAGTTTGAGGGTTGTATTCAATGAGAGGTATTTCCCAATTCCTATTAGCGTAATTATGAATCCATACTTCTAGTAATAGGTGATATGATGGTAAGGGATTAGTTTGTCATAACGATTCATGCTACCTTTAATTGGGGGAAGATCCTGACGTCTCACTCCATTGAAATAAATATTATGGTGGTAATGATGAACCATATACCCATCTCAAGTGATGAGAAAGAAAGATCTTACTATTCATGCGATGTAGGGAATGTATCCTATTTCTTTAGTTGATAGGATTTTTTAGACTGTTTATTGATGTCAGAATAACACCATAGTCAATGAAAAACCTATTATTCAAGATATATGGACACATATGTCTTCTTGTATGTAGTTCATATAGTTGGTTGAAATATATAACTAATCATTATATATATATATATATATGGATTAGTTAGTTGTTCATTCAATTAATGAGTCGATGCATGTAGATATGTCATTTTTCCCTTAGGATCATGAGTGGGATGTTATTTATTTATTCATAACTATATATTATCTCACATATACATAAACTCTTTTTACCAATGAGAACTTCTTGGATTAAGTTCAGAAAATGTTTTTGTTGCATCTAAGGAGTTTATTACACACCCTACTCAGAAAACCCTTTCTAACTGAGTAGATTATTTCATTATAGATACGTATAAGGTATTGTACCCTACTACATCATTTCGTTATGATTTACCTTTAGAGGTAAAATATTAGAAGGGGAACAGTCATATTCTCGAGATGCTAGTGTATTATCCATTTGTTATACTTTTTTGTTTTTAATAGCATGTTTGTATATTTCTATCCCCAATTCCCTTTTTGTATATATGCAGACTATGCATCCATGTATAAAAAACAACCTATAGGCTTACGATTTTATTATTTAGATTCATGGTTATTTATTCATTCACTTCTTATATATTATGTCAATAATATATGCTCCCTATATATTATATTTATGGTTATCTCTTTTGAGCTACTAAAATATGAGGTTATTGTCACCCAATGTTTCCACCATAACACCATCAATGTTAGTTAGTATAACATTGTGTATAAAGAGGGATGCATTAGGCTATGGTACCCTCCATCATTGGGTATTGGTTATGTAGATCATTCTTCCATACGTTAGAATTAGTATCGTTGCATATTTTTCTTTTGACTCAATGATTGGGTATTAGAAAGGAGACTATAAGTTAATGTAATTTGAAAATTAATGTAATCCTGTATGTAGATAACCCATGTTAAAGGGGTTACCATTGTACCTGGTATAGGTAATTGAAGTTATTGATTATTCCTTTTATTGTTGACATGAACTCACCATTGGGTGAAATAATTGTTTATGGTGTTAAAATTATTCATGTTATTGAAATGTTATTTATTTTACCATGTCTCGATGAATTGAGTGTTTTACAATCAATGCATCATTATATATATAATATGAAATATTCCATGAATTCTTCCATGAACCGTCTAATTTAAGCACACATTTTTTCTATTTTATATTATTGGTTACAGGATTACTATATAAAATTGTTCCCACATTCCCTGTAAGGATTGGAAAATAGATGTGACACTAAATATTTATGGCTTAACAAAAATGTTATTTACTGATTATGACAATGAAGACACGATAAGCATTTAGTTATAGGAAAATGAACCATGTACCATTACTCTCATATTATGAAATGTGTTATAAAATCGGTTAGGTGGATGCCATTATTTATTTCATAACTATTTTTGGACCTAATGGATTGGATGTTCTGATGAATATAATTCACCCATTTTAATATATTGAAATATTTTAATTAGATAAAAATTATAACTAATATTAACTTTAATGTGAAATATCCATCTTAAACATGTCAATCATTGACATAAAACCTATTCTGGACTTAGTAGTTGGTTGTTGGTGAGACTTTTATCTTCTTTTGTCATGTTATTATATTTCTTTATCAGAAATTTTGGGCAATAGGGGTAGGCAGAGGTGTAAAATTGTTTCTATAGGGAGGCCGTAAACATATCATTGTTTTCTACCCGAATTATTTACAATTGTAAAAATATTTTCAGAGTTATGTGTTTGTAATTAAAGAATCAATTCACCACAAACTTTTCTAGTAATACTCTATAAATGTGCGGTGGACCATGAGCTCGATCTAGAAGGAATTGTGTTCTAGGGAGTCCTCCTCTATTTACAGAAATATAACCTCGTTATATTAATGATATAGGCACTAGAAATGAGTTTCAACATGGGTTTCTATGTATGTTGTAGAATATGATATCTATTTTTCAAAATACACCAAGTATTGTAGTCTTGACATTGGAGTTCCTAGAGCTGTATCCTCCCACATTTTTAGGTCATGTTACACACACAATATGATGTTTAATGGATCGAAGATATTTTTTTCAATATTATATAATCAAGAGGCTCTTCCAGAGTGCATGTTCAATCATGTTGTGTATATTCTAGGTGATTGTAACATGAGATGGAGTGTTATAATTACCATGGCATATCGTCAAGGGGATATGGTTTGGGTATATTTTCAGATAATCTTCTATGACTATCTATTTTCCCATACTATGATGGGTAACAAATCTAGAGAATTAATGAACCAAAATTATAGAGGTATATCTATTATGGAAGACTCTTTTAATTTTTCGGGGATGAAATAGTTCTCTACCCAACTAGCAGGTGATGACTTAAGAATGCTAGGAGATTTCATGAATGGGTATTAATTTCCATCAAGTCATAGTATAAATGTATTTAAATTAAAAAAAATTATTATATAGTTAACAAAACCTCTAATTAAAGAGTAAAATATGAGGACAGGTGATGGTGTGAGTTATGGTGGTTCACTACCTAGGTCAATAATGATTTAATCTTCAATGTGAAATAGACATTTTGATGCTACTCGAGGAGGTATTAGTTGTCAAATTCTACATTCTAATAGATTTATAATATGTCCAATGTGCTAAAATCTATGAAATACAGAACCTCAATTATTACCAGATCTAATGGAATTTAGATGATGTGACAGGATATGGTGTATCTCGCTTTTCTACAGGGATTTTTCATCACTTCAAAGAATGTGTGGATCTACTCGGACCACACATTCAATATCGATACAAGTTGGATCACAACAGATAGGTAGTTGGAATACCACCAATATGTTATGTTAAGTTGTTGATTAAGGCATAGGGTGTTAGGCATAATATTATTTGTGTCATTAGAGTTTCTATTCTATGGAGATCCATTTACTGAATTAAGGTAATTGAAAAGGCCAGTTACATGCATTCTACCCTATACTGAGGGAGCAGAGGGGTGAACCTTCTACTATTTAAGGTACTATTCTAGTATCCTCATCTTTAGTGTCTTCATTATTTGATGAAGGTTCTTCTTAACTCATTTATATTAACACTATTATAGAGAGTTTCTTCCACTAGGTCAATCACATATGTGGAATCATGACACATGTTACACATTTTTTTATCAGATAATTTTTCTTTTTTGTAGTAAGGATTTTCCACATGAAATAAGTGGACATATCTTTGAATGGAAACAGTTATTACACAACACCACATGATTTGTTATAATCATTAGGATGGAATTATTAGTTTCCTATTATTCTGATATAATATTATATCATTATATGGTGACATTTACACCACCATAGTTTTTTAGGAATATGAATATATGATAATAGAATGATCATGAAACAAGAGATATAACCAAGTTGTGGAGGATTGACATTGTGGCCTCTCACGTCACCCATATTTTCTGGGATAATCTGGGTTATAAACTTTTGTTCCTCATGTGGTGGTTTTCTTCAAGGACGTCCTATATAATGAATTCTCTAGGATTATTCTAGTGAAATAGGAAGATTTAACCATTGATTTAGTGTTGAGAACAACCCTAGTTACCATTATTCCTTATTAGACATCACCTATGAATCTACTTGAGATATAGAAGAAGTTATATGATCAGTAGAATAGAGGGTTTATGTGCCCCTACACATCTCCATGGTGTGTACCTATCTTTTTTCAAGGATGATGGATAGTAATATCATGATTTGTAGGTATTACCATAATTTGAACAAAATCATTTTAATTAATCTCCATCCATTTAGTTTAATATACTACCTATTTTATCATCTCCAAGGAGAGAGAGAATTTATCATTATTGATTTGAAGTCTGGCGATCATCAGGTGTGTTTCTAGTCCACCTAAATACATATCATAGTTTACATGAGTATGTATTATCAATAAATATAACTTTTTATTCCATTCATAATCATTAAGGAACATTATCTTTTTATAGAAAAAATGAATCTGGTTTTCAACCAATATCTATATTCATTCCTGGTACTATATAATGAGTGTATATTAATATATTCCCACTCGAGTAACACCCATGAAATCAATATGCATATTATGAATAATACACTACGAGAGAATAATTTCCATGTATAGCCCAATAATTGCTCGCTTTAGATCATAATATTCCACTTCCATGCTAAAATTATCGCATAGATTGAAGATTGAGTAGACTATGATAATGTGGGAACTATCGTTTCTTCGAAGAAACCCGATAATTAATTTGACATACAATGTTTCCTGGGGATAACCGGATATTATATATACTTCATATATGATTTCTCATTCCATGAAAAACCAAATATAGGATTGAAAAAATAATGGATTGAAACTGATATGGTTATAAACTTTTAATGAAACATTTGAGGAGATGAAGGGAAGTTTTAATTTTCTATCGATGCAGATTATTCCAAAGATGAGAAAGAGATATACAACATATTGTGTCACATCTGGTTTTAGTCTAGGAGTAATTATGATGTTGGATGAGTGAGTGTTCATGCACATGTACCATCAGTTGAGGATTCATGAATACGATTACATAACATGTGACCTTGATCTAGAAGACATCATATTTTATCAATGATACTGGATAAACTATCTACATGATTTCATTATTTGGTGATTCAATAATCCTAAAATCATAAAGTACATATTTATATAGAGAGATCTAAATTTCATAAAACACAAGTGTGTTATGTACCTAAAATTGTTTTATTTCAATCTTTTATACGCATCTAGTACTGTTAATGTTGTAGCAGATGACCTGAGCAAATAGAACCCAGTCTTAAGTAGATCTATATGCCAGTTGTGAATGGAAACTCGTCGAAATATTATTTGAGAAGAAAGTTTAGGTTCAATAGGACCATAATAAAACTATCAACACATTCATAATCATTACTTATATCCTTCTTCAATGGAAATTAAAATGGAAAATATATGACTTTGAAAACCTTTTCCTAGATTTAATGATTTTAGTTGATGATAGACCATATGGTTGGACTATAGGCGAGGATGATCCTTTACATTCCCAGGGGAGTTTTTGGGTCCACGAAGATATTAGAGAATATATGATTTTGGAATACCATAAATCTTCATGGGTAGATAAACATAGTTTCACTAAGATGTATTTAAACTTATGATGTCTGCACTGATGACCTTGTATGAAATGGGAGATTGTAGAATTCATCACTTAGTGTTCCACCTTTTTGCCAGGGAAGGGAGAACATTAATTTCAAATAGTTATTTACTAGATGTTGTCTATATTCTTGTATAAATGGGACGATGTTTCAATGAACTTAATTAATAAAATACATATATCACATCATGGAAATGATATTATATGGGTTTTTATTTAAAATAAGATGAAGGTTTCACACATTTTACCTAGATGATATACATTCCAGATGGATAATATAGAGAGGTTGTATGTCAGGGATGAAATACATCTTAATAGAGATCCTCATTCTACTTTTTTAGATTGATACTCTATCTTAACGTAATGGTTCTAGTTGGCATTGTATATGGGCTTGGGCACACAGGTTCTTATCATCATGTCTTATCTCCCAGATATTTATGGAATGATATAGTGTATGATGTAATGTTTAGAGGAATTTCACCATGCTTGTGTACTTGACATTGGGGTGGATGTGAGAAACAAGTCCCCATTTTTGAGTTATCATATAATAATTGATTTTAGGAAACCATTGAGATGGAACCTTATGAATACTTCTTTGATATGAATTTATAATCACCTTTGTCCTAGATAGAGGCATTAGAGGCAGCTATTCTTATACCACATCTCATTCATGTGACTATATAGTAGGTCTACCTAATCATAAATCCTTTCAAAATTGATCATTCATGATAGTAGCCATATGTCAAAAGGTTTTAGCGACCAGTTGAGTTTGATGTTAGAGACTGAGATTTCATGAGATTCTCACCCATGATGGACCATATTCATATTTTGTTATAGAGTAATCACTCACCTCAGTTTTCGGAAACATCAAGGTTGTGAAACACATCAGAAAAATGGATTACAAGATAATATTTTCTCATATATACTGGTCAATGAATTGTGTCATTCATGTATCTCATCTTTAGAAATATTTACAATTCATATTTCATTACATTCAATCTTATGTGGTTGAGATCGATGTAGATGTTTCCTTTGAGGATTACCATGTTCATATTCTAGATTGGAGTGTGACGAAACTCCATGGAATGTTAGTACCATTATTAAGAGTGCTATGGAATCATTGATGAGTATAGTATGGGACACAATAATGAGGTGCTGATATATGATCATTGTGTCCAGAAATCCTTGAAGATGATTCCTTTTAACCCATAGAAGGATTACGTTGAGTAGATGTCCTTTAAGGATTATATTTTTTAACGACACATCTTTTGATGTGGGTATGGATCATTGGTTCTTTTCATAAATTACCTGAAACAAACTTAGTAAAATTTACATAATGGGTTCATGGAGGCCATGTGGTCATTTTGAAAAATTTTAGATCCAAAAAGCATTGAAATATGGAAAATAAAATTGTCCAAACTATTACTAGACACTCCACATCACATCCCCCATAGTCTCTTCAAACCGTGTGAGGTGATACCGAGTAGAAACTAAGGTCACATATTATTTCTAAAACTGTGCAACCAGATGTGCATTCCCATGTGAATAGTATATTGTATTGATAATGGTATATTAAATTATTTTATCATGCTTAGGGAAACTATGTGCCTTAATATTTTTGGTGTTTCTCATCGATAGTATGGGGTGAATAGTTTGTGCATGGTTTGGAATAACCAAGAAACCCATTTTTGAGGGATAAATGACCATATTGACCTTAAAAAATTTTGTATACTATTTTTGAAACTTCATCTATCATTTTTAGTGGATTAAGTGTTTTCCTCCCTTAATGAACTCATATATCTCTGAAACTAGGTTTTCTATGATTTCATACATTGGATGTCTAAATAGAGGTCTTTCGTATGTGTTCGGTAGCAAGATGTATGATCTAGCTCCCTATTCTTTATTATTTGAATTAATATTCAGATCAATCTCACTATTTGGTTCCATATCTTTTTCACCATTTTCATGTTTTTGGATCATTTCTTCGATTAATCCAATCCTAATTTAAATCTGTGGCCACCACAGTGTGAGCATATTTAAAATTCCATATTGTAGGTGCTCTCATCAAATTCCCCAAATGTTTTGATGTTTTTGGAGCTTTTCCACTACGACACATGACTTCCTTTTTCATGAAACATGATTTTATGTAATTATTCATATTTAAAAGGTCTATAGAAAATGATACATGCCTGATGAATTTTTTTTTGTAAATAGAGGGATCAAATATCTATCACAGACACCACTGGAGTGATCTAGTTTAAATATCCCCTTTACAATTAATTTATTTTATGACTGGAATTCCTATAAGGAATTCATATTGGGTTGTAGTTGAATTTTACCTCTCCCATATTACTATTTAGTGAACTCATAGAATAATATAATTTCTAGAACTAGCTTATAAATGGAATTTTAAATGTTTGAAATTACCCAGTTGGCCCTAACACCTTCTAAATGACTCCTTGAGGCTTGTAAAATGAATTTCGATGTTTTGATGAGTTTAATGGAATTTAATAAATAGAATGTATTATTCAATAATGTAACTCATCCATAAAATTATTATATGGATTAAATGAAATTTTTTATAGAAGGTGGAAAGGCCAGGCATATTATTTAAATTTTAATTTAATACATTTAATGATCTTTAATGACTTTCATATATTTGAGTTTGATGAATGTATTTCAGGAGAAGTAATTCCTTATTCCTATTATTATATATTTAAATAATCCTTCAATGTAGGATATGGAACAATGCTAAGGGTTTATTGGTCATGATGATTCATCCTCCCTTACATTGGGGGTTGAGCATGACTTACCACACCATTTACTCTATTTTGATGGTGGGAATAACACATCATATACCTTGTTTTGGGAGCTGAAATGAAGACACACCCACTATCTTTAGTGTCAAGTAGGATGTTTCCCACTATTCATGGTATGTTGCGAATGTACACCTTTTCAAAATCTTATAGGATAATTTAGGTTGGTAATAGATGTCTAAATTACACCCTGATCTAGCTATCACCTTGAATTCATGGAATATGGCCACTTATGTCCTTATATACTTGGTTCTTATTGGTAGATGAAATACATAAATAAGATGTATAAATATTATTATTATTTATATATCGACTGTTATAATGTCTATTATATCCCAAAGACGAATAAGTTAGAGACTCCATGTTTCCATTAAGAACATGAGTAGGTTGTTATTTATTTATTCCACATTGTCTATTGTTTCATTTTTGCAGGCACACAGTTTAACCATGTTCACTACATTCATTACATCAATACAACATTGGTTGTTTCATTCTAGTATTTTATCTCTTACCCTATAAGGGTCGCCTTTGTTACCCGAGTAAATTATTTTTTTGTAGGTACATGTAAGTGAATGCACCCATCTACCAAGTATTGATATGATTTTCATCTAGATGGATCACAGGATTAGATGACCGTGATTATGATTGAGATGATAGTGGATAATAATATTTTTATTTTATAGTTTTTATAGAATTATTTTATATCAATGTCCTATGTTCTACATTGGTATATTAGTATTCGATACATCTATGTATATGAAACCACCTTGGGGATTTTTATATGTTTATTCTATTACATGGTTATTTAATCTTTGTCATCTAATTTATTATGTCTATTATATATACTTCTTTATCGTATCTTTGTGGTCAACACCACTATTCCAATATAAAATGAATGTGTACTCTACCCGTTCTACAACCTTTACATCCTAGATTTTACATGGTAGCCTCAAATGTATTGGGAGGCACACAAGAAAATTTGGGACCCACCTACTCAGAGAACATGTTATATTGATTCCAGTTCTAGATGTTACACCCTAAAATCATATCATTGAATATAGACACACAAATTTCATTTTTTGATTAAATAATTTAGTAATAAATTGGTTCAATGTAATTTATTTGATTATAAATGACTTTATTGATGAATTATATATAGTTTTACACCATATTCATGACATTAAAATCATTAATTAGAATACCGTAAATTATATTCTATGGCCATATTGAGTTGTACAATAAAAAATAGACTATTATAAAAAAATATGTTTTATCAGTATATTAATTATGAGTTCATTATTTTTTTGCAGAGTATTGGTATTTCTATAATTAAAATATTAAATAATTTTTATAATCTAATCAACAAACCTATATTAATTCTACTTGAGTTGTTACATAACACCCATCAAATGGACATTCTATATTTTCAATGAATTATATTCTTCGTGTATGCTATTACAATATTTTAAAATATATTGTTATATTTGACATATATTATTCAATGAAAAAAAAGAATACTCCTCCTAATTTGTTTTTGTTGACATACTATAAATTGTTTTATTTTTTGTTTTCTTATGAATGTATAAAATTATATTTTATTTTATTTCTTATAATTACCATATTTTATAAAATATTTATTAATATTATTTTTAAAATTAAAATCCTAAAAATATATTAATAAAAAATGGTGTGATTTTATTTTAGAAATTATTAGATACATTTTAAATTTATATAATAATATTTATATGTGAGTAAGATAAAAGGAGTTAATACATACATAATATTCATATTAGGAAACATATAAAATGATGGATAATTCTGTATTAGGAGGTATGTGAAGAAATAATTTCTACATTTGACATTTCATTTAGATTAGTTTCATATGGAATAAATTATATCACCAAATAGTTGATTATTTATTTCTATCCTCATGAAAAAGAACCAATTAATATCTTTATTTTCATGACCTTTGAATGATTAATTTCAAAATGTTTTGGAAGGTTTCGTATTACTATTTAATTAATGTGATCAATTTTATAATATAAAACATTATTCAATGTATTTGGCATTCCTCTTAAAAATCCCATGTAATTAATTTTGAAAAAAAAAATCAACCAGAAGATAAAACTTGTTGATATTCTATAATATTTAACTATTTTCCCGTATAGATATAGTAAATTAAAAATATATTGAAAATATTTATTAAAATTATTATATTTTATAATTAATATTATATTATCTAGGTAAATGAGTGTATATATTATTTATAAATTCTATTATACTATTAATATATTGGATAATATCATGTCACATGATCTAATAATTTTAAATAGTTTGTTCATCTTAATTTATTTGATTTAAATTGTTTCATATAAATTAACACATTAGTTTCTATAATTATATGTAATTATATTTTTAACACATTTATAATTACCCAACTACAACATTAAACCACTTTATTATGGAATTAAAATATATTTTTATTTATTTTTTTAATTATATTTTTATCATTTAAATATAGAAAATATATTTCTATGGACTATTTACATCAATTTTTCAGATCAATCTAAACATAATATATTAATTAAATTGTAAATGATTACACTCAAAGTCTTATATTTTTTATAATGTTTGAATTTTTATATTATAAGACTTAATATTTTTTTTATTCTATTTCAATCAATAATATTTGAGAATAACTATATTGATAAGTGATTATTTATATGGAATTTTAAGTTTAATTATTATATTAGAAATCATAAAATAAAAAAATTTGTTATATCATGTTACTTTTGAATCAAAATGATGTTATCTATATTATATCACATCAATTAACATAATATAAAACATAATAATATCTATAACTCATTATTTTTTATTATAAATAACATCAATGATACGGTTGTTCTAAATGACAATTTTTAACATCACTATTTTAAAATAAAAAATATCAAAAAAATATTTACCTCGTTATATATTATATTTAACTAACAAGGTAAACTACAAGATGGAATATTTTAACATCATTTATCTTGATTTATGTAATGAAATAAAATTTGGAATATGACATATAATGATTATTTAAATAATTTAATTATTATTTATTATTGATATTAGTAATTTATATATAAATTAATTTTATATTATTACTAATGTATTATTTTCATAGAATATTCAAATAAATATAATATGTACATAATATAATGAATATTTAGATTAAAAGTTATAAAAAATAATTTAGTCTAGTGTTCTCATTACATTATTAATATCTTATTTATAGTTCAACCAAATTTTAAAACTTGTATATTCAATTATATTAAAAAATAATTTCATGATATGATTTTTAATAATAATAAAATTCATAATAAAATAGAATCATCATATCAAAAAATTTCTTATAAAAGATGATAAATTATGTGTAAAAATATTGTAATAAAATATTTATAAAATATAATATAATTATAATTTTTTTAATTTCATTAAATAAAATTATTTCAATGATAGCTTATGTAGTTCCTCAATATTGAATTTCCATTATTATTTTAATTATATATTTTATTTATTATGTTTTTAACAATGTATTGTGTTTGGGGTTCTTAATCTATAATTTCTATGGTTTCATTGTGATTCATGGTTGTAATGCATGGTTAGTATATTCATGTGTATAGCTCATGCTCTTTACAATTGTATATCACAATTACTTCGATGGTTGGTTCATTGATTTTTCTAAACATGTTACCATCCTTTGTGGGTGGGTGTTATTGTCTTGTTGAATTCACATGGGTTATCTTTGTTTTACCTAAACATTCAGCAAAACCATATGGGTTAACATGTTCTATTAAAATATGAATTTACGAATATACCTTTTAAATTTAAATGTGGTTTCTACTATTTATCTTGTACATTTTTTGACTAATATAGTTCAGACCAAGGGAGATTACCCTCCAAATAATTCAATTCATTTCAATCTATTTCTCTTCAAATTTTAAAAATGTTTCAATTTAAACACATATATTCCCATTTTTATTCATTCATCGATAATATTTTTTTCTTTTCAATTTGGATTTCTCCCACCATTATCCCTAGGGGATGATGGGTTTGATATTTTGTGTTAACAATATCTTAATCATGTATCTTGTGTTTATAGGTAATGCATAATATCCCTTGAGAATTTTTAATCACCTTCCATAAAATATAATGATTTCCCCTTTGATTTCAATTGAAATGTGGTTGGTGATTTGGATTCTTCCAATATATGGAATGTAATTTATTGCATGGTTATTTTAAAGGTTTAATTTATTAAATAAATTATATTTTTTGTAGCCTAGTCATATCAAAAAAATATTGAAAGGTGTTTTTATATAATATATGTATTGAATTTAACATATCATGTGGAACATGAAATTCCATGTATTTATAAAAATATTGATATCTAAAAATAATTGTGATGTTTGAAAATGAAATTACTCCATTTTTTACATTGAATAATTTTTTTTGTTATTTATCATCATTATTTTTAATGAAAACTGTAGTTAATTTTTAGATTATATTCCCATTGGTTATAACGTATTTTGTTGAAACATGTTCTTAAAATGATATCCATTGGATTAATTTCTTAATTCCATTTGAAAAGGAATTTCAATGTACTACAAATTTATTAAAAATTATTTTTATTTATAATTATTTATATTTTAGAAAATTGATCAAATTTCAAGTGGTATGGGTTTTTGAGGGACCTTCTAAATCCTCTATGTGTTTTATGAAATGAATTGTAGCCCAAGGTACGTGAAAATATTTATATATATTTGGGTGGTATGTGAATGGGGTTTTGTAGATTGAGAGTATTAAATGTGATATTATATTTATTACTTTTTTTTCTGTTGATGATTTTGATTTCTCACCACTCCATTAATGACAAAAATTATGATTATAGGTGGCATAATGAGTAATGGGAAGTGGTTACTATTCATCCCCAATGAGATGGGCTAGACACATTATGGTGTTGCAGGTTACTAGGTTGTTCAAATGTTGAGGTTAGGGAAGATTATCCAATTGGTAACATAAATTAAAAGAAAAATCAATGTGATGGTTCAAACACGATTTCTTCTAGTCTTTCTTAATGAGATGTGTTAGAATATACCATTATTCATTTATATTAATCCATATAAATTATAAATTATTTTATTACCCTTAGACTAATAAGAACACATGAAACTGTGAATTCACCATTCATGGACTCTTCCTAATGTATAATGGTCCCAAATTGTTGTATTTAGATAATAATTATTTTTTTTTTCAAAATTAATTGTTTCTAAGGAGATTTTTTAATGTTTCTTTATGAGAGAAATTCTTAGAATGTTCATTTGAATTAGTGTTTAGGGAAACAATGTGATAAGGTTAAGGAAAAATATTCTTTGTTTCTACATTTATTTAAAATGAAAATTTAAATGATAATAATATAATGTAAAGGATCATGATAATGGATTATATGTATGTGTGTATACAAAATAAATTTCCTAAGGAAATTTTAAACTTGTACAATCAAATCATCAATTTTAGGTAAGAAACATGAATAAAATTATGGGATCCTAATGATATTGGTTTTAATCAAATCCTTTAAAAACCACTCAATTTTTTATGTAATTTTAGTTTTTTCTTGGTTCATAGCTCATGGTTTGGTCATATAATCATTTAGCGTTCCAGTTATTGGTAATGGTTTTCTTGGGATTCGGATCATAGACAAGAATCACCCTGATTATTTGTTAGTAATTTTTTCATTATTTTATTTTCGTTCTAATTGGGATATATTTTTATCATCCTTGATGTACCACTTCTGTTTTATTAATTTATTATACATATTATTTATTTTTATTCTATACCTATGGTTCTTATTATATTTGTTATTTAATCTATGGGATGTCTCCATATTTATTCGTAAAATATCAATTTGATGTTCTATTTTTGATCCAGTTGTTATTATGGATTGTGAAAAAATTACCATGGGTTTTATTATATCTTTTTAACAATATTATACCACGGGAAAACAAGGAACACACCTTGGGTATGTCTCGGGTTGACTCGAGTGTTGAATTCCCAGGTGGCCTATATTATTCTATGATAAAAATTAACCAAAGCACACAATCTAGTTAATTATAGTTCATTTGGATAGTATGGAGAGTAGGACTCTTGTCTAAATCTAATAGGTACATCTTTGTGAGTGTATCACAATATCAATATTTTTTGGGACATCATGATTCCATGGGTTTTTATAATTTTTTTCATGATTATGTGTTTTATTTTTGATATATTCCATTAATTCTTACATGTTTTAATTACCCCTTTATCAGAAAATAATGTATTGATGATTTCACAGGTTATCTTGTGATTCAAATGTTAATGGTTTGAAGGAACATGGGATATATGGTTATCTTGAATGATTTTATAAATTTAGAGAAGCCCAAGCAGAAAACCTCCAAACATTACAGATCCTACAATATGTTTGGGAGAAGGAATACTATCCCATGTGTCGAAACCATTCAAAACATTGTCTTTCTCTATGAGTTATTTTTAATACATTATATTTCTTGGTCATAGAAATATTGAATAAAATTCATTAAAGGTTTGATAATGGAATATTTGTAATAAATTAATGTGATTTAAAAAATATTGATAAATATTATTATTGGATACTTGTATTTTTTTCAATAATGATATTTTGTTAATTGTTTAGAAATGGTTTTTGGATAGAAATTTTTTTTTAAGAATTTTAGGATGAGATTATATTAGTAACTATAATTGTTTATAATTGATATGTGAAATTTAATTTAAAATTACATTGAATATTTCTAGTTCAATTAGATTGAAATGTGGTCAAAGGATTTTTTTTATGACAAAATGGAATTTTTATAACAAAAGAAATAAATTTGTGAAAAAATAATTTCATTATTCAATGTTTTATTATATGTTATTTTTAATATTTTCAAATATAATATATTTCTAAATGGAATTATGTAATTTTTTTGGTAATGGAATGAATATTTCCAAAGATAATTTGATTGTAAATTGGTTTGTAGTGATTGTTTTGGAAAGTGTTATATTTTGAAAGAAATTTCATATAAATTTTTAGAATTTAGGTATTAAACTATTTTTAAAATTAAATCATTACAATAACTAAAAATGAAATGAAATATTTTTTTAGGGTTGTTCTATTTAATTCATTTGGTTTTTTAGAAGTGGAAATTTTAAAAATTATATTATTTTTTATATTTTAATTGTATGATTTTTTTTGGAAATTGGGATGTATAAGATATGTGTTTCATTATATTTGATTATTATTCTAATAAAATATTTAGTGAATAATATACTTTTTATGATTATTATTAATACTTTTGAGTTCTATTCTATTTCTTTGGTTGTCTTTTCCATGTTATTGAAAATGCAGGAACTGTAGTGGAGTGGTTTATTGGGAACATCGTTTTCACAATAAGAAATCATAGGTTATTACCAATATCATGATTTAGTTTATAATAATGTGGAATATTATTTTGTGGTGGGGTTAGTTATTTTACATAGTGAGTTATATATTTTTTAAAGACTAGGTTGTAAATCATTTCAGAGTAATCATAGTACGGTATTTTTCACAATATTGGGTTTTTTAGAACTAATATTTATGTGTATTGATGTGTTATTTTAGATTATCATACTGATGGTATGTACTTATAGATTGGTGTGTAGGTGGTCCAGATTTTTTGGAGGGAATTTTGTTACTATATTTCATTCAAGCCATGGAATTTTGGTTTCCATCTCTCATGGCATTGGATATATTATTATTTCATTGTTGTTGTTGAGGTTAATATATGAATATGTAGTTTGTGGGTGAACATTAGGAAAGGGAATTGATATTTAGGATGGATATATAATTCTATATATTCGAAAATAGATTGTGTTAACATAGATAGGTTCACTATTCCATGGTGTACTATGATAAAGGTCATATCATTCCTATTGATTATGGTGACCCAGGTTCGTGAAATAGTATTATTCATTATTATATAAAGATTATCAATACTACTTCATTATATTTTCATATTTTATTGATGTTTATGTTTTTAATGGATTTTGTTTAAGGTTGTTTATTTCTATTGAATTCATGAATACCATTAATATTTATAATTTTCTACCTTACCTATTGTGGAATTTGATAGAGGTGGAAATTCATTGTTCATTCTTAAAGATAAATTTTTATGGGTTCATATTCTATCTAATTAATTATTAAATACTTTTCACACCATTTACTAAAGTTCTATATGATTCAAAGACTAATACATAGTAACTATTTATATTATACTCTTTCAAAAACATTATATAGAATTGTTCATGGAGATATGAGCTAATGTTTACATTTTTTCATTTATGTTGTATAAGATTTCATTTACTTAGGAATTTAATCTATGGGAACCATTATATATGGTTTTCAATCCCAAAAAACTCATTCATTAAGGTGGTGCATTTTCTAATTTCGTATTTTTCATAGTTACTCTAAGAAATTTATTAATCGAATGTGTCATGGTGGGTCAAATTTTGAGTAACTGATAATAAAGTTACATTAATATTTTAATAATTTTATTTATTTAATATGGTGTTTCAATTTTAAAAAACATCAATTTCTTAATATAGAATCTCTAACATGTTTTGGGTTTCTTAGAGTTAGAGATCATTGTTAAGAAAATCATATGGGTATCTCATGTGAAATTCATTATCAATTCTTAGAGTGGTACTTGGTAAAAGCAATTTTTTTCATAACCATGTTACCAAAATATTATAGTGGGGTTTTATTATCCTTTTGAAGTGGTATAAACACAACATGGTTTTCTAGACATGTGTCATAACCCTAAAAATGACATAGTTTAAAAAAAATGAAATCCCATAAGAATCCCTATATAATTAATATTAATATTCCTATTATTATCTATCCCTATTTATTTTACAGTGGAATGTTATAATATATGAAATGACTCCCTCCCTACTCAAGTTTATTCAAAACCATTCCACATTTACATCAAGGAAATTTTTCGTTGTAAACCCTTATTTTGATCTTATTCTTACATATTATTTTCCATTGTTTTATTTTCTCCCTTCAAGTGGAAGAGATATAATGTTTTCTATTTAGGTTTAAGAGTATCATAATCATTGGTTTTTTGGTATTATATATTTTTTTATTAGATTCATGAATATTTTTTATGATTTTTCAACTTCGAAGACGATGACATTATGTTTTTCTTGACATTAACCATCATTGTTATTTGTTAACTTATTTTCTATGAGATAAAATTTTGTTCCAGAGAAGATGAAATGTTTATTTTAATAAATAGATTCCAATTTTGGTATCTTTTTTTGATCGTTTTCGATTTAGAAGTGATTTTGTGAACACTGTATAATGATTTTACATGGAATTTTAAATTTGATTTTAAATTCAATGTGTTCCAATAAACTTAAATTATATTATAAAAAAACATTTTTTAAAAATAATTTAACCCCATTTGGTTAATAAATAATATTTTGAGAATGATGTGTTGATCCTTAGGTTATTTTATGGAGAAATTAAGTTAAATCATTGATGGTCCTTAAAACAAATTGGTTAATTTAATTGGACTGTGGTATTAATATATGTTTAAATTGGATGATATAATAGTGTCTTTTGAAATGAAATATAAAATTACTAAAAACAACATATAATTCTATTTCAATTTTATTTGATTGATTTTTTTCTCAATAAATTTGTTTTCAATAGTGTGTGTTTCTCTAAAACCCCCATGATCCGATATTTTTTTTAATAGAAATGGATTTCACCATGAGGGAGATGATATTTATTTCATGGGATATACATATAATCTGAATCTGGTTATATCATTTTTTAGTATAATATGTGATGTTTACTAATTTTATATTGTATATTAATGGATGTTATTTCTCACCTAACATTACATAACATTCAGGGAGATCATATTAGTCTTATAGATGGTAGAAATGTGGTTACTCTCTCATTATTATGAGACTAACTGGATCTCATATTCCATTATAAGCTATATTAGTGTTCCAAATTTGGTTCTAGTTTAGATCATACTATTGGTAATAGAAATTTTATTTCATGGATATGACTATCGTTGGTACGAACCAACATATTTATACGGTTATATCATAATAGGATTAATAATTTATCATATTACATGATGTAACTCTATATAGGAAATTATTTCTTTTGTGTTCATTTTAACAGATTGGAACATAAGGTAGCATGACTCATCCATAAACTCTACACATATGGCATGCTTCCCCGGTGTTTTATGATATCATTCTCGAAATTGAATATTCATAAAAACATGTTTCTAAACTATTTCAGAACATTCTGTTTATAAGATAAACTTAGATAAAATGGATTTTAGTGGGTTTTTTCATTGAAAATGTAACATTCCATGGAATTCATTTTATAAGAATATTTTTATTTTAAAAAATAAAATTGAAATTTGTGGATATTTCATGGTTGAAGTGGAAAAGTCAATATGAGGATAAATTTATTTTCCAATTAAAATTTATATTAAAATTGTTTAAACAAAGGAATAAACAAATTTATGAAATTTACCGGGATAAATGTAATAGTGGAAGTAAAATTTTTTATCTTTATAAAGGCATAAAAAAAATTCAATCATCAATACAATAAATCCGGATAATAAATCCTTAAACAATATAAAATATATTTCAGATATAAAATAAAAAATATAAAAAATATATTAAATATAACAATACAATTATTGTTATACTATATTGGTTTGAAAAAATATTGTGTTCTATTTTAAGAGAAAGAAACTGAATCTAGAAAGCACACTATGGAATAAATTCAAGTGGATATGTGTCATGGCGCGACCAAGTCCTATCAACATTGAAATCACCCATAAGCTATATTTTTATTATTTAAATAAAATGATTGACATCCTAGATCAATTTTTACATAACAAATATACAATGAAATTCTAGGATACAAAACATCTTTCAAAATTCATCATAAGATTATAAAAAATTAAAATATTCCTGCAAAAAGAAAAGGATTCACAGAAACATCCTAATATCCACATAAAATATATGATTTAAATTAATATTTGATAGGTTCTCTAGAAATATATTAATTAAATACATGAGTCAATATAAAATAATAAATAGAGTATATTAAACACAACTCGAAATGTATGTTGAAACTGTAAGATAAATTAATAATAAGTGATTATTTGTGATGTATTTCAGTATGATCATCATCAGTTGATCAATGGTCCGTATTTATATCCTAGAGTTTTTTCAACTATGTTTTTATAGAGATGTTTGGAAAAAAAATTTCATGGAATTTTCTGTGTATTTCATATATTAATCACTTTTCCTTTTTACACACAGCACAATTATCATCATATATTCTTTTAATCTTCAATTCCTCCATGTGTTCTACTAGCACCTAATGTGATCAACTTATTAATGTTCCCATTATGGGACAATTCTTATTATTATAAATACACTAAATCATCAACTAATGATCCAAAATATTGTCATTTTAGATTTTAAAACACCACACTGCATAAGATGGAATAAACCCATGGTTGTAAAATAAATCAACAATTTTATTGGGTCTTTGTTACATCACATAGTTACTGTGCCCGGTGACATGAAAAATAAACATTGATTAATCATGTGGTCACCCAATTCCATATTGTGTATGGTTCATCTTTTCTTTTTAAAATCACTAATATACCATGTTTGTTTAATACTTCATGAAGATAAATCACATTATGAATTATTTATATAATGTGGTAACATCATTTCATCTCAAGTTAGATTATTCAATTCACATGGTCATATAACTTTTTTATACAGTAAATTTCATTAATAATATGTTTTGTTGACATTACATGTAGTCACCACATTAGAAAAACCCAAATACTTCCATACAAAGATATATGTTACTCAATTTTCACATGTATCATGGCTGTTTATGTAGTTGGTTCAACAACCATTCGATCACATGATCTTTAATTAATTGTGAAATCACGACTTATATAGAATTATATAATATGTTATACGGTAATTTTAATATATATGTGGTTAAATAGAGTTTAATGATCTGTAACAACCACACAGTAACATTAACTAGAATGTTAGTTCGACTTAGTAACATAGTCGTTTCATTACAAATCTCGTAGGATTTCACGGTTTCATGAAGTTATGGAAATGATTATTAATTTGGCCTAAAAATAGGTGAATATCATATAACATAAAATTTATTTGAAACCAAATGAATTTATTTTGGGGTAATTAAAATAATGTGGTTTTATACAATGCCAACAATATCTACTTTTTTAATTATCCCATGAAATTAAATATAAAATAAAATTAATTAAATATAATATAAAAATATGTTATTCAAGTATCACATATTTTCTATAATTTAAATAATTAAATAATTATGAAATAAGGAATATATATTTTTATCTATGTAATTAATTTCAAATTGACCAATTTCTACATCTAATATGATTATCAAAAATTATATGATGGGAAAATAAAATAATGTAAATAATTTATATATAAGATAAATAAATTAAAAAATACCAAACAAAAATGATGGAAAATGATTATTTAATTAATTGTAAAATGGGTTTTGAATTATTACATGGAATCTACTTATAAATAATTATAATAAGAATCGAAATACATAATATCCATAACATCAAATGGGATGATTCTGTCTTTTCCATTTGAGATAGAGGCTGAGGTGATTTTAGTAGGTTTTTTATGGTGTGGTAAAAATGTTTTATTATGTTCTTTTGTTACAAAAAAACTAGAAGTTAATAGAGGGTTCTAAAACGATTCTATAAGAGAAAGTAAAAATGGTTTAAAGAACGAGTTTTTAGTAGTCGAGATTGAGGTAATAGTTAAGGACGAATTTGATAAGATGGTTGCATTGGTAATGAATACGAAGGGATCTTGGAACCCGGTCAAACCCATTACTTCCCTTAATCCATGATAAAGTAATTGAAAATTTAATTATATTTTCTTGAAAATAATATACAATATTGCATAAATTTAATTTCTTTCATCATAATACATGAATGCATCGATCAATGAAGAAATACCAAGATCACTTTCCACTAAACTAAATATATTTTTTTAGTTTTGACCTAGTCGATATTATACTAAGATAGAAGCCAACTAGTGTTTTGATGGTATCTCTATCTCTTTCAAACAACTTTACATCTTTTTAGACTAACTCCAATGTATTACCAAAATGATTTAGAAAACATTTAAACATTATTTCTCTAGTTCTGTGAATCTTACAAACACAACATATTACTCACCTATTTTGTGTTATTTTATTTTATCCTTGTTAGCTAACGAGATATAAGACTATGATGTATTATTAGCTATAAAATCTGAAAACAATGAATTTATAATTATTTGGTCTAAATTCAACAAAAAATTTAAAATATCTATCACTAATGCACAAACATGTGATTTCATGACTCTAATATCATTTCTCGTTAGTTACATTTTAATATTGTTTTTTTGTTGAATATGATATATGATCATAGTCAGTAACCAATATACTTAATTTTATTTAATTCACTACATCCAATTAAAAAACATTTTCTATCAACACCCCTACCATGTATTAATTGAGAATTCAAATTAACTTTTTTACATTTGATGTGGATGGAAATGAATTGGTAGAAATAGGTATATTATCTGATACATCCTAAACTATATATGTATAACCTATATAATTTTTTAACCCTATAAATGTAGATCATAAATAATTATCTTATTCTTCACTATAAAAATACTTATAAACATTTTAATCATCTATAAATAATGTCCTAGAAGGATATATATCACTGGGTTTCATGGTTTCTTTGACAATTTTTGTTCGATTCAGACCATGTATTTCAACCGAATAATAGTTTTAATATGGTCAAAAAGTAGATAACTCATGTCCATTCTTAAACTATATCTCATAAATCAATATCCCTTTTATAAATCCATGATACAAATTTAGGGAATGTCCACCATCATAAGTATTTATTCCCCCATTATCATCATCATCATACTCAAAGTAGTATAAAATTAAAAATTACAGTACTTCAAATTTATCCCCGTCACAAGGTTCATATATTATATTTATTCAATGAGTTATTCGAATCTTATGTCTCATGGGAAATGATTTATTAGCATAATCATCAACCACGTTGTTATCTGATTAATTCATTATAAATTCATCATAATTTAAAAAGTTACATTTCAACGTGAATATAATCCACATAAAATAATTAATATTTAATTTATCTAGAAGGTTTATGATAATTTAGTGTCCAAATTAAAAAACATGACATGCTTCCATGTTAAAATCATTTGATACCCAATCATCCAAATTTATAATTCCTATTTATATCTCTTCTCCCCATAGCTCAATATTAACTAAAATTATATCATCATAAGAATATATAAATAAATTTATTTTTCACAATACTATGATCAAGATGAACCCTTTTATAATATGATACAACAATTGATCAATATTCTCCAGAAGCTTCTAAGATTAATCAGCCCGTTTTCTTTTCAAGGAATTCCAATTTATTCTCATATGCCTACAAATCCTCTTAGTTAGGCAGAAACCATCTAAGGATGTTATCATTTCCAACCCATGAGGAATTGATTCCTTTCCCCTAAAATGTGTAAGATAATCATTGGATGTGGAAGGTAATTGAATGTTATTACGGGATTACAATACTCTAATATTTATCTCATCACATACCACGATCGGTTGATATGAGTCCCATTATTTATCAAAAAATACAAAAACTAAATCATATTACATCAGAATAATAAATTCATATTTCTTAAAGAAAATAATCAGTTTGTTGATTTTTCGAATAGACTACATTTACCACTGATCTCCACATTGGTTGGTCCAATGGGAGTCCCATTTCTAGTGAAATTTTCAATACAATTATTAAATTAAAATTATGAATTGTTTATTAGATGAGATATTTAATAGTATTGATGAACAATCTTATGAAGAAAAACTAATATATATATGAAAAAATCATTAAATATTAAATTTATTCTTTATTCTCTATTTCTGTAATGGTGTCTTGTTTCTCTCTAGGGTAAAAATATTTATGACATAGAATAATTTGAATATCCATAAATTGGATTTCTTTTTATTTTTCTTACAAGAACCATCTCTACCATGTTTTTGAATCGACATTCACCCAAAAGACCTATTGTTCAGAATTGACTGAGCATCCACTTTTTTTTTCAAAACACACATCAATTGATCAAATAAATGTTATATGGCTTTACTAAATTATTAATACTACCTCAAATTTTTTTTTGAATGTGATTAAACATGAGGTATGGTATCATGATCACACTATATACATAGAATTATTGAACTATTATTCATTTTTATAAGGGTTGTGTTTAAGGGAAAGAGGACTGAGCGAAGGGAAGTCTTCAAAAAGATGAAATATATGGATTTCTGGGAAATTGTATGTATTGAATCATATACCCATTTTGATAATAATTTAAATAATAAATGTATTAGTATTATAATATCTTCAATGAAAATTATTCAAAAAGAACTAAATAATTTTTTCAACGAGAGTAGACATACTATATTAACTAATTATTGATTTTTTGAATTTAAGGCGTAGTAGGACTACTAACCATTGATTCATGATATTTTTACTAATAGTGTTAGTAATTTATCATGGTAGTTATTGTTACGACATTACAAAATATTTTTGATAACATCACAAGCCATAGAAAAAAATTACGTGTTACTTAACTGATAGTGATAACTATTCATTATAGGTACATAAAAAAAGTATTGGTAATGACCTAAAATAATAATTATAAAGAAAATTAATTTAATAATTATTAACTAAAGATAATAATTAAAAATAATTGATAATTGTTAATTCATATATTATATAATTAATTATATTAATATTTAGTGGCTTTGTAATTTTTTCATGAATATTATATTAAATACCTACGAATTTCATATTTGAATCTACCTTCAAAAAATGATCTTTCAAAAATTTATAACCTATTTTATTATGTTTTTTCCTTGAATTATAAGTATGAGTTTTACAAATTGGCATTACACATATATTTGACAAATTTTTATTGACATATTGAGATTTATATCCATAGACTTGTAATGTGTCTTTTATATAAATATTCGAATCACAAAAGATACCTTGAACCATGTACTGGGTTTTAGTAATGGATAACTCAACGAAGTTTAACTTATTATGACATCATAAAACTAGATACCTTCCAAAAAAGTACAATATTCAATAGAATCATTTTGTACCATTCATATAACCACACAAATAATCATCTTACTAACTAACAAAATTAAGCTATTTTATACTAGACTAGGTAAATAAAAAATTAGTTGTACATTAAATTTATTTTAATATTATTTTGAAATTATTCAGCTGAGGATAATATAGGGTTTTATGTATAAAGAAAAAACTGGCACACACTATACATAACATCACATCATCAAACAATAATTTATTGTAATAATCCATGAATACATGTATTTGTAGTATGATAAACAAGTTTCCAATTTCCATCATGATCAAAATTTCAACTTGTACTCACGGGTGTATCACTAACGTTGGCGTTATCCATACTAGAATTTGTTATATGATACTAAATGATCATTCAATGATTTAAAATTACTAATTAATTATCTCTAAATACTTGAACTCCAATTTTTAATTTCTACAAAACCATGAAACACATTTAAAATTAATTTTTCATCAACATTGAAAATTCAATACTAAAATTGTTTTTTAATGACCCAAAAAACATTTCATCAAAAAATATTTGAACTAACAAATCATCATTCAAAATTATTTTAATTAATAAACAAGGATAAGAAAATTATTTAATAAATCCTTTCATGGTAGATAATGAGATAATCGTATTATACCCTACTATTAGCTATTGTCTAAAACCTTATTTGGATTCTATTAATTTAAAATCATGTATTATTAATAATTGTTCAAAAATTCAAGGGGTTTTTTAACATATACCACATCAATTATATGAACATTATAAAAGTAAATCTTGACATATATTTGATAAAATTTAATACTCAAATGTACTATATAAGAAATAAAATTCCTTAAAATTCACATCCTTATTCTTTTAAAATGTATTTTTCATTGTTAATGAATTGTTATTGATTTTACAGTTATTCAAAATGAATAGCATTATTTCTATATATAGTTTCAGTATCCAAATTTTATTTTAATGAATAATTTTTTCCAAGTGGACACAATGTCATTATTTAATTATTCTAGTTCTAGTATTTAATTTCATTGAATTTAATTCAATTATTCTTAGAGTTCCATTTGATATAATTCAAAATATATTACTTCTATGATATATATAGGTCCATGTAGATACAAGATGCCTGGATGTTAAAAATATTTAAAAATAAAATCTATAGTCTTATAACATATATCTATATCTAAATATACAACATCAAAATGGTGGTGTTTAAAAGACCTAATAGATATAGGAATATTTGTACTTTGTAAATTAGTTTCATTTTAATGATTCAGGTTAAACAATTCTGATATTATTTCTGATATTTTTTCACCATATTTCAACAAACTATCATTATGATTTGTTAATGTATTTATATTAAAATACTAATGATCATATTATGGGTTTTCAAAATGTGTTTTAGGATCCTGTGGATCCATCTCACCCTATTTTAAATGAAAACGTTTTCCACCATTTTTTGTACTACAATTGAATAATCTATATATTTTTCATGGGGTAAATGTATAGGGAATATTTATTTATATAATTCTGAAAAAAAATTATATAAAATCTTATATTTAGTGAATAATATGACATTTATTAGAAAAAATATAAATTCAACAACCTATTATATTCATTTATTCCATAACTAAAACAATTTTTTATTGAAATGTGATATAAAAAACATATCAATAATATCGAAATATTTTTTGATCGATTCATACCATAAATAAAATGTTATGGAATAATCATTGATCATAGTCATGGAAATTTCATTATGATTCCAATAATATCAATTTATAACACCATTCTACTACGGAGGCCAGGTAGTATAAAATTTGTGCTTATACCATTTCTTTTAGTATCATGATTCAAAGTCATAATTTTAAAACTCATGACCATGATCACCATATATGGTCTTCAAGGTAATTCCATTATGATTATATATATAGTTATCATTTTTTCAAATATTGAATCTATATTTTGTCTTTTGAGAAATAAATAATAAAAAAGATTATATATAAAATTAATCTATAATAATAAAATTATATTTATTCCTATATTTTTTATTTATAATCATGAGGGTCCAAACAAGTCAACAAAATCCAACTCTATGTGATCATAGGATGAAACATATTTCTTGGTTTGAAAGATATCTTATGGTATTTTACTTTCCAGAATGGTCTATATTTTTTTTTCTATTGTGAATTCTAGTTTAAATATATCCTAAAAAAATCCATTCATAGTATGATTTAGTATAGCATGGTACTGTTATATTCCCAATCTATTATAACATGTCTAGTATTTATTGTGAAATTCCCTTAATTAAGAAATATTATTATAAAATAACCAATAGAAATCAAATAGAAAACATTTTAATTACACAATGTGGTAAAAACTAAAGAACGAATATAATCATCAATGATGCATGAATTTATATAAAATTTAAAATGGATGATATCATAAGAAAATTAAGTTATTATATGAGTATAATACATTACCACATTTAAAAGAAGGTTTTTGAAATCCAAAGCGTACTGTAATTATATATTTTGACCGACTCAAATTTTCTTTCTTTGGGAACTTTCACCCAATGTGGCATATCCCCCAAACACAATGATAATAGATTAAGGATTTTGTATCCCCTATTGACGTTTCTCAAACATCAACTACCCAAATAAAATAAATTATTTAAGGTAATATTGAATATGGATTCTTGAAACAAAAGTAAACAATAAATTGTTTTTATTATAACATATTCTAGGGTAAAAATATACTAGTAATAGAATATTTTAGAACCCAAATAAATTTAATAGGTTATACATAACTATATTGATAAATTTATATGTGTAAATATATTATGCATATTCGAAAAAAAATTGCAGGCTTTAAAAACATGCAATATGATCAAATTCATTCTTATTAATGTTCATCTAAATTGGATGGTAAGAAATCCCAATGGTACACCTAGAATATTTTTACCAATAGTCATGGTAATAGTTTCTCTACCATTTATTAATCATAATGAAACTTTTAATATTTTTCATTTAAAAAATTATGTTCCCTATTTTGTTTTAATAAATGATCATTATTGTTCTTTTCCATTGTAATTTAAAATTTTAAAGGAATTATTAAAACTTTTTATGTGTTTATATTTTATACATAACCTTAATATAAGTTAATTATTTTTCATCAAAATTATATTATTAAAATAAATAATCAATACACATTTTTTTCACTATTTAAATTGTAAAAAAAATTAAAAACATCAACTTAAGATAACGAAATGTTTTTGGCAGTTTAAATTTATTTATCAAAAACAAATATTAGATATCTTCTAATTGTCCTCTCAAATTGATTGACAGTTACCAAAACTATCCTCAATGGTGACCTTAGTATATTTTAATGATATATGAATCCTTCTTCCTTTATCATTATTATGTTTTCATTTTAAAAATTTAAAATTATCTCTTTTTACAACATTTTATTTTATATTCATAGAGGTCGTATCAACTAATTGATTCTTCATCCTTTAGTGCCCCTTTCTATCAAACATTCCTCTATGAATTAAATTTATAAAAAATCCATATCAGTATCAATAATTTCAATCAACTAGTTTGGTGAGAATATAGTCATCCCATTATGATGTAAATTCACAATTACTCAGACTATATAATTCACATTCTCTATTAGCATTGAATTAGCAGTAGTGGAAACAATTAACAGTCCCTTTATTTCATTTTATTCCACTTTATTCACATTTAGTTCCCCATTGTTTATCATGTGTTTGATGAAAATATCCTCTACTCATGTTTTTTTATATATCATGATTGTCTACGGAAATATAGGTTCCCCTCCATATACTAGGTATGAAAATCAGAAGTCAAATATTCGTATCGTTACCATTAATTTAAATCACATTTGATTGCATCATTTTTTAAATCTCATTTCTCATGAGATATATTTCATAAAATTTATCATTAACGTTCATATTTTTTTATATTATGTAATAGTATATGCATTTATAGTAATTTCATTAACATTTCAATTTATATGATGTGAAGTAACTTTTGTTCCCATTTATCATAGATAGTGGTGTAATAAAAATAATTTATTCACCACTTATCATATTTACAAATATAATGAATTCATATCATTATAGTTATAGACTTATGGGACAATATTGTAATACCTCCATTCAGTTCTAGTGGATTTTTTAATTTTAATATTATATCTATAATACTGTTAAAATTTTGAATACCCTACTTTTTTATAGATTTTAATTTTCATTATCTACAATGAATTATTGATGCCATTAAAATAAAGGGGTTAGTTAGTTGATGCACCCTATATCTTATTGTTAACCAATATAATATAAATTTATATATTGTTTAAATATTTGATGATTTGGTAAAACTATAACATAGTTTAACAAATATAAAATATTTTAATTGAAAACTATATTTATAAATAAAATTTCAACATGGGGTTGAGTTCATTTTCTAATTAAATAGTTTATTAAAAATGATTTAAAATTAAAATAATCTAATTTTTTAAAACATCTAAGTATACCAAACACCTGTGAGTATACAATTCTAAATTTCAAAATGATTATCAATAGTTAGATCAAAATTTAGCTAAATAAATTTTAAAATCTATATTTCAATTCAAAATAAAATTTCATGTATCAAAAAAAATATTTGATAAATATATAAATGGTAACAAGATATTTATTTAATTAAAAATGTATTTTAATATTGATAATACAATTTTTTTAAATTGAGAAAAAACCTGATAGTAAAATTAATACCACGTGGTGCAATCTTAAGCTATGACCATGTAATATCTGCATGTAAATCACCTTCTTTCCTGTAGTTTAATAAGAAATTAATCTGTTCACAAGTAATATTCATTTTAATATATATATTTGTATCTAGATAGTCTAGCCTATATCAACACTTCTATTGTTTCTGTTTTGGATAATTAAATACCATCAATATTTTTAGAAATTCTATGCTAAACATCATCTACCAATGTTATAAGTTGGATAAAATATGTGAAACAAAAATTGATGGATATTTGACTACAAAAAATACATTAATTATGTTTATGTTATAAAATAAAAACATTATAAAAAACATATAATAAAATTTAAGCCAGAAATGAAAGAGAAAAGAACAGAATTTGAGCATATTTGAGGCCACATTGTCAAATATAGTTCAGTTGAAAAATAATATTTAGATTTTTCCATGAACTGCTTCAACTAAATTTTCACTAATATGTATAGTAGATAGAGTTCATTGGATAGTTTAATGAATTTTCTATGTTTATCACATATCCATTTTTTAAATATCGTAGAGATCAAAATGTATTCATAAGATTGTCAAATTGTCCATGAGATATTATTATTTATAAGGATTTCCCCAAATCATAGTACTCATTATAGTATATTCAATAGATTTTTAAATGAACATTATATTGTATTATGGAAATATAATATAAAAATTTAAATAAAAAAATACATTATATCTTATGTTATAATCAGCCACTTGGCCATTACATAGAGTACCGAAACATTGGATAATGATTAATTCTAATGGTTACGTGGAACAGTGACTTGACATAGTCATTTCAAATGCTATTATGGTCAATTGATTCCTTTTTCTGGTATGTATAACTCTTCATTTTATATATTTACTACTATACATGGTAGGATGAATCATTCATTTGGTTACATAACTACATTTAATATTCACTTCATTTCATTAAACAATAACATGATATAATCACACTGTAGGATATTTTATTTTCTACAATAACATCACATAATCTTATTTCTATATTTTCTCTCTATGTCATCAAATGATATGTTCTGGATGTCACCATATTAAAAACATACAATTAATTATATATGTAGAATAATTAAAAACGCCATTCACACTCTTACATGGTTTTATATATGTTTGGTTGCATACAAAAGAGGTGAATTGAACATCAATTCATGGTCACTTCAATAATTACACATAATATTCTCACACAATGCATTATTAGTTGATTTTACAACGTTTCACATGATGTTCAATGTTCTATCACTTCTATAAAGTCAATTTAACTCCTTTATAAATGGTTTTTCATTTGTATGTAGATATCATTGATTCCATTTTTGGATCACACTAAGAACAATTTTACTCTCACCCTACATAAATCGGCCAATGTATTGAATATTTATATTTTTCAATAAGGTTAATTGAATCATATTTGCTCTTCTAATCGTGGGTTTTTTTGGGTTTTACGTCTTTCTTGGAAGGATATATGGAATTTTTCCTAGCATTACATGGATATATTGCTAGAATTTTGTTATATTTCATTAGATTTTCAACAGAGAGATATTTTTATCATCCTTAAAAGACTATTTATCTATTTATTTTTGTAATTTGATGGTAATTTTTTATTATTTCTATTCATTTGGGGCTTATATTATTTATTGTTCATTCTAAAACATATCTCAATATTTATTCTCATCAATGTAATTGGATGTTATATTATTGATACTGAGGTTGACCATGATGGGGAAATTATTCCCACACATTTAACACGAGGCCATGTCAGTAGATTCTAGATTTGCAAAACTCATAACAATGTTGATGAATTTCATTGTTCTTCTCACGTGTATAGATTTTGTATTACCAGGGATAGTTTGTAACATTTTTGATATTAGTATTAAAATTCATAGACATAAAACTTATGGTGGAAACCCTTTTAAGGATTATAAATAATTTCAGTTTTTCCTATGAGAGAGGGGAAAAATTGTATATTTTTTTAATATCATCAAAAAATAGTGATTCATTTAATTATTTTTATATTTTCTAACATCATATATTTAAGTTATCAGATCTCAATTTTTATTATTTAAATATTCTTCTTCTTTTCTACGATGTTGTAGATGAATATTTATTTATATGTGTTAATTTGAAAGAAAAATTTATTTTGAAATATATTTATGTCACTAAAAAAATATATCATTTTATTTCTATACATTCTAATGGTTAAAGAAATTCCATATCAACGAAGTATATTAATTATGTGTAAAGAGATAAAAAAATTATTTTTTAAAATTTTATGGGCAATAAATTATTTATTTCCATTCATTTATGAAAATGGCATGTGATTTCTGCCTTAATGTATTCCTATTTATATATACTTGAAAACCCCTTTCTCCACTTCACACATATGGATTATCCATTCCTTATAATTTCACTCCCATACACTTCAAAATATTCATCATTGATGGGAAGATACAAAGACCCGATGAAGTGATGTTCAATTATTAAAATGTGTTATTTTTCCTAGTTTAAAATACTGATTAATTATCATTCTAAATTTACTCATTTAATTATATTTTTTATAATAATGCTAAATTTTTATAATATCATATATTTTAAGAAATTATAAATTTTTAATTTAATTAGATAGTATATAATTAGTTATTATTAATTAATGTAATATTTAATAATTAATAATAATATACAATCATGATGTGACTACTATATTTTTAAGAAATAAATTGTAAATATTGAATAATAATTAATAATCGTTAGTGAAAATTATAATTAATTAAAATGATTCAATATTTACTAATAACAAACAATATTACATAATTAAAAAATAACTTCTATAAGTATTGATGATTCTGGAAAAGTGTTAAATTTTGTAATTAAAAAAATTCTTAATATATAATAATATTCAATATATATAAATAATAATAATAAATTATCAATTAATAAATAATACTTAACTATTATTAATTATAAATATAAATGATAAGCATATAGCCATTTCGAAACATTAATAATTAAATAAATTAATAAGTAATTAATATTAATACATAATAATTAATACTTAATAATATAAGAGTATAAAAAATTATTCATTAATAATAATACAAATTAATAATATAAATTAATAATTAATAATTTTACTTGATTAATAATTAAATATTAAAAACTACGAATTAATATAATCATTTCAACATTGCATTATAAATATTGTATCGAGAAAAGGATATTACAATCCACAAATATAAACACAACCACATTCATTAGAGGGTCAATCTTCATCCCACCACACAAGGAATGAAAAGTAGCCTCTATTTGTATTTTCTAAAAAATCATATCTAAAAGGATCACCATAATCGGATTTCTAAACCCATGAAGGAGATGGCCTAAAATCCTTATCACTGGAATGCCTCGTTATCTATCATTTCCCACTCACATACTTTGTTATTTCCTATATTCTCACCCATTCTCTATCTATCTTCTATAATTCACAATATGTCCAATTGTTTTCTATAACTTGTTAGTGTATTTTCTCATCATGTTGGACCAATAAATGGTGCTTGAAATGGGGGCTATAACAATATATCAGTCACACCTCCCTATATCTTAGTGGTTTCAAAAAATTATGATGGTTTAAAGATTCATTTTGGGGATACTATACACCTATAACAGATTGAAAATACTGAATACAACAACCAATTATCAAACATAAAAAATAAATGGGAATTTTATGTATATAAATATATAAAAATGGAAAAATGAAATGAAATAAGTCCTTAAAATTAATGTCATATATATAATAGTTTACCACCAATTTGGATTTTTACATATACCAACCTGTATAAAAAACAAATCAAAATTTCATTACCAATACACTATTCCATTCCTCAAAAAAACTCCTCACATCCACAAATTATTTACAATCGATCTTTTCATCCTGAGCCTCATCCCAAAAAAATCATATAACTAAGTGAACATTTTATTTGCTACCCAAGAGCTGTGAATGACTGAGTAGGTATGAGTAAAAATATTAGTAGAAAGAAAATATACTTTCCTATTAAATATAATATTTTGTGATGTGTTTATGTGATATGATCTTCCAAAAATAAATAATGACAGTACAACAAATAAATAAATGAACACTGGTATGTCCTTATGTCCAATATCTATGTTTATTATTCCTTCATTTTCCTGTGTGATTGTATATTTGAGCATGAATCGATGATCATTCCTCCCATGAAACATGTGAGGTCAAAATACATGGCAACCCTAGTTGGTCCTCACAACTCTAGGGATTCATCCATTGATAGAAAATAAACTAACACTTTAATCCTTCACTACACATTTCAAGGTACCATATCTTAGTTCTGGTAACCATAGACATATTTATGATCACTATGGGGACTCATTTTCTAGTAGTTCATGTGTTGGGATCTGAATCCATAAAATCCATAACCATATATGCCATGTCACTGGGGTCCCATTCAGTAGTATTCTGTGCATATAGTTCCATCATGTATTAGGTATTACCATAGATCGCATGGTTCTATGGATGTATCAGGATATATTATACAAATATGACATGAAATCCATGTATTTCATTGTAATATCCCAGATCCAAATCCATTCCATCTACATTATTATCCTCCAACAATATTGAATCTTTCATATGTATCTGGTTCTATATCCACGATTGTGTGACATTATCAGATATTCACCCGGGGATGATTCCTTAACTATCCAATAATAATGGATGAACGATGGATTTGTAAATTTTACAAAATAATACACTTTGACATCAACACATGTGCTCATCACCCTTCTATGGGATTGATTGAAACAACCATTATCATCTCACATACACATGGAGAGGGTCAATCTATCAATGGGGATCCCACAATGTCTTATCATTCTCTTTATGATAGATATTCACTCACACATTTCCCATTTCTCAGCTATAAATCAGTTAAACATCTTACACTATACCATAAGAACATGCCATTTTCTTTTTAATAGTGTTTCATGGGATTCATATCTATAAAACATCTCTCCACATAGGATAATCTCAAAAGATGGACCATGTCCCATCACATCCCCAAAGGACAGTTGGGGTAGGTCTTCTCACCCAACATTTTCCTAGATTTCTTATGGTTTTTCCATATGGGAAAATACATTTAATAACTACTCTATTATGTTTAGAATAACTTCTATGTGATTTGGAAGACCATAGGTATCATAATGTCAGACCATGAAATTATGGTATGCTCATTTCAATTGAAAACACTCCTTCTTCAAGTAGTGGCACTGGGATCCTACACTAGGTCTTCTAAGATTACATGTTCCTAGTCACTCCCATAATGGTTATGGAGGTAAAAATACATCAATATTTATTTCTTAAACTATCATTAGAATAAAAAGGAAGTATTTTGACTAGGACCATCATGGACTATGTACTCAAGTCTATCCACCAAGGGTATTTATCACTATTATTTGATTTGAATATAATATAAATAATCAACATGAAATAAATATTTCATTTTACAATGGCCATCCTCTAATGACGAGATAAATCAAATCACATTTCACACAAATCATTGTGTAATTCTATAGAGAAGGTACATGATACCACCAAACTCTAGAATGGAATATGTGAATTTAGTTCTAATGGAAAACTAAACTACCATAACCCCAAAAATTCTGTCCAAGCCTGATCTTATCCCCCATATCAAAAATATCTCCTAAAACATTATAAAAGATACAAAATATAAATTATATAGAATATAATTAATTAAAAACTGAATTAAATAAATTATGTAAATGGTGGGAACTCACCACATATTCAAATCACACTAAAACTGAGTCACACCAAAACCAAGAGGTCTACAATAAACTCCATATACTTATTTATCCCCAATCCCTAATGTTTCTTACTAAATACATATATAATTAATTAAAAATTTATTAAAAAATATAAATCTTATTTTTGACATCGGTTAGATGAAACAATAAATTTCAAATGAGGACATCAACCTGATTCATTCTCTTTTTATGTTTCAGGAATAATCCATAGAAATCTGATGATTTCACCATTCACTGATGAAATCTTCAATTTTTACCTAAAATAAATATTCCCCAATATAAAATAATGATAGGAGTTGTAGGTGGGGAAGGGAAGGATCATGTCCACCAATAACTTTTGATCTCACCCAAAAAATGATAAGACCAAATTTGAATAGTGGGTGGAATAAGTAATGACTACAACCCTCTCACATGACTCATTTGGTTTATATAGATAATTTGTAAAGTCCCGTGAAAATTTATAAAAAAATAAAACTGCCTAACAACATTCTTGGTGGTTCTATAGGGGTCATGTAGTGAATTTTTTGCCACATCCATGGGACATTTTTTCAAGTCCCTGTTAACTCTAAAACAGACCATGAAGCCATTCCATTTCATGAATACCACATTTATGTTGTTAATGGTCCATTGCTTTCTTTTTCAATGGGATCAATCCCCCATACACATCCCCAGTGGCCTCCAAAACCCATCAAGTCATCACCCAAGTTCTAATACCATTCTCAAGACACCATTATAGATAGTGAAACCTAACTAACTTCAGTTTTATCATTTGTTCTTAAATTGAACAATCCACTAAAAAATTTAAATTTATAATGGATTTTTAACAAATTTTGAAACTGGATTTTACAAACACCGCTCCATAACAATTATCTTTTTTGATAATTCACTATAGACACCTAATTACATATATTGAAGTATCTAGGTAATAAATTTCTAACCAACCAATAGAACCTCAAAAATATATTTGTGAAATACATTTATAAATAGAAATATTAGTATCATGGAACTTCAAAAATCATAAAATAATCTAATACTAGTATATATGATCTTATACAAAAATATGAAGCTCCCAAATTTACATAAATTCTAGGACACCATTATAAAAAAAATGGTTCATTAAGATCATTCCTCTCCCCACTATATAACTCATCTCATATTCAATGATCATAAGATTCCTCGGTCCCCATAATAAGAATTTAGTATAAAAACACACTCCCATCAATCTAATAACTCGCTCGATATAGATTCCATGTCATCTCACCCAATCATTTAGAATAAGTACCTCGAAAATCATGTATTATCTATCACCTATAAATCATTCCAAATTTAATTAAATAATTACACCTATTCATAGGGTCAACGTGTAATTGAATTTAAATGAATATAATCAACAAAACTCAGAACATCCCAATCATAACAAATTTAACATAACCAAAAGATGATACTAAGATCACTTTCATCTAAACACTTCTCCCTAAAATGGTTCTTACAAAACATTTCATCACATGTTTCACAACCAAAATCATGTGATGATATAGAGTTTCATCCCATTAACCATGAAAATAAATTAGTTTTTCCCCTAATCCATGTCATAAAATTTGGAGTCACCCCCTGGACAACATGATGAAATTGGTTCTCCCCCAGAACATTGACAAAAATGTACATTCACTGAATAAAATAAATACAGATTTCATATAGAACACCTTGATCATGATACTAAAGTGTAGACTCTAATTTAAAATCCCATCAAAAATCTAATTCTCATATTTACATAGAATAGGATAAATAAAACATTACCACTCACAAGAATCCACGAACCAACTCAACTATCTAATGACCAATCATTTAATACAAATGACCCATCTATTATTAGGGGCCAACCTCTAAAACTCAATCTCTATTAATTACCATAGGCAATGATAACACATTATAGCCTCACTTATGCATGAGTTTCATAAAAAATATAATTTTTCCCTATTCCCAAATAATTAAAACCTATCCCTCGGATCCTATTAGATTTCTCACCAAATAATGGTTAGAAATGTTAATGGAAAATGGTTAACTCCCCACCACCTTGTTTACTTTATAGTTCACCTTGTCTATAGGGACAACACATTGTAAAATTACACCCTTGTCACTCATCATAGGACATGCTCATTTTATTCTATCAATACTAGAAAAAATTTCACATATACAATCCAAAACATTACACAAGATCCAATATAGATATATCCTCAATCTAGGGAAGACAACTCCAATTTAAATAAAAACGTATCCTACATTCCCTCATGAATTTTAAAATTCTACATTGGTCCACTACTCACACTCCACCACTCAGAAACTCCAACATAAATGGGTTTCTTGAGAAATAGGGAAATACCATTCCTATATCATCAATTATATTATCTTTACAAAACATTTAACAACCAATCACATCATATTACTCGAATATTTTCTGAGTTTCCCACCCTTTGACTTGAGTTTCATTCCCAAATCCCTAATTGTGGTCAACTAAAAATCATTTTATTTATAATAGGATTATACATTGAAATACTCTCTAGAATCTACCATTCTACCATATTCATGGTCTATCATGAAATCAATAATTCATGGGTATCATCACAAAGCTAATGGTATCCATCCATTCCCCATGGTGATTCCATCTCATCCATGCACATAGACTCCTCCAAGCTTAATTTGACTCATGAGGGACTACCATTGCACTCACCATTTTATAAAGTGCATTAAAACACATAGTGCTTGGGATAGTTTAGGTAAGGACCTTATTTTCCTTTTATATACAATACCATAGAACTCATGGTTCTTGTCATCTCAAAATCATGATCATCTCTCTTACATTAGTCTCATTCATCTATGAACCTAGTTATGCTTTATTTTATAATGGAACCAACTTCCCAGTATCACCACTTATATGGGCCACCCGAAATAACAATATAATTCCGACTAACTAATGTAGGAGTAAAAATTAAGGGCATCATGGTCTCATAAAACGATTTACCATCCCATTCAATCATCAGGGTCACTAAGACATACCACATTTTGAAATGATCAATTATCACAGAAGCTCAGAGTTCATTTTTTGTCATCTACTCTACCATCTCAACTCATTCATATACATATGCCAAAATTCCTACTAATTTTTATCATAGATGATGAAATATCCTTTCAGAATCACCACACACAACAAGGGAACCAAGCTTAATGGGAATCCATTGACATGACTACACCCTTATGTGTCACAACTCACTAGTAAACTATTTATATAACCAATGGTATTATCCATCATGACCTATATCATGGTAACTACAACACTTATGATTATAGTTATTTTTTTTAAAAAAATATTCTTTTATATATTTTTCAATAATCACAATATCATGTATTTCTTGTATTACACACAACGATGAGTGTTGATTTTGATACTTGAAACAACATGTTTTAACAAAACCATGTTATATTATAAATATATTTTATTAAATGTGACCATCCAAACCTATTTTTTTAATAAATATATATGAATAATAAAAAATAATTTTTAAATATTAATTGAAATGGATTTATATGAGGGGAAAATTTTGATAAAATAATCAATTAATTTTTATTAAATTCTTTATATGTTTGGAAAATATTATTATCAAAAAAATTGATTTTTATTTCATTTTATGAACCTTAATAAAATTTATTTTCCACAATTTTAGATTATTAGTTTTTTTAAATAATCTTAGTTTTTTAAATTATAATTGAAAAATTAAAAAAAATTATATTTTGGATTTTTTATTAATGGATTTATATATTCATAAATAGTGAAAAATACTGAATTTTAAATGATAACTGACTTTATGTTTAATTATTTTTTGTAAATTGTAATATTATTATTAATTGTTTTTATAATATAAATTTTTTAATTATACCAATATTAATTCCATATGGGTTATTGGAATCAACTTCATATTAAATTTAAATGTAAATCCATAATTAACTTCTGAATATTTTTCCATTCCAAACCCGCTTTCATACCACATCTGAATGATTATTTGTATGTTATACTTTACCACTTCTATGATGTGAATTTTTTGATATAGATTGTGTTTTTATATTTATAATAATTTTTATTATCCAAATATTTATAAATAAATTTAGTCCATCATGAATAGTGAAAAAAAATAAAAAATATTAATTGCTAATAATATAATTATTGGTTTAACATGAGTTAAACTAAAAATATAGGGGATACAAACAACACAAAACATTTTTAAAACAAACATTATGGAAATATTTTACCATTTTACCTTTTAGTATTGAAGTGCCCAGATCAGTGTGAATCCCTGAGAGGGGGAGGGGGTGAATCAGTGATCCTTTAAAACTTTTTACTAATTGATTCTTAATCAATTAAACCTCTATGGCTGGTTAAAGCCTCGATCCACTCTTCTTGTATCTCTCACCTTTCCACGAATGATGCAGTAAATGTAAAGGCACAGGACACAAGGATTTACAAGGTTCGGCACCAAAGGCCTACATCCTTGCCATGCTATCCCAGCATGGATTCTCCCATTATAATCTGTTAGTATTACAATGGTCGATACAGAGTCCCACTGTATCTCTCCTGAGTCCCACAGGAGGGTCTTTATACTGCGTCCCACAGTGTTACCAGAGTCCCACTGGCCTGCTCCAGAATCCCACTGAAGACTTCTTCTCCCTGAGTCCCACAGGGTCTTCTCCTGGCTCCTCGAGTCACACGAGTAGCTCTTCTTCACTTTAAGCTTCTTCAAGTATCCTCAGCAGCCTGGGATAAAGGCTGCTGGCCTTGCTCTTCTTCTGATCACTTGTGGTGAACAGGTCTTCTCGTCTTGCTCAGGCTTTATCTCCTTCTTCTCAGGATGACCTGGCCTCTCTCCAATTACTGAATACTCAGACAATTGATGTCTTTAACTTCAGTGTGGTCTAGTCTCACTTACTTTACCTTCATGCACTGAGTGCATGGCAGCTCTTCATCCTCATGCACTGATAGCATGGCCTTCTCAATTCTTCAAGAATCTCCTGGTCTTGGAAAACTCAGATGCACACAGCCTGATCTAGCTTAGTTCACGTGCGCACGTGCATGCATGCATGCATGCACTTCTCCTTTCCTCTTCTTGGTGCAGTAGACCCACAAAGGGTGTAATCACTTCAAGCACACACCTTCCTTGAACTTCACAGACTTTGTTCAATTTGTTCACACACTTAAAGGTGTGTTATACTTTAGTGTGGAGTATCCTTATTCTTCTCCTTCTTAGTGTGTACACTTCACATTGCACACACACTAAGGTTTCGGCCTCTTCTTGTCTAGCACACACAACTTGTTTCTTCCTCTTGCACACACACACAAAAAGTGTTCTTCTTTGTTGTGGTCTTCACTCTTTATGAACACACACGGCTTGGCCTCTTTCCTCTTCTTGTTTTGCACACACACAAAATATTTTCTTTTATTTGGTCTTCAAAGTGTGCACCCACAAGGCTACGGCCTCTTCCACTATTTTTGCACACAAGGAACTATGCCTCGGGTCTTCTTGCTTTGCACAAGCTACTGCCCGTAGGGCGTTCTCCTAACTTGGCACACACACACAAGGGATGTGGTGGTCTTCACTTCACCGACTTGCACACACACTGCCACGGCCCCTTCTTTGTTCTTGTTTGCACATACACCCAAAGGGTGTGTTCTTTCACTTCACACAAGGCTCAAGGCTCGGCCTTCTTCTTCTATTCCACCTGGATGCCAAAGGAGGCGCGCAAGGGTCTGCTTGAGCCGCGGGGTGCACAGGCACTCGGGTGTGCAGGATGCAACACCACGAGGCATGCAAGCCACAAGGGTGAGGACACCTTGGGCGCGCAAGCTACTCCTGCCGCGCAAGTATGCGGGCAGGGAGAGCTCTTCCTATCGCACAACTAATGCGTGCAGGGGACTCCTCTTCTTGTCATGCAAAGGTGTTGCGCGCAAGGGACTCCAGCCATGCAAGTAAACTTGCACGGGGCTTCTTCTTCGCGAGGCAGAGGCTTCTCACGAGACTTCTGATTTTCAAGAAAGGATCAGCAAACTCCAATGAGGTCTTGGCCTCTCCTTTTATAGGCAGAGAATCCTCAAGACTTCCGCGTGGGATATCTTTTAATCTCACGAAGATTTTTGGATTTCAATATTTCCTTAAATCTTTTTTTCTTCTCTCTGTTCACGCGGGTTCCATTTATTTTTCGCTCCTTCTCATGCAAGAGTCGTGGAACGTGTGCATGGCCTTTGTTTAGGCCATCCCATGCAAAACATAAACACCCCATGGCCTCGGCACCTTCGGTTTGCCTTCGGCCTTGCTCGAGTTCTCCATACGTTGCATGCATGCCCATATTTATACATGGATATGTTCAGTTGGGCCAGACGAACACGAGGGAGCCTTTGGTTTGATCGGAGGTGGCCGGGAACTCAAAATAGTCGTTCGGGAGGCTCCTGGTTCAGCGGCGGCTTCGCGGGTGGCTTCAGCTCGAGCTCGAGGTGGAAGACGAGCCACGGCCGTCAGATCGAAGATTTGGACGGTCGCGATCAGGATGGGCCGCGGCGGATTAGATGGGCTGCCGAGATCTGGCGCGCGATCAATCGTGCGGCCAGGATGCGCTCCCGGGAATTTTTCCGCGTCCCACATCGAAACGGAGTCCTGTTTTCACGCGGCATATTACCCTGGCGCTGCCTCAACCCAGCAATTGAATCTTCTCCCCTCTCGGTGCCGCCCCTCACCGAGTTCTCCCTGCGGGCGCGCTCTGCGCCCCCTCATGCTCCTGCGGGCGCGCTCCTAGCGCCCACTCTACACACCTCCGGGCGTGCTCTGGCGCCCATGTTGTGCAGGCCTGATCCCCTGCGTGGCCCGGGGCTTACACACGGCCCCCCCTGCCTCTCGGGCTGGCCACATGGGATCCCCCCTTGGGCGTGGCGCCTTAGGCCCACATGTGCCTTGGGGGTTGAACCCTTAAGGCTGGCCCTTGGTGGCATATTTTTTTCCTACTTGAACACTAAGTGTAAAATGCCATGTGCCACAACTCTTCTTCTCCATTTCTTCTCTTCACCCACATTTCTATTCTTCTTCTTCATTAGAATTCCTCCATTCTTCTTAAACAAATAATCTTCACTTAGGAGGGAATTCCCGAAGGTTTTTCATCAACCGAGCTTTTGAATCACATAAAATTCTTCAATGTGCTTCATTGATCCAATTAGAGATCAATTGGATCTTCTTCATCTTCACATGCACTAAGTGATAGTGCATGGACTCCTTCAGCTCACTTCATCCACTTAGGAGGTGTGGATGGATCTCATTCACTTCCTCATGCATTGTCAATACAATGCATGGTCTTCTAAAGCTTGTTATGACATTGTATCACGTTGATACAAGTTCTTGGAACTTAATGATCAGTTCAACAATCGTCTGATTTTCATGGAGAATGTTTCAACCACAATTTCTAATACCACTTAGTGAATCTCCTAAGTGACATGCATCTTAGTACCATGGCCATTCTCTCTTCATCACCATCACCATCACATCCTTTGACATTCACATCTTGACTCCTTGACATCCATTCATTCCAAGACAACTTCATGTCTCATTGACAACAAATGCAACATAGTGCACTTCAATCTCCCCCTTTGTATTTGTTGTCAATACACTCCTTTAGCACATATGAATGGGTCAATATGTGTGCCAATATTTCTCCCCCTTATTAGAAATCAAATGCAAAGGTGTGGTGTGGTTCACTTTCAAAAATATATCTTCCTCCCTTTGAAAAGTATTTTCTTGAAAAACACTGAGAGAGGGATGATGTCACATGTTCTCTTTAGCAAAGAACCTTTAGTAAATCAGCTCTAAGTCTACTTGGGCTAACCCGGTGTAGAAAACAAGAGTGATATGACCAAGGAATTCAAAGCTGTCCATAGTTCTCTACACATGTGAGATCATGCTTAGGGGTTTGAAATTTTTCATATGTAACAATGAATTGCTAAATCCTGCACATACTCCACAAAACTCATTAGAAAGTTCAGTGCAAAGATAAACCTCCCCCTTTCATCCATTTGTCTTCAATCAATACTCCCCCTTAATTGACAAGATAAACTCAATTAAGAAACAAGGGATGAAAGTATGATTGGAATACCTTCACTTTTCTCAAGATGGAATTAAATATCAGAATCCCATCTTCTCCAGATTGGCTCCCCCTCAAGGGGTGCACTCCATTCTGTCCAAACCATCCTCCAGCTGAGAATGATCATCATCTTCAATTCCCTGCAATGTCAGCACACGTAAATACCAATAGTATAAGGGAATAAGATGAAACCTCCTTGGTTCATCAATGTGAACAACAAGGTTGAGAAGATTCTCTCAACCGAGATGTCCCATTTTCTCCATTCTTCACACTTGCACATTTGATCTTCATTGATGTTTGTGCTGGTGTGGTTCTCAAAACTTCTTCATGTGAAACCTTCTTCTTCCCTTTTGCTTTAGCAATTCCCAGTGCTTCATCTTCAGCTCTTTTCAGTTCTCTGGCAAGATGCAACTGATTTGGCCATATGACTAGTAAGTCACTTGGAAGTGTGGCCTCAGTTTTGGAAGTTCCACATGGTTTTTTTGATGCTTTCAAGCTACCTTTCTTAGGCAACTTGTTTTCAATCAATCCCTTCTGCTTCTTCTGGATTGATTGTATTTTTGAGTCCAATCTGCTTCTATTCAGTTTCATGGCTTGTTCACAAAGTTCCATGATATGACCTTTCTTTCCATAGTAGAAGCATTTCTTGGTGGTCCTTCTGGATGCATCACCCTTCTTGGATTTGAATTCCAAGGACTTCTCTTCCTTTTTCATAATCTTCTTGGGAGCATTGTCAACTTTCTTCTTGCTTCCCAAGGATTCTTTCTGAGCCAGGTTCTGTGATCTTTTCTTCTTTTGAGCTCTGGATACAGTTGGAGATTGATATATATCTATTTGACAACTTTTTCAATCATCCCAGATGTTGTCAAGTAATCCAAATCTATTTGCAGTAAACAGATGTCTCTGGACCTGTGGATGTTGCTTATTGCCTTCTGGCTTGCTCCCCCTTGGCATGGGATTCCTTTGTGCTTTGACATTTAGTGGATTGTACCAACAATCCTTTGCACAGTGCCCATACTTATTACAACACCAACACTGACCCACAAATCTTGACCTCTTCAGTCCTTCTGATTGTTGGGTACTTTTCTTGACTTGCTGTGTTGTTTTAGGAGAGCATTCTTTCTTCACTGTCTTCATCCATACTTGTTTGGATTCATTCTTCCATCCTGCACTTTTAGTAGAAACACATTTAGAGGCATGAGTACAAGATGGGATGGATGGTACCTTCCTTTTAGAAGTTGTTTCCCTTTTATTAGAGGATGTCTTTCTCTTAGAATCATCCTGCTCAAAGCATACTTGAGTAGCAACATGTCTTCTTGCAGCTGACTGGGAGGATTCAGCTTTAGGTGATTGCAGATGTTTCAATATCACCTCCACTTCTAAACACTTCATGTTGAGGGAGTTCTTCTCATCCTCAATTGTTCTTAGCCTTCCTTCCCATTTCTCTTCCAGCTGTTTTATCTGGTCTTCATGCACCTGCTTCATTTCAAGCAATGAGTTGTCAAGCTCCTTCACCCTTTTGACTTTGTCTTCCAGTTGAGCATCTCTGACAACCATTGACACTTTGTGCCTCTTTTCCAGTGCATGGACAACATCTTTGACTATTATCATAAAGAATTCTTTCTCAGAAAGGCTTCTTTGCAATTCTTCAGCAGTGTCTTCATACATTTCATTGCAAAGGGAAATTGTTTCATCTTTGGCTTTCACTAGCTTTCTGAGAGTGTTGGATATGCCAACCCTTTTTGCCAATTGATCTTCCATTGCATTGGCTTCTTCTTCTAACTGTGATTTTTCTTCATGAAGATCATGGATGCCTGTAGCTATACACTTTGCCACTTCCATGGGAACTGTCTTCTGAAGATATTTGAGTGCACTCTGAAGATCATTCATTGTTTCAACTTCATCACAGCTAGGACAGGCTTTCTTCATCTTCTTGGCCTATTTCTTCTTTCTATTTTTCTGAGTCTTGGCAGATATCTCCATTTGAGGCTGGTCGCTCGTTTCCTCAAATCTGCACTTCATAAAGACTCCCTTGGATCTTTTAGAGGTAACCTCTCTCTGATACCAATTGAAGAGCCCAGATCAGTGTGAATCACTGAGAGGGGGAGGGGGTGAATCAGTGATCCTTTAAAACTTTTTACTAATTGATTCTTAACCAATTAAACCTCTATGGCTGGTTAAAGCCTCGATCCACTCTTCTTGTATCTCTCACCTTTCCACGAATGATGCAATAAATGTAAAGGCACAGGACACAAGGATTTACAAGGTTCGGCACCAAAGGCCTACATCCTTGCCATGCTCTCCCAGCATGGATTCTCCCATTATAATCTGTTAGTATTACAATGGTCGATACAGAGTCCCATTGTATCTCTCCTGAGTCCCACAGGAGGGTCTTTATACTGCGTCCCACAGTGTTACCAGAGTCCCACTGGCCTGCTCCAGAATCCCACTGAAGACTTCTTCTCCCTGAGTCCCACAGGGTCTTCTCCAGGCTCCTCGAGTCACACGAGTAGCTCTTCTTCACTTTAAGCTTCTTCAAGTATCCTCAGCAGCCTGGGATAAAGGCTGATGGCCTTGCTCTTCTTCTGATCACTTGTGGTGAACATGTCTTCTCGTCTTGCTCAGGCTTTATCTCCTTCTTCTCAGGATGACCTGGCCTCTCTCCAATTACTGAATACTCAGACAATTGATGTCTTTAACTTCAGTCTGGTCCAGTCTCACTTACTTTAACTTCATGCACTGAGTGCATGGCAGCTCTTCATCCTCATGCACTGATAGCATGGCCTTCTCAATTCTTCAAGAATCTCCTGGTCTTGGACAACTCAGATGCACACAGCCTGATTTAGCTTAGTTCACGTGCGCACGAGCATGCATGCATGCATGCACTTCTCCTTTCCTCTTCTTGGTGTAGTAGACCCACAAAGGGTGTAATCACTTCAAGCACACACCTTCCTTGAACTTCACACACTTTGTTCAATTTGTTCACACACTTAAAGGTGTGTTATACTTTAGTGTGGAGTATCCTTATTATTCTCCTTCTTAGTGTGTACACTTCACTTTGCACACACACTAAGGTTTCGGCCTCTTCTTGTCTAGCACACACAACTTGTTTCTTCCTCTTGCACACACACACAAAAAGTGTTCTTCTTTGTTGTGGTCTTCACTCTTTATGCACACACACGGCTTGGCCTCTTTCCTCTTCTTGATTTGCACACACAAAAAATATGTTCTTTTATTTGGTCTTCAAAGTGTGCACCCACAAGGCTACGGCCTCTTCCACTATTTTTGCACACAAGGAATTATGCCTCGGGTCTTCTTGCTTTGCACAAGCTACTGCTCGTAGGGCGTTCTCCTAACTTGGCACACACACACAAGGGATGTGGTGGTCTTCACTTCACCCACTTGCACACACACTGCCACGGCCCCTTCTTTGTTCTTGTTTGCACATACACCCAAAGGGTGTGTTCTTTCACTTCACACAATGGTCAAGGCTCGAACTTCTTCTTCTATTCCACCAGAATGCCAAAGGAGGCGCGCAAGGGTCTGCTTGAGCCGCGGGGTGCACAGGCACTCGGGTGTGCAGGATGCAACACCACGAGGCGCGCAAGCCATAAGGGTGAGGACACCTTGGGCGCGCAAGCTACTCCTGCCGCGCAAGTATGCGGGCAGGGAGAGCTCTTCCTGTCGCACAACTAATGCGCGCAGGGGACTCCCCTTCTTGTCGCACAAAGGTGTTGCGCGCAAGGGACTCCAGCCATGCAAGTAAACTTGCACGGGGCTTCTTCTTTGCGAGGCAGAGGCTTCTCACGGGACTTCTGATTTTCATGAAAGGATCAGCAAACTCCAATGAGGTCTCGTCCTCTCCTTTTATAGGCAGAGAACCCTCAAGACTTCCGCGTGGGATATCTTTTAATCTCCCGAAGATTTCGAGATTTCAAGATTTCCTTAAATCTTGTTTTCTTCTCTCTGTTCATGCGGGTTCCATTTATTTTTCGCTCCTTCTCATGCAAGAGTCGCGGAACGTGTGCATGGCCTTTGTTTAGGCCATCCCATGCAAAACATAAACACCCCATGGCCTCGGCACCTTCGGTTTGCCTTCGGCCTTGCTCGAATTCTCCATACGTTGCATGCATGCCCATATTTATACATGGATATGTTCAGTTGGGACAGACGAACACGAGGGAGCCTTTGGTTTGATCGGAGGTGGCCGGGAACTCAAAATAGTCGTTCGGGAGGCTTCTGGTTCAGCGGCGGCTTCGCGGGCGGCTTCGGCTCGAGCTCGAGGTGGAAGACGAGCCACGGCCGTCGGATCGAAGATTTGGACGGTCGCGATCAGGATGGGCCGCGGCGGATTAGATGGGCGGCCGAGATCTGGCGCGCGATCAATCGTGCGGCCAGGATGCGCTCCCGGGAATTTTTCCGCGTCCCACATCGAAACGGAGTCCTGTTTTCACGCGGCTTATTACCCTGGCGCTGCCTCAACCCAGCAATTGAATCTTCTCCCCTCTCGGTGCCACCCCGCACTGAGTTCTCCCTGCGGGCGCGCTCTGCGCCCACTCATGCTCCTGCGGGCGCGCTCCTAGCGCCCACTCTACACACCTCCGGGCGTGCTCTGGCGCCCATGCTGCGCAGGCCTGATCCCCTGCGTGGCCCGGGGCTTACACACGGCCCCCCTGCCTCTCGGGCTGGCCACATGGGATCCCCCCTTGGGCGTGGCGCCTTAGGCCCACATGTGCCTTGGGGGTTGAACCCTTAAGGCTGGCCATTGGTGGCATATTTTTTGCCTACTTGAACACTAAGTGTAAAATGCCATGTGCCACAACTCTTCTTCTCCATTTCTTCTCTTCTCCCACATTTCTATTCTTCTTCTTCATTAGAATTCCTCAATTCTTCTTAAACAAATAATCTTCACTTAGGAGGGAATTCCCGAAGGTTTTTCATCAACCGAGCTCTTGAATCACATAAAATTCTTCAATGTGCATCATTGATCCAATTAGAGATCAATTGGATCTTCTTCATGTTCACATGCACTAAGTGATAGTGCATGGACTCCTTCAGCTCACTTCATCCACTTAGGAGGTGTGGATGGATCTCATTCACTTCCTCATGCATTGTCAATACAATGCATGGTCTTCTAAAGCTTGTTATGACATTGTATCACGTTGATACAAGTTCTTGGAACATAATGATCAGTTCAACAATCGTCTGATTTTCATGGAGAATGTTTCAACCACAATTTCCAATACCACTTAGTGAATCTCCTAAGTGACATGCATCTTAGTACCATGGCCATTCTCTCTTCATCACCATCACCATCACATCCGTTGACATTCACATCTTGACTCCTTGACATCCATTCATTCCAAGACAACTTCATGTCTCATTGACAACAAATGCAACATAGTGCACTTCAAGGATCGTGGATGGTCTAGTATTGGTGCCTCGTGACACGGATAAAACATCATTGATATTTTTTTGTTCAAAATATTGCAGGTGTGTAACTCACCTAAATTAAAAAAGTCCACCCCTTCTCCTCAAAAATTCACATATTAATACAACATTTCATTAGCCAGTATTTTAAATAATCTCTTCCAATTTTCCTTTTACCGTTTTAATGCTTTTTCTTTGATAAAAATATAACCTAGGATGACTTTCCATGGAATCCTATGGAGGATAACAAATGAAGAAGCAACATTCATAAAAAAAGTATTATTTTTTTATTTTTTATCTAGCTACTATAATGATTATTATTCCCATTTCATATAATTAACAATTTATATTAAATAAACGAAAACATTTTAATCTTATGTTAATATCTTAAAATCTGATCCTCTTCCATCAAACTGGTTACCAAATCATTATTCGAGTGCCTGAAGAATACCACCATAAAAACTGATAACATTTTATTTTCCATTAACATTTATAATGGTTTTATATGATGTAAAATATGGATAATATTTCATTCATTTATATCATAATTAAACCTATGAAATAATAATATCAAATAAACATGATAAAATTCTATTTCATTAATGATACAACATTGTCGCTCTTATGCACGCCAAACTGCCGCCTCACAATGCATGTTTTCAGTAACACATAACATAGAAGAAATTAAATATAAATTAATGAGATATACAAGAAATAATTATTATATTATTATATTATTTATCAGTATGGGAAGAAAATTTAGCCTTTTATTCTTACCATATCAATCACTGAAAGATGATAACATCATTTTTTATATGTGGAGACTCCCAACTTCTGATGAGATGAGATTCTATTTCAATCAATACACAATAGGGGAAATGTATATAATTATAATTAAAAATATAAAATGGTATATAATATATTATTATAATAAAATAAATTTATTTTATCATGTATTAATTTTCCATAGTGATTATTGAAAATGGGACCATTAGTAAATAATATGTATGACCAATCATCTCCCGGATCATAACATTCACCATTTCAAAAAAACACCTTTCAGGATATTTCATAAAATATATATTTGATGTTAAAATATGATAATTATTTCATGATTTTTAATCTAGATATAATTAAACCATTATCAATGTTTTGGGAAAAAATATCAAATTAAAACATATGTGTATAAAAAATATGTTATTACATGAAATGTGATTTTTAAAAACATGTTAGTTCCATTTTATATTATTCATTCATCGTGATTATGATTCAAAGTTACCCAAGTGGTGATGATTTTATATTACAATTTCTTGATTTTACCAGAATTTTTTTATTATGTTTTTATGATAAAATATTATGATACATATCTCATGAGACTCTTTAGTTTTCTTATCCAATGGTTATTTCCTATTTTTTTGATTAATAATATCAATTTTTCAATAATTGGATATTAATATAACAAAAAAAATTTTATTAGTAACCATATCGTTATTTCAAAATTCGGAAGGAAATCTGTTTTCATCCAATACAATATTCATAAAATAGTATAACTATTTTCATATTCTTCTATAATGTTTAAAATATTTTTTTAAAAAAATGTTGAGATTATAAAAAATTCATTGTGAAAATTTTGTTTATCTGTTTCGAAAAAAATAATGTATGGATTCAACTAAATATGAAAAAGGAAACCTATTTTTATATGAAAAAACATTACTAAAACATATAATTGTAATTTTCATTATTTTAATTGAATATAAATTTATTAATTTTCAAGGTTATTTAAATGAGAATATATTTTCATGGTTTTTTATCTTTTTAAAAGTTTTTTTAATGAAACCAATGATATTTTAAAAAATAAATCATTCAAATGAATGATGAAAAAAAAATTTATATCTATTATGACCAAAATTTATGTATATCATGTGTTTCTAGTGAAAGTATCCATGCATAACACTCTTATTCATTTTATAAATTATTTACTTTTATGATAGAATATGGTTTATGAAGCCCATTTATCATCCATGGGTTATAGAATTATAAAATTATTATTAAACCTACTCATTTATTCAATGGTTATGAAATGATTAAATGCTGAAATAGTAATGAAAGCTATCTATTTTACATTGGTTATAACAGGATGAAATTTTTATGAAACCTGTTTTATTTCATGGATTATAATATGAGGAATGTATTATGATTTTGTGGCAAACATAAATATGTATTTCATTTTGACATGGGTGGGAAATATATGTACCCTTATTAATAAATAGGGTGATTAATTATATATAATGATATAGATAGTACATGAAGGGATAATTATCCCAGTCCAATGTAGTATCCCCGATATTTTGAATAGATTATTTTCTAAAGGAATTTGATTTTTTTCATTTAGTGGATGGTCTATTTTTTAAATCATTATTTAAAAGGTAAATATTAGTTTTGGAACAATTATATTTATTATATTATGAGAACATTAAAGGCTTGAGATGTTACTCAGGCGTTCTATCACGTTTTTGGGGCATAAGGATTAAAAACATCTAAATAATGATAAATGGTCCGGGCACATGATTTTTTAAAACTATTATGCCCACTAGAGGAAACTATGCAGATGGTCTAGTAATCCAAGTTTTCCTACACCAATTTTTTATAACCAAGCCAGAAGAGTCACCTGACCGTGCGCCTAACTATATGTATTCAACTATAGAAAAATTCATGTCTTCCCCATGGATTCTCAAACTGTTTACCCAAAACTCATGAACCCCCCTTAAGATGGGAATTGAGAATGGTTGTCGCATGGTTTCGGCAGAAATGTTTCCAAATCATCAGCCCCATTAAATCGAATATATATTAAAAAAATATCCCTCTATCTTAACTTTTATACTACTACAATATTTCATTGTTGTGTGCATTTTGGGGATCACGCTTGTGCTCCCTCTCCTCTCCACTTCTAGGTAATATGGTATCTCGCTCATCCAGAATCTGATTCATGTTTCTTCAACTATGTTAGATATCACTCATTATGTCCATGACTCATTCTACCCCTTTTCACGTGTTTTATCCTCTATTTATACAACAATTTTTTGGGATCTATTTCACCACATTTTTTTGTGTAAATCCATTTCATTGATTTCTCTTGAACTGGTCCAAATCATGCCCTGATAGTGGACAGGTAGGTCATCCAGGGTTTATGGTTGGAGTTATTGATATTTTACCTTAATTTATGTATTTTATATTAAATACATAGTTCTATCATAGACCCAAATGACCTAGTGTCATTATAAAGTAATAAAGTTTCTTCAATTTATTTTCCAATCCTTCCTTGGGATATGGTTAGAACATTCTTGGTGTGGTTGGAGGTTATGAACTCAATCCAAACCACCACTTTAGGGTTTGTTCAATTATTATTATTTTCTAAATTTTGTCCTCATTTTTTAGATCCAAACATTGGTGCTTGATTTCTATTTATATATTATATCAAAATGCTGACCTTTTTTAAAAACACATATAAGGTGGGTTGATTTATGCCTTCTGGTTGAATTGGACTACCAATGGTGAAAAATGAATTATTTTAAAAATAATTTCATGTTTTTAGATAAAACCACTCAATGTTGTGTGATGTATTAAAAATTTATATATGATATTAATGTTTTTACATTTTTGGTATTATTGTATTAGTGTTTCCATTAGATAATTTTGTGTTCTCACTTCCTGAAGTGGTTTACATATGCTTTCATCCCTTATTTATTTATAATATAATAAAAATGGATATTGTTCATGTTATTATAAAAATGGGAGTGGAAGATGGTAATGACCCTCTTTATTTACATTATGATGGGTAAAGAATTCATAGTACATTTCCATTAGTTCCCTAAATAATTGTAATGTTAATTTAGTTTGTTTCTTAATCTATATTCTTATTCCATATTCCATAGTTGATTGTTTTGAATTAAGTGTTCTGGAAAGACTATTTTTCATACAATTTTTATATACCTTGTTTATGACATGGGGTCATTAACAATATGTCTGACCTTTTTATGAGGTTGTTTTGAACCCAACTCCTAACATAAAGAAACAATGGGCAGTGTTTCCTAGCATAATACATGGATCTATTGGATGCAACTATAGTGATATTTTTATTTACTTGTAAGGGCCCTCTATATTGTTCATTACACCCGTGAATGACATCAAAACATAGGGGAGACATCATGGAAAGGAATTTTAGGAACATGGTTGTAAAATAGCATTATAGATTGATGGAAACCTATGTGAGATATATGGGAGGTGGTCATATGTTTTTCATATACCATGTCGATATTGATATAAAGGATTGATTTTATGTGTCACCTTAGATGGGCTCTTTAGTATTAGGTATCTGAAAAAATATTGTACTAAATCATCGTAATCCTTTATGGATAACATTCAACAGAATACGAATGTGTCACTATATTTAATGGATTCCATTCTTGGTTTTCATGTGATTCATTATTATTAAGTCTTGAAAAATCATAACCAATGTCATATAGTTTCATACACTGAATAAAATTAAATGATTTGGATTGTTCAATAATTTATGGTTTATTTATTATTTCCTTTACACATACATTATCCTAATGATTCATGTACACCAATGTTTAGATGAAATCTATCTTAGTAAGAAGTGGCTAAGTTTGTTTGGGTGTCCCTTAGTAACCCAAGATAACATATCAGCATTAATATTTTATTTAATTACAAAAAATATCATTTCACAATCATATTTTATATTCCTATACTAGATTATTCTTTAGAAATCATTGGTTGTACGTACTGAGTCTATCAAAAACCCATCTCAAGACACCATTACACTGGGTACCTGAGAGGAACATATTATTTATAGGTCCTTGATTTATTACTTATGTTGTGAATTGTACACCAGAGCATAGGATCATATTTCTGAGCTTGTAACCAGGATTCTCAGGTAGATTGACATTGGGGTTTTTGTCTCTTTTTCTTAATTATATACAATATTGTATATTATAATATCATGTTTATATTTTATTATCATATAAAATTCATTTATTGTTACAACTTATTTGATGTGGAAGATGTCATCAGTGATTATTTTATTCTTCTACTTCTTGTTCATCATTTATTAATTATTCCATTTTTTATATTGTATTCAAAATATATTATTACATTTTGATAATATAATAATGATAATTTAGTCTCCCAAAAATACAACCGTTAGACCATCACTGCTAGTCATCCACCTCAAGCCTTTGTGGATTTTATATTGGGTCCACCCAATGACCGATATGGAAAATTGGTTTAGTAGTTTTCTAGGATGATACATAACAATGTGGTATCAAAAGATATTTATCTTTACCTTACTACTTTGGGTATAGTATACCAGATATTAAGAATGTGTTATCACATTGTAAATATTCATTCCTATGAGTAATCTACCCAGGAAGGGGGAAATTACAAATGTTCAGCGATGGGATTATATATCATGATCTTAACTCTTACAATTGGCTACGGATTCACTATGTGTGATTTGTGTAATTTAAAATAGTTAATTATTTTTGATATTTATAAACATTTACCCTTGGACTCCTAAAGAAAGGAAGTAACATTACATGGATAATTATATGAACATAGGGATTCATAGGACCTATATTTTTTATATCATTTAGATTGCATTTCTAATCTGTTTGATATTATTTGGTTTTCCTTGAATGTTTTATTAGAATGCATTTTATATTCCATGTTAGGGATTTTTATAACACTAATAGTTCTATACATTATTATGTCTTTTTATATAATGTTTTTGTGATTTATATTTTATTATTACTATGTTTATTATTCTTTCACTTATTATGTAGTTAGATAAGATGTTTAACTACCTTGATAAATGACTTGTTTATTTTGATGTTTGGTTACTATTTCTGAGTGATAAATCCGTATGTTTTACATTATATTCTACGAAATTTTTTCTTTCAAACATTTTAACATTATTAACTAGATGGTACATTTTCACAATGTGTAATTACAGTACAAAGGAATGTTAAATAAAATTTCATCGTCAATTTATGTGATGTTTTCCAAAACAGATTAATGGTGACATTCGATTTGAAAAACCAATAAAGAAATGTTTTAGTCATGAACCATTTCTTATATGGGATGAAATATTTATTGTAGTGCTTATATATGTCAAAATATGAATTATATAAATTGTGTGGGTGATTTATGAATTTGAAATTGTTGACCCATATAATCTAAAAATATTTATGAAATTATAAAAGATATATATATATATATATATAACATTCATATAAATATAAAAGTTGACATACATTAACATTTACATAAAAAAATAGTTTCTTATAGATTATTCTTATGAATTTACTTAAATAGGTAGTTAATAAAATATATAGATAATTTCTTAAATGAAAATCTTGACCCAAGTTTCTCAGTTGGTGAATGAAATTTATAATTAAAAAAAATAATTTATTTTATTGTAAATGTATAAAACAATTAGGATTTATTTACATGAACCCCATATTACTTTACAAGACCCTCATAAATCTTATTTTAGTTTTATATAAATTATTACTAAACCCTACGGTGGTATGTTTATTAATCGTAATGATGGATGTTTAATGGTTCCACATAATTTTTGGATTTACAAATAATCATATGGTTACGTTTTACTTCACCATTACCTAAAAATGCAATAACAGATCATTTAATCTGATTGATTTGTGTTTATGTATGACCTTGGTTATCTAAAATCCCAATTACAAAATAAAGTGTTTTTTTCCTCCCAAGAATTTAATTTACAATTTTTAACTAATTCTAATTTTGAATTAATTTTAATAAATTAATACATTTAAAATGTATCTAGTAGATTAATAACCTGAAAATGAAATATTTTAGTCTAATATGTAGAATTTAAAATTATATTTGATAAAAACATACATGTTCCTAACACCCTTTCTTAAATAATGTATGTATTGATTTTGATTTATATAAAATAATAAGTTTTCTTCAGAACAAGATGTTTATAATTTTTTGATATTTAAATTTCAAAAAATATTGACATAAAATGAAAAATCTAGTAGAGTACATAGTTTATCCACACTTATATGGGTAGTTTTAGTGTTTCTGGATCATACATTAGAATGAGTGCATGGGAAATTCCATAAGAACCTTTCATTTATATTTCATACAGGAATGACATGACCTCAAGCCTAGAGTCAATTTTAGTCATGAACCCAGGCCCATGTGGAGTGTTGGTTAAACATTTTGGAGGTGTGGTGCAACTCAGATTAAATTTTACCTATTAAGATTCTTAGTTTCCAAAATGATACCTTTGCCTTCATGGTATTACATTTAGTAAATTGACCATTATTATATGAATTGTAATAATATAATGTGTAGTTATTGGGAGTTAGATATTCCTAGGGAATGGCCGGCCACCAAGTAGGTCATGTGACCAATTGTTTTCTTACTTTTCTGTGTTAGATGAATCATGATGTCTTCTTCCTTATTATATTTCATCTCGGTTGGAGTGACTCCTTTACATTCTCATTTAAATTACATTATATTATTTAATGCATAATAATTAGAGGCATATGGATAATATCAAGGATTATGCATTTTCTCATATAATCAGGGGGAAGTATGTGTGGGTACACAAATTACACATAGTGTTGTTTAATTTTAACAAAAAAACAATTGATAATGGGGTTAATCATTATAACCATGTTATGTTAAGCTACATTCACTGTTTATCTTTAGTGTAGATTGACATATGAGTTAATGGAAATCAGACTTGTCCCAAAGTTCAGGGTGACGTTATAAGGGGGTCATGTGTTTTGACATGATGATCAAGTTGATCATGGATTTTGTACCTATTTATATTGAACATGTCATTGTAACCTATGTTGAGTGTCACACATACATATAGATTAAATCTTCTATAGGAATCTTGTAAGAATCTAGTATTTTTATTCTTTTGTTCTAAATGTAATGAAGCATGTTTCCCCCATCAAGGACCCATGGTCAGTGGTTTATAGATCATGTTACATGTTATTATATATTTGGATCAATAAATGAATAATTTAGAAATCATAAGGCGGGTAGATACATATCAAAAGTGTCATAGCATGTCATCCATGTATATTTATCACAACCATTAAAATACCATTTTGAACATGTAGATCATTATTAAAATTCACATTTAACATCCATTTAAATATAAATTTGTTGTGCAAGGGGATTCCCCTAGTCTTCATCACATTAGGCCGTTGTGATACGCCTTAGTTGTCGATGGTTCATTACCCTATTTCCTATTAAAAATTCAATTTTCAGTCACCTATTAAATTGTACATTTTATTATTAATCATTAATTTTAAATTGATTATTTCAATAGAGAATGATGATGATATTCATGGTCATATTCCCAACCTGTGAAAACACTATTGGTCAAGAATGGTCCATGGTTGTTGTGTTTGGGTGGTCATGGGATTCCTCATGTGGTAAAGGCATTATGATCAGTTAATGATGAGGTGTTGTTGGGTAATGTGATGTTAGTTCAATGGAAATCGTCCTAATTGGTCAGACTAAACATTAAGTATGCAGTTTGAATGATTGGTTGGATACCACAATGAGAACCATACCCTTTCGGTAGAAAAATTTTCATGTGTCCTTTTTGGAATACATTTAAATCCTCCTAGTGTACTATTAGATAACTAATCATCAATCCCCATTTTTTGAAATCATATAGGTACATTGAGAGAGAAATGGTGATCCTATTAGTATCGATCTAGAATTAAATAATGATTGTGATGGGAAATTAAAGATTAATGAGGTTTTTTAGCTAGAGACATCATTGGAACCTAGTTACAGATTCTACGAGCGTTCCTAGAGAAATATTGAGGAGCCAACATTTAAATGAATGATACATGATTTTTATGGACACTAGAAATCTAAGACAATTTTTTTGAGATTAGTCGACCAGATAGAGTTTTATCGGTTACCCTTTATCTTATAATATGTTATCAATAAGTAATACCTTCAAGAAAGATTTTTTTTCTATGGTGTGTAAAATGTAATTGTATGATGTGTACTTTTATGGAATTGTTTCTCTACATGACAAAATAATTTTAATTTGGATTCGACTAGTAAATATTTTTTGCAATTGTGTATTGGTTGTTATTATAAATCTACTATAATGATTAGTGAAATGATTCCAACAGTAGATATACAATAGATTGGTTTTGGATCTTACATGATAGAGTCTATTGTTGGATGTTCCATAGGTTGGATCATGAATTATACAATGATGTGATCATGCCTAATTATTTAAGTGATTATTAAGAATTATCATGTTGTTTCAGTTGATGGGAATGATCAGCAGTCCTAGTTTTAACTTCTCTTTTATCATATATATAAGTTGATGCATGGAGGTGTTTTGGGTGTTTGAAAAAAAACAACAATTTGAATTAGACATGAAAACCCAAGTAGTTAGAGTGAGGAATTTTTTTGTTTCACTAATCCCTATTTAGGATATTATAATTAAATTTGGGTTGATTTTATTTTCTCATGTTTTTGGGATGCATTCATTTCATAGGGAATTTGAGTTAGTCCCTTTTGTGGATGGTATATAATGTAAACCAAGATTCAAATGGAAATTTTAGATTTATTGAACATAAAATTATTGTATTAATACATTGATAGAGTACCAAGATGGTCCTCAGTTGTTTCTTTGAGTTTCATGGTTGTTTAGATCTAAAACCTCTAAATTGGGAGAACTGGTTAGGGGCTGTATTTTTTTGAAACTATACGGTCCACCTGACGAAATCACACAGATAGTCTGGTGAACATGGTGTTTTTGAACGATTATTCTACCATGTGAGTGGATTGACATGATATTTCTCTAAAATATATAGTTGTTTGGGATTGGGTAAATTAAAATATAGCAAATGGGTTCTCAATCCATGTGCATGAATTGTGTGACCTCCCATCAAAATGCAGTGGCATGAGAATGGTTAGTTCTTGGTTTTAGATATAGTGTAGAAAAACCATGATCCTCATTAAATTGGATGGATGATTAAAAAATTCACCATAAGAATATTGTGTATACCCTTATTTAATTATCCTTCATCCATACATGAGGGATCCCTCCCAATATTCCTCACCAATCCGCTTTTAGGTATGTTCGTATGTCTCGCCTAAATCCTATTATTTGAGTTTCATTAATTGTGGTAGATATCTCTTTAATTTTATATAGATCATCATGCATCTTTTCCTTGACTATATCCTCTATTTATTCTATTTTTTTGTCCGAGATAATTTTCCCTATTTTCAGGGTGTTTATTTGTTTTTCTAGTTTCCCTCAAACCAGACCAAATCATGCCTCGATAATAGATGGGTGGGTCCAATATGGTAAATGGTTGGTGTTCTAAATATCTACACATAATGTGTTGATTTTATATTATATATGTCATTGTGACATGCACCAAACATTTCAATTTATTCTTCAAAATGATAAATTTCCACAAATTAATTTGACTAGCATGACTTGTGAGGTGTTTACACCATTATTGGCATGGTTAGAGGTTATAAAATAAACTCAAAGAACCCTTTATTATGAGTTTTTTAATTATAATGTTCTAAATGTTTTCAACATTTTTAGATCAATCGCTTTTATTGTAATGTTTATTTATATATTGAATTTAAATGATTGGGTATTTTAAAGATAACTCTAAGGTAAGTTGTTTTTTGACCAGTGATGGAATTGGACTTCATAATGTGAAAAACATAATTTTTATAAAAAAAACATTCACCTTATCAAAGGAAACCCTCAATTATTTTTGTTATATTAAAAAATTTAATATAATATATGTGTTATTAATTTTTATGATTTATGGAATTTGTTTTTTGATAGAATAATTTCATGTTCTTCTTTCATGAAGTGGTTTACTAATGAATATGGAAACTATTTATTTTTAATTACATTAAATAGTGAAAATTGTTCTTATTATTCCTTAAATGGGAACGGAAAATGTGTGTGGTCCTTTTTAGTTCTCTTGTGATTGGTAAAGGAATTTATAGTACGTGGCCTTTGGTACCTTAACTAATTTAAATTTTTAATGATTTAATCCATTAATATATATGATTATTCCTTATGATATATTTTTTCTTTCTTGGATAAATTTTTTAGACAACATATTTTGAATTCTAATATTTCAATTCCCTTTTGATGATATATGGTCATTACTACTATGACGTACCTACTTACTAGCTGGGAGAGATTAGGGTTCCATGCAAAATGATTTTGTGGATGGGATTATCTTCCCTGTTACATGGATCGATTAGATGTGTTAGGAGTGATACTTCTCTTTCCTTGTATGGAATTTCATGGAATATTATAATACATGTGAGTGACACTTGTTTCATATGGAAGGTATCATAGATGGGATCATTAGAAATATGATTGTACCATGCCTTGAGTAATTCTCAGTCTCTTATATGATATACCTTGAATGGTCTTATAGATTATCCATAAACCATGTCAAGAGTGATATGAGGGACAACATTTACGGGACCCATTGGATGAGGTATTGGGTATTTGGTTTCATGTAATCATATACAGTGACCCTTGGGAATCCGTTATGGATTTCATTGTATAGACTCAAGATGCCTCACTAGATTTGATGGTTACCTTACATGTTTGTCATGTAATTACATAATAATATTTCAATAGAATATTTAACCAATGTTAGAGAAAATCATTACTCAAAAAGATCACATGATGTGGGTAGGTACGCACTTGATTATTTATTAATTGAGACACATGTTCTTATAATTTCATAATTGTGCAGGTACACTTACGTTTAAGAGAATACTGTCTTAAGCCAAAGTATGTATGGTCAATAGGATGTCCCTTAGGATCATAAGATGACTTATTTTCTCTTATTTATTTATTTATTTGAAAACTATATATTCTAACTGATGTTCTATATGTTCAAATACAATATTATTCTTTAGACAACTATATTTGTATCCAATTGATTATATATCTCACCTTTTTTAGGATTTCATTGCATAAAGGTAACCAATATGATCCTCTTGTTCACATGTCAGTTATATAATGTTCATGATGTCTATTGTAAATTGGAGTTTTGTAGGACATGATAGAGAATGTACTCAGGAATTTCATTAATAATTACTTTGTGGTCTTTTTCATTTTTATTATTTTGATACTTTATTGTATAATATACAATCAATTTTATATTGTTGAATCATCTAACTTATATAGGTTGTTTTACGTTTTTGGTATTGGCCATATTTTGTTAGTAATTATATTATTCTTATTTCTCTTTACCTTTTTTATTATTAATTTCTATGTTGTATAGTATTTTCCTTATCTCTTCTATAGATATTTTACTCAGATCATGATGGTATAGTATCACAATAGTTACACATTTATACCCTTCATGCAAGTTGGAATCCTTTTAAGTTTAAGGAGGCATTCTTAAGGACATTTGATGACCAGTATGACTACATGTTTTAGTAGTTTATTAGGTATGGGACTTTACACCACTAAATTATTTCTTCCAATAAGATGTTTTTCATGTGATCTATGATTACAATGATTGTTTGGGAAGTGAACACATTCCACCAAGATAGAATTATATGTAATTCTAGACAACTATGGAATGATATTTTATGTTTTTTTGTATTACATAATTCCATGTTTTATAATAATTTTATTCTCTCATGGACCATGTTTATTTATATTTTATGATTCGTGGATTATGATGTGCCAATAATTATACCATGACATAGTATTCTAATCTATCATAGTCTATGTATGCTTTTCAAATTTTATGTTCACATTAGAATTCCATTATTTTCATTTTATGCTTATATATTTTCATTATTTACCATTACTGATATTCAATTATAAATCATTTTTATGTTTACATTCACCATGTTATGAAGAAATATATTATGTTTCATTTCTCTATAAAGGTGTATAGTTATAGAAGATGTTATTGGGATGTGATTTATTTTATATATGGACCAATTTTATGTGTTTCCATGTTTCCAAATACACTTATCTATTGAATTAAAAAGGAATATATTCATTTAATATAATGGATATTCATAAATATTTATGTAATATCAATGTATCATTAACACGGGTTGTTATTGGAACTTCTACTTGAATATTATACTAAGTAGAATCCCATTCCAATATATATATATGTAAAATATCATATAAGTGGACATTATAGATTTATATATCCTCACCAAAATACTGACAGCCCAAAATGGGCATACCAAGAAGTCATAAAATCTATATATTAACCCTTTAGGACCACTCCATGTCCCTAATAATAAGGGAATATGTCATCATTATCATGATCTTCTCATTATATATCCATATGTTCTTCCATAAAGTAAAACATACCTATAAATTTCCACCAATATGATCACAATTATACCATATAATTATTTGGTAAAATTTCATATGATCAATTCATTACTTGTTAAATTTTTGATTCCCAATCATTTGATAAATTATACATTTGTTGGCCTATATTTACTGTGAATCCATTGTTCATTATATAATGAAAACATTCCTATTTACTATATAGTTAACAATTTACATCGAATCGCCAACCTCTTACGAAAATTCCATGATTCATTGTTTCATAAAAAAATACCTATCATGTTCATATATGTCACTAAATGTGAAAATCATATACAAAAACAACTATATTAGACCAAAAACCAAATTTGTATCTGTAGTATTCTAGTCTTCCATACAATGCATGTGTTTTCAATGAACTAGCATGATATCCATCATACAGTTTAACATATTTCTTTATCCCCAGTAGACTAAATCTAGACTCTATAATTCATAACATATTTTATGACACCACATTATATCATCATATTTCCTAAAGACACTACTTAGTGAATGACCTGACTAAATAATTTTTACTTTAGGTGAAATTGACAATATACAATTGGTTTTTGAAAAATAGAATGGGTCTTATTCTATATTAAGGGGAGAATCAACCCCATTTATCATAGTTATTAATATGAAATAAAATAAGAAAGATTCATACCTAATAAATATGATAAATGATGAAGAATATAAATAAATAATGGTGTTAACAAATAAAATACAATAACACCAAAACTAACATGTCATATATAGAATTGTTTACCTCCCATAGGGCCAATCTCATATACATAGCCATAGAAATGTAAAAATCATGTATATTGGATTTTTTGATACAACAATCTATTCAGCATCAGGAACTACTAATATCCCAGAGTATTTGCAATTGATCATGATATCCCAAGACTAATACCATACCAATTCCAGTATCCACGTTAACTAATTCTCATGAACCTAATTTTCATGGTGGGATGAGTAGTTTGTGATGGAAAAAATTATCAGTTAATATAAATTTTATTATCATAGTAACTATCATATGCAGTTTCATGTGAGTTTGATATTCTATACATATAATAAATAAGAACACAAAATAAAATATATAAAACACAATGGTAATTCCTTAAATTTTCGATGTCAATCACCCTTAACTACATCATCTATTGAAAGAGTGTCCGAAAGATCTTCATAAATACCTTTTTCACACATATAACATGAGGGATAAAAATTCATGTAATCTATAATAGATCCTTGTGATTCCGAGAAGACATCCCATTGTTATATGATCATTTTATCTCTAATATTTTTGAAATACAACTTTTGTCTACTATTCCAACTCATTTTAAATATAACGATGTATCTTATAGATCTAGGAACCCAAAACCAAATTGAAATCCATATTTTCCATAAAAATATATACAATTTTTTTGTGAGTCCATCACAAGAAATTCATTTCATTTATATCTAAATTGAGGCATCCATAATAAAATATCTTACTATTATTATGTCTCATCCCTTGGTAGTTTTTAATTCTTGATACTATTCAATCACAACCATAACACAACATATACACCATATTTTATGAATATTCAGTACCAAACTCCATCACTATAAGAGCTGACATGAATATATTACACCATTTCTAGAGAAATAAAACCATATCACATTAACCAAAATTGTTAATTCTATAATCCAATACACACAAATAATTAAAAAAATGGTTATATACCATTATTCAATACCCATTCACAGATACCTCTTGGATCACATGTTGTGTTTTTGTTCCATGTTTACACCTTCTACAATCCAAAATAAATCTACTTAGGGTTAGTTGGCTAATGTGAAAGCCAATAGATCCCTTCATAACTAGTATTGAAGAAGCAGCATCACATAGATCCTTAGTATTTATTCAACACTTGAAAATCGAAGGATTCCATGTCTAATGTCAGCATCAATAGGAAAGAACGTTATTTTCACTTAAATAGTGAATTGACATTTATTCAACTATCAATATATGGACAATGACCCATATCTACCCACAAGGGCACCTCCGATTGGTCCACTCACCCAACATTAATTCATTATACCTTATATCTTTAATCATACACCTATATAAGTAACAAAAATACCAAAAAGACTAGACATGACCTCTCAAGTGGTCTTGAATCACTCTTGTATCTGATGGTCCCACCTTTACATTAGATTTCAATCATTTCGTGTAATATAATTCATTTATCTAGTGGAGATCTTGATAAAATACACAGGTCCCACATAGTATCTTCAAGCCCAGTAACACTACTCAGGTGTTCAATGTTCCGAATATCTAAATGGCCACTACCTCAATAGATACTAGTCAATGAATCTAGTTAGTGGATTATATCTACCACAACCTATAAACACATAACTAGATACATAATAGATCTAACACAATTAACGCATTAAAATTTAGATTATTTGGTAAACATAAATAAAATATTTAATTTAATAAAGGTAATCACATAATATTGTATACTTAGACATCACATGACATACGTAAAAATGTATAATGGTTTATAGAATGTATAAGAAAGCACATACCTCTTGCTTGGTGATTTAAATTTTTTTTCAAGGGCTTCCATATCTACTAAGGCATACCATGAATTATTAAAGCATGCTCCCATATCTCATTGTAATATCCCATAACATGTATTCCTAGATCTACTGATGAAATCATAATCCTTACATTAATGTCATGATAATGATTTATTTCGCCAATTTAAGAACTTATAAAACACAGAACAGAAAAAATAATTTTATGAAAATATAAATACGCAAGGTCTTTTTAGGTTTAATGTCTTAAATAAATATGGAAATTTCATTGATAACAATAGTAAATTTTTTATTTGATAATGTTTCATACTAACACCGAATTATTCTTATTTTCTCATTAGAATAAATTATATTAAAAAAATTATCCAAAAAGAGACATTTCTAGATAAAAATAATTTAAAATCCATCCTATTTACATATAGAAATGTAAATATAAGACATGTGAGATCAAATATTAAGTAAGGGTGACCATAATTATTAAAAATTATATTCTTTGAATTGTAATTTAATGTAAATAAAGGTATTAGGAAGTGATCAAAGTGGAACTGAATAAAATAATGGAATTCATATATATAATATCCACTATCATCAATCATGAATCATGGAATAAATCCTTAATAAATAAATTATTCATTGGAAACTATAATCATGAGATTTGTTATTTCAATCTTTCTAAATTGAATTGTTAAAAATACATAGAATTTTTAAATAAAACATGTTGTTATGTTGGATCATTTCCCTCAAACAACCCCTATAGAACCCATAAAACATGAATAACAATTCGATCAACTTAAAATATACCTAATTCAATATAGTGTTATTAGGGAACCTCATGTTATTAAATTATAATGGAAACACCCATCCCTCGATTATAACAGCTGTCAAAAACCAGGTCATGATACCATTTGACCAAACACCCGACCTAGTCTGTGGTATGGCCCGAAGGGTGTCCGTGATCCCAATGGGATGGAAACTAGTTTCATGAAACAAATGAAATACAAGAGCTAAAATATTCATATTAAATAATAACTAGGATTAGATAAATGAAATAAAACAAATGAGCATGTAGCAATGACCAAAAATATAATCTCAAATGAATATAATAAAACGATTCAGTTACAAGATAATACTCAACAAAAAATAAAACAAAAAATACACCCAACTAACACCAACATGATCTCCATGTGACCTCAACGTCACCACCATCCACAATACATAACCACACTATTAGCCATCTCTAATAATAAAACTGAACAAGACGCTGAACCTTTAAAATATATCGGTTCTACTAACACAGATTTTTATTAGTAGGGTGTGATCTAAACATCTCAGTAGAAAGCCACAAAATAACACATCTGTTTCCTTTCCCAAAATCAATTTATTAAAAGAATTTATAAATAATGATATTGAATAGGTTTTACCCATTTCAGATGAATAATTATAGTTTTCACCCATTCAAAATATTTCACACCATATATCCATATCCAAAAATATATTTCCATTTTAAAACCAAAACACAAAAGAAGGGATAATATTTTATGCTGAAAAAATAACCAGTTGAATATATTAATAAAACAATACAAAAAATAAATAAGCAGAAACAATTTAGTAACCATAGGAATTATCTAAAATTCTATAGAGAGATCCCTATACAAACTCGATTCAAAACCTCATTTCTGCATATACAGAATCTCCATAGTCTATAACAAACTGGCCTCCCTCAACTGACTAGTGAAGTGGAATTTCCCACCTCTAATAACAAAAAATCCAGTGTGTAATAAATAGTCCAATTAGGGATGGAAATCAGCTATCACATGATCCTTTAAAAGATACCTAGAAACCCATGGTAAAAATATAATGTTTTTTAGGAGGTCCTCACACAAGTGAATCATCTTACCTGTCATCAACACACTTTCATAACCCAGACACAGATACGACCAATAAGATAACCAGTATAGGGTAATCCCCACTATTAGTTTAATATATATATATGTATCACATCATTAAAGGTTCCAACTGTTCATTCACATCACATAATCTTATAAAAAAATTATTAAACATTTCATGAGTCCAATCAAGAATTCACATTTTAAAAATACAATCAATTTTAAATATTTCAAGGTTCCAACCAGGATTTATATCATGTCAATCCCAAAAAAACATTCAAAAGATATCTCAAATATTCTAAAATTTGATACAATCATCCAGTTTCATTGGATAAATTCCAAACAAGCCGTTATTCAAAATCCATCATTATTTCAAGTCCGAGATAAGAAGAAAAAAAACAATGATGCCAAATGAGATTCCATATAATTTAGAAAACAACCAATCATTATAAAAAAACCATAATTCCATAACATTCAATACAATATTGAATCCTCTTTATGTCATTTGGAGAATCATGGAACCATTGTTGTAAAAAATTAATAGAATTAAAAGATGAAGAAAATTTAGAAATCAAAATTTCAAGGAGGGAATCACTTTCAGTGGATTGATCGTTTAAAATATCCAATATATGTGCACTCCAGGAACCAATGGATGTGACCACATACTATGGTGTTCATCATGTAGTTTTCCCCAAACAAATCTAAATGAAAATATATTTTCAGTCAATCAAGTACAACAACACATTTTATAAAAATCACCACATTTAACAAAACAATCCCATCAATTCAATGTAACACTTTGATAAGAAAACACCTCCAAAATCATCTAATTATTTTTTTAAAGTCTCAATAAAAAATTAATAAATTTTTTTTGGTGTGCATACACAAAGGAATAAATAATGAATCTATTAAAAACATATTTTTTACCAATTGTCATAATAAGAAAATGTCCCACTAAAAAAATCACATGCATTATAAATATTGTAATCTTGTTTAAAAATATATTTGAACACTCATGAATCATATTGATTTAATCAATAAAATGTATAATATGGAAACCTATACTTCTATGGCATGCTAATGCAAACTAAAATTTAATGAACATAGATTAGGTCCCCAAAGAAGATCGACACACCATATATCCAATTAAAACCATGCTGCACATCAACTATAACATCTAGGGATTGGTAAAAGAAAGTTTTACTAAAGGAAACAAATTATATAGGGATAAAAGACGATCAATAGGGGAAAAGAGGATAATACCCCAAAAAAATTCCATATATCGTTGGGGATTCAACCCTATATAAGGAGGAGCTAAGGGAGGATGTGTCTCATGTCCCCTTGGTGCACTAAATTTGACCAAGAAAGAGGGGGGTGAAATAATATTTAAATAATGTAAGGGAAGAATAAGGTTTTTATGTTCAAATTTTTTTGAGAAGATCACATGGTTTGGACACACACTTTATTAAACTGTTCACCAAACGTTTCCCAGCTACATTCTAGGAAGAGAGCCACTGCATGACTAATCCTCATAGTTTTTGCAACCATGCACAAACCATGATGTTGTTGCTACCAAAATTATAGAACCTCCTCATGACTAGGATGAAAATATTGTGAGACCATGCAAAAATAATGTGGGTGATTATTACCAATTCCATCACCTACCACATGAGTACCTAGGTTGAACTCCACAGTTTTCACTAATTATGTGGTTCCCATTCATAGGATAAAATCAACCTAAAATTCCAAAACTAAAATATTTTAACCATTTCACAACCCCATCCACAAACTGAAATATCTAGGACCAGGAAAAGAATAAATTAATAGATTATCTGAGGTCTGGGAATGATAATTCTCCCCACAACATTCACTTTCTCCCCTAGAAAATCACCCAACCAAATGACAACCAAAACTTGAGTTCATGCCCGATAAAAATCAAAGGAGACCACGAGCATCAGGGTGAAATTTTTCACCATAAGTCAAGCCCAAACATTAACTAAGGAAACATAACATGTGAATACGGGGGAAACATGATGGATCTATCCCCAAAATAATATATCAGCAAACATAGAATCATTAAAACTCAAACAGCACCACCAAATCATAAACAAGAAACCCATAATGGTGCATCCCACCAAATCAGAACCCCAATAACTAACTATATTTTTCAACACCCTTACCAAAATTAAGTACTATGGAAATCCAAACATGACATAACCCAACATACAAAGAACACATGAATCTACACCACTACCATAACTATAAATTTCTCCAACACAAGATGATCCCCTACCACTAGAAAAACCTATGAAATGAACTCAATCCAAATCTGGAAGCTCTATCCATTAATTAAACAAAACTCAAATATTTCCAAGTGGGTATAAACAAAATAAAAACTAACATAAGGGATAAACACATTAAATAATGGAAAAAAAATTTATTGTTCCATATGTATCAAAACAAATCCACTTTGTCATAATGATCCCATCATGATTTCAAAATGAAATGATGAACATACAACAAAAAATTGACTAAAAAAGGAAAATACAAATTTCTACACCCTAACATGGGAGAAATAACCCAATCCAAGGTTTCACACCCCTTGGAAAATCCTAAATATGTGTGATTTTCACTAAGGGGAATGTATCTATAGCACTAATGACTAAACAATCTCCTTCTTGATAATGAGGTAATATATCCCTATGATCAAAACATCTTTTTTCGGGTGAAGCATCCTACAAAACCTCTCTAGATTTACAAAGAATCAACAACGATGGAAGGTCTTCGATGGGATATGACATGATGACATGGAATGTCTGAACCAGCCATAAGAATGATACATAAGAGAATGACATGTGGAACTGGAGGGTAGAACCAACAAATGACACTCTCTGTAGATAGGTTCCGCTATCATGAACTCCACTCCATATGGGGAACCATTATGAACATCAATACTCACCAAATTTACTATTTCATATGCTCTTGAAACTAACTCGGCTAAGGATGCTTCATCCACCAATTTCTCAAAGAGATGATCCTTGGAAGAGAGGAATCAGTACATGATCTATAGATGAAGACATATAAAAAAACAATCCCTCGTCATGTTATGTGACACCGCCTTCGTTGAAAATTTAACCATCTCCTTGAAATGGTTAATATAGGCCTTCAATCTCTACTGGCCTTGTTGAATACTCATGTTCTCATCCCTTTCAATCATCCCTATCTCCCCAAGTGCAATCCATCAGATGAATATGGACTAGATCACATCCCACATCCTCCCAAATCATGTTGATAGAGGAAACATTAACTCTCATTCATCCAAAGATTTACCCTCAATCATCTCACATTAAGAAAAAACCTGAACAACCATGGGAGTTCCTAATGATCTAAGGACAAACACTACTTCCTGAAGCCACTAAGCTACCCCTAAAGGGCCTCAATATCCATGAAGGGTAGGATACACTTGAGATGATCCAGAAACTAGAACTGACTTAATGGAAACATTTAGGACCTTTATAGGTTACATATTACGAACATCACAAGAAACAAAAAACCAAAACCATTTTCAAACCAAAACAATATTGAAAAGAATATCTTTTGAAAAAACAACCCGCTCTAAAGCCCAAAATGTCCCTAAATAATAATAAAATACCTCTCAGAAAACACTATATACAATAAAATTTCAAAACTTCCTTCCTTAATGAAAATTTTTACCTAAAATAAATCAAATTTTCAGAATAAGAACCCACTATATTAAAAGAAATGAATCATTTGAGACCATATTCTTAATTCAAATTATATTTAAGAAAAAAGTCCAAGCCACTAATTTCAATCACAAATCCATGTAATCCCATGATCCATCATACTTGTGTTTATATATTTGCATACACACATCCAAACATATTATATATATATATATACCCTCACTTGTGGAAGTGTTGATAAGGAACACCAATGGTTACTCTTATAATTGCATTATGAATGGCCAATAATTCACCAAAATTTTCAATCAAAAAATGTGTTCCTTTAAATCCCATTTATTTCTAATCCAAAATCACTTGAGAGAAATTATTTCCATTTCCAAATCATACTCACATCAACTGAGAATGAGACAATAAATGACTCATGCCTACCAATGGAATGAGGAAGTTATAGTTACACATAACATAGTAAAATGGGAGTTGTACATGTCCCAAGAAAGAAACATCATCTAGGAGGATCATTAAAAATTCACTCAACCACCACATGGGTCACTACTCCTTGTGAGATCTTAAAAATAACACTGACTCACCTCTATTATCATCCATCAATCCAATACAAACCATGACATGACAAAGACTCATTTATCAGACTACCCTTGTTGACTCGAAGATCAGAACAAATAAGGGTTCAGGACGTCCTTCCCACCAACCTCTTGATTCTAAAATGTCTTAATTTCTAACTATGAAACATGGAAATAAATTATAAAATCCTATGATTCCATTTTTTACAAACTATATCATAATTCCCACTGACCAAAAACATGAACCATTCTGTGACATTGACCTAAAGGAATTCCTGATGCGCAACAGTTGGAAATATTGTCAGGAATCAATTGAAATCCATGTGGTAAATATTTCAGACCGAATAATTACCAAGATCAGATAAATAAAAAAAATCACCATGCTACAATATCGAACAACTAAATCAAAAATTAATATGATAAAATGATATAATTACAAGATACAACTAAAAAATCTAGTGACAAAAACCTAGACCAAACTGCCACCAACGTGATACCAATGTAGCCTCAATGTCACAACACCCCACAAGACATAACTGCTCTAAGATCCAAATCAACCTGAATTCCAAAATAAGATGCATAACCTATAAAATAATATCTAGTACATCAACACCGAGTGGTACAAGTAAGGTTTGGTCTAAATAGATTAGTTGGAATCCACTAAATAATCCATGTATTCCCTTCCCAAAATTAGATATTTAACACAAGGATGAAATAATATTGCTGAATAGGTTTTTCCTCACTTTATGTAAATAAACACAATGTTTCAATTTTTCATATCATTGCACACACTATTTTCATCTACAAAATAGATTTCCAAATAAAAATGCACAAAACAATGGATACTGGGAAATAATGAAAATAAATATTCACTACATGATGTGAATATAACATTATACAAACATCAAAAGACACTAATAGTTTAGTAAAAATGGGTATTTCTTAAACATTCCTAAATTGATCCTTATACATACTCTATTCGAAACCACCACCTGGTGTATGGTGAAGTTCCCTAGTCTATACCTGACTGGCCTCCATCAATAGACCAATCCTGTGTCAAATACCACATAGACTATCAGAAAATCTTGGGGTACTAACCTATATATTTATGTATAGAAATAAACTGTCACTTTATCCATTAAATGACACCTATAAACCCATGGTTAAAATATATTTTGTTATTAAAAGTTCCTCTCCCATGTGAATAAACTTTCCATACATCACCGCACATTCCTACCCCAAACCAAAAAACAACCTATATGATAAAGCATATAGGGTCGTCCCCAATAGGAGTGAAAACTATATATGTGAATTATATCATTAATGGTTCTAATGAGGATGTGACATCACATAATATTAGGAAACATTTATTAAAAATTTCAATATTCCAATTGATAATTAAAATTTTCAAAACTACATTCATTTAAGTATATTTCATGTTGCCTATCGATCCATATATAAATTCCATGACAAATAAACTTTCAAAACATTTACCAAAAATTCTAAATTTTGATAAAAACAACCACTTTCTTGATAGAAATTCCTAACATTCGTTTATTCCAAATCTAAATTTCTTTCAAGAGGGAGATAAAAACATAAAAAAAACATTTAATAATTCCAAAAGGGATTCCGAATCATTTTAAAACCTATCCACCATTATATAAAACCAAACATTCCATAACATTTAATACAATATTGAAACCAATTTACATATTTTGGGGAATCATGGAACAGTTTTTATAAAAAAAGAAAAAGATATAGAATTTGAGGAAACATTTTTGATAATCAAATTTCAAGGGGGAAGTGCGTTCAATGCCATCATCACTTAAAATACTATCCATGTGTTTAATCCATGGACCCATGGATGTGCCAACATCTTATAGGCTACCACAAATAGATTTATCCAAATAATTATTAACGAAACCACATGTTCTTTCCAACAAGTAAAACAAACCATTTTATAAATAACACCATGTTTTTTCAAAGAAATGACATAAATTTAATAAAACACATATATAGGATACGATGAAAAAAATCATACAATTATACCCATAATGGAAAAATGTACATTTTATAAAAAATAATTGGTTTTCATACAAAAAGTCATAAACAACAAATCCATTAGAAACATATTTTTATAAAATTATTCCAATAACAGAACACCACAATAATCAAAGATTATGAATTATAATGATGTGAATCATGTATAAAAAATAATTGAAACACCCACGAATCAAATATATTTATTCAAAAAAAAGGATGGAAACACCTACCTCAATGGCATAAGAATGTGAATTGAACTTCAGATAAGATAGATAAGGTCCACAAGGATGATCATCACACCCTAGATTGAATAAAAAATGATATATTAATCAAACCTGATATCTATTGATCGTCTAGTGGAGGTTTTAACAAACAACTTAGTAATAATGGGTATTTCGTAAACATCTATAGAGTGATCCATGGTCATACTCAATTTGGAAGCACATAATGGCATTTAGTGAAGCTCCATAGTCTATAAAAAACTTCCACCCAAAAATTTATAATCCAGTGTCATAGACCACCTATACTACCTAAAAAGTCATGGTGTTCAAAATAATTTAATTGGGGATGGAATGAAACTATCACTCCATACTCTAAATGACCCATTAGAACCCACGATAAATGTTTATTATGTAAGTTGATGGACATTTCAATCATGACTCGTCTTACCTTCCTAATCCAAACTATCCTACCACAAACTCAAAAAACACATATATGATAACCCATATTGGGTAATCCCTAATATGTGTGACCACTATATATCTGTATTTTATCATCAAAGATTCCAACTGGTCCATCACATCACATAGTATTATGAAACATTTATGAAACATTTAATTATTCCAAATGTACATTCACATTTACAAAACTACAATCATTTTCAAATATTAAAAGGATCCAAAATGGCCTTATATCATGTCCATACCAAATACCATTTCAAATCATATCCCATATATTCTAAAATTTGATACAAACAACCACTATCATGAGATAAATACCAAACATTTTGTTATTCTAAACCAAACATTATTTCATGTATGAGATAAAAAAACACAACACATTTAATGATATAAAATGGGATTCCCTATAATTTAGAAAAAAATCCACATTTATAAAAAAACAAACATCCCTAATTGTCAATATAATCATGAAACCCCTTTATTTAATTTTCGAAATCATAGAACCATATTTAAAAAATAATAATTAGATTGAGATGATGCAGAATCTTTTTAGATAACCAACATTCAACGAGGGAATCGATTTCATTGCAATCATCACTTGAAATCCCATCCATATTTAAAATACATACACCCATGGATATGCCCACATCCCATGGCGTACCTCACGTAGTTTCTCCCAAAACAATTATCAATGAAACCACATGTGATTTCTAAAATATTACAACAATCCATTTTACAATTATCACTATGTTTCACATTACAATAACATCAATTGAATAAAACACATTTATTGGAAAACGCTATGAAAATAATCCAGTTCTATACTTAAATGCTAAATTATCATTTTATAAAATATGATTAGTGTGTCTAAGAATGGGAATAAACAATGAATCTATTTGAACCCTATTTTACACATTATTAAAACAATAGAACACCCCAATAAAATAACCATGCTAATTATAAAGCTGCGAATCATGTTTAAAAATTAACTAAAATACCCAAGAATCAAATAGATTTCATCAGAAGGTAAAATCATTGAAACACCTACCTCAATGATAAATAAAATTGAATAAAACATAGAAGAAGTGAGATAAGGGACCCATGGATGATCCACTCACTCTTGATCAAATAAAAATGGAGGAAAAAAACAACCCTCACATTAAGTTTTCAGCCATGATTATGTTTACCAAACTATTTATGAATAAGGAGTATTTCCTAAGAATCTCCACAGAAATCCCTAGACACAAGTTGTTCAAAATCAATTATATGTGTTTGGTGAGATTCCTAGTCTATAACCAAATGGCCACACATAGCTAACAAATCCAATGTGTCAACCTACATGGACTATCAAAAAATCATGGGGTTACCAACCTGTCTAATTGGGGATTAGAATAAACCTTCTCTCGGTCCACTAAATGACACCCAAGATCCCATGAACCCATGGTAAATTTATATTTTGTAAATATATGTGTGACTCCTCTTACCTTCCATCAACGCAATTTCCTACCACATACAAAGTCACCCTATTTTCAATAAACCACAGAGGGTAATCCCTAATAGGATTGACCACTGTATATGTATATTATAACATCAACGGAGCCAACTAGGTCGTCATATCACAAAATCTTATGAAAAATATATTAAACATTTCAAGATTCCAATCAGGCATTTACAATTAGAAAACAATATTCATTTTCCAATATTACAAGGTGTGAACTAAGACTTATATTAATTCTATCATAAATATACTTTCAACACAATTCTTACCAATTCACAAATTTGATACAAACATCCACATTTATGAGTTCAATAAAAAATACGACATTATTCCAAATCCAACATTATTTCAATATAGAGAAAAAACACATTTAAAGAATAAAAATGGGATTCCATATCATTTAGAAACCAATCCTCTTTATAAAATAATAAACATGACATAAATTTCAATAAACCACATAATGTCATTTGGGAAATTATGGAATATTTTTTATAAAAAAAGCAGGATATAGAGATGATGAGGAATATTTGTAGATAACAAAATATCATGGCGGTTATCACTTTCAATTAAATCATTATTTGAAATCCCTTTAATCTGTTAACACTATGAACCCATTGATGTGCTCACATCCCATGGCATACTTCAAGTTGTTTTTCACAAACAATTATCAAATAAACAACCCATTCATTACAACTTCTACAACAATCCATTTTATATAAATAAACTCATTTCACAAGAATTTCACATATTTTTATGAAAATACATCTATAAGAAAATACCATGAATGTAATCCAAATCTACATTTAGAGTATAATTACACAATGTTTAAAAAAGTGTTGGCCTGCATAAACATTGTCACAAACAACGATCCCTTAAAATCCTATTTTACAAATCTATAAAAAAACTAGAAAAAACTAATAAAATAATCATGTGCATTATAATGATGTGGATTATGATTAAAAATTAATTAAAACACCCAAGAATAATATAGATTTCACCAGAAATGAAAAGGAATGAAAGTCAAACATTAATGGATTATAAATATAAATAAAACATTTATGAGGAGATATTAGGTCCCCAAGGATGATATGAACACATTAGATCCAAATAAAATTGAGCTACAAATTAATACAAATATCTAGCATTCGTCCATGAGAGAATTTACCAAAGGATTTCCATGAAATGTGGAGAGGATTGGAGGAATAGGGGAAATGAGTAAAAAACCCTAAAAATATATCTTAGATATTTCATGATGCAACCATTGATGTAGATGATAAAAGGTATGTGATGTTTCATAAGCCCTTAGTGTTCTAAATTGGACTATGTGTGAGGGGTTCGAAATAGGGTTAAAATGAGTTATTGTTAGAATAGGGTTTTATAGTTTTCAAATTTTTGGTTTGGTTACCTAGTTCGGCCACACAGTTTATTAAACTAGGACCCAACTATGTAGAAGCAGATATCCTACAAGAGAGAAAACAAATGTGTAATCCTCATGGTTGGGTGACCATGCACAAAATGTTTGTTTCCTTCTATAAAAATCACAAAACAATTGCACAACTAGGTCTCATGTTTTGTGATATTGTGTGCATGCAATGTGGTAGCATCTGGCTGAATCCAGATCCTACTACATTAGTTCCTAGTTGAAACACATAGATTACACTAACCATGATGTGTTTGGGAATAGACTTAAATATACCCAAACTTCTAAAAAAAATAATTTTTTATCATCCTAGACATCAATTTGAATGTTCTAGTTCCATGAAAAGAATAATATAAATGATTATCTAATGTCTGTGTGTGAAAATAGGACCTCCCACCATTCACCCTTAATCAAAAACAATTTCAAATAATAATAAGATTAATTAAACAAATAGTGATTTAATCTTATCATAAAACTCATATAATGAACCATTATTCCATTTTTAAAAGATTAACTCATGGTAATGATATGATTTGAACATAATTCTATATGAAGTAAGGAAAATATATCCATATAAGGAAAATTGATGGAATCATTAAAAAATATCCATAACATATCATATGTAACATCATGGTTTGTTTGTGTTTTTGAATGGAAATATCATTACATTGTCATTAAATACATTCGTCGGCAAAATTCCCATTTCACATTAAAGTTTAAAAAAATGTAATAAAATATATAGAAAATAATTATCATTGAATATATACTTTTACCTTTCAAATGGATGGTGCAGAGAAAATAATTATTTCTATGTTGGGTGAGTCCAATAATTTTTAAAATTGAAGAAATAGTTGTTTTTCTAATCATTTTATTAGTTTATAAAACACATATAAAATACTATTAATTTTGTAAATATAGTCAAATTATATCTAAATTATATTTTTAAAATCATTTTTTATAAAATATCAATCTAGAAACCATTTTTTAATATTTTCATTTTGTAGATACATATTCTATATCAAAAAGAAGATACATGATAAGTGTCACATACAAATAAAATTCTAGAGGTTTATTCAATAAATTAGGGGAAACCGAATAAAATAATTTAAAATAAATTCATAACCATATTATATTTATTATTGTTTATTTTTTGAAAAATGATCGTGTGATTTTATTAAAATGTAACTTTGAACATAAATAATCTGAAAAAATAAGAAATGTAACAAAATGTCCTTTCAAAATTGGTGAATATTCAATCATAATCCCATTGAATGAATAACTAAAGCATCAACAATAAATATCATGAATAGTGTTTACTAATTATATATCATGTCAATGGTGTAGGGTATACACCTCATTAATTGAGGTAGGTTCATATTGTAAATGAATATCCGAATGACATGGATTTTCAGTCGAATAATCATTATAAAGATCATATCATTTAATTGAGAGTTAAAATATAATGGTATTATGCTAAAAAACATTAACCCAAAAATGATGATATAAATATTAATAAAAAAATTAGATTGATTCCCTCATAAATATTGAATTTTAATTTCTAATAAGAAGAGTTATACTCCAATGAATAAAAATTGAGTCCGGAAACAAATTACCCATTGGTAATCATAAATTAAAATAGACCAAGGAGAAATATTTATAAATACATCATAAAATACCAATAATTGAAATATAATCATTATAAAACATTTAATAAGGTCATTATATAGACATTATAAGATAAATGATGTTCAAAACAATAAAATGTTCCCAAATGAAAGGAAATTGTGATGAAGTATCTTTACCCGAGTCCAAGCTTTCTATATATATCCATTAATAGTTGAACCATAAACCCATATAAATTATTTGTTTTCATAAGAAATCATTATTTTGATACCTATTGTACATATTATTTTAAGGAATTAGTTATCTACATAATCAGTTATGTTCACATCATGTAATTTGATAACATTCATTCTATAATTTCAAAAAATAAACTGTGTGTTGGCCATGGTCAAATGGGATATTATAAAATTACAACAAGAATATTAATAAAAAAATAAATATTATTTTTATAAAATAAATTTATATTCGGAAAATACCATTATATATAGGTATTAAAAATTAATTGTGTTACAATCATGTATATGGTATTTTGTAGGTATGCATGCGTAACATATTCATTATTCAATGGTCATTATGGAAATAACATAAGTATTAGGACCCAACCTTAAACATTACATAATATTGAATTAAATTAATAATTCACATAGAGGATCTTTTCAGGTTTATAGTTTTAGAGAATTAGGATATAACTATTACATCTCAAAATATTACAAGGTAGACAATTCTACACAGTTTCCATTTTTTTCATAAAATAAAAACTCCTGAAAAAAAGAGTCATGTCGAGTTCCATGTTTTAGATAGAATGACTTTTCCTTGATCCCATCCTTGACCCTATTCATATTTAAGTCCTATGAAAACATTTCAAAACAGGGGATGAGCATAAAAATCTCTGTAAGGGTTATAAAACAAAGAATGGAAACATTTTTTCATAAATAAAAACAAAACATGAAATCTTTTACTTACCTCATGAAATCATAAGATTTATTAAAGACACATAGAAATCATAAATCATAAAGGTAACTTGTGGCATCCATATCATACTTACATTGTTGATATCACAGATACATAGGGAGTTACTTTGGAATACTCATCATAGTATATTCCCTAAAATCTCGTAGGAGAAACAATCATGTTTACCTCAATCACATTACCCAATGCATTGGAGAGCTATATCGGGCTCACTCGTCCTAGGTTTATCACGGAACCTCCCGTATACATAAATAATTCCCAAGAACCATAACATGATCATAACACATAACATAAGAAAAAAAAGATAAAATTTCCACATTGCAATAATAAAATATCATTTAAATATATTGAAATAATAAATACATTCTCAAAATCATTTTCAATACCAAAATACATAAATAGAGTATATATATTATTGATTGTTCCTTTTATGAACATTCTGGCTTGTTAATGAAGCCAAATATCAAATAATACTCACAGTAGCGGAAAGGTCATTGTCACCACATACGTAAGAAAAGAAACATTCCTTTTGGTCATTTAGTAAAAAGATTTGTATAAAAATATTCCCTTTGATTATAATGAAATGTCAAAGTGGTTTATACACTGTATAAAATAAATTTATGTATAAAACTAAAAATGCCTCAATGAAAGGACATTAAGACGAAGTCCCTTACCTCGTCTCCGACTTGACTCGATCATTCAATAATATCCTTAACAATAAAATAAAGCTAATTTATACTTTCTTATGAACCTTTTTCATGTTTATTATTCCATTTATTTCATTTATTACCATGTTATAAACATTATGTAATCATTAAAGTTAATAATGTTCGTTTTGTCGATATTTGGTGATTGAGTCAAAAATGAACACAATATATTTACAAGTTGTCCATGCGGTCAATAGTCCATTATATCCAGAATGACAATCATTATTTAGATATCATATATATCTTATATATCCATTATATATATGTATTTATAATAGTACATAACATTTGGATGTAAGAAATGAAAAGCATCGTTCATGGAGACGGTAAACCGTACGTACGCATGAATGCTACTAACAATTCTATTTCATATTTTAATGGAATTAAAACATAATTATTCATAGGTATATTATTATTCCAATATAATATCATTAACTCCATACATTATACATCCAACATAAGGCATTAACGAATCACATCACTTTGAGGGGGCGGTAGTCCGCACTTCCTCAAATGAGATTATCGTATTTACACACTATGGAAACCATAATGGTGTGCTATAAATGGAAAATACAATATCATAAATAAAACATAAACATAATATATATCCTATATAAATACAGTTCCATCATAATATCCACCATGAGATGCGGTAGAAGATAATCGAACAATCATCATTTCGTGAGGCGTTAGTTTTCCATCCACAAAAACATTATGTTTTTCATACATTATATGGAGGTTTGTGTAAGTGTAGTTAAAATAATTATCATAACAACATCCTAGTATATTGAGTATATTGGTTTTGTTACAAAAGAATGGAATAAATATAGTTTATGGGTTGGAGAAGTAAAAAAAAGAAAGCAATTTAAGAGAAACTATAACCTTTAATTTTGGTAAATCCATTTTGTTTTAACCAAAGGACTTCTTGAAGTGCCTCCTAACTATGTTAAGGCATCTACAAGGAGGAGAGGGATGTAGGTAGCTTAATATGGCAGAGTTTGGATGAGTCAAATGGCTTGAGAGGTGTGAGGAATTGGTTCGAATTGGTCTCCTTTTATAAGGGGGAGGAGGGGCTCGTTTGGAATGTGTGAAAACATTATTTTATTATATAAAGATATTGGGTTTATAATGGCCCAAATATCATTGAATAAAAACATAAGATGACTCATGGTCGAAATAAAATCATCTAATAAGAATTGGACAGGTTTTGGATAATATTTTAATAATTATAATCGTATTTATTTGAATGATTTATTAAAGAGGTAAATACGGCACCATTATTATGTCACAAATAATATACTATATTTGTTGACTAAAAATTATAAAAAAACTAACATGATATAGGAAATATATTTTTATTTCCAATAAATATTTATAGTAGAAAATATGACTTATGTACCACCAAATAAAAATTAATTACTAATAGATTTTTATTAATATCAATTTTGTCTTTACATTAAATTAATTAATCCAAATTGTCATTATCACTCCCAAGTGCATCAATGGGGTTCCAAAATTGACACTTGTTTATGTCCAATTTCAATTTGAAATTAATATCTTGTTTTTAAGAAACAATAACTATCAAAAGATTGACACTTGTTTTTATCCAATTTCAAAGTGAAATTAATTTCATTGACCAAAATTGGATTAAATGATAAAAATATATTATAATTACACATTAAAAATAGTTAAAAGATAATATAACCATATAAATAAATTATATTAAAAGGCACTTTTGAATTAAAATACAATATTTTCCACTATTCATTAAAAAATGATATTTATCGGAAAAATACCAAAAATTCACCAAAAGTAAAATTTAATGTCCCAAATCAAAATAAGAATTTTATTCAGTCAAATAGAACATATATAAATGAAAAAAACTATATTTAAAGAGACTTCACCATTAAAAGGTGATAAATCTGCTTTTTAATGTAAATTGTGCTTAAAATTAGATTCATTCACATTTTAAGCCTCCAAATTTTATTGGATAAATGTAACTACATTTTACAAACAATTATAATCATATTTTAGTTAGTTTTGTTCATTCCCGCAAATACAACAGCTAGGAGTTAACTACCATTTGAAATAATAATATTATATTATTAGTGCGCAATGTAAGATTCCAAAGAAACCTGTTGTTGCTTATCAGGTACGCTATCGAACATATAAACCCCGTTAAAGTAAAATTAATATTTAATTCACAAATATTAATAAATATGAAAAAAAAAATTATTCTTTATTAACCCAGGATGTTACATCCTTCCCCCTTTTGGAAATTGTGTCATCAAAATTTTTATTCAATTATCAAAATAAGTGGGGGTATTTATCCCTCATATCATTTTTAGATTCCCACGTTGACTCTTAAACCATATTGTTTTTCCAAAAAACCGTTACCTGGTGAATTACCTAATCCGAAACACTTTCTCTCTACTGTCAATAATCTTGATTGGTTGTTCATCATAAGAGATATTCTCTTCCAACTGAACTACCTCTGGGCTCAAAACATGAGATGGATCTGACATATACTTTCTCAAAATCGAAACATGAAAAAAAATTGTACCTTGGATAAACATGGAGGTAAATCCACTATGTACGCAACTAATCCAACTTTCTCTAGAAATTCATAAGGTCCAATGAACCTCACACTCAACTTTCCCTTCTTACCAAAATGCATCACACTTTTCCATGGATAAAATTTGAGAAATACATGATCACCTACCTCAAATGAAATATCCTCCCTTCGGTTATCTGCATAACTTTTCTCTCTGCTCTGAGCTGTTCTCATGAGCTTCTGAATCAACTAAACATTCTCTGTCATCTCTTCTACCAATAATAGTCCCCTCAGCTTCCTTTCACCTACTTCATCCCAAGAAGATGGAGTTCAACAATGCTTTCCATCTAATGCCTCAAATGGAGCCATCTGTATACTGGAATGAAAACTCATATAATATGAAAATTCAACCAAAGAAAAATGTTGGTCCCAACATCCCTGATAAACCATAGAGAAAGCATGTAGCATATCCTCCAATGTTTGAATTGTTCATTCTGATTGAACATCTACTTGAGGGTGAAAAGCTGTACTAAAATTTAATTCAGTACCCAATGACTTCTGAAGGCCTTTCCAAAAGATAGAAGTGAACCTGGGATCACAATTAGATACAATGCAGAGGAGAACTCCATGCAACCGAACTGTCTCTTTAACATACAACCGAGCAAGTTGATCTAGAGAAAAAGTATCTATAATAGGAAGGAAATGAGAAGATTTAGTCAATCGGTCAACTATAGCCCCGATTTCATTATTACCTCGACATATCTTTGGTAATCCCACAACAAAGTCCAAGGATATATTTTCCCATATCCACTCTGGCACCAGTAGAGGCTGATTCATCCTTTTCAGAAACTGCCGCTCTGCTTTAACATGTTGACAAGTCAAACACTTCACAGTAAAATCAGAAATATCTCTTTCATTCCATATAACTAGTAATACTCACGGAGATCCTTGTACATCTTAGTTCTGCCAGGATGAAAGGAAAATGGAGAACTATAAGCTTCACATAACAACTCATTCTCCAACAGTGAATCACAAGGTACACAAAATCTCTTCCCAAACCTCAATACACAATCATTATCAATGTTAAAATCAAGAAACTTACCCTTCTAAACCAACTACACATTTTCTCTTCCACTCACTATCTTCCTTCTGCGCTTTCATAATTCTATTTAATAGAGATGATCTCACTGACACCTGATACAAAACATTTGAGTTTCATGCACCAAAAACTTCTATTCCATAATTAATCAAATCAAAAACCAAAGTATCTCATTCCAAATGTAGTATGGTTAATAAATCAATACTTTTTCGACTCAAAGAATGAACCACTTTATCTTCTTTTCCCGGATGGTAATGGATCGTGCAATCATAATCCTTGAGTAATTCCAACTATCTCCTATTTCTCATGTTCAATTCTTTTTGAGTGAATATATACTTCAAACGTATTTGATCAGTATATATTTCAGACTTCACTCCATACAAATGATGCCTCCAAATTTTTAAAGCAAAAACAACAGCAGCAAATTCAAAATCACGTGTATAGTAATTTAACTCGTGAGGTTTCAACTGGCCTGAAGCATAATCAAGTATGTGATCATTCAACATTAGGACCCAACCATGTCCTTTCAACGAAGCATCACTGTAGATAAGAAACTCACCATTTCTGGATGGTAGTTCCAAAACTGGTTAATTCACTAATCTTCTTTTCAAATCCTATATACAATCATCACATTCTTTTGTCCAAATAAACATAATACCTTTTCGAGTTAACTTAGTCATTGGACTAGATAACTGTGCCAAATTTTTAACAAACCAATGGTAATAACCTGAGAAACCATGAAAACTACATATCCCGGTTATATTTTTGGGTCTTGGCTATTCTTCAACAACAATTGTTTTAGCAGGATCAACAGTTATGCCATTTTTTGAAATAATGTGACCAGGGAAAGAATTTTTTTGTAACCAAAACTCACACTTTCTGAATTTCCCAAATAGTTTCTTTTCTATTAAGGTTTGTAAGAAAACCCTATAATGAATTTAATTTTTCTCCTTAATTTATGAATAAACCAAAATATCACCAATAAACACAACCATCATTTATCACCTGAATCAACTGATCCATCGCTGGAGTAAACTGTTCAATTATGAATTTCACCATCTTAGGTTGCTGATTTGGAAGGTCATTTTTCTTCTGTATGCCTTCCCAGAAAATCTGCTCTATTTCCTCTATGAAAAATCATTCTAAACACATAAATATCTTAGGCGAAGCAACATGGTAATCTATAAATGCTATATCACTTAAATATTAACATTAATTACTTTATGGATATTAATTTTACAATACCCTAACTCCTAACATTGTCTAAACTGACCTCTGATACAAACTATAAGAACCCGACCTTAAACATTACATAATATTGAATTAAATGAACAATTCACAATGAGGATCTTTTCAGGTTTATAGTTTCAGAGAATTAGGACATAACTATTACATCTCAAAATATTACATGGTAGACACTTTTACATAGTTTCCATTTTTTGATAAAATAAAAACTCTAGAAAATAAGAGTCATGTCTAGTTCCATGTTTTAAACATCATGACTTTTCCTTGATCCTATCCTTGACCCTATTCATCTTTTTGTCCTGTGAAAACATTTCAAAACATGGGATGAGCATAAAAATCTCAGTAAGGGTTATAAAAAAAAGAATGAAAACATTTTTTCATAAATACATACAAAACATAAAATCTTTTACATAACTCATTAAATCATAAGATTTATGAAATACACATAGAAATCATAAATCCTAAAGGTAACTTGTGGCATCCATATCATACTTTCATTGTATCTATCACAGCTACATAGGGAGTTACTTTGGAATACCCATCACTGAATATTCCATAATATATCTTAGGTGAAACATTCACATTTACCTCTATCACATTACCCAATGCATTGGAGAGCTATCTCGGGCTCACCTGCCCTAGGCTTATCACAGAAGCACCCATATACGTAAATAATTTCCAAGAACCATAACATGATCATAACACATAACACAAGCATAAAGGAAAGAGAACATTTTTCACATTGCAATAATAAAATATCATTTCAAGGTATTGAAATAATAAATCCATTCTCAAAATAATTTTAAATACCAAAATACATAAAAAGGGTATATGGTATTTATTTTTCATTTTAAAAACATTCTCGCTTACTAAGGATGCCAAAGAACAAATAATACTCGCGGCGGCGGAAAGGTCGTTGTCACCACTTATGTAAAAAAAGAAACATTATTTTTTGTCATTTTGTAAAATTCTTCATATAAAAAGATTCCCTTTGAATAAATTTAAAAGTCAAAGGGTTTTATACACCGTATAAAATAAAGTTGTGTATAAAACTAAAAATGCCTCAATGAAAGGAGATTGAGACGATGTCCCTTACCTCGTGTCCGACTTGACTCAATCATTCTTTAATCACTTGAATAATAAAATAAAGTTAATTTATACTTTCTTAAAAACCATTTTCATGTTTATTATTCCTTTTATATCATTTATTACCATTTTATAAACAATATTTAACCATTCATGTTAATAATGTTCATTTTGTCGATATTTGTTACTTAAGTCAAAAATGAACACCTTATATTTACAAGTTGTCCATGTGGTCAATAGTCCATTATATCCAGAATGAAAATAATTATTTATATATCATATATATCATATATATATACAGTATAAACATGTATTTATAATAGTATATAACATTTGGAGGTATGAAATGAAAGGCATCGTTCATGGATACTGTAAGTTGTACGTACGCATGAATGCTAATTTGATTTCTATTTATTATTTTAATGGAATTAAAAAATAATTATACATAGATATATTATAATTCTAGTATGAAATCATATATAATATCCCTAACTCCATCCTTTATACATTCCACATTAGTCATTTACGAATCACATCACATTGAGGGGGATGTAGTCCACACTTCCTCAAATGAGATTATCGTATTTACAAACTATGGAAACCATAAAGGCATGCTATAAATGGAAAATATAGAAACATAAATTAAATATAAAAAATATATATATCATATATAAATATAGTGCCATCATAATGTCTACCATGAGATGTGGTAGGAGATAATCAAATAAGTGTCGTTTTGTGAGGCGTTAGATTTTTATCCACAGAAAAATTATGTTCTTCTTTAATTAGATGGAGTTGTGTGTATGTGTAGTTAGGATAATTCTCATAACAACATCCTAGTATGTTGAGGATTCTTGTTTCATTACAAAAGAACGGTACAAAAATAGTTTAGGGGTTGGAGAAGTAAAATAAAAGAAAATAATGTAAGAGAAACTATAATCTTTAATTTGGTTAATTCCCATTAGTTTTAACCAACAGACTTATTGAAGTGCCTCCTGCCTAAGGTAAGGCTTCTACGAGGAGGAGAGGTATGTAGGGAGATTAATTGGGAAGATTTTGGATGATTCAAATGTCTTGAGAGGTGTGAGGAATTTGTTAGAATTAGTCTGTTTTTATAAGGGGGAAGAGGGGCTCTTTAGGAATGTGTGAAAACATTATTTTATTATATAATGATATTGGGTTTCTAATGAATAAAAAATAATTAAAGAAAAATATATGATGACTCATGGTCGAAATAAAATCATCCAATAAGAATTGGACTGGTTTTGGATAATATTTTAATCATTAAAGTTTTATTTATTTAAATGATTTATTAAAGAGGTAAATACGACATCATTATTATGTCATAAATAATTTACTTTATTTTTTGACTAAAATTTATAAAAAAACTACCATTTTTTAGGTAATATATTTATATTTACAATGAATATTTTTAGTAGAAAATATGACTTATATAACACCATATAAAAATTAATTACTAATATATTTTTGTTAATGTCAATTTTGTCTTTACATTAAATTAATTAATACAAATTTTCATTATCACTCAAAAGTGGCTCAATGGGGTCCCAAAATCGACCCAAAGAAGCACATGGTTGTAAATGACTCATCCAATAAGGATTGGACACTTTTTAAGGTAATTTTGAATTATTATAATACTCTTTTAACCTTGAATTACCCTATTTACCTTTAACCGCAGTAAATAAAAGTGAAAAGTTACTATTCTCTAAAAATTATTTTCAAATTATTGGGCCACATTTTACTTATTGATAACAACCATGTATGTCAGATTTTCTAAATTCAATTCACAGAAGTGGAAAATTTCATTTAAATGAAAAAGTATGTTTTTTAACTACTATTAAGTGGTTTCAATATTCATCAAAAATTGATGTTTTTCAAAAAAATAAAAAAAAATAAGCCTATGTTATATATGATATTATGAATTAAAAAATGATTTTTATTTTTCCAAATTCAAAATATAAAAGTTTCATTAATTAATTTTATAATTAATTCCCGTTGTTAAAACAAATAGCGTGTTTTTAGGAAACAATAACTATCAAATGATTGACACTTGTTTATGTCCAATTTCAAAGTGAAGTTAATTTCAATGACCAACATCGGATTAAATGGTAAAAATATATTCTAATTATACTTTAAAACCAATTAAAATATAATAAAACCATATAAATAAATTAGACTAAAAGGCACTTTTGAATTAAAATATAATATTTTCCAATATTCATTAAAAATGAACTTTATCTAAAAAATACCAAAAAATTACCCAAAGTAAAATTTATTGTCCCAAATCAAAAGAAGAATTTTATTTGGTCAAATAGAACATATAAAAATTACTAAAACTATATTTATAGAGGGTTCACCATTAAAAGGTGATAAATCGGCTTCTTATTATAAATAATGCTTAAAATTATATTCATTAACATTTTAAGCCTCTAACTTTTATTAGAAAAATATAAATACATTTTACAAACTTGTATAATCATATTTTAGTTAGTTTTGTTCATTCCGACAAATACAATGTCTATGAGTTAACTACCATTTAAAATAATAATATTATATTATTAGTGCTCAACGTAAGATTTCAAAGAAACTCGTTATTTCTTATCGGGTATGCTATAGAACATAGAAACCCCTTTGAGGTAAAATTAATATTTAATTCACAAATATTATTAAAAATGAAAAATATCTTATTCTTTATTAACCCAGGATGTTACAATAAGTATTATTTTATCTTTATAGGATGATAATTATACAATATATATAATATTAATTCTTGATATTTACTATAATATATCATCCATGTGATTTGGTGGTGAAAAATTATCACAACTCATCATGGAAGAGGAAATCTATATGTGTGCATGAAGGTCATTATAATGTTCTACTAAATGAAAATATAAGTCAATTATATGAATTTTTTTATTTGTAATGATATATGTATAATTAATAATATATATATATATTAGATATATCATTACAAACATTTTTCAAATGTTATTATTGAAAACTCATTACATTTGTTGAAGAGGTGGCAGTCTTCGGTACGGACAAACAATGGTTCAGTTTCTAATTGGATGGAAAAGGATATATATATAGGTTAGGAAATTGAAATAGTAACATTTCCAATTATTTATGATACTCAAATTATTATTTCATATTGGTTATAGAATATATTTTGTTTATAAATATGAAATAATAAAAAACCTAGTTAAAAAGTATACCACTTAATAAGACATATTTATTTGTTTACACCTTAATAAAAATAATGTTTGTATTACAACAAAATTAAAAACAATATAATGTGTTTCTATAGGATATTATGGTATAAATGAATATATTATTTTTTACTTGTGGATATTAAATTGTAATGGAATTATGAGAGGAGGTACCCTTTTATAGTATTATAGATGGTAATATTAAGAATTTTATGAAATAATTAATTAATATAAATAAGTATTCTTTTAAAATGGATAAAAATTAATTTATTATTAATATAGGATGAGTATGGGTTGAAATAATCGAATAGAATAATTTTTTTCAAGTAAACTGTATGTTACAAATATTTTTTTCTTTGTTTGAAAAATTGTATTTTCATTCAGAATATTATCTTGATAAATGTTTTGAACTATTTTAGGGTAAATGTAGTTATTATATAATGAAAATATCAAATAAATGTACAATTTATTAAATCATTAACCATATCCCATTAACATTACAAAAGTATTAATATTTTTTTATGGATTTTGATTCATTTAATAATACATTATTCATTATAAAATACATGTAATTTCATTTTTGGCAATATTAAATTAATTTAACTTCAATGGAAACCCAGAGAATATGGAATTTGAATATAAAAATTACAAACACCTAAAATATGTTATAACTCGAAATTAAATTCATGGGATAATACAACATAATCAATTAATATTATACTGATATTTTTATAAACCATCTTATTTGTTTCTACAACTTTCACAAGCTCAATATTAGTTCTATATAAGCATTTATTGTTATTATATTATCAATGAAAATTAGAAATAAATTAAAATTATAAACATCATCATTATGTCAGATAGAAATTTATAACTGAGCATACATTTTTATCCATATATAAAAAATAATTAATTATGTAATAAAGAGAATGATATTTTTTACTCTTCAATGTATTATATAATATAATGGAAAAAATCCTAGCCAAATTGAAAATAAAGATATATATACAAGTTTTTGATGATCATTTAGAAGATATACTCATAAAATAAAAATAAATAAATCATTAGGGTTACCTAGTGTTTATATAATGTTAATTTGATCCTTAATTATTCAATTTACACTTTACTTCGGAAAAACAATTACATAGGTTAATATTCATACTGTGCAAAAGGGTCTTATTTATCAAATATGTATATAATAAATACAAATATTAAATCTATATTTCTAGATGAAAAATTTTATATTAAAATAATTTAATTCCAATGTATAACTACAAAATGTCGCAATAAACCGATTTTTAGGAAAATACCTTCTATGTATAAAATATTTTCATACAAATTTCAAGAATATAATTCATTTAGAACAACAAAATTTAATTATTATAAATAGTTATAACCCAATAATGTTTTAAAAATAATAAGAAAATATAATTTAACATTATGAAAATAAAAAAATAATATTCAGATATAAACACAAATAATTCATTATAATTATTCATTGAAAAAAATAATTTCCTAAAAATATCAACATTTCAGTATGAGATTATTTTTACCTGATGTTCATTTCACAAAAATATATTTTATATAATTTAATTAAATAATTATATTATTTTATAATGAAAAATTAATAATTTTTTTAATCATATGAGTTAAATTTGTTTAATAAACATTGATATTTTATTAACTAAGAATAAATAAATACATTTATAAACTGTAAGACCTTTATATGTTTCTCAGAAGGAATTTAATCATATTCATTCCTTAAAATATAAAAACTAGGTTATTATTTTCATATAATGATATTCTGTGTTTCAATTGAGATTGGTGTAAGATATGTTGTATGGTAGTAAATATATAATTTTTTAAAAACAAATATTAGGATATTGCACTACCCATACTAGATTTCAGAAAATAATTATCAAACTTCACTCACTTGTTTAGAGTTTGAAATTTTAAAATATATATTTGGAATCCCAAAATGAAAAAAAGGATTAAAAAATTTCATCTTAATCGAGGGAATTTTTATTATGAATTTCTCTAAAATAAAAAAAACAATGTTTATAAATAGGAAAACATTAATGTGAATTGAAAATATGAACATGGGAGATAATAATAATTCCCATGTACATATAGGTAATGTTAGTTTACATGGTCAATAGAATGCTAAAAACCACTAACTCATAAATCTATGATTGGGGAAGAGACAATCGATTCCTCAGAAATGAATGTATAGTTATAAAATTTTTGTTTTCAGATACATTTCCTAGTTTTATGGAATTCCATTACTATATATACTAAAATAATAATGAAATATTAATAAATTCGTTTAATAATCTCATCCTTTAATCAATTCCACCTCTAAATATTAATTTTCTCAACAAAATAATATTCCAGATGAAATTTTCATGCCTTAATTACTATATTCAACTTATAATGGATCAAATAATCCATAAATGTATTAAAAGTTATTCCCCATGTCCATATTCATTAACAAATGGTTTAAACAATATTATATATTTCCCAAAAATAATAATGCTTTATATTATAAAATAAAAAATTAATCATTAAATTTCAAAAATAACACCCAATGTTCAATATATATTACTCAATAAAGAACTATGTTAATGTTATCAATATACTATAGGATAAGATTGAATTCCAAATATTAATATGTTTTCTTTGAGTATTATTCTAATATACATTATAATATCTGTCCAAATAACTTCAATAATTCATTATATCTCGTTGAAAATTTTACATGCACCAATCACATATTCTCCACTATATTTTAATTATTTGGAAAAATAATAAAATCTATTTCCCAAAAAACTCAATGAAATTAATATTAATGAATTCTTTAACCTTAAAACATATCTGTTGACTTTAATAATATTAATGAAAAATGTTAATATTGTTTTTCTGAATTAAAACATCATATTTAACAAATCAGTTATATATTCATCAACCTAATATTCCATCTTCCTAAATATCATTAGTGACATTAAAATTCCATCACATATAACCAAAAATGTTTTGTAAAATACTATGAACATATGATCAACCTTAATCATACAAACCCATGATGGTATCCTTAACACTTAAGATAAAATGACATTAAACCATACTAAACTCTATATTTTTAAACCCTGATCTAATACCAACTATAATACCCCATAAACCATCCTTCCAGATCTATTGCAAAGAATATAATCTTTAAATTTCATTCTTGATAATGATAAAAATAACCCAGTTTTAACCATTAAAATTATTACAAAATCAAATAGAATAATAAGATCACATACATTCCAATGTACATTTTAGGTTTATGGTTATAGATAATTAGGAGATAATATTATTTAAAAATACCCATGAAATTTACTCGACATTATTCCGACATACATAAATCTTATCATATTTATGTAAAACGCATCATCATCCCCAACAAATGTTTCTACAAAAGAATCAATTCTAAATAAAAACATTTAAACATAATTCCTCATAACTAGTGGAAGAATAATAAAAACAATTGTATTAAAAATTGGTATGGGGATACATAGAAATAATCAATTCCATTCCATCTATGTCAATTATATGAGAATAAGTTTATGAAGGAATTAGAAAATCGAAAAAAAAGAAAAATATATTTCATACAAATCAATACATGTATCACTAATCATAAAGCATTGTATAAATATTTATGAAAGTGGAATATTTTTTTAAAAACGTAATGTGCCCCATCATGTTTATCTTGATCAATGTAATTAATATTAATTTATTGCAATAATAAAGAAAAATTTTTGGTATCTTTTCACACTATCTTCATACAATCCATTCAAATTGAAATAAACATATAGTTGACATCCAATAAAAATACCCAATTAGTTAGAGGTTTATCGTAGAGCCAATCGTCCTTTGGTTTTAATGAAACCACCCATCCATAGTTTAAATGAGATACTACAATGACTCGTTTTTATGGATTCATCCATTTTCAAAAACAATTTCCTATTTCCATAATATGAATAATGTACACTGGTCTTTCATCTCATCATAAAATTCTTAGAAAAATCAATTATTCATTTCATAACATGATTTAGTAGTGGAAATAAAATAGTTTCGACATAAATTCATTATAAACAATCATAATAAATCAAGGAATGTAATAATGATTGAGAAATTAAAAAAAGTATTGTATGATATTATGTTACTTAATGAGTTGTTTTTATTGAGGAATTTAAAAAATACGAAAACATTACGAAAAATATTTTGAGGAAAAATCCTTTTTCACAATGAATCTCACATATAAAAATTAAAAAAACATAAAATATATTGAAATAAATTTCATTGAAAATAACATTGGAAATAGAAAAAGGGTCTTCAATGAATGAAATTATCATGGTGGTGAAAATATTCTTTGATTTTGTAAATTTTAAAAAATAATATTTCATTTCATTTATTTTGGAAATGCGAATCAAATGTGACCTAATTGGAAAACCACAAGAAACAACATTTAAAAAAATAAATTAAATTCAAATATCACTTAATATAGTTTCATGATATAATTAAATATTAAAAAATACCATTTGATAATTTTTTTGTAAATGGTTATTTGTAAGAGAAACATCCTGATCTTGAAAAGATTCATGATATGTATCACTTCAAAATTAAATTCTTAATTATTATTTGATAAGACATGTATAAATATAAAAAATGATGTAAAAAAGATTCATAACTATATTATAAGAATATATATATGGTTCAAGAAACTAATATCAAGTGATTTCCCCCTAAATTACCTAGAATATAAACAATATCGACAAAAAATGAGATTTAGCATAATTACTTTCCTACACGGGTAACATTTCAATTAATCGAGCCATGAAAAAACATTAAATTTTACGATATATATAATTTAAATGTGTATTATCATTTTTTTAAAAGTAAATGGGTTATTATACACCCCTCATAAAATCAAATAGGTGTGTATTAGAAACATATGTCTTAAGGAAATCAATTAACATATAATGGAGGAATGTCTATGTAAATGAAGAAGTATTATAACCATATGAAGTAAACATGATTTTAGAATCCCATAACCAATTAGTGACATTAATATCAAATTCCCATTGATGAAATAATTACAATTTAAATGGTTAATAAAATGATTTGCGAAATAATATTGATATAAAATTTAAATTCTTCATTTTAAAAAACATATAAATTATATTATGTTTATAACAATAATTCCCATGGAAAATAAATTCAGGCACTATCTATTACCTCGAGCCCATACTTGTGATATGTGGAATAACCCAAACTTTTTAATAATATTTTTTTTCCTAAATATGTATGTCTTACTATGCCAGAATCAATAAAAAACAACATAAGTATAAATGAAATGTTACCATTGGGTTTTTAACTTTATATGACCATAATTAAATATGACTACCTGAAACAATAATTATTTTTTAAGTTATAAATTTTGTTTAAAATAAAAATAGCAATGGATAATTAAGGAAGAAATAAGATTTGATGGCCTCATCTAGTAAAATCAGTCCAAACGAATCCAATATTCATAATCCTTGGAAAGAGGTATCATAATAGGGATTTTCTCTAGGCCAAGCCCAGGAATATGTTCATCATGTTAATCTTGAACGTAATCCCCTTCTGGAGAAGTTAGGGTTGAGAGAAATCACCATAAGAGGAATGTTTTATTTGCTACCCCAAGATTCTATCGCCCTTGAAATCCTTACTCTTATGACATATACTGGTGTTATAATGGGAAATGTGACAAGGACTTATTTACATTGAGTAATATGTTTGATTAAATAAGAATTTTATTTCTTATTATGGTAAATGTTTGAATTTCAAATGTCAAAATAAATATATGATGAATTGTTAGAACATTCATTTTATTGATGAATATAAAAAACACAATATTTTAAAATATTGTTTTATATTTTAAATAATTATTAATGTCAAATTAATTTCAAAAAATGGACATATACAATTGTGATTAGTAATAAATTTTGATTCTGATAAGATCAACATATATTTCTTATGAATAATAAATTATGGATAATAATATTACCCTTATGAATAGTAATGTGAAAAAAATAATTGTAACGTCACTTAATTAAGTATAATATTAATTTAGGAATCACTAATATTAATGAGTTGTAATAGCATATGTAAATAACTGATTCAAAATTTATTAGTTAAGGATCATTTTTTTCAAGTAAATAGTGATTGTATTTAAAAATTAAATATCTAATATTTAGAAAATTATTATTATAAAATGGAAATTATTTTTACAATCAGAATTGTGATATTACATTATGGAGAATTTTAGAGATTCATTAAAAAATGTTTTGATTTTAGGTGTATAATAAAAATATTTTTTTTTCAGTTTTAAATGGGTTTTTGGACATCATAAAGATGTAATATGTAATTTTAAATTTCGTTCGACACATTTGGTATAAAATATTATATGAGGTGTCCAAATTCGTCCAAACCAGAGTCAAATACAATGGGAAATCCTATGTTCTTTCAAATACCACTAATGATGTGTTCCATGGAAATTTAAAAAATATTCCCTATCTGTTTCTATAGATACCAATCCTTATCTTTATTCCTTTCATAAAAAATTCCTTCTCAATGAAAATATTTCCTTTTTACCTTCAAAGTAGTCCTAATATGTTTCCCTAAAACCCCCCATGGTCCCAACCTTTATTTTTTGAAGTTACTCTTTAAGGTAAGGGAACATATCAACCTCTTATTTTAGTCCATGCTTTTTTTGTTATGCATTTTATTTAATTTTTATTATTTATTTAGTATGTTAATTTTTATATTTATCTCATTCTATTATGTAACGCCCCGACCCCAGCTACCCAGAGTCGGTGCATTACTTCGTAACATTGGCATGATCACAAGAAAGATCAAATCTCGAAAGACCGATTGGTTTAGTAGCCTTGGAAACACTAGATATATTCATAAGTTTTACATTACATCATTAAACAAAAAACTACTACAACTACCTATTGTCTCCATAATCCACACTCATATCCCCACATAATATCCCTGCAGGTCATTCATAACTTACTTCTTCACTTCCTGGGAAAAATAAAACATAGAAAAGGGGTGAGCTCAAATGCCCAGTAAGGATAACAATATAGCGGAAACTTTCATAAATAAGAATAAACTTTTAAGGCAATGTATAACTAAAACAAAAGCCTTTCAAACATGAACTTTCAACATGGTATGGCATAAATAAAATAAAATAATGCCATTTACTTACTCACATGGATATTCTACTAATCGAATAATCACATGCAAAAATCAATAACCACTTTCATAATGTTGGAATGCATAATGCCAGACTATCATAACCACATAGTCAAGGCCTCGTGCCAAGACTACAAATAATATTTTGTCAAGGCCTTGTGCCAAGACACTAGTTTGTCTCATGAGACCTACCGATGCATCGAGGAGCTATAGCGGGCTCCACCCGTCACTTATTAAGTCCAATGCATTCCCATATGAAAAGGTTCAAACATAACATAAACATTCGTATTAAAACTAGCATATGAAATGTCAATAATTTCACCATAAACTATGAATGGTATAAAAATAGCACATCCATAGTCAAACATATCACAAAACCTTCAATACAATATAGAAGTTTTGTATCATAATAAATCAACTTCAAATAATCTTAAAATCCATCAAAGGATGTTGACGTAGATGAAATCAAAATTCTTTTTAAAGAAATATCTCCTTTTATTTTTAAATCATTTAAGATCCATATAAAATAAATAATTTTATTTGAAAATATTCTTATAAGCTTGTAAGGAAAGCTTTGAAGATTTTATAACGGCGTAAAATAACCGCACCCTCCGTATAAGTTAAAAAAAACATTCTTACCTCAATTCTGTCGAAAAGGTTAAAAATGACCTTGTTTTGAAAACGACGGAAAGATTCCTTTATAAACCTCTTATAAAAAGTCAAACAAGGGTATAAATGACTTTAACCCATATTATTTTAAATAGTAAAAATGTTTTGAAATACATTTTTAAGAAACATGGATGTGGATGATAAAGATATCCCAGTAGATTATTACGTATAAACAACCTCGGATAATGAAGAGATTGTGAAATAACCCTTACCTTGTACTTTTCCTTGGTTGGGGTAGGTTAACCTCCTGTATAATAGTGAAATAATTGTTACTAAATTATACAAGAATCATATACATTAATATGATATCATATATGATCTTTTAATATTGATTTGATAATAATATCTTAGTATTATCGTCGTTTCGGGTGTTAACTTACTCATTTTCTTTATATGTTTTGTTACATAAGTCATGTTTGTTGTATCTTATTCATATCCAGAATGATATCAAGTCCTTAAACATCATTTTTAAATCATTAAATGATAATTATACTTGAATGGATACGATGGAGAATGAATCTCATCGCGTTCGTGGAGACGGTAGTCCGTACGTACGCACGAACGCTATTTCCATTTAATTTTTATTTTAAAAGAATCGAATCCAAATGATACATAGGTATATTACTATTCCAGTATAATATAATATTTTATATATGTTACTTAAGTTCATTAACACCATCCTTTATACATTCCATTGTGTGGTATGAACGAGTCATATCATTTTAAGGGGGCGGTAGTCCGCACTTCCTAAAATGAAATTATCGTATGTATATACAATATGAAACGAATAATGGTATGAAATAAAATGGAATTACAGAAGCTTATATATAAAATATATATAATTAATATCATATTTAATTACAGTGCCATCATAATGGCCACCATGAGAGGCGGTAAGATGTATTTGAACAATCATCGTTTCGTGAGGCGTTAGTTTGCCATCCACAGAAACATTATGTTCATCATCCATTAGATGGAGTTGTGTGTATGTGTAGTTTGAATCCTTCTTATAACAACATCCTAGTATATTTAGGATACTGGTGTTGTTACAAAAGAAAGGAAATAAAAAGAGTTTGGGGGTTGAAGAAGCAAAATAAATGAAAATAATTTAAGAGAAATCGTTACCTTTAATTTAGGTAACTCACTTTGGTTGGAACCAAAGGAATTGTTTAAATGATTTCTGCCTAAGGGGAAACTTCAAGGAGGAGGATAGGGATGTGGGGAGCTTAGTTGGGCAGAGTTTGGACGAGCCAAGTGGCTTGAGAGGTGTGAGGAATGAGTAGAAGTGGTCTCCTTTTATAAGGGAGAGGAGGGGCTCTTTAGGAAAGAGTGAAAGTATTACTTTATAATATAATTATATTGGGTTTATAATGGTCCAAAAATCATTGAGGACGAAGATAAGATGACTAATATTCTAAATAACATCAACCAATAAGAATTGGACAGGTTTTAGATAATATTTTAATCATTATAATATTATTTATTTCAATGATTTATTAATGAGGTAAACATTGCATCATTATAGTGTCATTAATAATTTAACTTATTTGATGTCTAAAAATTATAAATAAAATATAATCATGTAGTAAATCGTTTTAGATTTCTAATGAATATTTATAATCTAAAATCAAACATGTATAACCCTATGTAAAAATTGTTCTTCTAAAAGATGTAAGCTTATGCCATTTTTATTTTTATTTTAACTTTATTAATATAAAGTGTCCCTACCACATACAAGTGGCTCCAAGGGGTCCCCAAATTGACCCAAGGATGCTCATGGTCGGGTATGTGTCCACCAATAAGGTTAGGACACGTTTTAGGGTAATTTTGTATTATTATAATATTATTTTTTAACCCTTATTTACCGGATTTACCCTTTAACCATGGTAAATAAAATATTTACCACAGTAACTATTCAAAATGTCTAAAAATAAAAGTTACCTATTTACACAATTTAAACATCCTGATTCCAAATATGGAATCCATTTTCCTAAATTCAAAACACAGAAGTGGCAGAAATTAATTTAAAATTAATTCCCGCTGTCAAAACAAAAAGCGTGTTTTTAAGAGATAATAACTATAAAAAGATTGACACTTGTTTATGTTCGGTTTAATTGTAAAATTATGTCCAATGACCAACATTATATTAAATGGTAAAAATATATTCTAAATATACTTTAAAACCACTCAAATTCACAATTTATCACTATTAATTATTTTGATTAAAAAAGTTGTTTTTAATTAAAATTTAGTAATTTTCACTATTCATCAAAATATGAAAGTTATCCGAAAAGTACCAAAATTTCACCATAGGCTAAATTCGATATTCTGAATCCAAAAATGAAGTCCATTTCAAAATATAAAATATATATAATTTCAAAATTTAGGTATTACTATTCATAACGGCTAGTTTGATCGGTTGTGGTGTGTGTTAAAACGCGACGTTGCGTACAACACACGCTACTGATTTATTCAAAGGAAAGCATACCGTGGAAGCTTGGGATGTTTCATTTTAAATTTTTTGATGTCTCCATTTAGTCAAAAAGTTTAGAATATTGTATTTAAAAAGGTTTCACTATCAAAAGTTGATAAAAGTGAAATACTGAAAATGAATCTGTTCTTGCATTATGACTAAGAAACTCATAATATGGATTCTAAAATTATAAGGATTATATAAAGTTAAAAATGTAGTTAATGCTATTCATGACCTCTTTTAATGGCTTTTTTTTGGTTAGTCATGGTGCAATTGAACTCGGTGTTGCGTGTAGTGCAAGTTATTGAATTATTTTGAAGAAATAACACACTATGAAATCTTGGGGTGTTACATATTATATGGGAAAGTTTTTATGGACACTTTCATCTCCCATCAACGAATTTTATGAAATTTTATGTGATGATTATAGACTGTCAAATTTTTATAAGGGAATTATCTACTTCTTTTTTTCCATTAATGTTCTCCATTATGTGGTATAATTTTGATGTTTGCATACAATGTTCTTATTTAAATTTTATTTTTTCCCTATACTATATTATGGGTCATTTATGTGGAGGATAACCTTATCCCATCCCTTTTTACTATTTTCTGAATACTTGTTGTATATCTGTTATGATGAACAATCTTCCTCTCAAAATATCTCTTTTTCTAAATGAATTCACTAATTTTATTTATGTGAATACCCAAAACTATATAATTTAATTTGTTATTCATATATTCCGAAAAATGACATATTTTATTATTTAATGTACATACACAAAACCCTTATTCCTTTTCAATATGTTTAAATGATAAAAAGATCATATTTTAATAACTTTTAAAACCCTGAAATTTTGATATAAAACCCATCCCTTTTATTGTATATGGGATATTTATGAAATTTTTGATTATGATATATGTGGCTCACATGAAAATAAATACATATTATTAGTTCAACCAATATCCCTCCAATTCATTGGGTAAAGAAAGTAATATCTAGAGATGGAAAATTTTACGATACATTTCCGAATGACCTTGGTAATTGTTTTGAAACCTTGTTAATGGAACACAGACATGAGAGTCTGAATGACTAAATTAAATATTTTTTCTACATTTTAAATGTATTTTTCAGGTTATTATTATTATGTTATACACCGTTATGATTCCATTGTGATATTCCTCATGTTCTTTTTGATATCTATCAAGTTCACATGTAAATTGTTTCAATTGTTTTACTTATATGGAATTATTCTCACCCTTTACTTTGATGTCTGTCCCCAGGTTATGAGATGAAATAATTGTACATGGGATGCTCATTCAAAGTATCCTTTAAACAATATTAAGTTAATGTTATAGGTTATCATGTATTATGTAAGTTTTACTAGGAAACATAACCTTAATGATCCTCTATTTGTAAAATTTAATGAAATGATATGTTATAAGATGGCAGAATTCCATAGTTGTTATCAAAGGATAGATTTGTTAATATTGAAAATTCTGATATTAATCATTTGTAATAACCATATAATTATTTTTAAATATAGTAAAAAATTCTTGTATTTTGGTGCAATATTATGTATGAGGTTTCCAAAAAAATAAATACATGTCTGGATATGATCAAGTGGATTTGGCTCTGGTACAGATGAATCAAGGGGTAAAAAATAAAAAAAACTCTTCGAGGGAGACTCGAACAGGAACTAGTTCAAGGAAACGAACCTAAAATATCTCATTGTTTGACACAATCAAGGTATATGTTTGGTTAATCACATTAATTTAATAAATCAATATGAATGATTTATATAGAAATGTAATTGTTGTTAAAGAATAATATGTTTAAGAATGAGGTTTTAAGACATAAAAATCCTTTATAGTGAAATGATTCATAAATGAAGTAATAGTATTATTATGGTTTTATTATTTTTGAAAATTGCGATCAATAATAGGAACTATGAATATAATGACCACAATGGACCATGCACTAACGCCCCTCTGATGTAAGACTAAATGGAACCATTCACGAGAATGATGAACTAACTAACTCATGATATTTGAAACAACCTGAATCATGATGAGAAAGATATTTCACCACAATGGGAACATTGTTATCTTGATATTGTTGTGTCTCAATGACCAGAAACATTCAGTGGATCTACCAAACCGTTGATTATAGAACAGTGGATCATCTCTATTGAAAATATCTTTTACGAGCTACACTATCCAGAACAAGAGAATGTCTATATGGTTGTTTACCACTTAGAGTGATAAGCTAATCAGTGGTGGTAATTTATTAAAAAAATGACGACACTTGTGGATAATGAATCCATAGAGTGCGAAGTGTTTATAGGGTTCTTCATCAATAATTATTTCCCTTAATCAATTAGAAAAAATCAGGAAGTATTTTTTTGAGCTGGAGAAGAAGGAGAATGAATCTATTGGAATCTATAAGATGAACATCACTTGGAATTCCTATTACACCTTATGATTTTTCATGGATCCTACTCGGATGGTGGATAGATTCTTTTGTGTTCTAAATCCTCGTCTAAATGAGAATCTATATAATTGATACTATGGTATATATGATGAGATCTTGTGGATTGATAAGAAAGTGGAACTATAATTCAGTGAGATGCAATGGTCACATAAATACATTGACAAGAAGAGTTCGATAGAGCCTAGCATAGGGAAGAGCTTCGACCATGGAAGTGGAGCCAAGAATGGGAAATTAACCACAAGTAACAAATGTAGTATGTAAAATTAAGGGAACTACCTTCTTTAGATAAGGATGTGTTACAATTGTGGAAGAAATTTCCATATCAGGTGGAATTATCCTAGTGATTTGAAGCCTCAACTTCCCAACACTAACAGATGTGTAATTATGGTTCATAACCTACATGAAGTACAAGGATTCATGTTTCGAAAACTTGGTTACATTTCCATTCAATGTCGAAATCTGAGGGTAATATATGGGAATAACCATCACAATCAAAAAAGGCCAAAGGAGAATGGTTATAATTTTTTTTTATCATTACAGCTGATGTTGATGCTCTAAATGACATTGTGGAAGGCACTCTTGATTTTTTATCCAATAAAAAAAGTACTTCATTTTTTTTCTAGTTATACTCATTATTTTATTTCCCCCATGTTTGCAAAGAATTTAAAATCATCCCCGGAATTTCTAAAAGTAGAGATAACAGTCAAGACTCCTGGTGGGATTATCAACAAATCGTCAGTATTTAAAAACTCCAGTATTTACATTTCTGAGACCAATATTATCGCAAATCTAGTAATCATTCCCTTTATGAAATTCAACATTATACTAGGGATGGACTGGATCTCAATGTAATATTATAAGATCAAATTTAGAAGTAAGTAAATATCAGTAGTATGGAATAGGAATCCTACTATTATCTTCAATGGAGAGAATTTTCAAGAAGAGTTTCTTCTTGAATCACTACATATATCCTTATTTATGGAGTTTATTGGTGAAAAAGAAGAAACCATTGAGGGTATAATGATAGAAAATGTCCCTATAATATCGGAAGTTAACGATGTATTTCCATAGTAGATACACAGACTTCTCCCAAAATGGGAGGTATAGTTCTCTATTTTACTTGTACATGAATCTCGTCCAATATCAATGAACCTATATATGATAGAAAATGTGGAGTTGGAGGAATTAAAAAAACTCCACGTTTTTTTGGATAATAGGTTTATTTGGGCAAGTTTTTATCCAAGGGGATAACCTATTCTATTTTCAATGAAGAAGGATGGATCAATGCAGCTATGCATTGATTATAGAGTATTGAACGAGATCACAGTGAACAAAACATACACTCTTTGCTGAATTGATGAATTATTTGACCATCTTCATGAGGGTTAATTCTTCTTTAATATTGATCTTAGATATAGTTATCATCAATTGATGGTGTGGAAAGAAGATATTCTAAAATCTACTTCCAATAAAGTTATGAGAATTATGACTTTGTTGTTATGCCCTTTGGTTTAACAAATGCTCATAATATTTTGTATGTATTTGACGAAAATAGTCTTTGAGGACTAACATGATAACATTGTGGTAGTTTTTATTGATGATATACTAATATAATCCAAAATTTAGGAGGAGCATGAAGATCATATAAGTGATATTTTACATGCACAATAGAAGGAGTTTTTTTTGTAATGTTCAATATAAGTGAGTTTTTGGTTACACAAAGTTTATTTCAAGGGTAAAATTGAATCCAATGAAGGATCATAGTTTACCCACAATGACAATGGTTTTATAAGAGTAGACATAGCCTAAAACAATAACTAAGATTCGTAGTTTCCTTTGATTAGTTTGATATTATTGGAGGTTTTTGAGAAAACTATTCATGATATTCTAATCCATTAATCTAGTTAACTCAAAAACTAGTCAGGTTTGTCTAGGAAACGGAGTGCAAGGAATGTTTCCATTAGCTGAAGAAGATATTGGTCAATGAACCCATGTTATCTCCGCCCTCATGTGGATAGGATTCATTATTTTTAGAAATGCACCTATAAAATGGCTCGGGTACATCCTCCTGATAAATAAAAAGGTTATTGCTTATGCATATCAATAGTTAATGAATCAAGAGAAGAACTATCATACGAATGATCTAGAGCTAGATGTGGTCTTTTTTTCTCTAATGGTATAGATACTGTAACTTTATGGGGAGAAGAGTGATATGTACATATTCTATCATTTTTTCAAGTATACTCTCAATCAATATGAATTGAACGTGAGACATAAGAGATGTTTTGAACTTCTTAAAGACTATGATCGTATTATTATTTATCATATCGGAAGAGAAAAAAAGTCATTGAGGCATTATGTAAGAATGACCGAGTTGTTCTTCCCATGTTGTGGATTCCTAGAGATCCTTTGATCAATGACTTGGAAAAGTGGGACATGGGAATTATGAGAGAGGTTACGTCATTAACTATAACCCAAATTGTTTCTCTTCCATCATTACTAGAGAATACAAGAAATCTCAAAAAGACAATCCTTTTTTAGAAAATATATTTGAGGTTGTGATGGATGGGATGTTTCCTATGTTTAATATTGATCCTCAAGGTTTATTTAAATTTTCTACATGTCTATGTGTTCTATCTTGTCATAAAATAAAGAAGGACTTGATGGATGCGTCTCATAGATCAAATTTCACTATAAAAACTGGAAGCACGTAAATGTATAGGGACACTCGTGATAATTTTGTGTGGGATAATATGAAAATGAAGATTGCTAACAACAATACATGGTACCTAGTATACTAGTAAGAGAGTGATGAGTGAAAATTACTAATGGGGTATTACAACTGCTACATATAGAATCATTGAAGTGGAACAATATCACTATGGGTTTTGTCACTAGTCTTTTTAAAACGTCTATTGGAAATAATGCGATATTGGTTATTGTGGGCCGTATCACCATGATTGGCCATTTTTTTCTCTATTTGGGATGATTTTAATATTGATCAACTTCACATGATTTATGTGATGGAAGTTGTAAGGCTTGATGGAGCTATACATTCAATCTTATTTGATCATGATCCAATGTTCATATCGATATTCTAGAGAAGTCTTCAACATGATTTGAGTAGTTAATTGAAATTTAGTACAACCTATCACCCCCAAAATGATGGCCAATCTAAAAGGAATATTCAAACACTATAGGACATGAAAAGAAAATGCTCAATCAAATTTCATGGTGAATGGTATCAACATCTCCCATTCATTTATTTCTCTTTCAACAATAGTTTCTACTAAATAATTCCAATGGATCCCTAGGAATATTTATATGGGAAGCGATGTTGAACTCAGACTTATTGGAATGAACCTGATGAGGGAATTATTCATGGGCACGATCACATTCATTAGATGAGATAAAAGGTTCATGTATTCCACTAACATATTATGGTTGTCCAGAGTATGCAAAAGAGCTATGCCAACATCCATCGACGGTTAATGGAGATTGATGTTGGTGAAAATTTCATTCTTTGAGGTTAACCTTAGTAGAGAGTCATGAGGTTCAGTAAGAAAGGAATGCTTAATCATTGGTATGTTGGACCCTATGAAATCCTTGATCCCATAGTAGCAGTGGCCGGTCAGCATGCACATCCTCAAAATCTAGAATAATTTTATTATTTATTTCGTGTATCCCTCTTGAGGGAGTACATACATGAACCTATACATTAACTAATTATGGAGGTGGTACAACTAGTACATGACCTCTCTTATGAGTAGCTGCCACTGGAGATCTTGGATCGTAGATACAATGATATATGCAAAAGACTACCCACCTTATTAAAGTGTTGTAGAGGAACCACTAATACGAAGAATATAAATGGGGACCAGAGGACTATATGAAGAAGAAGTACCCAAACCATTTATCTTATGATGGATTGAGTTGAAATTTGGGGGATGAAATTTCTAAATGGGGGTATAATTAGACGACCTAGAATTTAGTATAATATTTTATTTCCTGAAAATGAAAATCTTACTATGTCATAATAAATAAAAAATCTACACGTGTAAATGAAATGTGGCCATTGGGTTTTGACCGTTAAACAATCATTGTTAAATAAGACTGTGGGAATCAATAATAATTTATAGAATTAAAATTTTTGTTTAAAATATAAATAATAGTTGATAATTTATGCTGAAAAAATATTTGATGGTCGCATCCTATAGACTCGGGCCGTAAGAAGCCCATCTGTCAGAGCATGGTAAGGATGCAACATTATTGGAATTTTCTCTAGACCAATCCCTTGTAGAGGTTCATCATGTTAAGCTTGAAGATAATCACCTTTAAGAGATGTTTGTGATTATAGAAATCACCACTCGGAAAATGATATTCGAGCCGCCCCCTGATTTTATTACCATTTCATGCCATACACTTAGGTCATATTCAACTATTATAAGGGGAAATGTAGAGATTCTTTTGTACTTTGGGTAATCCATTTCTTAAATAAATTGGTTATTTCTTATTATGAAAAAAAAATTAATTTCAAATGTCCATATAAATATAGGATGAATTTTTAGATGTTTTAAACTATTGATGAATATAAAAATTAGATTATTATAAAATATATTTATATAATTTAAAAAATCAATAATGTGAAATGATTTTAAAATTATGTACATAAAAAATGTGATCAGTTAGAAATTTAGAGTTTAATTAGATCAACAAATTTTTTTTGTTAATAGTAACTCATGAATACTAATATAACAATTATGAATAGTAATATTACACTTATGAATACTAATATGAATAATGGAATAATAACCTAAATTTAATATTTATAATATTAATTCATGAATCTTGAATAGAAATGTGATATAATAGAATATATATATTTCTGTTTTAGAATTAATTTGTTATGTATCAGTAATTTTTGTGTAAATTGTGATTTTACATAATAATTATATATCTAAAATTTAGAAAATTAAATTCATTAAATGGATTTAATTATTGAATTTATAACATCGATATTATGTAAGGGTGAATTTATAAGATTTTTATAAAGGGTTTTGTTTTTTGGTTAATAGTAGGAATGCAATTTTTGAGTTTCTAGTGAGTTATATGATATCCTAATGATGTAATATGTAATTTTAAAATTTTTTCAACTCATTTGGATTAATATATTATCTGAGGTCTCCCAAGTGTCCATATCCATGGGAAAATACCATGTGGAAGCCCATGGTTCTCCTTATACCACTATTAGTGTGTTCCTTGGAAATTAATAAAATTTTCCCTCACTTTATCTATATATACGAACCCCTTCCTTCATTAAATTCATTCCTAATTCCTTATCATATATTAAATTTTACTTATTCCTAAATAATATCCCTCCCAAGGTGACCTAAATTCCCCAAGGTCCCAATCATCTAGTTTTTTATGTTACTCTTCAATATAAAGGAGCCTTTAATCTCCTATTTTAGTCAGTTTTTTGTTATGTCTTCTAATATCCATTTTCTTATGTTGGGATATGTTATTTTCTATCCTTATTTCTGTCTATTTTATTTAAAAATTTCTAGATACCTTTTCCTCTATTATCAATTGATTTTCTGAACTTTTAGTTCATGCCGTTAGGCTAACGAATTTTTGTAAGTGAATTCTCAACTTCTCTTTTTTTTTCAGTCAAGTTATCATTTATGTGGTACAACATTCATGTTCCCATAATATGTAATTATTTACAATTATTTACCTCCCAATAAATTATTATTTGTCATTTATCGATTGGAGAAGCATTTCCACTCTCTTATTAATGTATTCTAAAAAAGTGTTGTATAGACATTATATCGCATACTTTTCGTCTCAAAATCAATCTTTTTTCTCATAATATTTTCTTATTTTATATATGTGGATAAAAAAAGTATTTAATTTCATATTGTGTTAATAAATATATAAAATTTATATTTTTCTTTCATTAATTTATATACATAAAACACCGATTCCATTTCCATGTGTTTTAATTGATATAATGATCATGTTTTTAATTACTGTATTAAATTCCATGCTTTTGATATGAACCCCATCTCTATAATTCTATATATGTTATTTATGGAATGATTTATTGGAAAATATTTGTATTGCAATAAAATAATGATATATTAAGAGTACACAAAGATATCACTCTAATTCATTGGGTAATGAAATTAATATTTTAAGATGATAAGTGTTATGATACCTTGGTCAATAAGATTGGTACTGATTATGACTCCTTGGGGATGCACCCGGGTGATATGCTTATGAATGTATAAATAAAATGTTGTAGACAAATTTGAAATTTATGTATCACGTTGTTAATATTATTATATGAATATTTATCAATCCTTTATGATATTATCTATGTTCTTATTTATATCACTCAAGTTCACATGTGAACTATTGCACTGGTTTTCCTTTCTGGGCCTTCTGCTCACCCTTTCTTTTTTATTTATGTCCCTTCATTATGATTTGGATTTGGTTTACATAGGATGGACATTACAAAAATCTTTTATAGATAATTGAAATAATATTATATGTTTTCTTTTATTATGTACCTTTTTTCCAAGACACTATACTTTAAAAATCCTCCATTTGTAAAATGTAATTAAAGGTTAGGTAATAAGACACATGGATTCAATAATATGTATACTCTAAAACCAATAATGTAAAATTATTTCAATTATTTTATTTATATTGTACGTTTTCTTGGTTTAATATCTCATTATCTATATATTTATATTAAATTTATCATTTATTACACAATAATTAATTTTCACATTTAAAAAATTTAGAATTATCGGTCCAATAATTAAAAATAGATTTGGTTTGTTAATTATGGTATAGTGGTTCAATATTGCATGAAATCCAGATTAATAGTCCTAAAATATATTTAATTTTCATATATTACTTATATAATTAATAATGACCATTAATTTTCATTATGAAAAACAAATTATGTTACTTTAAAAGATATGTTAGATCATACGAATGCATGACAAACATTAACATTTTTCAACAATCGTTATAGAATAAATATATGTATTATATAATATTTAAAAATGAGATAATTATACCCTAGATACATTATTATTTAAAATATTCCGGTAAATATATATTATCCATGTGATGTGGTGATTAAAAATGAATAACATTGTTTCATTAAGGTGGTAGCACACACATATAAACGAATGACAATATCATTCTATGTGAATTAAAATGGAAGAAATTATATAAAAATTTATCATTTAATAATGATAAATATTTCATTATTATAATATATATATATATATTAAATCAACCATTATAGCCGTATATAAGTGGAGGGGATGGAAAAATAATTACAACTTTTCATGACGCGACAGTTTTCTATACACACAAACGATGGTTTCATTTACCATTCCCCAGAAAAAAATGTCAAAATTCGTTTTGATGATAACATAAAAAAATAAAAACATATATTATATACATATTTCATTGTCTCATAATGGTTTTTAAATTATTTTCTGGAGGTGGAAAATATAATTAAAATAAAAAACTCAGTTCCGAACTATATCTCGTATATATACAACCTCTTTTTCATTTGATCTTAATCTCTCTAATTTTAATAGTATACTAAAAATAATATCTATATAAATTGGGGAAGGATTATTTTATGGTATGTTACAGGATATTGGATGAAAAAAATTGATTTTAATGTTTGAGAAAAATATGATAAGAGGCCCCCTTTTTAAGAGTTTAGTAGGGATTATATAATTATATAAAATATTAAATTAAAATTAATTCATATTATTCTATAAATGGATCCAAAATTATTTATATAGAATCTAGGATGAAATTGGGTCCAAATAATCACTTATAGAAACATTTTAATATGTTTAGGTGATGTTTTCACCATTATCAGTTTGTTTTGATCCCCTCATTGCCCATTTTATCTATTATAGTGATAAATTGTTTTACTTATAAGGGGTTGATATAGATACAATAAAATTATAAATGGTTCATGAATGGAAAATGGTTGGAATCACAAACGGTTCCCCATTAAATTCTTTGATGATAATATTTCCACTTATTTTTTTATCATTTAATAAATTATATTTTCTCAATAAATATTATTATTTTATGGGATACTCTATATAGGATGAAGCTTAATCTCTCATTGCTGGTCTCATGTTGTGTTATAGTAGGAAAATACCTCATACTACATTTTAATTGGACTCACTGGTCTTACACAACTCATTTTATGGTCTCTTCCATACCCCTTGTCTTATTACGTATCATGTTGGTAGATTTAGAAAGTTGTTGTATAACTGCTTAGAGATCTCCCACATTTGGCGTGAAGGGAACATAGTGGCAAACTATCTAGCCTCCAAATCTCCTTTGGATGATGTGTTCATGGGTTTTAATTGAACACAATTCATTCTACCCGAATGAGTGAGTATTGTTATGGGTGACGCCCTTGGGTTGCATTAATTTAGGCCTCTATAATCTCCGGCATTTTGTATGACTCCTTCAGGGTCTCTTCCCTTCATTTAATAAGAAATGTCTGATTATGATCATTATTGTTATTTTTGTCAATATTCATTTCCTTTTACATTAATGATAAAAGGAAAAAGTTATAATTATAATAGAAAGATTTAAGACACTTAATATATTTTATAATTATCTAAAATATTAATAGGATGGTATAAAATATTGAAATAATAATATTTTCACAGTTACTAATGAAATGTTATTGATTTTACAACTAATTTCAAATCCACTTTGGCAGTGTTTCATAATCATTTTAGAAAAAAAATTCGTTAATAAAAATTATAAAGAAAACTACCATGATAAAAAAATTATATTTCAAAAAAAAAATCAAGACCAATCTTAACTTCTCTTTAACCCTATATAAAAATTAAAACATATTGAAACAAATTAAATTGAATTTTATTTTTTTCATTGTATTAAATAATATAATGGTCAGAATTCAGGGAAAAAAGGAAAAGTAAATTTATTATATTATTGGAATTTTATAGCTGAAATATATTCAAATCATTATAGGAATATGTTTGTTTTACAACCTAATCATCATCAATTTTTTATTTCATTAATTTCTAAATTTACAAATTGTAGTAGTAAAAACATATTATGGTTACTATTCATAATGAATAAAAACAAAATGGAATTATTTACTAAATTTATAATTAATTATTACAATTATTTAATACATTTTTTTAATTGAAAATCAATAAAATTAAAATTTTAATTCATAATTGAGAAAACCATTATTAAAAATGATGTTTCCAAAAAATACATTCATAATAATTAAAATGTTTTTATTATAAATTTGAGTATAAATACATTCTTATGCATAGAAATGTTAAACAAATATATATTATAGAATATCAAGAAATAAATTAACATATTTTGTTACTAAAATAAAATAAAATCATTTCTAATGTAAATGTATAAATTGAATTAAATAAAAACATAGTGCTTAATTTTTATTCAATTTTATTATTTATCAATGATGAATCCATTATCCTATATCGTGTTCCATACAATATTATCTTAGATTATAATATAAAAAATCCAATCTGGAGGGATTTAATTGTTTAGTAATCTAGGAAAACTAGATACATACATGATTATGATAGTATATTTGAATACATATATTAAAATAAAGTTTTTAGGGAATAAAATTATTCCTTAAAATAAATCCTTTCATATGAATCCTATTATACCTTATGCATTGATGTTAAAGGATAGAAAATAAAGGTGACCTCAAATTCTAAATAAGGATTACATAAAATTCATGCAACCTTGAACAAACAATCATAATCAATATATAAAGGTAACTAACTAAGAACATAGTTGATTTAAATAACTTAATAAGGAATAAAAAAATTTCATGGCAAGTAATTGAAACAAATGAAATTTAATCAATAAACTAAAAAATATATTCATCCAGATATGTTGAAATAGTGAAAATCTATTAGATAATAAAAGATGAAATCTTATTATATGAAATACATAATTATTATAGTATATGATCTCATGAATTGTGAGACCTCTATCATCAAGAATATTCACAAGATTGTTAGTCTACATGTGAAAATATTATTGATTCTAACATAAAATGTTTCACTCATGATACCAATCATTGCAATGAGTGGCGATATTATACCAGCACCCCCAGCACAATAAGTCCAATGATGTGCCCATATATTGAATAACAAATTTAATAATTGAATACTATGTTTTGCGATCACGTAATGGTGTTTAGTAATGAAAAATATTTATCAATATTTCTATGGTAAATCAAATATACTATGAATTAAGATACCAATGGAAAAATAGAAAAAAATGGGAAAATATTTCAATGAAAAATTACTTTTAAAAAGATAAATCATTTTTAGGAAACATGGTTTTGGAAGGAAATAGATTTCTTTCAAAAGTGAGAAATGCTGTCTGATTTTCTGAAAACACTCTTAATATAATTTATGTAAAAAATGAAAAATAATATTATTATTTGAATATATCATGAATAACCACAGGATAATAATATTATATGGGTTTATTAGTGAATTGTTTAATAATTTACTTTAATTTAAATTTGGGAATAAACAATCATGATTTAAATGTGATAGGGATATAAACTATAAAAATGATCATAGCATTAATGTGAGAATTAATAAATTAATATATTAATTATTTCAACTATAAATCAAAATAAACAATTTAAAAATAATAGATATTTTAATCAAAATTCATTATACACATAATCATTGAATTATATATTCTTTTATGTTGAAGAATAAATAAATGTATATAAACTAAGTAATGAAATACCATACAACATTATTACGTTGATATTAAATCAAAATATATATCATAATTCATATTTCAACATATAATGACATTAATAATGATTTTTTGATGATATTACATTTCAAAGGTACATTAAAAACACCATAAAAAATAATCATATGGAATAACATTATAATGTGCTTCAATGAAATAATATTAAGAAGAAATTCTATGACTCATGGTTCTTTATAGTTGGACATTAATTAAAATCTTATATATTGTTCATAAACATGTTATTAAAATATAAAAAAACCATATTACTTTAAGGCCCCAGCCTTAAACATTACTTAATATTGAATTAAATGAATAATACCCATTGAGGTTCTTTTTAAGTTTAGAGTTTTAGAGAATTTGATCATAACTATTACATCTCAAAAGATTACAATGTATACACTTCTACTAAGTTCCCATAAAATAAAAACTCTTAAAAAGAAACATGTCTAGTTCCATGTTTTAGATAGTATAACATTCACTTGATCCCATACGTGAACCTATTCTACATTAAGTCCTGTGAAAAACATTTCAAAAAAACTCGGGGTGAGCAAAAAACGCTCATTAAGGGATACAAAAATAATGAAAACTGTTAGTTTATCAAAACAACAAGTAAACCATGTATACATTATCAAAGTAATAGTTTTAACCTTTATAAAGTAGTAAAAACTCTTCACTGAATAAAATATCATTACTTACCGTTTTGTAACCAAAAGATTACCATAAAAACCATATAAAAATCATATAACATATAAAGGTAACTTGGGACATAAACATACTTAAATGGATTAACCATACGGTTGACTTCCACACATATCACTTAATGGAATAACCATACAACCGACTTCCATACCCAATGCATTGGAGGTTATAATGTAACCACCCGTCCTGGTATTCACGGCACCACCCATCATATGGTTTATCACGTAACCACCCGTCAAATGTCCAAGTACCATTATAAAATCATAAGACATAAAACAAATATAATGGAAAGAAAACATTTCCACACTCTGATCACAATATATCACTCAAATATATTGGCATAAAAAATACATTATAAAAACCAATTTCAATACCAAAATACATAAAAGAGTATATGGTATTTATTTCATTTTAAAAACATCACGGCTTGTTGAGGAAGCCAATGACCAAATAATACTCATGGTGGCAGAAAAGGTCATTGTCACCGCGTATGTTAAAAGAAACATTCCCTTTGGTCGTTTAGTAGAACACTTCGTAGAAAAATATTCGTTTTGTATAAAAGTAAAATTCAAAGGTGTTTATACACCGTATAAAAGAAAAATGTGTATAAAAAGAAATATGCCTCAATGAAAGGAGATTGAGACGCAGTCCCTTATCTCGGGTCCGACTTGAATGGATCGTTCTTTAATCTCCTAAATAACAAACTTGAGTTAATTTCTACTTTCTTAAGAACCCTTTTTACGTTCATTATTCCTTTTATATCACTTATTACCATGTCATGAACACTATGTTATTATTTAAGTTAATAATGGTCGTTTTAACGATCATTGGAACTTGAGTCAAAAATAAACTCTTTATAATTACAAGTTGTTCATGTGGTAAAATATCCATTATATACAGAATTTTATTCATGATGTGGATATAATATATATCATATATATCCAGTACATGCATGCATTTATAATATTACATAACATTTAGAGGTAAGATATGAAATGCACCGTTCATGGAGACGGTAAGTCGTACGTATGCATGAACGCTACTTCCATTTCTATTTCATAGTTAATGGGATTAATACATAATGATACATAATAGTATTTTAATTCCAGTATGGTATCATATATAACATCATTAAATATATCCTTTATACGTACCACATATGGTATTAACGAATCAAATCACATTGAGGGGGCAGTAGTCCGCACTTCCTAAAATGAAGATATCGTGTATACCCATAATGGAAGCCATAAAGGTATGCCATAAATGAAAAATTCAGATGCTTAAGGAAAAAATAATCATATTATATATCATATATAAATACAGTGACATATTAATGGCCACCTTTGAAGGTGTTAGAAGAATATTGAACAATCATCATTTCGTGAGGCAGAAATTTTCCATCCACGGAAACAGTATGTTCTTTAACCAGTAGATGTAGGTGTGTGTAAGTGTAGCTATAATACTTCTCATAACAACATCCTAGTATATTGGAGATACTAGATTTTTTACAAAATAAATGAATAAAAATAGTTTAGGGGTTTAGAGAAGCAAAATAAAACAAAAGGAATAAAGTGAAGACATTACCTTAAAATCAGGTAACTCCCTTTGGTTTGAGCTCAAAAGCTTCATCGGGAAGACTTATGCCCAAAGTTAGGCTTCTAAGAGTTAGATAGGGATGTGTAGAGACAAAATGGGCATGTTTTGGCCGAGACAAATGCTTTGGAAGTGTGGGTAAGGTGGTAGAGGTGGGGGCCTTTTATAAGAGGAGAGGAGGGGCACTCTTGGAATGTAAAGAAATGTTACTTTATTTTAAAATGAGTTTCGGATTTAAAACGTACCACATTGATATAATTCTAGGATAAGGTGATAAGGGTTCGAAATCCACCCATAAAATAGGTTTTGGACATGTTTAGGTCATAGATGTTACATTATCTTTTCATTTTATTTAAATCCTTTATTAATGAGCTAATCACTGCATCATTATGATGTCATAAATAATTTTATTTATATAATGTCTAAAAATTATAAAAAACTACTTTGACTTAGGAAATCTTCTTATCTTTCCAATGACTATTTATAGTCAGAAATAGGACTTGTATAACCCCATGTAAATTTTTTTTAGTAAAATAACTCATGTTTGTGACATTTTTACTTTAGCATTAAATAAAAAGATATTAATGTTATTTTCCTTCCAAAGTGGCACCATGGGGTCCCCAAGTTGACCCCTGGATTTTCATGGTCGTCCATGACATATAAAATAAGGGCAGGACATGTTTCTAGGTCATTTCATATAACTAAAACATTATTTTTACCTTAAATTACACAAATTACCTCTAATCATGATTAATAAACCAAAAAGTTACTATTCACAAAAAAAATTATTTTAATCCCATTGAACCACATTTTATTTCCTAATGACAACCATGTATGTCGGATATTTGAAATTCATAACACAGAGGTGGTAAAATTTCATTTAAAAGAAAAATTATTTTTTATAAGTACCACTTAGTGGTTTCACTATTCATCAAAAATTGAAGTTTTTCAGAAAAATACCAAAACTTCACCATAAGATATATTTGATATTCCGAATTCAAAAATGAAGACCATTTTACAACATTCAAAACATATAAGTTTCATTAATTAATTTAATAATTAATTCCCGCTGTCATAGTAAATAGCGTGTTTTTATGAAACAATAAGTATCAAAAGATTGACACTAGTTTAAGTCCAATTTCATAGTGAAATTAATTCCAACGACCACTATTGGATTTAATGGTAAAAATATTTTCTAATATCACTTTAAAACCAATTCAAAAGATAATCTAATCATATAAATAAATTAGATTAAAAAGATGTTTTGAATTAAAATACAACATTTTACACTATTCATTAAAAACGAACTTTATCAGAAAAATACAAAAAATTTAAACAAAGTAAATTTTGATGTCCCGATTCTAAAGAAGAGTTATATTTGGTCCAATAGAATGTATAAGAGTTATCAAAACTATATTTAATGTCAGTTCGCCATCAAAAGGCGATAAGTGAACCTTTAGTGAAAATTAGGGTATAAATGCCTAAAATTGAATTCTTTCCATATTTTAAGCCTCTATCTTTTGTTGTAAACAAAATTTAAAAACATTTATAATCATATTTTATTTATTTCTATCCATTCCAGCCAATACAATGGCTGTGTGTTAACTACCATTTAAAATAATATTATTATATTACTAGTGTGCAACGTAAGTTTTCAAAGAAACTCATCGTTGTGTATCGAGTACGCTATCGAACAAAGCAACCCCTTTAAAGTAAAATTAATATTTAATTCACAAATATTAATAAATATGAAAATTTATTATTCTTTATTTACCTGAGATGTTATATCCTGCCCCCTTTTGGGAATTGCGTCCTCGCAATTTTATGCACTTATCAAAATAATTGGGGGTATTTATCCCTCATAGCATTTTCAGATTTCCACGTTGCCTCTTCAACAATATGGTTTTTCCACAAAACCTTTACCTGGTGAATTACCTTATTTCGCAACACCTGCTCTCTTCATTCAAGAATCTGGACTGGTTGTTCTTCATAAGAGTGATTCTCTTCCAACTGAACTACCTCCGGGATCAAAACATGAGATGGATCTGGCATATACTTTCTCAACATCGAAACATGAAAAACATTGTGTACCTGAGATAAACTCGGAGGTAAGGCCACTCTGTATGAAACTGATCCAACTCTCTCCACAATTTCATATGGTCCAATGAACCTTGGACTCAGTTTTCCTTTCTTATCAAATTACATCACACTTTTCCATGGAGAAACCTTGAGAAAAACCTGATCACCTACCTCGAAAGATAGATCCTTCCTCCGGTTATCCGCATAACGTTTCTGTCTGCTCTGAGCTATTCTCATGTGTTTCTGAATCAACTGAACTTTTTCTTCGATCTCTTCTACCAATTCTGGTATCATCAGCTTCCTTTCACCCACTTCATCCCAAAATGCTGGACTTCGACACCGCTTCCCATATAATGCCTCAAATGGTGCCATCTGTATACTGGAATGAACACTGTTATTATAAGAAAACTCAACCAAAGAAAGATGTCGGTCCCAACTTCCCTGATAATCCATCGAACAAGCACGTAGCATATACTCCAATGTCTGAATTGTTCGTTTTGACTTCCCATCTGATTGCAGATGAAATGATGTACTAATATTTAATTTAGTACCCAATGACTTCTGAATGCTTTCGAAAAATTAAGAGGTAATCTTGGGATCACGATCAGATACAATGGAAATGGGAACTCCATGCAACCTGAATATCTCTTTAAGATAAAATTGAGAATGTTGATCTATAGAGAATGTGTCTCAAATAGGAAGGAAATGAGCAGATTTAGTAAAGCGATCAACAATAACCCAGATTGCATTATTACCTCGATATGTCCACGATAATCCCACAAAAAAGTCCATGGATATGTTTTCCCATTTCCACTCTGGTACTGGTAAAGGTTGCAGTATCCCTTTCAGTAACTGCCGCTCTGCTTTAACCTGCTGACAAGTCAAACACTTCATAGTAAAATCAGCAGTATATCTTTTCATTTCATCCCACCAGTAATACTCCCGCAGATCTCTGTACATCTTATTACTTCCAGGATGAACTGAAAAAGGAGAACTATGAGCTTCACATAACAACTACCTCTTCAACTGTGAATCACCAGGAACACACAATCTCTTCCCAAATCATAAAACACAATCATTATCAATGTTGAATTCAGGCAACTTACCCTTCTGAACCAGCTCTACCTTTTTCTACAACTCATTGTATTGCTTATGTGCTTTCTTAATTCTGTATGATAGAGAAGATTTCACTAATACCTAAAACAAAACAGAAGTCCATCCAGCACCAACAACTTCTATGCCAAAGTTCATCAAATCAAAAAACAAAGGATCCCATTCAAAGGTAGCATGGTTAATGAAGCATTACTTTTTCGACTCAAAGCATCAGCCACTTTATTTGCTTTCCCTGGATGGTAATGAATTGTACAATCATAATCCTTGATTAATTCAAGCCATCTCCTCTGTCTCATGTTCAATGCTTTCTGAGAGAATATATAATTTAAACTTTTGTGATCAGTATACATTTCACACTTTACTCCATACAAATGATGCCTCCAAATTTTTAGAGCAAAAACAACAACAGCTAATTCCAAATCATGTGTAGGGTAACTTACCTCATGAGTTTTCAACTGTCGTGAAGCATAAGCAATTACCTGATCATTCTTCATTAGGATGCAACTAAGTCCTTTCAATGAATCATCACTGTATATAACAAACTCATCATTCCTGGAAGGAAGTGCCAAAACTGGAGCATTCACCAATCTTCTTTTCAACTCCTAGAAAAAATCATCACATTGTTTTTTCCAGATAACCTTAACACCCTTCCGAGTTAGATTAGTCATTGGACTAGATAATCGTGAAAAATTTTCAACAAACCTTCGGTAGTAACCTGCCAAACCAAGGAAACTACAGATCTCGGTTACATTTGTGGTTCTTGGCCATTCTTCAACCACTTTTGTTTTAGCAGGATCAACAGTTATGCCATTTTTTGAAACAATGTGACCAAGGAAAGATATTTGTTCTAACCAAAACTCACACTTGCTGAATTTTCCATATAGTTTTTTTTCTTTTAAGGTTTGCAAGATAACCCTTAAATGAATTTCATGCTGCTCTTTAATTTTAGAAAACACAAAAATATCATCGATGAAAACAACCACAAACTTATCCAAGAACTCATGGAAAATTCTATTCAAAAGGTCCATGAATACAACAGGTTCATTGGTTAACCCAAAAGGCATAACTAAAAATTCATAATGGCCATATCTAGTACGGAATGCAGTCTTTGGAATGTCTGCTTTTTTACTTTCAACGGATGGTACCCCGACCTCAAGTCAATCTACGAAAAATAATGAGCTCCCTAGAGCTGATACTACTTCATTCTATGGCCCAACATCTGCTGAAGTAGTTGCAACGGATTTCACCACCCCTTTCTGCTTGTAGTCTGGCTGCTTCTCCCCAGTTGAGTTCTTCGTTAGACACTCATTTGAATAATGACCCATTTCATTACACATAAAACATCTTATCGTTGACTTTTCATTGCCTACTTGATCATCTTCCTTACAGCTAAGAGCAATATGACCAGACTTACCACACCAAAAGCACTTACCAGACTTGGATAAACATTCTCCAGGATGCATTTTACCACACTTCCCACAGGATGGATATTTGGTTTTCATACCTCCTTGCTTCATTGATGAATTCTTCCCCCTTGCCTTCCAACTGGACCTCTTATTCTGTTGTTTGTCAAAGAACACCTAATCATCGGCAAACTCCATTTCCACCTTCTCCGCACATCGAACACGTTTTTCATAAAATTTGAACTCACAAGAAGCTAAGGTCCTTCGATACTTTGGCTTTAACCCTGAGTAAAAACGGTTGATTTTACTATCAAGATCTCGTATGAAGTTTGGAGCATACCTTGCTAGTCGAGTGTACTTTGCTTCATAAGCAGCCACTGAGTCATCCTCTTGCCTCAATTATAGGAACTGTTTTTCCATCCTCAGAAGAACCACCTTAGAAAAATATTTCTCATGAAACATACCATTGAATTCGTCCCAGTGAAGATCATCAATCTCATCACTGTCCCTGGTATTTTCACCATCGACCATCACTGATTAGCTTCTCCTTCAAAATGGTAAACATCAAGACTAACCTTTTGATGTTCTGAACACCCCATGACATCAAAAATCTTCTCCAATGCTTTAATCCACCCTTCAGCTAGCACGAGGTCAGATGATCCTTTGAATGATGGGGGATGTTGCCTCATGAAATGTTCCACCACTGACATGTTCCTCTACAGTTGATCCGACTGATCTCATGCATGGATACCACCACCATTTATAGCCTGAGTCAACTGTTCCATCACTACAACAAACTATTCAGTTCCAATTCTGACCGTCTCAGGTTGCTGATTTGGAAGGTTGTCTTCCTCCTGATGTCGTCCCAACATAGCTGCTTTGTTTCCTCTGCGGAAAACCATTCTGAACACAGAAATATCTTAGGTGAAGCAACATGGAAATCATTAAATGCTATAATATTTCAATCATATAATAAATTAACTTAAAATTTAACACTTTTCTAACTCCTAAAGTTTTCTAAACTGACCTCTGATACCAACTATAAGGACCCAGCCTTAAACATTACTTAATATTGAATTTAATGAATAATTCCCATTGAGGATATTTTTAGGTTTAGAGTTTTAGAGAATTAGATCATAACTATTACATCTCAAAAGATTACAAAGTTGACACTTCTACTAAGTTTCCATAAAATAAAAACTCTTAAAAAGAAACATGTCTAGTTCCATGTTTTAGATAGCATGACTTTCCCTCGATCCAATCCTTGACCCTATTCCACATTAAGTACTGTGAAAAACCTTTCAAAAAACATGGGGTGAGCATAAAAAGCTCAGTAAGGGATATACAATGAATGAAAACAGTTAGATTATCAAAACAACAAGTAAACCATGTATACTTTATCAAAGTAATACTTTTCACCTTTATGAAGTAGTAAAAACTCTTCACTGAATAAAATATCATTACTTACCATTTTGTAACCAAAATATTACCATAAAACCCATATAAAAATCACATAACATATAAAGGTATCTTAGGACATAAACATACTTAAATGGAATAACCATACGATTAACTTCCACACATATCCCTTAATGGAATAACCATACGACCGACTTCCATACCCAATTCTCTAGAGGTTATAACTTAACCACCCATCCTGGTATTCACGGAACAACCCGTCATATGGTTTATCACGTTACCACCCATCAAAATTCCAAGTACCATTATAAAATCATAAGACATAAAACAAATATAATGTAAAGAAAACATTTCCACACTTTGATCACAATATATCACTCAAATATATTGAGATAACAAATCCATTATAAAAACCATTTTCAATACCAAAATACATAAAAGAGTATAAGGTATTTATTTCATTTTAAAAACATCACGGCTTGTTGAGGAAGCCAAAGACCAAATAATACTCGTGGCGGCGGGAAAGGTCGTTGTCGCCGTGTACGTTAAAAGAAACATTCCTTTTTGTCTTTTAGTAAAACACTTCATAGAAAAAGATTGAATTTGTATAAAACTTAAAGTCAAAGGGGTTTATACACCGTATACAATAAAATTGTGTATAAAACGAAATATGCCTCAATGAAAGGAGATTGAGACGAAGTCCCTTACCTCGGGTCCAACATGACTCGATCGTTCTTTATTCTCCTGAATAGTAAAAATGAGTTAATTTCTACTTTATTAAGAACCTTTTTCAAGTTAATTATTACTTTTATATCACTTATTACCATTTCATGAACACTATGTTATTATTTAAGTAAATAACGGTCGTTTTAAGGATCATTGGTACTTGAGTCAAAAGTAAACTCTTTATAATTACAAGTTTTTCGTGTGGTAAAATATCCATTATATCCAGAATTGTATTCATGATGTGAATATCATATATATCATATATATCTAGTACATTCATGAATTTATAATATTACATAACATTTAGAGGTAAGAAATGAAATGCACTTTTCATGGAGACGGTAAGCCGTACGTACGCTTGAGCGCTACATCAATTTCTATTTCATAATTAATGGAATTAAAACATAATGATACATAATAGTATTTTAATTCCAGTATGGTATCATATATAATATCATTAAATATATCCTTTATATGTACCACATATGGTATTAACGAATCAAATCACTTTGAGGGGGCGGTAGTCCGCACTTCCTAAAATGAAGATATCGTGTATACCCATAATGGAATCCATAAAGGTATGCCATAAATGAAAAATAAATAAGATTAAGGAAAAAAAAATATTATATATCATATATAAATATAGTGACATCTTAATTTCCACCTTTGAAGTTGTTAGAAGAATATTGAACAATCATCATTTCGTGAGGTATAAATTTTCCATCCACGGAAACAGTATGTTCTTTAAACATTAGATGTAGGTGTGTGTAAGTGTAGCTCGAATACTTCTTATAAAAACATCCTAATATATTTATGATACTGGTTTTGTAACAAAATAAATGAATAAAAAGATTTTAGGTGGTTGGAGAAGCAAAATAAACCAAAAGTACTCAAGTGAAGACATTACCTTAAAATCGGGTAACTCCCTTTGGTTTGAGCTCAAAGGCTTCCTTGGGAAGACTTATGCCCAAATTGAGGCTTCTAAGAGTTATAGAGGGATTTTTAGAGACAAAATGGACAGGGGATGGCCGAGCCAAAGGCTTTGGAAGTGTGGGAAATGTGGTAGAGGTGGGGGCCTTTTATAAGAGGAGAGAAGGGGCACTCTTGGAATGTAAAGAAATGTTACATTATTTTAAAACGATTTTCGGATTTAAAAGGTCTCACATTGATATAATTCGAGGATAAGGTGATAAGGTTTCGAAATACACCCATACAATAGGTTTCGGACATGTGTAGATCATATATTTTACATTATCTTTTCATTTTTTTAAATCCTTTATTAATGAGGTAAACGATGCATCATTATGATGTCATAAATAATTTTATATATTTAATGTCTAGAAATTATAAACAAAATACTATGATGTAGTAAATCTTTTTAACTTTCCAATGACTATTTATAGTCAAAAATCTGACTTGTATAAACCCATGTAATTTTTTTTTTAGTAAAATAAGTCATGTTTTTGACATTTTTACATTAACATTAAATAAAAAGATATTAATGTTATTTTCCTTCCAAAGTGGCTCCATGGGGTCCCCAAGTTGACCCATTGATTTTCTTGGTTGGCCATGACATATCTAATAAGGGTAGGACATGTGTCTAGGTCATTTCATATTATTACAACATTATTTTTACATTAAATTACATTAATTACCTCTAATCGCGATTAATAAACCTAAAAGTTACTATTCACCAAAAAATTATTTTAATCCCATTGAACAACATTTTACTTCCTAATAAAAACCATGTATGTCGGATTTTTGAAATTCAAACCACATAGGTGGTAAAATTTCATTTAAACGAAAAATCTGTTTTTATAAGCACTACTTAGTGGTTTCACTATTCATCAAAAATTGATGTTTTTCAGAAAAATACCAAAACCTCACCCTAAGATATATTTGATATTCCGAATTCAAAAATGAATTCCATTTTACAAAATTCAAAACATATAATTTTCATTAATCAATTTAATAATTATTTCCTGCTGTCAGAGCAAATAGCGTGTTTTTATGAACCAATAACTATCAAAAGATTGACATTAGTTTAAGTCCGATATCAAAGTGAAATTAATTCCAACGACCACTATTGGATTTAATGGTAAAAATATATTGTAATTTCACTTTAAAACCAATTCAAAATATTATATAATCATATAAATAAATTAGATTAAAAAGAGGTTTTGAATTAAAATACAACAATTTACACTATTCATTAATAAAATGAACTTTACCAGAAAAATACCAAAAACTTACACAAAGTAAATTTTAATGTCCCGATTCTAAAGAAGAGTTATATTTGGTCCAATAGAATGTATAAGGGTGATCAAAACTATATTTAATGATGGTTCTCCATCAAAAGGCGATATGTGAACCTTTAGTAAAAATTAGGGTATAAATGCCTAAAATTTAATTCTTTCTGTATTTTAAGCCTTTATCATTTATTGTAAAAAAACTTTAAAAACAAATATAATCATATTTTAGTTTTTTCTATCCATTCCTGCCAATACAACGGCTACGTGTTAACTACCATTTGAAATAATATTATTATATTACTAGTGTGCAACGTAAGTTTTCAAAGAAACTCATCGTTGCGTATCGAGTACGCTATCGAACATATCAACCCCTTTAAAGTAAAATTAATATTTAATTCGAAAATATTAATAAATATGAAAATTTAATATTCGTTATTTACCTGGGATGTTACAATTACTATTTATAATTCCATATATTATCCTATTATAACGTCTTATCACACATTTATTGAGAATGTTTCATTATTTCCTTTGTTTAAGTTGTTACTTTTCTTATTTCCACATGTGTACTTCATCATGAAAGATTAGATTTTTTATAATATTATACTTTCTTATCAGATGATAAATAATACTCATTAAATAATTTTCATATTTTTTAATAAATTTTTTTTTCAAAACCAGTAATGGATGATGGTTATGAAAAATGAAGTATTTTATGATCTTGGGTATGGTAGGTTGTAGAAAAGCATGAGCAGCACTTCCGTTTTTTATATATCATTATATAATGAAGGTATTTTAACATAGCTTCATAAAAAATGATCATAATATCCTATATTACAAATTAAATACTTATATATCATCTATGTAGTTTGGTTATGAACAAGAGATTCAAGTCTCTTTGTCATGGCGGTAGTCCACATATACATCAACGATGTTATCATCTATATGTGGATGAAAAGGAAAACAGAATATGATGTATATTATTTTCCAATAATATATAAAATTTTACAAATATAAAAATTATTTATTATATATATTATAAATAATAAATTTATACTTCTCACATTCCATGTTAACCATTATTGAAATACGAATGACATCACATAACGAGACAGTAAACCTACATACACCAGATTGACATTATCATATCATCTTTGTAATTTAAGGTAAAAGCGTATATATGATATAAGGACTCAATATGTATAAATATGATATATAAATCATATATATACATTAAATCCATCATGTTATACAAACATTATAGCTAGATATTTAAAATAAAATAACATCGATATTTTAGGTCGTAGTCCTCTAAGCAGATAAACAACTATTTCAATAAATATTTAAAGGAATTAGAGATTGTTTTAGGTATTGATATTTGGATAAAAGAATCCAACTATATGGAAGATAAAATTTTACTTTTAAAATAATAGATCAATAAATATTTAAATAATTGGATAAAAAATGATGATAATTATACAACATTATCGATTATTTAGGTATCTTTATTAGGTTTTCACTGTAAAGACCCGAAGCTTAACGTACATAGACATTACATTACTTTTGCGGAATACTTATTACATAACAAAAACACACACACAAGGACCGTAATAGTTTAGTGTATTTGGAAACTCAGAATATAATCTTCTAATCATGGTGAATGATCTTCAACATCTCCCATAAATATCCCCTTTTTTTAAAAAAAAACCTAAATCCTTTCTTTATACCATGGGGAAAAGAAAACATAAAAGGGTGATATCAAATGCTCAGTAAGTGTAAACAAAAGAAATATCAATCACATCATATTGATAAAAACATATCTTTTGGAAATTTTAACCTGCAAAAGAGATCATAATATCATAACATGGGATAAATCATAGTAGTGAAATGTAATCCAAATAATCATAACATAAAATATGAAACTTTGTGGCATACATACATAATCATAGATAATCATTTCTTATTAGTCAAGACTCATTGCCAAGACTATCTTAGTGGACAAAGTCCCTTTCTGAGCCGAGTTCACTCCTTGTTTCAGTCCTGTTTCACTGAACCGGTATAACCTACCGTTCCAGCCATGTATATCTCATGAGATATAAAATCTTTACCCAATTAATTGGAGGGAGATATAGGTCCCACCCATCTCATAATGATACCATTATTATGTGTGCCACAAAATCATTAACCATACATCATAGCATAACCCATGTAATAAAAATGGGAATCTTAAACATCGTGACATCATAAAACAACTCATATAAGATAAAGGAATTCATAAAAATAATTCCATAAAAATATAATCAAATCAATGTAATAATAGGGATATAATGATAACCCTTTATTATCTTAGATGGAAAATAATTTTGACAAAACGCTTGAACTCCATTCTTGAGGAAAATATCCTTTCTACATCAAAAAAACTTTTCATTTCATAACATGTCATACATTTCTAAACTAAAAGAAGTTGATTAAAAATAAACTTGAAAACTTGTAATGTAAGCTTCTTGTAAATAATGTTTTAAAAATCCATTCATTCCGTATAAGTTAAAAGAAAACATTCTTCTCGTACTTTTGTCGGAAAAGTCAAAAAGTACCTCGTACGAAAAATGACAACAGATTCCTTTCATATCTTTTACTAAAAACTAACCAAAGGTTAAAATTGGATATAAACTATTGTAGAATTATGTAAATTTTACATATTGAGGAAACATGGATTTGGATGATAAAATACACCCCAGTAAATACTAAAGTATAAACAATCTCAGATAAAAATGAGATTGTGATATTTCCCTTACCTTAGGTCCGATTTTCTTCGTAAGTGTCCGAACCTCCTGTATAATTATTTAAATAATGTCATTTACTTATTCCAGAATCATACACATTGTTATGATGTCATATATGGTTCACTTATGACTTTATATTACCTGTTCTTTTGTAAATTCCACGTTAAAGAGAGTTTTGGGTAAAATCATCTCATTTGTCGTTCGTGTTTTAAATTGTAATTATTCTTATGATTACTTAGATCATGATTACATAAATACAGAATTTAAAACAAGATTTATATATAATATATATTCAGAAAATACATATATATAATAGATCAGTAAATGGAAAGAAATACACCGTTCATGGAGACGGTAGGCCGTACGTACGCATGAACCCGGTTTTAGTTTCCTTATTGAGTTGAATGGAATTAAGTAGATGAAATACATATATATACACATAAATCTAGTATTATTATGTCATATATTTCATGATTACTTATTATATATCATTTATAATCATTCATGAATGGTTAACGTGGAGAATGAATCTCATCGCGTCGTGGAGACGGTAGTCCGTACGTACGCACGAGCGATGATATCGTTCTCAGGATCGTGGGACTGTATTGAAGTGTATTTATACTATCTCAGAATCAATATAATTTTAAAATAATCATATATAGTTATTATTTACACCATTATATCCATCCAAGTAAGGTGGTGGTGGAAAATAGATTACACCACGGTGTGGAGACGGTATTCCGTACGTACCCATGCGCGGTGATTTCATTTTCCGTAGGATGGATAGATGGTGAAATAGGGTTGTTTCATACGTATAATAACATATCAGTATATGAGTGATACTGATGTTATTACTTCATAATGAAACAACCTATGAAGAAGAAGTGGAATAAGAAATAAAGTTGAAAGAATCGGTAACAGACATTACCTCTTCTTTGAAGCGCCTCTTTGAGACCTCATTTTAGGGCACTAAATAGCTCTTTGAAGAAGACCGGAACCTCTAGGATGTTTCTAGGGAAGTGGATAGGAGAAATTGTCAGGGGTTGGCCGATCTTGAAGGCTCAAATTGGTGTGAGGAAGAGGGGGAGGAGGTGCCCTTTTATAAGGGAGGAGAGGGGCACCTTTGGAAAACTAAAAATATTATTTTATTATAAAGCCAAATTCGGTTTTAAATAGCTCCAAATTGATTTATTTCGAAGATAAGGTGGGTATGGGTCGAAAGAATCTCATCCAATAGAATTTAGAAAAGTTTAGGTTCCTATTTTAACCTTATCATTTAGTTTTAACATTAAGTTAAATAATTTGACTTTTACCGTGTCTTCTTGTGTTCTTACACTATAAGGTTAATAAACTTACTATATAAAGCCAAATGAACCCCAAGTTGTTTATTATTAATATATATAACCTTATCTAAGTCATTTGGACGAACCTCAGATTTTTAGGAATAAAATAACAATTAATAATATAATATTTGTTTTAAAAACTATTTTATGTCAATTTTGACACTATTTAGTAATTGATTTTTGTGAAAATCATAACAGAATTATTAGTTCAAACCATGTTTCTTAAATCAATACTAACATGTCATATTAACCTATAAAATTAGTTTAGTTCATAAAAAGTCTCAAATTACATTTATTTGGGTATTTATAACATCAAATATGTCAATATTTCCTTAATAAGATAATTACTGCATCATCGTTGTGTCATAAATAAATTAAATCATATAATGTCTAAAAATTAAAAATAAAATACCATTATGTAGGAAATATTCTTAGCTTTCTAATGAATATTTATATTCGAATTTATCTTATGTATAACCCTATATTAAAATTGATTTACTTATTAAACATTGATTTTAACTATTTTAACCCTTCTTTACATAAATTAATAATAAATGTCCTAATCTAATCCAAGTGGGCTTAAATGGTCATATTGTATTACTAAGGTTGATTTTGGTCGAATTACACTTATCCAATTGAATATGGACATGTGTTAGGATAATAATAATATCATTTTTACCCTTAAATACCCTATTTAATTTTAACCGTGAAAAAAAAGTAAAAAGTTACTATTCGCCAAAAATTATTTTCATTTCATTGAACCGCATTTTAGTCCTTGATACTTACCGTGTGTCTCGGATTTTTGAAATTCCACTCACAGAAGCGGTAAAATTATGTTTTATGAAAAAATCAGTTTTTTAATTACCACTTAGTGGTTTCACTATTCATCAAAAAATGAAAGTTTCCAGAAAAATACCAAAAATTAGGCCTAAGCTATATTTGATATTATGAATTCAAAAATGATGTCTATTTAATCAAATTCAAAAAATATCAGTTACATTAACTAATTTAAAAATTAATTCCCGTCGTTAAAACAAATAGTGTGTTTCTAAGAGATAATAACTATCAAAAGATTGACACTTGTTTATAACTGGTTTAAATGTGAAATTACATCCAATGACCATCATTGTATTAAATTGTAAAAATATATTATAAATATACTTTAAAACCACTCAAATTAACAATTTATCACTATTAATTATTTCTATTAAAAAAGTTGTTTTTAATTAAAATTTAGTAATTTTCACTATTAATCAGAATATGAAAGTTATCCGAAAAGTACCAAAATTTCACCCTAAGATAATTTCGATATTCCGAATCCAAAAATGAAGTCCATTTTGAAAAATAAATTTACAAAATTTCAAAAAGTGGTTATTACTATTCATAACCGCTAGTTTTAATAATACTTTAATAGCATATAGTTGTTTAGTGAAACTCGGTATTGCGTACTACACACGCTATCGAGGAAAGTCGCAATTGCGTGTAACTCAAGGCAAGTCAAGGATGTGTGTTGTGAAAGCTCTTTTTGGTGTAGCGTACAACACAAGACATTAATGAAAATAATATTTTTCATAAAATCTCGGGGTGTTACATTCTACCCCCCTTAAAATGAATTTCGCCCTCGAAATTCGTCGGGGTTATAAATGGTTTAATATTAGAAAGATTATTTGATAGAAACCCACATCGTAAAAAGGAATACAAAAACCAATCATTAAAAACAAAAGTGTGAAACATAACGGTTACCCAAATAAACTAATCGCTGGGATTCCACATAGGTGAAAATATGGATATGGAAGAGAAATCTAACCATCATGTTCTGATGGAGAGTGGTAGAGAACATGGCTATGGAAAATCCAGAAATCACAAAGCCATAAATTTGTGACGATCTAAGGTACCATCTAATTCATGAGATATAAGAGCACTAGGACAACATTTTTGTTTTCAAGATCGTTTCCCTAAAGTTGATGAAATTGGAATTAGAAGAAATACTTTCGTGATTTCGGTATAGTCTCACCGTTGGTCGTTATTTGGACAATTTCCACTTCATCTCTTAAATAAATGAAGTTTAAATTGTCATTCATGATGTGATAGCAGATCATGTGATAGAATGATGAGTCATTCCATCTATCTAAAACAAAAGGTTAGAAAAGTTATCAAAAAATAAATAAGTCCATATATAGTGAGATTTATCATATATGGTTCCAAAAATGGACTTATACTTAATATATCAAACTACTTAATATAATAAAACTAGTTTCTACTAAACAGGGACTTCCTGTAGGCCAGTGGTAGGCAATAAAGGCTAGTCGCACTTCGGTTGTGGGTTCGATTCTCCCGGACTTGTCCGACGCGATGGGATATCACCCGTCCTGCATGTTGTCCTTTTTATAAAACTATATTACTATAACAACCCATCAATTATATCGAAAAATTTTTTATCCTTAAACAATACTAACTTATGTCCAACATAGTCCATTCAAATCTTTAGGCTTATCCATAATACTGCATTCCACTCTCATAATATAGTGAAAACGATTACTAGAGATTTAATACCATCGTTGATCCCCATATATCATAAGATATGTCTTGTTGTTCACATTCCAAACATTCAAAGGCCTTAATCATGTGTTCTCTTGAATACCAATTGATCCTTAGTGAAAATATGAATGCAGTAAAAAGTTAACACTTTCCACATACCAAAACGTTCAAAATTCTCTATACCCAAACCATGATATCACATAGTCCTTGTATCAATCATGAGCTCATGAATACTGTCAAATATGTCATTTTCTTTTTTTCCCTTCATTATGCGCATATCAGATTTTTTCCAAAAACATTTCAATCACTTTCCATGGATACCGGTACCATAAAATTATTGAAGACTACAATAGACCAATACATAAATATTCCAATACGCAACATTATTTTGGAATCCCATTACATAAACACTTAATCATTCCACCACATCGTTGTCATATTGAACATCGCCAATGGTGATCACATGTGACTTCCCTTTGTCCTTTGCCTTAAGTGGATTCTCATGTCGATCATCACTAACCCTTGGATTAGGTAATTTATTGGCATAATGTCCTGTCTCCTTGCCCTTGAAACATTGAAGTGTAGTAGGTTCATTCTGTGTATCCCTTACTTTTTTGCATCATTAGACACCTTATTCTCATCATTGCGGCATTCAAATGACCGATGAACTTCCTTTCCACATTTAAAACATTTACTTGTCCCTCTAAGACAATCTCCACCATGCTTCTTTCCACACTTTGAGCATAAGGAAACATTCATCTTCTTTTCACCATTTTTCTGAGATTTCACCTTGAACTCCATCTTTCTTTTCATGTCAAAACTATGAGATGGATAAGTAACACCAACTTCCATTTCTACCTTGATAGCACAACGCACAATTTCTTCATAGCTACTGAAGTATCTTATAGCTAATGCCCTTCAAAGATTTGGTTTTAAGCCACTGAAGAATCGATCAACTTTACTTTCAGGTTGGATGATAAATCCAGATGCATTCCTTGCAAGCCTTGTAAAATTTGCTTCGTATATACCAACAGATTCATCATCCTTTTACAGTAGTTCAAGAAACTCCTTCTCCATCATTGTTCGAAAAATACGAGGGAGGTACTTATTGAAAAATATTTTCTTGAACTCGTCCCATTCCATGGATTCAATTTCATCTATTTGCCTCGTATTCTTGATAAGATTCCACCGTTGATCAGGTTCACCTTCCAAACGATATACTGCTAAGATGACTTTATCATGTTCAGAACATTGAAGAACTGAAAATACCTTTTCAGTGGTACTGATCCATTGTTCAGCAATATGTGGATCAGAAGACCCACTGAAAGAAGGTGGACGTTTCCTCATAAAGGACTCAATAGAATATTGTTACCTTCTATGCTCATTTGGAAGTCCAGAATGATTCATAGCTTGTGTACGTATAGAAATAAGATTTTTCACTCCATCTCCCATAACATTTGTTTGTTCAGGAGGACAATCATTTCATTTTCCATTGCATTGTTCAACGCGGTTCCTTCGGGTTCCAGCCATCGTCTAAAACCAAAAAAGAATAGTGTGAGAGGAAAAAATCATGCTAGGGAAAACAACATAATAAAGGGGGATTACCTTCAATATCTAACATCTTAGGATTAATTATATGATCGTTAGCATAATTCTAGGACTATAACCTATACGTATACTTAACCTTAGGGACATCCCTAGACATACCTTAGAAATATCTCTAGGGATCTCACTAAAGTTATCGCATCCTAGTTTCCAAAGGTTGACTAAACCTTTCCTCTGATACCAACTGTAAAGACCCGAAGCTTAACGTACTTAGAAATTAAATTAATTTTTCGGAATACTTAGTACATAACAAAAACACACCCACAAGGACCGTAATAGTGTAGTGTCTTTCGAAACTCGGAATATAATCTTCTAATCGTGGTGAAAGATCTTCAACATCTCCCATAAATATATTCTTTTTTTTAAAACCTAAATCCTTTCTTTATACCCTGGGGAAAAGAAAACATAAAAGGGTGCGCTCAAATTCTCAGTAAGGGTAAACAAATGAAATATCAATCACATCATATTCATAAGAACATATCTTTTGGAAATATTAACCTATAAAAGAGATCATAATTTCATAACATGTGATAAATCATAGTAGTGAAATGTAATCCCAATAATCATAACGTAAAATATGAAACTTTGTGTCATACACATATAATCATAGAGAATCATTTATTATTAGTCAAGACTCATTGCCAAGACTATCTTAGTGGACAAAGTCCCTTTCTGAGCCGTGTTCACTCCTCGTTTCAGTCCTGTTTCACTGAACCAGTATAACCTACCGTTCCAGCCATGTATATCTCATGAGATATAAAATCTTTACCCAATGCATTGGAGGGAGATATAGGTCCCGCCCATCTCATAATGATACCATTCTTATGTGTGCCACAAAAGCATAAACCATACATCATAGCATAACCCATGTAATAAAAATGGGAATCTTAAACATCGTGACATCATAAAACAACTCATATAAGATAAAGGAATTCATAAAAATAATTCCATCACAACATAATCAAATCAATGTAATAATAGGGATAGAAAGATAACCCTTTATTATCTTAGATGGGAACTAATTTTGGTAAAACACTTCAACTCCATTCTTGAGGAAAATATTCTTTCTACTTCAAAAACATGTTTCATTTCTTAACATGTCATACAATTATAAACTAAAATAAGTTGATTAAAAATAAACTTGAAAACATGTAATGGAAGATTCTTGTAAATAATTTTTTGAAAATACATTCATGTCATATAAGTTAAAAGAAAACATTCTTCTCGTACTTTTGTCGGCAAAGTCAAAAATACCTCGTACTAAAAACGACAAAAGATTCCTTTCATATCTTTTAATAAAAACTCACCGAAGGGTAAAATTGGATATAAACTATTGTAGAATGATGTAAATAATACATATTGAGGAAACATGGATTTGGATGATAAAATACACCCCAGTAAATACTAAAGTATAAACAATCTCAGATAAAAATGAGATTGTGATATTTCCCTTACCTTAGGTCCGATTTTCTTCGTAAGTGTCTGAAACTCCTGTTTAATGATTTAAATAATGTCATTGACTTATTCCAGAATCATACTCATTGTTATGATATCATATATGGTTCACTTATGACTTTATTTTACCTGTTCTTTTGTAAATTCCACGTTAAAGAGAGTTTTGGGTAAAATCGTCTCATTTGTCTTTCATGTTTTAAATTGTAATTATTAATATGATTAATTAGATCATGATTACATAAATATAGAATGTAAAACATGATTTATATATAATATATATTCAGAATATACATATATATAATAGATCATTAAATTGAATGAAATACACCGTTCATGGAGATGGTAGGCCGTACGTACGCATGAACGCTGTTTTCGTTTCCTTATTTAGTTGAATGGAATTAAGTAGATAACATACATATATATACAAATAAATACAGTATTATTATTTCATATATTTCATGATTACTTAATATATATAATTTATAATCATTCATGAATGGTTAATGTGGAGAATGAATCTCATCGCGTCGTGGAGACCGTAGTCCGTACGTATGCACGAGCAATGATATCGTTTCATGATCATGGGACTATATTGGAGTGTATATATACTATCTCAGAATCAATATAACTTTAAAATAATTATATATAGTTATTATTTACACCATTATATCCATCCAAGTAAGGTGGTGGTGGAAAATAGATTACACCACGGCGTGGAGACGGTATTCCGTACGTACGCATGCGCGGTGATTTCATTTTCCGTAGGATGGATAGATGGTGAAATAGGGTTATTTCATACTTATAATAACATATCAGTATATGATTGATACTGATGTTATTACTTCATAATGAAACAACCTATGATGAAAAAGTGGAATAAAAAATAAAGTTGAAAGAATCGGTAACGGACATTACCTCTTCTTTGAAGCGCCTCTTTGAGACCTCCTTTTAGGGCACTAAAATAGGTCATTGAAGAATATCAGAACCTCTAGAATGTTTCTAGGGAAGTGGATAGTAGAAATTGGCAGGGGTTGTCCGACCATGAAGGCTCAAATTGGTGTGAGGAAGAGGGGGAGGAGGTGCCCTTTTATAAGGGAGGAGAGGGGAACCTTTGGAAAACTAAAAATATTATTTTATTATAAAGCCAAATTCGGTTTTAAATAGCTCCAAATTAATTTATTTCGAAGCTAAGGTGGGGATGGGTCGAAATAATCTCATCCAATAGAATTTAGACAAGTTTAGGTTCCTATTTTAACCTTATCATTTAGTTTTAACATTAAGTTAAATAATTTTACTTTTACCGTGTGTTCTTGTGTTCTTACACTATAAGGTTAATAAACTTACTATATCAAGACAAACGAACCCCAAGTTGTTTATTATTAATATATATAACCTTATCTAAGTCATTTTTCCGAACCATAGATTTTTATGAATAAAATAACAATTAATAATATAATATTTTTTTTTAAAAACTATTTTATGTCAATTTTGACACTATTTAGTAATTGATTTTTGTGAAAATCATAAAAGAATGATTAGTTCTAACCAACTTGCTTAAATCAATACTAACATGTCATATTAACCTAGAAAATTAGTTTAATTCACAAAAGTATCAAATTACATTTATTTGGGTATTTATAACATCAATTATGTCAATATTTCATTAATAAGATAATTACTGCATCGTCGTTGTGTCATAAATAAATTAAATTATTTAATGTCTAAAAATTACAAATAAAGTACCATTATGTATGAAAGCTTTCTAATGAATATTTAGAGTCGAATTTATCTTATGTATAAACCTATATTAAAATTGATTTACTTATTAAACATTGATTTTAACTATTTTACCCCTTCATTAAATAAATTAATAATAAATGTCCTAATATAATCCAAGTGGGCTTAAATGGTCATATTTCATTCCTAAGGTTGTTTTTGGTCGAATTACATTTATCCAATATAATTAGAACATGTGTTAGGGTAATAATAATATCATTTTTACCCTTAATTACCCTATTTACTTTTAACCGTGGAAAAAAAGTAAAAAGTTACTATTCGCCAAAAATTATTTTCATCTCATTGAACCACATTTTAGTCCTTGATATTAACGTGTCTCTCGGATTTTCGAAATTCCACTCATAGAAGTGGTAAAATTATGTTTTATGAAAAATTCAGTTTTTTAACTACCACTTAGTGGTTTCACTATTCATCAAAAAATGAAGTTTTCCAGAAAAATACAAAAATTAGGCCTAAGCTATATTTGATATTATGAATTCAAAAATGATGTATATTTTATAAAATTAAAAACATATCAGTTACATTAACTAATTTAAAAATTAATTATCATCGTTAAAACAAATAGCGTGTTTTTAAGAGATAATAAGTATCAAAAGATTAACACTTGTTTATAACTAGTTTAAATGTGAAATTACATCCAATGACCAAAATTGTATTAAATTGTAAAAATATATTCTAAATATACTTCAAAACCACTCAAATTAACAATTTATCACTATTAATTATTTCTATTAAAAAAGTTGTTTTTAATTAAAATTTAGTAATTTTCACTATTCATCAGAATATGAAAGTTATCAGAAAAGTACCAAAATTTTACCCTAAGATAATTTCGATATTCCGAATCCAAAAATGAAGTCCATTTTGAAAAATAAAATTTACAAAATTTCAAAAAGTGGTTATTACTATTCATAACGGCTAGTTTTAATAATATTTTAATAGGATATCGTTGTTTAGTGAAACTCGGTATTGCGTACTACACACGCTATCGAGGAAGGTCGCGATTGCGTATAATGCAAGGCAAGTCAAGGATGCGTGTTGTGCAAGAACCTTTTGGTGTAGCATACAACACAAGACATTAATGAAAAGAATATTTTTCATAAAATCTCAGGGTGTTACATGCACTATTTCCTAGAAATGATATATTTTTAAAAAAAATGTATTATAGGATTATTAGAGTTAATTTAGGATGGGATTTTTTTAGGTATTTAATGAACCAAAAGGAATTTAGTGTAAGAAAAAAAGAGGAGTGTGGGTGGCCTATATATTTGGTGAATAATAAACACTTCGTATTTTTTAATTAATTTTGTGATCCCACATTTTTCATACCTCAAAAGGGTTGAAATTTTTAAAATTTTCCAATTATGGATATTTATTTGTTGAAATATTTCCATAAAATAATATTTAGACAATTTTATAGGTAATTGTTACAGTTATATTATGAGATAAATGCCCCTGAAAAAACCCATTTTCCCAATTACCATGGAAATAAATATTTTGTACAATAATTATTCTTTTTGGTACAAAATTATGCTAAAAATATACCGAATTATAAATTATGAAGATTCTAAATGTGGAATAAATTTTTCTAAAACCAATTTTTATAATAGAAAAATTCTATTTTATAATTATTCCCATAGTTTTGTTAATAAATCAAAATTTTAAAGATAAATTGTCTAATAATTCAAAAACATTATATATAAAGTCAATATGAAAATAATTAAAATTAATTAAAAAGTATTAATTGATAAAATAATAATCAAATTGTTCTTAAAAAATTAAATTTTCATTTTTAATATCATAATTATTTAATATTCTTCAAATAAATGAATCCTAACAGAAAAATATAAAAAATTAACCCTAGGATATTTTAGATATTATTATTTTAATATAAATTTCATTATTTCATAAAAATTATCTATAATTGGGAAAATTTAATTTTATAAAATGTATGCTTTGAGTGATTAATCCTTTTTTTAGAAAAATATAGTTTTTCTAAAATAATTTCTTTTTAATTTAAATGATAATTATATTATTTATAATAAATAGATAAATTATAAGTTGTAAAATATATAGTTATATTATTTATTTAATCATATTAATACCTATTATTCTATTGACATGTGGATAACTATCCTATTAAAAATGATATTAATAATATATTGTTTTTCTGTAAAGCTTTCTCTTGTGTGTTTTGAAATGTATCAAAAAAACCTCAATGTTGTGTGCAATGCAAGAAAATTTCAATGTTTTCTATAATGAAATATATTTTAGAGCTTGAATAAAAATATCATTGTATATATGGTTTTATATTTTATTATATTCTTTGTGATGGGTGTTTTTCATGTTATCCACAACAAAAGGATTATTTTTTAATTTTGGGGTGTTACATTCTTCCCACATTAAATAAATTACATCGTCCCAATTTAATAGTGATCTTGGTATTACAATGTTTTATATTTAAATATTATTTTATAGAAAATATAAAATGGTAAATTAATTAATAAAACATCTGCTTCATAAGAGATAAAGGGATGTACAATAGTCAAATTGTAAAACATATAATTAGGTTTTCAAGTATGTGAACATTGGTGGAATGTAAATAAATTTTTATAGAAAAATAAATAAATAATTATAGTGTGTGATAGTATTCACTAATCGGAATAAGATAAATGATAAATATAATATAAAGGCTTTGAAATCCATAATTTTTCATGATTGAAAATATATTTTGATTCATCAGATATGAATGTAATAGGACAACATTTTTCTTACAAGATTATTTTCCTTATTTTGAGGAAATGTTTTATTGTCTAAGAATATAAGGAAATATAATTACCTAATACATTTTTAATTTATAAGAAGAATTTTATCCTTTTCATATTCTTTGATCAAATTTTAAATCATCCCTGACTCATAGTAATGAATATCGAAATATGAAATTTTTTTCTCCATGAGGAATTAAAATTATCATTTTAGAGATTATAAGATTCATAAATTAGTGAAATTACTATTAGTCTATTTGTAAAGAAATTAAAAACGATTATGGTTATGATAAGTTATCCAATATAATACATTGGTCTCTAATCCTCAAAAGATATACAACTAGTTTGTCATTAATATTTATTTTTCAAATTTTCTCACTAAAAATAGTTCATTATTATCACTGATTCATGTAGGATATTGGTAGGATCTAAAGCCATTATTATCCATAGTTCATGCATTATTTCCCCATTTGAATTCCAAATGTGAAACTTTTTCACCCATCATGATGTTTTTCCTTTTTGTAAACTATATTAATATTATTTCTATAACATTTACAAAAAATATGATTAAAATCCTTAAATAACATTTTAAATAATTCTTTAAATGATTTTTTCATGAACGTCTATTAATCTTATTTGAATATTATTACAATTTCCTTAATAATAATTTGAACCATAAATAATATCAATACCTATAAACTTATGTCTACAAAATTTGAAGAAATTGTTATTAAAATATTTTTTTATAAAAGATATACAAGATATTAATTTCATTCAAATTTTATTAAATATGTTACAATCTAATCACATCAAACCCAAAGAAGAGGGGTTTGTGAACTTGAACTTTTGAATAATAAAAAATTACATTACCCATGATGGTTTCCATAAATTTCAAGTTAATTAAGACTATTATTCTTCTAAAATTTTCACATATTCATCAAATATTTCATATTTCTTATTACTAATATATCATTGTTAAAAAATATTCGATAACTTAATTATTGTACATAAATATATAAATACTTCCTCATTTTTATTTCCAAACAAGACCTTCCTTGTCTAGGGATTAACATTTAGAATAGGGAGTATACCCAAGTAATTACGATGATCCCTAAATTATATAAAATACACAATAAACATATCCTTTGGTGAGATTTATTTCCACCTATTGACCTCTTCATTTTTCCTAGGAAATTATTTGATTTATTTAATTTTTTTCCAAACATAAATAATTTTATGATTCTTTTGTTACTCTTACTTATATATTTAAGGATACTTAGGATTAACCTTGTTCATTCATTTTGATCATCTATTCAATTCATTTATAAGGGTTTTTTTTATTAAAAATGTGATTTTTCTTAAGAATACACAAGGGAGAGAGAAAATTTGTGTATCCTAAGGCCTATTGTTATGTGTCGGGTGATGATTAGTTCAATCCAAATATGTCAATTTCAGAGATACTACCCCTACGTAAATAAGTTCTAGAACCATGTCCACATGTATTACCTTTATAGGGTTTTGTTTCTAGGAAAATTCACATAATATATACCTTTCCAAAAAATTTGGAAATTTTTTTATGAATTTCTAAAATGTTTTTAATAGATTGGTCTGCCCTACTCTTTCATCTCATTAATCTAGATCCCAAGGTTTATATTATACTCCTAGTGATAGAAACTGTAGTGACATGAACCCTAGTATCCCCAAGACCATGTTACACTTAATTACATTGGCATTAAATATATGGAATGATATCACAATGGGTTTTAGTCTAATATCAATGGTAAAATATATATCTAAATTGTTCCTATATTACATTTGAATATACAAATTACACCACTTTTTTATGATAATTACAGTATATCCTCTAGTATTTCATTTTATATCAGACATTGTATACTCCATGAATTCATGTGAAAGGAAAAAAATAAATGTGATCTCAAGTACTATGTAAGGGTTAAGTATAGATGAATATGTTAGAATCAATAAGAATAATCATTATGTAAATAGAAATAACTATGCACACATTATATTTAAATAAACAGACATGAAATAGTTCAATTTGAAAGTTAAATATTTGAAAATACATTCCAATTAAATAATAAAATAAAAATAATATGCATCTATAGATAATATCTTAGTGAATAAATCAGGTATGATGATAAATAAACTCTCAATGTAGTCAATTCATAATTATTGGAGTCATAATATTAGGAATCTTGTTACATTTACCATCACGAGATTTCAAAATATGGTTTATTTAATAGTAAATACATTTTTAATACTTTTTTAATGGGTTTATATCCTGATTCAAAATGATGCACAAAGAAATATATAGTACCAAGACCATCCTTCATTATAGTTCCAAAACATACCACAACTATTTGATCTCAACTTCTTCTAGGTACATCCTAATTTGAGACATTCATTTGAGACATAGTTGTTGAGTATTGTTCAGATATGAAGATCCATTATTGAGAAAAATTATATAATGTTCATAGGTGAATTATTATTCGAATTGACAGAGTCCATATATAAGTGGGTTAATTTTTTCATGGGTTTATGGTACGTTGAAATGATTTAGTGTGGTTTCATGTTGTTCAAATGGAAAATGGGATAAAAACATCTTCCTAAAACATACATATCATGTAATTGTTCGGGAGCATTAATTAAATAAATTTTATGGTGTTGGTTTTTAAGAATATTTAATTAAAAAAATTTAAATTGTTTGTAGCTACATTATATGTTGTGAAATTACCTGACATACTATTTTAATTTGTTATGGGGGGATGGGTTTGATTCTATTCCACTAAAGCCATCTCTTATCAACACGAGGGAATCTTGTAGGTGATTTTGGGAAAATAAATATCCTTCTAAACAGCTCTATGATGCATTAGATCCATGGTATGGTTTTTTAATCTTGTCTTCTATTCTATCCATTTGTATCATACTATTGTAGTTGTATCCTTTGACTTTTTGTGATTTCAGTTATGATAATGATCAGTTTTGATATAGGAATCTATTTTACATCTTCTATTCCTTCATCAACCTGATAAATTTGTATTGGAAGTGTTTTTGTATCATTAATTAATGCAGGTGTTTAAATGTTAACCTGGTGGTTTCATATTTCACATGATCATGCAATAATGTGATTTCCCCAATGTATCTTTATCATTAATTTATTAATAATGAATGAGGTTATTCTATAGAGGACTTTGGTTTCAAATTTCTTATCAACATGATTATGGTTTTCCCCATTAGGTGATTGAACCATGAATATAATTAAATTGGCTAATAGATTAAAGTGTGTTTAGAATTACATGTTACCTTTGTTAATTTTTTGGATATAGAATCTGTAATTATTTGTTTATTTCTTGTTGATATAACTATTAATCAATTATAATTCAAATTGAATGTAGTATATGAATAATTAAATGTAACAGAACTAATTATCCCTTCAGTTATGTTATATTATATTACGATATCCATTTTTTATTATAGGAATTGTGTTCCATAATGAAATTCCTCTATATGATTCTTTACCATTACACATACACACTTATATATAATAATGATCTGGATGGGCTCTTCCCAATCACATTACTTAATGCTCATAGGGAATGAGGTTTACCTAGTCCCATATTATAATGATTATATAGCTTTTATCCATATTTTTTCATGCTTATAGTTCTATCAACCAGATAGTTTTAAGTCTACCATGATTATATGGTGGTCGTTTTCATGGTAATAGGATAATCTCAGAGCGATTTTTTATGGAATGGAAGTAAGATATTTAAATATGGTTATACAGTTGTGGGTGAAATGGTTGTAATACATGAACAGATATATTCCATAATGGAGTCAACTAATCTTATTGTTGTAACATCATGACCAAGCTTACAATCGAACATGTAGCCAGACCGATGGGTCACATGTCCTAAAGCACATCTTCCTGTATGCTATCAGTTACCAACTAAAAATGAGTGTATCCAAGGTTGATACTTGGGATAATATACACTCTTATCAGAAATGCAAAGTGGTATTATCATATAACAAACAACATTAAATAATGGAAGAATTAAATAGATAAAAAATGATAATAGTGGATGAGAAATAATAAAAAATTAAAAAATGATTCCTATGTTAGTTTATACAATAGATAACTGCATATCGTTGATAAATAAATTATATTAGTAAACAAATTGTTTGAATTTCAAAAAGGTAAGAATACATGAAACATGAAATTATATGAACTAAATATCCATAAGATGATCTCTATAAGATTAAGAAGAATCAACTGAATACTTTACTACTAAATACCCTTGTATGAGAATATCATAACAAGTAAGGTTCAATGCTCTACAAATATTAGAGGTCTACATGGGAACCCCAGTTCAATGGAGACCTGAGTAGTGTATGAGATATAAATCATTGTAGTTTGTCACCTCCAATGTGTAGATCAATCTAAAAACTGAAAAACAATTTAATAGTTTGAATTTATAGAGGAATAAAAATAGAACATAATAAATAAATCACCACCCTTTACAGGTTCATAAGGGACACATGATGGCTATTCCTATCTCAGCCCATGGGTTGTATGTCGGAACATGTCAACATTATAGATATATATATATAGTAATAGTTAATATATATATATATATAAATTTGTTGAGGGTGATCACGGCCCGTGAACGCCTACCAATTCCATGGGATCTCTCATGGTCTACCCCTAATCCATGTCCATGATGCCTCACTATCTATGGGATTTCATGTATATATATATATATGAAATTTGATACATGTTGGTGTGGATCGGGACGTACCACTGGCATCCAATTAAAGGGGATCTCGCACGGTCTAACACCTTACTAAAATCAGAGATCCATCACAGTCTCTTTCCCTACTTGTACTGGATGAACTAGAATATACCCACTATCATCCATCATGAGGGGAGATCTCTCGATCTATCTTTTGGATCCAACTGGTAGGTATTTATTGGGATGTATAGGGCCATACCAACACCATCCCATTCTAGGGGATCTATCATGGTCAACCACTAATACAAATCCTAGATTTATATAAAGATAGATATATTTTAGGGTGGATTTAGATGTACAACCACAATTTAATTCTAATAGATTTCTCAGAGTATACCCATATCCCATGTCCACAATCCCATATAGTCTACTGAAATTCACATGCCTATATGGTTTAATCCATAAAAATATAAAATAAATGATATATTCACCACTCACAGATCAATTTATCACATTACATTTATATCCTATGGCATGTGGCATAAACCTCTCATGCTCTTAATAATCCAAATATATATAAGAGGCACATCATATTCATAATTTAGGTAACACACCATTCTAATTTAAACTAGTAAATTTACATGTCATGATCACATTCCATTTAATAAATAATGAATGAGCATCTCATCCATGTATTTATACATATTCAATTACATTTTGAGGAAGCCATTTAATTTAAAGTATTTAATAGAAGGGGAGAAATTCAATATGAAAAAATGGTTTTTTTTCAAAGAAACCAATTTGTTATGATCCATCCTACTCTAGTTCATCAAAACCAATTTTCATAAAAATATAAAATTGATTTAATGTACCAATTCCATGGAAGGTGACATAGTTATTTTTTCAGAAGACAATGCAACATAAATGAAGCCATTCTAATCAACGTCATTGACCGTATCCAATTTGGGAACTAAATTAATACATTTAAATGTATCTTATAAACCCATGGGACTTATTCGTGGAAAGGGTTATGGGAATAACCCAATTACCAACTTGGGTAATTACATGTCTAATTAGAACAAAAACCCATGGGGTGCCATGATTTTCGTGAAATACACATGAGAAATTAGACACTTCAATTAAAAAGGAAACTCATTTAGTTTATAAAATTGGAAAAATTCTAAAATATTCCAATTATCAATCATATCATCAAAGAATTAGAAAAAATAATGCCAAAAATATCAAGAAAAAAACATAACCCCTAAATTTTATCTTGAAGGTATTGCAGCTTCGTTGTAGGATATTTATTATAAAATAATTACATTGTTGAATAATTAATTCATTGTGTTAAATGTTCCGCATATTAGAAGATCAGAATTTATTTGATCAATAAAAAATTTCGAAAAAAATAACTCAAATGTAAACCAATGTTAAAATGACACAATAGTCAGGAAATTAATTAATCTAATCTCTCTTAAATTTAAATGGTATGAAATGGGATCCAACCTCTGAATGTAGACGCAACCAAACACCCGACACATGGAAAATTTAACAACAAAAAACACACTTCACCATTTCAGACCCAGACATTCATATTCACATATATATATATATATATATATAGAGCATAAACCCATGTACACATTCCTTTCACCTTGAGGGAACTTGTACAAGGGGGTATATATATATATACACATGAACCTGTGTGATAATGCTCAAGAATTCAAGGATCCACTGAAAAAATATTATTTAAGTTAGAACACATGAAAACCAGAAGGAAACAAAACAAAAGGAGTGGAACCAAGAAGATGGTACAAAACCTTATCTTGGATGGAGAGGAAACATAATTTATCAAACAACATTTCCTTCAGTGGTGGTGGCCCAAACATGAACGAAGCGGTCCCGAGAGACCATTTGATCAACCTAAGCGCATAAGCAAGTAAAAAAATAATGCTTAACCCCAACCTAGGATTTCTTCCAAAACGTACCAGGTAATGGAGGGGGAAAAACAGCCGATGACTAGGAGAAGGAGGAAGGAGAATGCTTACCAGGAGGAATTGGGCAAGCAAACTGAAGGCATATGTGGATTCATTGATGAATGGAGGATTTCAAAGAGAGATGGCACACATGTCTTGAAGGTAACCCCCACTGTGGGTGTATCCTAACTGAGATGGGGGTGGGGTGAAGAGTTTTAGGTTTATATTTTTAATTAAATTCAAAACTAAATTAAATTAAAATTTTATATCAAGACTTAACACACGGTTTATGTCACATTATTTATAAAACCATGTTCATCATCATTGGGTACTCGAAGCACCCCACATGTAATGATCACATGGTTTAGAAATTTTTTTCCAATTATGCGATGAATAGTTCATAATTATTTCCAATGCCACTAACAATGCCGGTTACCTACATTGTTTCATATAATTGGATGGATGGTTAATGACAAAAAATGTACCTAGTGTGGACTAGTACAAAACATGAATTTTTCTGTTCTTGTCCTCCCAAAACTCAAAGATCCACCCTATAATCATCTCATTCTATTTCCCAAGTCAAAAATTATATCTTTCTTATATTCTATATCATCGATCTTCATTCCAAAGCTCGTTATAAAATTAAGGCCATCCAATAAATGAAATATTTCAAAATACCCTCATTTTTTTTCTTGTTCAGAAAATAGATCATTACAACCTTCCCACCTTAGAACTTCTCATCCCCGATAATTCATCAAGAAAATTGTTAAAATCACCTAATAATCAAGGGTCATGAATATTCATTAAAACTGTTGAATTTTATTCTCATATGCTTAAATAACATGAAACATTTCATAATCAAGTGGCTCTTAATCAATTAAAATATTATCCAATCCTCATTTCAAACTAAAATGCAGATATGGATCTTACCCAAACACATATAACCACATATACAATCAAGTAATCATATCGTCAAGACACTTTCGAAAGGTAAATCCTACCTGATTCATTATCATTAAAAATGCATAATTTATGAACCATGACACCTTAAACCATTATAATTTCAAACAAATAACTCGAACAAGTGTATTGATTATGCTTATCCCATGATTCAAAAAATGGTCAAATGATTTATCCCCATTGACCTCAATTCCCATGTAGATCCATCTTCTCTTCAAAATCCTTTGTTGACACAAAAAAAATCATCTCCAACTCACGATGTGGTCACGGATGGTCCTTCACTGAACTTGACATCCTGAAAAAGGAAGAAAATTCAATCCACTATGGATTACCATTCAAGAAGACAATCAGTATATATTGATAGAGATTTACAAGAAAAACTATGATTCCATCTCTAATGTAATATCTCATTCACCAAGAACATGTCCACTAAAGTAGATACCAAACATCCACTGAGATCCTTCCCAATCTAGGGAAGAAACCATGCATCCTTCATGAAACACCACAAGGTAACAAACCAATTAGCCGAATCTTATTTGATGAAATTACGTGGAATAATACCAATTCTCTCTTAGTACATCTAGGATGTCATTAAGATAGGTAACATGATCTTCTATTAATATAATTCACTAAGAGGATTGATAATGTTTTCTAATCAATCATAAAAATTAATAGATAGATAAAGAGTCCAACCACAAAAGGAAATCCTCACAGAATATGGTCAGTATCAACTAATGATGTGTCACATTAACAGATCACATGACATCACCATCCCAATAACTCCATGTTTATTTTATGAAAAACATTGAAATCCATCTAAGACTAACAATAATTTTAATAGGGTGGCATACATAGAAACCATATAAATGTTGTGATGTTAAGAAAGCACTAAAATTCACAAAACTGAACATCCCCATGGAATATAAAAAAATAAACCCTTTCCAATGTTCATTTTAAATTATGTTCCTTTTATTTGTTAGGACACATATTTAATAAAATCCAATGGTTTCTCCCTTCCCAAAGAGTGTACAATCCACCAAAACCAGAGAAGATAAACTATCTATGGATCCACTCGATAGAAAAAACCACTTTAACTGTACATGTGTTTCTCCTCCAAGACACACTCATGTATGTCAATGAATATAAGAATGAAAATCCAAAGAAACCTACGTGTCAAAAAAGTGTATTTAGAAACCCCATTATGAGAATTGGGATGGACATGATTCCTGGAAACTCAGGTCACTCAGCAGGGAGATGACCCGAGACCGTACCCAATATGAAAATATGTTTATTTCAGGGGCTTATAGCCATATATGACCATTAACCTTGATGAAGAAATTATGATTCATGCATATCTAAGGAAAAAATGGTGGAATGAAAAATGAAGTAGTAAACCATGCCATCAAAATGTCTAACATACTGAAACCAAGAATCAATCAATCACATCACCCAATTAAAAAAAACAAAAACCACAACCACCCATTCAAAGAAGGATATCAGTGAAACAATAAATGTCATACGAGGTAAAATTACACCCAAACAACACCAAGTGTTATAAATCTCATAGGATTTAGAAAGGGAAAAAATCTATAAGGTTGATACCTTCTATGGGAAATCTCCATAAAAAGCACAAGCTTCAACCATACTACCGGGACATATAAAACCGAAAAAAACAAGGTGTAAAAGATGATCATTAAATAAATTTATAAACAATATAATGAATAAAAAAATACCTATGCTTAAATTCCAATGAAACTCAATGATGAACATAAACATCCCCTACATGAGGGTTTTTAATATAGGACTTCACTTCATGTTCCATTTCCAAGCCCTTTATATTTATTCAATTTTAATCATTAAATCCTTAAAATATTTAGTCCAAAACATATTGTACCAATTTAAAAAAATAAATGTACTTGATTATGATAACACTCTAATGGAAAAATGGAATGATTCACAAAAATACTTTTAAAATAATAATAATCTACTAGCATTTCATATTTATTAGGTAATTTAACATCTAAATTAATTTTTAGCATACAAGGCTACCAATACTGGTCTCATTTATAACACACTAGGGAACATGAAAATGTAACAAAATTGCAGTTTTCAAATTATTATAGTTTCAAACACCCTAATAGGTCATCTAATAAGATACATGCATCAACCAGCACACTTATGTCCAAATGTGTTTTTTGAATGGGGGAATAATCATTTAGATCAATGTTAAGAAAATAATTTTACAACAATATCAAAACATATTACATAACCATACATATAATATGGGATTAATTTTTTAAACTCACGAAGCACCCATACACATCATGGAATAAAAATTATATCCCATTATTCAAAAAAATCCATTAATATTTTATCATGTTCATTAACAATGGTCCACTAATATGGGTGTCCATCTACCAACCTATAAATCCCCCATACGCTTTACATTTTGGTAGTTGTCTGTATTTTGTCAAAACCAGATTACATTATCCTCTATTTTTTATCCTAGACTTTTACAATGTTTTGACTTTATGTGATTTACTTTACCTGCTATAAGTCACCCAAACACCATTCAATTGAAAATTGGATTCCATTGTAATTTCAACAATTTAATTTACAATAAAACCCCAATTTATATATATATCAAAAGAATCATTCTTGTCCCTATATTAAACTATTACCGAAAAATATGATAAATTTATTTAAGCTTGGTATATTAATCATATAGAATGCTATTATAACATGTAAACATATAAGAATGGAATTTAATCTAGAATATAATAATAATAAATAACTAAACATGGTACCGGTCTATGCATGGAATTTATCTCTTGTCCGAGAATCAAGCAACAAGAATCCTACATATGCAACTACATTGAATGGAATTTCGAGGGAATGTGTACATACTATGTTCCTATATGATGCATGTAATACAGATTCCATTCTATATTAGGACCTAGGGAAAAATTCAACAAATTACATAAATCATTATGTAGTTTAAATTACCATAGTACTCAAGGTGAAATAATATAAATTATAAACTAAAATATTAGAAAAAAATTTCTCATCCGGGATACTTGGTCATTTTCTATACATGAGGTGATTTATACCAAGAATTACTAACCAAGAACCAATAAAACACTAGCCTCATATCTACCAACAGAAAATATTAAGGCAATGAAAATGAAACAATTACTGATAACACATTCCAACCTCCCTACCCAATATACCATCAAACTGGTAGCCATACCGGTTGGTCACATTGCCTCAATTGTGCCACTATATATTCTAGAAGAAACTGACATACATTAGGTGTCTTAGGAGGTTATAGTTGGGATACTATACCCTCTTAGAAGATATTACCAATTGTACTATTAAGAAATAAAAAAAGATTTAATTTGAAGTAGTAAATAATGAAATAATGACAGCAATAAAAGAGAAATAATAATATTTTAATAAAAGAGGCTAATAAATGGATATAAAAAAATGTTTAAAGACCTAGAAATTTCAAAGAATTATTTTTCTTAAATAATTTGGATTTTAAGAGTCTATGGATTCTAACGTCACTTGATTATGAGGCCCTATGTGCTCGGAATCAATTTTTGAAGTTTAGCTCGGGTATGTTCAGTAAACGAACGAGCAAGTTTTTAGATCTTTTGAACCGGTGCTCGGAATTGAAAACTGAGGGCACCGATTAATTCGCAACGCCAGTAATTGCTTATGGGGACCTTTACCAAATTTGAATTTGTGCGGGAGGAGATGTTAAAAATTGTGGATTATGTAAGAAGTGAATAAAAATGTGGAACAATTTTTATTCTATATCTAAGTGGTTATATCCTACATGGGGGGGGGGGGTTGGGGTGGGCCCCTAACTACCCATGTGAGGATATTTGTGAAGTGGGTCCAATACGAGCCCCAACCCTTCACATTACCTAAACCTCTTAAACTTACCCTTAAACTCCTTTGTTTAATGTTGACACCCCCCATGGAACTCGCTCGACCAGCCGGCAGAGCCAGGTCGGGCCGGTCCGTGCCCCGCTGGATTGGGCCGTGTCCCGCCACGCCACTTCTGGCCAAGTTGATTATTTCCATCGGACCGATTTGACACCCCTGCTGGGTCGGACCCGTCAAACTTGGTTAACCCGACCCATCGGCCCACTAGGCTAAACAGGTCGGGCCGTTTATTCACATAAACGTGAATAACTTAAAGACCGCGCATCCGATCGATGCGCTGTCTATGGCACTATTACTCTTTTGGTGAGACGAACCTTTTGTGATACACTATGTATTTTTCAGGTGAATTTGGATATCAGTCGGGATAGATACAAATGTATTTCTAACCGGGCCCCTCGGACGGAAAATCAATTGTCTCTCAGACCGGGCGTCTGATTGACACGCCGTCTGTCGCGTTCAGTTCCATTGATGAGACGGAACTATGGGGTACATCAACTCTGTACCTTATGAAAGTTTATGTATCGACCCCCTTGGCTCGTGGAGCGGACCCTCCCGAAATCAAGTGTGCTGTGTGCGGTAATCCTAGAGCTGGCTGCGACTGTGACGATGATGACGACTGTACTTGGATCCTACGTGGGTTTGGAAGCGAGGACGACTGTAATTGGATCCTCTATGGGTTCGGCAGCAATGATGAATGTACATGGATCTTATGTGGGATCAACCGTGATGGTTACTATACTAGGATCCTACGTGGGTTCGGAAGCAACGACATCTGTACTTGGATCCTACGTGGGTTCGGTAGGGGAGATGATTCAGAGGCTACATATATCATCTTCACCCCTCTTCGTGAGTAGTATACCTACGTGAGCTAATTCTTGAATTTCAGTCATTATCATTGTTGTGATTGAGTTGATATCTTGTGTGGACTAGTTTGTGTTTTCAGGTGTGGACTGGGTTGTACTTGGGATCAGGATTTGGAGATGAACTGGAATTGATGACTTTGGTATATGTACGGGAAAATACCTAAGTAGATTTGGTTGATACATTTTGTTTATATCATTCCATTGTGGTTTATCCTTTGTGGATTCTGGAAGTCCTTCGGGGGTCTTGGGGTCCCTACTGAGTATCTTAGTCACCCATGCACGGGATATGCCCGCACTACGTTGTGTTGGATGAAGATGAAAGACAACACTGATCGAGGTGGAGTCCTGTGGGGAAGGATGGTACTTGGAGGTGGACCACATGGCGGGACGTACATGGAGTAAAAGGCCGGACCTGAGGAGCTGAGGAGACTATTTGTACACACCCTTCTTATGGGATTTCGGGAGGATGACCCAGTGGTTGCTGGTTTACATTACTGCGGTTATACTTTCTTTATTATTGTATTGTACTTTCAGTTGGGTTTGTATTCTGGCCCATTTACTTTCCAGCACATACTTTTGTACTCAGTTTACTTAGTGTTTACTTAATCCTTCATTCTCTATTGTGTTTTTTTACATATATAAAGGAAATTGCTACCCTTTTATCAGGATTTATGCCTTTGGTGCTAGTCACAAGCCCCTAGCCTATGGAAGGATGGCTTGGGGTAGTCACGACATGGGCCCCGATGACAGGTCGTGACAAAATGGTATTAGAGGGGTCGGTTCTACCGCAGAACATAGGACTCTGATAATTTCTTCCTATTAAGCAATAGTTTTAAGGGTATTGATTGTGGTTATCAGTCCAGGGAGTCCAGTGTTGGTGTGGCGGTCGACGTATCCATACACCAGGACCCTGACTTATGATTTCTGACACAGTGCAGGGAAACATTGATTGCATGTGTGTTTCAAAAGTTTTCATAGTGATTACATTATGTCAGCTCACTGGGTATACTGTGTTAACATTGGAACACATGTTTCTTTTTAGGATGGCCCACGAAGGTAGCCATGTAGGGTTCCCAGTTACGAGCGAGATGGCAACCCACCGAGCGATGAGGCCTCAGTGCAGGTCCCCATTACAGCGGAGGCACCAGTAGTACCTCTACCTACTAGGCCACCGATACCACCAGCCCCAGCAGCGGAGAGTGCACGCCGCCTGAGTACGCTGAACGACTTTCAACGACAGAGGCCGCGAAGGTTCCATGGAGAGACGGAACCTCAGGAAGCCAAGGATTGGCTGGAGGCTATCGTCCGAGTATTTAGATTGGTAGGGACACCAGAAGATCTTATGGTGATCCTTGCGTAGAGTCTCATACACGCATCAATAGGTAGATGGTAGATCCTGATGCGCCAGGTTCATGATGAGGAATCTCTACTTAGGACGGACTTCGAGAGCCTCTTATGCTCGGATTTCATTCCATCCACCCTGCATGCGGTGCGCATCCAAGAGTTACTATAACTGCGGTAGGGCAGCATGACAGTAACCCAGTACTCGGCGAGATTTACCGACCTCTCACGCTACTCCACGGACATGGTACGTGACCCATTATTCTGGGCCAGGACCATTGATTAGGGACAGAGGCATGCGATCAGGCCTTCGATGATCTCCCTCAGCATTCTAACACAGGCAGTAGTACTGGAGCGAGCCCTTATTTTAGAGAGCTTCCTTGCTGAGCCTACACCAGCAGCGAGGCCTACCGCAGGGCGACACATAGCGGAGTCTTCTGCAGCCAGTAGTAGACAGATTTCACAGAGGTCCATGTGGACCAGGCCATCAGGGGGAAAACCTAAGGATACTGGTTCGGAGGAGCGAGGCACACGCAGCAGAGCCAGTCATACGAGAGTCAGGCAGTGCTATGCATGCGGCGGGCAAGGCCACATGGCTCATGACTGCCTGACCCTCCATGTAGAGGAGTAGCAGACAGTTGAGGGACCACCCAGGCAGAGGCATATGTTCGACCGTGGGAGTCCGTAGGGAGCAGGCACACAAGGCAGAGTAGCTGACCGAGAAGCAGGTGGTGGATGACGCTTTGAGGTTCTACCACCACCACCAGGAGGACCACCCTGACCACAGGGAGCTGGAAGACAGGGCCATGCTCAGCTCCAGGCCTTTGAGGCCTACGACCACGGTGCACCTGAGATTTTTCGAGGTACTATATTTTTCTACTCCACCCTTGCTGCAGTTCATATAGATACAAGAGTGAGTAATTATTTTATTACCAGTACCCCTGTTTGGAGATCAGATATTATGAAAAAGATGTTGGCTCGATCCTTACAGCTAGAGACTGCTACGGGACCAGACTCTACGATTACACACTGGTGCCAGTAGTGTGATCTTACTCTGGGAGGCGAGAGCTTCAGCTGGGATATTCTTGTAGCAGTGTTGAGGCCTTATGATGTCATCTTGGGTATGGAATGGTTGTCTACAGTCCATGCTCAGATTGACTGCATTAGGCGCAAAGTGTGGTGTGTTCGCACAGATGGGAGCAGGTTCACCTTCACCGGCGAGAAGGGAGACTTTGTAGCGCAACATGGGATTATACAGAGGAGAGGGTAGTCGATCACACATCAGTTTACAAGTATCATCCTATGATCAGTTGATCTGCGGAGTCTGAGTTTTCCTATTGTGGTGGATAAATATGCGGACGTTTTTCCTGACGACGTTCCCAGACTACCTCCTCGCAGAGAGGTAGACTTCTATATTGACATGTACCACGGAACAACCCCGATATCTACTACAGCATATCTGATGGCTCTCGATGAGCTTCGTGAGCTGCGGGTACAGTTGGAGGACCTGTAGGGCAATGGATTCATCCGACCCAGTGTTTCACCCTGGGCATCTCCGATTTTATTTGCCAAGAAGGCGGATTGTCGCTTACGACTATGTGTCGACTACCGTCGCCTAAACTAGGTAACCGTAAAAAACAATTATCCACTCCAGAGGATTCATGAACTCTTTGATCAGCTCAAGGGACCACGATGGTTGTCAAAGATAGACCTCAGGTCAGGCTATCATCATCTTAGAGTTCGAGATGAGGATGTGCAGAAGACGACCTTTAGCTGTCGGTATGGCCACTATGAGTCCTTGTTTATTCCTTTCGGCATAACCAACACTCCAGAAGTGTTTATATGTCTCATGAACAGGATCTTCCAGCCTTACCTCGATCGATTTGTTGTAGTCTTTATCGACAACATACAGATTTACTCGACTATTGAGGAGGAGCATGCCTACCACTTACGAGTTGTACCGGACATACTCCGAGAGCACCATCTTTATGGTAATATCTCGAAGTGTCAGTTATGGATTCGAGAGGTCCACTTCATGGGGCACTTCATCTCTGAGTTGGGAGTATCGGTGGATCCTACGAAGATCGAGGCAGTACTTTCATGGGAGCCACCCTGGAGTGTGACAGAGGTGTGATGTTTCCTAGATCTGGCTGAGTACTATCGGAGATTTATGCCAGACTTCTCCAGAGTTGCAGCACCACTTTTATCTATGATGAAGAAGGGGAAACCCTTTGTGTGGTCAGATAGATTTCTGCAGAGATTGCATGAGATGAGGCATAGATTGACCAGTGCACCCATCTTGAGGCTACCGGAGGAGGGCGTAGGGTACGTAGTTTACCACGACGAATCAAGGACCGGACTCGGGTGTGTCCTGATGCAGGAGTGGGTAGTGATCGCTTATGGTACATGATATTTGAGGCAGAAAAAGAAGAACAAAGCTACCCATGACCTAGAGTTAGAAACAGTGGTCTTCGCCTTGAATATGTGGTGGCACTATATGATGGGCGAGTGCTTTACAGTCTACTCTGACCACTAGATTATCAGGTACATCTTCTCACATAAGGACCTGATCCTGAGAAAACGATGATGGATTGAGTTCCTAAAGGGTTATGACTTTGAAATAGTATATACTCCATGGAAGGGGATCGTGGTATCTGTTGATCCTAGAAGAATATCGGGAATTCAGATTATTGGAGAGGCGACTGTGCAACTAGCGGCATTGCAGTTATCCTTCATGGATAGAGATGAAGCTGCCTTTCTACATTCACTAATAGTCACTCCTCCACTACATCAGCGGGTCAGATAGGCATAGTGTGGGGACATTGACTGTGAGACTCAACGTGAACAGATATCTATAGGACAAGAACCTAATGGATTTTCTGTAGAAGTAGAGCACGTCATCCTCTTCAAGGGACATACCATGGTACCAGTTGCATTAAAGGAGGAGGTGCTGAGGGAGTTTCACACTTCCCCTTTTCCACTACATCCAGGAGTAGCGAAGATGTACCAGGATCTCAGACGACAGCACTGGTGGTCGGGTATGACTAAGGCTGTGGAATAGTTCGTTTCACGATGCCTTACCTTCCAGAAGGTGAAGGCGGAGCACCAGGTTCCAGTAGGCTTGTTGCAGCCCTTAGAGGTCCCGAAGTTGAAGTGGGATAGGATATCTATGGATTTCGTTATGGGGATCCCTTGTACTTCTAAAGTACACGACTCCATATTGGTGATTGTCCACCGACTCACCGAGTCATCCCACTTCGTACCTATCAGAGAGCAGGGCTTAGTGGAGAGATTGGGATGCCTCTACGTTCAGGAGATCGTATAGATTCATGGTGTTCCATCATCTTTCATCTCTGTTCGAGACCCTCGCTTTACTTCCTGGCATTGTAAGGGGTTGACGGAGGCTTTTGGGACGCAGCTACGCCAGATTACTGGCATTCATCCTCAGACGGATAGCCAGATGGAGAGGACCATTTAGACACTCGGGGACATGCTACGTGCATGTGTTCTTGACATTGGTTGTAGCTGGTAGTATCAACTACCCTTGGTAGAGTTTGTGTACAAAAACAGCTACAACTCCACCATCGGGATGGAACCATACGAGGCACTGTACGACCAACCATGCAGATCACCTCTGTGATGGACTGGCCTTGGGGAGTCAGCACTCGTAGGGCCAGAGATGGTTTAGGCTACAACAGAGAAGGTGTAGATAATCCAGGAGCAGATGAGAACTACCCAGAGAAGATGGAAATCCTATAATGATTAGAGCCGGAGACCACTGGAGTTCGAGTATGGCGACCACGTTTTTTTACGGGTCTCACCTCAACGTGGATTATGGAGATTTGGCCGGGGTGGCAAGTTATCTCTGCGCTTTACCTAACCATTCCAGGTTCTCAGCAAGATAGGAGAGGTGGCTTATCGCCTCGCCCTTCCACCTCAGTTACACCGGGTGCACGACATCTTCAATGTATCTCAGGAGAAGAGATACGTGCACGACCCGACACATATCATTGATCACGGGGAGCTGGACATCGATGATGGGGCGACTTTTGCAGAGGTCCCGGTGGAGATTGAGGATCGACAGAATCAGGTCCTATGTTGATGGTCGATTCCTCTGGTGTGCATTCTTTGGCAGCACGAGAACCTCCAGGAGATCACATTGGAGAGGGAGGCTCATATGCATGCACAATACCCTCATTTGTTTCCCTATTTTATGATGTAGCATTACGGGGACGTAAATCCCTGAGGTGGGAGTAATGTAAAGACTCGAAAATTTCAAGGAATTTTTTTTCTTATATACTATGGAATTTTACGAGTCTGTGGCTTCTAACGGTGCATGATTCTGAGGCCCGTTGTGCTCGGAAATAATTTTCAAAGTTTAGCTCGGGTACATTCAGTAAACGAACGAGCAGGTTTTTCTATCTTTTGGACCAGGGCTTAGAATTGAAATCTAAGGGCACTGATGAATTAAAAATTCCGGTAATTTTATAAGGGGACATTTACCATAGTTGTGTTTGTGAGGGAGGAGAAGTCAAAAATTGTGGATTAAGAGAGAAGTCGATATAAATGTGGAATTTTTTTTATTCTATATATACGTGGTTATATCCTACATGGGGGAGTAGGGGTGGGCCCCTAACTACCCATATGAGGATATTTGTGAGGTGGGCCCATGCGAGCCCCAATCCTTCACATTACCTAAACCCCTAAAACTTTCCATTAAACTCCATTGTTTAATGTTGACACCCCCTGGAACCCGCTCCGCCAGCTGGGCCGCGCTAGGCCGGGCCGAGCCAGGCCACGCCGGGTCGTGCCGAGATGGGCCGCACCAGGCCGTGCCAGTTCGGGCTGAGTTGAGTATTTATTTTGGACCGATACGACACCCATGCTGGGTCATCCCCGTCAAACTGGTTTAACCCGACCCGTTGGCCCACTGGGCTAAACGGGTCGGGACTGTTATTCACTTAAACGTGAATAACTTAAGGACCATGCATCAGATCGACACGCCGTCTAAGGAACTAGGAATATTTTGGTGATAAGGTCCTTTTTCAATACTCTATGTGAGTTTTGGTTGAATTTGGATATCATCCAGGTTAGAAACGAACATATTTCTAACTGGGCCCCTAGGATGGAAAAGCCATTATCTCTTCGACCAGGGGTCCGATTGACGCGCCGTCTGTCTATTTGAGTTACTATTGAAGAGATGTAAGTTTGGGATACCTCAACTCTGGACCTTGTGATAGTTTATGTATCGACCCCCCTAGCTCGTGGAGTGGACCCTCCCGGAATCGAGGGTGATGTGTGCGGGAATCCTAGAGATAGCTGCGACTGTGACGACGATGACGACTGTACAATGATCCTACGTGGGTTCGGCTACGAGGACGACTATACATGGATCCTCCATGGGTTAGACAACAATGACGACTGTACTTGGATCCTACGTGGGTTCCGCAACGATGGTTACTATACTAGGATCCTACGTGTGTTATGCAATGACGACATTTGTACTTGGATCCTATGTGGGTTCGATAGGGGAGATGATTCAGAGGCTACAAATAAAATCTCCACCCCACTTCGTGAGTAGTATACATGTGTGAGTTGAGTCTTGACTTTCAGTCATTATCATTGATGTGATTGACTTTCTATCCTGTGTGGATTGGGTTGTGCTTTCCTGTGTGGACTGGGTTGTACTTGGGCTCGTGAGTTGGAGCCGAACTGGAATTGATGACATGGGTATATGTATGGGTATATACCAAAGTAAAGTTGGTTGATAATTCGTGTTTGTATATTTCCTTTGTGTTTTATCCTTTGTGGATTCTGGTTGACCTTCGGAGGTCTTGGGGTCCCTACTGAGTATCATATACTCACCCCTTCACGAGCTATGCCCACACTATGTTGTGTTGGATGAAGACAACAGAAAACACTAATCGAGGTGGAGTCTTGTGGAGCAGGATGGTACCTGGAGGTGGACCACTTGGAGGGATGTAAAGGGACTGGACGGCTAGACCCGATTAGTAGAGAAGACCATTTATGCCCACCCTTCAGGTGGGATATACAGAGGATGACTCAGTGGTTTCTGGTTTACTTTACTACAGATGTACTTTCTTTATAGTTGTAATGTACTTTCAGTTGGGTTTGTATTCTCGCCCATTTACTTTCCAGCACTTACTTTTGTACTCAGTTTACTTAGTGTTTACTTCATCTAGAATTCTCTGTTGTGTTTGTTTACTTATATAAAGGCAATTCCATCCCTTTTAATGGGATTTACACCATTGGTGCTAGTCACCAGCCCCTGGCATAGGGATGGCGAGCTTGGGGTAGCCATGTAACGGGCCCCAAGGACGGGTCATGACAAAATGCATCCATTTCATGTAATTGATACTAAAAATAAATATGTAAAAGAATAAAACATTTTCGCAAAAATAAAAATACTAGATCAAGAAATGAAAAATAACTACAAATCCCTAATTAATTCTCCACGATCATCCCGATCACCATCTTAGTCTATCCGTCCTAACTCCTCAAGTATGAGTATACAATAATAGGTATGGACCTTAGACCTATGAAAAATGAGGTCTACTCTGCTACCTCAGTGCAATGGAGGCCAGATTATGTTGTGAGATATAAGTCATAGTAGACTAGCTACACTATTGTTTATCCAATTATAGATAGTGAATGAAAATATAATAATTTTCAGGTCTATAAAATAATAAATGAAGTGGACAAATTATCCACCACTAATCTAGGTTCATAAGGGACACATGATGGATATACCTGCTTCAGCACATGGATGTTATGTTTGATCATGTAAAGTATACATATATATACACACATATAGTAGCTGTATATATATATACATATATATGTTGGGGTGGATCTGGATATACCATCACCATCCAATTCTATAGGATCTCCCACGGTCTACCCCTCACCCAAGTCAATGGTCACTCATTGTCTCTTGTGTTAACATTATATATATCATGTTAGTAATATGTTGTCCTGTATCAGGATATTACACTACCATATAATTAGTTGGGAGCTCTCACTGTCATAACCCTAAGCCAAAACCAAGATCCCTCATAGTCTCTAGGCATGTAGGTAATAGAAATACCAAGACATACCCAATTTCACTCATCCCCATGAGTTCTCTCATAGTCTATCTCGTAGCTCTTGATGGAATATAAACGTCTGGATATATCAGGAGATACCATTGCAATAGAATTCTAGGGGAGCTCTCATTGTCTTCTCCTTACCAAATCTAAGAACCATATAAGGATATATATATGTTTGGGTTGATCAGGACAAGTCCATTCTATTCAAATTCCAGGGGATCTCTCATGGTCTACCCCTAACCAAATTCCATGAGCCCACATAATTTCTTGGCATGGATGATCATATATGATGTAATAATCCATGACATCAAATTCATGATTCATTAATATCTAATGAATCCTGTTAATACATTACATTTATATCATAATTCATGAGGAAGAAACCTTGTATGTTCATATTTATCCAAAAAAAATAAGAGGAAACTCTCATTAAGACTTAAGGAAACACATATCATGAATTCTAACAAAACTATTAACCTGAGATTAATGATATTAAATTAAATAGATGAGGAAATTTAATATGATAAATTACATTATAAATATTCAATTAAATTTCATGGAATCCATTTCATTTATACAATTTAACATGAGGAAAAAAATTCAATAATTATAAACCATTTATTCAAGTAATTTCATTTGGTATGAACTATCATACACAATGTCACCAGACTAAATTTTCCTAAACATTGAAAATTGATTTATGGCCCATGTTCCAAATAGGGTGACATAATCATTAAGGTTTTAAATCATTTGTCAGTATGTTTAGAACCTGACCCATTATACTATTTTATGGAACATACCATATTATCTTGGCATATAATATAAGGAATCACATTTGGATGGATTGAATTTATTAGTAGTATAGGAAAACTAGATACATACATGATTATAATATTATATTTGAATATGTAAATTAGAACACATTATTTAGAGAATAAAATTATTCCTTAAAGGAAATTCGTGCATATCAATAATATTAAACCTTAGGGATTCATTATAAATGATACAAAATAAGTTTGACCCCAAATTCTCCTTAAGGATTATGTAAATTTCAAGATACCTTGATTCAATAATCATAATCAGTATAAAAATTTAAATAACTGAGAACACATTCCATTTAAATATCTAGATAACGAATAATAAATTTTTCATGGTAAGTAATTAGAAACACATGAAATTTAATCAATAAACTGAACAATATATTCATCCAGATATAATGACATTGTGAAAATCGATTGTATAATAAAAACTGAAATCATGTTATAAGAAATACCTAATTATTATCATCTAGGATCTTAGGAAATAGAGACCTCAAGAATCACGAACATTCCCAAGTTTTTTTAGTCTACATGTGAAAATATAATTAATTCAAACATAAAATGTTTGTCTCATGATACCTATCATTGAAATGAGGGGCTATATTATACCAGCCCCCCCATCACCTCATGTCCCATGATGTGCCCATATATTGAATACCTAATTTAATAAATGAATACTATGCTTTATGATCATGTAACTTTGTTGAGTAAGGAAAATATTTATCAATATTTATACTCTAAATCAAATATACTATGAATGAATATTAAATTAAAAAAAATAGAAAACAGTGGAAATTATTTCTTTGATAACTTATTATAAAAATTAATATCATTTTTAGGAAACATGGTTTAGGAAGAAAATAGATTTTTGTGTACAGATAGAAATGTATTCTAATTTTTATAAAACATTTTTAAAATAATATATGTAAATAAATAAAAAATATACAATATTACATGAATATATCTTGAATAACTATAATATAAGAATCATATATTAGTTTATTAGAGAGTGTTTTAATAATTTAATTTATTTTAAATTAACTAATATTCAATCATGATTAAAATGTGATTGGGATGTAAGCCTTAAAAATGATTATAACATTGATGTGAGAATTATTAAATGAATATTTTATTTTTTTCAACTATAAATCAAAATAAAAAATTTAAATTTAAAATATATTTTATTCAAAATTCAATACACACATAATCGTAGAATTATATATTCACTGATGTTGAAGACCAAATCAGTTTATATAAACTATGTAATGAAGTACCTTACAACATTATAACTTTAATATTAAATCAAAATAAATAAAATTTTTCATATTTACACATATAATGATATTAAAAATTATTTGTTCATGATATTACATGTCAAAGGTAAATTACAAACACCATATTAAATAACCATGGGGAATAACATTATAATGTGCCTTAATGTAATGATATTAAGAAGAAATTCCATGTCACATGGTTCTTTTTAGTTGAACATTATTTAACCTCCTATATATTGTTCTTAAAAATGTTATTAAAATATAAAAAAAAACATATTAAAATTTATAATATCATATATTATCCTTTTATAACTTCTTATCACACATTCATTAATAATGGTTCATTGTTTCAGGTGTTAATTTTCTTATTTTTTCATTCGTATTTCATCATGAAAGATACTATTTTTTAGAATATTATATTTTCATATCAGATAAAAAATAATACTCATTAATTAATATTCATATTTTAAAATTTATGTTTCTTTAAAACCCAATCATGTATGGTGGATATGAAAAATTATGTATGTTTTGATAATGGGTACAGCAGGTTGTACATATACATGAGTAACACTTTCATTCTTTAAAGATCAATATATAAAGAAGGTATATTGACATATTATCATAAAAAATGGTCATAATATCTTATATACCATATTAACTACTTATATATATATTATAAATAGATTTTGGTTATGAAAAGAGACTCATGTCAATTTATTATGGTGGTAGCCCACATATACATCAACGATGTTATCATTTATACGTGGATGAAAATGAATAAAAGAAAATGATATATATTATTTTCCAATAAACATAAAATTTTCACGGATATAAAAAATATTTCATATATATATATTATATATATTACATTTATCTTTATCGCATTCCATGTTAGCTATTATGGAAATACGAATCAAATCCCTTAATGAGGCAGTTAACCTATATACACAGGATTGAAATTATCATATCTTCTATGTAATGAATGTTAAAAGTATATATATGATATAGTTACTCATGATGTATAAGTATGACAAAAATAATATATATACATTAAATCCATCATCATATAAAGACTTTATAACAAGAGATTAAAAATTTAATAACATCGGTTTTCGAGGTCAAAGCCCTTTGAGAATATGAAAAACTATTTCATTACATATTTGATGGAATTGGGGATTATTTTAGGGGATGATATTTTGATAACAACATAAAAATATATGGAAGATGATTTTTTTTATATTAAAATAATGGATTAACAAATATTTAAGTATGTGGTGAAATAAATGATGATAATTAATGAATATTATCAATTCTTCATGTATCTTAATGAGGTTTTCACTATTTCCTTCAAATGATAGATTTGATTAAAAAATGGCATATAAGATTATTTGAGTTAATTTGGGATGTTATTTTGGTACATATTGGATGAACCAAAATGATGTTAGTGTGAGAAAAAAGGAGTGTGGGTGGCCAATTTAATTAGCGAAGAATAAAAATATCTTATTTTTGAATTAATTGAGTGATCCATCATTTTTCATAAATAAAACGGGTTGAATAAAAGTAAATTTTCTAATAATGGATAACAAATTGTCTAAATATTTAGAAAAATTAATATCTAATCTATTATATAGGTTATTGTAACAATTATATTTTTAGACAAATGCCCCCAAAAAACCCATTTTCCACTTTTTTATGAAAATAAATATTTACTGCAATCATTATTCATTTTGGTAAAAAATTATGTAAAAAATATTCCAAATTATAATATATGATGATTCCAAATGTAGAATCAATTTTTCCAATTTCATTTATATAAAATATAAAATCTAATTTATAATTGTGACCGTAGTGTTGTTAAGAAATAACATTTTTAATGAAAATTTGTCTACTAGTATAAAAATTATATATATATATGAAACAATATGAAAACTATTAAAATTAATTAAATTTTATTAATTGATAAAAAATTTAACTGATTTTACTTAAAAAAAATTAAATTTACATTTTTTACATTTCATATTTTTTAAATGAAACAACAGTTTTCTATTAATAATCAATGATTTTAAATATTCCTCAAAAAATCGAAACATAATTGGGAAAACAATTTGAGCCTATGAGAATTTATATATTATTATTTCAATATAAAAATAAATTTTTGATATAAATTTCCAATAATTGGAAAATATTAATTATAAAGAATTTTTGCGTAGCACAATTAAACCATCTTTTAGAAAATTACAGATTTTAGAAAAAATTTCTTCTTTATTTTAAATGATAATTATATTATTTATAACAAATAGATAAATTATAAGTTATAAAATATATAGATACATAAATTATTTAATCATATTCATTACTATATTTCTAAAAAAAAATTCATAACTATCCTATTATACAATAATATTAATTATATATTTATTTATTGTAAACTTTGTCTTTTATGTTTTGAAATCAATACAAGAAACTAATTTTTGTGTGTAACGCAAGAAAATTCAAATGTTTTATAAAATTAAATATATTGTAGAAACTGAATAAATATACAATTATATAAATGGTTTTATTTTTTATTATATTCATGGTGATGCGTGTTATTCAAGATATCAACAACTATACACTTATTTATTAATTTTGGGGTGTTATATTCTCCCTACATTAAATAAATTACATCCTCAAAATTTTACTGAGATCTTGGTATTACAGGGTTTTATATTTAAAAATTATTTTGTCAAAAATCCAAAATCATAAAATAATTATTTGAACATCCTCTCCATAAAAGATAAAGGCATGTAAAATAGTCATATAGTATAACATATAACTAGTTTTTGAGTATTCAAACATTGGTGGAATGTAAATATATGTGCACTGAAGAAATACATAAATAATTGTAGCGTGTGATAGTGGTAATTAATATGAATAAGATAAATGATAAATATAATATTAAGGGTCTCAAATCGATTATTTTTTTATAATTTATAATATATTCTAATTCATCATATTTGAATGTAATTTGACAACATTTTTTTTACTAGAATATATTCTTTAATTTGAAGAAATGTATTATTGTCTAGGAATATATGGAAATATAATTACCTTATAAATTTATAATTTATAAGAACAAATTTATCCTTTGGATATTCTTTGATCAATTATTAGATCATCACTTACTCAATGAAATAAATATCAAAATATGAATAGTTTTCTCCCAGAAGAACTATAATTCCCATTTAAGTGATAATATGATCCATAAATTAGTTACATGACTATTAGTCTATCTGTAAAAAAATTCATAATCATTATGATTATCATATGTTAACCAATATAATACATTGTTCTCTATTCCTTAAAATTTATACACTAGTATTTAATTAATATATATTTAAAAAAAATCACTAAAAACAATGAAATATTATTATATGATTTATATAGGCCAGTGGTAGGATCTAAAACCATTTTATCCTTAGGTAATGCATTTGTTACCCATTTTCATTCCAAATGTTACATGTTTTCATCCATTGTGATGTTTTTCCTTTATCTAAAAAATATTAATATGATTCCTAAAACAACTAAAAATAATATGAAAATCATTAAATAAATTTTTTCATAATTCTTCAAATACTTTTTTAACGAATTTCTATTAATCTTATTGAATTATTATTACAAATTTTCTAATAATAATATGATACATAAAAAATATCAATACCTATTAACATATATCAATAAAATTTGAAGGAATTTTTATTAAAATATTTTTTATTATAAAAGATGTACATGTTAAAATTTCATAAAAATTTCATTAATCATGGTACAATCTAATCATATAAAATCCATAAAAGAGGAGTTTGTGAAATTGAACTTATGAACTATCATAAATTCCATAACTAGTGATGTTAACCATTTATTTTACTTTAATTAAGACTAATATTCTTCTAAAATTTTAACATAATCATTAAATGTTTCATGATTCATATAACTAGTATATAATTGTTAAAATATATTCTACATTTTAATTAATGATCATAAATTTATAAACACTTCATCCTTTTTATTTCCACACATATCCTTCCCGGTCTATGGTTAATAATTTATAATAGAGAATATAACCAATTAATTCCCATGTTCCATATATTTAATAATATATACAATAAATACATCATTTGGGTTAGAATTATTTCCACCCATTGACCTCTTCAATTTTCCTGTGAAATTATTTGATTTATTAATTTTTTTTCAAACATAAATAATGTTATGAATAATTTATGAAAACTAATTTATATTTAAGACAACATAAGATTAACATTATTCATTAATTTTGGTCATTTATTCCATTCATTTATAATGTTTTTAATTAAAATGAAAATTTTCTTAACAATTCCCATAGGAGGGACAAAATTTGTTTATCTTACGGCATATTGTTGTGTGCCGAGTGATTATTAGGTCAATCCGAATATTCCAATTTTAGAGTTATTATACAAATAGAAATATGTTCTGGAACCATTTCCACATAGAGTTTCTTGACAGAGATGTGTTTTTAGGAAAAATCATTTAATTTAAACGTTTCCAAAAAATTAAAATATTCTTAATGTATTTCCAAAATATTTATCATAGGGCTGTCTTCCATACACTTTCATCTCATTAATCTTGATACAAAGTATTATGTTATACTTCAAGTGATAAAAACTATATTAACCTGAACCCAAGTATCCCAGATCCAGTTTTGTACTTAATTACACTGGCATAAAATATATGGAAACATATCAGAAAGGGACGAATAGTTTAATATCTATGGTAAAATTCATTTCTAAATTATTCCCATATTACATTTGAATAGGCAAATTAAAATACTTATTTATGATAATAACATTTTACCCTCTATCATTTAATTTCCTATCAAACATTGTATACTTCACGAATCCATGTGAAAAGAAAATAAATAAATATGAGCTCAAATACTATGTAAGGTTTAAGTATAGAATAATATGTTGGAATCAATAATTGTAATCAGAATATAAATTTTAATAACTAAGTACACATTCAATTGAAATAAATTGATATGGAATAATTCATATTGAAAGTTAAATATCTAAAAATACATTCTAATTAAACAGTAAAATAAAAATTATATTCATCCATAGATAATATCATAGTGAATATATCATGGATAATAATAAATAAAGTCTCAATTCAGTAAATTCTTAATTAATTGGATCATAATATATAGAATCATGTCACATTTACCATCATGAACGTTCAAAATATATTGTATTCTATAGGTAAAAACATGTTTAATACTTTCATAATGTGTTTCTATCGTGACTCATACTAATGAATCAAGGGGATATATTATACCAAAACCATCCTTCATTATTGTTCCAAATATTACCACATCTCTATGATCTCATATTGTTCCAGGTACATCCCAATTTGAGACTTTCTTTTGAGCCTTAGTGGTTGAGTATTGTTCAGATATGAAGAGGCTTTACTGAGGAAAATTTCCTAATGTTCATAGATGAATTATTAATTAGAATTGATGGAGTCCATTTGTAAATGGGTTAATTGTTTCATGGGTTTATGGTACGTTGAAATGATTTAGTTGGGGTTCATGTTGTTCAAATGAAAAATGGGCTAATACCCCATCTGAATAAAATGTAAATTCCTAGTAATTTTTCGGTAGTTTTAATTAAATAAATTTGAGGGCATTGAATTTTAGGAATATTCAATTTAAAAAATTTAAATGATGTGTATCTACCATAAATGTCATGTAATTACCTGCAAAACTATTTTAATGTATGATGCGGGGATGGGTTTCATTATATTCTACAACAAAAATCTTCTCTCAACACTAGGTAATCATCTAGATGATATTGGGTCAAAAAATATCCTTCTAAACATCCCATTGATGCCTCAAATCCATGGTAATTCGTTTTTATCTTGTTTTCCATTCTATCAATTATTCTCTAACTACTTTCGTGATATCTATTGAATGATTGTGATTTCTATTTTTATAATGATCAGTTTTGATAAAGTAATATATTTTACATCTTTTACACAATCATTATCCAGGTCAATTGGATTGGAAGTGATGTTGGATCATCAATTAAGGTAGGGTTATAAATATGAACCGTAAAGTTTCATAATTTGAATGTTTATGCAATATTGTGATTGTCCCAATGTATCATTTTCATTAATTGATTAATAATGAGTGGGATTATTCTATGGAGGGCTTTGGTTTCAAATTTCTTATGAACATGATTACATTTTTCCCCATTGGGTGATTAAACCAAAAATATAATTAAATTGGCTAATGGATTAAAGTGTGTTTAGCATTCCATGTGACCTTATGTGAATTTTTTATATAGAATCTATAAGTATTGGTTTATTTCTTATCAATATAACTATTAATCAATTATAATTTAAATTGAATGTGGTATATAAATGATAAATGGTAAATCACCAAATTATCCCTTGAGATATGTGATGTTATTTTGCGATATCCATGTTTTATGACAGGAACTGTGTTCCATGAATAAATTATTATATATGTGTCATTACTGTTACACAAGCACACATATATGTAATAATTATTTGAGTGGGCTATGCCCAATATCATTACATAATTTTTATGGGTAATGAGTTTTTTTAGTCACATGTTGTAATGAATAATGAGCTTTGATCCAGATGTTTTCATGCATATGGATATCAACCAGATTGTTCTGACTATACCACGGTTATATGGTGGTGGTTTTATTGTAATAAGATTTTCATAGATAAATTATATCATGGAACCAATGTATGATATTTAACTATGGTTATATGGTTGTGGGTGGAGTGGTGGTAATACCTGATTTGATATATTCCATTATAGAGTCAAATAAGTTTATTGTTGTAACATCCTGATCAATCATACAGTCGAACATGTAGCCAGATAGGTGGGTCCCATGCCTTAAAGAGCATCTTTTTGTATGAAAATCGCTACCGACTATAAATTATTGTATCCGAGTTTGATAGTTTAGATTATATACCCTCTTATCAAAAATGCAGAGTGGTATTCTCATTTAATAAAAAACGTAAAACAGTGTAAGTAGTAAATAGATAAACAATGATAACAGTGGATGAGAAATAATAACAATTTAATAAAAGTTTTCAATGGTAGTTTATACAACATATACCTTCATGTCATTGATAAATAAATTATATTAGTAAACAGATAGTATGAACTTAAGTACAACAAAAATACATGACTCAATAAATTAACAGAACACAAAATACCTTAGATGATATCTGTAAGATTATAATTCATTAACTCCATCCTTTACTACTAACTCCCAATATAAAAGCATATCGGAACATGAAAGCCTCAACACCCTGCAATCATGAGAGGTCTACATGGGAACCCCAGTTCAATGGAGACCCGAGTAGTCTATGTCATATAAATCATAGTAGTTCGGCACAAACGATGTCTAGACCAATCTAAAAACTGAATAATAATTTAATAGTTTTAATGAATAGTGGAATGAAAATAGAACAACTTCAATAAATCACCACCCTCATTGGTTCTTATGGGACTCCTAATGGCTATACATATCTCAGTACATAGCCGGAATGTCTGATCATGTCAACATTATATATATATATATAGTAACAGTATATATATATATATATATAAATTTTATGGGGGTATCCAGGCATACCAATGCCAACCAATTCCATGTGATCTCTCACGGCCTACCCCCAACCCATGTCCATGATCCCTCATAGACTTTTGTATTGCATGTATCTATATAAAATTTGATATAAGTTGGTGTGTATCAGTACATACCACTAGCATCCAATTACAGGGGATCTCGTACGGTCTAAAACCACACTAAAATCAATGATTCATCACAGACTCTTGGCCTAAAAGTACTAGAAGGACCTGGAAATTCCTACTACCATCCATCGTGAGGGGAGATCTCTTGGTCTATCCTCTAGAACCAACTAGAAGATATTTGTTATGATGTATCTGATCATTCTAACATCATCCCATTCTAGGGGATCTATCATGGTCTACCCCTATTCTATATCCAATAATAATATCAAATTTTTATATGTTCGGATGGATCTGGATGTACCACCACCATTGAAATTCCACCAGATATCTCACGGTTTACCCCGATCCCATGACCAAGATCCCATATATTCTACTAACATTCACATGCCTATATGTTTTAGTCATTAAAAAATAAAATTCATGAGATATTAACCACTAATGGGTCAATTTATCCCATTACATTTATAACCATTGGCCTGAGGCATAAACCTCTCATGCTCTTAATATTACATATCAATATAAAAGGCATATCACATTCATAATTTAGGAAACACATATTAACAATATCAATTAGTATATTTACATGGGAATGATCATATTAAATTTAAATTAAATAAAACCCATTGGGCATAGGTACTGTAGAAACACTGTAGCGCTACTATAGCAGTCGAGATACTGTTGCAACAGCGACACTGTAGCGGCGGCAGGGGCACTGTAGCAGTGGCGGGTACTGTAGTAGTGTGTGTACTTTATCAATACTATTCACAAAATGGGCTTTGGGCCAAAAAATTGGGCATACGTTCTATGTAATGGGATAAATGCCCACTAGGCCTTCAGGATATGTAATGGGTCTCCCTCTACCCAGTTAAAGACGTCTTTTCTTTATTTCAATAATAAAAATGAGGCTTAGGCCCCAACCTTTAAAAAAAGATAGAATACTTAGGAAATTAAATAATTCAATCTCTCTTAAATTTAAAGGGTATGGAAAGGGATCCAACCTCGAGATATAGACATAGCAAGACCCTCGGCACATGAAAACATTAATAAAAAAACTCACTTAACCCTTTCAGACACAAACATTCATATATATATATATATATATATAGAGTTTAAACCCATGTACACATTCCCCTCACCTTGAGTGAACTTATACTCGGGGGTATATATATATATTCACATGAACTTGTGTGATAGAGCACAAAGAATTCAAGGATCCTCCAAATAATCTATAATTGAAACTAGAACACATGAACACCCAATGGAAAAAAAGCAGTGGAACCATGAAGCTGGTATAAGACATTATCTTGGATGGCGGGGACAAACATAATTGAGTTGAACCATTTTTACATCAATGGAGGTGGCCCAAACATGAATTATGGGGACCCAATAGACCCATTGCACAACATTAGAGCATAAGAAACAAAAACAATTCTTTCATAACCCCAACCAATGGTTTCTGCCTAAACATACCACGTAATGGAGGGGAAAAATGACCGAAGAATGGGAGAAGGAAGGAGGAGAAGGCTTGCCAGGAAGAATTGCGCTAGAAAACTACAATAATTTGTGGATTCATTGATTAATAGAGGAGTTCAAATGGAGATAGAACAAATTTATTGAAGGGAAACCCACAGGGGGGTGTCGCATGACCGATATGGGTATGGGTGAGGCATTTCAGGATTAGTTTTTTTTAATTAAATTGAAAACTAAATTAATTCAAATTGTATATCAAGACCCAACACGTGGTTTAGGTCACATTATTTGTAAAACCATGTTACCCTTCACTGGACACCTAGAGAAACCCACATGGGTTGGTCACACGGTTTAGAAAACATGCACCAACGATGCAACAAATATTTCATAATTATTACCCATTAAAACATGAGCCAATACTCATTTCCAATGGAAGAAAACTGAGTAATGTATCCCAAAACTGTTTAATAGAAGGTATGAACATCAATATGACAAAATGGTTCTATATAATCCATTAAAACTTGAACCAATAATCATATCCAATGGAAATGTTGATATAAATCTTAACCAAACACATATAACCACAAATACAATCAAGTAATCATATCACCATGACCCATTCCAATGGTATATCCTACCTTAGTCATTATCATAAAAAAGGCATAATTTATGAACCATGACACCATCCACCGTTATAATTTCCATCAAAGAACCCCAATAAGTGTATCAATGATTCTTTTCACATGATTACCAAAATGGTCAAATGATTGATCCTCATTGACATCAATTTCCATGTAGAGACATCCTCTCATGAAAATCCTTAGTTTACACAAAACACACTCATCTCCACCTCTTGATGTGGTCAAGAATGGTCCTCCACTAATCGTGACATCATGAAGAAGGAATAAATGTCAATCAACTATGGATGACCAATCCAGAAGACGCTCAACATTGATAGATGATGATTTACAAGTAGAACTATGATACAATCTATCAAGGAATATATCATTCACCAAGAAAATGTCCACTAACATAGATACCCAATATCCACTGACATCGTTCCTAATCTATGGAATATACCATGCATCCACCATGCAACAACAAAAGAGAACAACCTAACTAGACCAATTTGTTTTTGAAGAAATAGAATGTCATAAGAAACATGCTCCCTTAGTACATTTAGGAAGACGTAAATATAGGGAACATGATCATTGCGAAATATAATTCACTTTGAAGATTGATATAGTTTTCTAATCAATCATAAGAAATTACTAGATTGATTAATAGTCTAGCCACAAAATGTCAACCTTTGGGAATATGGTCACCTTCAACTACAGACGTGTCACCATAAACAAATCACATGACATCACCATACCAATTAATCCATGATGGTTTAATGAAAAACATTGAATTGAATCTAAGACTAACAATACATTATAAGGGCTACATACATAGTAACCATATTATGGTCATGCTGTCAGGAAAGTTCTAAAATTCACAGACCTAAAAATACCCATGGGATTTAAAAAAAATAAACCCTTTAAAATGGTCCTTTTAAATTATGTTCCTTCTATTTGGAAGGTTGCATATTTAATAGAATCAAATGGTCACTCCCTTCTAAAAGAGTGTCCAATCCATAAATATAAGAGAAGATAAACTAGAAATTCATCAGCATAATAGAACAAACTTCCTTAACTATACATGTGTTCCTCCTCCGAGCCACAATCATGTATGTCAAAGAATACAAGAACGACAAACAAATGACACCTACATGTCAAAAAACTGAGTCTTCAGAAACACCATTATGTTAATTGGGATGACCTTGTTTCCAGGAAACATGGGTTACTCTACATGGAGATGACCTGGGATAGTACCCAATATCAAAATAAGTTTATTTCAGAGACTTATAGACACATATGATAATTAACCATGATGAATACATACTAAGTCATGAATACCTTAGTAAAAATGGGTGGAATGAAAAATGAAGTTGTCAACCACACCATAATAATCTCTATCCTACTGAAACTGGGCATCAATAAATTCCAACACACCATTAAATTCGTGTAAAAACCACAACCACCCATTCAAACAATGATATCAGTGAAAATGTACATGTCATACTAGGGACAATTTCACACGAATAATACCTAGTGTTAGAAATATCATAGGATTTAGCAAGGGACATAATCACTATGGTTTATACCTACTATAGTAAATCTCTTTACAAAGCACAAGCATCAACACTACTACCAGGTCATATTAAATAGAAAAAAATGGCGTAAAAGATGATCATTAAATCCATTAATAAACAGTAAAATGACGTCAAAAATTACCATTGTTTTGATTCCAACGAAACACAATGAGGAACATAAACTACCCCTACATGTATGTCTTAAATATACGACCTCACATCATGTTCCACTTCCATGCCATTTTTTATTTATTCAATTTTAATCATTAAATCTCGAAAATATTAAAACCAAAACATAATGAATCATTTTTTTTAAAAAAACACGATGTACTTTATTATGATAACATTGTATGGGAATAAAATATAATATTGTCCAAAAATAATTTTAAAATATTACAAATTTACTAGAATTAAATATTTATTAGGTAATTCAACATCTAAATTAAATTTTACCAGGCATGGATACCTAAAATGGTCCAATTTTTAACCGACTCGAGATCATCAAAATGTAACCAAATTGCAGGTGTTAAATTATTATAGTTTCAAACACCCAAATAGGCCATCTAATAAGATACAATCCTCAACCAACCGATATGGGTCCAATTTTTTATTTTAAAAGGGGAAAAATTCATTTATAAACATGTTTAAAAATCATTTTAAAAAAATATAAAAAAATATTACATAACCATACATATAATATGGGTTTTATTTTCTAAATTCATGAGGCACCCAAACACATCAGAGATTGAGAATTAGAATCCATTAATCAAAAAATTCATTAATATTTTAGCATGTTCATAAACAATTGTCCAGTCATATGGGTGTCCATCTACCAACTTATAAATCCACCATACACTTTACATTTTGGTAGTTGCCTCCCTTTTTTCAAAACCCGCATACCATATACCCCTATTATTATCACTAACTTTTACAATGTTTTGACTTTATGTGATTCTATTTCCCAGTTATAAGGCAGCCATACACCTTACAACTGAAAATTGGATCCCATTTTATTTTCAAAAATTTAATTTACAATAACAACCCAATTAAATATATATCAAAATAATATTTCATGTCACTATAAAAAACTACGACTGATAAATATGATAAATTTATAGAAGCATGGTATATTAATCAAAGGAGCATGCTATAATAATATGTATATATATAATCATGAAATTTATGAAATAATAGAATAATAAAAAACAACTATACATGGAACAGGTCTATGCCTGGCATTAAACTCAAGGCCCACAATCAAACAACTAGAATCCTACATATGTGACTACATTGCATGGCAGATTCTAGGAATGTAAAAATACTATGTTCCTATTTGATGCATGCAATATGGCTTCCATTCTATATCAAGACACAAGAAAAATTTCCAAGAATCACATAAATCAATAAGTTGTATAAATTACAATATTCACTCATGATGAAATCATTTCCATTATAATTTTTTTTAAACCAATAATTCTCTTCCTTGGACACTTGGCCATTTTATGTACATGGGGTGATCTATATCATTAATGACTATTAACCAAGAACCAACATAATCCTAGTTTATTATCTACCAACTTAAAATATTAAGGAAATGAAAATGAAACAATTAATGATAACACATTCCAACATCCCTACCCAACATACCCTTAAATTTGTAGCTAGACTGGTGGGTCACATAGCCTCAAGTGTATCACCCTATATCCTAGAGGAAACCAACTATCCTTAGGGGTAATTAGAGGTTATAGTGGGGAAACTATACCCTATTATAAGATATTACAAATAGTATTATTAGGAAATAAACAATATAATATAATAGAATCACTAAATAAAGGAATAAAAACAGCAACAGAAGAGAAACAATAAAATGTTAATAAAAGTGGGAAAACATGTTTATATAAAAAATGCATCCATTTCATGTTATTGATACAGAAAATAAATCAATAAGAACGTAAAATAATTTTCACAATAATACAAATAATGGACTCAAGAAATTAAAAATTTCTAAATAACCACAATTAAATCTCCTCAAGAATCCTGATATTTAGCTTAGTCCATTGGTCCTAACTACTCAAGTTTGAGTATACAAAAATAGGTAAGGTCCAAGGTCCTGTGAACAATAGAGGACTACTCTTGTAACCTAGTACAATTGAGGCCCGATTATATTGTGAGATATAAATCATAGTATGCTAGAATCACTTGTGTTTATCCCATACTAGATTGTTAATGACAATATAATAGCGTGCTGTTCTAGAGGAATAATAAAAGAAGTGAAAAAATAAGCCAACAATCATCTAGCTTCATAAGGGACACCTAATGGATATATCTGCTTCATCACATGGATGGTATGTTTGATCATTTAAATTATATATATACATATAGTAGCAGTATATATATATAGATAGATGTTGTGGTGTATTGGGACTTACCATCACCATCCAATTCTCAAGGATCTTTCATGGTCTACCACAAACCCACATCCAAGAAATTTCCCTATCTCTTGGATTACCATTATATATATCAAGTTAGATATATGTTTTCATGTATCAAGACATTACACTTCCATATAATTATTTGGGAGATCTCACTATCATAACCCTAACCAAAAAACCAATATCCTTCATAGTCTCTAAGCATGAAAGTAATAAAAATACCAAGATATACCCAATTTCATCCATCACTATGGGCTCTCTCACAGTCTATCCCGTAGCTCTAGATGGTATATATACATCATGATATGTCGGGTTGTACCATTGCAATACAATTCCAGGGGAGCTCTCATGGTCTACCCCTTTCCCTAATAAAAGAACCATATAAGGATAGATATATGGTTGGGTGGATTAGGACATACCGCTTCCATTCAAATTCTTGGGAATCTATCATGATCTACCCCTAACCAAATTCCAAGGTCCCACATAATATTTTGGAGTTGGTGCTCATATATGTATTAATCATTCGTAACATTAAATTCATGAGTCATTAATATCTAATGCATCTCGTTAATCCATTACATTTACATCACGATTCATGAGGGAAAATCCTTTCATGTTATTATTTATCCATATACCAATAAGAGTCATATATCATTCATACATTATGCCAAACATATTAAAATTTTCAATAAAAATATTAAAATGGGATTGATCACACTAAATTCACTAGATGAGGCAAGGTAGTATGATCAATGTCATTATACATATTCAATTCCATTCCAAGGAATCCATTTCATTAAAACAATTCAACATATAGAAAAAATTCAATATTAATAAACCATTTATTCAAGGAATTCAATTTGTATGAAGTATCCTACTCAAGTTCATCATACTAAATATTCCTAAACGTTGAAATTTTCCATATAGAACATATGAAAAGGAGGGTGACATGGTCATTTAATTAAATTGTTGCAACTATCACATTTTAACCATAAAAATAAAATTCCTTCACCTTAACCTAATCATTAACTAAATTAAGACTTGGAAATTCAACATATAAATGTACAGTTCATGTTCAAGGAATGGGTTATGCCAACATGTCAATTACCCACTTGGGTAATTCTATATCTAAGAAGACCAAACAACATTGTGTTGTCTTGGGTTCCCTGAAATACAAATTACACTAGGGAACTTAATTTATAAATAAAATTCATTCAGTTTATAAAATACCTAATATTATTAAACATGCAATTTATCCATCATAACTTCGAAGCACTGGAATAATAAATTCAATGAACTAATGTGAAATAAAATTCTATCCTCTAATTTTTATCTTGAGGATAGAAAAACCTCATTTTAATTTTTTTATAAAATCATTACATTGTTATATAAATATTTCATTTAGTCAAACATGCTTCATATTCAAGAATCATTATTTAATTTTTCAAGAATAATTATTTTTGAATAGACATCCCCAAAAGTAAACAAAAGAAAAAAAAATAAATAAGAAGAAAATTAATTAATTATAGATATATTTAATTTAAAGGGACAAGAATGGAATCCTAGATAGGAAAGTAGACTGAGACGAATAGTCGACACATGAAGGCTTCAATGGAGACAACACATTATTCACCATTTAAAACAAACACACCCGCATATATATATCTTTATACACATGAACTCATTTTCTATCCATGGTAGAACATATATAAGGGAGTAAATATATACACTCGCACATGTGTGTGCTTTTTAATGACATTTAGGAGCCACCAAACACTCTACAATAAAAATGGATTCCATAAATTCCCACAGGACACAAAACAAATGATTTGATATCATGCAGCTGGTATAAACCCTTACCTCAGATGTCGATGTAGAATAGAATCGAGATGAACCAATTAGAATATGGAAGATTTTTTCAAAACACAAATGAAGGGGCCTGCATAGAGTCTCCATAAAACATAACATCAGATGAAACAACAAAAATCATGTTTAACCAAAACCTATGGTTTCATTGAAACCATACCGTGGGGAAGAGAGGCCAAAAAATCTTATAGGGAAAGGGGAGAAGGGGGGATGAGAATGATTTTCTTGAAAAATAATTTGAGAAAACTAATGGGATATATTTATAAATTAATGAAAAAAGGATTCCAAATGGATGATTTGTGTGTAGATCAAAAGGAAACCTCCAAGGGTGTGTTCTGTGAGTGATATTGTAACGAACCGAACATTCATTAATGGAAATTTTTCTTGATCTAACTAAATGTAATATTATGTTTCAATAAAATGTGTACTTCCTTGGATTTATGTTTCTTCATTTTAAAATACGGTTACAAATTTTTTCCACTGTAAATATAGCCATTGAATAGTGATCACATGATTAGTATAAATATAGGGCTTTAACAAATCCAATTTACTCAGACAACGGATGTGATGGCCTCATCCAGTAGACTTCCACATACAAAGCCCATTTGTCAGAGCCCATAAAGGAGGAGGTGTCATTGGGTTTCTCTCTTGACCTAGCCCAAGCCGACCATGAACACTTTAAGCTTGAATGGAACCGAATATGTGAGAAGTATAAGTTAATAGAGATTACTACCCGAGAGATGTTATCCAAGCCACCCCAAGAGTTTGTCACCATACCCTTCGGTATTATGTGGGTGTTATAAGGGGTTATGTAACAATACCCTACCACTATGACTATGTACATTATTTTTGTATATGAAATGTGTATTAATTTTATTTTTGTTACTTTGTGAATAGTTTTTAACGCACAAATAGAATTTTTAGTTAGTATTCAACTAAGAAATCAATTTTGTTGAATAAATTGATTTTTTAATTAAATAATATTTTAATAAAATATTATTATTATTATTATTACCAAATTAATTTTTATTAAATATAAATTATCGTATAATTTTATGAATGCAATTTTAATTTTTATTAAGGTTTGAAAGCTATTTTTGTCAAAACCCATGAATTTTTGAAAAAGTTCAGTTTTTATTTTAAACATAAAAATTCGCATATTTAGAAAATTATTTAGATAAATAAAATATTATTTTTGGAATCATGATTTGGAAATTATCCAAAAGTGAATTTTTCATTATTTTCTGAGACTGTTGAATTTTGGGGTAAAAAATAATTATCGTTTAAATATATAATGTGTTTTTTGACATCAAAATGACCCAATAATGATGTAATAAATTAATATAAACATCATTTAAGGCCAATATATGATTTAACATTATAATAATGTGTGTTTGGGTTTGATTGATTTAATTTAAAATGCTTTAGTGGACACTCCAAGACTTATAAAACATTTTGTTTTTTTACTTTGTGTTCCTTGAGAGTCTGACTCACCTCCACATATTCAACCCTATTCTTTTAATAATTTCAAAAAATTTAGTTAAAAAATAATGTTTTCAACTCCCATTTGGGTGAAACTATGGGAAAAAACCATGGGCTGGATTGAGGTATTGATTAGATTAATGTGTGGTGACCCAAACCTAAATAATAAATATTTCCCTCTCCTTTCGTATATAAAGCCACTCAAGATCCCACTTATTCTTCACTCAAAGCCTTTGTAATTCTTCAAAAACCTGCCCTCCATTCTCTATAATCCTCCCATGTTTCCATAAGCTCCCAAGAAGCCTCTCTCAAGCCTCTCCAATGATTTTGGTATCACACATCCAAGTAATGGATTTCTTCCTTTCTCATTTTTGTCCACTTTTCATTAAGTTGGTATGCCCTTTTGTTTTCAATTACAAATATTGGGGGTATGATTTCACACCCCACCAATATATACCTATTTATGTTTAGATTATGGGATATCCATTTCTCTCTCACTAATGTTTCCCATGTACAACCGTTAACATGCCGAAATTTTGTGAGGGATTTCTCTGTCCTCTTTTACATTCAATTAATTCATTTGTATTATGTATCTAAATTCCATTATGTTTGTTGGGACATGTATATATATGACCCCCTTACTGTCCATTTCATGTAAATATGATTATACACCCTTTTCTCTCTCATCATCCATTTTCATGAATCCTTATGTCATGTAATTATACTGCCAAAATTGCACCGCGTTTTTCAAAGCCATGATTATTGTGTAGTGAATTCCATACCCATGTCTCTATCAAGGGTATTCACCTTTATAAACATATACATATCTAATGGTACATTAATGTATTTATTCCACATTACTTTATCATGGAATAACTTATGATGTTGATTAATTCTAGGTAATATGATCCACGTGGCACAATTATGCTTGAAATGAAATGTTTAAGAAGGGTGTGCCCTGATAGCACTCTAATGCATTGGGAAAAGTATAGTATCCTGATTCATCATGTGAAATGGGTACTTACACATTCTAATTAATGTGAAATGAGGTTTTTCTTGTTCTTTAGGTGAAATAAGGGTTTACTCATGCTTCATGGGCAACAAGCCTAGGCTCATGCTAATTCTATGTTATGTGTTGTTTCCACATTTTGATATTATGATTATCATGCTTTATCATGCCTTTATGTTCATGTTTCTCCTGTTCACCATTAATATACCTAATTTCTAACATGTATTGTGTTCCTCTTGTTATTCCATGTTTATTACCTTAGTGGGCTTTATAGCTCACCCTTTTCTTATATGTGTCCTTTTGATATCCCATGTAATGCTAAGTACGAGGGAATGTAGTGGTCATGTAACAAAAGTTTTCAATAAGATGTTTCATTCAATGTTTTAATTTTTTATGTAATGTTACAAATTCCCAAAGACCCTATACCTCTTGATCATCCATGTTGTATCAAGTGGTGGTTTTTTGTAATAAAGCAGGTTTAAGCGTGTAATAAAGATTGGTGCTGTTATATTAAGTATCAGATAGAGGATTAGTTATTTTTTGGATTAGGATTAAAAAAACCTATTGAATACATAGAGACGAGAATATGTATAATAAAAACATCCATCTGTATTGGTGATTATAGAGTAAGTGTTTTATAAAAAAAATACATCCCCGTATGGATATGATCTAGTAGGGGTGGCTCTGGCACATATGTATCCTAGGGTTAAATCCTGAAATTCCCGCTTTGAGATAGATTTGAATGGAAACTGGTGCTTGACAACAGGCCTTCCTGCACTATTGGTTATGAATCTTCTGGGGGATATTCTTTGGTAAATTCACAAGATTATTAAGAGAACTTATTAAAGGAATTAAAAAAATGCCCCTAAGAATATATGCTTAAAATTAGATCATGAATATCATAGATTGAAGATAATAGATTCATAAGTTATGGAAATAAAAGTTATGTATAAGTCATCTGTTTTTCTTTGGATTCCCCTTTGTGTGTTTAATAGTATAAAATTACTCATCTTTATGTCTATATTGGATAGAGTATAAATAGAAAAAAAGTTGAATGTAGGGATAATCACCCACACTTTACGTATTATTTTATATCCCAAAAGATTAGTAGAACAATCCCAACACCACCACAAATCATGAAAGTAAAGATGTCGTTGGGTATGGAAAATGGGGAAATCATTTCATCCCATGAATATAAATCCTCCCCTATATTAATCATGGATTGAACTTCCCATCGAACCTCGTCATACTCCCACTTTTGGAATTTGATGCAATTCATGGCATGTATTGGCTTTCTTTATATAGAGCCAAGATAAATATCCCTGAGAGGGAAACCACTCTCCATGTAGAGAATAGACCTCTATCATGTACAAGTGCACGGAGTAAGAAGAAACTTATTTAGATCCCTCATATTAAGTGTGGATATTACAACACTATGAGCATGCTTATCTGGTTCAAATGATTGAGTTAAAAGAGGAAACCATCCTTGAAGACCTTTCTATTGTGAGGGAATTCGATGAAGTGTTTCCCGAGGAATTTTCTGGTCTTCCGCCAAGAATAAATATTAAATTCTCAATTGATCTTATACCTAGGGGTTTTACAATATCCTTGACTCTGTATAGAATGTTTTTTGTGGAGGTTGATGAGATAAATAAACCCCTACTAGAGAATCTGTTTAAAGGGTTTATATGCCCAAGTGCTTCACCATGGGGTCCACCAGTCCTCTTCATTAGAATAAATATCATTCAATTCTCCTTTGTATCGATTATCACGAGCTTAAAAAATCACGATAAATGGAACGTATTCTCTACCATGAATCGATGAATTGTTAGATCACCTCTGGGGGGGGCATAATACTTCTCAAATGTGGATTTGCGGTCAGGATATTTTCAAGTAAGGTTGAAGAAGGAAGATATACCCCATACGTTTTTTCTTACAAGACACGAGAAGTATGAATTCATAGAAATTCCTTTCGGACTCACTAATGCGCCAATAATCTTCATGAAATTGATAAATATAGTATTTAGGTATTACCTCAACAAATTTTTGGTTGTATTTATAGGTGATATACTAATATACTCCAAAACCAAGGAGGATCATGATGAGAATCTAAGAACTGTATTAGATACATTGCTGAAGGAAAATATCAATGAAAAGTAAAAAATTTGTGAGTTCTGGTTAAAGGAAGTCTTATTATTGGACTTTATAATCACAAGAAATGGGATATATCTTTATCCCACTGAAATAGATGTAATTGATGGATGGTTGATTCCAAAATCATTAACATATATCTGTAGCTTCTTGGGGGTTAGTTGGATATTGTCGAAGATTTGTAAGAAATTTCTCTCGATTATCCAACCCTCTTACCAAGATAACTAGGAAGAGAGTAAAGTTTTCTTGGAGTGATGAATGTGAAGAAAGCTTCAATGAGATAAAAATAAGTCTTATCACTGCACCCATGCTCACATTACCCATAGGTGGAGAAATTTATGTGGTATTCAGTGGTGCTTCGAAGAAGGGTCTGGGCTGTGTGTTGGATGCAAAATGAAAAAGTCATTGCCTATTCTTCAAGGAAATTAGAATATTCCTTGGTGGAATTATCTCTTTATGGAGAAGTGTGAAATATTTTTTAACCAAAAAAATCCACAAGTATATATTCACATAGATAGATTTGAACCTACAACAATGTAGATGGTTATAACTGATCAAATACTATGACTGCTCAATCCATTACACCCCCCTGAGAAATCCAACAATGCGGTGGGTGCTCCATGTAAAACGGACCTAACAATAATATCACTGATGATAATTTAGAATGTTCTAATATTCTTAGAGAAGACACAGAAATCTTAAAGAAGGGAACATCATCAATCATTTAATAAATTATTTCTCAACAGTCTCTTTTAGAAAGGGCAAAGGATTCTCAAAAGGAGGATGTGGAAACTAGAATAATGTGGAATTTATCATAAAAGGGAAATCCTCAGAGGTCAATGTTAATGAAGAATGAATCATGATATTTGGGAAAAGATTATGTGATCCATCAAGTTCAGAGTCGAAGAAGGAACTTTTGGATGATGCACATAGATCTAATTTCCCTATTCACTAAGGAAACACAAAGATGTATCAAGATATCTCAGAGAATAATTGGTGGGATATTATGAAGAAGGATATCATTGAGTATACTTGAAAGTGCATGGGGTGTCCGCAAGTTAAGGTAGAGAAGCATAAGTCTACGGGGATGGTGCAACCATTTCCTATACCAGCATGAAAATGGGAGAACATCACCATAGACTTTGTCACCAGACATACGAAGAAATCCCAAAGCAATAATGAAATATGGGTTGTTGGGGATCGTCTTACAAGGTCTGCACACTTTATTGCAATTTAAAAGGATTTCTCTTTGGATCAACTGGAACAGATATATATGAGAGAAGTGGAAAGGCTGCTTTGAGTACCAATATCTATTATATTTGATCTAGATCCTAGATTCAATTCTATGTTTTGTAATAGTCTTCAACATGATCTAGATACTGAACTGAACTTTTGTATGGCCTATCATCCTCAAACTAATGTCCAATCTGAGAAAAATATTCAGACACTGGAGGATATTTTAAGATCATGTTCTATGGACTTCAAAGGAGGGTGGGACCAGTATCTTCCATTAGTTTAATTTTCCAACAATAATAGTTTCCACTCGAGCATCTAAATGATAGCTTATGAAGCCTTGTATTGGAAGAGGTGCAGAACACCAGAATGTTGTGATGAAGTTAGTGAGCGTAAGCTACTAGGACTTGAAATGGATGATGAAATGGTGGAGAACGTGAAAAAAAATAATGCAGCATATCAAGGATGCCCAATGTTGATAGAATATTTATGCTAATAAATGTCGATGAGACAATGTATTTAAAATGGGAGAAATGGTATTTTTACACATATCTCCATGGAATAATTTTATGAGGTTTTAAATGAAAGGGGTTTTATTTCCTAGGAATATTTTCCCATTTTAGAATCTTGATCATGTTGGGGTAGTGGCCCATCGACTAGCACTTCCCCCTACAATGGTCGAATTATATGATTTCCTTCATGTATCCATATTAATGAAGTACATAACAGACCCTTCAAATGTACCCTCTTTAGAGGTAGTACAACTAGAGGATGATCTTTCTTTTGAGGAGGAACTAGTGAAGATTTTATATCATAGAGAAAAAGTTATAATAAATGAGATAATTCCCCTCGTGAAATTGTTGATGAGAAACCAAATATTTGAAGCATCAATGTGAGAATCAGATGAAGTGATGAAGCATAGTTACTTACATATGTATTAGTGTGGGAAAAGGAAATATTGAGGGTGAAATTTCTTTAAGGGGGAAGATTGTAATGACCCAAAATATCAGTAATGGAAATTCTTCTTGTTCTAAAAAAATGTCTTATTATGGTTATATAAAATGTGAACATTCTTCGTTTTATATTTTTGGATTTAGAAATACTGTTATGAATTCTGACCGTTTTTAATATAGTTGTTGAACAGTGGTCACATGATTTTTATAAATATAGGGCTTTTACAAATACAATTTACTCAGACAAAGGAAGCAATGGCCTCATCTAGTAGACTTTTCCCATACGAAACCCATTTTTTGGATTTTGGAAAGGAGGTGGTGTTAGTAGAATTGGATCTTGACCAAGTCCATGTAGATCTTGAACATGTTAAGCCTTGAGCGGAAATGAATACGAGAGAAGTGGATGTTAATTGAGATTACCACACGAGCGATGTTATCGGAGCCACCCCAAGAGACTGTCACCATCACAGACCTTACCCTTCGGTCTTATACATGTGTTATAAGGGGTTATGTCATAATACCCTGTCACTATGATTATGTACATTATTTTTGGATAAATAATGTGCATTCATTTTATTGTTGTAATTTTGTAAATAGTTTTTAAAGCAAAAATAGTATTTTTAGTTAATATTCAACTAACAAATATATTTTGATGAATTAATGGATATTTAATTTAAATAATATTTTAATAAGATATTATTATTATTATTATTATTATCAAATCAATTTTCATTAAATATAAATTATTGTATAATTTTATGAATGCAATCGTAATTTTTATTAATATTTGAAACCTATTTTTTCCAAAACCCATGAAGTTTTCATAAATGTATTTTTTATTTTATAAGGAACAAATTCATGTCTTTAGGAAATTATTTAGGTAAAATTAATATTATTTTTTGAATCGAGATTTCAAAATTATCAAACGGTGAAATTTTCATAATTTTCTAAGACAATCAAATTTTTGGGTAAAAATTAAATATTTTTTAAATATATAATGTGATTTATGACATCATAATCACCCAAAAGTGTTGTAATAAAATAATATAAATATAACTTTCGGCCAATAGATGTTTTACCATTAAAATAATGTGATTTTTGGTTTGTTTTATTTATATTACAAAGCTTCAGTGGACCCTCCATGACTTATAAATTAATGTTTTTCTTTTTAAATTGTTTTCCTTGAGAGTGTGACTCACCTACACTTATGGAACCCTATTATTTTAAGAATTTCTTCAATTTTCAATATAATATATTGTTTTCCACTCCCATTATGATGAAACCATGGGAAAAAACCATGGTCTGGTTTGTGTTATTTATTAGTTTAATTTGTGGTGACCCAAACATAAATAACAATGATTTCCCTCTCGTTTCATATATAAACCCACACAAGATCCCACTTCCTCTACACTCAATGATTTTTGAGTTCATCCAACACCTACAAACCTCTCTTTTTAATCCTCCAAAGGTTCTCCATGATAACAAGAAGCCTTTCTCAAGTATCTCCCAAGATTTTGGGATCACACTTCCAAGTAATGGATTTCTTCCTTTCTCTTTTTTGTCCACTTTTCTTTAAGTTGATATGCCCTTTTGTTTTCTATTAAAAATGTTAGGGGTATGATTTTTCACCACCCCATACTATCCTCTATATTTTTGGATGATGTGATACCCCTTTATCCCTCACTAATGTCTCCCATGTATAGCTGTTACAATGCCGAAATTCCGTGGGGGGTTTCTCTCTACTCTTTTACATCCATGTACTTCATTTGTATTATGCATCTAAATTTCATTACGTCTAATGTGACAAGTATCTATATGACCCCTTACATTCACATTAATGTAAATATAATTAGATACCATTTTCTCTCTCATTTAACATTTTCATGAATCCTTATGTCATGACGTTATGTTGCCGAAATTAAACAACATTTTTTCCAAACCAAAGATCATTGTGCAGTTAATACCATACCCATGTCTCTATCAAGGGTATTCACCTTTATGAACATATAAATATTTAATGTTAATTTAATTTATTTATTCCACATTACATAATCATGTAATAACATATTATGTTTATTGATTCCATGTTATATGAACCATGTGCCACACTTATGCATGAAATGAAATGTTTGAGAAGGGTGTGCCCTAAGAGTGCTCCCATGCATTGGGTAAAGTATAGTATCCCGATACGTCATGTTTAATGGATGTTGAATATTGATAATTCAATTTCCACTAGATTTTACTTATTCTTCCACTATAATGAGCATTTACTCATGATCCATGTGCAATGAGCCTTACCTCAAGCTAATTCCATGTTAAGTGTTGTTGTGGGATATCGATGTTATAATTTTCATGCTTTATCATCCCTTTATTTTATTGTTTCTCTTTTTTTACAATGATATTTATATTTACTAATATGCATTTTATTCCTCATGTTATTTCATGTTTATTCCCTTACCAGGCTTTATAGGTCACCCATTTTTAATAATTCCCTCAAGTTATCCCATGAAAAGCTAAGTACGAGGGAATGTAGTGGTCATGTGAAGGATATTTTCAATAAGATGACGTGATATATGTTCTATGTTGTTTTTTAATGTTCCTAATCCCCAAAGAAACTATACCTCATTATCTACAATGTTGTATCATGTGATGTTTTTATGTAATAAATAAGGTTTAAGTGTGAAATAAATAGCATGGTTGTTATAGATATAAGGATATTGGTGAGATATTTTCAGTTTAGTGTTTTCATTTATTTGAAAATTTATTTAAATAATATTTTAAAACATGACCCCATATATTGATTAGGTCACATAGTTGAGAAACAAATGCTCCAATTGTGCGACCATTCACTAGGAACCTAGTGTACCCCACATAGGCTAGTCACACTGTTTACAAACTATGCACCAACCATGTGGTGAATAGTCCTTAGCAACTGCTCATGCTAGTAACCATGAGGTATAGGTTTATGGTTTGTTAAAACATAAAAATCCCATAGTAAAAACTCTATCCACAAAAAATAAGAAACATGGTTTCAAAAAATGTGATACATGGTTTCAGACAAACCGGTTGACTATTACGAGCAATTTAAAAATTTATTGTTTTCTTATCTAATGCTCCTCAGACTCTTCCAGCCACCCAAGAATCATCATGGGCCTTTAACAAAGTAAAACAATACATCACATTGAAGGGTTAAAACTATAATGACTACATTTTTAATCACGGATTAAAATTATTCTAGTCCAGTTAATGAAAGTCTTCATAATAACATGGATTTTTCATCCGTCTCAAAACTTTGATAATTAAAATTGTGATAGTTTATGACCTTTTTAATTAATTTATACACAGGTGAATTGATTTTCTTTATACTCTCCATATCATATAATTTAGTTTAGACATTATGGTGTTGACATATTTGGTTGCACTCATATCCTATTCATGCCAACATTTGGAACCTGAGAAAATTACATGCATATAGGCTTCGAGAAGGGAAAAAGTCCTTGTTGTTGATATTTTACATGTAGGATGTGATTGGTTTTTTGGGTAGGACCACCATGGGTTTTGGAAATAATGAATCGTGAGTCCTTATTTGGGTCTTAGAGTCTTTTACTTTTATTATTTCTAGGTTGATGTTTTTTTTCATTCCATCACATCATTCCATTATTCCTTTATTTTTTTGGATCATTCAGTTGGACCTTTTGGGTTTTTTCTTCTAGGTATGTTTTTTTATTTCATTAATTTATATGGTTCATTTTCTACTTCTATGACACTTCATAACCGGGTATATAGTCTCCCCAATATACATTATAAATCCCCTCTGATGGTCGACGACCACTAGAGTACAGTGAGGCATGATTAAGGTCTTATTACCAATTCTTTTCGGCCATATGAGATAGTGATAGAACATGTGATGTTATAATGGGGTATAAAATGAATAGGTTATTCTTTTCATCATCATTGCAATTCAAGAATGGTATAATAGCGAATAGTATAATCCATGGATTAATAATTAACTAGTGTATGGAATTATCATACCAATTTACGGGTGGAAATCCATGTGCTCGTGGATGTGATTTTTGTTTTTGTGTGTGTTTGTTACAGATAATTTTAATTCCACATGTGTGATTCACATGCACTGCCTGTCTATTTTTTATGATGTTATTTTTTCATGTGATTTGTACTTTTGGATGGATATGGTGAGAGAAGGTAATACACACATCATAATTCGCACATAGGGATATATTGTCATTCATTTTTCAGGATGAGGATATATCAATTTTTACATGTTATATATACATCATTATTCAACAATGATAATAGATACATTATTTATTGGATAAATGAAATGATTTGTCATTTCACTCTAAAACATATGTTAGTAAATTTTAGAGATACCAAGAGTTAGTGGTTATCTTTTTTAGTTTCTTTTTGGTGATGAACATGATTATCAATAGTTTAATAAGTTGTCTATTTTTCTAATATAATTAATTCCTCCTCATCATCTTCATCTTTAGAAATGAGTTAAAATAAACATGATCCTAATATTTCTAAAATGGAACATCCTGATGTTTTTGAGGAGATGGTGGATGTTTAGCTTCATGAATTCTTCTAGGGGATCATGTGATCCATGGAATGGGAGACTTTTCATGTAACACCCCAACCCTAGCTACCCAGAGTCAGTGCATTATTACATAACATTGGCATGATCCCAGGAAAGATCAAGTCTCGAAAGACCGATTAGTTTAGTAGCCTTGGAATAACTAGATACATTAATAAAGTTTACACTATATCATAAAATGTAAACAAGAACAATATAGTCTCCATAGTCCACACTCTTATCCCCTCGTACTATACCTGCAGGTCATTCATAAATTACTTCTTCACATCCTGGAATAAATAAAACATAGAAAAGGGGTGAGCTCAAATGCCGAGTAAGGATAACAATATAGCGGAAACTTTCATAAATAAGAATAATCATTTAAGGCAATTTATAACTAAAACAAAAGCCTTTTAAACGTGAAATTAAACATAGTATGGAAAAAATAAAATGAAATAATTCCATTTACTTATTCACATGGATATTCTACTAATCGAATAATCACATGCAATATCAATAACCACTTTTATAATGATGGAATGCATAATTCTAGACTATTATAACCACAGAGCCAAGGCCTCTTTCCAATACTACAAATAATTTTTTTTCAAAAACTTGTGCCAAGACACTAGTTTGTCTCATGAGACCTACCGATGCATCGAGGAGCTGTAGCGGGCTCCACCCGTCACATATTAAGTCCAATGCATTCCTCATATGAACATGTTTAAACATAACATAAACATTCATATTAAAACTAGCATACGAAATGTCAATACTTTCTCCATAAACCATGAATGGTATAATTATAACACATCCACGGTCAAACAAATCAAAAAACCTTTAATACAATATGGAAGTTTTGTATCATAATAAATCAACTTCAAATAAGCTTAAAATTCATCAAAGGATGTTGACATAGATGAAATCAAAACTATTTTAGTGAAATATCCCTTTTTTGAAATCATTTAAAAGTCACATAATTATAAAATAAAAAATTTACTTTGAAAATTTTTATATAAGCTTGTAAGGGAATCTTAGAATATTTTATAATGGCGGAAAATAGCCGCACCCACCGTATAAGTTAAATAAACATTCTTACCTTAATTCTGTCGAAAAGGTTAAAAAGGACCTTGTTTGGAAAACGATGGAAAGATTCCTTTTTAAACCACTTATAAAAGCCAAAAAGGGTATAAATGACTTTAACCCATATTCCAGTAAATATTAAAAATTCTTTTAAATATATTTATAAGAAACATGGATGAGGATGATAAAGAAGTTCCAATAGATTATTACGTATAAACAACCTCACATAATGAAGAGATTGCGAAATAAACCCTTACCTTGTACTTTTCCATGGTTGGGGTAGGTTAACCTGCTCTATAATGGTGAAATAATTTTTACTCAATTATACAAGAATCATATATATTAATATGATATCATATATGATCTTTTAACATTGCTTTGTTAATAATATTTTAGAATTATTGTCGTTTCGGGTGTTAACTTACCCATTTTCTTTTATATGTTTTGTTATGTAAGCGATGTTTGTTATGGATAGGTTGTATCTTATTCATATCCATAATGAAATTAAGTCCTTAAACATTATTAATAATCTTTAAATGAGAATTAGACTTGATTGGATACGATGTAGAATGAATCTCATCGCGTTCGTGGAGACGGTAGTCTGTACGTACGCACAAGAGACAATATCATACTTTTGATATTAAAATAATATATAATTGGATGGTATATCATATATAAAGAATCATTATCATGTTATATTTATTATTTACATAAATTACACATAATTATTATAACCATCCAAATAATAATGTTTTGAATAACAATTACACCACAACGTGGAGACGGTAAGTCGTACGTACACACGTATGGTGACATGTCATTAAATGGATGGATAGAATACTGAAATATGTTTGTAATATGTTTATAATAATATAAAAGTATATATAATATACTGGATTTATTATTTTAGAATGGTAATAACAAAAATAGAAGAAGTGGATGAAGAAAGGAACTTGAAAAGGGGTGGTGAAATCATTACCTCTTCTTCGGGTTCTTCCTTTTGATTTGGTCAAAAGGGCTCTTTAGGATGGATTTATGACTAATGGAAGGCCTTTAGGATTAAGTTAGGGAAATTGATAGAGTATTTGGGAAGGGGTTGGTCGAACCAAAACTCTTTGAAGGTGTGAATTAATGAGAAGGGGGAGTGCCCTTTTATAAGAGGGGTGACAGGCACCATTGGAAAAGTTAGAAATATTATTTTATAACAAATTCATATTATGTTTCTAATGGCTCCAAAGTGGTTATATAAAGGTTAAGGTGGATATGGGTCTAAAAAAACTCAACTAATAGAATTTATACAGGTTTGGATCATTATATTAACCTTATGTTTTAGTTTTAACTCTTAGTTAATTAGTGTGACACTTACTATGTCACTTTTTATTTTTATATTATATAGTTAATAAACATACTATATACCTCCAGGAGACCCCCAAGTAGTCCATTAATGAAACACTTATCATGATATAAGTCTCTTGGCCGATCCTTATATTTTTAGGAATTGAATATAAATTAATAATAAAATATTTTTTTTAAAACTCTTTTCTGTCCATTTTGACACTATTCAATAATTGATTTTTGTAAAAATCATATGAAAATTATTACTTAGAAAAAAGTTAATTACATAAATCCTAACAAGTCATATTATCCTGGAAAATTAGTTTAATTCCTTAAAAGTCTCATATTATATTTATTTGGGTATTTATAATATCAATTAGTTTAATTTTTTACTATTATGGTAATTACTGCATCAACATTGTGTCATAAAAAATTAAATTATTTAATGTCTAAAAATTATAAATAAAATACCATTATGTAGGAAATAGTTTTAAATTTCTAATGAATATTTATAGTCGAACATCCAACATATATAACCATATGTTAAATATGTTTTAGTAAATAAACATTGATTTTAACTCTTTTAACTCTTCTTTGAATTAAATAATAATAAATGTCCTAATCTAATCCAAGTGGACCTAAATGATAATATTTTATTCCTAATGTTGTTTTTGGTCAAGATACACTTGTCCAATATAATTAGGACATGTGTTAGGGTAATATTAATAGCATTTTGACCCTTAATGACCCTATTCACTTTCAACCGTGGTAAATAAAAGTAAATATTTACTATTCACCAAAAATTATTTTCTTCTCATTGAACCAAATTATACTCCTTGATATTAACCATGACTCTCGGATTTTCGAAATTACACTCATATAAGTGGTAATATTAAGTTTTAGGAAAAATTCGGTTTTTTTAACTACCACTTAGTGGTTGCACTATTCATAAAAAATGATGTTTTTCAGAAAAATACCAAAAAATCACCCTAGGCTAATTTCGATATTCCGAATCCAAAAATGAAGTCCATTTTGAAAAATAAAATTTATAAATTTCAAAAACTGGGTATTACTATTCATAATGGCTATTTTGATTGGTTGTGGTGTGTTAGAACTCGATGTTGCGTACAAGACACACTATTGCATTATTCAAAGAGAAGCGTACCGTAGATGATTGGGGTGTTACATTCTCCCCTCCTTCAAATAATTTCGTCCTCGAAATTTCTAGAATACTACCACATGAAAAGACTCGGGTGGTTCTTCATCATATATTCCTTGGGTTCCCATGTTGCCTATTCCATCTTATGGTTTCTCCACAAGACTTTTACCAGACGGGTCGTCCTGTTTCTCAGTACTTGTTCTCTCGTATCAAGAATCTTGACGGGCTCTTCGCAATAAGACAGATCGGGTTCCAGTTCTAATTCTTCATAGGTGAGTACATGCGTTGGGTCAGGAATGTATTTCCTCAACAGAGATACGTGGAACACACCGTGATCTTTAGAGAGACTTGGCGGCATTTCCAAATGGTAGCGTAGATGCTTTGATATGGTTTTGGATTACCTTCACCTTTTCCATTGTTTCCTCCACCAGTTATGGGACTACAAGTTTTATTTCACCAACGTCATCCCAACAGGTTGGTGTGCGACATCTCTTTCCGTATAACGCTTCATATGGTGCCATCTGAATACTCGAATGGATGCTATTGTTATAATAAAATTCTACCATAGGTAAATATTGATCCCACATACCCTGAAAGTCAAGTGAGAAGGATCTCAACATGTCTTCTAAGGTTTGAATAGTTTGTTCTGATTGTCCATCTATTTGAGGGTGGTAGGCAGTGCTCAAATGAAGTCTAGTATCCAGGGATTTTTGAAGACATTTCCAGAATCTTAAAGTAAAACGGGGATCACGGTCAAAAACAATTGATAGGGTTACTCCATGAAGTCTCACATCTTCATCAATATATAGTCTTGCTAGACGTTCTAGTGGTAGATTTTCTCTTATAGCAGGAAAATGTGCAGACTGGGTAAGAAGATCAACAATAACCCATATTTCATCATTCCTTATAGTATTCTTTGGTAGTCCCATGACAAATTCCATCGTGATATTATCCCATTTCCACTCAGGTATGGGAAGAGGTTGCAATACTCCACCAGGCTGTTGCCTTCCAGCTTTCACTTTTTGACAAACCATACATCTTAACACAAAATCAGAAATCTCCCCCTTCATGTTTTCCCACCAAAAATTTTCCTTCAAGTCTCTATACATTTTGGTTCTCCTAGGGTGTATAGAGAAATTTAATCTATGAGCATCGTCCAACAATTCCCTTTTTAGATCAGGTATATCGGGAACACAAAGTCTCCTCCCGAATTTCAAAATTCCATCTTCATACACAATGTCTCTCAATCTCCCATCATTCACAGCTTTAATCTTTTTTTCGAAATTCTTCATCATCGGTTTGAGAACTCTTAATCCTTTCTAGTAAAGATGGTTTCGAAACCATTTGAAAAATCATTGATGTTTCACCTTCCCTAGTTATTCCCATGTCCATCTTCACTAGATCCATGAAAATTGGATCCCTTTCAATTCTCATATTGTTCAAAACTCCATAATCATTTCTGCTCAAAGCATCTGCCACCTTGTTTGCTTTCCCCGGGTGGTAGTGTATCGTACAATCAAAATCCTTGAGTAATTAAAGCCATCTTCTTTGCCTCATGTTGAGTTATTTTTGTGAGAAAATATACTTCAAACTCTTGTGATCAGTATAAATCTCACATTTTTTACCATAGAGGTAGTGCCTCCATATCTTCAAAGCAAAGATCAAATATGCTAACTCGATATCATGAGTAGGATAGTTTTGTTAATGAATTTTCAAATATCGTGATGCATAGGCAATGACCCTATCATTCTGCATAAAGACACAACCAAGTCCTTTCTTCGATGCATCACTATAAATAATGAACCCATCATTCCCCGATGGTAGATTCAATATAGGATCATTGACTAATCTTCTCTTAAGTTATTTGAAACATTATTCACACTCTTTTGTCCAAACAAATTTAACACCTTTACGTGTGAGCTTTGTTAATGGGTCAGCCATCCGGGAAAAATTATGGACGAAACGTCGATAATAACCTGCTAAGACAATAAACTACATACCCCAGTTATACTCTTCGGTGCATGCCATTCTTGGATTACCTTGGTCTTATAAGGATCAACAGAGATTCCATGATTAGAGACAGTATGGCCAACAAATGAAATCTCTTGAAGCCAGAATTCACAATTTCTACACTTCGCATATAATTCATGTCTTCTCAGAGTCTTAAATATAATGCGCAAGTTATTTTCATGATCTTCATAGCTTTTGGAGAATACCAAGATATCATCGATAAATACCACTATAAAGTCATCAATATATTCCTTGAAAACTCTGTTAATTAGATCCATAAAAATAGAGGGTGCATTAGTCAATCCAAAAGGCATTACTATAAACTCGTAATGCCCGTACCTTGTTCGAAATGCTGTCTTTGGAATGTCTTCCTTCTTCACACACAACTGATGGTATCCAAATCAAAGGTCAATCTTTGAAAAGTATTTAGCTCCATGAAATTGGTCAAATAAATCATCAATGGGAGGGAGGGGATACTTGTTCTTCATTGTTATATCATTGATCTCCATGTAGTCGATACAAACCCTCATAGATACATCTTTCTTTTTAACAAAAAGAACAGACGCTCCCCATGGAGAATCACTAGGGAGAATAAAACCATTATTACTCAATTCCTCTATTTGTTTCTTTAGTTTAACTAATTCTACAGTGTCCATTCTATAAGGGTTCTTAGATATAGGCCTTGATCTAGGAATTAAATCAATGGAAAACTCAACTTCTCGTTCTGGAGGATGTCCAGGTAAATCTTCCGAAAATACATCTGCATATTATTTCACAACAGGTACATCCTCTATCTGAGCATTCCTTTCCTCACCCATAGTCATTTCATTCTCTTCCTCCCCAATAATTGAATTTAGTTGAGCGACTGGGGGTGGATCTACATAAGAATTAGGTGGCGACGATTCTGCTCTAAATATAAGGTGTTTTTATCATCATCATCAAGAATCGTAACCTCTTTCTTCTTACAATAAATCTTCGCATCATGGTCTAAAAGAAAATCCATACCGAGGATTATATCAAATTCAATCATAGGCATGATGATGAGATCAGCAGATAAAGAACATTTATGTTCCTTAATGGGTACTGATTCACAAAACATTGTTGCAATGATGCTTACCTTAGGAGTTTTAATTAACAACTCCCCTATTAAATCAAATTGGAAATATCTAATTTTCTTAAAAATACGTGAAGATATGAAACAAAGTGACAATCCAGAATCAAATAATGCATTTTCTAAACTTGAGGAAACCATTAAATTACCTGCCACCACATCTTTTGGAGCTTCTACCTCAGCAGTAGTGATAGCATAATCCTGGCCTTGATCCCTTGGCCTTTTCTGAGGTATGTTCCCATGATTCTTAGGACATTCATTTGCATAATGTCCCATCTCCCTGCAATTGTAGCATTGGACATCGGTAGCTTCCTTCTTCCCCTTGCAATCACGAGTTTGGTGGCCTTTTTCAACACACTTGTAACAGAGTCCCGTTCCTTTTATGAAAGTACCGGGGTGTTTCTTCCCACATTTACTGCAGGATGGATATTAAACTTTTCTGTTCTTCCATTTATTTCCATTCCCAGACTGATCAACCGATCTCTTCTTCCCTGTCTTCACTTTAAAGGCATATGACTTAGAGAATTCTTTCTCCGTCTTGATAGCACATGAGACAATGTCTCCGTACGACGAGAAGGATTGTGAGACTAATGATCTATGGATAAATGGTTTTAACCCATCAAAGAAACGATCAATATTACTTCTTGGGTTACGTATATAATCTCCAGCATACCTTTCTAACCTTGTAAAGTTACCCTCATACTTTGTGACATTCTCATCCTCCTTTTGACTCAAACACAGAAATTGCCTTTCCATATCTGCTCGATGGTCACAAGGAATGTATTTTTCTAAAAACAGATCTTTGAACTTCCTCCATTCCATATTTGATACTTCATCATCTTCCTTAATGTTTTTAATCAATGACCACCATTGATCAGCATCTCCAGAGAGGCGGTAAACTACCATAATAACTTTTTCCCTTTCACTACTTCACAAAGACTGAAATATTTTCTCTGTGGAACTTATCCATTGCTCAGCTACTAATGGATTTGTACTCACATTGAATGTTGGTGGTTTCTACCTCATGAATTGATCTAACATTGATCCTCTACACTGTGGATCAGGGTGCTCTATATGGGTAAAGTTATTATTAATAACATGAGTGAGTTGTCCCAGTATGGTGATTAGTTGATCAACACCAGTTTCATCACCAGCTCCACTATAATTATCTTGAGCAGGAGGGAAATCCCTACATGGAGTGCGTGCATTGATACTGTTTCCATTTCTTTCACTAGGTGCCATTTCTAAACAATGGCATAAACTAGATCAGTTTATGAATCAAAATACAAAATTCCATACTTATAAAAACATAACATATATTGAACTATTTATGGATATAATCCATAATCATAAAACAGTTTTCATTGAGGAAGTATATACTCATAAACCCTTCATAATGATTTGTAAAGAAAATGAGAGTTATCCTAAGCATATCCCCCAGGAGTGTCATAACGAAGAGTGCAGCAAGGCCCGTTGTCGTGCACCAGTTCCTGTTTGATTATAGCTCAAAGCGGTGTTTTCAGGTTTTACCTCTAGGTACATCTGTTCCAGAGCCGCCTCTACCTGCTCGTATCTAGACAGAGATGTATTTCTCAGAAAACTCACAAAATCTCTAAAATACCTAAATTATAGGAAGTTCTTCTATACTAATCCTCAAAGTCCGTCTTACTTATATGTGCTCTAATCAGAGTTTCTCTGAATCTAGCTTCCATGGTTTATACTAAACTTCCTATAATACCAACTTCAACGCCCCGACCCCAGTTACCCAGAGTCGGTGCATTATTACATAACATTGGCATGATCACAAGAAAGAGCATGTCTCGAATGACTGATTAGTTTAGTAGACATGGAATAACTAGATACATTAATAAAGATTACATTACATCAAAAAATATAAACTACAAAAATATAGTCTCCAAAGCCCACACTCTTATACCCTAATACTATCCATGCAGGTCATTCATAAATTACTTCTTCACATCCTGGAAAAATAAAACATAGAAAAGGGGTGAGCTCAAATTCCTAGTAAGGATAACAATATAGCGGAAACTTTCATAAATAATAATAAACATTTAAGGAAATGTATAACTAAAACAAAAGCCTTTCAAACTTGAACATCAACATAGTATGGGAAAAACAAAATGAAATAATGCCATTAACTTATTCACATGGATATTCTACTAATCGATTAATCACATGCAATATCAATAACCACTTTCATAATGATGGAATGCATAATGCCAGACTATCAAAAACACATATCCAAGGCCTCGTTCCAAGACTACAAATAAGATTTTGTCAAGGCCTTGTGCCAATACACTAGTTTGTCCAATGAGACCTACCGATGCATCGAGGAGCTATAGCGGGCTCCACCCGTCACATATTAAGTCCAATGCATTCCTCATATGAATAGGTTTAAACATAACGTAAACATTCGTACTAAAACTAGCATACGAAATGTCAATAATTTCTCCATAAACCATGAATGGTATAAAAATAACACATCCACAGTCAAAAAAATCACAAAACCATTAATACAATACGGATGTTTTGTATCATAATAAATCAACTTCAAATAAGTTTAAAATCCATCAAAATATGTTGACATAGATGAAATAAAAAAATATTTGAGAGAAATGTCCCTTTTTTGAAATCATTTAAAAGTCACATAATTATGAAATAAAACATTTAATTTGAAAATTTTATTATAATCTTGTAAGGGAAGCTTCAAAAATTTTATAACGGTGAAAAATAGCCGCACTCGCCGTATAAGTTAAAAAAACCTTCTTACCTTAATTCTGTCGAAAAGGTTAAAAAGGACCGTGTTTGGAAAACGGTAGAAATATTCATTTATAAACCACTTATAAATGTCAACAAGGGTATAAATGACTTTAAACCATATTCTAGTAAATATTAAAAATGTTTTGAAATACATATATAAGAAACATGGATGCGGATGATAAAGAAGTCTGAGTAGATTATTACGTATAAACAACCTCTGATAGTGAAGAGATTGAGAAATAAACCCTTACCTTTTACTTTTCCTTGGTTGGGGTAGGTTAACCTCCTGTATAATGGTGAAATAATTTTTATTAAATTATACAAGAATCATATATATTAATTTGATATCATATATGATCTTTTAATATTTCTTTGTTAATAATATTTTAGAATTATCGTCGTTTCGGGTGTTAACTTACTCATTTTATTTTATATGTTTTGTTATGTAAGCCATGTTTATTATGGATAGGTTGTATATAATTCATGTCTAGAATTATATTATGGATTAAAAATTATTATTAATCTTCAAATGAGAATTATACTTGAATTGATACGATGGAGAATGAATCTCATCGTGTTCGTGGAGACGGTAGTCCGTACGTACGCATGAGCAACAATATCATTCTTTTGATATTAAAATAATATTTAATTGGATGGTATATCATATATATAGAATCATTATCATGTTTTATTTATTATTTACATTAATTAAACATCATTTTTATAACCATCCAAATAATAATGTTTTGAAGAACAATTACACCACGACGTGGAGACGGTAAGCCGTACGTACGCACCTATGGTGACATGTCATTCAAAGGATGGATAGAATATGGAAATATGGTTGTACCATGTTTATAATAACATCAACGTATATATAATATAATGTAGTTATTATTTTATAATGGTAATAACAAAGATGGAAGAAGTGGAAGAAGAAAGGAACTTGAAAAGGGGTGGTGAAATCATTACCTTTTCTTCGGGTTCTTCCTTTTGATTTGATCAAAAGGGCTCCTTAGGTTGGATTTCTGACTAAAGGAAGGCCTATAAGATGAATTTAGGGAAGTTGAGAGAGTATTTGGGCAGGGGTTGGCCGAACCAAAAGGCTCTGAAGGTGTGAATTAATGAGAAGGGGTAGTGCCATTTTATAAGAGGGGTGAGGGGTACCTTTGGAAAAGCTAGAAATATTATTTTATAATAAATTCATATTCGGTTTCTAATGGCTCCAAAGTGGATTATTTAAATTTTAGGGTGGGGATGGGTCAAAAACCACTCAACTAATAGAATGTAGACAGGTTTGGGTCATTATAATAACCTTGTCTTTTAGTTTTAACTCTTAGTTAATTAGTTAGACACTTACCATGTCACAATATATTTTTATATTATATAGTTAATAAACCTACTATATACATTCAAGATACCCCCAAGTGGTCCATTAGTGATGCACTTATCATGATATAAGTCTCTTGGATGATCCTTATATTTTTAGGAATTTAATATAAATTAATAATATAATATTTGTTTTGAAAACTCTTTTATGTCAAATTTAACACAATTCAATAATTGATATTTTTAAAAATCATAACAGAATGATTACTTCAAAAAAATTTAATTAATTCAATCCTAACATGTCATATTATCATATAAAATTAGTTTAATTCATTAAAAGTCTCAAATTATATTTATTTTGTTATTTATAATATCAATTATTTTTATTTTTTACTATTATGGTAATTACTGCATCATCATTGTGCCATAAACAAATTTATTTATTTACTGTCTAAAAATTATAAATAAAATATCAGTCTGTGAAAATATTTTTAACTTTATAATGAATATTTATAGTCGAAAATCCAACTTATATAACCCTATGTTAAAAATGCTTTAGTAAATAAACTATGATTTTAACTCTTTTATCTCTTCTTTGAATTAAATAATAAAAAATGTCCTAATCTAATCCAAGTGGACCTAAATGATAATATTTTATTCCTAAGGTTGTTTTTGGTCAAGATAGACTTGTCCAATAGAATTAGGACATGTGTTAGGGTAATATTAATATCATTTTTACCCTTAATTACCCTATTTACTTTTAACCATGGTAAATAAAAGTAAAAAGTTACTATTCACCAAAAATTATTTTCATCTCATTGAACCATATTTTACTCTTGATATTAACAGTGTCTCTCTGATTTTCAAAATTCCACTCACAGAAGCGGTAAAATTAAGTTTTATGAAAAATTCAGTTTTTTTAACTACCACTTTGTGGTTTCACTATTCATCAGAAAATGAAGTCTTTCAGAAAATACCAAAAATTCACCCTGGGCTAATTTCGATATTCAAAATCCAAAAATGAAGTCCATTTTGAAAAATAAAATTTATAAATTTCAAAAATTTGATATTACTATTCATAACGGCTTGTTTGATTAGTTGTAGTGTGTTAGAACTCGATATTGCGTACAACACACGCTATTGCATTATTCAAAGAGAAGCGTACTATAGAATCTTGGGGTGTTACATTTCATATCATTTGTTCGAAAAATTAGATGATAATAGTGTTTTAGCTATAGTATCCTATAATTTTAAATAGTTAAGGAGGAACCAAGGTAGAAATGTTCTAAATCAATGTGGTATATTCAATATTTATTCATGTCAAGGAACCCATAGATAGAAAGGTGAATCTTACTGCATATATAATTCAATCACTTACCAAGAATTATAGGAATATCCTGAATAATGCTGGGAATCTTGATGAGATATCATGGAAGTAAATTTAGATGATATTTTCTATTCATTTTTATTTGTAAGTATTGATTGATGGAGAAGTTCATGAGTTCATGGATCTAATTTCGGATTGCATGTCAGTGGTAGACTATGCTATTTGTTTCACCAATCTATAGTTATTTTCTTTATATTTGGGAGATTACATGATCTCCATGGTGATAAATATTTAGGATATTCCTTTATAGGGGTTTATGTCATATGTAATCATTTTTCACTTGACCTGTTTTGTGGACATAATGATCTAGTAACCCTTAACGAATGAGAATATGAGATAGACCATGAGTAACGACAACAATATTTCTGTATGTAGAATTTAGAGACCTTATTCTAGTAGAAAAATGGATTATATAATAGTTTTTTTCAAGGATGTATTTGGTAGAACATTTAGTAAAGTTGATAGCAATCCCAAGCATGTATTTTGTTCAAGTTCATTTAGTGTTGAGTGTTTGGCCCCAAGCACTTGTATTTTTAACAACCCACTGATCAGTCTCATATCATTAGTATATTGGGTCATAGTCATAGTTTTTGTTTGAAATTTATAAATTAAAAAAATTTAAGGGGATCAGGACTAGAACATGTATTGGTTTGGGGCTCAAATACCCCCAACAGGCAAGTAACTGGAGTTTCACTAGCCATTTAGGCAGTGGTAGGTGATGTGTTACCCATGTGCTTGAGTAGAAGTATAGGAAAAGAGAAATATATACAGGTACATAGATTTGAACAAATTGATATACTATTAATGCATACTTTAATTTTATGACAAAAATATCTTTTTTGATTGGTAATCCAATAATTGTACTACATCAATCAACAATTTTATGTTATGAATTATACTCTATCAATAGTGGATGAAAGACAATATACTATCTTAGGTACATTTCATGTATCATATATGTAATATTTCTTTCTTTTTGAAAGAGGATTATTTCATTATTTAATATCTATATTTTTGGAATATGTTTTGGGATTAGGGGTGCGAATTGTTGAAGTGCTTTCACTATAGTCACACTATTTATAGTGTGGTAAGAGAATATCAAACATTGTAGGGCTTATTCTCTAGATATTGTGCATTTTCATTTCTTTCGGTAACTGTCCATAGTATAAACTATAGGCTTAGACATCAATCTTGTTATGAATAGATTAGTTTTATACCAATATCATATTGACTACCATAGGTGGATAATTTCATTTTAATCTGTAGAAGGAAGATACTATTTTCACAAAAGATATTTGGATCATCTGGATGTTTGTATAGGAAATGTTCAGTTTAGATTGGATTTTATCAATGCTCTAATAGCTAGTATTAATCTTAACAATAGAGGAGTTTAGGGAGACTCTTTTAATCTAGTGGTAGACCATTTTCAGTACGCTCTTCCTAATGGGTTCTATATCCTACCACCTAAGAGATATATCATTTTCAAGATCGAGTTGATACCGGTACAAGTTCCAATTTTTATTCCTCAATACAGTATGAAACAATAAATGATTTTGGAGTTTAATGTTCAGTTTGAATATAATGAATTTGATTATCTCAAACATCATTGTATATCTCATTTGGGATCTCCTGTTATCTTCACCATGAAGGCTGATGGATCATCCACTTATGCCTGGATTTTTGGAGGATGAACAAGATGAATATCAAGAGCCAGTATCCTCTTCACTTCATTGATGATATTTTCAATAATCTAAGAGTTTCTAAGATCATATCAAATATTGATTTGAGATTAGACTACCACTTGATATGGGTGTGACCATTAGAGATAACATAGAAATATGTTAGGATCCAAAAAGGATTTTATGAATTGGTAGGGATATCATTTGGGATGACTAAAACTCCTACGATATTCAATGTATTAATAAAGATGATATTTCACTTTTTTTGGAATGGTTTGTGGAGGTTTGCAACCAGTAAGTGGATGATCCTAAAAAACACCTTAACATCATCATGAGTAAATTGATAGAGCATTTTATTTATGCCAAAGAGAACTAAATGACGCTTCAGTGATAATAATGTGGACTTAATAGGCCTCATCATTTCATAGGAATGACTATTCATGGACCTAGACAAATTCACCACAATTATGTCTTGTGAACATATAATTAATGTTTTCATGTTTTGGAATATTCTAGGTTTGACAGGGTATTTTTTGTGCTTTTTATAATGGTTCTACTGTCAGGAAGAAGTAATGACAAGGATATGAAATAAAGTGGTGATGTATATTTAGTATGATACATGTGAAAGAAATTTTTATGTGAAGAATGTATGTAATATACTAGCCTCTATCCTGACATTATATATGTCGTGTAATGTATATAATGTGTATAGTGATAGTTCTAGAGATGGAATTGGAGAATTTATAATAAAGGAGGATTGGGATTCTTCTTAGGGATCTTGTCCACTGATAAAACTTTATAGGAATTACAATAATCACAATGCAGTGATTGGAATAGTGGTACTTGCTCTGTGATGTTGGATACACTATCTCATGGGTGAGCATTTTTTGGAATAAATAGATCACAACATCCACATGTACATCTTCTCTCAATAAGACATGATCCTTTGGTAGGGAAGGTGGGTAGGATATCTGAAGAACATTAATTTTGAATTGGAATATATACCATGTAGGGGAATGTAATTGATTATGCATTTTGAAGAAATATTGATAATGAGCTAGTGGGTTATTCTTGTGGTGAGGAGTCGATAATTTCCCTCATCGAATACATGTATATGGATGTTTAAGAATATAAGAAATGGGTATCTTTGGCTTGGAAATTTTTATAACATTTCTTATGAAATCGATTATGAATTAGCATTTTTATTATCTAAATGTCTCAATTGTGAGATAAAAAATATATTCTCCGTAGATACCATCAGGATGGTCTCTCAACAATGTAAATTCTATTATATTATGTGGCTGAGTGTGGGTTCCTAAGAGAATACGTGAAGATGTGATAAGGTATTTTCATGATTCCAGATGGGTGGTGAATCTAGGTTTTACAGATATGTATAATGATCGTCATAGACATTTTAGGTTGTTAGGAATGAATAATTATGTGGAATTAATTATGGATAGATTCTTTAATTTTTAGTAGGTAAAATCTGATCATCCAAGTTAACTACACATTTGGAGTCATTTTCCATTCCTGAGTGGAAATGGGTGATGTCACAATTGTTTTTTTAATAGGAAACCATGGATATAATATAATAATGAAATTGTAGGATTAATTTTGGATGTAATTAATAAGGTATCCCACTTATTACCTATCATTTAAACAATAATAATTGATGATTTTTGCAGTCTATATTTTTGAATGGTGGATTGGTTGAACATTGTTTAATAGTGTATAATTTTAGACAAACATCCTCATTTCAAATCATGTTTCTGGTAGGGACTTTATATGGATCTAGGATCACAATTTCTTTTATAAATAACCTATCATCCATAGACTAATGGTCACTCTGAGTTGTCTGTTTCGTTTTTGGAGGATATTTTATGAGAAAATGTTTTCAAATTTGGTTCTTCATGGGAGGATCACAAGGAACTCCCTATTTTTTCATATAATAATAACTTCTAGTAATTGATAAAAATGAAACCATTTGAGTAATTTTATATATTTTCATGTAGTTTTCCATTTTGGTGGCTCCTTGTAGGTTATTCAGAACATGTTGGGCCTAGCCTCCTATATTACACATCTGAGTAGGTTCAATTGATGAGAATACAGTCTAGGACAAAGCAGAGTATGTTGTAATTGTTTGCTACTGATCATAGAATAACTATTTAATTTGAGATTGTTTGGTATATTTTCCATTGAGTGTAACACAGGTTGGGGAAATAATGTATCATGAAATAGGTAATATGAGGACCTAGGTTTTTTATTCTATTTGAGGTGGTGGAAATGATGAGCTTTTTTACACATATACCATTCTATAGTCTAATGCATGTTGTTTTCCTCATGTTGTAGATATGGATATATTATCTAGACCCTTACCATGTGATATAGGTAGAATATATCAACCATTGTAATGATGCCTCCTTTAAGGAGCATATGATACATTTTATGGATCATAGTGAGAAATAAATTCATGGTAGGAATATTCCTTTGGTTCTGGTGTGATGTGGTATCATGGGTGAGTTCATTTTGAAGCATAGGATACAATGTCTAATATGTGAACACTGTGTCCTTACATGTTTGTTGAGAACTAATTGGGATCCATTGTGCAGATCGGGTGTGATGTATTATATTATGTGGAGGCCGTATGGTCCCATAATTTTAAAGGTTCTTTCATCATTGATTCTGTTATTTGAGCTTTTGTAACTGATTATTTTTCAGACATTGAGATAATTTTTGTGCAAAATTCCAAATGTTATAGGATAAATTATTATTTTTTAATAGAGTAGGATATAAATTGCCAAATTATTTCATGGTTTGATAGTAATTAAATATATTTTGAAGGGTTAATTTATATTTAAAGGGAAATGTAATTAAAAAAATAGGAAAAATATTTACACACCATATAAATTCATTACAGATCAAGTATGTTTTCGAATATTTTAATAAAATAAATCTAAAGTAATAAATAATGTTGGTTTATTACCATAAAAATATCTAATCTATGTGTAACTATATTACACAAAATTTAATTCCACAAACTATAGTTTAAATTTTTGATGTGCATATTAATTTCATTCTATTCTATTGTAGCCTTCTCCTCTCAAACCCAATGGATATTCAATGTGATTTTAGACTGTAATAATTCCTTCTGAACATCCTGATAATGGGTTCGATCCTTGTAAGTGGTTGTGATTCCTTTCACCCCTTCCATCACTTATTCATTAATCGTTACTTTTATATTATTTTCGCATTTCAATTTCTAGTTATTGTTGTAAAACATTTTGATATTTCTTTCTCATGGAGATCAGCCAAACCTTCTCTTCCATGGCCATTTACCATTGGAATGATTTTTAGATCATCATTTTTGGGTAGTTTTCTAAATAATAACTCTATTAATTAAAAACTTATATGTTTATAAAATATTGATAATTATACAATAAAGAGTTCACCCAAATCTGTTAGAAATATTAATATAATTATTATGTGGAGTCAATTGGTTTCAATTCACTACTATCATAACATATGGTTTTTCCTGTGGGGTGAGAGAAACATGAATATAATTTAATTGGGTAATATATTAATGTGTGTTTAGTATTACATGAGACTTTAGGTGATTTCATGATATGGAATACCTAATTTCTGTTTTATTTCTTATCGAGATAACTATTAATCAATTATGAATAACATTCTAAGTTGTATAGAAAGGCAAAATGGCAATTCACATAATTATCCATTGGGATATATGATTTAATATATTTACATTCTTTTTGTATAACAAGACATGTTTTCTATGATAATATTCTTATATATTTGTCTTGGACCTGCTACATATACAAATATATACTATAATACTGATATTGAGCATACACGGCCGAGTCCAATGATGTAATGCTTATAGAGAGATATATCTGCCCATTATTGTGATGTAATTGATATGGGTATTTGGTCCGGATGATGTAAGGATTACAGTTCATTGTCATGGTTTTTTGGGAATATTCTATACTTATATGGTTTTGATGGGTATGGTTGTAAGTCATGCTCACACATATTACAACATGGAATCGTAGTATGTTATTTTTTTGGGGTCTTAGAGTTTTGGATGGAATGTTCATAACACATATTCAATGAAATTTCTACAGAGGGTTCAAATAGTTTATTATTGTATTTTATTAGTTATTTAATTAACTAACACAATTTTTAATTTCATTATTGAATACATTTATTATCATAGCATTTAGTTTTGACATTGTGGGTGGAAACTACTAAGTTATACTAATTCCTTATTTAGGACTTCATGTGGTACCTATGAAAATATCATTGAAGCAAATTTGGAAAAAGGAAAAGGAACTTATGGATAATTGATAACTTCTAGATGGGATGGAGTTTTGTGGTGGGTTCGATGTGGGGTTTGGAACCGTGGAATGCTGAGTAATTATTTCAGTTTTCATTCATTTAGTTTTAGTGTTTACAACATGAAATTAATTTATATTCTTGTACGTCATTTCATTATTCCTTCATTATTTATTGGATTATCCCCTTGGATCTTAATGTTGATTCCATATTTTTCAATATAATTATTTATACTATATTGAATCTTAATTATATTGGGTATTGTCTCCCAATTACATATTGCAGACCCCCTCTATTAATTGGTAGCCTCGGTCATAACAGTTGACACAATTGATGTCTCATAAGAAACCATTTTTGCCCACCTAAGATATTACCATGTCATTATATGTAACAAAATATACTAAATAATCAAATTAATTATTGAAGTATGTTCTTTATTCTAAAATATTCTTTTTGAGTAAGTAAAACAGTTTTATCAATATTTTTATATTTAATAAAATTAAATTTAATTTAAAAAACCATATGTAAAAATGAGATATGGTATAATAAATTATAATACCTAAGAAAAATAATATGGAAATTGAGGTTAAAATTAATGTCTAATTATAACATGGAAGTGAATATTTCAATGGGATGTTGATTAATATAAAATAAAAAAATAATGTAAATGCCCATAATCTCCTGGATCAAAGTAATAAAAACCATCCCAAGGAAGAATAAGTATGGGTTAAACAAATACCAATTAGATTCATAATAATGGTTTTCAATCATTCATAAATATAAGTACCATAAAAATATCCTTAATAACCATCATGTGTAAAATATACTATTCTAAAAAAATTTGAAGATCTATTTATTTGAAAATAACATTTAGTAATATTTTTTTAAAAGATCCTAGAAAACATGAAATGAAATATTGAAAAAATGATTTTCAATATACCCTGAAATCCCATACATGATGTAAAATATAAAAAGGGTTTTACTTATTTAATGTAAATTTTTTAGAAATGTTATTTCCTTCAAAAAAAATAATTGATTCCATTCACAGATTCAGTAAAATTCAAAAGAGAATTAATTGGAATATGATATAGGATTACTTTGAAGAAAAATTTAATACTAATTTTTTGAGTATTATAATGATAAAAAAATTGGAATGGTCAAAATAATTTTTGAAACATTTTTAGAAAATATGGATTTGTAAGAAAAATTATTTCAGACCAAACACATAAATGAATTTGTATTTTAATAAAAAAAAATATCAACTAAATTAAGATCCAAATAATGTAAGAATAGTAATATTTCCAAAACTTATATTTACTAACCAATTGAGAAAAAGGGGAAAATTCATTTATTATAAAATGGTTAAATAAATTCCTATAATTTAAATTTTAGAATAGATTATATCGATTAAAATTATATTGTCTAGTAAACCAGTAAAATGATAATAATATTAAAGTGAGAATATAAATATTAATAGTTAATTTGATTCAAATATAAATCAGAAAAAAAATACATACAAAATTATGTAATAAAAGATTATTATATTCATATTTATATAATTTGGTAATCATCGAATTATAATATTAACCCAATAATCATAAATAGAGTTAATAAATACATTAAAACTTGGTAAATTTTTAGTAAAATACCATTAGATTATGTAATAAAATTTTCAACATTATGTACCATGAATACTGATATATTCTTCATATTTCCTGTCTTATGAATAGTATATAAACTATATAATGGAAACTAGGTGAATAATATTACAATATACCTCCATGAAATGAAATTGAGATGAAATCCTTACCCTCGAGCTACAATATCATTAAAAACAATTAACACAATATTGTATCTTAAAACTTGTCACTAACTTGTTACATAACACTATAAATATTTATATTATCATATATGATCCTTTTATTACATCTTATCACCACTTACTTAATAATCATTCATTATTTTCGTTTTTTCAGGTTTTTATTTCCTTATTTTATCATGCATGTGTCATCATACAAGATATATTTGATGAGAAAATTATATATTTATATCATCATCATAATATTTTCATTAAATAATTATCATATTTTTTACATCAATTTTAAATAATAAAAAAATTCATTAGTTATGGTTATGAAAATTTGTGTATGTAACGATCATGGATATAGTAGGTCATATGAATGCATGAGTAACGCTTCTATTTTTTTCAAATATAATTTTGGAAAGATAATAAGTAATAAATTATATTTTAATAATTATCATGATATCATGTATACCATATTATATACTTATATATATTTCATCAATTCGGTTCTGTGAAGAAAATATTGTCACGTCTCTTTGTGAAATCGGTAGTCCACATGTACACAAAAGTTTTCATCATCTTCATATGTGTTATATGATGAAAGAAAATGATATATATTTTATTTATAGAATTATAAATATTTCAATAATATTATTATAATTCCATTTATATCACATATAAATTTTAACACTATATTTGTCACATTCAATTTGAAGCATTAATGAAGCAGGAATGACACCGCTTCACCGGGTGGTTTCCATTATTACACACAAGTGACATTATCATATCTAAATATAATGAAAATAATATATATATATATATGTATTAAATAGTGATTCATGAGGTATATATATTTATAAATAATATATATATATATATATACATTATATCCATCATCATAACAAGCATTTATAGGTAGAAAACAAAAAACGAACAACACCAGTTCTTGATGTCGTTGTCCAACACAAACACAAATGATGATATTGAAACCCATTTGATGGATGTGGATAGAGTTTTAAATAAAAAAAAATATTTTCAAAAAAAATCAATTTCCAGAATATACTGTGATTATTATATCATAATGTTTTCATAAATGTTTAAAGAGGTGGAGAATGAAATAAAATAATTATGTATGTTGATGAACATTAGTAATCCTCTATGTAACATCATTATGATCGCACTAAAGCATTAAATGGTTGGATTTTAGCATAAAATAAGGCTTATAGGATAATGGCATTTACATTTGGATTTTATTTTGTATGATCATGGATGAAACAAATGATATTGATGATGTGATAATTTAATTAGAGTTGGTGGGATTTTATAAGTGGGGGAGAGGACACAATTATATTTTTTAAAGAATTTATTCCTCCAATTATTTTAATCTCAAGAGGATCCAAAATTGACCATTATAAAAACATTTTATAGTAATGACCTTAATATTTCCATAAAATAGTTTTAAGAAATATGTATAGTTTATTTTTACCCGTATCGTATATGTTTATCCCTATGTAATGCCATTTTTACCTTCAATGCAATAATTATTTTGAACATCATACACTATTTATATTGTTATAAAAATTAATTTTCCCTTTTTATAAATTATTATTTATGGTTATTACTAATATGGAATGATTTTTTCCAATGTTGAATTCAATGAAGTCAATCACATATATGTGATGAGAGATAGGGGTTTGAAAGTGAAAATGGTACAAATTTAAAAGTGTTTTTATATCAAAATTCAATTTTAAAATATTAAATTTATCTAAATTGGATTAATTTCCATATTATTTAATTAATTATATTTTCAAATCATTTAATAGTAAATTTTAACACTATTATTTGTTTAATACAAAATGGTTTTTTTCAATTATAACTTAGTATTTTTCACTTTTCATAAATAAATATATTCTTTTCTAAAAAATATAAATGATAAACACTATACAAATTTAGAAATTCAAATTTAAAAATTTAATGTAATTATTTTCATATAAATTATATAAATGTTGTCAAAATTACTCTTAATGTATGTGCATAGTGTTCAATATAACCAAAATTTTGAAAAAATATTTTTTAAGAAAACATTTATTTTTCTTTCATGTGATATTTATTTAATTTATGTTCAATAGATAACTACTAAATAACTATAGAATATATATTTTCCTAATTTAGAGAAGCATATAATAAAATCCATTCAAATTTCTATGTGATAACCATCATATTATATAATATTATTAAATTTATATTGTTGTTTGGTAAAAAATATTGTTTCGTGTAATGAATGATATCGAAAAAATCATTATTTCATGTAATGAAAAAAAACTGAATGTCACAGGTAATGAAATATATTGAATATATTGAATAAATATTTCATTCATTATTGGGTGTTATATTTAATTCAATTCTTCATATTTTGTGACATACACACTATCAAATATAGTGTCCTTATTTTATAATTTCAGGATGTAAAAAAATTGATTTATATTGAGTAGGATCATTATAAATATAAAATAAATTAGTTAAAACTATTTGAACATTATAATTTAATTTTAGGGTTATGAGGGTAAAATAATAATATTTCATGATTTATATGACCATTGGTGTTTTTTATCTCGTATACTATTGAACATATTTTGTCCTTAAAAATATTTGAATATTACACTGGCCTCCATCTGACCGCCCAACTCTCACCATGAAGATAAAAAAATATGTTTTTGAAAATATAATTAAAAAATTTTATAATAATAATTGGTCATATTTAGTGAAAACTCACCAAATATCAATTCCACATAGATGTGAATCCAACCAACATTGAGAGGTCCCTTTTAAACCCCTGGTATTAATATATCCTCAATCTCTAAACACCGGAATGAGTAGAATTACGATACATAATTAATTAAAATATAAAAACATTATAATTCATTAAATGATGTGTATTTGATAAAATAATGAAGGAAAATAAGTGGATGTTATCTCAGGACAACCTCATTCTAGGATATATGACAGATCTTAAAAAATATGGTTATTTCACTATTCTCCCGTTAAATTAACATTTTCAACCCAAAAAATGTCTTCCCCAAATAAGTAGAAATGAAATGAGAGATAAGAGGGAGAATTATATGATTAAGAGATTGTATAATTATTTCATTGAATCACACCAAAAAATAATAAAAGAGGAAAATATATGGGTGGTTGGCACCAGTCAAATCCCTCTCTCACATCCAATTCATTTGAGGACGAAATAGGGCTATCCCCCACATAGAAATTCCAAAAAAAAATTAAAGTAACATATTCACAATGTGATGGTTGGTGTCATGATTAGAATTTTTGGTTCTTATCCCCATGTCCATATTCCATATCTTCAATTAAACCTCCACGCCCCATATATCTACCTCATACCATGAATACCATACACACAACCTTTATTATATTTTGCTACATTTTCTATTTGACCGGGCCCCCGACCACTACTCAAATAGACTCCTTAAGCACAATGTCATCACTTAATCCCTAAAGACCATACCGGAACTCCATTATACAAACTAAAACCCTTAGAAACAAAGACTTTTTTTTTGTTTCTTAATATAAACCATCCCTAAAATGATAATTTCATATTTATATTCATATTTTCAAAAAGTTTGGACACTGGGTTTGGTATCCAATCCAATCACTCTTAAATGAGGCACCATGGATTCAAACCCCAGTTAGATATACAATTATTGGGTGACATTAACACTTTAGAAATCCCAAAATACATTAATTATATATATGAAATAATAACATCTAATAATTAATTACAAATTTAATTACTTATAAAAAATAATATTAAGATCAAAAAAGTTAACATATAAATAATTCTTTTCAATATTTAGTTAGATTTAGTGATAATGTGTACAATTTATTATTTAATAATTATTATTATTAATAGTTAATAATAATATCATTTATATAATAATAATAATCAATTATATAAGAATAATTTATAGTATTTATATAAAAAAAAATATTTATTACAGAAATAAATATTTTCATAGAGAAATAAATAAAACTATTGATAAATTATGATATCATTAATTATTTAAATATTATCCTATAATTAATAATTATCAATAAGTAATTTAATAATATACATACTCAAATAAAAAAATAATAAAAAACAATGATAAGTAATTTTAAGTAATTTTGATTAATCAATTTAAATTTATTAATAATATATTAGAATAAAAAATATTTACTAATTAATGAATAATATTATTTCATAAAAGGTAAAAATAACTTTTTTTAAAAAGGTATTAATTGTGATATATTTCACAATTATTTTAAATGATAATTATAATAATAATAACAATTATTAATTAAAAAAATTGGTTGACTAAAATTTGAATATAACAAATGGGGGATTATCATAAATTTTCATTATTTTAACTCATGATTTCCTACTAACAACCCTACTCTACCATGAATATGGAGCATTCCAACTCAACCACCAATGCCATCCATGTTTTTTCTTTTGAATAAATAAATAATTTATATTAAATATCATAACAGTTTTTATTAAAGTCACATAAATAAATTTTTGATATAATTTGATTTTATTAAGTATTATAATTAAAATATATACTAGAGCATCAAACCTAGATTTTGTGTAAAAAACATATGTTATATGTTGAAGTTTATTACTAACTAATGAGCCCAAAAACTAAAAAAACATTTGAATATTAATAAACCATATCGATTCACATACATATTGATGTCCATCAAGATTATATGATTTATATAATTAATAATAGATATTATCTAAAAAACCCATATCATTCTCTTCTAGTGAAAATTATTACTACTAACACAAGGATTCCTTATATTAAAATATGTCATTAGAATCTCCCAAAACATTTCCAACAAATTATTAAAAAATGTACAAATAATACATAAATATAATCGTAATCACATGGGGTAATGACGAAAAATAAGTGTTACCTCGACATCTCCGTATGTGGTAGTACAGAACAAAATTTCTCATAGTAGAAACATGGCATGTATAAAATGGATTAAATAAAAAATAATGAAATAATTATATATAATTAAATACATCAGAATTTTATATTATAATGGATAATATAATAATTTAAATAAAAAATCAAAATAATAACTTATTTTATCACGATCGAATGCATAACGTTGGAGTTCATAAACATACCGTCAAGGCATTATGATTAGTCATCATGCATAAATAGGTTAGGATTAAAAATAATACAAAAAAAAGTATTTCTCATGAGATTTAGTGATACATCATCGTTCTATATAATCCATTTCCCAGTTATAATAATTATATCCAACTCATTCATCATAAGAATGAATGGATAACTAATAAAATTAAAGTCAACCATATTGAAATAACTAGTATATTAAATGTAAAATAATCCCATTTCAATATATAGTATATCATTATTCATATATATCATTAAAAAACACTAGATATTTTAATTATATTTTATTATGTAAATACATGAAACAAAAATATTGATATACTATAGTTAATATATAATATTTCCATATAATTAATATATATAAGAATGAATACGAAATGAAATTTCATGAGAAATATGAATAATGATAAAGAAATTTTTTATTACAAACAAGGTGAGGAATGAAATATAAATTCACAAGATAATTTAATGGGAAATACGAAAAATAGATCCTCAATGATTTTTTATTTTTTATAGGGACAAGAAAGTGAAATTATATAAATAATTTTCAGAATTATTTTGAAACATTGTCCTTAAAAACATATAAGTCCCCTATAAATTTTATTTTCCATCTTTTAAAAAGATGATATTGCAAACCATTTTGTTAATATAATTGTATATATATAATACCTGAAATTTAATGATGTTAATGATAAAAATTAAGGAGTCTAAATGAAAATATTCAGAGGTCAAATAATATTACATTATAATTTCTTCTAAAATGAATATGTTTATTGAAAAATATATCATAATTGAAAAATAAATTACATTTTAAAATAATGGAAATTAAATATTGTTTTATTTTTTTCATTTACCCCTAAACTCATATTTTCATCATGCTTTGGTGGGGTTTTCTTTAGGGATTATGGAAGTAAATGTTTGTGAATCTAATAAGACTTTTAGGGTGTTCATGGTTGGAACCCAATTTTCCCAAACTCTACCCCCTTATAGTGAAAACTATTCTAAACTAGGAGGTGAGGGCATGAATTTTTGATGTATGGTTAGAAAATCCATGTTTGTACCATTGAGAAACTGTGGGGCTCCTCTATGAAATTGGTAGTAAGGATTTAATTTATTTTTAAAAATGTTATTAAAATTCCCAATCACATATTTATTCCACCGCGTGGCCCTAATTGCAGATTGGAAGGCATCCACGTCTATTTTAGCTCTCAAAGATCCATTATGGCTACCCTAAATGCTCTCCAAGGTAGATCTACACTAGGTAATCTTCATTCTATATTTTTTATGGTAATAATTCTATTCCCATTCATTCTATAAGGCCTTATACTTATCTCCTCCATATGTTTTTCTCTATATCCTTGTTATTGGAGGATATAATCATCGTTGTGTTAGATCTTTAACCGAGTGTTACTTCTCGAATCTTTGTTTCAGACATAATTCATTGGACTTTCACTTTGTTGCTGTAATAATATGTGATTTTGTGATTTTGGATTTGCGTTTTCATTTTTGATTCACCATTTTTTTAACACTAAATTTCACGATTTAAATTAAATTTATATAAATTTCTATATTAAGAGCCTAATTCCAGTGAAATTGGAATTTGGGTCATTATTGGCATGAACATTTGAAAAAAAACCCATATATATTTAATTGTATATTGTTTTTTGAATTTTATGGATATTTTCTAAATTAAAATTTCGATGTTAAATTTTGACATAGAATTGTGATATTTATTTTTGAAATTTATTTCAAATTTGTTTGAAAAGAATGGTTCACTAAATTGTTTTTATGAAAACATTTAGGTATTACCATCGAAAAATGCATGATTTGATAACAACAAAATATTCGGTTTTAAATGGAAATTGTAATAATGATATTGAAAAAATTTGGTAATTTTTCATTGAATTGTTTGAAATGAAATTTCTCACTATTTATTTTTTGATCACATGAATTATTAAGTTGTAATTGAGTAATTTTGGGTAACTCTACATTTCTTCTATACAACTCTAGAAAATCATATTCTACATGTCACAAATCTAATGGGATTATTATGAAACTTTTCAAAACAGTGCCTGAGGGACTTGTGTATATACATTTTCAGGATCACCTTTTCGAGTGTTTGATTATCCCATACAAAGGAACTATCATACCTATGAGAAGATGACCATTATTCATGATTAGAATAATTTTGATATATATATTTTATTTTTCATAAACTATTTTACACATTCAATTTAAATATATATAATATATTTTATGTATAATTTTTATACCATTATTTATTTATTTTCCAATCAAATTAAATTTAAATCACGATTTCTTAATATCTCTTTGTAAGACCATCAATTTCTTTTTATTTTATTTCTAATCAAAGTGAGGAATGAGTTAGTCATCCGACCCAAATCTATACAAAATTTACTAAGGAAACTAAAAGTCAAAGTGTATACACAAGTTGCAACAGGATTACACCATCTTAAAGTTGAATGTGGTAACGAAATCATGAAACATATACATCATGAAAAAAAGGATATAACTATATTCAATATTTAACATCCCTTATCATTTAAAATTAATATCTACTAATCATTATAAATCTAATAATTAAATCCCAATAAAGAAAAACAAATTAATAATACCAATCATTCATCCTGTTAAAATTTTATTTTTGAATTGTATTGTTTATTTGAAAAAAAGTATAAAATGCAACAAAAAATTTTCAAACAGAGGAATTTTCCATCATGAGAATATTCTACTGGAAGAATCAATAAACTCGTTTCATTCTAGTGATAATTGATTCCAAATATTCATTTATTCGAAATAGAAATCACAATATAACTACGAAATGATAGATGCTACTATAATGTCCATCAAATGATTAATAGTAGAAAATAATTGAAAAATCCTCTACTTATAATAATTCCAACCACCAACACCTGAATGCAAGGCTGTGATGAAAATATTTCAATGAACAATAAATGCTATTTAGTATACTATAAACTGAATGTAATATCTGTATGTTGTCCAAGGAAATTTGACACACTGTAATCAAACAACACCATACTAAGGTTCCCGAAAACTTATTCTAAAATAGTAGCATCACTCTGATCAAAACAAGATGTCAAAAATTATAACAGCTATATTCCAAAACATCAAAAAATGAAGTGATTTATGGATTATATAAAACCAAACATACAACTATATAGTTGTATAAAACTACACAGAACAGAAGACAAAAATATATCATATTCATAAATTCATTAGAATATTAACAAACAAATATATGAATTCTATCTTAATAATGTATATATAAAGACCTTTATATCAATGGAATGTCAACAAAATTAAATTTACGGTTTTATTTAAACTTCTCCACCATCCTAACATTCATTATACTTCTAAATTTAACGTAACTCAGTGTATTAATTTCACTATATTTTTATCTATAATAATATATTTTATCTTATTAATGTATCCATGAATCCAATGATTCCCCCTATTCATCATTTATATGATATGATTTCCTCATAGAAAGATAAACTTCATCATCACATTCACTACCCATCAAATAAAAAAGAAACTTATTATGCGTGAGTTGTGGGGGAATGTTTATATTTTTTTTATCATAATGACATATAAAGATATAGTGATAATTTTTCATTAAATTATTGTGTAATATCTACAATTTTTTAGTCTTCTTGGGGTTATGATTAATGAATCCAAAAAAAATAATCCTTTCATTCATAACATTGTTTCACTCATAGTCAAATAATCTTCATCAATTTGATAATATTTGTAATAATTATCTTGGAATGATTCAATGGATATAGAGTTATCATTTTTATCCTCCTCTTATGATGGATGTAAAATACTTTTCATTTTGATAGTAGATATTTCATGCTTGTAATTATTCACATTTTCCACATTGATTGACCATACATTCTGATGACATCCAAAAATACATTGGATATAATTGGACATATATTACCATTATAGGGTTATTCAATATTAATATTGGAATAATTAACAATAGAAACTCTAGAACTATTGGGGTAGATAACCATCATCCCCTTATGCTGCCATTTTTTAATAGAAATCTAATTTTAATATGATATAGGATGTGAATAATATAATATGTTTTCAAACTCCTTTGTTGAATTATAAATTCTAATAATGTTATTGCATTATCCCGAAAGGTTTTTTTAATTGACATCATATTAAATTCCAAAATAACAAATTTAAATCCAAATGTGGGAAGGTATGGGTTGTGATATATCAATTTCAAAACAGAATCTAACTACAGAAGGACAATAAATATTTTTAGTAGAAAAATATTATTATAGAGGATAAAAAAGTATACTATGAATTAGAATGTAAGCTTCCTGGTAGAAATAATGCAATGGAAACCCATTTAATCCAAGAAAAATAGGGGCAATGGGAGGTTCTAAATTAGTGTTGACAATTGTGGACCATTTTAAAACCTTCATGAAACTACCACTAATAGACCAAAAAAACAATTTTCTAGTGACTATAATATTCATTTCCATTCATTAATCAAAAAACCACATGATTCAAATAAATTAGTCCTACATGAAAATACACATATTTGATAAATTAAGCCATCATTATTTCTGTAGTTTATTTTTCGAAACCATTCCATTATTTATATTACATGACATTTGGTGCTAGTATCCAACCAGTAGAGATCAGGAATGCACTTCATGAAATATTAGGACCTTCTTGGTTATCAGTGTAATGTGGAATCTGAGCAGAATTCTGTTAAAGTTCTATCATTGAGAGGTTAAGCATCTCTCTTTGATGAAAATAAGTAGTCTTGAAATATTTTTATGTAATAATAGGTACATAGGACTGAGTTCATTTCTATATCTCACCATAATAAGATACAGGTCACCATGGATGGTTTATAATTTATTTCTTCAGGATTTGTTTTAGTCTTTTCCTAGTGTTTGATTTGAATAAATTGAAATCCATATATTTTTTTCAATCTAATGGGATTAATTTCCCTTATTTCTCTGATTGAGAGTTATTCATACATATTCATTATTATCTAATGATGTTGTGTGGAATCATGCCTCATAGAATTTGAGTGAATTTGATCTATTATGATGTTTTTGTTGAAATTTTTTGAGAAAATCCTCTCATGAAATAGAATTTGGTGGATGTAATTGTTCATACTTTACAAGCATTGGGATAGCCACAGGAATCAATATCTATTTGGGATCCAACTGTTGTAGCATAGATTGCTAACAACTAGATTTTTAATCATAAGTTTCATTGCAAAAAGCAACTAGCATTTCATAATTCTAATGATTATCAACTGGTTGAGGATTATTAGAGAAATATTAATATAATCTCTCTTTCATTGAAACACATGATGAAATCAAGAAGAAATGTGCCACATTCAAGCTACGGGGACCAAGAAGGAGATGGTGGGACATGATGGTGAAGGAAATTAAGTATGTAGGATTATACTAGAATGAATTTAAAAAATTTAATTGTGTAGTTCTATCCATAGACTATAGTTTTTTCAATAAATATATAGTTTTTACATCTCGAGATGAATGATAGGACCATGAATGAATTTTTATATCATTTGGTTGGGATAATGAAATTTTCACCTAATATTGTATTGAATGAGAAGATGAAATTTCATGAATTAAAGTTTGAACTATTATTTTATTTTCATTCACAATTTTTATTACTCAAGGAGCCTTTCTATACTAATATGTTAGATAATGAGTTTATTGATAAAATGGACATGCATTAAATGGAATTGTTGGATGGAGTTCCTTTTTCTTTTAGTAGAAATCATCTTAGTTAACATAATTGGTAGAGGAATTGAGATGATTCTAGTAGTGGTTCTTCGTAGTAGGTTTTTCATAGAAAATCAATAGTACATGGAAGATTCCCTATAATGTTTCACCAATGTGGAAAACCTAGGAAATCAAAATGGATTCTTACTGTGGAACCAAAGAAATGTTTTTTGTGTGGAAGCTCAGGTCACCTGCAAAATATTTTCCATGTATATAATACTCCATGTACTGGAACCAGATTATTAACGCCTAGTAAAACTATAGTGTAATCATATGCATCACGAAATAAGGTGGTTTTAGCCACCAAAATCCAGAAATATGATTTTTTATTTAGTGGAAGAGACTCCAGGAGAAGAAAGAATAGGTCATGTTAACATAAGGGTTACCAACACTATAGATTCATCATTAACAGATTATTTATATTGTACTAGTTCATCTCATTTGTTAATTTCAACTTTTAAATTCAATATTCTATATATTCATACACTAATTTTATATTATATGATTAATATTACTATATTCTTCATAATGAAAAAGTAATTTGGTCTCTATACCCCCACATTTATTCATTGGTCATATATAGATCATTAATGTGATTGTTTGGTTCATGATAAGAAACTGCATGATATTATTTATTGGATAGTTTGGATCAATCCCAAAAAAGTATAGATTAATGTTTTTCCTTAATTGGATTCTTTTGTGACTCCATATGGTTTGTGTTGTGGATTTCAAGGATAAGGAGTTATGATGTATAGTAGAGATAGACCTTCTTATCTAGTGTTGGGGAAAGTATGATCCATGGTATCATTTATCCGGATGGTGAATAATTGTTTCGGGATATTACTTTAGTTGAATTTGAGTTTAACATCATATTTCTTGCATAATAATATTTTTTTTCCACTAGTTGGAGAGTCATATTTCAATTTTTTTTACTAAATGAATCAAAACTAGTGTCAGTTCCAATTTAGAAAATTATATTATATTAAATGAAAGATTTGAAGCCTCATCTAGATTAACATTTATAGAAGGAATTTATATTCCTGAGTGTATCTCTTTCATCGTCACATATTCTATTTGATAAGAATGATGATTCTTCACATCACCATTCTGTTTATTACTGAAAAATCAATTGATTTATGAAAACGAAAATTTATTTCATTCCATGGATTGATGATATATTTGACCAGTTAAAATTCGACAAATGGTCTTCAAATATTGTCATGTGATATAGTTTTCCTTAGTTGATAATATCATTCATTAAAAAGAACCACCATTTGGAGTAAGTCTAGTCATTATGAAAAAACTTTCATTCTTTGTGGTCTAAAGAATTATTATGTAGTATTTACAAAATTGATTAATATGAATTTACATGAATTTCTCGATATATTCATTATAGTATTATTGGAGAAAATAATTTTATACATTATTTTTATGGTGGATCATGTGAGTCATTTGAAATAATTTCTTGACTTGTTGAGAAATCAATATAATTGTTCAAAGCTTTCAAAATGTGTTTTAATGATTCATAAGGTAATGTTCGTTGGACACATGATGTTGGAACATGGTATATTACTATACCCTATGAATGTAAAATCTATTAAAACATGGAAGCAATAATGAAATGTTTTCGAGATTCATTGTAACTTGTTTTTAGATTTGTATTATCACATGATTTTAATGTACTTTTAAAATTTTGATTCTCTGATGACTTGTTTAACTATGATGCGAGTAAATTTTTCTTGGGATGAAAAAGGTTAGAGGTATTTTCTTTAGTTGAAAATTATTTATAATATAGAAACATTGTTGACTATTCGAGAGGCCAAGTTGTATTACATGGTCATCTTTCATGCATTGGCTTCATGTTTTGGCAATGTTTTTATATATGGTGATCACATTATTTCTTATGCCTCTCTGAATCATATAGAACATGAGAAGAATTATCTGACCCATGAACATAGACATGGAGTTTTGATACATTCACCCAAGAGTTGGTATAATTAATTTTTTAAATAAATTATTATCATGTATTCTGACCATAAGACATTTAGTTATATCATCTCTCAAAAGTATTAAAAAATATACTAGCATAGTTGGGTGGAATAAATGCAATCATTTGTTTTTGACATCTCCTATAACCCTGAAGAAGGGAATGTCATCGCATATAATTTGTGGTAGAAAAATTATTTCTAGGCCATGGACGACTTTTATGAAGATTAGAACATGATGGCTATTTTGTCACAATAACATATTGATGTACAAAAATTACGAGTCAATGTTTCATTAACCTCTGTTTAGATAACCTATAATATTCTAAAGATGATTCTTCAAGACCATCAGGTTGAGGATTAGTTTTGTAGCATTAGATACTATCATTATATTGGGGAGACCATTTCTGAGTGTAGGATCTACACCGAGGTCATTCTATGTTATCATAATCATTTTTTGGTACCATTACTTGTTTGGAATGATGTAATGTAGTATTTTTATAAATCATAGTGGTTTGTGAACCTTGGAACCATTATGATGTAATATTTAATGCAGAATCAATTATGGTGTCTAGTTATTAAATGGGGTATTTCTTACATTATCTCTTCTTGTTGTACATTCCAACAGGATTTGGATGAGCACTAGAGACCATCGGGTTTTCTTCATCCTCTTCCAGTGACAACAAGCATGTGGAATGAGATCTCTAGCAACTTTGAGGTTGGATTTACAAAAACCCTGATAAAGAAGAATATGATATGGGTTGTGATTGATATGCATTTTAAATCAGATAAATTTATTCCCATTACTAATACAATAAATGTTCATGTGTAAGGAAATATTTTTGAAAATTAGATTGTTCATTTTCAAAGAGTTCCATCTACTATAGTCTCTGATAAGGATCCTCAGATTACATCACCCTTTTAGAGAGGCCTTCTAAATACATTAGGATCTCATGTTTTATATAGTATGACATACCTTCCATAGTCAGATGTATAGACATAGAGAGATTTATTGATTCTTGAATATTTGCTTCATTATTACATTCATGAGTTTTTTGAAACATTGGATGACCCTTTAGGTATTGTTGACTTTTTTATAATAACAGTTACCAATATGTTATAATGAAGGATAAATTTATGGAATTTATTATCTGGCCTTGAAAATAACCATTTTGTAGGATGTGGAGTGAGAAAGAACCATGGTTCAATAGAAGAAGAAAAAATATTTAGTTTATTAGATGGAGAATGTTTATAGAATAGAGCTGGTATATTCCATATTCTTTTCATTGTAAAAGATAACTAGAGTTTTCATTTTGTGAACACGTTATCCAAAATTGTTCAACCCATTTGGGACATCGATGACTCGGGAGGAAATTGAAGCTTATGCTTTATTTTTTGGGACCTTATTCTGTTTTTGAGAAGGTGAGGAAAACTTGTAACTATTTATTACATTCATGTTAGTTGACATTGATACATAACTTGGCTCATATATCATGGCTATGAATATATATTTCTGATTCATATTACATTCTAATATGGAGTGATTGCGACGGTGATCCTGATTTATATATGACTATGAATCGATTCTAGATATTTTCTTCTAAAACAAATATACACCATGGTAGGTTGAAACCATTGGTTCTTGTTTTATGGTAGCACTGATATATTACTCATGAGACATGGGTAAGGGAGGCAATAGAAATATATTAGAGGTGACATCATTTGGATATGGAATTTTCTTAAAAGTATTTAAGGGGATATATAGTGTTTATGATTGGGAGATTGTAAAATTCTATTATCATTTTCATGTACTCATTAACCCCTATTTTCACCATGCAATGGTTGGGTTTCTTTTAGGGTTTATTCTGGTAAAATTTTAGAAACTTTTGATACCTCTAGTGATTTTAAAGGTTGGAACACTATTTTCCCAAACACTAAGCCCTTATATTGAAAACCATGAAAACCCAGATAGAGAGAGTTTTCATGGATTTATCAAGGTGATAAAAAAATTCCCAACATAGTGAACATGTGCACCAAACATGAGGGTTGAACTATTCATTAAATATTGTGTCCCCCTCCAGGAAACAATGTGTGCAACATGTTTTTCTTCTAATAATTGTTAAAAATTTACCATACCCATATTTCATGATTCCCTGAAACGCAAGATATTAATGGAAATCATCTTAGTCCATTAGAGCTCTAATAGTCCCATTTTGGCTCCACAAAACATAGTTTGTGGTAGATTAAAGCTAGACAATCTTCATTCGATCCATTCAGCGAAATAATTCTATCCATGTTCCTTCTCTTGATCTCTCTCCTCCTCTTCTCCCAAGGGATCATTAGATCTCTGTTTCATTGGAGGATCTAATATCTTTATTGTTATACCATTAATCCTGGTTTGATTCTTATATCTTCATTTCAAATGTTCTTAATTAGATATTCTCTTTCTGGGCATTGTGATTCAAATCCCCTAATCTATGGTAGGTGGGTTTTTTTATTATTGTCCAATTGATTTCACATTAAATATCTCAATTTAAATAAAATTTATTTAATTTGGTTGGTTAAAAAACAAATTTCAGGGAATTGTGGATTTGGACATGTGTGTTTATGATGATTGGAAAATACAACGCAATTTTATTGAATTGTAGTAAGTTTGTGGAATTTGATGAGATTTTGTGGAAATCAATAATGGAATTTTAATTGTTGGATTTAAATTAGGAAATTGAATCCTTAAATTTATTTTGGTAATTGATTTAAAAATTTAATTGAAAAAATTATCTCAAATTATTTATATATATACTTGTCGGGATTATCAATGAAATAGACATCATTTGATTTAAACCCCATTTCAGTTTTCAAATATAAATTGGATTACGAAAATTGAAAAATGGGTTAATTTTATTTTTAACAATTTTAATTAGAATTACCTTTTATTTATTTTTATTATTGAACATACAAGACAAGGTAGATAATTTGTTATTCTAGGAAAAACGTTATTAGTTCTTAAAAACACTAAAAAATATGAAATCGGTCTCATTAATGATGGGATAGTGATAAGACCGCATTGGACTACTAAAAATTACCCTCTACCAATAGTTTTAAATTGATATTATAGGACATAAACCCATTTGGATATGCTATTTAAATAGTTTCTGGTACCATTGGTCTGTTGGTTGTAGAGATATCCGTTTACCAAGGATTTCTATACAACTTTTTTTTGTAGGGTGTGTCATGTTACCCTATCCCAATAAATACAACTGAACCAATAATATATTTATATGTACAACAATGGTTTTACTACCATGGGAATAGTGTTATGTCTAGAATAACTATAAACCAATTGTTTCTTGTAATCTATTGATCTATATTTATAATAATGGATCTATAACCAGAGGTATTCCTATCTTGCAGACCAATATTCTAATTGTTACATAAAAACCATTGGTATATATTTATACTAATTCCTCTACAAACTTGGGTATTTCTATTCATCGAAACAGTAAATAAATGATTTAGAAAACCATTGCCATAGCCTATTATCCCCACCAAGTGTTGTAGTCCCTTCCAACAGCTCTTCCACTCAACCAGAACCTATAACAAAAAAAACCAACAACACAACACATTTAAAATACATTTTTAGATTCTATTTGAATAAGAATGAAGACAAAGAAACAATTTTAACATGAGTGCCCAATGAAAATTAATTTTCGTATATGAAACATGTTTTGAAATATGTTTTAAATTATAAATTACCACATTTTGATCAACAATTGTTTATATTGGATCTATGGTGTAGATATATTCTATAACATTAGGCTTTTACATTAGTGAATGTTATTTTCAAATCAAGTAAATCATTTTATGTTAATTAACAAAATGATTGATTTTTTTTTGGCTTGGTTACATATTTGATTTATTATAATAAAGATAGATAGGTTTTGTATGAATATATGGATTCCTACAATATAAATTGTTTATGTAGATACATATTATTAAATTGGATAATGGTGGGATATGCACTCAATTCCATGGATCTGAATATCCCTTCCACTATTCCCTATGATGGTCTGGGGACCATAATTTTTATACCCCTTCCATTTTCTATAGGATGGAATTTGGAAAAAAATTATGATGTTACCATTATTGGGATGGCCTATATTATTTACCTACCCCCAACCTTGAGGGAAAATGATGCATGAATTTCTTACCTATAGCCTGATATTGATACAAATATTTCTCGGAGTAGGAAAACCCAGGGTTACATCAGGTGAGGACCCTCATGATATACGGAGTAATTTGATATTTATTCTAACTCAATAATTGTCATCTTAATTTCAAATTAAATAGTTTCTTCTAATTATTATTATTATATATGTATGTAAATGAGTACATTTTTACACATACACCAGATTATTTTTCACTATGTCGGGGCTTGATTGTGGTTCCATATTGAGTATGTTCGGGCTCACACCATAAATGAACACTCCAATAGAAATTAATATATACTTATGATTATTTTAAGGTATTTCATTAGATTTGGAGTGTTAATTTTTCTTCTACATATGTGAATTATAGGATTTATATCCTATTTTAGTTTGGGGATTTGGAAGAGTTTCTAACAGTTCATTAGGGATGTGTTGAGTTGATGCACCTAGGTTGCACATGGAAATACTAATGTTTTATTCATGTGGATTTCACCTATTGAACTACTAACCTATGTTAACGTAAGTATGATTTTTTTCTTTTTTTATGTCTAGTGAATTTTTAGTTTGTTCGGTTCATTTTTTATCTTTCCACGAGTCTTTAGAAATTGTTTGATTGTAAATATGTTTCATCTAACGATCGTGTCATATTTTTATCCCTATATATTTGTACATTGCTAAAAGATGGATGTGTCTTGGACAATAGGTCCCTTGAGCCCTATTTTCTAAAATCATTAATATTTTATAGTCATTCTCAATAAAATTGTGAAGATTTTCCTAATGCATCACTAGTTATTCCATGTTTCCTAGGTCCACCCATGGATCATACATAGTATTGATAATTTTTGAATCTGATATAGTTATAACCAAGATAGATTATAGTATATAGGATATTGACCTGGGGAGGAACTGGTGACTGAGCATCAATAAATCACTAATGTGGAAAAAAATTCCCACAATCATCAAATTAAATCAGTAACTGAAAATGAACAAAATTTTAACATCACCCATCTATAGGTGGGATATCCATTCCAAAGGAAAAGAAAATAAATAGAAGAAGAACATTATAAATGAAGAAAAAAAACGAAACACACTAATTAATCTCTCCATACCCGATATCTCCCTCCCATGTAAAGAGAAAAATTTATCCTTCCTTTGTTCTCTTCTAGGCCTCTTGGAAAAATATAACTACCCTCCATCTGTAAAAATTTGTAATAGGGTAATGTGGCCAATGTGATAATGAAAATAACATTAAAACATAACTAAAACAGTCATGTCACATAGGAATATACAGGTCACTTAGATACATATACGAACCACAACACCCCATGGTTCAAATCATATTCCTATAATAAATTGCGAAACAAATCATTGTTTCGAAATGACAATATAAAATACTACATTCCTATTAATTAACTATTAATCTTCTTATTAATGATCTATAATCTTTTTGGATCACGTTTCATCTTAGTTTGGTTCTTCTTGATACAAGAATGTTTGGGACATTTTAATTTGGTTTAGTTTTTCATTTTTGTCTTTTAATCATGAAAAATTTCCTTCGTTTGAAATCTAATTGATTTAGTTTGATAAAATTTAGTTCATATCAGTTTGGATTAGTTCAGTTTTATTCAAATTAATTGTTGTAATATAAGTTTGACCTCATTATATTTGGTCCATTTTGATTCATCATTATTAATATCAAATTATTTGATGTTAGACATGTTTGACAGGGTCCAATTGAGTTTCATTAATGTTTTTTCCTATATGAATTAGTTTTCCATTTTTTTGATCATAATAGATCTATTTTTGTTAATATAACTTATATTATTACTAATAATGTCTAGTTAGTTTATGAATGTTTTCTATAATGTTTCATTCAAATTTTTTATTTTTTATTCTATCAATGGTGGGTTTTTGTAGTGCCATTTTATTTAGTTAAAGGTAATTTTTGTTTACACCCCATAAAATGTTTTTCTTTAGTTTATTTTATTTCTTATGGGTTCATTATGTTTGATTCGATCGTAATTGAGTAATTTCAATAGAGGTATAATTATTACCATTTAAGGGGTAGTTTACATTATTTTGGCCTATGAAGAATTGACATGCCGATCCTTTCCCATATAGAAGGAGGTATAATGGTCCTTTAAGTATATGGATGAACCGAAGAAACAAATAAACATTGTTGAAATTGAATATTAATAGAGGAAATACATAAATTTTCACATGAGTATATAGATTCTGGTGTTAGATAAAATAAATAAATCTTGTTTTATAATCTATATTATAAAAATATTTAGGTATTTTTATATTGCATATAATGATTAATTAATTTACATAATAATTGAATGATTTTTCATGGACTATTATATTTTACATGATTATATTTTTATGTAATAGACCATGTTTTTTATGAAATATATTATTTTTGTAGAGTATTCTTGTAATGACCCATAAATTTCAAGGGAAATTTTTTCTTAATTTTCATTTGTATTTTAATGAGTACGCAGTTTCTGACGGCACCTGATTCCGAGGCCTGGTGTGACCAGAATCAATTTCTGAAGATTAGTTCGGGTACGTTTAGTGAACGAACGAGCGGGTTTTCCTAACTTTTGAATCGGTGCTCGGAATCACAATCTTTGGGCACCGACGGAATCGCAGCACCGGTAATTGCTTAGGAACACATTTTCTAGAGTTGTGTTTTCTTGGGGATAGTTGTTAGAAATGCATTAAGTTTAAAGTGAAATAAAAATCATGTTACAATTTTTATTCCACTTCATTAAGTGGTTTAGCCCATGTGAGGGAGTTTGGGTGGAACCCACTGATGTTCGAACTCCCCTTGAGACGATTTAAGATGAGGTGGGGCCCACACAAGCGCCACCTTTTCATTTTTCCTTAACTTTTTTTAAAAACTTCTTTTTCCATTAAAGTTGCCAACTTATCACTTCAATTAATTTTGACAAGTTAAGTTTAATTAAATGAAGTGAGTTAAATTTTGAAAGTTCAAATTTTAAAAGTGTTGGAAAAAGTAATAAAATAAGGCTAATGCCTTATTTTATTTTTTATATGTCGTTGTGTCGATAGAGGGAGAGTTCTACCACTGAAGAACTTCATCATCCTCCTTGAAGAATGCGAAGAACACTGACGTGCCTTCCTTCATTCTTTTTTCTGCTTCAAATGAAGGGGGATGCCATTTCACCTCAGACAATCTTCGTCAACATGTACGGAGCCACACCGCATGAATCCGCTTTCCGAAACGCTCATCGATCGTCAACTCCTTGAGGTAGGGGATTGGAATTTTTTTCATGGAATATTTTTTGCCGTTCTTCGTCTTTTATTTTGGGCCGCTTGTTATCAACTTAACTGGATGAGGTCGGACCACACAAACATGGCCGACCCTCCTCCCACATTGTTGTTGTGTTTGTTGTGGTTTGAAAGAAGGCGACGCGGTGCAACGACATCATGCAGAAACATAGAGGAATGAGACGAAGAAGCACAATGCCGTCACGCGACGCCGTTGAGGCTAAAAGAAGCCGCGGCCGGAGTCAGTTCGCGGCAAAGGGGCGTGGCGTCGTCACGCCCCGCCGTAGAACCACGAAGAGACCGCGGCCGAAGCGGGTTCGCGGTTGAGGGGCGTGACGCCATCGCGCAGCGCCGGTCGGACCAAGGCCGCGGACTGGGACCGCGGCGGAGCAGGAGAGGGCGGCCGGAGCCGCCGGTGTACAGGGGCAGGATCGGCTGGTCCCACACGACACACTGGCCGACCATTACGGCCGGCCAGATCTGAAAACTGGGGGTCGTAACCCCCGGCTGGCAAAAGGAGCGGCCCCAACGTGGGGGCCACCATTTCAAAACAGGGGGGCAGCACCCCCACCCCCTTCCGCGACAGCTCGACCAACGTGGAGCTGGCTACGCGGGCCGCGCCCGCGCCAGGCCACCCAGGCCGGGCCGGGCCAGGTCGTGCCCACCGGGCCGGGCTAGCCTGTTCCCACTGGGCCTGGCCGCGCCCTAGTGGTCCAGACCTGGACCTCGGTTGGTTTGACCCAGTATAGGCTGACCTAGGGGGTCTTGCGCCGGGTCGGTCCGGGCCCAAAACCCCCTAAAACCGGACAGGTTTGTTTAAAAGCCTATAACATGGGCTACGGACCTCCGATCGATGCACCATCAGTTGAAATGCGATCCTTGGATCTAGGCGGTCGTTTTGTTATATTACAGTCAATGTTTTGGAGAACTTTGGGTACGGCCGGGATGGTTCGTGCACGAAACCAACTGGGCCCTCTGAGCAGAAAAGCTTATAACATAAGCTCCAAACGTCCGATTGACATTTCATAGACTTTTTTGGATTCCTCTTAGTGAGACAGACCATTTGGCTTATTCCGCTCGAGCCTTGGATGCAGTTGGAGTGTTTTCGATTTGGTTTTGACTTAAAAACCAACCGGGCCCCCGGATCGAAAAAGCCAATAACTCTCAGACCGGGCGTCTGATTGACGCGCCATCTGTCTCATTGAGTTCCTTTTGTCGAGAAGTAACATTGGGATACATCAACTCTGGACTACGTGTCAGTTGATGTATCGACCCCCTTGGCTCGATGAGCGGACCCTCCCGTAATCGAGCATGTTGTGTGCGGGAACCTTAGAGCTGGCTGCGACTTCGATGACGATGACGACTACACTGAAATCCTCCGTGGGTTCGGCAGCGATGACGACTGCATTGAAATCCTCCGTCGGTTCAGTAGCGATGACGACTGCACTAAAATCCTCTGTGGGTTCATCAGTGATGACGACCGTACTGAAATCCTCCATGGGTTCGACAGCGATGACTAATGTTATTGTATCCTACGTGGGTTTGGTAGTGTTTGACTCTGTTCTTGTATCATACGTGGGTCTACCAGAGTAGCTAGTCTTTATCCTATGTGGGAATGACAGCTTATCTGGTCTATTATTCTACATGGGTCCCAGCATAGATGAATCAGTGGCTACATCTGATAATCTCTATCACCTTATGAAGAAGTATACCTGTGTGAGTTGACTCTTGACTTCCAATCATTAGCTTCGATATGATTGTCTTTCTTCATGTGTGGATTGGGTTGTGTTATCTTGTATTGATTGGTTTTTGATATCCTATGTGGTCATAATCGAACTTGGGCTCGAATGTCGGAGACGAACTGGAATTGATGACTTAGTAATATGTATGGGAATATACATAAGTAGTGTTGGATGATACCTCGTGATTGTATCTTTCCTTTGTGGATTATTCTTTGTGGATTATAGGAGACCTTCGGGGATCTCAGGGTCCCTACTGAGTATCGTATACTCACCCCTACACTGGGTATGCCCACACTACGTTGTGTTGGATGTAGACGACGGACATCACTAATCGTGGTTGAGGCTTGTGGAGAAAGTCGGTACCTGGAGGTGGACCAATGGGTGGGACATACACGGAGCGAACGGATGGACCCGAGGAGCTGAGGAGGCTATCTATACCCACCCTTCATGTGGGACTTCTAGTGGATGGCTCAACATTGCTGCTTTACTTTCAGTTGTTGTACTTTCTTTCCAATTGTACTTTACTTCCAGTTTGGGTTTCTATTCTGGCCCATTTACTTTCCGCACTTACTATTGTACCCAGTTTTACATAGTGTTTACATTTGATTTCTTACTTTGTGGGGATTGTTTACTTTATAAATGGAATTCATTCCCCTTTTTTGTCGAGTTTTACACCTTGGTGCTAGTCGCCAGCCCCTGGCCTATGGAAGGTGGGCTTGGGGTAGTCACGACACGAGTCCCGAGGACGGGTCGTGACAAATTGGTATCAGTGGTGGTCGGTTCTACCGCAGAACTCAGGACTCTGATATTTCTTCCTTGTGAAGAAATATTGTTAATGGTATTGAGTGTGGTTATCAGTTCCGGGAGTCCAGTGTTAGTGCGGCGGCCGACGTATCCATACACCAGGACCCTGACTTCAGAATTCGGACTCAATGCACGAAAACATTGATTGCATGTGTGTTTCAAAAAATTTCTTTGTGATTACTTTGTGTCAGCTCACCAGGTATACTGTTTTGACAGGGGCGCACCTGTTTCATTTCAGGATGGCCCCACGACTGCAGCCAGCTAGGGTTCAGATCTTTGTAAGAGACAACACCCAACCGAGCGACGAGGCCTCGGTGCAGGCCCGTTTTTCAACGGAGGCACTGGCGGTACCACTACACGCCGAGCCACCGATGTCACCAGCCCCAGCCGTTGAGAGTGCACGTCACCTTAGTGCACTGCACAAGTTTTACCATTAGAGACCGCCCAGGTTCCATGGGGAGACGGACCCTCTGGCAGCCGAGGATTGGCTGGAGGTGGTTGTTCTAGTTTTCATGTTAGTGGGGACACCAGCTGTCCTCATGGTGATCCTTACAGCGGGCCTCCTGCACGCGGCAATAGGCAGATGGTGGAGCATGATGCTCCAGGTGCATGGCGAGGCATCTCTCCTCTGGACAGACTTTGAGAGCCTCTTCCACTCAGAGTTCATCCCAGCCACCCTCCGTGCGGTGCACATCCAGGAGCTACTACAGCTGCGGCAGGGCAGCATGACGGTCGCCCAGTACTCGGCGAGATTTACAGATCTCTCCCACTATTCGAAGGACATGGTACGAGACTCATTCATCGGGGCCCAGACCTTCGAGCAAGGACTAAGGCATAAGATCAGGGAATCAATGTTCTCCCTTAGTATTCCGACGCAGGTAGGAGTACTGGAGCGAGCCCTTCTCATATAGAGCATTCTTGCTGAGCCTACACCTGCAGCGAGACCCACGGTAGGGCGAGACGTAGTAGAGTCATCTGCAGCTAGTAGTCGACAGACGTCACAGGGGTCCAGGTAGACCAGACCATCAAGCAGACGACCTCAGGACACTGGCTCAGAGGTGCGGGGTACACGGCGCAGTGCCAGCCTTCTGAAGAGCAGACAGTGCTACGCATGCGGCGGGTAGGGCCACTTGGCTCATGACAGCCCGACCCGTCATGCAGAGGAGCAGCTGATGGTTAAGCGACCACCCATGTAGAGGTAGAGGGTCTACCGTGGCGGTCTACAGAGAGCAAGAGGATGAGGCAGGGGAGCTGGCTGAGCAGCAGGTGGTGGGCGACACTTTGAGGCTTTACCACCACCACCACCATGAGGCCCACCCCGACCACAGGGAGCTGGCAGGCAGAGACAGGCTCAGCTTCAGGCAGCAGAGGCCTACGACCACGACGCGCCAGATATGATTCGAGGTACTATATTTGTCTACTTCACCCTTGCTGCAATTATTATAGACATAGGAGCAAGTCAATCTATTATTTCCCCTGCCCTTGTTCGGAGGTGGGAGATTCCAACGGAGCCATTGGCTTGAACCTTACGGCTAGAGACTCCAATGGGAGTAGACTCGAGGATTACGTATTGGTTCCGGCAGTGTGAGATTAATCTAGGAGGTGAGATCTTCGGTTGGGATATTCTTGTAGCGGCGTCGAGGCCTTACGACATCATCTTGGGTATGGATTGGATATCTACATTCCATGCTCATATCGACAGTATTAGGCGCAAGGTGCGGTGTGTTCGCACTAATGTGAGCTGGTTCACCTTCACCAGTGAGAAGGGCACCTTTGAGCACATGATGGACACACGCAGAGGAGAGGACATATCATCACTCATCAGTTGGCTAGCCACATCCAAGGAGCAGTTGACGTGCAGAGTCCTAGTTTTCCTGTAGTGGTGGATTAGTATGCGAACGTTTTTCATGTTGACGTTCCAAGACTAACTCCTCGCGGAGAGGTATACTTTTATAATGACCTATACCCCGGGAAAACCTTTATATCCACTCCAACATATCGGATGGATCCCGCTGAGCTTCTAGAGCTACGGGTACAGCTGGAGGACTTGCAGGGCAAGGGATTCATCCGACCCAGCGTTTCACCCTAGGTTTCCCCAATTTTGTTCTCCAAGAAGGTGGACGGTAGCTTGCGACGATGTGTCGATTACCGTCAACTGAACCAGGTGATTGTGAAGAACAAGTATCCACTTCTGAGAATTTACGACTTCTTCGATTAGCGTCAAGGGAGAACGGTGGTTCTCGAATATAGACCTCAGGTCAGGCTATCAACAGCTCAGAGTTCGGGGTGAGGACTTGCAGAAGTCGGCCTTCAGATGTCAGTATGGCCACTATGAGTTCTTGTTTATGCCTTTCAACAAAACCAACGCTCCAACAGTGTTCATGGGTCTCATGAACAGGATCATTTAGCCATACCTCGATTGATTTGTCGTGGTCTTCATCGACGAAATTTTTATATACTCGAACACTGAGTGGGAGCACACCAATCACTTGCGAGTTGTACAAGACACACTCTGAGAACACCATCTTTATGGTAAGCTCTCGAATTTTCAGCTCTGGATATGCGAGGTCCACTTCATGGGACACGTCATCTCTGAGGCGGGAGTTGCTGTGGATCCTGCAAAGATCGAGGCAGTGCTAGTTTCGGAGCCACCCATTAGCGTGACGGAAGTGTGGAGTTTCTTGGGGCCAGGTGGGTACTACTAGATGTTTGTCCAAGACTTCTCCTGAGTTTCGGCACCACTCTCAGCTTTGGAGAAGAAGGGGAAACCCTTCGTGTTGTCAGACAGATGACAGCGGACCTTTCAGGAGCTGAGACAGAGATTGACCAACGCACCTATCTTGAGGCTTCCAAGGAGGGAGTGGGGTACGTAGTCTACTGCGATGCATCAGGGACCAGACTCAAATGTGTCCTGATGCAGGAGTGAGCAGTGATCGCCTATGGATCACGTCAGTTGAGGCAGCATCAGCAGAACTACGCTACCCATGACCTGGAGTTAGCAGCAGTGGTCTTTGCTCTGAAGATGTGGTGACACTATCTGATGGGCGAGCGCTTTACAATCTATTCTAACCACCAGAGTCTCATGTACATCTTCTCACAGAAGGACCTGAACCTGACACAGTGGTGATGGCTCGAGTTCCTCCGGGACTATTACTTTGAGATAGTCTATACTCCAGGAAAGGAAAACGTAGTAGCCGATGCTCATAATAGGAGGATGGGAATTCAGCTACTCGGGGAGGCGATGGAGTATATAGCCGCTTTGAAGATATCCTTCATGGATAGAGATGGAGAAAACTTTCTTCAGTCACTCACAGTCACTCCTCCACTATTGCATCGGTTCAGAGAGGTACAGTGTGGGGACGCTGACTGTGAGACGCAGCGTGCACATATATCCTCAGGACAGGAACCTGATGGATTATCTGTGGGAGGAGAGAACATCGTCTGTTTCAGAGAATGTACCATGGTACCAGCTACTTTACATTAGGGGGTGATGAGAGAGTTTCACACTTCCTCTTTAGCGGTACATCCAGGAGTGGTGAAGATGTACCAGGATCTCAGACGACAGCACTGGTGGCCGGGTATGAAGAAGGTTGTGGTATAGTTCGTATCTCGGAGCCTTAACTATCAGCTTGTAAAGGCGGAGCACCAAGTACCAGCAGGATTGGTACAACCCTTAGAGGTCCCAGAGTGGAAGTGGGACGTGATATCTATGGATTTCGTGACTGGACTTCCACATACTTCCAGAGGCCACGACTCCATTTGAGGGATTGTCGACCGACTCACCAAGTTGGCCCACTTATTACCCATCAGAGAGCAGGGCTCAGTAGATATCTTGGGACGTCTATATGTTCAAGATATTATATGGCTTCATGGTGTGCCATCGTCTATTGTCTCCGATTGAGATGCTCGCTTTACTTCCCAGCTTTGGAAGGGGTTGCATGAGGCATTCAGAACGTAGCTACTTCTAAGCACAGCCTTTCAAACTTAGACGGATGGTCAGATGGAGAGGACCATTCAGACCCTCAAGGACATGCTCTGTGCATGTGTCCTAAACTTTGTTCACAGCTGGGAGGACCGCCTACCCTTGGTGGAGTTCGCATACAACAACAACTACCAATCCACCATCAGGATGGCACCATACGAGGCATTGTACGACCGACCATGCAGATCACCGCTGTGCTGGACAGACCCTGGGGAGTCTGCACTTGTGGTACCAGAGATGGTCCAGTCCATGATAGAGAAAGTCCCGGTCATCCAGGAGCAGATGAGGATATCTCAGATCCAACAGAAGTCTTATGCTGATAGGAGACGGAGACAACTAGAGTTCAAGGATGGCGACCATGTCTTATTGCGGGTCTCACCTCGAGGTGGATTATAGAGATTTGTCCATGGAAGAAAGTTATATTCACGCTTCATCGGACCCTTCCAGGTTCTCAGTAGGATAGGCAAGGTGGCTTTTCGCCTGGCTCTACCACCTCAGTTTCACCGAGTGCACGACGTCTTCCACGTATCTCAGCTGAGGAGATACGTGCACGACCCAATGCATATCATCGACCATGGGGAGTTGGAAATTGACGATGGGGTGACATTAGAGGAGGTCCCAGTAGAGATCGTGCATGGACAAGAGCGGGTCCAATGTGGGCAGTCGATTCCTCTAGTGCACATCAGATGGCAGCACGGGAACCTTCAGGAGAGCACTTGGGAGCGGGAGGCTCAGATGCGTGCTCAGTACCCTCTTTTGTTTCCCTATATTGTGTTGTATCATTACCGGGACATAAATCCCTGAGGTGGGAGTAATGTAAAGACCATTAAATTTCAAGGGAAATTTCTTCCTAATTTTATTTATGATTTTAATGAGTACGCAGTTTCTGATGGCACCTGATTCCGAGTCCCAGTGTGCATGGAATCAATTTTTGAAGTTTAGCTCAGGTACGTTCATTGAATGAACGAGAAAGTTTTCCTAAATTTTGAACCGGTGCTCAGAATCCAACTCTGTGGGCACCGATGGAATCGCAGCGCCGGTAATTTCTTAGAAACACCTTTTCTAGAGTTGCATTTTCCTGGGGATATTTGTTAAAAATGCATTAAGTTTAAAGTGATATAAAAATCATGTTACAATTTTTATTTCACTTTCTTAAGTGGTTTATCCCATGTGAGGGAGTTGGGGTGGAACCCACCGATGTTCTAACTCCCCTTGAGAAGATTTAAGATGAGGTGGGGCCCAAACGAGCCCCACCTTTTCATTTTTCCTTAATTTTTTTAAAAACCACTTTTTTCATTAATGTTTCCAACTTATCCCTTCAATTAATTTTTACATGTTCAGTTTAATAAAATTAAGTGAATTAAATTTTGAATATTTGAATTTTAAAAGTGTTGGAAAAATTAATAAAATAAGGCTAAAGCCTTATTTTATTTTGGTTGCATCGTTGTGTCGAGAGAGGGAGTGTTCTACCATCGAAGAACTTCATCCTCAACCTTGAAGAATGTGAAGAATATCGACGCGCCTTCCATCATTCTTTTTTCCACGACAAAGGAAGGGGGACTCCATTTCACCTTGGACAATCTCCGTCAATGTGTATGGAGCCACACCCCACGAAGCCGCTTTCCGCGACGCTCATCGATAGTCAACTCCTTGAGGTAGGGGTTTGGAATTTTTTTTGTGGAATATTCTTTTCCATTCATCATGTTTTATTTTGGGCCACTTGTTATCAACTTAATGGGAGGAGGTCGGACCACACGAACACGGATGAACCTCCTCACCCTTTGTTGTTGTGTTTGTTGCGGCTCGAAAGAAGGCGACACGGTGCAACAAAACCACGTGGAAACATGGAGGAATGCGGTGAAGAAGAGTGGCGCCATCGCGCCGCGCCGTTGAGGCCATAAGATGCTGCGGCCATAGTCGAGCCATTGAAAAGGGGAGCAGCGCCATCGCGCCGCGCCGTAGAACCACGAAGAGACCGCGACCGGAGCGGGGCCGCGGCGGAGGGGTGTTGCGCCGTCGTGCTGTGCCGGTTGGACCAAAACCGCGACCTTTGCCCGCGACGGAGCAGGAGAGGGAGTCCTGAGCCGCTGGCCGCCGGTGGACAGGGGTTGGGACCGGCTGGTCCAGTGCGACACCCTGGCCGGCTGTTACGGCCTGCCAGATACGAAAACAGGGGGTCCTAACCCCCGGATGGAAAAAGGAGCGGCCCCCACGCGGGGGCCGCCGTTTCAAAATAGGGGGGTAGTGCGCCCCCCCCCCCCCTTCTGCGACAGCTCGACCAGTGCCGAGGTGGCCACGTGGGTCGTGCCCGCGCCAGGCCAATCGGTCCGCCCATGCCGGGCCGGGCCGTGTCGGCCGGGCCGTGCCGTGCCCTAGTGGGCTGGACCTGGACCCGGGTCGGGTCGACCCGATTCGGGCCAACCCAGGGTTGGGCCGGAATCGAGCATGCTGTGTGCGGGAACCCTAGAGCTCGCTGCGACTGAGACGACGATGATGACTGCACTGAATTCCTCCATCGGTTTGGTAGCGATGACGACTGCACTGAAATCCTCTGTGGGTTCGTCAGCGATGATGACTGCACTGAAATCCTTTGTGGGTTCATCAGCGATGACGACCGTACTGAAATTCTCCATGGGTTCGATGACGATTACTACTGTTCTTGTATCCTACGTTGGTCTGGTAGTGATTGACTCTGTTCTTGTATCTTACATGGGTCTGGCAGAGTAGCTGCTCTGTATCCTATGTGGGTCTGACAACATAGCTAGTCTAGTATCCTACGTGGGTCCCAGCTTAGATGAATCAGTGGCTACATATGATTATCTCTATCACATTACGAAGAAGTATACCTGTGTAAGCTTAGTCTTGACTTCCAATCATTATCTTCGATATGATTGACTTACTTTCTGTGTAGATAGAGTTGTGTTATCCTGTGTGGATTGTTTTGTGCTATTATGTGTGGACATGATTGAACATGGGCTCGGATGTTGGAGCCGAACAGATATTGATGACTTAGGTATATCTATGGTCATATACCTAAGTAGTGTTGGATGATACTTCGTGATTGTTTCCTTCCTTTTTGGATTATCCTTTGTGGATTCTAGGAGACCTTCGGGGGTCTCGGGGTCCCTACTGAGTAGGGTATACTCACCCCTACACTGGCTATGCCCGCACTACGTTGTGCTGGATGCAGACAACGGGCAGCGCTAACCGTGGTTAAGGCTTGTGGAGCAAGTTGGTACCTAGAGGTGGACCACTGGGCGGGACATACACGGAGCGGACAACTGGACTCCAGGAGCTGAGGAGGCTATCTATACCGACCCTTCAGGTGGGACTTCCAGTGGACGGCTCGATGTTGCTTCTTTACTTTTAGTTGATGTACTTTCTTTCCAGTCGTACTTTACATTCAGTTTTGGTTTGTATTCTGGCCCATTTACTTTCTGCACTTACTATTGTACCCAGTTTTACTTAGTGTTTACTTCTTCTTGCTTACTCTGTGGTGATTTTTTACTTTATAAAGGCAATGACTTCCCCATTTTTTGTCGAGTTTTACGCCTTGGGGCTAGTCGCCAGCCCCTGGGCTATGGGAGGCGGGGTTGGGTTAGTCACGGCACGGGTCCTGAGGATGGGTATTGACAATTCTAATTCACTTAAATTTATGAGTGAGGTTATGGGGATAGTGTTTCAAGTTTTCTCGAGTTGGGATCATGTGGAGTTGTTTTCTTGCAATGTTGGAATTTTGGAGCATTATTACTGATGAAAAATTATATAAGATGTATTATGGTGAAAAAACACCTTTATTTCCATTATAGTTTTTTTACAATATTTGGTAAATTATGATGAATTTATAGGGTTTCAGGCGGAAAATGCTCGAAATGTTTGTGACTGTGGTGTTGCATTGAAAATCAGAATAGTTGAAAGTGATTTATATATTATTCATATGTGGTCATTATTTTTTTAAATTGTAAAATATCCCATAGATAGAGTTATTTCATTGGGTAATTAATGAAATTACTTTTAGTGAACAAACCAAGTACACAAAAAAATTAAAAAAATGTTAAATGTCATGAATAAAGTGGGGTATTATTTTTATTGAATGATATTTTGTACAATAGATGGGTATTGATCAAGATACTATTGATCTTGTTTAGAGAATAAATAGATTTTGAGGAGTATTTTTGAGTTGATTGATGATTTGTCGAGGACGCAAATGTCATCTCTTAATGATTGATTTCATACATCACGTAGTTTTATGGATGTCACCTCATTTGACACATCATGTCTTTTAGAGAAAATAAAAGTATAATTCCCTAGTTCATAGGACTATCATTATTTCATGGGAAGAAGGGGTATAGGCTTGTTTACTTGTTATATTCAAGTTTAATTAAATTGGTCGATGTATATTTGGATTGGCATGAAATGTTTGGGAAGATATTAGTGTATAAATTGAATTAGATAGATAAATATTTAAAATAAAGTACACAATATCATTATCAAGAATAATTGTAGAAAGCTTTTATCTAGTATACTACTAAGAATAAATTGATACATCATTTCCTAGTGAATAATTAGGTCAATGGAGATCTGCAATAGAGTTTCTTGGGAATGCGAATTCAAATATTGGTTAGTATGAAATATCTAGTAATGATTAGTATTGTTGGAATATGAAAAAATAATGGATCTCAATAAAATGGGATCTGATTGAATTTTAACAATAGTAATTTGAGCCAAAGGAAAAAATATTTTTCACTTCATGGGATTGTTATATAGGTATTTTAGAGGTATAAGTATGTGAATTATTGTAATAGATTAAAATTTAGGGTATTTTGGAGTTAAAATCTATTTAAAGGGATACAAAAAGACACCTAGTAAACACAATATGATACTATTGGGATTCTGGTAGGTTGGCAGTAGAATTGTTCAACTGAAAATTCATGTAGGATATTGATGAAATATAATCATGGTGATTTAAAGGGACCTTAGAAAATGTATTGTATATTCCATACCCTTAATTTATTTTGGGGTATTATAGTCACATATAGAGAATTTTTCATAAATATTTGGGTCCTTTTTTATTTCCCTATATTTCCATAAGCAGTGGCTACTCAACAATTATATTACCTCTTACATATTGTTCATGGAATCGCTCAATAATTCATTTCCATCATCCAATTAAACAAATCTACATTGGTGTAAGATAAATGAAACAATTCTACAACAATTCCTAATATATTTATCAATATTTTAATACATGATAATGTGTTCTAGACAAATTTGATAATTTTTCCAATATTTGATGAATCATTGAAAAATAATGAAAGAGGATAAAATGGTTGATGAAAATGCATTTGTTAGGTTAAAATTTTAGACTATAGGTGATTAATAACATACAATGAAATTTATTATTCATTTGGTCTGTGATATTATTTTTTACATGTGAGTTAGGGATAGGGGACCGAAATGGATACAATGACTGTTCGAATTTGAGTGATTGATTAGGTAGAACCTATTAGGACGGAAAAAAACATACCATTCATGGTTAGTTAATATTTTGGATTATTGTATATCCAATTTCCCTTTTTATTTTTTTTGTTACATACACATGATGAACTCTAAATATATGTTTTTTTTTGATATAACACATTAGAGATCTCAAGTGGTCAATTTTGATGTCATTAGTGGGGTATAGTGAGCATTCACCTTGCGATGGGTTTTTTAGTCATAGGTTCACCTATTGTGTTTTTTATTAATGGAGTGGAAATATTATATAGACCTTGAAGTATATATTAATGGAAATATTAGGTGTGGGTAATGGGATTAACTATGAAAACTATTGTGAGGCTTAGTAAAATCAGGTAATGTTACTACATTAAATACAACTAGTTTGTTGACACATTGAGGATGGTTTATAAACAAATGATGTGTTAAAGACGTTTTTGATAAGTATAATTACAAATTATTTGATAAACTATATGATCTCAACTACTTTTATGAGTTTGAGTAAGGTGAAAGGTGTCCAATTTTGGTGATATACCATGTGTATTATTGGTTCAATAAAAAGATTATATTAATTAAAAAGAGTAAATCAATAAGGACCCGACTATAATACATTACATAATCTTGAATTAAAAGAATAATTTACATTTAGTATCTTTTCAGGATTAGAGTCTTAGAGAATTAGGACATAACTATTACATTTAATTTCAAATAAAAAGTAGACATTTCTACACAATTTACATTTTTTTTCATAAAATATAAAATCATTAAAAAAGACTTGTCTAGTTCCATGTTTTAGACAAAATTACTTTTTCCTTGATACCGTCCTTGACCCTATTCTTCTTTAAGTCCTGTGAAAATATTTCAAAACTTGGGATGAACATAAAAGTCTCAGTAAGGGTTATTAAAAAAATGAAAACATCTGTTCATAAATACATACAAAACATGAACTCATTTATATACCTCATTAAATCATAAGATTTATTAAAGACACATAGAAATCATAAATCATAAAGGTAACTTGTGGCATCCATATCATCGTTACATTGAAGCTATCACAGATACATAAGGAGTTAGATTGGAATAACCATCATAGTATATTCCCTGAAATATCTTAGGGGAAACATTCACGTTTACCTCCATCATGTTACCCAATGCATTAGAGAGCTATCTCGGGCTCACCTGCCCTAGGTTTATCACGGAACCACCCATATACATAAATAATGCCCAAGAACCATAACATGATCATACCACATAACATAAGCATAAAGGAAAGATAACATTTCCACATTGCAATAGAATAATATCATTTCAAGATATTGAAATAATAAATCCATTCTCAAAATCATTTTCAATACCATAATACATAAAAATAGTATATAGTATTTATTTTTTTTTCACTTAAAAACATTTCAACTTGTTAAGGAAACCAAAGATAAAATAATACTCGTGGCGGTGGAAAGGTCATTGTCACCACTTACATAAAAAAGAACCATTCCCTTTTGTAGTGTAGTAAAATGATTCGTATAAAAATATTCCATTTGAATAAAATGATAATTCAAAGAGGTTTATACACCGTATAAAATAAATTCCTGTTTAAAACTAAAAATTTCTCAATAAAAGTAGATTGAGATGAAGTCCCTTACCTTGTGTCCGACTTGACATGATCAATATTTAATCTCCTGAATAATAAACTAATGTTAATTTATACTTTCTTAAGAACCTTTTTCTAGTTTATCATTCTTTTTATATCAATTATTACAATGTTATAAAAATTATTTAATCATTTATGTTGATAACGTCCATTTTTTTGATATTTGGTACTTGAGTAAAAAATGAACACCTTATATTTATAAGTTGTCCATGTGGTAAATAGTACATTATATACAGAATTATATTCATGATTTAGATATAATATATATCATATATATCCAGTATATACATGTATTTATAATAGTACATAACATTTGGATTTAAGAAATGAAATTCACCATTAATGAAGACTGTAAGCCGAACGTACGCATGAACGCTACATTCATTACTATTTCTTATTTTAATGGAATTAGAACATAATGAATCACAGGTATATTATAATTCTAGTATAATATCATATATAATATCATTAAATCTATCTTTTATACATCCCACATAAGGAATTAACGAGTCATATCACTTTGAGGGAGCGGTAGTCCGCACATCCTCAAATGAGATTATCGTATTTATCCACTATGGAAACCATAAATGCGTGATATAAATGGAAAATAAAGAATCATAATGAAATCATAAAAATAATATATATCATATATAAATAAAGTGACATCATAATGGCCACCATGAGAGGCGGTAAGATGTAATTGAACAATCATCATTTCGTGAGGTGTTAGTTTTCCATCCACAGAAACATTATGTTCTTCATCCATTAGATGGATGTGTGTGTAAGTGTAGTTAGAATACATCTCATAACAACATCCTAGTATATTTAGGATACTGGTTTTGTAAAAAAAATAATGTAATAAAAAGAGTTTAGGGGTTGGAGAAGTAAAATAAAAGAAAACAATTTAAGAGGAATTGTTACCTTTAATTTGGGTAAATCCGTTTGATTTTAACCTAAGGAGTTCTTGAAGTGCCTTATTCCTAATTTAAGGAATATATAAAGAGGAGATGGATTTATGGATATTAATTGGGAAATGATTGTATGAGCCAAATGGCTTGAGAGATGTGAGTAATTGGTTAGAAGTGGACTCTTTTATAAGGGAGAGATTGGGCTCTTTAAGAAAGTTTGAAAATATTATTTTATTATAAAATGATATTCGATTTATAATGGTCCAAAAATCATTATAGTTGAGGATATTATGAGTCATGGTCGAAATAAAATCATCCTATCAGAATTGGACATGTTTTAGATAATATTTTAATCATTATGATCTTATTTATTTAAATTATTTATTAATAAGGTAAATACTACATCATTATTGTGTCATAAATAATTTAATTTATTTGATGTCTAAAAATTATTAAAAAATACCATGATATATTAAATAGATTTATATTTCCAAATAATAATTATAGGTGAATATAGATCTTATATAAAAGTATATAAAAATTAATTACTAAAAGATTGTTGTTAATGTCAATTTTGTCTTCACATTAAATTAATTAATCTAAATTGTCATTATCACTCCCAAGTGTCTTAATGGGATCCCAAAATCGACTCAAAGATTCTCATGGTCATGAATGACTCAAACAATAAGGTTTGGAAAAGTGTTAAGGAAATTTTGAATTATTATAATATTCCTTTAACCTTAAATTACCCTATATAACTTTAATAGCGGTAAATAAAAGTCAAAAGTTACTATTAACCAAAACTTATTTTAATATTAATGAACCAAATTTTACCTATTTATAATAACCATGTATGTGGGATTTTCTAAATTAAATTCACTGAAGCCGTAAAATTTCATTTAATTGAAAAAGTTGGGTTTTTAACTACCACTATGTGGTTTCACTATTCATCAAAAATTGATGTTTTTTAGAAAAATACCGAAAATTAATCCTAAGAATTATTTGATATTTCTAATTAAAAATTGAATTCTATTTATTCAAATTAAAAACATATAAGTTGCATTAATTAATTTTAAAATTAATTCCCGTTGTTAAAACAAATAGCGTGTTTTTTAAGAAACAATAATTATCAAAAGTTTGAAACTTGTTTATGTCCAATTTCAAAGTGAAATTAATTTCAATGACACAAATTGGATTAAATGGTAAAAATATATTCTAATTATGGTATAAAACCAATTAAAAATATAATATTACCATATAAATATGTTAGATTAAAAAACAGTTTTGAATTACAATACAATATTTTCACTATTCATTAAAAAATGAAATTTATCAGAAAAATTCCAAAAATTTACACGAATTAAATTTTGATGTACCCATTCTAAAACATGATATAATTTGGTCATATAGAATTTTTTAAAGTATCCAAAACTATATTTAAGGAGGTTTCTCCATTAAATGCTTGTAAATCGGCCTTTAAATGTAAATTATGCTTAAAATAAGATTCATTTATATTTTAAGCCTCTAACTTTTTATTGAACAAATGTAAATACATTTAAGAAACGTGTATAATCATATTGTAGTTAGTTTTGTTCATTCTGCCCAATACAACTACTAGGAGTTAACTATTGGTTAAAATAATAATATTATATTATTTGTGTGAAACCTAAGATTCCAACGAAACTAGTTGTTGCATATCAGGCATGCTATTGAACATAGCAACCCATTTAAAGTAAAATTTATATTTAAATCAAAAAAATTAAGAAGTATGAAAATATCTTATTCTTCATTTACTTGGGATGTAACATCCTTCCCCCTTTTAGAAATTTCATCCTCGCAATATTTTTTGACTTATCAGAATAAGTGGGGGTATTTATCCTTCATTGCATTTTCAAAATCCCACATTGCCTCTTAAACCATATGGGTTTTCCACAAAACCTTTTCCTGGTGAATTACCTTATTCCACAACACTTGCTCTCTATGGTCATGAATCTAGAATGGTTGTTCCTTATAAGAGAGATTCTCTTCCAACTGAACTACCTATGGGCTCAAAACATGAGATGGATCTGGTATATAATTTCTCAACATTGAAACATGAAAAACATTGTGTACCTGGGATAAAATTGGCAGTAAAGCCACTCTGTATGCATCAAATCCAACATTCTCCAAAATTTCATAAGGTCCAATGAACCTCAGACTCAACTTTCCATTCTTACCAAAACACATCACACTTTTCCATGGAAACACATTGAGAAATAGATGATCACCTACCTCAAAAAAAGATCCTTCCTCCGATTATCATCATATATTTTCTGTATGCTCTAAGATATTCTCATGTTCTTCTGAATCAACTAAACATTCTCTGTCATCTCTTCTACCAATTCTGGTCCCATCAGCTTCTTCTCAACTACTTCATCCCAAAAAGTTGGAGTTCGACAAGGCTTTCCATATAATGCCTAAAATGGATCCATCTGTATATTATAATAAAAACTCTTATTATAAGAAAACTCAACCAAAGAAAGATTATGGTCCCAACTTCCCTGATAATCTAGTGAACAAGCACGTAGCATATCCTCCATGGTCTGAATTGTTTGTTCTGACTGCCCATCTGATTGTGGATGAAAATATGTACTAAAATTTAATTCAGTACCCAACGACTTCTGAAGGCCTTTCCAAAAGTTAGAAGTAAACCTGGGATCACGATCAGATACAACGGAGAGGGGAAATCCATGGAACCTGAATATATCTTTAACATACAACCAAGCAAGTTGATCTAGGGAAAAAGTATCTCGAATAGGATGGAAATAAACATATTTAGTCAATCGGTCAATAATAACCCAGATTTCATTATTCCATTGAGATGTCTTCGGTAATCCCACAACAATTTCCATGGATATATTTTCCCATTTCCACTCTGGCACTGGTAAAGGCTGAAGCATTCATTTCGGTGACTGCCACTCTACTTTAACCTGCTAACAAGTTAAACACTTCATAGTAAAATAAGCAATATCACTTTTCATTCCATCCCATTAGTAATACTAACAGAGATCTTTGTGGATCTTAGTACTTCCAGGTTGAACTGAAAATGGAGAACTATGAGCTTCACATAACAATTCATTCTTCAACTATGAATCACAAGGTACACATAATCTCTTCTCAAAAGTCAATACCCAATAATTATCAAGAATGAAATTAGGCAACTTACCCTTATGAACCAACACAACATTTTTCTGCAACTCACTGTCTTCCTTATGTTCTTGATTAATTCTGTCTGATAGAGATGATTTCACATTCACCTGAAACAAAATAGAAGAATTTCCTACACCAAAATCTTCTATGCCAGAGATCATTAATTCAAAAACCAATGGTTCTCATTCCAAACATAGCATGTCTAATGAGACATTACTTTTTCGACTCAAAGTATGAGCCACATTTTTTGTTTTTCCCGGATGGTAATGTATCGTGAAATCATAATCCTTGATTAATTCTGGCCATCTCATCTTTCTCATGTGAAATTCTTTTTGAGTGAATATATACATTAAACTTTTGTGGTCCGTATATATTTCACATTTTACTCCATACAAATGATGCCTCCAAATTTTTAAAACAAAAACACCATTAGCTAATTCTAAATCATGTGTAGGGTAATTTAACTCATGAGGATTAAACTAACGTAAAGCATAAGCAATTACCTGATCATTCTACATTTGGACACATCCCAGTCCTTTCAACGAAGCATCACTGTAGATTACAAACTCACCATTTCTAGATGCCAATGCCAAAACTGGAGCATTCACCAATCTACATATCAATTCCTGAAAACAATCATCACATTCTTTTGTCCAAATGAACTTAAAACCTTTTCGAGTTAACTTATTCATTGTACCAGATAACCGTGCAAAATTTCCAACAATCCTCCAGTAATAACCTGCCAAACTAGAAAAACTACGAATCCCGGTTATATTTTTGGGTCTTGGCCATTCTTCAATAACTTTGGTTTTATCAGGATCAATAGTTATGCCATATTTTTTGAAACAATGTGACCAAGGAAAGAAAAGTGTTGTAACCAAAACTCACACTTGCTAAATAACCCATAAATGATCTATTCTTTTATGGTTTGCAGGACATCCCTTAAATGACTTTCATGTTGTTTCGGTGCGGATGTGCGTCGGGTTACGCTGTTCCGCCAGGACGCGTTCGCGCGTGCACCCGTCAACCCGAGGGGATGGGCGCGCGGCTTGTGGTCCCGCAGTCCCGCTTTCCAAGGGCGGGCGGCATCCGTCCCTTATTCAGGGGCGTCTGCTCCTTGATCGAAACCGGGATGATGGGATGTCGGCTCCTCCTTCCTTGGACGTCTCCTCGGAACTCGTTGCCTAATCCGGGTCTCCCTCATAGACTTAAGAATGTTCGTGAATCTCGTTCCCGGCGCCATATCTTCATGGACACCGGTTAATTACGCTGCTTCCGCCCGGACGCTCCAAGGAGTCTGGGCGGGGCAGCAACCTGCGGTGAGAAGGCCGGGTGGCACTGGGTGCTGGGGGCGTGTCGTAACACTGCGGCTCTGCACATCTGTCTTCCGTCCCTAATAGGGCTTCTCGAAGGCATGATGGCCTGAGGCATCCCGCACTGGGTGCGGGGAACTGTGTCACCTGAGGTTTTCCTCAGCTTCCCATGTTTAACACGGGGTATGCCGCGAGTTTAACGTCCAGCGGGGACGGCATCAGACTGATCAACACGAAAAGTGGATCAGATGACAGAACCCCTTGCGGGGAACCTCCGACGCTGGGGCCAGCGCATGGGCGGCTTCCCAAGTGATATGGAGTGGAGTGAAGTGGCATGACCCCACCGGGATGTGGCGGCCCGGGTAAGGATCAGGATGGATGATGGAGTGAAGAGCTTGGACCCCGTAGAGGCTTCCTACGTACCGCGCGTTAGCACGGATCAAAGTCAAAGTAGTTCGGGTATACAGTTTAGCGTCATGCTGGACGTCGGCAAGCCGACTCACGAAGGGGTCGAGGCCGCCGGGCGGAGGATTGAACCGAACCACCTCGCACAGAGGGGGATGGAACGGCCGGGTGGATCATAGTTTCGCGTCATGCTGGATGATGAAAGGAGAGATGGAAAAAGGGGCTGTGGGGAGGCACAATGGAGATACACACGGGCAGTCTCCCACAGGGGCGGATTCATAGGTGAATCGACGCAAGTGTGAACCCTGGAGGGGTCCACTGATGGACGAACCGACGTGAATACGACCGGGATGACCAGGTGGTGGGCTTGAACCTCAGGGAGGCTTCCTACGTACCCTGTTTAGAAGACAGGGATCAAAGTCCACGTAGTTTGTTCCGTCAGGACTTACGCACTTGAGGCAGCCCGGATGCGGCAAAACTCAGTTGGAAGGGACTTGGACCGAAAGCAGAAGACACCTCGATCCCAGTCACACCCTCTACTGGCTTCGGCAGTGGGGAGGCGCAATGGAGATACACATGTGCAGCCTCCCACGAGAAACTAGGGATTTGTAATACCCTGCCCCCGTAGGGAAAAGCCACTCCCATTAAATCGTCCCAAAAGAGGGACAATCCCGACATCCCTGCAGAGACGAACGGGTGGGGGCCACATCCAAACCGGGGGAGACCCTGCGTGCGGGGCACGGGATCGAATGATGCGGACGGTTTAGCGTCTTGCCAGACGAAGTACAGTTTAACGTCGTGTGTTGAGGACGAAGCGGACGATTTAACGTCTTGCCGGACGAAGTACAGTTTAACGTCGTGTGTTGAGGAAGAAGGTGCTTGGTAGTTTAACGTCTTACAGCGCGGACGTGGTACAGTTTAACGTCATGTTGGACAAATGTGCAGTTTAATGTCATGCAGGACGAATATGCAGTTTAACGTCATGCTGGACGAGTGATTGCCGCCGATGGGTCCGTGTCACTTCGCACGAGCCTGGAAGGCTGCACGGGAAGACAGCGCACGGTGCGGGCACCCAGGATGAGGATCATCGAGCGCCACGCAGGCGGGTACCCGCAGGGGGTCAAGGGGGGCGACCCTGGCGGATTGCGCGCAAAAGAGGAGCTTTGCGCGCAAAACCGCTGGTCGCCGCGCAAAATGGCGGGCTGGCGCGCAATTGGGCCAGCGCTTCGCGCGCGGATGATTGGGATTGCGCGCACCGGGCTTCGGGCAGCGCGCGGGGGCAACGGCTCATTCTCTAACGAATGGCCACTTTGAAGATGGGGGGTGCGCGCAATCGGGTTGGATTGCGCGCACCCGGGGCAATTGCGCGCAAGAGGATTCTTTTGCGCGCAAAGGCCTTCGGGTTAACGATTATTCAAAGGAAAGGAGCCAAGGGGATTGCACGCGAAGGCGGACCCCAAGGCTCTATTGCGCGAAAGAAAGGAGGTTACCTGAAGACCGGCATTGCGCGCGGAAGGGGTTGGATTGCGCGAACGAGCGACGCTTCGGATTCTGGCAACCTTCAAAACGTCGGGGGTTGCCTTATATTTATAGGCAACCCCGGGCGCGGAATCCAGTCTCGGGCGCGCAATTCGCTTCGCGGGCGCGGAATCAGGACCCGGCGCGCAAAGGAGTCGCGCAGGCCACGGCGCATTGCGCGCATCCCGGGAGGATTGCGTGCCACGACTCAACTTTGCGCGCGGACCTCTGAAATTTCGCGCAAGTCCTCCGGGCCCTCCGGAACGTGCCTCTGACTCCAAATATCACTTCGCTTTCCGCATCCGGAGCTTCGTTTGGGAACAACGGACTTTTCCGGCGTCTACAAAAGCCCCCCCTCGGAATCTGATCGGCGAGAGGTCGCAACGATCGGGTTCCGAGGGAGACGCCGGAATGCCGAAATCCTGGGCTGCGCGGGACTTAGGCGCGCAAAAAGGGGCGCCGGGCGCGAAATTCGCCGTTGCGTTCGCGCAAAGCGCTTTCCGCGCAGCGCGGACCCCGGCCTCGCCTATAAATAGGGGCCCTGGGTCCCGCGTTCCGTACTCCGGCCTTCCGCGCGATAAGCTCCAACGCTCTCGTGCGCGAAATTGCCTTTTCCGGCGCGAAATTCGCCCGATCGGCGCGCAAAACCGTCCGGATTTCGCCTGTCTTTGCGCGAAAACCCGGAACTTTGCGCGACAGTCTTCCCAATTGCGCGCCGTCCACTTGGATTGCGCGCCACCCTTCAAACTTCTCTACCAACCTCGTCCGATCCCGCACGCTTCATCCCTTTACCCGCACGACTCCCGAAACTTCTGAGATGGCCGCGCACAGAGGAAATGAGGGGGATGCCGCCACTCGCAGAGCTGAGATGGCGGCGAACGAGGAGGGTTACGGAGCCAAGGAGATTGTTTCCAACAATCAATCCTTGTTCGACTTACTGACGCCGGCCCAGAAGACATATCCACTGTCGGACAACCTGCCGCTCTGGAACTTCGGCATCCTAGATGAGGTTCCGGTGCCAGGGTTCGAGATTGATGCGCCGCGGACCTGGGTGACCCGGGAGGACGAGCTTCTCCGCTATAACATCACCAACAATGGGCATCCTGCCAGGGAGACCAGACACTTGGATGTCTATGTCCTGAACCCGAGGACGCAAACCATTGATGGGGGTGAGCCTACTGCGGAGAATTCTCCAGCCCTCTACTCGAGCATATATCGCCAGAGCGTCACGGACGACACCAAGGGCTGGCTGAAGGACTGGGATTTGCGGTCTGGGGGCAACTTCACCAGTGAGTGGGCCTGGGCGTTCTGGGTACGCCACACTTGCGATCACTTCGCAGAGGAGCTGCGGTACATCGGCCTGTTTGAAGCAGTGTGGACGTCGCAGTTCCACTTCTACCAGCAGTCCGAGCTCGGGCCGGAGCTGTTCACCCGATGGTCTCCAGATACCAACACCTTCCATCTTCACCATGGGGAGGTCGGCATCGGTCTCTGGGACATCCACTTCATCGGAGGTATCCCGCTGGAGGGCTACCAATACGATGAGTTCCTGCCACTGAAGAACACCTGGGAGGACAGGTCACGGACTCCCATCCTGACCTGGCATCTGCTTGACCTGGCTACGCAGCGGCTCGGGATCAAAGACTTCCAGAAGGACATAGCCTACAAGGAATGGTTCGGCCAGTTCTTGGAGCATGACCCAGCGGTCAAGATGCCAGGTAGGGGGAAGCGGTGCCCGACCGCAGCTCAGAGGAGCCGGAACGGGTCGTACTGGCGGGTCCTGGAGACGGGTGACTACCGCTCATGGGGGTACCGCGTCATCGAGGCCCGGGACCCAAACGTCCGGTACGCGGCGTTCCTGGCCGCCTTTCTGAGTGGGTGGCTCCTGCCAGTGCGGGACGCGAGAATGGGCGTTCGCCCGGCAACACTGGCGGTGGCGGGCGCTATGGCCGCCAACAAAAGATACAACCTCGGGGTCCCAGTGCTGGCGAGGCTGTATGCCATCCTGGGACGCATCGCACGAGGGGGGTCGCCACGAAGGATCTGTGGGCCCTTTCAGTTCTTCCACGGCTGGTTGGCTGCTCACCTCGGTGGGTACATGTTTCCGAACGCCATCATTCCTCCGGGCAACGGCCTGCGACCCTCCCTGGTGAACATCGCGGGGGTCGCTCCGATGACCCTAAGTGAGGAGGGCGTGAGGATTCGGATTGGCAATCATGCCAACTTCAACTTCAGTCTGTTCCCCACTCCCGTCGGCCAGATGATCGACAATGGGCAGGGTCCGCTGGAGCAGCATGAATACTTCCTGAACATGCGGGGCGGGGTGCTCGTGGCTCGGATCGACGGGAAGGTGATCTGCGAGCCTTACGTGCCGACCCGGTTTTCCAGGCAGTTCGGGTGCCTTCAACGGATGCCGAAGAGGGTATTCACTGCTGTCCGAGAGGAGACGAACCCTGGCGTCCTTCGCCAGATGTGGCTGATGTTTGCCGCTTTCGGCTCTGGCGACGTCATCACTCTCCCTCCTACCGGGGTTGACGCAGGCTTGGAAACCGAGTATGTCGAACACTGGGCCATCGCGTACCCCGATGGGCTTCTACGGAAGCCAGTTCAGCGGCTCGAGGTTACCTGTGCGGAGACCGGGCGTCAAGGAAGGAGGCGAGGCGCCGCCACACGGGGGAGAACGGAGGCGCGCCAAGCAGCGGAGCCGGCGCGAGCAGGGACTTCGGCGGCGGGTACATCGCAGGCTGCCGCTACGACCTCGGCGCCCAGAGAGGGGGCACGCGTGGTGGTCGAAGAGCGGCCCGGGAAGCAGGTGAGACGTCTGCTCGAACCCTCCCACGATGCAGTCTTCCCGGCGCTGTGGTCGGCCTGGATGACCCTGCGGCAGTCACTGGGGACCGACGTCATCTGGCGAAAGATACTCAGAGAAGGAATCTATCTGCCAGAGGTCGGGCGCCTCTAGATCGCCGACAGAGTGGACTTCAACCGGCAGTACGCATATCTGATGGCCATGGACGAGTACGCGCGCCAACGTGGTCAGCGCGCGGAGCCATCCCTTCTGGTGAAGGTGATGCTCGGTCTCGAGCCCGCTCCGGAACAGATGCCACCAGAAGAAGATGACAGTAGCAACGACTCCGAGGAAGAGGAGGAAATGGGGGAGGATGAAGGCTCCGAGGGAAGATCCCATCAGGGGAGTCCGCGGGAGAGCGGCGAGGTGGCTGGCTCTGACGACGTTGATGTCACTGAGCTCCTCGAGGTCCGCTTCTATCCCTACTCAATCTGCTTCATCCATTCTCTTATGCAGCTTCTAACCCATTTCTCCATCTTTCTCAGGAGCGCACGGATGTTGGTCAGGCGTCCTCAGCGGGAGTAGGAGGGGCGCCAGCAGGACAAGGCGGGGGCCAGGCACCCATTATTGATTTGACAAGCGCGGAAGGGCCCCCTGCTGCAACTGTTCCTGCGGCGGCCGGGATAGCGGAAGATGACGCTCTGACCTCCCGTAAGTCTCCTTACTATACTGTTGGTGCCTGCCGTTGACGATCCGTGACTAACCATGGCATGCCCTGCGCAGTGATCTCAACACTGGAGGCTCGTCAGGTTGCCGAACCCGGGCCATCTATGAGTGGACCAGTGGTGGACATGCCGCCTGCTCCGGAACAGACTTCCCAAACCGAGCCGGCCCCATCAACTGCTGATCAGGGGGCTGCGGACGTCGGCGGTGCTGCCATCGGAGAGAGGTTGGGGGCTGACGAGGGTGTCGGCGCCGCTGGGGAGAGAGAAGAAGGTCGCCCGGATGTTGGGGAACCTATCCCTCGTGAGGACCTCCCAGGGGCGGACCCTGCAGCAGACCTGCTGGCTGCCTTCCCTGCCTACCGGCCTGCCGACCCCGAGGAGATGGACGACTCAGACACGGAGGCGGTCGAGGAGAGCCGGATAACGCGCCGCAGGGGGTGGAAGTGCATCCAGCGCTTCCTCAAGCGAGACCCATCAGAGTGGCTGGGGCGAATGGGATCACTTCAAACCTGGCTGCGCTTCCTGTGTGCCGGTGGAGCTGATGCTCAACGCCTCCATCTGACGGTCCGTGATTTCATGGCCGAAAAGATGCGCGAGAGCTGCCGGCGTGCCGACGTCACACAAAGTCGGGACATGTCGGAGAGCACGCGGGCGCTCCTCACGGCGGAGCAGGAAGTCCGGCGCCTCGAAGGGCAGGCGGCAGAGAAGGAGGCCCTCGTCGCAACGTGTACCGAGCTTGTGGAGCAACTAGCAGCCCAGCTGGTTGACGCCCAGGTACAGCTGACGGAGGCGGGCCAACAGATGGTCACAATTCAGGTCGAGCGGGAGCGTGCACAGGCCAGAATCGACGAACTGCGCGCTGCGACCGCCGACGAAGAGAGGGCACGCAGAGAGCGAGAAGCAGCTCTGGAGGCCACCAGCCAAAGGGTAGCGGCATTAGAAAGACTCATTCAGCACGCTAATCCCTAAGGGCTTTGTTTTTCCATTCCCAAAACATTTGCTTCCGCTACTTTGATCCGTTTATATGAATCAATATATTTATCTGCATCTTTTGGTTTAACATGCTCAATCACAATTCTTTGTCTTGCAGGAGTGTTAACCAAGCATCGGGCATCCATAATTGGGCCTGGATTTCTGGAGAAAAGAGGGAGGTCATTCCTAGGAAAGGAGACCTCAGACCTAATCAATGTACCATCCCCCCAACCTGTTCCAACACACGAGCGGGACAATGCTAGGGGCGTTGAGATTTTATCCGAACATAGGGAAATGAGAAAGGGTGAATTGCGCGTCCTAAATCCAGACATCCACAACGGTCGGCCTTCCAGGAAATGCCCAAGACGGTAGGCGGACAGTGGATCGACCATAACAACTGCAATAGACGGACCGAAAAAGGCCATCATTCATATTGCAGGAGGCGGACCACATGTCATCATGAATACCGCTTTGGGGTTCCTTCAGACACAAGGGTGGAAATCCAGATCAACAGGGCATGCGAAGCGTGGGGCGAAGTGACGATTTGTTCGGACAGAATCCAACGCTCTCAAAATTGCGCCACCGTGGGGAAAGCGTATTAGGCGGATGCACTAATCTGGCCGTGAGTCACCTCAATTCTCAGACAGCACCTCTCTGACGAGGAAACCGTCGCTTCCCATCCTTGCGATGGGGCATCCCGAGCTAAATCGGGGAGAATATCACAACTGCACCACTCTACCAGAAGCCAGGCCAGACGGCCGGCGACGAGGAGGGGCGGGACTTAACGATCCCTGAGGCTGGACCCGAGTCGGAATGCCCGGGCGTTCCTACGTACTCCATCAGGCTGGAGATCAAGCCACACGTAGTTCTGAGAGTGCAGTTTAACATCATGCAGGACGTAGGACCCCATTTGGGGAGATCTTAGTTTAGGGTCGTAGAGCTCGGACCATAGGGGTAGATCTTAGTTTAAGGTCTTAGAGCTCGGACCATAAGGGATAGATCATAGTTTAAGGTCTTAGAGCTCGGACCATAAGGTGAGATCTTAGTTTAAGGTCTTAGAGCTCGGACCATAAGGAGAGATCTTAGTTTAAGGTCTTAGAGCTCGGACCATAAGAAGAGATCTTAGTTTAAGGTCTTAGAGCTCGGACCATAAGAAGAGATCTTAGTTTAAGGTCTTAGAGCTCGGACCATAAGAAGAGATCTTAGTTTAAGGTCTTAGAGCTCGGACCATAAGAAGAGATCTTAGTTTAAGGTCTTAGAGCTCAGACCATAAGGACCTCAAAGTACGCCACATCGTGGTCATATCCCCTGGATATGCGAAGATGCACTGAGGGATAGTGTCAAGAGTGTCGAGGTTTCGCCTGGCCAGAATGGGAGGTGGAAAATGTGAATCATGCGGCCATTCACTCAAGGACTGGAGGCAGCGGAGTAACGATATGGGAGTACTGCCGACCGTGGCGGAAAAGCAGCATCAATATCGCACTAACTGTTGGTGGAATGAGGCAGCAAACGAGCATCGACCGCTCAATCGCAGGATTCATATCGATTTGCTGCCCAAGGCCATTGGGGGTACCGGCCCGAGTCGGTGGGAGAGCACTGAGGCATTGTGTCCGAACCGTTCACGGGGGCTCCACCCAGGGCGTGGACGATGGGTCCGAATGAAAGGGAGCACGAAGCCTGAAAAGCGGAGGAAACCTGACCAAGCGGATCCTGACCCTCCTGGCAATAAACCAGAGTACTCTTGACACCGGTGGACCACTGCAAGGGGTCGGGGAACACGCCTTGAGGGTGACCTGAAGGCGGCGGATTCCCCAGAGAAGGGGGAATCTCTAAGAGGTGGGGGGCTGGACCCGAAGTTTCAAACATCCGGGCGTTCCTACGTATCCCATAAGGATGGGAATCAAGCCGCACGTAGTTCTTGAAGCGCGGCGCAACACAATCGGGCACCAGCGCGGGGAAGAGTGCGGGTCTGACCCTCGCACACAGAAGGAGCGGCATTTGATATTTCTTGATTGTCCTTAAAGATGAATGGTTTTTCTTTGTGCGGCGACATGCCTGTGATTGAGAAATCTATGGCGTCGCCACAATAATCAAGCCACGGAAGGCATTGATGAATGGCGTGGTTATTAACCAGTGCCCAACATGAGTGTCCCCTGAGGGGAACATCACGATGCAGTGCCGTTTTCTCGTCGGGCGGCCAAGACGATCACAGTTTACGGTCGTGTGGTAGGACCAGACAACACAGTTTAAGGTCGTGTGGTTCGGACCATGGAGGAATCCGCTTACCGCGGTACGGCGGACACGGCGGAGGTGGGAGCATACCCAGCCTTGCGGTCACGCACGATCCCAGGAGAAGAGTCTTGGGATAGGGGTCTGCGTATGTCCATCACCCGAGGGGCAGAGATGCTAGCCTCCAGACATACTGGGCCCAGAACGCGATTGTTCGAGCGACTCCTCCCTCCTTATGGGGACGAGGGTCCAGCTACGCATGGCCCTTGGGGAGAACATCCGCATATATCCTTGGTGCTCAGATCATGGGAGCCTCGAACGACATCATTACCCTGGTTGGTCTGCCTAACGTGTAGAGGTGTACTGAAGGTCAGTATGAAAAGAGTGTCAAGATTCCACTACAACGCACAAAGGCGGAGTGTGATGAGGACTGCGCAACCAATGTTCAGAGCCTGAAAGAGCTGACATGGCGATCAAGGATGTTGCTGACGCATTCGCAACACAACATCCGATCGCGTCAGCCTAAGACGGGGCAAGCAAACGAGCATCAACCGCTCAATCGCAGGATTCATATCGATTTGCGGCCCAAGACCCGCCGGTAAATCGACCCGGAGCGGTGGGAGAGCACCGAGGCATCGTACCCAAACCGCTAACGAGGATCCCTTTGAGTGAAGGCTCGAACAAGAGGAAGCGCGAGGCCTGACAAGCAACACAGGACTTGTCGGGATTGAATCTGACACTTCGAGTCATAGACCGAAGTACCCAAAACATGTTAACAGATCTCCGGAAAGGGTCGGAGGACTCACCCTGAGAGCAACCAAAAGAGGGCAGATCCCCATGATCAACCGAGAGACGGGGCTGGACCTGAAACACAAGCGTCCAGGCGGTCCTACGTATCCCATAAGGATGGGAATCAAGCCATACGTAGTTCTGGAGAGGCAGTTTAACGTCATGCAGGACGATGAGGGTTGTGAGGTATTCCCACACACGGGGGAGGCGTACGGCGCGGCCAGTAGACCGACGTGAATGAGGACATAATCCCCCGCTCACACGATACGCCTCGCACAAAAAGGAGGGGAACTTGGGACAGAGGCCCAACGCGGGATAGAGATTCCCGGGAGATGGGGCTGGGCCTGAAACATGAATGTTCATGCGGTCCTAAGTATCCCATAAGGATGGGAATCAAGCCGCACGTAGTTCTTGAGAGAGGCAGTTTAACGTCATGCAGGACGATGAGGGAAAAAGAAGGGGGGAGCAGAAGGCATCCCCAAACGTGGGGGGCGTACATCGTGGCGAGAAAACCGACGTGAATGAGGACAGAATCCCCCGCGCACACACCATACGCCACATACCCAGAGGCAACTGGACCAAGGGCCCAGGATGAGATGGAAATTCCCGAAGGATGGGGCTGGGCCTGAAACATGAATGTCCAGGAGGTCCTACGTATCCCATAAGGATGGGAATCAAGCCATACGTAGTTCTTGAGGGGCAGTTTTACGTCATGCAGGACGAATGCTGAACAGTTTAACGTCTTGTAGCTCGGACGTAGTGCAGTTTAGCGTCATGCAGGACGAAGCACTTGGCAGTTTAACGTCTTGCAGCGCGGACGAATGCTGAACAGTTTAACGTCTTGTAGCCTGGACGAGGTACAGTTTAACGTCATGTTGGACGAATGCTGAACAGTTTAACGTCTTGTAGCTTGGACAAATGCAGTTTAACGTCGTGCAGGACGTGGTGCAGTTTAACGTCATGCAGGACGAAGTGCAGTTTAGCGTCATGTGGGACGAAGTGCAGTTTAGCGTCATGCGGGACGAATGAACACTCAGGCAAAGTATTGCTTGAGGAACCTAGCGTTGGTGGGAGGAGTGACACGCTCACCATCCATAGTCGCTAGGGAGTACGTGCCATTGGGATAGACCTTGTGGACAACAAACGGTCCCTCCCACTTGGGCTCCAACTTGGGCGACTTCCTGCCGGGGATCATCGGTGCTCTTAGGGCTAGCACTAGATCACCCTGCAGGAAGGAGCGGAGGCGAGCCTTCTTATTGAAAGCTCGAGCCATTCTGCTTTGATGCCTCTCCAAGTTGTGCAAAGCGCGAAGTCTATTCTCATCCAGTGCTTCCAACTCGACTAGACGGGCTTCAGCAACTCTGTCCGGCGCTTGCTGGTCGTAGACCGCAGTGCGCAAGGACGGTAACTGGATCTCGATGGGCAGGACGGCCTCAGCTCCATACACCAGGGAATAAGGGGTCATCTGGGTGGAATTGCGAGTCGTCGTCCGATAAGCCCAGAGGGCGTTGGGGAGCTTGTCCGGCCAACTCTTCTTGTTCTGACCAACAATCTTTTGCAGAATGTTAGAGAGGGTTTTGTTAAACGCCTCGATCTGTCCATTCGCCTGCGCATGATAGCGAGATGTATGGTTCGAGCGAATGTTATACTTGGCGTACAACTTCTTTAACTCGGCTGCTCGGAAATTGGTTCCGTTATCCGTGAGGATAGCGTGAGGCACTCCAAATCGATAGATGATCTTGGAGGTCACGAAGTCAGCGATCGAACAGGATTTGACCTCTCTGAGCGGAATCGCCTCTGCCCATTTGGAGAAGAAGTCCGTAGCGGTCAGAATGAACCGGCACTGGCGAGCTGTCGCCGGTGGGTAAGGTCCCACAACGTCCAGACCCCAGACTGCAAAGGGCCAGGAATACCTTGTAGTATGGAGTGGCTCCGGCGGCCGATGCACAAAGTTCGCATGAACCTGGAACGCATGGCACCTCCTGGCATACTCGATGCAGTCATGGATCATAGAGGGCCAGAAGTATCCCAACCTCCGAATCTGGTGGGACAGCTTCGGCCTAGTCTGGTGGGCGCCACATGAACCAGCATGAACCTCTTGCATGACTCATGGGATCTCAACTCCCTGAAGGCAACGGAGGAGAACACCATCAAATCCGCGTTTGTAGAGGATCTGCTCCAGGCCGGGACTGCTCTGGAGGACAAACTGCGATGCGCGGCGTCGAACTCGCTCACGCTCGGCCCGGTCCGATGGAAGAATGCCATGTTGGAGGTACTCAACCAAAGGCGTCCTCCAATCAGGGGCTGATCCGACTGTCATATCTGGGGTACTCGGGGCTCCGGGCATAGGGGCAACCGTGGTGAGGTTACTTACCAACGGGCCGCGATCTTCTTCCGGGATAACGGGAGCGATGAGCCTGCGGCGCATCACGCGGACGATCAGGTTGTCCTGTTCAGGCTCCGCAAGTGACGCGGCAAGGCTGGCCAAGGCATCTGCTCGACCGTTCTGCGACCGGGGAACATGGACAATTTCCGGCCGAGAAGGGAACCGGGCCATCAGAAGGAGGGTGCACTCCAACAATGGCACAAGTTCCGGCTTCCTGACAACGTAGTCGCCATTGATCTGCTTAACGACCAGCTCGGAGTCCCCTTTCACGCACAGACGGGGCACGTCGATCTCGAGAGCCAACTCGAGGCCGGTGATGAGGGCATGGTATTCCGCCTCATTGTTGGTACAGCCTTCTGACAACAGGAACGAGTATGGCAGCACGGCTCGCTCCGGGGTAATGAAGACGATACCCAAGCCCACTCTGTTGAGCTTAGGATTATCGAGTCTTCTACCGGTGGGGCTCCGGGATGCACCGTCAAAGTGCATCTGCCAGCATGGATCGACTCGATCAACCGAGAGAATGGTCTCATCAGGAAAGCCTAGATCCAGCGGCTGATCCGCGGAGGTCGGGTGAGCTGCCAGAAAGTCTGCCAATGCTTGCCCTTTGATGGCCTTCTGAGACACATACCTGATGTCGAACTGCTGGAGAATCACAGCCCACCGTGCTAGACGGCCAGTCAACATAGGTCGGCTCAGGATATATTTCAACGGGTCTACCCGAGAAACCAACTGTACCTCATGGTGCTGCAAGTAGTGCCGTAATTTCTGTACGGCAAATACGAGCGCCAGGCAGCTCTTCTCGATGGGGGAATACCTAACTTCTGCATCGAGGAGCATGCGACTGAGGTAATAGAGGCTATTCTCTGTTCCCTCGTTGTTCTTCTGGGCGAGAAGGTCACCCAGGGACCGTTCCAGGGCGGTCACATAGAGGACCAGCGGCTTCCCGGATACAGGCGACATCAGGACCGGAGGTTGAAGCAGGTACTGCTTGATTTCCTCGAAAGCGGTCTGACACTCTTTATCCCATACATAGGTGGCACCTTTCTTCATGAGCCGAGAAAAGGGCTTACACTTGTCGGCCAGATTCGCGACGAATCGGCGTATATAGGCTAAGTGGCCTTGGAACCCTTGCAGTTCCCGGACAGTACCTGGGGGAGGCTTCTGGCTAATCGCCCTGATTTTCTCTGGGTCGATCTCAATACCCCGTTATCTTACCACAAATCCAAGGAACTTTCCGGAGGTGACCCCAAAGGCACACTTCAACGGGTTCATCTTCAGGCAGCGAGACCGGAGGAAGCCGAACACTTTCTCAAGATCTTTGAGATGGTCCTGACGCTGGCGCGATTTGACCACCAAGTCGTCGACGTAGCATTCCACCAGTGTGCCGAGGATTGGCTTGAATATGCGGTGCATCGCCCGTTGATAGGTGGCACCGGCATTCTTCAGGCCGAAGGGCATGACCCGGTAGCAAAAGGTACCTTGGGGGGCCCTGAAGGCAGTGAACTCCTCATCCTCAGGGGCCATCCGAATTTGGTTGTATCCGGAGTATCCATCCATGAAGGAGAGGGCTTGGAACCCTGCCGTGGCATCGATCAACAGCTCTGTCACTGGAAGGGGAAAATCATCCTTCGGACAGTGGCGGTTGAGATCGCGGAAGTCGATGCAGACTCTGATCTGCCCGTTCTTCTTCCTGACCGGCACAATGTTGGCCAGCCATTTGGGGTACTGAACTTCCCTCACGAAGTTGGCTTTGATAAGCTTGTCAACTTCGGCCTCAACCATGGCACCGTGGGATGGGTGCATCTTCCTGGGAGGCTGCTTGAACCCGCGATGGTTCGCCGGGAGACCAAGGCGGTGGACGACTACCTGAGGATCTAGCCCCGACATCTCGTCATAGCCCCAAGCGAACACATCACGGTGCTGCCTGAGAAAGTCCTCGTACTGCTGCCGCTCCTCAGAGGGCATGGCGGCACTAACCAATGTGGGTCTTGGATCGGCCTCGGTTCCAAGGTTCACCTGTATTAACTCATCGACCATGGCGGGGACGCCCTCCTCAAAGGCTGGGGGTGCATCTTCCACGTCCTCTCCACTCGGGGAGGGATCGTCCACGGGAGAGACTGCGTTGGCAACTGCATTGGGGCTACCAGATCCTGCTGGGCCACTGGTGCTGGCGCGGGCGGTCGCGGTCATCTCATTAGGAGACTCGCGGGCCGTCGAGACCATGGCCACGTCCAACCGTTGAATCGGGAGGACGTAAGCGTCATCCAGACTTGCCCAGGGATCACTTGCAACAGCGACAGGCTCAACCTCACCTGCCAGGATCTGCTTATCCTTGCTCTTGTAATAGTCCGCGTCCAGATAGCGGGCTTCAAATGAGGCAAAAGGAGAGGCATCTCCTTGAAGCACGCCTACTCGACCATTAAGGGAGTATTTGAGGCATTGGTGGTATGACGAGGGAACCGCCGCGTGAAGATGGAGCCATGGCCTGCCCATCAATGCGTTATACGCAGTGTCCTGAGAGACTACCATGAATTCGGTGTTGGCAACCAAGTCACCGAACTGGGTCTTCAAACGTATCTTGCCGACCGGGGTTTGCTCGGTGCGGTCGTACCCCTGGATCCTGAGGTCGGAGGGAATCAAGTCATCCTCAGACAACCCCAATCGCCGGAGCGTCCGAGTTGGAATCAGGTTAATCTCGGACCCCGTGTCGACAAGACAGCGCCGGACTTCAAGGCCATTGAACTGGCCAGTGACATACAGCGGACGAATGTGTCCCTGTATAGGAGGGTCTTCATCCTTACCAGAGAACGAGATAACTGCCTGACATTCGGCGTCCTCGATCGTTTCGGCGTGAAAGGCCTCTGCAGCCGCAACCTCTGTCTCAAACTGGAGGGGGCTTTTCAGGGCTTCAGCGAGTGCCTCGCGCATCTCAGATGACATGCGCAGAGCCTCAAGGATGGAGATCCTTGCTGGGATGTCGGCCAAGTGCTTCAGGACATCATACTTTTTGGCCAAGCGCGAGCCCCTGGTTGCAGGAGGTTGCTCTGCGGTTGGTCGCATGATGGGCCTTGCCGGTTGGATCGGCGGCCGACTGGTACTTGGCGCATCTCGATGTTCACTGGTCGCAGTCCGGGAAATGGTCACCGTACTGGAGTCAGGAGGCCGGGATGGACTCGTGGCAGGGTGGAGCTGATCGCGACGCGGCTGAGGCGGTTCTGCCTGGTCCCACACCACAAACAGTGGCGGAGGCGAATCCGTCATCCCCGGATGGGGGGGCGGCGCACGTTGTGCTCGGTTTTGAGCCTGCTGCCTAGTCTCGGTGGCGTGCACGGCCTGGCTGGAGGCACCAGCGGCTGTGCCCCGGCGACTCCTACTGCTGCGGTTCTTCCGACGGTGGCGACGACTGGGGACACTAGGGAGGTCCACCTGGTGTTCTTCAACGTCGGGAACCGAAAAGGGATTTACCAGCTCGACGGTGTTAACCGAAGCGTACCCAATACCATCATCGGACGAATCATCCATCACCGGGCGGATCCGAGGAGGGACCCCCATCTCCGGGGGCATGAAATCGCCGAGAGTGCGGGATAGTGGCGGAACCGGCAGGGCGCGCTCTTCCTTCTTGCGCTGCCGCCGTTTGCTCTTCTTGGAAGAGGCAGGCTGGGACGACGATGCCGAAGCAGCACCCGCAGATTCTGGGGGCTCAGGCTGATTCAAGCGCGCACGGATGATTCCGTGGGCGCGAATGGTCATCTTGCGGGCCATCCAGTTATTATACTTCTGGGATCCGCGGTTGGAGACCAGCTGCCATTCGTCCTCGCTGCCACTATCGTCATCTGATACCACGAACACGCCCGCCACTTGTGCTGGAGCTGGGCCCAACCTGATTACATTGTTGTTAATCTGGTCTTGGAGCCAATCCTTAAACACATAGCACCGCTGGATGGTGTGCCCCAGGGCCCGATGGTAGGGGCAGTAGCGGGGGTTATTCGTAAGATGTGCCTCCTCTGCCCTCCAACACTCAGGCAGTCGCACAATTCTATGCTCCAGGGCGCTCCGGAAATAACCGGGGACCTGATCCTCGTGGAATGAGTAAGTCAGGTGTCGCGGGCCCCAGGGAGCATGGTCTTGACGAGGGGCTGGAGGGGCCGGCCGAGGAGGTGGACCCTGATTATCTCGCCTGGGTTGTGGCGGTACATTACGCGGAGGGGCCGGCCGGTTCTGAGGCTGCCGCTGCTGGGCCGGGAACTGAGCCCGTGGAGGCGGGTTCCTGTGAGGCTGTGGAGCTGGCCTCGCCGGCAGCAGCTCCAATGGCCTGGGGGCCTCTATCTGGGCAACAGCAGCGGGTTCAGCCCTGCTGACTCTCCTTGCAGGAATCATAGGAGGCAGCGGGTGTGCCTGGCTGGCCTGTTGCAGGGCTTCCTCAAGATGTTGAGCTTTGTCTGAGAAGTCCCTGAACCCTCCGGGGTAATTTTGAGTGATCAGGGAAGGGACCAGCTCGGTCTTGACGTTCCCGACGCACATTGTCAGCAACTGCTCCTGAGTCAATGGCATGTCAAGGGAATACGTGAGACCCTTCCATCGGGCGACGAAGTCCGCGACTCGCTCATCAGGCCTCTGCTTGCACTTGAAGAGGTCTGCGATACTTGTCTTCCGGGTCGTGGAACTGAACTGGTAGAGGAACTGTCTACGGAGGTCCTCCCAGCTAGTTACCGACCCGACGGGGAGCTGGCTGTACCAGACAAATGCTGGCCCTTCCAGTGTCTGAACAAAGCAGCGAAGCTTAGCGGCCTCTTGCTGCGCCGGAGTCCCCAACATAGGCCCGCACCTCGAGTTGAAGTGGGCTAAATGCTGTGGCGGATCTCCAGTCCCATTGAAGGGAGAGAAAGTGGGATTCCCGAATCCCGGAGGCGCCAGCATGTCATCCACCCATGCTGGGTAGGGCTTGCCGTCCGGTGGGATCGCCACCTGCCGAGTCTCCAAGGCCTCCAAGCGGGTAATGAGTGCCGCCATCGGATCGTCCGGACATGGGTTCCAGTCCTGGCGAGGATCTCTAACCACGAGCGCATTACATGGCCCTTCAATCGGGTCGTCGACCGGGTCGTCGAACTCGGCAGCTCGTGGGATGGCGGGCGGAGCGGCCCTTGGGGCAGCAGGAGGAATCCGAGCGGGGTCTCTCAGGAAGTCACGCCGCTCGGGAGGGTGCGGCGAAACAAACCGCGCCCTCTTGCCGTAGGCAACGGCCTCTCTCCTGTCGGCGAACACGGCGTAATCACGGTTGCCCGGGAGAGTCTCGTCGAGGAGCGGTTGTTCCGGTCCCTGCTGTCCTGGCCTAGGATCACCGTAGTCAGGCCGTCGTTCTGCAGCGCGCTCGGCGAGGAGCTAGTCAACCAGCTTCTTCTGTTCGGCGAGCTGCTGACGTAGTGTAGCCTTCTCGGGATCCTCCTCTGCCCTCTGCATGGAGGCAGATGGGTCGGCGGGCCTTATAGCCTCGCTGTGCTCTTTTCCTTTGCTGACGTTTCGGCTCAACCTCAGTGCTTCAGTGGGCGCGGGGAGCCCCAGGAGGTTCCTCTGATGACGAGTAACTCTCACCGATGGATCTGACGACGGCTTGTCTTCGGGGGGGAAGCCCCCGTCGAGAAGTTCCAAGTCGTTCCCCTCTCCCGACAGGTCAGCCATATTGACCGTTCCTGTCCCTGGGGATATACCCTCAGGGCCACCCAGCGAATCGGGCTGTCGGCGGATCACACTGAAGCGTAGGGCAGCGTACTGCCCCCATCCACGGATATACACGTGGGGAGTGGCTTCCTCGATAACTTTGTGGAGTACTTGAAAACACTCAACGCATCGTTGTTGGAGGGCCTCGTGGTGCCCAAATGACCCGGGGTGCCGAACCGCGGGGAGCATGGCCAGGTCAATTTGACGGCACTGCTCACCAATATCCTCCAGGTGCGCTTGACTCCCGGGGTATGGCATTTGTAGGCGGTGAAGACAGGAGCAAGTCTCCCGGAGAGTTCGGCGGAAGCATTCGAACTCATCCGGGGTGAGCGATTCGGGTGCATCAAAGCCCGGTCCTGCGACTGGCCAAAACTTCTCAGGGAAGTGGCCCTCTGCAAGGACGGTCCAGAAGCTCCACGACTCAAACTCGGGACCCAGATCTCCCTGGTCCTCTTCAATGGCTGGGAACGGACGGGGAACTGGTAGTGGTGCCGAGGCGGGCCGCCGGGCCGACGGGCTGGCCGGCGGTGAATACGGAGAACAAGCCGATTGGCCTCCATATCCCGGGCCGCCCTCTGAGGGTGGCGGTGCCCTGGCTACCACATCAGGATAGGACGGGCCGGCGAGCGAACATCCTGCCGTAGCATCGGTGCTCGCCGAGGGTGCACCAGATCGTGGTTCGACCGTCGGTCCCCAGAAAAAGTCTCCGGCTTCTCCGATCGAGACGGAAGGCACTTCCGGAGGGGCCGGTACCAACCGCAAGCTTGATTCTTGGGGGTCTACCAGGCCCTCGTTACTCCGGATATACCTTCGGAGAGAAGCGGGGATCACATCGATCTCGCTCTCGGGGAGCACGAGGCTGACGTGCCGCATTCCTACCCCTTCCCTTGACTGGAGGGATTGGAGAAGGGGCTCTGTCGCCGAATCGTACTCCGCCTCTGAGTCAGAGAAGCAAACCGGTCGGATCTCCGTCCGGAATTCCGTAACATTCTTCCCTCGGCGTCGACGCCTTGCCTTCCTGCCCCTGGGTGGTTCTTCGGGGCAGGGCTGATCTCTGTCCTAGCGTCCTCCGGCCGCACTGGTGCTGGGGCCAAGAGGACTGGGAACCAAGGTGCGAGCGGCACCGGGACAGATATCAAAGGGGACGCGGGGAGAGATGATTCCGGGCAGGCCTCCGGGCCGGGATCGGAAGGTGGGATGACCCATGCCTCCTGGATCGGCCACACAGAGTAGATCCTGCCGGTGAATAGCGCTACCGCGAGGTAGTCCGCGGTGGCTACTGCCAGTGCCAGCAACCGGGAGAGTCGACCCAACCTGCCTTTGGGGCGGTCGGGGCCTCGATCCAGGTCGGGCATAGGAGTTCCCCTGCTCAGGATGCGCAGAGGCCTGGCGACTGGAGCCAGCAGTGGCTTGGGCCAATGCGGCCGCTGTTGCTAGAGCCCCAAGGTGGGCATCCTCTTCCGCTCGTGCCCGACGTTGGCGTCGGGACAGGCGAGTCGGAATGAGCGGCGCGGGCAGGTGGAGAGCCCACTCTTCGACTGGAGAGGCCTGGCGGCGGTGTCGCCGTGGCCTGGCGGGAGTCCTTACCGTAGATCCCTGGAGAGAATCCCGGATAGGGTGATCCCGGGCATCATCCACCTCATCCGCATAGGGAAGGGAACTGTCAGAGCGCTCCGGGGATAAACTCCCGAAGCGATTGGACGTTGAGGCAGGCAGCGGTGCCTCCCTGCGCGGCCCTCGGGGGCGGCGGTGGCGGCGAGGCGCAGCCTCCTCAAGGTCTAGGCGAGCCATGTCCCGGGTGGGGATGACTCCCTCTTCCTCATATCTCCGCACCAGGGTGTTGATCACCCTTCTCTGGATGACCTCCGAGGGGGAGAGAGGGCGTGGTCGTCCCGCAATTGCGGCTGCTGGGACGACTGTGGAACGGGCGGGACCGCGCGGAGTAGCCGCGTCGGTGTTTCCCCTACCCCTGCGCCAGTGGGCGGGTGGCGATCGGGCACTGGATCGGGCGACCTGATTTCTGAAAGCAGGGAGAATGACCCATTAACACTGACAGGAAAAAGGAATCGACAACCAACCATTAGCGCCACGACGCCTTCCGTGGGGGGAACCCAGGCCCTCGACGTTGCGAGACGGAGTGCCCGATGTCCCTTCCCCAGCCCCTGGCGGGCAAGTCTGAATGCTTGGCCGGGCAACACGCCGGTCTTCCAACACCTCTGAAAGCCATCGGTCTTCGTATCGAGGAGAAGAGATTCACGTCGGGTTCACCATTTTTCTGTTTCGGTGCGGATGTGCGTCGGGTTACGCTGTTCCGCCAGGACGCGTTCGCGCGTGCACCCGTCAACCCGAGGGGATGGGCGCGCGGCTTGTGGTCCCGCAATCCCGCTTTCCAAGGGCGGGCGGCATCCGTCCCTTATTCAGGGGCGTCTGCTCCTTGATCGAAACCGGGATGATGGGATATCGGCTCCTCCTTCCTTGGATGTCTCCCCGGAACTCGTCGCCTAATCCGGGTCTCCCTCATAGACTTAAGAATGTTCGTGAATCTCGTTCCCGACGCCATATCTTCATGGACACCGGTTAATTACGCTGCTTCCGCCCGGACGCTCCAAGGAGTCTGGGCGGGGCAGCAACCTACGGTGAGAAGGCCGGGTGGCTCTGGGTGCTGGGGGCGTGTCGTAACACTGCGGCTCTGCACATCTGTCTTCCGTCCCTAATAGGGCTTCTCGAAGGCATGATGGCCTGAGGCATCCCGCACTGGGTGCGGGGAACTGTGTCACCTGAGGTTTTCCTCAGCTTCCCATGTTTAACACGGGGTATGCCGCGAGTTTAACGTCCAGCGGGGACGGCATCGGACTGATCAACACGAAAAGTGGATCAGATGACAGAACCCCTTACGGGGAACCTCCGACGCTGGGGCCAGCGCATGGGCGGCTTCCCAAGTGATATGGAGTGGAGTGAAGTGGCATGACCCCACCGGGATGTGGCGGCCCGGGTAAGGATCAGGATGGATGATGGAGTGAAGAGCTTGGACCCCGTAGAGGCTTCCTACGTACCGCGTGTTAGCACGGATCAAAGTCAACGTAGTTCGGGTATACAGTTTAGCGTCATGCTGGACGTCGGCAAGCCGACTCACGAAGGGGTCGAGGCCGCCGGGCGGAGGATTGAACCGAACCACCTCGCACAGAGGGGGATGGAACGGCCGGGTGGATCACAGTTTCGCGTCATGCTGGACGATGAAAGGATAGATGGAAAAAGGGGCTGTGGGGAGGCACAGTGGAGATACACACGGGCAGTCTCCCACAGGGGCGGATTCATAGGTGAATCGACGCAAGTGTGAACCCTGGAGGGGTCCACTGATGGACGAACCGACGTGAATACGACCGGGACGACCAGGTGGTGGGCTTGAACCTCGGGGAGGCTTCCTACGTACCCTGTTTAGAAGACAGGGATCAAAGTCCACGTAGTTTGTTCCGTCAGGACTTACGCACTTGAGGCAGCCTGGATGCGGCAAAACTCAGTTGGAAGGGACTTGGACCGAAAGTAGAAGACACCTCGATCCCAGTCACACCCTCTACTGTCTTCGGCAGTGGGGAGACGCAATGGAGATACACATGTGCAGCCTCCCACGAGAAACTAGGGATTTGTAATACCCTGCCCCCGTAGGGAAAAGCCACTCCCATTAAATCGTCCCAAAAGGGGGACAATCCCGACATCCCTGCAGAGACGAGCGGGTGGGGGCCACATCCAAACCGGGGGAGACCCTGCGTGCGGGGCACGGGATCGAATGATGCGGACGGTTTAGCGTCCTGCCAGACGAAGTACAGTTTAACGTCGTGTGTTGAGGACGAAGCGGACGATTTAACGTCTTGCCGGACGAAGTACAGTTTAACGTCGTGTGTTGAGGACGAAGGTGCTTGGTAGTTTAACGTCTTACAGTGCGGACGTGGTACAGTTTAACGTCATGTTGGACAAATGTGCAGTTTAACGTCATGCAGGACGAATATGCAGTTTAACGTCATGCTGGACGAGTGATTGCCGCCGATGGGTCCGTGTCACTTCGCACGAGCCTGGAAGGCTGCACGGGAAGACAGCGCACGGTGCGGGCACCCAGGATGAGGATCATCGAGCGCCACGCAGGCGGGTACCCGCAGGGGGTCAAGGGGGGCGACCCTGGCGGATTGCGCGTAAAAGAGGAGCTTTGCGCGCAAAACCGCGGGTCGGCGCGCAAAATGGCGGGCTGGCGCGCAATTGGGCCAGCGCTTCGCGCGCGGATGATTGGGATTGCGCGCACCGGGCTTCGGGCAGCGCGCGGGGGCAACGGCTCATTCTCTAACGAATGGCCACTTTGAAGATGGGGGGTGCGCGCAATCGGGTTGGATTGCGCGCACCCGGGGCAATTGCGCGCAAGAGGCTTGTTTTGCGCGCAAAGGCCATCGGGTTAACGATTATTCAAAGGAAAGGAGCCAAGGGGATTGCGCGCGAAGGCGGACCCCAAGGCTCTATTGCGCGAAAGAAAGGAGGTTACCTGAAGATCGGCATTGCGCGCGGAAGGGGTTGGATTGCGCGAACGAGCGACGCTTCGGATTCTGGCAACCTTCAAAACGTCGGGGGTTGCCATATATTTATAGGCAACCCTGGGCACGGAATCCGGTCTCGGGCGCGCAATTCGCTTCGCGGGCGCGGAATCAGGACCCGGCGCGCAAAGGAGCCGCGCAGGCCACGGCGCATTGCGCGCATCCCGGGAGGATTGCGCGCCACGACTCAACTTTGCGCGCGGACCTCTGAAATTTCGCGCAAGTCCTCCGGGCCCTCCGGAACGTGCCTCTGACTCCAAATATCACTTCGCTTTCCGCATCCGGAGCTTCGTTTGGGAACAACGGACTTTTCCGGCGTCTACACATGTTTTTCCTTACTTTTGGAAGAATCCAAAATATCATCATTGAACACAACCAAAAACTTATCCAAGAACTCACGAAAAAGTCTATTCATAAGATTCATGAATACAGTAGGTGCATTGGTTAAACCAAAAGGCATAACTATAAATTCATAATGGCCATATCTAGTACGAAATGCGGTCTTCGGAATGTATGCTTCCTTTACTTTCAACTGAAAGTACCCTGACCTCAAATCAATCTTTGAAAAATACTAAGTTGTAACACCCCAAGCATCTACGGTACGCTTCTCTTTGAATAATGCAATAGCGTGTGTTTTACGCAACCCCGAGTTCTAACACACCACAACCAATCAAACAAGCCGTTATGAATATTAATACCCACATTTTGAAATTTATAAATTTTAATTTTCAAAATGGACTTCATTATTGGTTTCGGAATATCAAAATTATCTTAGGGTGAATTTTTGGTATTTTTCTGAAAAACATAATTTTTTGATTAATAGTGAAACCACTAAGTGGTAGTTAAAAAACTGATTTTTTCATAAAACTTAATTTTACCTCTTCTGTGAGTGGAATTTAAAAAATTCAAGTGACACGGTTAATACCAAGGATTAAAATGTGGTTCAATGAGATGAAAATAATTTTTGGTGAATAGTAACTTTTTACTTTTATTTACCGTGGTTAAAAGTAAATAGGGTAATTAAGGGTAAAAATGATATTAATATTACCATAAAACATGCCATAATTCTATTGGACAAGTTTATATCGACCAAAAACAACCTTAGGAATACAATATTATCATTTAGGTCCACTTGGATAAGATTAGGACATTTATTATTTTTTAATTCAATGAAGAGTTAAAATAGTTAAAATCAATGTTTATTTACTAAAACATTTTTAACATAGGGTTATGTATGTTGTATTTTTGACTATAAATATTCATTATAATTTTAATAATATTTCCAAAATAATGGTATTTTATTTATAATTTTTAGACATTAAATAATTTAATTTATTTATGACACAATGATGATGTAGTGATTACCATAATAGTGAATAATTATACTAATTGATATTATAAATACCCAAAAAAAATATAATTTGAGACTTTTTATGAATTAAACTAATTTTATAAGATACTATGACATGTTATGATTGATTTAATAAACTTTTTTATAAGTAATCATTCTGTTATGCGTTTTACAAAAAATAAATTATTGAATAGTGTCAAAATTGATATAAAAGAGTTTTTAAAACAAATATTATATTATTAATTTATATTCAATTCATAAAAATCTAAGGTCCATCCAAGAGACTTATATCATGATAAATTTATGAATAATGGACCACCTGGGGGTCTCTTGGAGATATATTGTATGTTTATTAACTATATAATATAAAAATACAAAGTGACATGGTAAGTGTCAAACTAATTAACTAAGAGTAAAAACTAAAATATAAGGTTAATATAATGACCCTAACCTATCTAAATTCTATTGGATGAGAGGTTTTAGACCCATCTCCACCTTAAACTTTAAATAATCCACTTTGGAGCCATTATAAATTGAATATGAATTTATTATAAAATAATATTTCTACCTTTTCCAAAGGTTCCCCTCACCCCTCTTAAAAAAGGGAACTCCCCCTTATCATTAATTCACAGCTTCAATGACTTTTGGTTCGGCCAACCCCTGCCCATATACTCTCTAAACATTTATCACTTCATCCTAGAGGCTTTTATTTAGTCATAAATCCAACCTATGGATCCCTTTTGAACAAATCAAAAGGAAGAACCTGAAGAAGAGGTAATGATTTCACCACCCCTTTTCATGTTCATTTCTTCTTCCACTTCTTCTATCTTTGTTATTACCATTATAAAATAACAACTCCAGTATATTATATATACTTTGATGTTATCATAAACATTTTACAACCATATTTCAGTATTCTATCAATCCTTTGAATGACACGTCACCATACGTGCGTACGTACGGCTTACTGTCTCCACACCGTGGTGTAATTGTTATTCAAAACATTATTATTTGGATGGTTATAATAATGATGTGTAATTCATGTAAATAATAAATATAACATGATAATTATTCTGTATATATGATATAACATCCAATTAAATATTATTTTAATATCAAAAGAATGATATTGTCGCTCGTGCGTACGTACGGACTACCGTCTCCTCGAACGCGATGAGATTCATTCACCATCGTATCCATTGAAGTCTAATTCTTATTTGAAGATTAATAATAATTTTTAAGGACATAATATCATTATGGATATGAATAAGATACAACCTATGCCTAAAAAATGGCTCACATAACAAAACATATAAAATAAAATGAGTAAGTTAATACCCGAAACGACGATAATTCTAAAATATTATTAACAAAGAAATGTTAAAAGATCATATATGATATCATATTAATATATATGATTCTTGTATAATTTAATAACAATTATTTCACCATTATACAAGAGGTTTACCTAACCCAACCAAGGAAAAGTACAAGGTAAGGGCTTATTTCGCAATCTCTTCATTATCCGAGGTTTTTTATACCTAATAATCTACTGGGACTTCTTTATCATCCACATCCATGTTTCTAAAAAATGCATTTCAAAACATTATTACTATTTTATATAATAAGGTTTAATGTCATTTATACCCTTTTTGACTTTTATAAGTGTTTTATAAAATAATATTTCTATCGTTTTCCAAAGAATGTCATTTTTATCCTTTTCAACAGAATTAAGGTAAGAATGTTTTTTTAACTTATACGGCGAGTGCAGCTATTATCCGCCGTTATAAAATTTTCGAAGCTTCCCCTACAAGATTATAAGAAAATTTTCAATGTAAATGTTTTATTTTATAATTATGTGGCTTTTAAATGATTTCAAAAAAGGGATATTTCCCTAAAATAGTTTTGATTTCATCTATGTCAACATCCTTTGATGGATTTTAAGCTTATTTGAAATTGATTTATGATGACACAAAACTTCCATATTGTATTGAAGGTTTTGTGTTTTGTTTGACTGTGGATGTCTTATTTTTATACCATTCATGGTTTATGGAGACAGTATTGACATTTCATATGCTAGTTTTAATACGAATGTTTATGTTATGTTTATACCTTTTCATATGAGGAATGCATTGGACTTAATATGTGACGGGTGGAGCCCGCTATAGCTCCTCGTTGCATCGGTATGTCTCATGAGACAAACTAATGTCTTGGCACAAGGCTTTGAAAAAATATTATTTTTAGTCTTGGCACGAGGCCTTGGCTATGTCATTATGATAGTTTTGCATTATGCATTCTATCATTATGATAGTGGTTATTGATATTGCATGTGAATATTAGAATAGTAGAATATCAATGTGAATAAGTAAATGGAATTATTTCATTTCATTTTTTCCACACTATGTTGAAGTTCAAGTTTAAAAGGATTTTGTTTTAGTTATACATTTCCTTAAATGTTTATTCTTATTTATGAAAGTTTCCGCTATATTGTTATCATTACTGTGCATTTGAGCTCACCCCTTTTCTATGTTTTAGTTTTCCCAGGATGTGAAGAAGTAAATTATGAATGACCTGCAGGGATAGTATAAGGGGATAAGAGTGTGGACTATGGAGACTATGTTGTTGTAGTTTTCATTTTTATGATGTAATGTAAAAATTTATGAATATATCTAGTGTTTCCAAGGATACTAAACTAATCGGCCATTCAATGTTTGATCTTTCTTGTGATCATGACAATGTTATGTAATAATGCATCGAATCTGGGTAACTAGGATCGGGGCATTACAGTTGGTATCATATGAAGTACAGACCTTGGAAGCTAGATTTAGATAAACTCTGATTAGAGAATATAGATATAATAAGGACATTGAGGATTAGTATAGAAGAACTTCATAAAATTTTGTTATTGTAGAGATTTTGTGAGTTTTCCGAGCAATACAACCTTGTCTGGATACGAGAAGGTAGAGGCGGCTCTGGCACAGATGTACCTAGTGGTAAAACCTGAAAACACTACTTTGATCTAGACTCGAACATGAACTAGTACCCGACAAGGGGCCTTGCTACACTCTTGGTTACGACACTCCTGGGGGATATTCTTAGGATGACTCTCATTTTCATTAAAAATCATTATGAAGGGTTTATGAGAATATACTACCTCAAAGAAAACATTTTTATGATTATGTATTATATCCATAAATAGTTCAATTTATGTTAAGTGTTTTATAAGTATGGAATTATGTATTTTGATTCATAAACTGATCTAGTTTGTTCCATTGTTTAGAAATGGCGCCTAGAGGAAGAAATGGAAACTGTATCAATGGATTCACTCCATGTAGGGATTTACCTCTTGCTCATGATAATTATAGTGGAGCTGGTGATGCAAGTGGTGCTGATCAACTAATCACCATACTGGGACAACTCACTCAGGTTATGAATAATATCCTTACCTGTATGGATCACCCTGATCCACATCGTGGAGGATAAATGTTTGATCACTTCATGAGGAAGAAACCACCAACATTCAATGGGAGTAAAAATCCATTAGTAGCTGAGAAATGGATACGTTCCCTAGAGAAAATATTTCAGGCTTTGGGAAGTAGTGAAAGGGAAAAAGTTATCATGGCAGTTTACCGTCTCAATGGAGATGATGATCAATGGTTTTCATTGATTAAAAACACGAAGGAAGATGATGAAGTATCAAATATTGAATGTAGGGAGTTCAAAGATCTGTTTTTAGAAAAATACATTTCTCGTGACCATCGACCAGATATAGAAAGGAAATTTCTGTGTCTGAGACAAAAGGAGGATGAGAATGTCACAAAGTATGAGGCCAACATTACAAGGTTAGCAAGGTATGCTGAAGATTATATATGTAACCCAAGAAGTAATATTGATCGTTTCTTTGATGGGTTAAAACCATTTCTCCGTCGAGCATTAGTCTCACAATCCTTTTCATCGTAAGAAGACATTGTCTCATGAGCTATCAAGACATAAAAGGAATTCTCTAAGTCATAAGACCTTAAAGCAAAGAAAAAGAAGAATAGATCAGCTGATCAATCTGGTAATGGAAATAAAGGGAATAAGGGAAAATTGGAATATCCATCTTGCAATAAATGTGGGAAGAAACACATCGGTACTTGCTTGAAAAGAATGGGTGTCTGTTACAAGTGTGGAAAAAAAAGGTCACCAAGCTCGGGATTGAAAATGGAAGAAGGAAGATACCGATGTTCAGTGCTACAATTGCAAGGAGATGGGACATTATGAAAATTCATGTCCTAAGTGTCAGGGGAACTTACCTCAGAAAAGGCCAAGGGATCAAGGCCAATCATATGCTATCACTACTGCTGATGTAGAAGCTCTGAAAGACATGGTGGCAGGTAATTTAATGGTTTCCTCAAGTTTATCAAATGCATTATTTGATTCTAGATCATCGCATTGTTTCATATCTTCCATGTTTTCTAAGAAAATTAGATATTACCAATTAGATTTAACAAGGTAGTTGTCAGTTAAAACTCCAAAGGGAAGTATCATTGCAACAAATTTTTGTGAATCAGTCCCCATTAGAGCACATAAATGGTCTTTATCTGCTGATCTCATCGTCATACCTATGATTGAGTTTGATATAATCCTCAGTATGTACTGGCTTTAGGACTATGATGCGAAGATTTATTGTTAGAAGAAGGAGGTTTTGATTTTTGATGATGATGATAAGGAACACCTTATCTTTAGAGCAGAATCGTCACCACCTAATTATTATCTAGATCCACCCCCAGTAGCTCAACTAAATTCAATTATTGTGGAGTAAGAGAATGAAATGTCTTTGGGTGAGGAAAGGAATGTTCAAATAGAGGATTTACTTGGTGTGAAGGAATATGTAGTTATGTTTCCAGACGATTTACCTAGACATCCTCCAGAACGAGAAGTTGAATTTCCATTGATTTAATTCTTGGATCAAGGCCTATATCGAAGACCCCTTATAGAATGTCCACTATAGAATTAGATGAACTAAGGAAACAACTAGAGGAATTGAGTAATAATGGATTCATTCACCCTAGTGTTTCTCCATGGCGAGCCCATATTCTTTTTGTTAAAAAGAAAGATGGATCTATGAGGTTATGTATCGACTACAGGGAGATCAATGCTATAACAATAAAGAACAAGTATCCTCTACCTCACATTGATGATTTATTTGACCAACTACATGGAGCTCAATACTTTTCAAATATTGACCTTCGATCTAGATACCATCAATTGTGTGTGAAGAAGGAATACATTCCGAAGACAGCATTTCGAACCAGGTATGGGCATTACGAGTTTACAGTAAGGCCTTTTGGATTGACTAATGCACCCTCTATATTCATGGATATAATGAATAGAGTTTTCAAGGAATATCTCGATGAATTTTTGATGGTATTTATTGATGATATCTTGGTATACTCCAAAATCTATGAATATCATGAAAATTACTTGTACATTATCATGAAGACTCTGAGAATCCATGAATTATATGGGAATTATAGCAAGTGTGAATTCTAACTTCAGGATATTTCTATTCTTTTCCATATTGTCTCTAAAGATGGAATCTCTTTTGATCCTTCTAAGACTAAGGCAATCCAAGAATGGCCAGCACCTACGAGTATAACTAAGGTATGCAGTTTTATTGGTTCAGTAGGTTATTATCGACGTTTCGTCTAGAATATTGCCCGATTGGATAACCCATTAACAAAGATCACTCGTAAAGGGGTTAAATTTGTTTGGACAAAAGAGTGTGAAGAATTTTTCGAAGAACTGAATAGAAGATTAGTCAATTACATTATATTGAATCTACCATCATGGAATTATGGGTTCGTTATTTATAGTGATGCATCGAATAAAGGACTTGGTTGTGTCCTTATGCAGAATGATAGGGTTATTGCCTATGCGTCACGAAAGTTGAAAATTCATGAACAAAACTATCCTACTCATGATCTATAGTTAGCAGCTGTGATCTTTTCTTTGAAGATATGGAGGCACTACCTCTATGGTGAAATATGTGATATTTATACTGATCACAAGAGTTTGAAATATATTTTCTCACAAAAAGAACTCAAAATGAGGCAAAGGAGATGGCTTGAATTACTCATGAATTATGATTATACAATACACTACCACTCGGGGAAAGTAAACAAGGTGGAAGATGCTTTGAGTAGAAAAGATCATGGAGATTTGAACAATATGAGAATTGAAAGGGATCCAATTTTCATGGATCTAGTGAAGATAGACATGGGAATAACCAGGGAAGGTGAAACATAAATTCTTTTTCAAATGGTTGCCAAACCATCTTTACTATAAAGGATTAAGTGTTCTCAGACCGATGATGAAGAATTTCGAAAGAAGATTAAAGCTGTGAATGATGGGAGATTGAGAGACATTGTGTATGAAGAAAGAATTTTGAAATTCGGGAAGAGACTTTCTGTTCCAGATATACCTGATCTAATAAAGGAATTGTTGGATGATGATCATAGTTCCAATTTCTCTATACACCATGGGAGTACCAAAATTTATAGAGACTTGAAGGAACATTTTTGGTGGGACAACATGATGAGGGAGATTGCTGATTTTTTTTCTTGATGTCTGGTTTTTCAACAAGTGAAAGCTGGAAAGAAACAGCCTGGTGGAGTATTGAAACCACTTCCCATACCTGAGTGGAAATGGGATAATATCACGATGGACTTTGTCATGGGACTACCAAAGAATCCTAGAAGGAACGATTCAATATGGGTTATTGTTGATCGTCTTACCAAGTAAGCACATTTTCTTGGTATAAGAGATGATCTACCACTGGAACTTATAGTAAGACTATATATTAATGATGTTGTTAGACTTCATGGAGTACCTCTATCGATTGTTTCTAATCGTGATCCTCGTTTTACGTCAATATTCTGGAAAAGTATTCAGAAATCCTTGGATACTGAACTTCATTTTAGCACTGCCTACCACCCTCAAACAGATGGACAATCAAAACGAACTATTTAAACCTTAGAAGAAATGTTGAGATACTGCTCACATGACTTTCAGGGTATGTGGGATCAATATTTACCTCTAGTAGAATTTTCAAATAACAATAGCTTCCATTCGAGTATTCATATGGAACCATATAAAGCATTTAACAGAAAGAGATGTCGCACACCAACCTGTTGGGATGACGTTGATGAAAGAAAACTTGTAGTCCCAGAACTAGTGGAGGAAACGATGGAAAAGTTGAAGGTAATCCAAAACCATATCAACGCAGCTCAATGTAGGCAGAAGAGCTATGCCGATAATCGAAGGAAGGATTTGGAATTTCATGTCATTGATCATGTCTTCCTGAAGGTATCTCCATGGAAGGGAGTCATACATTTTGGTAAGAAAGGTAAATTAGGTCCCAGGTACATTGGACCTTTCAAAATTCTATAACGAATTGGGGCTGTAGCGTACCGTTTGTCAATGCCGCCAAATCTCTCCAATGTTCACGAGGTGTTCCACGTATCACTATTGGGGAAATACATGCCTGACCCAACACATTTACTCAACTATGAGGAATTAGAACTGGAACCCAATCTATCTTATTGCGAAGAGCTCGTCAAGTTTCTTGATACAAGAGAACAAGTACTGAGAAACCGGATGACTCGTCTGGTATAAGTCTTGTGGAGAAACCATAAGATGGAAGAGGAAACATGGCAACTTGAGGAACTTATGATGAAGAACCACCGGAGAATTTTCATGCGGTATTATTCTAGAAATTTCGAGGATGAAAATATTTGAATAAGGGGAGAATTGAACACCCCAAGCATCTACGGTACGCTTCTCTTTGAATAATGCAATAGCGTGTGTTGTACGTAACATCGAGTTCTAACACACCACAACCAATCAATCTAGCCGTTATGAATAGTAATACCCACTTTTTGAAATTTATAAATTTTATTTTTCAAAATGGGCTTCATTTTTCGATTCGGAATATCAAAATTATCCTACGGTGAATTTTTGGTATTTTGATGAAAAACATCATTTTTGATTAATAGTGAAACCACTAAGTGGTAGTTAAAAAAATGAATTTTTCATATAAAATAATTTTACCGCTTCTGTGAGTGGAATTTCAAAAATCTGAGAGACACGGTTAATATCAAGGAGTCAAATCTGGTTCAATGAGATGAAAATAATATTTGGTGAATAGTAACTTTTTACTTTTATTTACCACGGTTAAAAGTAAATAGGATAATTAAGGGTACAAATGATATTAATATTACCCTAAAACATGTCCTAATTATATTGGAAAAGTGTATATCGACCAAAAACAACCTTAGGAATAAAATATTATCATTTAGGTCCACTTGGATTAGATTAGGACATTTATTATTATTTAATTTAAAAAAGAGTTAAAATTGTTAAAATCAAAGTTTATTTACTAAAACATTTTTAACATAGGGTTATATATGTTGTAATTTCGACTATAAATATTCATTAGAAAGTTAAAAATATTTCCTACATAATGGTATTTTATTTATAATTTTTAGACGTTATATATTTTAATTTATTAATGACACAATAATGATGCAGTAATTACCATAATAGTAAAAAATTAAAATAATTGATATTATAAATACCCAAATAAATATAATTTGAGACTTTTTATGAATTAAAATAATTTTAGAGGATAATATTACATGTTATTATTGATTTAATTAATTTTTTTTAAATTAATCATTCTGTTATGATTTTTACCAAAATCAATTATTGAATAGTGTCAAAAATTGTCATTAAAGAGTTTTTTTTAAAATGTTATATTATTAATTTAAATTCAATTCCTAAAAATCTAAGGATCGGTCAAGAGACTTATATCATGATAATAGTATCATCAATGGACCAATTGGGGGTCTCTTGGAGGTATATAGTAAGTTTATTAATTATATAATTCAAAAATACAAAGTGATATGGTGAGTGTCAAACTAATTAACTAAGAGTTACAGCTAAAATATAAGGTTAATATAATGACCCAAACCTGTCTAAATTCTATTGGTGGAGTGGTTTTAGACCCATACACACCTTAAACATTAAATAATACACTTTGGAGCCATTAAGAAACCGAATATGAATTTATTATAAAATAATATTTCTAGCTTTTCCAAAGGTTCCCCTCACCCATCTTATAAAAGGGAACTTCCCCTTCTCATTAATTCACACCTTAAAAGCCTTTTGGTTCGGCCAACCCCTGACCAAATACCTTCCCAACTTCCCTCACTTCATCCTAGAGGCCTTCCTTTAGTCATATAGCAACCCTAAGAAGCACTTTTGATCAAATCAAAAGGAAAAATCTGAAGAATAGGTAATGATTTCACCACCCATTTTCAAGTTCATTTCTTCTTCCACTTCTTCTATCTTTGTTATTACCATTCTCAAATAATAACTCTAGTATATTATAAATAATTTTTTGTTATTATAAACATGGTACAACCATATTTCAGTATTCTATCCATCTTTTGAATGACATGTCACCATACGTGCGTACGTACGACTTACCGTCTCCACGTCGTGGTGTAATTGTTATTCAAAACATTATTATTTGGATGGTTATAATAATGATGTATAATTAATGTAAATAATAAATATAACATGATAATTATTATGTATATATGATATACCAACCAATTAAATATTATTTTAATATCAAAATAATGATATTGTCGCTCGTGCGTACGTACGGACTACCGTCTCCACGAACGTGATGAGATTCATTCTCCATCGTATCCATTAAAGTCTAATTCTCACTTGAAGATTAATAATAACATTTAAAGACATAATATCATTCTGGATATGAATAAGATAAAAACTATCCATAACAAACATGGCTTATAAAACAAAACATATAAAAGAAAATGAGTAAGTTAACACCAGAAACGATGATAATTCTAAAATATTATTAACAATGCAATGTTAAAAGATCATATATGATATCATATTAATATATATGATTATTGTATAATTTAATAACAATTATTTCACCATTATACAGGAGTTTAACCTCCCCCAACCAAGGAAAAGTACAAGGTAAGGGTTTATTTCGCAATCTCTTCATTATCCGAGGTTGTTTATACGTAATAATCTTCTGGGACTTCTTTATCATCCACATCCATGTTTCTTAAAAATGTATTTCAAAACATTTTTACTATTTAATAGAATATTTATTTAAGTCATTTATAACCTTGTTGACTTTTATAAGTGGTTTATAAAGGAATCTTTATGTCGTTTCCCAAACAAGTTCCTTTTTATCCTTTTCGACAGAATTAAGGTAAGAATGTTTTTTAACTTATATGACGGGTGTGGCTATTTTCCACCGTTATAAAATCATCTATGCATCCCTTACAAGCTTATAAGGAAATTTTCAAAGTAAATGTTTTATTTTGTAATTATGTTACTTTTAAATGATTTCAAAAAAGGGATATTTCTCTCAAACAGTTTTGATATCATCTATGTCAACATCCTTTGATAGATTTTAAGCTTATTTGAAGTTGATTTCTTATGATAAAATACATCCATATTGTATTGAAGGATTTTTGATTTTTTTGACTGTGTATGTTTTATTTTTATATCATTCATGGTTTATGGAGAATGTATTGAAATTTCATATGCTAGTTTTAATACGAATTTTTATGTTATGTTTAAACCTGTTCATATGAGGAATGAATTTGGACTTAATATGTGATAGGTGGAGTCCGATATAGCTCCTCGATGCATAGGTAGTTCTCATGAGAGAAACTAGTGTCTTGGAACAAGGCTTTGAAAAAATCTTATTTGTAGTCTTGGCACGAGGACTTGGCTATGTGGTTATGATAGACTGGAATTATGAATTCTATCATTATGAAAGTGGTTATTGATATTGCATTTGAGTGTTCGATTAGTAGAATATCCATGTGAATAAGTAAATGGAATTATTTCAATTTATTTTTTCCACACTATATTGAAGTTCAAGTTTAAAAGTCTTTTGTTTTAGTTATACATTGCCTTAAATGTTTATTCTTATTTATGAATGTTTCTGCTATATTGGTATCCTTACTGGCCATTTGAGCTCACCCCTTTTCTATGTTTTATTTTTCCCAGAATGTGAAGAAGTAAATTATGAATGACTAGCAGGAATAGTATGAGGGGATAAGAGTGTGGACTATGAAGACTATGTTGTTGTAGTTTTCATTTTTCAGATGTAATGTAAAACTTTGTGAATGTATCTAATGTTTCCAAGGCTACTAAACTAATCTGTCTTTCAAGATTTGATCTATCTTGTGATCATGCCAATGTTATGTAATAATGCACCGACTATGGGTAACTGGGGTGGAGGCGTTTCAGAGCTCCCTGGAGCTGATCAAATAAATCATCGATATGAGGCAATGGATACCTATTCTTAACATTGATGTTATTAAATGATCTATAATCAATGAAATTTATCATTCAACCATCTTTATTTTTATCAAACAAGACAGGAGAAGCCCATATTGATGTGCTAGGTTGAAAGAAACCTTTATATAATAACTCCTGCAATTGCTTCTTTAACTCTAAAAGTTAAATTTGAGCTATTTGATAAGGGGGTTTTGAAATTGTCTTACCATTAGGAACTAAGTAAAAAAAGTAAATTCAACATCCCGATCAGGTATAATACCAAGAAACTCATCAGGAAAAACATCAAGGTAATCATTTACCAATGACACATCATTAATCTGAATAGTTCTTTTTTTCAATAATATGTGCAGGGTAACATTCATTTCCATCTTTTACTAGTTTCTCAGCTTCCTAATATGTTATCAATATCGAGGTTTCATTTTTTATACAAAATGAAAATCATTCTAAAAAGAAACCTATTTAGCTCCGCAGTCAATCTTAGCATGATAAACAGAAAGCCAATCCACGCCCAAAATAACATCAAACTATACTAGAGGCAAAACAATAAGGTTTGCAGGTAGATTCTTTCCACACACAAGGACAAGAATGTTCTTTGTTTTCTTTTTGTATCTATATTTCCTCCAGGTGTTTTTATTGTAAGTTCAATATTCATATCCAGAGATGGAATTCCAAATTTACTAGAAAACTTATCAGATATGAATGAGTGTGTAGACCCTGAATCAAACAACACATTGGCATAATATGAAAAAAAGTGTACCTGATACAACTTCATTTGATGGCCCAACATCTATTGATGTAGTTGCAAAGGATTTCACCACCCCTTTCTAGTTGTAGTCTGGATTCTTTCCATTAGTTGAGTTCTTTGTTAGAAACTCATTTCCATAATGACCCATCTCATTGCACTTAAAACATTTTACTGACTATGAATCAGATTCTGTCCTACCGTTACCCTGATCTTTTTCAGTGAAATTACGACCCTTATGTCCCATTTTTCCACATTAGTATCACTTACCAGAATTCAAAAGACATTCCCTAACATGATTTGTACAACAATTTTCACAAACTCTAAACTTATGTTTCTTACCATCAAACTTTTTTGAAGAGTATTTCCCTTTCGCCTGCCACCTCGACCTCTTATTTTGTTTTTTGTCAAAGAATACATGATCATCAGCAAATTCCCTTTCCACCATCTCCGCACAATGAAAAAGTTTTTCATAAATTTTGAACTCACGAGAAGCTAAATCCCTTCAATACTTTGGCATTAATCTTGAGTAAAAACAGTTGATTTTACTATCAAGACCTCATATGAAATTTAGAGCATACCTTGCCAGTAGAGTGAATTTTTCATCATAAGCAGCCACTGATTCATCCTCCTGCCTCAATTCCAGGAATTGTTTTTCCATCCTAATACAAACCACCTTAGGAAAATATTTCTCCTGAAACATAACTTTGAATTCATCCCAATAAAGAGCATCAATCTCCTAACTATCCCTGATATTTTTCACCATCGACAACCACTGATCAGCTTCACCTTCAAAACGGTAAACATCAAGACTAACCTTTTGATGTTCTGAACAACCCATGACATTAAAAAATCTTCTCTAGTGCTTTAATGCACCCTTTAGTTAGCACATGGTCAGATGATTCTCTGAATGATGGGGGATGTTGCCTCATGAAATGCTCCACTACTGTCATATTCCTCTGTGGTTGATCTGGCTGATCTCGTGCATGGATACCACCACCATTTATATCCTGAATCAACTATTCCATCACTACAACAAACTGTTCAGTTCTGATTCTGACCATCTCAGGTTGCCGATTGGGATGTTTTTCTTTCTCCTGATGTCATCCCAACATATTTGCCCTGTTTCCTTTGCGGAAAACCATTCTGAACACAAAAATATCTTAGGTGAAGCAATATGGTAATCTGGAAATGCTACATGTTTTCAATATTTACATAAATTAATTTATGGATATTAATTTAACAATACCCTAACTCCTAAGGTTATCTAAACTGACCTCTGATACAAACTATAAGGACCCTTCCTTAAAACATTAAATAATGTTGAATTAAATGAATAATTCACATTGAGTATCTTTTCAGGTTTAGAGTTTTAAAGAATTAAGACATAACTATTACATTTCATTTCAAATACAAAGTAGACACTTCTAGACAATTTATATTTTTTCATAAAATATATGATCTTGAAAAAAATAGACATGTCTTGTTCCATGTTTTAGACATCATGACTTTTCCTTGATCCCATCCTTGACCCTATTCATCTTTATGTCCTATGAAAAAATTTCAAAACATGGGATGAGAATAAAAGGCTCAGTAAGGGTTATAAAACAAAGATTGAAAACATTTGTTCGTAAATACTTAAAATACATGAACTCTTTTACATAACTCATAAAATCATAAGATTTATCAAAGACACATAGTAATCATAAATCATAAAGGTAACTTGTGGCATCCATATCATACTCAGATTGTAGCTATCACAGCTATATAGGGAGCTACATTAAAATACCCATCCCAGTATATTCCATAAAATCTATTAGGAGAAACATTCACATTTACCACTTTCATGTTACCCAATGCATTGGAGAGCTATCTCGGGCTCACCCACCATAGGTTTATCACGGAACAAACCATATACGTAAATAATTCCCAAGAACCATAAGATGATCATAACACATAACATAATGATAAAGGAAAGATAACATTTCCACATTGCAATGGTAATATATCATTTGAAGATATTGAAATAATAAATCCATTAACAAAATCATTTTCAATACCAAAATACGTAAAAAGAGTATATAGTATTTATTTTTTTCCATTTAAAAACATTCCAGCTTGTTAATGAAGCCAAAGATCAAATAATACTCACGGTGGTGAAAAGGTCGTTGTTACCACATAAGTAAAAAAAGAAACATTCCGTTTTGTCATTTAGTGAAATGCTTCATATAAAAAGATTCCCTTTGAATAAAATGAAATGTCAAAGGGGTTTATACGCCGTATAAAATAAAGTAGTGTATAACACTAAAAATGACTCAATGAGAGGAGATTGAGACGAAGTCCCTTACACTGTGTCCGACATGACTTGACCATTCTTTAATCACTTAAATAATAAACTAAAGTTAATTTATTATTTCTTAAGAAACTTTTAAAGTTTGTTATTCCTTTTATAAAAATTATTACCATGTTATAAAAATTATGTAATCATTTAATGTTAATAACGTCCATTTTGTCAATATTTGGTACTTGCGTCAAAAATGAACACCTTATATTTATAAGTTGTCCATGTGGTCAATAGTCCATTATATCCAGAATGATATTCATGATTTAGATATCATATATATCATATATATCCAGTATATACATGTATTTATACTAGTACATAAAATTTTGAGTTATGAAATGTAATGAACCGTTCATGGAGACGATAAGTCGTACGTACGCATGAACACTACTTTCATTTATATTTATTATTTTAATGGAATTAGAACATAATTATTTATAGGTATATTATAATTCCAGTATAATATCATATATAATATCATTAACTCTATCAATTATACATCCCACATAAGGCATTAACGAGTCTTATCACTTTGAGGGGGCGGTAGTCCGCACTTCCTCAAATGAGATTGTCGTATTTACCCACTATGAAAATCATAAAGGCATGATATAATTGGGAAGTAGAGAATCATAAGAAAATAATAAACATAATATATATCATATATAAATATAGTTCCATAATAATGGCCACCATGAGAGTTCCTAAGATGTAATTGAACAATCATCATTTCGTGAGGTGTTAGTTTTCCATCCACAGAAACATTTTGTTCTTCATCCATTAGATGTAGGTGAGTGTAAGTGTAGTTATAATAATTCTCATAAAAACATTCTAGTATATTGGGGATACTTGTGTTTTTACAAAATAAATGAATAAAAAGAGTTTAGGGGTTGGATAAGTAAAATAAAAGAAAACAATTTAAGAGAAATCATTACATTTAATTTGGGTAACTCCCTTTGGTTTCAAGAAATGGACTTGTTGAAGTACATTATCCTTAAGGTAAGGCTTCTTGGAAGAGGATTGGGATGTAGGTATCTTAATTGGTCCGATTTTGGATAGGCCAAATGTCTTGAGTGGTGTGGATAATTGGTTAGAAGTGGACTCTATTAATAAGCGAGAGGAGGGGCTCTTTAGCAAAGTGTGAAAATATTATTTTATTATATAATGATATTAGGTTTATAATGGTCCAAAAATCATTATCATCAAAGATAAGATGATTCATAGTCTAAATAAAATCATCAAATCATAGTTGGACATGTTTTGGATAATATTTCAATCATTATAATCTTATTTATTTAATTCATTTATTAATGGGCTAAAATACTGCATCATTATTGTGTAATAAATAATTTAATTTATATGATGTCTAAAAATAATAAAAAAATACAATGATATTGGAAATAATTTTATCTTTCAAAATAATATTTATAGTCAAAAATGAGACTTATATAACACTACATAAAAATTAATTACTAAAATATTTTTGTTAATGTCAATTTTGTCTTCTCCTTAAATTAATTAATCTAAATTGTCATTATCACTCCCAAGTGGCTCAATGGGGTCCCAAAATCACCCCAAAAATGCCCATGGTCGTAAGTGACATACCCAATATGGTTTGGAAATGTATTATGGTATTTCAGAATTATTATAATATTCTTTTAACCTTGAATTACCCTATTTACCTTTAACCGTGGTTAATAAACGTCAAAAGTTACTATTCACCAAAAATTATTTTCATCTTAATAAACCAAATTTTACATCATAATAACAACCATGTATGTCGGATTTTCAAAATTCAATTCATAGAAGCGGTAAAATTTCATTTAAATGAAAAAGTCAGTTTTTTTTACTACTACTAAGTGGTTTCACTATTCATAAAGAAATAATGATTTCCAGAAAAATAAAAATAATACAGCATAAGAACTATTTGATATTCCAAATTAAAAATTTATGTCTATTTTTTCATATTAAAAACATAAAAGTGGCATTAATTAATTTTAAGATTAAATCCTGTTGTTAAACAAATAGCGTGATTTTTAAGAAACAATAACTATCAAAAGATTGATACTTGTTTATGTCTAATTTCAAAGTGAAATTAATTTCAATGACCAACATTGGATTAAATGGTAAAAATATATTCTAATTACTATTCAAAACCAATTAAAATGATTATCTGACCATACAAATTAATTAGATTAACACACATTTTTGAATTAAAATACATTATTTTAACTATTCCTCAAAAAATGAACTTTATCGGAAAAATTCCAAAAATTTACACAAATTAAATTTTAATGTCCCCATTCTAAATAAGGATTTAATTTGGTCATATAGAATGTATTAATGTAACCAAAACTATATTTAAGGAGGGTTCGCCATTAAAAGGCTGTAAATCGGCCTTTTAATGTAAATTATGCTTAAAATTAGATTCATTCATATTTAAAGCCTCTAAATTATTATTTGATAAATGTAAATACATTTAACATTCATGTATACTCATAGTGTAGTTATTATTCTTCATTCCATCCAATATAACGGCTAAGAGTTAACTACCATTTAAAATAATAATATTATATTATTAGTGTGCAACGTAAGATTCCAATGAAACGCATTGTTGCGTATCGGGTACGCTTTCGAACATAGCAACCCTTTTAAAGTAAAATTAATATTTAATTCAAAAATATTAATAAGTATGAAAATATCTTATTCTTCATTTACTTGGGATGTTACAAAATCTCATTTCGAACAGCCAATAACATAGTGTCCATAAACATTAAAAAAATTATTAAGAGGGTTATATAACAAATCCTAACTATAAAAAATTCAACTGAAAAAGTGGATTAAATAATTCTCAAACATCCAAAAATGATAAAATGATATAGTAGGATAAATGGAATCCAGATGAAGAGTATATTAAGAAATATTTTTTAAACTTCTAATAAGGAACATCTATTTTGAAATACCGATAAATAGTCAATTTTTCATCTCTAAAATAATTATAATAGAAATATATAATATATTTAGAGAAACCATGAAAGCATTATTTTATATACATTATGTTTTAAATTTAAAATAAATATTTATAAGAGGTATTACATTAGATGATACACATATTTGGATATATTTCTATAAATTTCATTGAGATTTAAAAGTAGACGGGATAGATAATAGATGAGGGGAATGACTAATTATTACAATACATTTTAGTAGATGAGAGAGATAATAAATCAATGATGTATTATAAAATTTATAATCGATGATTTATTATCAATTAAATAATGAAAAATAAATATGCAGAACCCCCATTGAAATTATTATATATAAATAGCAACATGAATTTAGAAAATTATAGAGTGAAGTAATAGATATGGAAATAAATACAACATTTATAATAGAAGCGGGTAGTAAATGACTATTTATTATAGTGGAAAATATTAAAGGATACTGAATCAAATTTTACCTTAAAATAGATTCAGTACAATTGTGGAAAGTATCGAATGACATATTCAAATATTAGACATTAAAAATGTTAGTTTATAATAGTATAAAATATTAAATGGTAATGTATAATAGAAGAAATAATGTATGAATTCATTGCAAAAAATAAATCCTTCAATATAGTAGATTAGTTATGAAAAATCTATTGGCATATTTTGTTTTCATTAAAAGAGTCCCTTGATGATGCTGATAGTGAGTCTTTTTGAAGTATGAAGTTTTCTATTATTGTGCAATTTGTAATGACATAGAATATTACAATTAAAATAAAATAATTAAATGTATATAAAATAAAAACAATTTCAAAATTTATATATTCATAATGGTTGAATGTATGATGTTAAAAAATAGAAATATTTGAATCTTAACAGGGATTTGTGGTTATAGATTCGAATTATCTAATCAACGATCAAAAAACAGGTTATTCCATTAGAGGTATAACTATCACAGAAAATAAGAAAACGGCAAAATAGTCAATTGAGATTAATTAGGGTCTTGAAAACATTATAAAATCCAATAATGTGATAAAATGGAACTATAAAAATTAAAGTTATGATTTGGTCCAACATTATGATGTTCTTTAAAAAATAAAAAAATCTCACTGAAAAAACCTCTTAAAAACCAGATATGTTAAAATTTATTGAAAGAAATTAAAAACCCCCTAATTAAAAAAATATGGAAATAAAAATTCATCCTTAAACCTCGATGGTTTCAAGAACGACCCTTAAATTTTGTTCTTGATGTTAATATAAAAAAATTATTTTATACCCATATATTTCATTCAAATACAATTCATGAAATCATTTTACAACTGTTGATATTCCAGGTATCATAGGAAATTTGATGTGAAACCTTTGAGAACTCACACTTTATGTCTAAAACTATTTTTAAATATCAAATAATATTTTCGAAGACCATTTGAGAAATATCATAAATTCACTATGTTACCAATAACACAAAATCATATTTAGAAAGGACCGTACAAAAAAAACATTCCCATTCAAATAAATCAATGAGAAATACAACTTTTAACATTGTAAATACAATAATCATAATTAAAAATAATTTTTAATAATTAAAAAATAATATCAAAACCCCAAGGAATCTATAGTTTCAAAATTAAGTGTTAGGGAATGGGAAGACCTACCATGAATCAATGACACATGATCCAGAATGCATCACCTCATAAGGTGGATGGTTAGACAAGAAGTATTAAATTATAATGAACCCTAAACACCAATGAATTAAAAAATAATTAGATCAACATCTGGTTCTAGGATTTGAACGACATAAACCTGACAATAGGGAAATGCCCTCAATGTTACATGAAAATTGAAATGGATTCCAAAGCCTGATGAGATAAAAAATCATGTCTTTGAGCATTAACATGGAAGGAAAAAAATGACAATAGAATAGTGAAATTTTATGAAAAACCATTGTTGGGGTAGAGTTTCATCATTGAGTGAGATGATGGTGAAGGATGATATGGGAATCATGGGTGAAGAGGGTTGTTGGGGATAGGTGAGGGTTCACACTGGGGATGAGAGAGATGGATAATACTAGTATTTGATTATTTTCAAGGAAGAGGAGAGTTTTTGAGGGAGATACACATAGGGATGAGCTCAAAAATTTGAAATATAAGGGATGATTACCTAATGGTTATTTAAAACTATAATGATAACTATATATATAAAATTTATCCCATTGTATTTTAAACTATTTTCATAGGTCCAAAGGTATATACTGATTTTTTTTAGTGTTTTCTAGTATCTAAGGGATGTGTGTACACATATTCCTAGTATCATCTATTAATGTGTTTGTGGATCCCATAACCTGGAACTAATGTACCTGTTAGAAGATGACCATATTGCATTATTTTTATTAATATGATATACATTCAATTGTTTTTTAAATTGATATACACATTCCTTGGGAATTTATATAATCATTTAAAAAAAATATTTACTTGACACATTATTTCATAAAGTATACATCAATTGAAATTTAAAGAATGATTTTTATAAAATTCCCTTTATTTTATTTCCATAGATGTTGATTTGATTTTTAAATATTTTACTGGTTAATTAACATCCAATCTTATTATAGAATCTTTGATGAGACCCTACATAGTTTTTTTCTCACACCCTACCTATTTCATTGGAAATTTGTAGATTCCATTATTCGAGGTTTAAGCAAGGGAAAAGCACCAATTAGATGTGGTAGTTTTTGTTTCTATTTGGGAATCAGAATCTGTGTCAATTGAGACTTGGGTTTTTATTGTGTTTATCTTATATAACTTTTTCAGTATATGGAGTATTCCTTTTATCATTCAGAGTTGTATCTATTTCTTCCACTGTTTATATTGAATCAAAAAATCATTGTTTTATCCTGTATGATTCCAGGTTCCTGTCTCCATCATGTAGGGATTAAGATTGAACATCGAGATATGTCACAAAATTAATCGTGTTTAGGGTACTATGGGATGGTTCATTATAGAAACCATGTTGGAAATAAAATTATAAAAAATTGATTTAAATGAAAAAATATGTGTTCAAGATGTAAATTTTATAATTGATATTATTTTCAATTGTTTGTAAAGATTGTAAAAATGAAATTTGATGAAAAAATTAAAATGATATATCATTTCTATTAATTGAAAACAATTAAAATTTAAGATAAACCTAAAATATCACTAAATTATAGAGATGAATTGGCTTTAAAAAATATAAATAATATAGACCTGGACATGAAATATTTATGGTCCTAATAAAAGGATATGGTCAAGTATATATAAAAGAATATTTCTAGTTGAATTGGGAACCATATTCTAGATAAATGATAATTAGGAATGTGAAACCAATAAAATAAATTAGAATAACATATAATATGTTAATATGGATGAATAAAGAAATCATAGAAGTTGATGTTCGAAAATAAAGTATTTAACTTAAGCGATGTTAAATAATTTAATGATAACCCCTTGGAAATTTAATAAATAATAGAGATTGATTCAGAGAGGTTAAAAAGAAGTTATAAAAACATTAATAATCTTTTCAATCTATTTAATTAAAATATGGATGTATTTATAAAATAAATTTTTTAATATGTTCATAATAAGAAATATGCCTCAATGAAGTCAAATTGAGACGATGAACTTCTATTATATTTTTTATTATAACAACCTGAAAAAACATCCTGTATAATAAACTAGGATCTAAAAATTTCATTTTTTTAATCCAATTAAAATGTAATTCTTTTTATATTATACAATATATTAATTTTTTACATAGTTTTTAATTATTTTTAGCTATCATTTATCATCATCCATTATAATTTTAGTAATTATTATATGTTTCTATGTTATAGTGTATTTTATCATTCAATGTTCATCATTTCATAATCTCCATAATAATATATTTTCATATTATTAATAATTTAATTAGAATAATACTTAGTTATCTCAATATATTATGAAACATGATGTAATTTTTGAAATATTTAATTATCTATTTGTTTTGGGAAGTCAAAATCACTATAATAGATTATTTTCAAAATAATTAATATCCAATAAAATTTCCTTTAGAATTTTTTTAAAAAAATTTATAAAAATTTTATTAATTTATTGAATATATTTATATTAGAATCCATTTATGTACATAATGAAATATAAAAATATCTCATTAATGGTTATAGTGAATCGAACATAATAAAGGTGACTTAATTAATTGATTAATGGATTTTATAAGGGAAAATAATGGATTATTTATTGAAAAAATGTAATTAAATATTATATCGAAAATGATTTTATTATATTGATTTGTTTATAAGATAATTATAGTAGTTTTAAAAAAACATTATTTATATTAAAAAGGGTATTTTTTAGTTCCTTCCATACTCTTGTGGAAAATACAACTATAAGATGAATTATCCTCTAAAATATAAAATTTTGATGAGATGGAAACCGCTTCTATTAAATCCAAGTTCGACCATTTTCAAAATGTTGTATTGTGTGATTTTTTTGAATTTTCCTCCCGATTTATCTATTTCCCCTCATTTCAACTTTTACTATGTGGAATAAATTTTCTAATTTTGTAACCTATTTTTTTATACAAATTTTAAGATAAATATAATGAAAAATATTTATTATTATTATCGCAATTACTATATCCATTTAAATGTTTTTAATTTTCTATGTAGTAAAAAATTACTTCAACATAACAACACATTACATAATAGAAATAATTATTGAAAAATTTAATTATTTGGAATACAATACTTATTTTGAAAAAGTATCATAAAAAAATTAATATTGATGTTATTATGTAGTTTATAATAAATAAATAAATATTTATATTATTTTAAAACCAATCCAAAATCTAATGGTGTCTTCTAAATACATAATTAAAAGAAAATAACCAAAATTACTTATTGATTAAAATAAAATATATCATAGGCTCAACAATTTCAATCAATGGTTTCAATCATCAATGTTTTGTTTTACTCCAAAATAAATAATTTCTTTAGTAAAATATTGGATGTTTTATAATGTATTCTTATATAATAATTATATCTTCAATATTACTGTATTCTTGAAAACTGTGTTTTACTATTCATTCAAAATTTTCCTTTAAAAAAAATAAATTTAAATCAATTTGGAAATATTTATTAGAAAATATAGATTTCTATTATCAATATCAATTTTTTAAATTTTGGAATTTAAATTTAATGTGAAAACATAAATTTCAATTCACAATATATAAAAAATAATTTTTAATCATTAGTTTTCCTTAGTATTATTTCATAACAATTATCAATTTTATGATTGTTAATATATCTGTATCAAATAAAATATATTTTTATAATAGTAATTTAAATATTCAGAATTTTCTTAATATAAAAATAAATTATAAGTAATCAAATGAACTTCAATAAAAAAATGTCACTTAAGACAATAAATGGTTCTAATCTCATCCATTATATATTTATCTTCTATCAATTAAATTTATAAAATTTATTTTACTAATAACCAAGAATCATATTAATTTATACACAAACAATTTAATATAGGTAATGAATGATTTTCACTATATTATATATTTACCTATTGTAATATTATTCTTATTATTCTTATAATGATATTTCTTAATTTATTAAAATATCTAATTGATAATTTTATCTCGGTGTTGTGAAAAATAAAGCATATTCCATAATTTTTTATTTACTATAAAAAAATTATAAAATCAAATTGTTGTATTTATTATAATGGAATTTATATTTATATTGAATATTGGTATATGAATAGGGGACTTTGACTTGAGATAAATTGGATAAATGAAATCAGTTATTTTAAATTGATAATAATCTCTCTAAATCCCACGAAATGAATTTCAATGGGTAATACTTTTTCTTTTTTTACAATATAACACCTATCATGATATGGTTTCGTGTACCTTTTTGATGAGAGGCATTTGCATATGTTTTATTGTGAATAATTTGTTTTCAATTTGTAAAAAATCATTATTTGTTTCCATATTATGGATTAATGTTACTATAACATGTTAATCTATTTTAATTTATATTATACATAGTAAAACTTTTATAAGAATTCATACATGATGAGTATAAATAAAACAACATATTCATATTAAATGACGATTCATTCTTTATAATGATTCCTTGAATAAATGTAATCCCATTAAAATAATATGTTTTATTAAATTGGTTGATGTATGAAATATATACTATTATATAGACATATATATATTGAATTAAATGGAGAAATAATTTAGAATTAATAATGAGTTTCATGTAGTAGATATCTATCAGGATTAAATATTATTTAACACTGGATGATATTAATTTATTTATTTTTATTCTATTACACCAGATATATACTAACAAAATTTTGACAATTAGTTATTACCATATATAATATGGTGATAATATATATAATTTTGCAGAAACCTTACAAGATTAGGGGTAATTAGTAAAAAAATTATTATTTTGAAAAATCATTTTATAATGGGTTTATTGAATTCTAAACACATATCAATGACATTGAGAACCATCATAATAATAGGTTAATTTGATAATATATTATGATGAATAATGAATTTATTATCCTATACTTTTATTGAATTTTATATACCATTTAAGGATATTTTCCATTAATAAATTTAAATTGATTTATGATAATGTTTCAGTAATGAAGTATCAGATGACAGAACAAGTGGAGAATAAACAGTAAAGGAAGAATAATCTTATTGAAGTAAAATTTAATGAAATGATCATTAATAAAAATTAAATTATCTAGCACAACATTAATCACTATTAAATAAATTTTCATGTTATTATTGAACATAACACATCATGTTTAATTTATACCACATTTATTTTATTTCCTCGAACACTTTTGGCACTATAATTTTATAATTTTTTCATTAAGACACATTATTTTATTACTAATGATAAATATTTTATTAAATATCCAATAATTGAATATATTTGATCAAAAAAATAATGGAGTTTAAATAAAAAGTTTTTTATTTATAATCCTTTTATTTTTTTTAAAGTTCAATTTAATCCCATGATACTTCCGGATGATTTTGATAACATTAGGATATTGTTGAGATAAGGAGTTACCTCTATCATGTAGATTTTTTTCATGAAAAAATTATATTAAAATTTGTGAAGTTAATATTATGTTTATGTTTTTCCTTATTCATCTCATAAATCATATTCAAATTAGAATAATTTAATTGATAATTTTTAGGAGAATTATTACTATAATATTTAAATTTAGTAATATTATTAGAAGATTCCATGATTAAATTTTCAAAAAATAAAGACTTTTTATTTTAAAATTTTTTATAATGTATCTCTTCTATAGTCCTTTTAATATTGTTATAATCTATTAAAGTGTTGAGACAAATAAGAATTAAGGTTTAGATTGGAATATTATATGGTTGGGGAAATTATTGGTTGTAAGGATTAGAAATACATTTCATAAGTTTAGTGAAACCAGAGGTCGTAAGGTTAATATTGACACATCATATGTTTGGGACATTAATACCATAAGTTTGATACATTCCCTTATGAGATTATAAAATTTCATTATAAATTAAAGAGATTCCATGATATGTCGTTTCATGGAAAATAATAATGTTGTATGTTATTATGTTGTGTTATTTTCATGGTTTATCGCCATAAGGTTCAAAACATAGAATATTTTTTAGATTTAAACATAAAATTTTTTATTTAAAATAATTTATTTTTCTAAAAAAAATATAATTTTAGATGATGAAAATGCTATTAGATGAAGTATTTATATTGTTAAAATTGGTTTTTGAAACCAGAAAATGATAAATACTGTATCAAATTAGAATAAAGTGTTGTTGAAAAGGAATAATGAAGAAGTTATAATGTCACCTCATGATAAAAATAACTAATTTATAGATATTATAATGAACAATATCAAAATTTCAAAATATAATAAGAAACCAAATTAATAATTTTAATATTTTGGAAGATAATTGATGTTTGTAATATGTTTCAATTTTAATGTGAAAATAATATTTTATATTACATTATCTTTGGTTTTGTGAAAAAACATAATTTGGTTTATTTAATCTATGTGTGTATGGATATTACATCTCTATTAATAATCGAATTGAAATCATGTGTCATGTAATATAAGAGTAATAAATTTATTCCTTCTATAGAGAGTGAAGAGCGATAATCATTATACATTATCAAATATTAAAAAATGTAGTGTGGATGAATAATTTTATTGTAGTGAAGTTATATAATGAAGGAGATGAATAAATATATTTTTGAGACAATTAGAATTGAGTAAGTTTAATACGTATAACAAATACAGAACAATTGGATGAGAAGACTAGTTTTTTCTTTTGATATTAATAATCAATAAGTGCGGTGTTTTAGAAAAGAGTCATCATAGACATGTTTTTTATGTGGAGAATATTTCTCATATCATTTTATATTATTGTGATATAATAATTATATGTGATTAATATTTCACACCTAGAATATTCAATATATAATTACATTTCCATAAGAATCCTCTAGAGAGAGAAATACTCTTAATTATTTTATAAAAATATATAGATAATCAATTCAAATTTTATCCATAAACGAAATTTTATAAGACTAAATGGTCTCTAGATAGTCCATATCATACTATATACTATTATACTTATTCTTATAGTTGATTCTTATTTTTCAATTACCCCAATTTATTTCATTTTTCAATGCATTTATGTTTTTATAGTGATAATGATCACTCAAGAAAGTGACATAAGTTAATTTAAAATGAAATAAAAATGAAACTATATAATATAATTTTATAAAATCAATCCCATTATACTATTCCTATGGTGATGAAGGAATCTATAAGGGGTATAATAAAACCAAGGTTTCCCCTCCATAGGTCGTGAATTTTGTATTTCACTACATAAATGAATTATTCACTATAATTGTAATTTTATTTCAATAAAAAATATCACATTATGGATAAGTATTTAGACATTGATATCTATTTTCTATATTTTATGATTTAACTTATATGAATAACAATTTTTTTTAAAATATTAATATAAATGATATTGTATAATGATTTTAAAATAATTTCCATAAATTTTATTGATTATTTACGATGCTTAGGAAATAATAACTGATTGTTTCACTGCATTTTTTATAGTTCATCCACGAAAAAACTAATAAAAAATAATCCTGAAATTAATGTATTCTATTATAATTTTTTTAATATCTTATTATGATTGTTAAAATGTAAATTTATTAGTAAAAAAAATAAAAATATCGCATTGATAATTTATAGTAAATCGATGAAGAAAATACAAAATTAAAGAATAAAATATATTATATTTAGAGGTTAATGTATGAATACCTTGGTATTCATCACAAAAAAACAATATAAAATATCTTCTGAATGGTTAATAAGAATTTTAGAATTCTTATAGGCTATAGAGAGATATTAGATGAATATAAATTTATAGATAATATATTGGTCATCCTACCCTACATGTTTTATGAAAAAAAATTATATTTTAATGATAGTGATCGAAATATGATTCCTATAGGTCACCTAATTATTATTTTATCACATTATTAGAGGTGTAAAGGTAATTTTTTCATAAAAAAGTTATATATTAAAATATAAATTCATTTAAATCCAAAAAAACAAATACTTATGAGAAAAATGATGATGAAGATGAAGTCAGATATTCCGATTTTTTATTTTCATCAGAAAATTTAAAATATGGTATATTATATCACTAGAAATGTTATTACTTGAAGGATTAGATGCTATTGGGAACATCATAGACTTTTTTTTACTATTTAATGATGATGTATTCGGTGATGATGATGAAAAACATGTAAATGATCATATAAGAAGAAGGCATAAATATAAAGGACTATATGTATAGGGATTTTTAGGATGTTTGTTAAATATATTAATATAAATATTTTATCGAAAATTAATAAATTTGTTAACATTTTAGATGAAATGAAATTTTAAACAATATTAATTAAAGAAAATGAGAAGATACATTTTAAATTAATGACCAAAATTCAACTAATCATGAATCTAGATAATTTGTATAGTAAAATAACTAATCTGAAATGTTGTTTGTGATTTATAGGGAAAAATATAGAGTTTTAGAAACCTATAAATTTGTTGATATTATAATAATTATAAAATTTAATTGATTTTCAAAATATGTGAAATTAATTTTTTAGAAGAAATATCAAAATTCATAAAGTTTTGTGATGACATAAATAAGATACATGATGTTGACAAGAATTGTAAAATTTAACAAATTATAGTTTTAAGTATAGGATAATGATGTTTTATAATATAAAATGAAACATAGTAAAAATTGGAGAACTTATGATCAACATGAAGTTTAAATTTCTAAATTCTATTTCTGATGTTAGAGAATGATGAAATAAGAGTAAATTTCAATTAAAATTTCGAATTATAAATATATAGGAAAAAATATTTAAAAAGTTATTTACTCTTTAAATTACAATAATCCTCTAAAGAAGAACATATTTTTAAAACAAATGGGTCACCCTCAGATATAATTACATTTTTGGGGAACAAACATGAAATACATAATTTCAATAACAAAATACTACATAAATAATGAATTTAGTTATAGTATAAATTATAATAGCTCATGAGTTCCCATTTTTTTGGTTTATAATAGGAATCAATTATTTGTGACTGTAATGAAGGAATGAATGTAACAAATTCCTGAAATACTTTTTCTAAAAAAGGAAATATTTATTCTTATGTAATTTTTTAATTATGTTGTAACATTTTTGATAAAAAATGTAATTTATTTTAGTTACAAATATCTTATCATTATTAGGATATTAGGTATGTAAGGGTTATTGGGGTGTTATCCATTGTAGATATTTAATGTGTATAAATAGATTAAAAATATAGAAAAAAATAAATAAACAATTTTTGAGTTCTAAAAGTAGTATGTTGAAAAGTTTGACTTATTATTTCAAAATGAAAAAGATTCCCCTTTCTCCAAATATCCCATTAATGTACATTTTACAATCGTAAAAAATAATCAGAATAATTATGGTAAAGGAAAAAAAATCAATTAATTATTAGAATTATATTTAGAGGGTCAAGAAAAGAATGTCCATGGATCTTTGGTAGTGGATGTCTATAACATATGAATGAATATCTAAAGATATTGGTTAATTTTAGTGTATGAAATAAACTAATTATTTATACTTAAGATGGAGTTTCACACAAATATTTAGGTATTCTTTCTTGAATCATTGATGACGGAAACAAATAATTAATGAAAAAATTACTTATAAATGCATTTAATCAAAAACATTATTTGTGTTTTAAAGAAATGATGATTAATATAATATGCTTTTTAAAAATATAATCTTTCTATGTAGAATTTGATGTATGGATATTTTTTAAGAGATGACAGTGTGATAAGTGGAACATAAATCCTTTTTGTGTTAACAATATTCATTATCTTATGAATCAAAATGGTGTCAATAAAACATCATAGTTTCACCCAATTTAATATTAAAATATAATCTACTAATAAATATGTGTGAATAGGTTTTCCTAATACGAAATAATCAATGAATGAAATATTGAGATGAGGAAAAAAATATGATTAATGTATAAATTATCTATAAAACCTACAATGATGAGAATAAATAAGATGAATGTATCATCATTTCATATTGATAAAGATGAGAATATGATGTTACATCATTATTCAAAATGGTTGGTGATGAATAAATACTCATACAAATATAGCTGTCTTCCTAATGCAGTTTGTCTATATATATTATCACTCCCATATCCAGTTCTAAAAATATACTATTTTCATACAATGCTGAGACCAATTGAAGAAATAAAAACATAAACATCCATTTTAACAACATCATTAAAAATATTTAGTCATATTAAAACATATTATAATTTTTTGATTATAACAAAATAGATTTATAAAAAACATTACATAATAAAAATGATGACTTTAAAATCGCATGTGAACTTTTCTTACTAAATTGATTTATCCTTATTTCAAAATAATCCTTCATTATAGGTCATAAACTATTAAGACATGACATAGATAAAAATATTTCATACATAATACTCTTCCCTATAACCATATAAAATTGAAATATATGAGGGGTGATATAAAATGTAATTTATGATTTAGAATACAATAAAATTTATCATGAAATAAAGAAGGCATGAGTTATATGGAAGGAATAAATAATAAAAAAAAATATCGATATAAAAGATTACATGAGTATATAACATATTAATGGATAACATAGTAATTTAATTAATCACATGTAAAAAATTACTAGTTTCATATGGATAGAACACATAATTTTTAACATCATAAATTCACCAATATTCCCTCATTCCAAATCATCATACATAACTTATTACAGTTTACACAAAATACTAATTAAAGTTGATCTAATGAATCCTACTAATTCATTTAGAGTAAATATAAATTCAGGCTATCACATTTCTACTTAATTAAAATGAACTCTCCATATAAAGGAATGAATTTAGAATTCAATAAATAACCATATTTCCTTAGTAATCAGTAAATATAAACATTGGAATAAAAATTAAATAGAATGAACTTATAATCACATTCAAAAAATTTATTATCTTTTATTGTAAAGAAAACAAAAAATGAAACCATATAGAGTAACGCATCACAAATTAAGTTATTACAGTGAATAAAAATATAAAAATATTATCCTTTATATAGAATGAATCCATGAAATAATAGAAAGTGTACATTTTGGAGAAATGGGAACAAAATGGATAGATGAAGAGTGATGGTGAACATATCCTCTATGAACATGGTATGGTATGATATATAAATTCCTAAAGTAGTTTTTGTTATATTACCTAAAACATAACTACAGAATACATACATATTTTAGTGTATTAGTTGGAAAATTAGGATATATTTTGAAAATATTTCTCATATATAATTTATAATGTTGTTGAAGATGATTTTCAGTGACATTAAAAAAATCCATTTAATAGAGTGATAAAAAATAATGAAAACTATAATTTTTCAAGATTTCAGAATTTTAAAATTATAGATCCCAATTATTAAGAGTACTACCAAAAAGGTGGGTTGGGTGATTCTATAGTGTCTATTATTCTTTTAACAAATTATTTATTTTAAATCATAATCCCCTAATCAATTAAATTTTTAATTCACTATTTATATTAAATTACTCAACTATATAAAAGAATTTTGAATATGTGTTTCACTCAAGAAATTTTTACATGGCTTCTCCATGATGTGAGATCTTGATACATTTAATTATCTAACTGTTGTTAAGTAAATGTATTTTTTTTATAACTATTAAATAATATTTATTAGAAATTCATGATATTGAAAACATTTTTTGAGTTGGTATCATCAATATATCTATTTGGTTGGGTATCAAAAATAACCCGTAACATTAATTCAGGGAGTTCATTAGATAGTAACCACCAATTAATCAATATAATTCTATTCCTCACAAATTAATTTTATTATAAAATTTCACAATGAATATTGTGAATTGAACATAAAATCTTATCCTTGAATTTCCACATCTTCCCAAACAAATTTTGCAGAGAAGTAAATAATATTACCCTCTGTATCACCAATTCTGAATCAAAAACTATTTAATGAGAGAATTAATCTATTAAATATTATCATTTCTACTTAGAATCATGACTAAATTTTCATGAATGTTAAATTATATTTTTCGGGCCATTTCAAAATGAAAAAAACTATTGTACTTATTTATTAATAACACTATCTTTGATACTACAATGTATCTATTTTCCCCAAAACACACAAATTTCCTTATTTCCTCATTCACCCATTTATTTTCATATATTTTAATTAATAATATTTACATAATTATTTATCGAAAATATAAATGTTCGTACATGGTAATTTATGTTCAATCCATGTGAATAGTTAAATTAATATGATCTTTCAATCAATATATTTATTTTCATATTTTTTATTTTATAATTTGTGTCATAATACTCTCACCCAAAAATATAGATTTTTTTTCTTTTATTTATGAATAACATAACAAAAAACTATCAAATATAGTATGGTTGATAATTTTATATAAAATAGGAAAATAAATCCACTAAAATTCATATTCCTAATTAGTGTCTATATATATATATTCAATTAATTGTGAATTAAAACGCATTAGTCATAGAAGAAAATGTATAATAAAAATAAACAATGTCATTGATGACACTATTTCATAAAATCGTGTGGCATGGAATTCAATTCTTTAATGAATAGTATCTCAAAAATACTAGAATCCACCTAGACTAGTGATGCAATAATAACTCCTGGGATGATTATATTCATAAATGATAAATATAATTTAATCAATGAGTATCATCATACAAATATTTATTGGATTTATTCTCATATTCATCAGAAATGGATTTAAGGAGCTATAAATTATTCATATATTAGATTTCAGAGAATTACACTACGATTGGAAGTCCTAAGGAAATATATGAAGTCATATAATATTATCCAATGTCAAATGATACCATATGATGTAAAATATTTCATCACAATTATTTAATATTTATTGTAATGTGATATATAAATATGATGTTTTTGGATACTCATAGATGTGTTATGAATAATCTAGTGAAGTATTTTATATAATTTATTTCATAAAATTATTGTGTTTTGATTAATATTACTAATAATATAATAATATATGTAGATAAATGTTTTATTACTATCCTAGTGTTGTATGATAAAATAGAAATCAATTTTATTTCTTTATATCATGTTCATATCATTAGCATAAAGTCCTATGATAATGGTCTTTTTAATTTTTCCAATTCCACTATAATAATAACATTCATATTTAACTGAATTTGAATCATTAACGGAACTTTATATCCCATCAAAAGTCACTAAATAACAATTATTAGGAAACAAATAAAATTTTATAAAATGAATTAAAAATAATTCAATATATTCAACCATTATATGGGAAATTTAATATCCCCATTTTTTAATTTAACACAATAAATTAATCTCAACATTATTATAGAAATATGTATTCTCATTTAATAGTGAACAATTAACATCATTTTAGAGGAGATTTTTAGAAACCACATCACATGTTAGGGTACAGTTTTTAAGACAAATACAACACTTAGTGACTATAAATATTTTTTGATGTGGTAAGATACAACCACAAAAATATGGAAATCAACTCTTGAAATTAAACACACATTTTTCAAAATAATAGTTGAATGTAAATGGAAATAATAAAATTTATAAAAACATATAATTAATATAATAATTATTTACATACTTAAATAATTTTTAACATATAATACAGGGTTCACTGGTGGAAAATCTTAAATTATTTAAATTTTATATGATTTGTTGAACAACCATATTTATTTTCATCTATTAAAATATTACCGTAGGGTTTCCTTAGTGAAAACATTAACCAATATATCAGGTTTAGGATCAAATTCTATCATGATGTATACACTAGAAACCTCTTTATTAATTAAATGACATCTACAAGCTTAGACCATGAGGATTTCAATTAATATAAGGATGTTTATAAATAAAATTTATTATGATAAAGAATTATGATGTTTTTGTAAAATGTAACCCAATAATATACCACATACTCCTTTATCCAGAATATTTGATTATAACCAATATTAGAAACAAAATATTCTTACTAATTATAAGTTATTGTAATGGCCAAAAAAAATTCATAAAAAATGAACAAAGGTTTAAAAATTATTATTTTAATATATATTTTAATAGAAATACATAGGATGAAATTTTAATTTCATTATATATCATGACTAAATGGTAACCATAATATCTAGAAGTAATATATTGACAAAAGAAGTTACACAGTACACATTAATGAAAATTTTACTTTTTGGATTTATCCAATTAAGTATAATCTATCTATAAACATAGAAAAAATAATTAAAATATATTAAAAAATAATATAAATTATCAAGGGTAGAGAATAAGGATTATAAAATAAGTAGTTAATAAAGATGTATTTTAAATTTTATGTTGATATAGTGTGTTTAATGGAAATGATACTGTTAGGATACAACCATTACCAAATCATTGGAAAATATTACCGCTGACCCATACAATACTTTTTCAATAAAAAAATTTGTAATTTAAATAATTGCAATTAGTTTATATAATGATAAATTATGAGGGATAATTAATAAATATGGGAGAAATTATTTCCTCAACCAGCAGGATCATTATTTTTGAAGGTAATCAATTAGAATATGGGTTGTAGGTTTCATGATGAGTGTTCAGGGTTAACTAAGTCCAGGTAAAGCTTCAAAAATTAAGTATAGTGAATAATTAACTAATTTATTTGTTCATGTTACTGTATATATCCACTATATCATTTCTTTAATAAACTCTAAGAAATTACCACAATCACAAACCATACCCTTATGGGTTCTTCATGGGTAATATGGGGTTACATGTATAGAAAATAATTTTCTAATAGGTAATTTTTTATTTTTACATTATATAGTGATATTCAACCATAGTTTCATTAGAATATTATTTAATTAAATACACAATTCTATAAGATGAGTATGATAAATTAATTTTTAGATATAAATAAAATATTATTGAATTTTAGGAAAATATATAATTTCAATTATGATGTTATGTATAAGTTATTTTCATTAAATATTATTGTAAATAACAATTTATTTAAATTTAGAATGAAATATAATTTAAGAATGTCAAATATTAGTTAATATTACGGTTAAAAATTGGTACTGTACAGATAAATCATAATTTTTCAATAAATAATTATTTTTACATTTTTGTTCAATTTTTAGGTAATTTACGGAATAAAATGTATTTTATATTGAAAAATTATTCCATTGAAATTTTATAATGATGATTTTTTTAAAATTTTCTTTGATAATTTAATTTTAAGATATGAAGTAAATTACAATACAAATATACGGTTGGAATCATGCCTTTAGTTTCTTCTCCAATTTATCATGAACCTTTTAGATGACTTAAATATCCCTGTCATACCCCATGATGCCACCTCACACTGTGAATAATATATTCATGATTTTAAATAGTTTATGATGCATATTTTAGAAGTAATGGGCCCCTATCCACTCCTTATGTGGCTGCCTGAAACCCTGTGTAGTAACCTAGGACTTTTAACCCATACTAAAAAACCGTTATGGGTCACGGAATACCCTAAAATGTCAGTTTGATCACCATATATCAACATAATTTAACTACATATTAAAAAAATAAAATTCTGATGAATATTTAAAACACTTCCAAACACAGAGTAGTATAGGTGGACTAATCCCACTAAAAGGTATTTTCTAGTATTTGATCCCTTGTCACATGTAGAATTACATAGTAAAATTACCACTCTTGTAATCCCCCAACTTATTCAACAAATAATATGTTGTAATAGAAGTTAAAATTAGTTTTAAAAATAAAAAAAATTATTAATTATTATTTTATTAATTGTAAATTGCAGTTATTTATGAATAATTTATTACATTGACTAATAATTAAAAATATTCTATATTGATTTTTATTGGATAATAGTTATTAATATTTAATATAAAAAATATTTGTTTCTGACGCATTCTCTAGGGCGAGCATCCATCCGTCGATGATGCACTGATTGTTTCCACACATAACAACTTTCTAAAGGCGGATTATATTCACTGCATATTCAGGGACATTTTTTCCTTGATTGAAACAAGGTGATGGGATGTCAGTATCTCCATCCATGGATTCCTCCTCATAACTCATTACATAGTCTGAGTCACCCTTAAAGATAAAGAAGTTTTTCATGAAACTCTTCCCTAGTGCCATCTCTTTGTGGAAGGCAGATAATTACCATGCTTCTTTCAGGACATTCCAAGTGGTAAACGTAGTGCAAAAACCTTTGATTGGAGGATTTTTAATGTTGGACATCACTGGCATGTATGGATGCTGAAACACTGATGTGTTTGGTTTTCATTCACTTATGATAGGGCTTCTCGAGGGTGCAGAAGCCCAATGCATCCCACATCGAGAGCATGGAATTATATGCCATATTCATGTATCTAAGGTATTCCTTATATTAACCAATTGGAAATAGGGTATACCGTGAGTTTAACATCTATAGGAGAAATATTTTATTGATTTGAACAATGATGGGAGTGGATTATACTGTTACATCCCTAATAGGGATAACCGATGTGGTTTACTGGATGAGTGGATCAGAACATCCAATGAAGACAGATCTGAAGATTATTGGATCCCTATTAAGGGGATTCTATGTTCTAGCGTTATTTGGGATTGAAATGAAAATTGGTTTCATATGTACCATATATAAGAGACTGGGATCAAAAACCAAATCTTTTGAAGGGATGATGAATCAGGTTGTACACAAAGGATAATGACCTAGAGACAAGATGAAGCTTACGCCTAGGTAGCACCCCATCTCAAGAGGGATACTCTTGGTTGGAAGGTTATGGATTGTGTGTGGGGCTTATGCATGGTTAGATTCCAAAATGGGTGTTGTGATCCCACTAGGATATCATGTCCCATGTAGGAATTAGGATGGATGATGGATGTTTGATCGTGGTGGAAAATGAATCAGATGGAATAGTCATGAATATGATGGTGATGTTAGGATTGAAACATATAAAGGATTCCAACATATCCTTGTGGTAGGGAATAAATTTCCACATTATTCAGTTGGATGATGATACACTTGAGGAGGTTGCATGTGATAGTGGACGCATGGATGGGACCCAGGGGTAGTATAACATCCATGATGGGGTATGACCTTCCTAAATCTCAAATGCTGAATGGTGATACTAGGATGGGACATGAGTGGTGGGATTGAATCTCAGGGAGGATTCTTATGTATCCCAGTGTCATTGAATCGATGTCTACATAGTTTAACATAGGATATAAAATATGGGTGTGCATAGAGGACAATAACCTAATGACATGTTGAGGATTATGTGTTGTTAGTAGACCGAGTGTTGGTCAAACACCACTAAGGGACATACAAATTATCCATGACCAAGGAAATGGGACATCGATGTCTACTAGAGATTGGGGTTGAACCTTTGGGATGCTTCCTAAGTACCCTACCTAGGTGACATGGATAAATACCCACAATTTTCATACTGATACATTGGACCATGGTATTTGTAGAGGACCGAGACCCAAAGATGATGTTGGGGCTTACGCGTGGTGATCACCCTGTGATTGATCTAACAACCAGGGGCATACCAGCACATTTGATTTCAACAAAGGGGATTATGAAGAATTACTATAAATTGGTATTGAACCTCGGGGAGGCTTCTTACGTACCATGTCTAAGAGAGAGGGATCAAAACCCTATAAGTTCATATAAGACAGTTTATCATCATTATAGATGAAAAGGGGAATACATATTGAAATCATGTATAACGAGGGTGAACCGATGTGTAGTGGTTGACATTAATGGGTGTTGATCTTAAACCATAGTGAGGCTTCATACATACCTTTCTTGGAATGGAAAATAATCAAAGTCCATGTAGTTTAGTTTGGATAGGCTTGGGGATTAAATGCTATGTCATTCCAAGAAGTATGACATGGTTGTTTCTAACTCTAATCCCACGTGATTCATGCCTGGTATGAAAATCAAGTGGAAGAAAAGACCTGACAACCACGTTGTGAAAGGTTCATACATGAGGAATTAAGTGGGGCTTACGTTTGCGTAGTAGCCCAGGGAGATGAAGATTTGGTATTACTCCAAAATAGAGGCCAGATGGAAATAAATATGAAAGGGAGAGGGATGGGGAAATGATGTTTCATATGCCCACATCTCTTCTAGTCTTTTCACCCTAATTAACAAAGGATGAGAAAGGATTCTACAACCATCATGTAAGGCTTGGGGTCAAACTTCATGATAGCTGCCCTTCGTCATGGACAAATGCCATTGCACGGGAGGAGGATCTCATTCCATGTGTGGAAGATCTAAATATCATAGAGACCAGTGGGGTGGTAAATTTTCATGACAGGGCACCCCTTGTACATTGCACGGGGAATGCCCACAATTTAACATCATGTGTTGAGGATGATGGTGCATGGAATTTTAATGTCTTACTTCTCAGATGATGGGAATTCACTCCTCACCCCTAGGATATACATACCTACTAACCACCAAAACTTGGGGATGAAAAAAATCAGTAATTCAATTTGGAGGTGGAGTTATGGAGTTATCCCAAGAGGGGATCACATTAGCGTGGAAATGAGAAGAGGAAATATAGGTTATCATGACTTTATGAAAAATAATGAGGCTAAGCAACACAATATGAAACACCACCCAAAGGACCTTGAAATCAATTTGTTCAGACCTATAGGTCCGTATGAAAGAATATTTTCTGAAGTAAAACGGTTTACATGAGGGGACCTATAAAATCTCTAGTTCACCAGGAAGTGGAATGAATCGACAAAGGGGTATGCTTTACAATTTTGAGTGGCCTATCCTAGAAATGGAGTAAATATTCATATCATGAGTGATTCGTGAAGTGAATATACTAGCTCATAGTACGACCTCGCAGAGCATGGGTGTCTTGAATAGTGATACATTGTAAAACAACGTACATTGTGATGCACAAAGATCCTGTCATAGAGGATGGTGCACATGTGCATGGAAGGTATTTCATGAGGCATGAGTCCTCTACAATGAACCAATTTACCTTAGGGATCTCCTTCCATTGTAATGTCCCATGGGATTCATGAAGTGCATCCTTTCCAGATGATGGGTTGTATTGGAGATAATTGAAAGGTATTATGAAATTCTCAATTATCGTCAAGAGATCATTTTCCTCAACGTTTAGAAGATGATAGAGAGATTCATGAATTGAGAGTTGAGACGGAAAAATGTTGGGGTATCCATTCTTTGGGACTGGGGGAAGCCTAGTATTTATAAGTGAGAGGAGTTGAAAATTTATCACAGCTCGTTGTGAAGCCACATGGAGTTTTGTGATCGGAAGAAGATCGAGTCAAGTTTGTTGTAACTACGTAGTTGATCATCATTCCCATCGTGGCATAGATTCCCCCTTAATTCCTTCAATATTTCTCGTAGTTTGTTTCATCAAATTCAAAGGGATCACAGAGGTGATTCTTCTCCCTCTGAAGTGCGAAGATTCATGTCAATTATAGAATAACCATGGAGCATTTCGCCTATTTTACTTTAATGAAATTGTAGAGGGGGCCTCAACATTGCACCAGATGTGGTACGGAGCGACTCTACGATGGTGGAGTTTCTAAAGGGGTTCTAAAAGGATATTCTAAAAGAATACCATTTATCATTAGTGTTCCATATTTTAATTTATTCCTCAATACAAATTTCGGCTCCAACAAAAGCCTCCCCTGAGACCTGTATCCTAGAAGAAATGAAATTCAATTTTTGAGGGTATATCGCAAAATTGATTTGGCTAATTGAAAATCAATATTGCGAAGTAGGGTCCCAATGAGGATAGGCGATGCGCTCGTTGCGAACTCCGTGAATCTCTCCATGAAGCCTACTTCGCTAGTCATGCTATGATGTTCATTGGTCATTTCCTATATACAGGGGAGGACGACCACTCTTTCTTCCTTACTCATCTCCACAATTTTGGTGATTGTGATCTTTATTCATGAGAACCACAAAGTCTGTGATTGTTATTTGTGAGTCAGGACTTCTTTGCTCTGTGGAACACAACATGTATTTAGGCACTACGAACATGTGATGCATGACTGTAGCTACGAAATCTGTGGCAAGTCATTATGACGTGCCTGTGTGACTGTGCCCTGCGATGAAGATCCATGATTTAGCTCCATAATCCATAAATAAAATTATCTAATATTTGGGATAGAATGGCTCACAGGAAGCTGTCGTGGGGGTTCATGTGGATTTTTCCCTGAGTGAGGAGATGAAAGATAACTTGTGCATCGAGTTGTGTGTGTGGAGACACTCGAATAATGATTTATTAGGGCCGTTGTTGTAGTACTGCTTGAAGAACTACCCATTGTGAAAAAGATTTCCCCTATATAGCTTTGGGTTGAAAGATGATTTTCTATTTATTAAGGAATCTAGGGATGAGCCAACATATTTTTTCAGGATTATGAAGTGCCAGTGCCAGTGGATCCAGGTGGCTGACGGTCAAAGTTGGGATGATTATACACCTATCAATATTGAATGATTATAAAACAATTTTATAACGTCAATGAGAACATGTTTTAGCCAGAGGTATCTCCCTTGTAATACAACACAATTTGGAAAACTTCCTTAGGGAACCCGAAGTATGGGTGGAGTGATGAGTATGATCTATGATATAGTGGAAATTTCATAAATTATTGGGCATGGGCTTATTCAGTATGCACCTCCTCCGAGAAGTTTGTGGTAGAGCTAGGCCAAGTGGGCCATTATGAGGTGATATGGGCCTCTGAGTTCCACATCTACCAACTTATGCTACTAAACCTATATTTGTTGGGGGTGGTTTTTGAGGACCAACACATTCCATTTTTTACTTTGGAGAGGTCGGTATAAGTCTCTAGGACCTCCACAAAATCTAGGGGATCTAGATATTGTGGGAGATGTATGAATAATTCTACCCTTTCGGGAATACATGGGAGGACCTATAGAAAATGTCGCAGTTGGGAGAAAAAAATTATGGACCAAGTGCCCGAAGAGGATAAAAAGTCGGTGAGGGTATCCACATTAGGTTATGATTAAGGTGGTTCATGAATTCCCCTTTAGATGGGATGTTGCCTTTGAGGCCTCCCACATTCCCAAAGGGGGTAAATCATAGTAAAGAGAACTCTTAATACAAAATCATGGTAGAAAGCCAGTGAATGACATGGGGATTCTGTGTCAACATTAATCAGCAATAGTTGGTTAGGTTGGTTGTGTTCATCTCAACACTCAATTGTGGTAGGAATTTTTCAGAAAGGGACACAAACATGGATGTAAGACCAAGCATGTTTATCATGGAATCTATATTGGTGATGGGGGAGCAGATTAATATTGGGGTCCCGATGCTCGATAAACTAGTCAAGGTACTATGGCATATCAGTTAAGGGATGAAGTCATATAGGGTGTGTGGGCCACTCAATATTCTCTATGCATGAATAAAGGTGAACATGGGAACTTACAAATACCATAACCCCATTTATCCTATAGGGTCGGTCTTACAATCAACAATTATAAATGTTGTGGGTAGTGTCCAGACCAAAATGACCCCGCCACTAGTCCTAAACGGAGTTTGGAAGGAGGATGAGTTCAACACAAATATATTCTCATTGCCAAAAATTGTTTTCACTAAGGAATGCTTGGGAAAGGAGGAGGATTAGTCATACCTCCTGGAATTTTGGAATGAAGTCCTCATGGCATGAGTTGATCATGAGCCTCTCTATGATCCGTACACCTCACACTATATCTCATGGATATTCTGATTCATGTAGAGACTGACCCCACAAGACCACATGGGTGTATGGTATGTGGACTATCCTTGTGTGATGAGGAATATGTGGCTCCAGATCACTCTAGAGGACATGAATATGCGGAATGAGTTTCCACTAACTGTATCTATCTATGGTCTTATGAAGGAGTCCTCCAATAGCTAAGAGGAAGCCTATTTATTGGAGAAGCTAAATAGGAGGGTTGTTAGTGCTATTGGTAGGGTTCCTCTTCAACCTAGAGGTCGGTCCCAAATGGAGGAAAAAACATCCCATAGTTGTAGGGCTGCAGCAGCATTGAGGCCTACTTCTACCGAGAGACAAGTAGTAGCGGCGGTCCCAAAGGTACAAGAGGAGAAATGTTAGCCACACAAGAATCCACCAACGGTGTTTCGTAATATTCCAACTCCGCCATCGGGGAAATGGTAGTGCCTCATAGAAATGATTGAGAAAGCATTTTTCCAGGAAAATTGAGACATATGGGATTTCAATAGTAAATTCATCCATCCTTCCCAGATGTAGCACCATAGGAACCATCTCTGGATGTATTTTTTAGGGATTGGTTGTGCCATAGCCTCTTTTCAGTATCATAGGAAGATGGTGATTAGTACATAGCCAATCTAGAGGATGTTTTGCACTCTAGTGGTGCTCAGTTTCCAATGATGGATCACATGAAGTTGCAGCTTGCTCTAACAACCACTTCGTAGTTATCAGCTTCTGAATATAGTGTGTACTTCCCCCTACATGAAGAATTAGAATATTCCTCTTGACGGAAAGAGGATAGAAGTGGGAGCCCTCCAGATGAGGGTGAGGTCTCCAACACAGACTCAGAGCTCGAAGAGTTTGTAGCGGCTCTTGTGGTATGCTTTAAACCATTCTCATGTGATCCTTAATTTGGAAACTTAACCCTTCTCAGCTATCATTATTCCTGTGTATGTGGGTCTCATAATAAATACCCATTCCCTTGAAATATTGGATGCTTCTTCGGGATCTTTAAATTTTACAATTGAGATCACCACCCCTAGTGTGGCAACGACACCTAGGGTGGTTATTTTGATATCATAGTATTTTCCCACTATAAAGGGACAAACATGCCTCAGGTGTTTTGTGGAAATTCCTATGGGGAGCGACCAACTATTTGATCTTTGTATATCTTCTTCACAGAGTTTCCAACTCTCATCCAATGAATCAGGCTAACTGAATTATTGGTATTCTCACTTTCATAGTTCATGAAATTGTGTGGGATTCACTGGTGAGGATGATAGGGGATCTAGATGCTGCCTTTCCCAGGGGATATATAGAGGTTGTGGAAACAGAATACAATACTAACCAATCTGCAGAGCTCAATATCATAGGTGGGACTATCAGTAGGATAGAACCTGATGTCATCAATGTGGAATCTGATGACAGAGATCAATCAGATGTCATTGGTCATGACCTACCTGAACAAACACCAGATGACAATCCTGCTGATGAGTACTTGGAGGCATTCCTAGAATATGAACCCGCCAACCCCAAGGATTGAGATGAGACTAATTCCAATAAAGAGTAAAACAAGGGTTTCCATCACTCATAATGGATGTTGATCATGTACTTCAATATGGAAACCCCATAGGCACAATGTATATATCAAATGGGTATTCTTTGTTATCGGCTACTCGAACTGTGCGTGAGAGTGGTGGATGACCAGAAATTCTCATATTCTCATCCACGATTCCATGGTAGAGAGTATACAAGAACATGATGGGGCATGTTGTGGAATGGCAGTGCAAGATGTATGTGAAAATCAGGAGAATCTAGGATGCTAAAAATGAGATCCAGTGGTTGCAGTAGTAGGCAGATGAGTACACTTCTATCCTCAACGTGCAATTGGGGCTTATATCAAGATTGAAGGCCCTGTTGGAAGAGGCTGACAAACAGATGAGGGGAGCCTCTAAAGAGATGGTTTTCTTCTAAGACGATGTGGATCGGGCCGGAATCATGGATAATGATATATTCCCCATTTCCATCAAGGAGTACTGAGTGCTTAATAGGTGGAAGCTGATCTTAGATTCCACAATCCCTAGAGTGGCAAATATGGGACACACCATTGAAGAGGTCAACCCATCTATGGGAGGGGCCTACCCTTGGGAACTATAATTCATGTAAGAGCATAAATCTTATTTCACATTTTTCTTTTTTTATGTTGGTTACATGGATGAGTTTAGTTTTTTTTTGGATTACTACATTTCCATCACATTCGTGAAATATACAGTGATTAATCCCAGAGATCACATGGGCCATGCATGATGTGAGAAGAAAGTGATGATTCTATTGTTATTCCATTGTATTATGATAGTGCCAACTAAGATTCCAGAATCTGGTGTCTAAACTACCGATCCAAATTTTTGGGAGGAAAGTGGGAGGCCATACTAGACTGGGAAGTTCTCAAAGCAGTAAAATTACTGGTTTCCCAATATGCTCTAGTTCACAAATGGGGTAACACCAAGAGCATTAGAATCAATATGAATAGAGTATAGTGTAATGTTTGAATCACAATACACAAAATTCGAAACTCGGTATTGGTGTGATGAAAATGAAAGATAACTATTTACCATATTCGAAACATATTATCCCTATTGTGTTAGCCTGAAATGGGGATACAAAATGAGGGCCGACCACTTACCATGTTCCAAACACAGGGCATGACTCGAGATGTCATCCATTTGTATTTAGGAATGTTAGCATAGGAATATAGGCAAGCCATATATGAATCATACAAACTATTAGCAGGTTCATTAATGCATAACAGTGTATGATGGTCCAAATAAATGGTATTCAAAGCATGGAGGGGGGATTGAAGGGTATTTCGAATGGAGTCCAACACTCACAAAATCACACCACCATAATAAAATCACACAAAGTTTGAGAATATTTTTATTTCAGCATAATACCCACTTCCATGAAGGACATATCTAGTGAGGAATTATAATGCATGTCAGCTTTACGTCATTCCAGTTAGAACGATAGACACATAATTCAAGGTCATATTCTGAGGACGGTGCACATAGTTTTATGGTAATACTTCTTTGGACAAGGATAATAGTTTAAAGTCATGTTGTCTGTACTACAGGATCCCTATTAAAGGTCATTGAAACTGGACTATGATTGGGGTCGAGGGGCCAAAAGGGTTAATTACACTAATACTATGCCCAAGGAAAAAGGATTGGGCATCACTACATATCACATAAGGATGATAATCAAGCTATACATATTTATTAAGAAGATCGTGGTCAGAGACCAATGCTGGTTGGGTAAATCAAATCGGGAGTGGATTCTAATGCATCCCATAATTATGACGGGGACCTGGAACTTTTTAGGGAACAAAATAAGATTAATTTCATGTGTCGAGGACATGGTTACCCATAAAGGAAAGGAATTGTGTGGTACATAACCTTTTGGGAATGAAGACCATAACAGTCCACACCACACCCTGTGTTCCTAGTGGGAATCATTAGACCATGGAGTGGAGGTGGCCTAACATAGGGCTAGACCCAAGGGAAAGTGCTCAGGCATTCCTATGTATCCCATGATGACAGAAATCAAGCCATACATTGTTCTACAGTACCCATGTACTTTAACGACATACAGTAGGAAGTATAAATAAATAATAGATCCTAATGGGTTTTACACGGTGTGGCTGATATAGAATCAACCTAAATGAGGAACAAAGTGTTGTACCTCTCGAACCCCTCGAGGTTTGATTTTCATGATCACAATCACCCTCTTATGTTTCTAACATTGTGTTTTAAGTGTTTGTGTTGATAGGCATTTGATTGCCAAGAAGTTGACCAAGGAAGAGGCAGAAATGGACTGAAATTCAGTCCACCGGCCGACCGGTGGCTTCACCACCGGCCAGCCGGTGGCACCCAGACTCAAGGGGTAGCTACTGCCTCCCCACCGGTCGACCGGTGGCTCTGCCACCGGTCGACCAGTGGCACCCAGCACAAATAGTGAGACCTACTGTCTTTCCACCGGCCAGCCGGTGGCTCCTCCACCGGTCGACCGGTGGGGCCTGGACCAACCTCCTTCTCAACATCCAAGGCACCGGCCAACCGGTGGCCCATCCACCGGTCAGCCGGTGGAGCCAAGTCTCGAAATATCCCAATTTCCTCAAGCACCGGCCAGCCGGTGGGACTGTACCGGCCAGCCGGTGGAGCCAGTCAAACTAGCCGTTGGGCTGTTGACCAGCCTGCCCACTTGGCTCCCAACGGCTCTTTTAGCCTCTCCAACGGCTCCGAAGCCTCCCCAAGGGTTCCATGCCTATAAATAAAGGCCAAGGAAGCCCCGGACATCACCCGGAACTATACGGAAGCCCACGGACATATTTTGCATCAATTGGCCAACCTCCGGCGACTTCCTCCAAGGGAACTCCAATAGCTCCAACAACTTCCACATCCAAGGAGCCCACTCAAGAAGCTTGGGAGAGCACGCTACGTCAACTCCATCATCCATTGGCACCCAAGTCTTCCCAATTACGGTTTTTATTGTTTATTCTTTTTGAGCTTTAAAATCGGGTTTGTGCCTACAAACCCCAAACCCTTTTCTCATCCCCCTTTCTTTTGGGTTCTCACACCACCACTAAGGTGTGAAGAGGTTTCTTCAAGCCTTCCCTTTTAAAAGGCTTGTGTCACGGTGAGCTAGCCTTCACCCGTTAAAAAGGCTAGTGGGTTCTTGCTAAACCATCAAAAGCAAGTGGGTTCTTGCTAAACCACAAAAGCAAGCTGTAATAGGTCCTAGTGCTACCTCAAAGACTAGTGGGTTTCTTGCTAAAACCATTGAAAAGCAAGCGGTAGGAATCTCTCAACGGTTGAGTTGGGAGCGGAGACGTAGGCCGGGTTTTGGCCGAACTCCGTTATCAATTTCTTGTGTGATTGCCTCTTTATTTCCGCTGCACTTTACTTTGATTTTTTTATTTGTTAATCAATTTTTTAAAAGGCAATTCACCCCCCCTCTTGCCATTTCTTTCCCCGTGTTTTCTTCCGACCCAACACAAAGTAGTATATGCCACACCACATGCTCTTAGGAGAATGCTTGGGTTAGGGGACCGAAGGTGAAAATTGGTTTGGACACAAGATGGGTCATCTCAGTTTTCCTACATACCCTAGTAAAATGGTAATCAAACCATACATAGTTCTCATGTTGTAGTTTAACGTCATGTGGGATTGAAACAATGTTTTGTTCAACCACACAAGTACATATCCTATCAAATACACTAATCCCACATGAGTCATTCATGGTCTGTGAAACAAGGATTAGTGGTGGGAGTTTCCTTGTACATGGAGGCACACATCAGGAGCAGTGAAACTCTAGGAGAAGGACATCCCAATACCTCTGAACCTCTTACATAATGCACATAAATACATGGGAGGGGGACTGAGTGTTTTTGAATTCCAAATAAACATTATAAAGTAGAATGATATGAATCATGGTGCCTGAGATCTTGATCACAATGATGGTGGAAAGAAAATAGCGGATAACATTATACCATGTTTGTAACATAGCATCTGTGTTGCATAGCCTAGAATGGGGATATAGAAATGAGGGTCGATCACTGACCATGATCAAAACATGGGACCTGGAGAAAAATGTCTTCTGAATTCTTCTAGTGTCTTGGCCTAAGATGGTAGGTGAGACAATATGGCATGAGACCCATCCGTTAGTGGGTCCTATCAAACATGTAAGATAATGGAAATCCAAATAATGGGCTCATTATGGGTGTAAATTAAACAATGTAATGTCCATGTAAAAGCACACACATTTGTGTTCGTTTCTATGCCACATTTGCGTATGACAATGAGGGATGTCAGATAAGGGGTGTCAAACCCCTTTCCATGGAAAAGGGTACTGGGGACACAAACTCCATGTTTATGGTCACCTAGTTGACCATTGAGAGGGAACATGAATTAATGGAATCTGCATAGGGTGACGAAGTATTCAAACCCTAACACATATTTCTCATAGGAAGAAACTTTTTTGTGGTCGTAGAACATAGACCGGGTTTGGAAGATAAAAGTGAGACACATGGTGAAACTGTTGCAAAACCAAACATAAATGAGGATCCTAGAGGTAGTCACCACACCACAAACCCCTCGACGAGTTTGGGCCAAGGGGTAGGAAAAAGGGGGACATGATTTGAGATTCCCTTAGCTGGACCTAAAGATGAAATGTCTGGATGTTCCTACGTATCCCATGAGGATGAGAATCAAGACGTAAATTGTTCTTAAGGATGTCATGGTGGGATACCAATGCCATGGGCAATACTATCATGCACTTATGGGCCATGTACCAAAACAATCATCATTTGATTGATCTTCATTGTTCATTAGACTGGATGTGTTGTGTATTTTTTGTGAAGAATCAAACCTAGGATGGATAATTAGAGCATTACTATAGGAATCAAGCCATATGAATGCCTTAACAAATGGAATTTTTGAGAACTGATACCAAAAAAGATGTCCCCTCAAGCAGGTCATCACAATGCAATTTTGTTTATCCTTGTGCGGCCAGGACGATAGTGTCATAGTTTAGGGTCATATGATTGGACATACCCATGCACCTTAACATCAAAAAGTGATGATGCAACATTTTAATGTCATGCGGGACTAAGCTATATAGATTAGGTCATATGGAATGGATTAATATATATGAACGATGATTTATATGGAATGAGCATGTGGTGATAGAGAATACCCAACGTGAATGAGGACAAGGTCCACACCACACTACGTGCAACTATAGAGGAGAATCCATCGGTTGATGGACCAAAATTTATCATAGGATATGGGGCTGAACCCAAAGATGAAAATTAATGATGTTCCTGCATATCCCATGAAGATGTGAATCAAGTAATACATTTCTCTGAAAGTGTCATGCAGTTTAACGTCATGAAATATGGATGTAGAGAGATCTTAGTTTTTGTTCATAGATATCAGACCATTTTGAAGTTTATTATCATGCAAGATGATAGGTAGGATTGACTAACTCCAAAAAGGGGAGTATGTGGTGCCTAAATTGAAATCCTAAAGTGAACGAGGACATAATCTTACATACACCTCACCACACCGTCCTATAAAATCATGGGCCAAATGGACTAATAGAAGAGATAATTAGTGGAGCCTAACATATACCCGAAGACAAAATGTTTGGGAATTATTATGTATCCTATAAGGATGGGAATCAAGCCGTACATATATTAAAATTGAATTGTGTTGTTTAATATCACGCGATAAGGACGAGGTTAGGTATTGGTTTATGGCCATATTATACAGACTCAATGTCATGAGGCACTTCCGTGTGGGCGTCAACCATAACAGAATACCTAATATCACGTGATCTATGGTCGATGTAGAAAACAATGGAGGAGGAGGTATTCACGAAAAGTGAAATACGAAGAAGGGTAAATAGTGCAAAGCCTCGAATGACACCATATTAGGGATTCGTCCTCTAAACCAACAAGCATGCACTGAGGGATATCACCACAAGTATCAATGTTGAACTTTTACATGATGGAGTGGAATAGGATTTGAATCATGCAGCGAATACATAAGGTTTAATGGAGTTGGTGTAATGATGAAGGATGATTGTGGACTTTGTTTGAAATACATCATCGACATCATGTGACCTGAAATGGGAACGAAAAATGAGAATCAACTACTAAACACATTCACAATGGGGGACTTGTGTCAAATAGTTTACCAAAATCATGACGGATATTGGATGAATATGGTAGGACAATCCTAAGGCCTAGCATCCATATTGTTCAGGAGTTCGATGGAATGTGGAAGACGATGAAACCCCAAATAAAGAGAAACATGAAATATGAAAATGGATTGAAACTTGTCCATGCAGAATTCAACACTCTAGGTCCTAAACCCAAGTGCTTCAAGGCATGTTGGTGAATTTACAAAGAGTTTTGAGGGGGCTAATTGAATAGAAAATTACTCAAGAAGATGAGTGGAGTAAATGGGTGTGAAGGACCTTCAAGAGGGATGTACGTGGAATGGCTATTTCAAACCCAACATGAATGAGGACACAATCTCATACCTCGAAACATACCCCCTCCTAGATGATATAGGCTAGGGGGTGGAGATATGAGGAGGTTCCGATGAAATAGGGTTGGACTAGAAGAAAAAATATCTGGGCATTCCTAGGTATCCCATGAGGATGAGAATGATTCCATAAGTAGATATGAATGTTCCGTTCTGTTTAATGTCATGTGGTAGGGACACAGATAACAGGGGTACCTTTATGGGGAATGGGTATGAAATGGTTGCAAGACTGACATTGATGAGGTCATAAGCCCACATACTCAACACCATTCAAAATTCATGGAGAGAATTTAGAGTAAGATGCCGAGATAAAGAATAGATGAACCTGGGCACAACATGAAGACAAAATGATTAGGTTTCCCTATATATCCCATGCGGATTGGAATCATCCATACATAATTCCAGATACATTGTTCAATTAACATCATGTGACAATGTAATGGTAGATCATAGATTGTAGTCATATATCTCATACTGTATATACCCATTTTAATGTCATGTTCGTGGGACAGATGAGTGAAAAGGGTGAATAACTGTGCCTATCATTTTGGAGACCACATAATTGTAATAATGATTCAGGATAACTGCTAACCATGTTTGAAACATTGTATCTAACCCATGTGTCATAGGAAAGGAATAAACTATATTTTTTCAACCAATGACTATATTCATAATGTAGTAATTGTGTCAAATTCTAGTCCAAAATCCATAGGGACATGGGCCCGAGATGGTAGGTGATCACAGAGTCCTAGCATCCATGAATATCGGGGGTCCTTTTGGATGTGAATGGTGATAGAAACCCAAATGATTGGGAACATAAATTGTGATGGTACCATTGAATTTTAACGTCTTGGGGAAAGGACGATAGTGATGGTGGGGTGTCTCAAGAGGATTTGTGTGGCATGGAAAAAATAGTTCGGCATGAATGAGTACATAGAGTCCATGAAACATCGCAGAATCCTATGTGAAAATGATTTCTAGAGGGCCAGAATGGTCGAGGGATATGAGGCTAGGCCACATATGATAAATCCCAGCCATCATTCAATTTATCGTCATGAGGGATGAGTGATGAGTGGTTTTACTTACTTCAGTTCAGATGGATCACGTAGTTTTAATTTCATGGGGTGTGGATGGTGGTGATCTATGTTTAAGGTAAAAGAGTTCGGACCTTGATTTCATGACACTTTATGTGTTTGTTTCCATACCAAAGCTCCTAATCCCACATGAGTATTGCTAGGTATAGGAAACAAGGAATCAGATCACGATCTCCCCAACATATAAGGGAATGGAAATGAAGGAAATATATTAGGTATAGCTGATCCTGACTAGACCAACACTCATGCTCTAGGATGACTGGTTTTGAAGGGATAAAAAAGAAAAAATAAATCATTGCACACAATATTTGGGACATGTATGGGTGAGATAATGATGGAGGAAATCTATTGACCATGTTCAAAAAACACCATCAATTTCATATGACCAGAAATGGGGAACAACAAATCAGAATCGACCGCTGACCACATTCATTCACGTGAATTTTTCAAGGCTTTGTTCCAGTCCCTCTAGGACAGTGGCCCAAATATGTAGGCAAGTAGTTAGGTTGATCATACATATCATCCAGGGGTCCCTTTTGAAGTGAAAGTTGATAGAGACCCAAATAAAGGGGACATGTGAAACGTGGATATTCCTACGTAGTTTAATATCATGTGGGAAGAGAGAAAAAGATTTTTATTTCCATGGAGGGGAATATATGATGCAGTCAAGATAAACTCGATGTAAATGAGCAAAAAAAGCTCGAATCACACCATGTGTTTTGATAAGTATATGGGGAAAGGGTCTGAACCCAAGAGGATATCTCGATGTTTGGAAAAAGTCATATGGATAAAATGTTCAGGTGTTTCTATATATCTCATGAGGATGGGAATCAAGCCATACGTAGTTCTGAAGGGTTCATGTAGTTTAAAGTCGTGCAGTGAGGTAGTGGGAGATAGAAGAATGGGAGGTGCATATGGTGTGATTTTCATAGACCAAGAATAAATGGGTCCAAATAAGTCTACACTATACTACATGAGATCCACCAATAGAATTATACCCATGGGGGAAGTCAAAGAAAAGAAATGGGGGACATAATATAAGAAAAAGCATCTGTGTGTTCCTAAATATCCCTAGTGGATGGCAATCCAGCCATATGAAAATCAATCAGATGATGTGCAATTTAACATCATGCGGTGGGGATGTGAGGATATCATAAATTATGTTCATAGAGCTCAATCCATTTTTCTATTCATTGATATTCATGGAAGAGTGATGGGTAGTTTTATATCCTTCAACATGGACGGATCGTGCGTTTAATGTTAGGCGGTGATGATGGGATATTTTAGGGTCATGTGCGATGTAAGATATCAATACATTGTAGATATTAGTTTATGGACATAGAGCTCTTACCATAACGGTATATCTACTTCCCACAGTATAATGTCATGAATGACATAAAAGTAGTTTAACATCATGTAGGACTAATGCTATGTAGTTTTACGTCTTTTAGCATGAACATATCACACATTTATACATTGTTTATTGAATGAGGGACTGTTTAAGTTCATGAAGGATCATTTATTACTCAAGAAAAGTATTTCTTGAGTAATTTCTAATTAGTGGGAGGATTCATACAATCACCTTATATGGTAATTATGGAGTACGCACCATAGGGGTAAATCTAGTGAATAATTTAAGTTATATCCCATTTGGGATTCAGTTTGGGTGTTTTCTTTCATAGTATCATTGGTGTTCATCGGTACAATGTCATGTCACCATTTATTAAATAAAGGAGGCAAACCTCTTTGTTGAATGATTTGGATATCATCTTCGGATACCTCTCCAGATTTTGTGGGGCAAAAATCATGTTCACACCATGTTCTTCTAGTTCAACCAGACATATTTAATCAACATTATCTATTTTATAGTGAACGTAGACATGTATTCATAATGGGGGAAACTGAATCTCTATGGTAAGGACTTCATCCATTCCATACACCAGGGAATATGGGTTTAGTTGAGTGGAATTATGAGTCGTCGTCCGATAATTCCATAGAGCGTTTGGGATTTTATCTAACCAACACTTCTTGTTCTGACCAACCATCTTCGGAAAAATATTATAGAGTGTATTTTTTGAATTCCTCAATATTACAATTTTCATGTGAATTATATAAGGATGTATGGTTAGAATCGATGTGTAACATGGAATACATCTTCTTCAGTTCGTCTAAACTGATGTTGGTGTCTTTTTTTGTTAGGACATGGTGATGGACTGTGAATTAGTAGATGATACTAGACCTCAAAAATTCAATGATGTAACAAGACTCATCTTCATTGAGTGAAACTGTCTCTTCCAACATGGAAAAGAAATATATAGCGGTCCACATGAACATACATTGGTGAGTTGCTGCTGCTGGATATGATCCCACGACATCAAGTCCCCTGAATACAAAGGTACACAAATACATGGTAGTGTAGAGATGATCTATAGGTCGATGAAAAAAATTAGCATCGATTTGGTATTCATGGATCCTCTTTGGAAACTCAATGCAATCCCAAATCATGGAGGGCCAAAAATACCACATCCTCCAAATGTGGTGGGATAGTTTTAGCCTCGTTTGATGAGACCTATAGATATCGGAAAGAATGTCTTGTATGAAATGAGAAATCAAACATTCTTGAATGTAATGAAAGAGAACCCCATCAAACCCACATCATTAGAGGACCTACCAAAGACTGGGCCCACTTAGGAGGTTGAAAGTCAATGTGTGTAATCAGATTTTCTCACACTCGGATCAATCTACTGGGAGATTACCATGTTGGAGATACTCAATAAATTAGGTCCTCTAGTCAAGAGTCACATCCAAAATTGTGGAAGGGAGACCTTGGGGTCCTAACATGGAGGCATTAGTGGTAAGGTGTCTTACCTTTGGGATAGCATCATCATCCAGAGTAATGGGAGTGATGACTCTCCTATGTTCGACAATGATAATGAAATCTTCCTGATCAGACTCTGCAAGGGATGCAGAAAATTTAACCAAGGTTTTGGCTTGATCATATTGTGAATGAGGGACATGAGTAACTTCTGTCCAAGATGAGAACTAGTCCATCCAATAGTAGTTACATTATAATAGTTGTACGAGATCTAGATTCAAAATGACGTTGTGACCACTGATCTTCTGGATGATTAGTTCAGAGTCCCCTTTTGTATATAGGTGGGGAACGTCAATATCAAGGGCCAGCTTGAGACTAGTAATGAGATCCTGGTACTCTACCTCATTTTTCGTAAAACTTTTTGATAAAAGGATTCAATATGAAAGTAAAACTTGTTCTAGTGTGATAAAGTAGATATTGAGGCCCACATTGTAGAGTCTGGGGTCATTGAGTCTTCTAACGATAGAGATTCTGGAAGAACAATCATTGTTATTTTTCCAACATAGAATGGCTTGATCTATTAATAGGATTTCCTTATCTAGAAAATCATGCTCCATAAACTTGTGCATAATATTTGAAACGGAATAAAGGATTACTTCCAATGCTTGTCCCTTATTATCCTTCTTAGGGACAAACATGATATCGAACTGCTGGCGCATCATTTCCCACCGATCTTGATGGCTTGTCATCATGGGGCAGGTCAGAATGTACATTAATGGATCCAATTAGGAAACTAGCACTATCTCATGGTGTTGTAGGTAGTGTCACAATTTATGCACTATGAATAATATTTCAAGGGATATCCTCTCAATAGATTAGTATATGGTATCAGTATTGAGGAGCATGTGGCTGAGATAGTATTACTGTTTTCTCTTCCTCGATGTAATTTAAAGGGAGAATGGTGCTGATAGATTATAACAGAGGGGTATCATAACGAAATAGTGAAATTTTGGAAATGGGTGGTATCAGGACCAGACATTGTATTATGTACTGCTTGATTTCCTAAAAAGTAGTCTGACACTCCTCATCCAACTGATAATTGACACCTTCCTATCTGATTTGGGAAAAGGTATTACACTAGATATCCAAATTTGCAATGAATAATAAAATTTTATCTAGGGGGCTTCGAATTTTTCGAATCTACTGAATGTTTCTCGGAATAGAAATATGACTGATGGCCCTGATCTTCTTCAAATTAATCTTGATGCCTCTATATAGATCAACCAAGCCGAGAGTCATTATGGAGGAGACCTCGAAGGAACATATCAATGGGTTCATACTTATATATAGGGATGAGAGGAATCCAAACAATTTCATGGGTTCATTGCTATGGTTCTAGAACTAGATATATTTGACCACCATATCATCCATTTATCAAACCCCTAATGTCAATAATACTGACACAAATATATAATGCATGTGTTGCTTATAGGTGGAAAATGAATTATTTATACTGAAGGGCATTACCTGGTATTAGAATGTACCATTTTGTTCCCTAAATGCTATAGAATATTCATCCTTTGGTGACATTAATTTTTGGTTATACCCAGAATACCCATCCATGAAAGAGATAGACTAAATCCCTGTGGTGGCATCAATCAACAGCTCTGTCGTAGGAAGGGGAATGACATCCTTCAGGAAGTCATTGCAAAGAACCTGGAAGTTGATGTAGTCACTGATCATTCTTCTCTTCTTCACATTGGTAAAAACATTATCAAACCACTAGGGGTTATGGACATTCTTGCTTAAGATTGATCTAAGGAGCTTATCTTCAACAGCCTCGAGCAACGCACCGTGAGAAGGGTGCATCATTCTGGGAGGCTATTTGAACTCGGGATGATTCACTAGAACACTGGGGTGGTGGATGGAGACCTAAAAATCTCATCTTGGAATCTCATCATAACTATATGAAAATACATCATGAAGCTATTTCAGGATTTCCACCTATCACAAGTTCTCTTCAACATGAATATCAGAGATGATCAACGTTGGTTTTAGATCTCTGTAGTTACTGAGGATCACCTATACGAATTCATCAAACGTTGGGGGAAACCCACTATGAATGTGGGAGGATAATCCTCCAAATCTATTTCATTACTTATGGAGGAGGGAACCCAAGAGGGATGTGATTCATCTATGTCGACAGATCCTGAGGTGGCAATGGTTCTGGCTTTAGTTGTGGTGGACACCGAATCAAGGAGCTCCTGAACTTCTAGAACCATGATAATGAAAGCTATAGACCTAATACCATCAGTCCTTCAGCCCAAAGGTCCACACACGAAGATATAAAATGAATAGTGATGTGTAGCCTTTAACTAGATTATTGGAGCCTGGAGAAACAATAAATATTAAAGTGCTTTAGTTTCCATGGGGATCACATGTGCTTGATTTTTTAAAGAATATGAGGTACTCTTTAGTTTTCCCTTACATATGTGAATTTTTTCCCTCATTCAAGAAACAAAAATTAATTACCCCAACAACGGGATCCTGGAATCCAATCAGTGGATTAGGAAAATGTAGGCATCATCCAGGTCTATCCACGGGTCGGTCGCAGTTGTAGTGTGTTCAAACTTATTAGCTTGAATCTACTTGTTCTTTCCCATTTATTATCTGGAATCCTGGTATGAGTATTCTCAAGAGGAAAAGGGGCACTACATTCCTTGGAGTAAGCCCACTTAAACATTGATGGAGCACTTACAGAATATTTTATATGAAGAATGAAATGATTCATGCAGGTTGATCCATGGACTACCCTTCAATACATTGTAAGCAGTGTCTAGTTAGACATCCATGAACTCTGTGATGGAAATATAGCCACTGAACTGGGCCTTTAGGTAGATATTTTCCACTGGTGTCTATTTTTTCCTGTCATAACCTAGAATTTTATGTTATAGAGACTTGATCATCATTGGACAACCCCATATTTGGGAGCTTCTGTGTCGGTATGAGGCTGATCCCTGACCCTGTGTCAACAAGAAAACGATGAACCTCCATGCCATTGAAATGAACAATAATGTATATTGAGTATATATTCCCTTTTATGGGAGAACCATAATATATTCTTGTTAAAGAGAAAATGTCCTGAAATTCAGCACGCTCAACTACCTCAGTATGGAAGGCTTCTACAGTTTCTATCTTCCTCTCAAACTGAATGGGGATTTTCAATGCATCGACAGGGGATTCAATCATATCCACTGACAAGAGAAGATCCTCGAGGATAGAGATCCAAGTAGGAATGTTACAAATATGCTTAAGGATATCATACTTTTCTGCCATGTGCGAACTTCTTCTTATAGAAGTTTGTTCTTTGGTTGGGTGTATGAAGAGCCCTTCTGGCTAACCCAATGGCCAAATGGTGCTTGGAATGCCCCATTTATAACTAGTTGAAATATGTGAAGTGACTATCGAATGAGGTATAGATGAATGAGGATGATCTTCATAGGTATATGGATGATTGTAGCACGATCTTGGTGGATCCTCTTGATCATGTAAGAAAAACATCAGTTGAAGCAGACCTGGTGAAACAGGAGGTGAAGGATGCGCCTTCTGGGCACTACGCGGGGCATGTTGACTGATTTTAGTGGAATGAATGTACGGGATGGAGGAACTAACCAATGCATCTCAGCAACTCATGAAACTACTAATTCATTGATGCTGTCATAGGCTAGGGAATTGGGAGGATCCATTTGGCATTCCTCATCATTGAGAAACATCTAGGGGTTTAAAAGGTCCATGATGTTAACCAAAGTGCACCCTTGTTCACCGAATGAAGAATCATCCATCACTGGAAAAATTCGTGGGAATTTTCCAACTACAGGGGCATGAATTAACTAAAATTATGGGATTAATATGGCATCGGTGTGAGACTTTGGTTTCAATTGCGTTGTCGATACCTACCATTTTGAGAAGAGGATAGATGAGATGTTGACTCAAAAGTAGTGGTTGCGGGTTACGTGGTGACTTCTAAAGGCTCTGGTTGATTCATATGTTCATAGATACTACCATGAGCACATACAACTACCTTTGAGATATGCAGTCATTTTATTTTTGAGACCCACAGTTATAATCCTCTTGCCACTCACATTCAATATAACTATTGATATCAGGCTGTATAAATACAAATACCACCATTTCCAGAGATATGGTTAGTCTGACTATGTTTTTTCAACCTATTCATGAGGACTGTCATTGAACATATATCACTTCTTGAGAGTGTTCCCTAGGATCCAGTGATAGGGAAAATAATTTGGGCGATTAGAGAGATCTGCCTCATCGGGCCTCCTGCATTCTGGAAACCGTAGAATCCCATGTTCCAAGGATCTTTAGAAATAACATGGGAAGTGAGCCTCATTAAATATGTAGGATTATTTCCTCCTATCTAATAAAGTTTTATTGGAGCCTTTCCCTAACAATGGGTTGTTGGAGCCTCTTGAGAAGGTGTAAAATGATTATCATGCCTAGGGTGTAGCGACACGTTAAACAAGAGAACCTCTCGATTTTGAGGTGGGTGCTACTGGGCCAGAGGCTGCACCTAATGTGGTGGAAATATACAAGGATTTAGATGTGGCTCCACTGGTATTAACTCTAATAGCATGGGGGTCCCTATTTGGTCTACTACGGTGGACTCGGCCTCAGTGTCTATTCTAGAGGGAACACAAGTATGCGACTGACGTGCCCTCTTGGCCTTCTTCAAGGCTTCCTCTGGACGTTGGACATTGTTAGAGAATTCCGAGAATCCCCTGGGGTAGATCTATGTGATGAGAGAGGGGAAAAGTTATGTTTTCACATTACCCACACACATTGTGTAGCAGTTGGTCATGATTTAGTGACATATCAAGGGAGTATTTCAGGCATTTCCATTGGTATAAATTGTATGTGATGTGCTCGTCAAGCCTCTCCATGAACATAAATAGGTAAGGAATACTCATATTCTGATTGGTGGAACTGCGATGTTAAATAAACTTCATATTAAGATCCACCCATCTAGCTACTAACCTAATTGGTTGCCATATTTACCATAAAAACAAGGGCCCTTCCAATGTTTCTACAAATTACTGGGGTTTGGCGGCCTCCAGCTGCACTGGAGTTCCCAACATGTGTCCACACCTAACAATGAAGTGGTATAGATGCTAAAATAGATTAGTAGTTGCCTTAATGGGGGATAATGTAGGTGTTCTAAAAAAAGGATGCTATAATATCATCCACCCATGCCAGATATGGATTTCCATTAGGCGCGATTTCCACCTGTCGAGTTTCCAAATCCTCTAGGTGGGCAATATTTGCCACCACTAGATCATCTGGGTTGGGATTGAATTCATGAAGAGGATCCATGACCACTAGTGTGTTGGAATGTTATTAAACTTGATAGTAATTCCTGACGACTCATGGAGTGTCTAGAAGGATGATCAACTAGACTACTAGGGGAACAACATGTGGGCGTCTTGGAAAACTAGAAATGGGTCCCATTAACTATCGCAGGGCTCGGGTGGATTGGGTGAGGTGTATCATGACCTATTTCAATAATATCTTGATTCTACCTTGTTGTTCCATACATTCCCATTAAAGGGTTACCATAGTCAGGTCACCGCTCTACAACAAGTTCAGTGAGAAGGGTATTAGCCATGTTTTAATGCTCTATGATCTTTTGACGCAACACATCCTTTTCTGGATCATCTTCATTCTTATGCACAGAGCTAGGTGGGTTAGTGTAATTGATAGTCCCAAGATTTTATTTTCCCCTATTGGGATTCTGTGTGAAGAATAATGACTTAATAACTACGAGATGACGCAGTAAATTTTATTACAAGTGAGTGAACCTTCCTAAAAAATCCAATATATGTGGCAATCCACCATGGGGTATGTTCTTTCCAAGGATCTCTAGTTATTTTTCTCCCTTGGATAGGCCGTCCATATTAACCATTATTATACCTGAAGGTATATCCTCAATATAGTCAGGCATATCGGTCTGGCGCCATATAGAACAAATATGATGGGCCGAAAACTGCCCCCAACCACAAATCTGATTGTGGGGGGAATCATCCTTCATAATTCTATGGGGCACTTTAAATATCCGAATGCATCATTGCTGGAGGTCTTGATGGTGATCAGGTGACTCTGGGTGCTGGGTCACAGGGTGCATATCCATGTTGATAGGAGGGAATTTCTAGAAAATATTTTAAAATTGATCCTGACTCTGGGATAAGCCATTCATTGATAATGGAGACGGAAGTTTGTCAACCAAGAGTATGATGAAATCACGCAACTTCCTCCTAGATAAGAAATTCTAGGGAATTGATGTTTTCCATTGAAACTTTCCAGAACATCTCTGGGAAATGATATGATTCAATGATGTCCCACAAGCTTCTCAGCTCAGACTCAGAATCCGGCCCTTGGTTAACCCATTTATCAACATAGGACGACTGAGGGACCCATAATGGAACTGAAGCAGACATTTTACATGATAGACTGGGAGATAGAGAACATGGAGAGAGAGAGCTGACAAGACACTGCATCTTGGTCTATATTTTGAAGATTGGAGTGACTATTTTACCACATCTTGAAAATATGGAGTAGTGGCCACAAATTCCCACACTTTTTATGAGGTTGTGGATAGTGGGTAATGCTATATTTCTTCCACTATCCATTCCATGAATAACTTTATGTGATCTCTGGTTGAGGTATATAATGCTCTTATGGATGATAGGGGGGATTGCACATTCAGGCCCTGGAAAGAGGCCAAATATTCCTCCTCATGGATGTTTCTTTAGTGGGAGGCTAGAATCCTTTGGAACTCACATTCCAGAAGAATGAAGATTATACACATTGTTCCAGCCCATGCCCATGACATAGAGGATCAAGGTGAGGGGTACCATACAAAATCGCATTCTGTCGAGGAATCTGAAGAGCAGACATATTTAATCACTATCTGAAACGTCTCAGTATTCTTCCATTGATATGGTAAACCTCTCTCCTACCCAATGATGGTTCTTTAGGATAGGGTGGTCATTCTGAATGAGGTGGACCTTCAACTGTACTAGTTCTAGGAAAGAGAAAAATTCGACTGGGTGAGTCCGGGTGCGAAGAGGAACCAGACTAATGTCAAAAGGATCATGGAGAGGGCCTCCGTTTACACTATTTGGTTCATGAAGGGAAACCCTGAAGTAATTGATTTAGTTATTAATACCTCCACTAGAACTTCTGGGAGTATGGAATGTACATTCATGCTTGTTTCACAGAGCACTGACGGTACTAGCGGGGCCATCAAACTGGTCAAACTGATTATTTGTAGGACCTCCATTTTGGACGCCAATGAAGCGAGGAAGACCTCTGATTCTCAGACTTTAGAGACTATGAGGGACTTTTTTGGTTGAAGTAAGAACATGGAGAATCATCCAATGTTTATGATTGACCGGTTGAGGAGGATATTTTCATCAACGAATGGATATAGGAAGAATAGATCCATACCTACGATCACAGGTTTGGAAGAAACCACCATGCTAGATGTTAGGGAATAAAGAAGGTCCTTCGATCAGACTGATAATGGCATGGGTAGGACATCCATGATGGATTTCATTACCACGAGCCATCCCACGATAGGTATTCCATGTTTCAGAAACCAAGAGAGTCGTCCCAACCAGACAATGGGGCGTTCTGGGCCTCGATCTGAGTCAAGAAAATGAGTTCCCATGCTCAATATAAACAAGGCATTGATTGTATGCATTGGCAATGGCGTGGTACACTATAGACTTTGATGATGATGCCCCTTGGAGAGCACCCTTTTCAGTTTTCACCCGATGTTGGCATCAGATTAATCAGACTAGGGCTAGTGGGTAAAGTGTATATTTCACCTTCTGATCAGCATGTGGGACCAGGTGGTGTCATTGACATGACCATATGGGAGCCTTCTTTAGCTACCTGTGGGACGGTATCATAGTTATGATGGCCTGAACATCCCTCACTTCATTAGCATAGGGGAGTGAGTTGTAAAATAATTCTAGTGAGAGGATCTTGATATGGTTTTAAAATGGAGTGGGGAGTAGTGTCTCCATGTGTGGAATTTGGGGGAGGCGTAAATGGTGATGTGAATAATCCCCTATGTCATATCGGGCCATATCGCAATTTGGTAAAATCCCTCCATCCTCATACTGCCAGACAAGGTTGTTAAAAACCCTCATTCGAATGAGTTCTGAGGATGATATGGGGTGCCGAAACTAGGAAGTCAGGGATGTTGAAGCCATAATAGAAGAGATCAAGCCATGTGGGATTACCATGTTGGTGTTTCCATGGTCCCTGTGTCAGTGGGTGGGTGGTGATCGGTTTCCTATCATAGTAACCTAGGTCCTACCAAGCAAGGAGATAGAACCATTAGTGATGAAGGGAGGAATATGATGTCCAGTTCCCTAGTATTTTTCTATCTCAAATTATTGGTAAAAAGAATCCTGGAAGACAACATCACAGCCCAGGATGTCCAAAGTTCGGGTTCCCCAATCTCTAGTGAGTTTCATGCAAGGGCCACTATTTGCATGGCGGGACCTAGTAGCGGATAACTGGACCTAGTGACATGCAAATTCACTGAGGTCTTGAATTCTACTAATATCCACATTGAGGATAAGAATTTAACATTGATTTGACCATTTCTATTTCTGATGCTTTTGCTGGGTCATGCTTCCATCCATCGAGGACACACTGATTGTTTCCTTGCATTCCCACATTCCAAAGTAGGGATGCATCCGTTGCTTATTCAGGGGTGTTTTCTCCTTGTTCATCATGGGATGATGGTATGTCAGTCTCTCCATCCGTGGATTCCTCCTCAGATATTGTTACGTAGATCGGGTATCCATTACTGATTAAGTAATTGTTCGTGTAACTCTTCGCTTGTTCCATCTCTTAATAGACGTGGGATAATTACACAGATCCCATCAAGACGTTTTAGGTGGTCATGTTTTGGAATAATCCTTCGATCTTGGAAGTAGTCACATTGATCATCCTAGGCGTGTCTTGACGCAGAAATAGTAATGTGTCTGGTTTTCATTCTCTTATGATAGGGCTTCTAGGGGGCACAAAAACCCATGGAATCCCACATCAAGTGCATGGATTTTAATATTCCAAAGGCATGTAATTGTGGCTTTACTCAGCATCCCATGTTTGATACATGGTATTTTGTGAGGTTAACGTCTAGCATAGATGTATGATACTGATCATAACACTGATGGGAGTGGATCAAATTGGTACATCTCTAAGGGGGAACACCTAAGGGCTTTATTTGACGAGTGGATCTGAATATCCAATGAATATGGATCTAAAGATTCATGGGTCCCTATTAAGGGGACAATAGGGTGTACCCATAGATGGGATTAAACCTTAGGGGGGTTTCTTACGTACCCTATCTAGGAGATATGGATCAAATCCCCCGTAGTTTAAATGGTTGGTCAATCAGAGTGTACATAAAGGTCAATGACCCAAAGACATGTCCCGACATACCCATGAGTGGATTCCCATCACAAGAGGGACACTCATGGATGGATGGTTATGGATTATGCACGAGGCATATACATATTTTGTAGCCGAGATGGGTGGCATGATCAAACAGGGATGTAGTGACCTTAGTAGAAATCAGGATGAATGATGGATGGATGGTCGAGGAGGATGATGAATGATAATGAACTCTCATGAAGATGATGAAGATGGTTGTATTGAACCTCATAAAGTCTTCATATGTATCAATGTTGTAGGGAATCAAGTATAACATAGATTTATGGGGATATGGTACACCTAAAGAGGTAGCCCATGAGAATGGATGCATGGATGTGACCCAGAGGAAGCAAAACCTCTGGGTTGGGGAATGACCTTCCTAATACTCAAAGGCTAAAATTGATGGTCGTAAAACATTTTGAGGATTCCGATGTATCCTCGTGGTAGGGAATCAAAGTCCATGTTGTTCATCATGGGGAATAAAATCATGGTGTGCGTAGTAGACAATTCCCCTGGTGACATGATATGTATTATTCATGGTTAACATCACGAGAGTTGGTATAATGCAACAATTTGAATGATCAATGATGTGGGTCCCACCAAAGAGGACACTGATGGTTACTAATGATTGGGGTTGATCCTTGGGGAGGATTCCTACAAAACCGGTATATGAGAAAAGGAATAAACCATGCATAGTTCATATAGGATTATAGGGTATGGTGTTGAAACTCATGGGGGATTCTTACTTACCATGTCATGGAGACATGGATCAAAACCCATGTAGTTCATATACATATCATTTTTCTTCATGTGGGAAATGTCATGAAGGATGGGGGTGAATCGACATGAAGTGGTCAGCACCGATGGGTGATGAGCATGAACCTCCGGGAGTCTCCATATGTACCATTCTTGGGAATGGAAAGGATGAATGTCCATATAGTTTTGAGATGGGGGTTTTGTACTTACACATTGTGGTGGCCCAATGATGATGTCATGGTCACCGTTTAATCTATGCTCAAATGATTCGTGTGCAGTGTGAGAAACAAGTGGCAATAAAATTTCTAACGATTGTGGTGAAAAGATGTGGCCACGATGGTTGGTGAATGGGGAATACCCATGGTAGTAGCCATGGTTCTGCAAGGAGAAGAGAGGATGGATACGGCTTAAGCATGGAAGATTCCCATGTGACTCTATGGAGTGGCCACTGTGGATGAGGCTTAATCATGGATGCTTCATTGACACTAATAAGGAGAGGCAATGGTGGATGGGGATTATCCATTGAAGCAGCCCGTAATGTCATCCTCATGGTTGGCCATGAGGGCATCCCAAAACACTAGTGGGTTGATGAATATATTTTATGCCAACACATATGCACTAGTGCACATGAAGGATAATTTCATGGGTGTTATAATTAGTCAAATCAATGGGTGTTGAAAAGTGTAAATAATATTCCCAACATTGAGAATGTCGTGAGGGTGGTTTGATGATGGAGTACAACAATTGGAAGCATTAGAAAGACAACATCCATATCATGTAATCCTGAAATAGGTGAAAACGAAGGTCGACTGTTGACTATGTATGAAATATAGGATCTGACTCGAAGTTTCATCCAAATTCATACTGGGGTAGGACCAAAATGATAGGTTAGCCTATGTGGTATGAGACCACGCCACTAAGGGGTCCCTTTAGTCATGGAAGAGGATGAATATCCCAATAAAAGACATGATATGCATGAGGTGGAGTGAGGGAATGTTTTAACAGATTCCAACGCTTTGGTAATTACTCGACACTAATCAAGTCATGATGAATCTTATGCTTTTCACATAAGGAATATCTTATTTAGAACAAGAGGCATCCTATTCTTGAATGATAGGTAATTATATAGTTTAATGTCATGTTTTAAGGATTATTGGAATCTTATGTTGGCACATAAGGATTCAATATTATTGGAGAAGAGACATCATATTTTTTTATATTGTTCTTTATAGTTTAATGAAAAATTGATAGAGCTATTGTAATCATATACTTTTCATACAAGTCATCTGTTATTCATAATAAGAGGAATCCTATATTTATTGTAAATTATATACTATTGATTGATGTCATGTATAAGGGACTGTTAGGAATAAGGAACTAGTAATGTCTATTGTTGGGACTATCACAAGAGAGGCCCTTTCTATTTCATCCTAGAATAAGAGTTAGTTGATGGGGTTTGGATGAAATTGTTGAGGAATGGTTTGACTAAAGGTACATGGGGTATTGATGATGATAATCTAAAATCATGAGATGAGAAATAGACCAAGAGAAATATGCCGAATAAAATTTATTCCTGGAGTGTGGAGGAGTATCTCAAATCATGGGATTCCATAGGTGGAAGGTGGATATGAAAAATGGTGAAATTAAAAATGTCAATATCCCAGCCTGAAAAGGAAATGGTGCGACTCTCCATTTTTAATAGGGAACGTAATGGTATGGACAAGACCAGACAAAAGGGTCGGGATAGTAACCTAGAATTGATCTCGAGTGGGGGTGCATGGGTGCAAGCACTATGGTAATAACTGGTGGGTGAGACGGTAGGTGCTTTGTGAAGGAAAGTGTTTCACAAAGGAAAGGGGTTTGAAGAGCTCATAGTCTCACAGAGCAAAGGGCATTCGCGTATATCAGGGTATCACAGATCAAAGGGCTTCACAGAGCTCAAGGTCTCGTCTAGTGTGGGGCTTCACAAAGCTTGGTGTCTTGCAATGTAAAGTAATTCAGTGAGCTCTGTGTCTTGCAAAGAATGGGACATCATAGAACCTCGATAAACTCGAAGGATCTTTCTCATTATCTATATATGGATGCCTTCTTAAAGGGTATAACTTCACTATGAGCTGGTGCACTGGGAAATTTGAGATATGCCTCCAAAGGGGTGGCATTACCATCTTTATAGAGAGTGGTGAGACAACTAATTATATGCGGTGGAGGTCGGCAGAGCTCGTCGCGGAGAAAAAATGTTCATCGTGAATAGAAAATAACGCCTTGATGGAAATCTCACTCTACAATTGGAGACAGTCCCCTCAAGATTCTTGTAGTCACGAAGGCTACCATCACTACCATTGTGGTGCTAGAAAAGGATCTATCCATGTTCCTCAAACTCATAGAGACTTCCTTCATGGCCTTTGTGGCCCTCCTTGGGGCTCCAATTATTTTTCTCTACTTCGCGGTCACGGGGGGACCTATATGAATGGGCTATGGAAACTGGGTTTCCATCCAAATCTTAAATGTCCATAACTCTTAATCTGAAACTCTATTCGGGATGTATGACCATTCACATTGAAGCTTGCGAAATGTGATATGCTCATCAATCATGTATGGAAACTTTTGGATTATCTTGGGGATGAATTTTCTTATGTCAAAATTTGTAATTTAATAATTCTATATAATTAATTAAAATTCATTTATACAATATTTATAAAATTAACATTAACTAAATAAAATATAGGGAAAAAAACATAGATAAATAATGTTTATTTTTTTTAATTCAATATTATGTAATCATTTTTTATTATCAATTAATAACTTATCAAAATTGACAGTCAATTATCTTAACTAAGATGCAATAATTACTTGTAAGTATAAGAAATTTCTCTTAGCGAATTTATATTTTTTATTCATAGTAAATAATAGTTAATATTTACTGATTACTGACAACTAATTTTGTATAATATATGAGAATGGTATTTATGAAATTTTAGTAAATGTTTTAACTTAAATCTCATTATAAGAAATATTTAATTATTTTAATTTCACTTATTTTAAGAAATAGTCAAATACATTGTTAATTTTGTAAACGGGTTTCACCACTGGTCATCATTGGTATCTATCATGCTCACTTATGATTGTTATTGATGCACCTCATTGTTGAGGTATTATTTTCTACCAAAAGTTCCAATACGAATTTATTTATAAGAATGAAATAAGACATAATATCTTTTAACATGTAATTCCTTTTTATAATACACATTCCAAAATAACTATTTGATATGATTTATATATGTTATGTTTTATTTTTATAAGATTTCCCAAATAATCGATCCTTTATATTGTCTTAAAAATATTTTTTTATATACTTTCTTTATACCATCTAATGTGATTAAAAAATAAAAGTAAATTAGTAAAATATCTTCAACTCGTATTGAGCCCCTTATAAAGCTAAAAACATTTAGTTTTAGAGTATCTATGAATTGATAGAATAAATTGACTTAAAACCAATAAAATCCTTATATAGTTGGTGTTATTCGTTATAAGCAGAGGATTGCGTATCTTACAATATTATATATATATATATATAAATATTATTCACATATGATATACATCATGTTATTTCATATTTAATAATAATATTTATATCATATGTGAAATGACAAAAAATAAAGGAAATCTCAAATCATCAGTATGTTGTAGTATACAATGGAAGTTATCATCGAATAAACATTAAATGAATATCATTTCATGAATAAGTAATAATCCAATAAAATAATATAATTTAAAATTTGAGGATTATATATATTAAATATTAAAAAAATTAAAATAAAAAAATAAAAAATATGTGAGGATATTCAAAATTACAGAGTTTCAAAATCATACCACCAAGGCATTAAGTAATGTCATCATATATATATATAAGGGTAATGGTTACACAAATTATTGATGCTACTGTGTCACTTGAGACACACTGATGCATCGAGGGGCTATTTTTTGGCACCCACAAGTACTAGTTATGTCTGATACACTATTCATATGATAAAATAAATAAAAAACAATTTTAAACATCAAAATTGAAATAAAAAGTATACAAAATATCAAAACCTTTGAGGTCATGAAATGTAGTATCATTCTTCATCCTAAACCAATAAATGTACACCATTAATAGTAATGGTCTCATATTATATTAATAAAATGGACTAAAATATGAAAATATTAGATTTTAAATATATTATATAACATTAATTGGTGGATTAAAACATGAATAATAATAATAAAGTCATGCGAAGAGTTGAGGTGTAATATAGAAAATAATCATTAGAAATAGGGTGAGGTATTAGCAGTAAATTCAAAAGATCATTTAAATGGAAATACAAGAAAAATAACACCAAGGATCATTCACCAAAGCTCATTTTTAGTTATATAGGATAATAAAAATAAATTATAAAAACAATATTCATAATTATTAATCATCATGCTTCTAAAAAACACATAAGTCTCCTAGGAAATAAATTTTCAGCTGGGTGGAAAATGAAAATTGAAAATATTATATTAAATAAAATTATAAATACTAAATCCTTGAAATTAAATGATGATAATTACATTAAATGTTTTTATGAAGATAAATGTATAATAATTTGAATAAAATCAATATAGTTAGTTTTAAAAATAAATAATATTTTATATAAAATTAAGTATTTGAAAACAAAAATATAAATAACATTATAAAACCATTAAAATGTGAAGGGAAGACCTCATTTGGATAACTGTTTATAAAATGATTAATTTAGATTCAACATATAATTGATAAAAAAGAGATTATTTTAAATCATTTTAATAAAATAGTAAAAAACAACCCATGAAACAAATTGTAATTAATAGAATTTAAATATAATGAATTTTAATGAAAAATGAAGATAATCATCCACTAAATTAGTGATAAGGTCATGTCCATATACAGGAAACTATTTAGTGCATTTTTTATCAAAATAAAGGATATATGTTAATGATACATATAAAAATGTGAAAATAAAGTAGAAATAAAATATAATACTGTCATATAAAATAAAAACTAAACATAGATGGATGATATTCATGAGTAAAGTTTATAACTTATGGGATGGTAAGAATGATGATGATAACATATTTGAAAAATCTGAATTGAAGGAGAAGGAATATAGAGATATTATAAAAAATCAATAGAACTAATATTATAATATTATATAATATATAAGAAGTAAATAGTGATATATTTACATCATATAAATGTATGTTGGTGCATAATAATAAACATGTCTCGTGGAATTGAATTTTAGAAAAATAAAAAATTCATTTGATTTTGTTTAAGTTAAAAAGAAAATAACATCACGGAAAATATAGTAATACTCAGTTATCATATTATTCATAGAAATATTCATATTTTTTACATTTTATATTATTCTTGTTTATAATTATCACATAGTTATAACTTATTTTAAGTTAATATTGATCATCGATGTTAGTAGTATTAATTGATTCTTTTATAATTTAATGTAACATATTTTGTCATTAAATTATTATGACTTCATCATCTCTACATACCAATAACATTATAAAATATTTTTTTCAAATTGTGTGAAATTTGCACATATCTATAACATTTTCAAAAATAATAATTAATATATAATATATTATTCAGTATTTCCATTTTGGATGGTTTAAATCACACCGTCATATTATTTTATATTATTGTAACATAAATGAAAATATTTATTTGAAAAAAAATTTAAAACCATAATTTTTATAATTTGTTATTTAAAAAATGTTAATAACCATCATTGTTATTGTGTAAGGAGAAATAGAAATATGTTATCCATGGTGTAGTGAACCAATAATATTATTTGGGATATTTTATTTTTTTGAATGACTGGTGGGAGGGAAAATAATAATTCACCTATTAGATTATATAATTTTAGTATAATAATAAAAAAGACATTATATTTAGATATTTAGAGGATTTTTAAGAGAATTTGTTGAAATAATTTGTGTATTTAAATTAAAATGAGTGATAACGATTTCTCACCGTACTCTATGGGACAAGTCCATTCTTGTTTTGATTAATTCATTGAATGGTGTTATTTGGATGATACGAACACCACAAGGTATTTTTGAGAGTTTTAAGAATGGATAATGATAGATAATTTTTTTGTGTTAAGATGCTTATGGTGTAAGAATATGTTATATGGTGAAGGGGTTAATTAATAGGTAGGAGGGGTATAATTAAACAAATATTACATTTCAAATTAAAATATACTCATATTTATAGACTACAAATTGAAAAGTAAAAATTAATGAGTAATATATATATTAATATTATGAAATCTCTCATATACACAATTAATCATGTAGTTTTTCATATTTTAGCAATTTTCCTCATCCTTTAAAATGTTTACATATATTTAACCCTTAATATGATGACTAATTTTTTACATTACTTTATTATTTTTATATCCAAAAACTAAATTTAACTTATTAAAATTTATATATTATTTTTATTCTAGTTTTTATATATGATTTTTTTATTTCTGAATTTTTATGATATATATTCAATATATGAATACAAACCCATATAAAAAAATCTTTATAAAAATTAAATTTAAAGCATAAATGTACAAATATATGACAAAGATAATGATTAAAGTTAACATGCATGATATTTATTTGTTTTTTGTCCAATATTGTATGATAATTTTAATTTAAAACCAATAGAAATATAATTGTTTGTTGAGAATTCATAATTAGAGAAAAATTTAAAAAATGATATTTATTTGAATATAGTATACCATAAGTTCTAAAATAAAAACAGTTTTTTTGTAATATCAATTATTATTTTATAATTTGTTTTTTATCAACAAAAAATTAGTTTTGTAAAAAAATTTCACAATGTTTTTAATTCATTCTAAAATAATAATGATTTATTTAAAGTTACTAAATTTTAAAAACTATTTTTTTTATTCATCACAAATTCTATCTTTTTCAAAAATATCCAAAATATAATGATAAGTCTATATTAATTTTTTATATCATAAATTATTATAATTTTATTGAAATTAAATGATAATATTTTTTTATCAAAAATTTATACAAATAAATAATATATAATGAAAAATGGTTTCCATTAAGATTTTTTTTAATATTACTTTTACTTAATATTATTTCAAAACAACTATAAAAAAAATGAGTGTTATCATATATTATTTCATACATATAAATATTTTTTATAATGATCCTTAAAATTTATTCAATTCCTCTTATTATGATAAAAATACATAATATATAAAAAAAATACGATTCATTATGAAATCGTCCAGTTGACACTAAATATTCTTATAAATAAATATAATTTATTTATCTTCTAACCATTAAAATTATTCAATTTATTGGTATTATAAAAAAATAATTAATTATTTATATATTAATAAAAAAATTTGTAATGACGAATTTTTACTATCTTTTTTATTTAGTAGAGATTTTACACTTTTAGTAATTTTTTTAATGATATTTCACATTTTATTATAACATAAATTTTTTACTTTTATCTAGGTAATTTTTTTTAATAAAAGCTATTAAAAATAGACTTTATTTAATGTAAAAATAATTGTGAAATTTTAAGGTGTAATATATTCAATTGGAATTATGATTTTTGATGAATATTTACATATATAAAGTGGGAAATTTATTTTAGAAGCATTTTATTATGGTATTCAGAAATATATTATTGATTTCTTGATTAGTAAACGTTAAAATATTCAATTTCACGGGTCATATTTTGATTTATTATATTTATAAACCCTTATAATAAATGGTCTCATGTGACATTCTACTGAGATTGATTTGGCGTGTGTGATTATGATTCAAATTATATAAATATATATATAACACCTATCACTAGTTGTATAAAATGTTATAAATTAATAATATTGTATCATATTATTATTTTTCTATTATATGATACAATAATAAAATATTAGAATAATGAATACCTAAGTTCAATAAATTATATACGGTAATAATATTAAAAGAAGGTTCTTTATTCATTGTGTCTCTATGACTAAACTTAATCATATTATAATAATATGTTTGACTAAATAGAATGATCTAAAGAAAATTTTATTATTAAATGTATAGAAATATTTTTCTATATTTTATTCCTTTGTGAATTTATTAACATTGAAAAATGAGTTCCATATTGTAGAAATACAATAAGAGAGGTTAATATTAGAGATTACATAACACTATATGATATTTGTTGATGAATTCATGATAGTTATTATTGAATATATAATACAAGTATAGCGTCAATTTATCATAACAATATATAATATTGTTATATGACATGGAATCTAGAATTCCCATTACATTATGAGGAGTAATTATTGATGAAAAAAATTCTTCATCCAATAATATAATAATGGTTTAAGGGATTTATTTTCTCAAATCATTGTCCTTCAGAAAATGTGTAATCCCAAATAATAATGAGATTATATGATTATTGTTGAAGAAGTTGTTAATAAATATTATGATTCCATTTTATATCTTATATATGTAGACTAAACAATAAAAAATTTATCTATGATTCATGATAATTTCTTAATAATGAAATATCGGATGATGGATGAGTATAAAATAATCAGATAAGGAAGAAGAATCAATTGTAAATCCATTGGTCAAAAATTTTAATATATTCAATATAAATCATCTATCAAAACATTCACCATGATCAAAAATATTTATCTATTATATATGAAAATAATTTGTCATAAAATGTTGATTTATTTCCCTTATACATTATATTATTTATCATTGTGTAATATTTGATGTGAAAAAATAAATAAATTATCATTGAAAATTTTATTTTAAAACTTAATTTTTTATTAATTTTATAAATTATGTTTTGATAATTAAATAAATGATTCATTCTATATAATCCTTTGACTTGTTGATGTTCAATTTTAGTCCATAACCCATCTATATGAGGTTAAATAATTTCATCAATTGCTGAGACAAAGATATTCATATTGATTGTATATATTTCCCAATGGATAATGTATATGTTCCGATTAAGTGGAATTTTTTTTGGTCATGTATTAATTTTCAACACTTAAATCAATTTCAAATTTCTAAAAATTATATTATAATATGTGAGATTATGGTATTCAAAATTCATGAAATTGAGTTAAATTATTTAATGGGGTTTTGAAGCTATTATAAATAAATATACAATTTAGTGCTTCTATTTATAAAATTATAGCTACATTATATTGAGTTCATAGATATTGTACTATCTAGATTAGTGCTGTTATAGAGGGGTTTTATGGTTTATAATGACTTCTAATAATTATAGTAGAACCGGAGTGAATATGGTATAGAAATGTTTTTCATAATTTTGGGGAATGTAGAGGTCGTTGGGTTAAGATAAACCCTCATGTTATTGGTTTATCAAAAAAAGAATGTACCATCTCTCTATGAAGTTTTATCATTTTATTATAATGCTGATAGATACCATTATAATATTTTTGATACATATATTAATTTCTCATCTAATCATGTAATGTTATTTTATAAAGTTATTCCCCATAAACATCAATACATAAAATAATTTTCATATTTTGGTATAATAATAGATAGAGTATCTGAAATATTTATTTTTAACTAAAATACAATATTAGTTGATTATAAAATTATTCAATAAATGATTAAACTTTACAAAATTATATTTTTATTCATTAAAATGAATATGAATGTTCTCATGATGAAGTCAGTCTATTTGATATGGAATAAATAGAAAATAATTATTAACCACCTTTTTCCCTAAAAAACACTTATCATGATATTATAGTGACCGATATTATATTTAAAAAATAGTGGAAGATGACATAATAAAAATAATAAGTTGATCAAAGATAATTGGATGAATTTTAATTTAATTTTTTTTCTACTTGTTATTATTATTGTATGATTGAAAAAAATGAACAATTGGTTAGATAGAAAGTCAATGCGTGGTTAATTTTTTATGAATTATCGTATATAAATTTTGTATTATAGTAGGATATAATAATAAAAATTATTATTTTTTTGGTAGAGAAAATTATTTTTTACAATAAATTATATAATATAAAAAAGGTATACTAGGAAAGATTAATTTTTTGTATTATAGTTCTTATACTGAAATAGAATAAGGAAAATAGAAATTGAGAAGAAGAAGAAGAAGAAAGTACTTGTGAGTAGGGTAGGAGAATTAAATTAGAAGAAAAGACCTATAATCTGTTCATGTGATTATAATATTATTTATGTTTGGTGACGAATAAAATATTCAAGTAACACATCTTCCAAGAGTGAATAACATATTTCAAAACACATTATATTATATATAGATAACCATTAGAGGTTAAGGATATTCCCTTTTTAACTTACAAAAAATTGTGATTCATTTTTTAAAAGGCTTTTTGAGAGACAAAAAATAATGATTATTCCTGTAATAAAAAATTAACATATTCCATAGTAATTTAAATCATGTTAATGATTATGGTTGTTCATATATTATGAATTGATTATATACTATTATATAGAGTAGCCTTTTTTAAGAGGTCAACCTGGTAAATCAATAGTCCTTGTATGTTACATTCATTTATATGTATGACTTGTTCTTTCGGGTTGTTAAATCCATCATTAGACAATGTTATATTCTATATGAAAAAAAATTAGTGGAAATATATTTATTTTTCATAAATTATCTACACTCCAATTCACCTAATAATCCTTGGGAAAAATAAATTTATATATTAAAGACCATTTTTCCCCTATATTGATCACGAGTTTTAGAGTTTTTTACTTCAAACAATTATTCAATGTATATGGAATTTGATCACTATCATGAATCCTCATAATTTTCATAGAAAATTAGAAACAAATTTATATTTTCTAAAATTGATGATTTAGATTATGTGAAATTAAGAAGATTACCTCATTTTTTGGGAGTTGTTTTCAAATATTTAATGCAATAATGTTTTATTACCTTTTATATATTATTTATGAAGTTTTAGAATCACTAGTTGATGTATTTACTCATGTTTTTTATTGTGATTACTTAAAAAAACATATTAGATGAATTTTGAAATTGAATTATTTCCTTGGTTTATTATATTATTATCACATCCATAGAGTGGATTTATAAATTACATATTAATAACTAAATTGGTATCCGGGTTAATTTGTATCTTTCATATAAAGGAAGTACCAGAGAGATGTATATGAAATTATTATTAAGGGGTTGACATCATAATACCTTAGAATTCATGATGACGAAAATATATAAAATATCCTCACATGTGTAAGTAGTATTAAAGACTACAATTTCAGGTTTGATTATTATAATTTCATAGACAATATCTAGTGAATCCAACCTAACATGGTTGATGAAAAATATATATTTTTAATGAAAATGATTATTGTACTATTACTCTTAGTGAAATAGACAATATTATAATATGATGATTGATGAGAAAATATACATTTTCAAGATTAGTGTAAAGGACAAAAATGAAACAATGGTGAAATCCTAAAACCATAAAAAGTACTTCGATAATGATTCTGGAGAGGATATTTCCCGCTTATATTTAGAATTATATATGGATATGAAATTTATTAAATTGATGTATCATGTCTCTTGAAATGTTATATAATAAAGGATGCGGAGTAAATTGGAATTTCATATAAAATCAATCAAAATAGTAGGTTCAATATAATAGTGACGATGAAGAGGATAGATATAGTGGATCCTTGATTAATAATGCTAAAATGTAGCAGTATACTTATATTCGGATGATTATGAATATTAATAAAAATTTAAATATACATGTGTTATCCCAAATTGATGAAAGTGATTATCATAAAAATGTGAAAAATATAAAATATATGATGTTTCTAAAAATTGGATGAAATATATTTGTATACTAAATAATGAAAATTTAAAAAATTATTAATGTGTCGAATATATAAGTGAACATAAATACATTTGAATTGAATCTTTGATATATACAAAATGAAAAGTGTTACTGTCGATGTAATAAAAATTAGAAGATTTTATATGATTAAAGAAGAATAATCAGTCTCTATATGATTATGAAACTATATTTTTAGATGAAAATCCAACTTGGTAATAGATATTTATGAAATAAATAAGATTCACATTAATTAGAAGAATTACATAATTGTTATGGTAGAAAGGAATATGGATAAAATAATGTATTTTTCCTATATGAAACATAAATTAGTCGAAATTGAAGAATAGTTAATCAAGATCAGATCCATCATTATAAATTACAGTTCAGAGGTTAGATATAATCCAAATAAGATATATGTTCATGAAAACCAACAAAAACAATTCTTTGATTAATTAAATATGATTTAAAATGACAATGAATATTCAATGAATTGGAATCTTTAAAATAATACCATGTTAATAGAAAATTCATTATATTCTATGATATCTTGAAATTCAATGATAAAAAAATGTGATATCGATAAATGATACAACATGAGACTCTATACCAGATGATAGAAGGTATATTGTAATAATTCAAAATATTTTTATTTGGAAAAAATATTTCAATATTGGATACTCGATTAGGGAATGCTATTGAGTATAATTTTATAGATATATTTTTCTTTTAGAAACCAATATTTACTTTCAATGGATTCTGTTTGTTTTTTGGGATGTTATCTCATATTTTAAATAAATGTTGGATTAATTTCAAATATCAAAACATTACTTGGAATTTTGGGAGGAATGGTGGGGGGGTCCCCTCTCAAAGGTTGAATTTGTGGTAATAGAATGTAAATTTTATACAAAAATCATAGAATATCATTAATTATCTTTAAGAAGGTTTTAGAGGATGTAAAATTGCTTTTCACATTTAAAAGGAATTCTTCGTCCTTTCCCAAGACAAGATATTTTCTTGTTAAATTATTAAAATGTTTCAGAAGATGCATAGTACTAGAAAATTAAAAAATAATTTAATATTTAAATAACTCATTTAGTGTCAATAAAATAATATCCATGGATCCTGGAAAAACAATGTTTCGCATATATTATTGGGGATTTTATTTTTATTTTGAATTTTATATAGTGACAGAAATGGTTTATGAATTTTTATATTCATTTTTCTCTCAATAATTGAGGTATTTATTTTGGAATCACGGGAAAAGTAATTATAAAATTAAGTAAAACATTTTTATAAGTGGATTGATGCGTAGATTAATATGTTTTTTTCATTTTTTGTTCAAGACCATGTAGTGTAATTTCAAAATAATAATATCTTTTTTGGAAAAAAATATGGTTATTTTGGGATGATAGGATAGTGTACTAAATAAAAATTATATCATTTTTATTTTGTTTAAATGTCTTTTCAGAAAAATTATATTGATTTAAGTATTAATTTTAATTATTTAATTCCAAATTGATCAACAAAAAAATATACTCCAAATTAATAATGAATAAGTAATCATAAGAATAAATAATAAATTATTGAAATATAATCACTGAACCACTACTTTAGGAATGTCATATAAATATTTTGGAGATCAAAAATTAAACAAATAATTATAAAGGGTTTTTTATAATGTCATATAGACAATGATATTAGTAATAATACATGATCTTCTAATATGAAATGGGTGTTATAAATTAACATGGTGGACTATGGTGGTTCTTTATAAAATGATCTTTACTCCCATGATATGCACTACCAAATTTTGTTAATAACTTATATAGTATAATATTATTTTAGTGTTTTCAAAATTAATGAAAAATATCTTTATAATAAAACAAATGCATATCATATAAAATCGGTATTATTATATCTAAACTATCATATATTTACTTAATAATATATTTTTAACATCTATCAAAAAATAATATACGTATAACTCCCCTCATGAAATTTAATATATACTACACTTCCCTATAACCTATGGAAATCTTAAATATAAGGTCAGTGAGGTAAAATTTTCAGTATGGAGAATCTTATAAAAAAATTTATCGTAGATTAAAAATCATGAAAACTATTGAAGTGATAAATAATAATAATAATATAATTTAATATAATTCATTACATGTAGATAAAATTAATCCATGCATTCCATAATAGTGTTAATAATTAAAAAAACAAGTAACTTGTTTCATTATGATATAATAGATTATTCTAGACATCATAAATATATAAAATTGGAATTCTTTAATTACAACAATAAAAAATGATTATGCCGTACGAAACATAAAAAATGATTGTTTTTTCTCATAAATCGTATGGATGCTTTGAAGGGATATATAATTTATATCGCTATCGATTACTAATTAATTAAAATGCATTCATAAAATGATTTAATTATTTAAAAATGTGATACAAAACCAACATTCATTGGTAACTAGTAAAAATAAATATTTGAAGGGAATTATAAAGAATTTAAATTTTTTCCCTATCAATAAATCTAATAAAAACATTGCAATAACAACTGAAAATGACAGTGTATATTGTAATGTTTAATTGATAATATAAATAATTGGAATAAAAATATTAAATAGTTAATGGGATTTATATTATGTCTATGATATTTTAGAATATCGAAATGAATGTGGAACTTAAATTTATGAAATTGTTATTAACTGGTAGAGAACATATCCATTTTAACGAATGTGGGTCATAAATAATAATTTCGTACAACATTCTTTCTAAGAAAAACATGAATCATAACTCCAAAGTAGTTATACAATTTACTGATTGAGAAGAAAGTTAACGTATAATTTTTTGAATAATTTTTATATTGATTATGTAATGTGGTTGAAAAATAAAATCCATTATGTTACATTAAAAATATGAATTTCAATGGATTAGAAGAAGTCTTCAAGACCATAATTTTAAATGAATCGTATATATTGAAACAATTATATGTCAAAAGATTAAGTTTTTTACATGAGAAATCTATAGAACAAACTATTATTTTAATAAATTAAATCATTAAAAAAACCCATTGACCTATTAAATTCTGGATTTAAAATTTATAATCTAAAACACACCAATATAAAAGAATATAGAAGACATGCAGCATACTTGTGAACATTAAAAGTCTTTTCCTTGATTTGAGTTCCCAATAATTATCATGTTCACAACTTTTTTGTGTAAATGTATTTTATTATCACTATAAAATTATTGTGGTTAGAAGTTCTAGATACTGTAAAAAAATATGTTATTTTAAAATACTCCACATATTTATGTGCAAAGGCTCCATAAACATCCCACATCTTCAATTACTTGTTTTTATTTGATAGTGGAAACCCATTATTATCAATTCGTATGTTTATCTAGAATGATTAAGATCAACAATGTGCATTTGGATTCAACTACCTCAATTAAATGATTTTTTAATACATCATAATCAACATCTATAACATATGAAGTGCTGCAAGAGAAAATTATCCCCCTTATCACTAGAATATAGTAAAATATCACTATATGAGAGTAATAATTAATGAAATGGTATTCATTTTACGCAGAGGTATTATATATCATCCCAAGAAGTTAATTGTCATTTTATAGACTCTTTAGAAACAAAAAAATCATTATTGGTTGATGATTTACTAGATATCACTCTATGATACTCTAATGTGCATATTTCTCAGAAAATTATCTATATGATTTAATTTTTCCATTATCTTACATTTTTTATAGTGATTTATGAATAATATATCTATACTAATTAATTGTATGTCCAATGATTGGTGACCTTTAATAAAATTTAAATGAAAGTGAAAGGTACCAATATGATCATATTCATGTCTTGTTAATTATTTGTTCTTATGAAATATGAATATTTGTTGCCCTATAATACCAAAATATAATTTGGAACCATAATTTATTCCATGTAAATATGAATAACACAATTACGTGATCTCACTTATGGCATAGATCTACTATCCATTTTTGACATATAAATCTCTTAACTAAAATATTTAGTGATATGTTGTGTATCTCCAAATAATGATGTTTTTTATATCATTGATAAGTAACTCACATTAACCACTATTGAAAAAATACACAAATTAATACATCAGGATGTTTTTTTATCATTTTAGAGTTTTATGTGTAATGATTCTTTTTTTGGACAATCGTAAAAAACCATCTTCCTCTCATACTGGTTCATCAATCACAATATCTAGGATAATGATGTTCTTAAATGATAATGATAACTAAATTAACTAATAATGTCCTAAAACCATTAATTAATTAATCAAGTTCATGTTCGTAAATAAATTCGAGAATCCTTAAATATTACTTCTAGTGGATTTTGTGAAATTTATGTTTGAGTTTAATTCAGCTAAAAATATACGAAGTCTTAAATATTAATCCAAACCCTTGTGACACTATATGATGTAGTAATATATTTAATAATTTATTGGATCTAAGCCAAATTAATAAATTATTCCACTCATTTAATCTATAATTTTTAAGTAATTTAAAACTATATGATATTTGTTTAAATTTTAATTTATGTCATATAATATATAATTAAAATGAAATTAATTTAATATTCTTATTTTTCATCCATTACCATTCCATAAATAAAAATCTAATGAATGTATAAAAATCTTATGACCATCCTAATTTTATATGATAAATTATTTTTTTATTTATTTTCCTTATCTAAAATTTATATAATCCTTATACTGTCATATGATATTAAACATTCATTAATTTTTATTTTCATCTTAATAGTTACATAATTATTTTAATTAATTATAATCATTACAGAAACATTAAAAGACATCAAAATCGATTCACATTGGTTCTTGATAAAACCATAATATTCTTTAAATATGGTTAAAATTAAGGGAACTACAATTAACAATTCTAAGGGTACATTATTATCCACCATTGTAGTTATAATAAAACCAAAATAATTTATCATTTTCATTATAATAATATAAAATTTAATTTTGGAATTTTAAAATCAGGACCTTTTTTAAACAAATCCCTTGAAACCCCATCACATTTAAGACAATTGTTTTTGAGATAACTCTATCTCTCAGTGACCATAAATATTTTTTTTATATCTTCTATGTTTCTCGAACAAAATTAGGGAACAAACCTCTTTAAATGTATATCCCATTTCACAATAATAACATCCACTTAATAAAAAAAGATAGAAACTTAGCAATTCCCAATTTTAATAAAAGCGTTGTGGACATGCATCATCCCCTTTGATCATATAATCCAATGATCTTTTGGGGAACCATCCAAATATTATAAATGATTTTATAGGGGGTAAACTGCCATTTTCTTGCCCAAATATTCAAATAAATCCTTAGAGTATCCCTTAGATAACATATAATCATGTATATCAGGGGTAGGAACAAATTACATCGTGTTGAATTTGATGGAATGATGCTCCTTAATGAAATGATGTGTTTATTTTATTTTCATAGAACATTAGATTTGGAAGGGGTTTATAGAGATCTCCAAAGAATATTGGTTATGAAAATGAATTCTAATATGTTTTTACAATTCACTGAAAAATCATCCTCTAACTCCTTCATCTTGATCATTTCAGTATAAGCACTTGTAGATGTAAAATATATAGCCATAGTAGTAGTCATTGTTATCTCCAAATTTTTTATTAATTCAAATAATATTTGAAATTTACATTTCATTATGTTTGAATATAGAATCACATAGAATAATATTTAAATTTAATTACATATTATGGTTTAATATTTAATATAAAACTTAATTAAAAACCGTAATAAATAGAGAAAACAATTTCCCTCGTTAATGAAAATTCCAATGTATTGAATTCAATAAATTGTTTTCCTACAAATAAAAAAACTATTAAAGGAAATTGATAAAAAAATAATATGATTGAGATTATCATGGGAAGAGAATAACCCTTATAAATGAAGTTGTGAATGAAGAGTTATGAGTATATAGTTATCTATATATTGTGTATACTAAGAAAAATAACTCTTAAGATATTACTCTTAAACATTATTGGAAAATATGAATGTTGATAAATATGATCATTAGTCATTATGGCCATTTAGAATTATGACCATTAAAAATAGTATATATAATTTTATTTGATGATTGGAAACTAATGTAATTTAGAGATATGTTGTCCCAAAATAGTGGAATATTTCCTTTTAAATCACAACTATATAAACTTGTGATAGAGTTCATGTCACAATGGTTCACTATTATCTCATTTAATGATAAAATTCAACAAGAAAGACATGATCAAATTAAATAATTGGGATATCTTCCTATTAGTATAGATCACCACTAGTTCAATATTACAATAGTCTTCCAAGAAATGTACAACCTTATCAAACCATAATATTGATGAATATTCAAGTGTACTATGGGATTTTATGCATAGACCATAGTATTTTAATATCTATTTTTTATGAAATAAAATATTGATATCACGATTTGGATTTTAAATATTATTTTATTTAATAAAATACATTTGAATATAATATGAATATATTAAAAAAATTATATAAAATCCAAAAACTCATATTCTCAAAAATATAAATTTTCAATATGCATTTTATGTAATGTTATTTTAATGAAATATTCTTTAAAATAGTAATTATTTTAAATTAGATGAAATTAAACTGTTTTATTTTGAGAGATTATTTCTCTAGGGGTAAGATATATTATCTTCTAATAAAAATATTAATTTACATCATATAAGTAGTAAATTTAAAAAATTTATTAAAAATTATTTCAGTAATTTTATAGATAAAATCATTTTTATTTTTGAAATCACATCACTGAAATTTTCTACGGGTGAATTTTTCATAATTTTCATATCTAATTGAATTTTTTCTTTATAAATTTAAGTATTATATAAATATATGTTTGGTATTGTGAAATCATAATGTCATAACATCATTGTAATGAATACAGTAATGTACTTTTTATAAAAAAATGTTATTTTCATTAAAATAATGGATTTCTAAGTCATAATATTTAATTTGTGAATAAATAGTGACATATCCAATACCTAAAGTGTATTTTATGTTTTGAAAAATAAAACTTATTATGTACATGACTAACCTTCAAAGCATTAATGATATTATTTTATGATATTTAGTTCCAAAAATAAATATTAATAACCACTCATCCTCTATATATAACATGGTAATAACCCATGGAATGTCCATTTTTTTTTAATTATGTGCCGAAGTAATTTTTTTTGTAATTAATAAAAAACATTACACCAAATTTACTCCAAATATCAAACCCATTTTCCCATTCCTATCCATTCTGATTACTTTTATAATGATTCTTCCCCAAATTTCTCTCTATATATACCTTTAGAATTGTATCAATGGATCAACATAATCACTTGTCCGTGTTTATGAAAGTGATACTCAATGTATGAGATTTTTTTCTTATTCTTTTTTATCCATGTACTTATCATATTGTTATTCCTATACATTTAATTTTATTGTATAAATATCAACATATAATCAATAATTTCTTGGAAAAATATTAATTTATCAATGAAATAATTATATTAATTCACAAAAATTAATTCCATAATCTACATTATATAACTATTATGGTTCTGAAATCAATCATTAATTTTCCTTTCCCTCCTGTTTATTTTATCATTCACCTTCCAAATTTAATTATATTCATATTATGTTATATTTAATTATAAATTATTGATTTGGGTTTACCTTGTATGAATCCCACCTTCCATTTTCAAGGGTATAATATTTTTTTTAAAACACAGCTCTATAAATAGTTATATTCCCAATTATTATTTAAGAAACATGTTTTTTATCCACCACGTGAAATTAATGAAATGAAATACTATGATCTATTTGTGAAACATGTATTAATTCATATTTTTTTGTGTGATTTTATAGTCCTCCAATTGATTTTGAAAACTACTAATCTCTAGAGAAGACTTGTTCTATGATACCTTGATTAATAACCTTGGTAATATGTTTTATGAAATATTAGTATTAATACTTCATAATATGATTATAAATGTATTATTTTATTATTGAAGCATAATTCCCCTATCATTACAAATATATTTATGATCATTATCTATTTTTATTCCTTATGAATAATCCATCAACACAAATATCAGATTATAATTATTTATACATTATATTTTATATTTTTAAAATTTATTTAATGTGTGCGCCAATAAAATATTATGATGTTTTGTTAAGTATGATATTACTAAAGGAGTATTTCATGTGTACAAAATAATGTATAATAAATTCATGAATTGTGTACAATGATTCCAAGACACTAAAACTCAATGGTCATTTGTAGAAATTAATGTAATATTTTATTGAGGAATTATGTGGATAATAATGTAAGAATATACAAGATCTATATAGTCAGAATCAATTAAATGGATTAGTTTCTTTTTTAAATTAATCCTCGGATGAATTATAAAAATCGTTAGTTATATGTATGAGTCCAAGAAATGAATAAATTTTAAATAAATTATAGTGTGAATGTTTTGAAATCAATGAAATCCATATCTACGTACTACCATTGGACGTTCCCCTAGAACAGATGCACTTAGGGGTAATTAACCTCAAACGGTTATTTGGGTATTAACTCTACAAGAACATAGTTCATAATGAAGTGATAATACTACATACTATTTCATGGAAAATATCCAACTCTATTGAATTACATTTGGCCCGATGGTTGATTGTGTAAGGTTCAGTGGCTTGTAAAATCATACAAAATATGTTCACAATTAGTGTAGTTTATTGAAACACCCAATGAATACAACATCCATAGTAGAGTATGATCCATCTTCTAAATGAAGATGGATAACTAGGGTTTGAAGGAAAACGAAACATAGGAGATCATTTTCATAGAGATTATGCGAGGTAAAGATAATCACGCCCTTTGGGGGGGAAACAATTCCATCATTGGACCCTCTTATTTATTTAATATATTTTCAGTAATATCAACCAATTACATATACGTGTTTAATTACCCTATAAAAATATCTAGTGTTGAACGATTTCGTGTGTAAAGGGGGTCTATTCATATGTTCATCTAGATTATTTTGAGGTTCTTCATAGATTTCCTATTGATTAAGAATTGCTTCTGTTTTGAAGCCATATAACTAGAAACAATAGAATATAAATTTATATGGGTTGGTGATTAATATTATGATTATTGTATTGAACCATTATGATGTGTCATATATATTGTTCTTATAATAGGATTAAAAAACCACACATTTCATTAAAACTGTGAAGTTTACCGAAAAGTGGAAAGAACATATATACAAAAACATTGGCACTGAGTATCATGATCGAGTATCATGGAGGTTTCCAACATATCATTGTTATGGAAGGAATCATAGTTATGATTTTTTATTCTCACACTTGGGAATTAAACCGTGGTGGATGCCATTTTATGGGTGTAGTTATATCTTGTTGTTGATCAGGGATTACACACTAAGGATACCCTAGCTGGTGCAGATTCATGATATTAATTATATGAAAATAGTAAATCCCTAATGACATGAGAATTATTATATGAGTGGGAAATAATGGATATCATGTAAATTGACTCCCCGGATATGTATACAAGACATTTTCACTAGAATAACCATTTTTATTTTGGAAATAGATGTTGAGACTGTGGAATAAATATTATGTATCCTAATTATGGAGGGAATCAGATTTATTATAGTTAAAAGGATTATCAATCCATTTTTGGATGATGAATAGTGATGATCATGTGGCATATATTGGGTCCCGAGTGTTGTAATGTTAGATACATTGTGGACATATTTTGGGGTGGATTCCCTTTTGAGATTGATCCTTAGGAATAAATCATTCATATCATTGTTATATAATTAATCAAAGTATAATTTTTTTGTTTATCATGGATTACATCATATTTTTTACCTTAAAAATCCATTGGATATGGTTATCATTTCCTAGGACTTCTACTTGATATTACATGATTTTTTACCTAACATGTTCAATTTATCAACCAGACATGTCTGAGGATGTTTGGACATGCCCTGGTATTATAGTGAAATTATCCCTGGAAAATTGAACGATCTAGTTTACTTTTATGATGGAAAAACAGTATGAATGAATTCTTTGGAAACCACCACATGATAAATGATGAAATGTATAGTGGATGTTGTTTGATCATGCCGAATTGTCTTGAGGAAATGTATTGATCCAGGATAATATATCTAGAGGGTGCCACATGACATATCTGACATATTAGGAGGGAGTCACATGATCCAAGATGAAATCATAGAGGGTACAACATGACATGGATATATTTTCCGTAGGACATCTCATGATCATGGATGGTATTTCCAAAGTAATTATCATTAGTTGGGTGACTTGTATTGGTGCCACCACACACCTTGAGAGACATGTATGCATGATATAGAATGATCAAGGATGAAAGATCAATAAAATATTTCCTGAATTAGTAAGTATTCTTGGGGGATATCATGAAACATTCATGACATGTCCTTGGGAAATCACATGATCCAAATTGAATTTCATGGGAGAATATTATGGATAGAGGGGAAACTCCCAGTATTATTCCATGATTTAGATGATTCCTGTGGAGCACATAATGATTTCTGAATCTGTCATTTCATAATAATACCTTACTTTAAGACATCCATTTATATCTTTATTTAATATTTCACTTAAGGTTTCCCATTGTTATCTTATTATATGATTCATGTCACTGAGAAAAAATGAGGGGATTCCATCACATAACAAACCATTCATACGAAAATTCATTCATGTGATCATAGTAACTACCTATTCATTCCATGTGATCTATTTTGTTTTTTCATAGATTTACCAGGTGGATGAATTTGCGATCACATGGATTCCCTCTTAGAGAAGAATTATTTTATGTTCCTATGAATGATGTATATTTTTTCTTTTTTTCTAAAGGAAGTATATGTATTTGGCTCTCCAACAAAATTATATTCCTCCTCACATGGTGTGTATCAATCGGATCTTGGTTGGAGTCAGTGGATGGTTTTTTGTTTTATGCACTCTGTATGATTATTTTTTTGGTTATCCCTAGCATTTCATGATATTATATTACCTTAATATTGTTTATACATTTCAAATTTGATAAGAATAATGAAATTCATTGGTATTTATCATGACCATATGGATATGTCCATGTTATTTCATATGGTTATACTGGCATGTTTAGGAGTATTCGAGAGATCAGGATGCTTATGGAATGGACTACACTTCACCAATGAGAAATTCAATTGGGTCATTTTCTAGACTATAGAATCAATTCATGGGGGATCTGGGAGATAATATTTTCATTTCAAAGGGCCTTAGAGAGATCATGTTTTCCATTTGAGGAGGAATCATGTTGTCAATGGTTATCACCAGGGGTTTACGACCACATCATTGTGAAGGAAAGTGTATCCTCCCTTCTTAATAATCATCATCCATTCCAATTTTTATTTAATTATTTATTTTATAAGGGATATTAATCCCGAAGATTTGTGTGAGAATTTTCATGGAAAACCGATATCTTTTTCCACAATGATCCATTTTAATCATAATGAATCCTAGGATGATTCCTGAAAATATCCATGGGAAGTCACACCAATTTTCTATAGAGCTTTAGGGGATGTGTAGAATCGAATGGGAATGTTAGATAGTATTCTCATGATGAAGGCGGGATGCCATCAGTCTCTAGTGTGGAATTGTAGACAACATTCCATTGCCCTATCGTATCTTGTGAACCATATGGTCATGTCAGAAAAATTAAAATGAATGATACATTATCCTCTATTTTCATATTTCAATCATTTAGTATGCAAGGGTTTTGGATTTTTTTCTAGAACACGTTGGCTGACAAGTCTCATTTCATAGAGGAACTCATCGTCCAGCATCCGCATGATCACTAATTCATCATAATATTCTTTTTTGAGAATAATAATTCATATCAGAGGGTAATATTCTAATATTAAGATGATCATGCGATGTGGCTGACATGTTTCCATGACCATTCAAAGGTCATGGTATCATTTATCCTTTTGAAGGATATAATATTCATGTGTTTTTTACACCTTATATTATTTTTTTGGGTAAAAATAATACCATTTATTCTTTTATTTATTTACTTTTACATTTGATAATGTTAATTTTGAGGCCTCCGGCATATCCCCCCCATGGGAGATGTCACCATAGACATGTGTCTGCTTATGAGGAATGTAAATGAACACCTATTTCCTTGGGGCCACATCCAATTAGAATCTTGGGAGACGCTTTACCTTTTGGGAAACAGATGGTATCCATCGGAATGCCCTACAAATAGGGTATCATATCAAATCTCATTACACTAACTACCTAGACTATCATGTTATCTTACTATGTTCTTCTGTCATATGATTTATTTTACATGTCATCATCACAAGATTATATTTATAAGAATATTCCTGAGAAATGAACATAGGATCAAATTCAAAATGCTTCTCGAATGGGTCCGTTCAGGGAACATGTATGGAAGACTTCTTCATAATGGATTTTCGTGAGACCCAGTTCATGAGAATACATTCCATGATCGGTTTCCTAAGATATTATTTTTCCCAGATCATATTCAAGGAAACCACAATAAAAATCTCATTTATTTTATAAACCATCTCACTGGGATGTTGGATGTATGATTGTCTTGTAGGTCTCATAAAATCATCTAGTTCTATCACATGACCTCTTGAACATCATGTGAATATCATGACCGTATCAGGGTTATGACATCGCAATTCCTCCGACTGGCCATGTATTCTGGAATTTTTTTGGGGTTATGCGGTACATGAGATAACCATGGGTCATGTGGTTCACATGATTATTACAGAGTCATCCGTTTGATTTTATGGGGTTTCATGCTCACCTAACATATAAAACATTCTTTTTTACATATGTATTCTAGTTCTCGTATTCCTTTCAATTTTTCTATCCAAAGGGCCATGATTTAGGAAATTATAATGCTATACCTCTATTAAATTTTAATTACGATAATGATATTTTGAAGAGGCTTGACTCATTCAAAAATAATCTATCTATTATAGTAACATATTACTTTGTTCAGATATAGTTTTTTACATAATGTTGTATTTCCATCTCTAGATTTAAACATCCCAATATGTTTTCTATAATCTTCTCACTATTGTATTCGTGAAACGATTTTGGATGCTTTATTAATGGTTGTATCCTGATCCCAAGGGTTATCCTATTTGTTTCTGAGCTCCCCTCCGGACCAGAATGGTAACACAATATCCAAGTAGCCAGGTTTTCAAATCTAATAGGGAACTTTGTGTTAAATTGAACAATATAGTTAATTCATCGATCTCTGAAATAGACATTATCCATAGTAGACATTTTAATAATGAATGGATGTAACCATTTCTTGTTAGATAGAAAAATTCAGAGTTTTCTGACTAGATACATGTTATCCATCATTATGAGATCGTATGGGTTTCCAAATTTATTTTCTATAACCAGTCATATATTTTTAGAGAACTTATTATGCCATAGTTCTATGTTCAAATTCATTACATCAATCCCATTAAAAATAAAGAATAATACTATTTGATATCTACTGACGGAAAATGATACATTCCTTATGGAAATGCATGATGAGTTCCTTCTTGTCATAGATGTCTAGGGTTACCCTAAATAGAGATCAGTTTTGGAAGGGTAAATGATCAACAATATGAAAAAAATATAACTATGGAGATGAATATACTCTCACTAATCTCTTATAATGATTGGGCTAAAAAATTTCCCTATCATAGAGGAGTTTAACCGAATTCTACACACCCTCACAAGTTAACTTCTTGGAAGGCCCTTGATAGGAACATCTTATGTTGGGAACTCATGAAATCAAAATAATATACAACATGGGGATACATGTAGTGGTAGGTTAAATACCTAATCCTTAGGTCAGTGGGTTTCATTCCAATGTTCTTGAATGTGTGGATTTTCCTTATAATGGATACATTCTCTGGAATTTGGGTTCACATTCTAGTGACGTACATTCATTTATTAGGGGTACAAACACATAATATAGTTATATGAAATATTTCGTGCCATTACCATATTTTAGGACATATAAAACCGGGGAAATACCTTATAGTATTAGTGGTACTTTATTGTTTTTATTTGGTTGGGTATGGGAGAATTTATTATATTATGAGTATCACAACACATTCAAGATCCCTGATGCCTCATTCCACCTTAGGCGGCTAAACATATCCTTGGTTGAGGAAATGATGTTAGGTCCGAATGAGGATTCCAGCGCGATGTGCATATATGATCATTTTAGTATTAGTCCTTATCCTACACCGACCGGGATGACTTATGATAATCACGGAGGTTCTCTTGATGAATTTTCATACAATAATTCTCTATAGAATGGGGTTTTTACAGCAACGATGGTTGTGTTGGTTATTTTTTTGAGCCATATATGACCTGATAATTTTCTCACCAATTCAGATCTATCTATCATGTTTCTCCTCACCCTTCATCTAGAATGTGGTGAGAATGATATATTGGGGTTATCCAATAGTATTCGATTATATTAGAGCACTGAGATACCAATTCGTAGATTATATTCCAATGTATTGAAACATGTACATTTCTACATAAATATTAATCATAGGATTCGGTGGATTCACACATGAATGGTGTGGTAAATAGACTCATTCCTCAATTAAATAGACCATGTGGTTCACCAGACTCTTTTTGTTGTAGAATCTATTGAGTTGATTCATAAATCAGGACAGACTTTCAGGAATAATCCTAATCCTAGAAATGACCATTCTGTTAATAAAATTACATTTTTTAGTAATCAATATCTAAATTATTATCATAAGATGATGCATCCTATGAGAGAATATTAAATGGGGCATATACTCTTTCCACTTCTTCAGAAAATCCTATTAATCCGCCATTTGAATTACATAATACAACAGTTACATAGGATCAAAAATTATATATACTAATTTGGTAGCAGATTCACTCCATGATCATTGAGACTCCCCGATAAAAAATGTGTGATGAAGAAGAAAATCTTCACTCACAATTTCATGATTTAGGGGGTGGCGGTTTTTCAACATTTAATTATATGAAATAAGAAGGTAAATTACCATAATTTAGAAATAGTTGGATACCAGCGAGAGGGGATTTAGTGATTTCAATGAACATACTCTCTTGGATAAATGGATGTGGGATGATTTGTCATCGTTGGAACACATCTATCAAATAATATTTGAGCATCATGTCTATATAAATGGATTAACAAAACAAATAATGATATATGCTGATATCATAGACTTGTCAATGATGAAAATTTTATGATCATAACCCTCACAATAAAATACTCATAAAAGATTTATGTAGATTTTGACATTTATACAGACTCTTCTCTATCATGTAATAGTATAAGAAGAGAAGTGGGTGGCACTTCTACACTCCATAGACACTTCTCATCATACACTTTCTAATTTGGATAGCTTAGCTGATAAAATCCAATTATATTTTAATTTTCAAGGATTCATTACCTTTATTGAATCCTCATAGATGGTTTGATATTTTTCAATCACTCATTTTATTTTCTATTAATGAATATATATTCAAAATATTATAATGCATTGTACATTTATTTTATATAAATCATACAGATGATATTACATTGATCAGATGTTGTAAAGATCATAAAAGATAATCATACCCCATATAATATCAAACGATACTAAATTCCCTCATTTTATTGTGTAAAAATAAAAAAAATCATTAAAGGAAAATCAATTCCCACTAATATGATAGTCCTAATTAACGTATATTCTCTATATATGTTGATATTAACTTATTCAAAAAGGTATAATTTCTGTAGAATATATGTCTTAGAGGGATAATGATCTATATTGTTCTGTATAAAGGACAAAAAAGGATTAAATTATTTATACTAAGGTATTATGATGGGCCTCATAAGATTTATATCCTTTTATTTTATATTTTTCTAATTTTTTCATAATATTATTAAATTGGAATTCTTAGAGGGAAAATAGTAAAATTTAAATCAGGAATCCCTCTCACTTGATTTCGAGATAATAGGTTTTGCACCTTTTTGGGATTTCAAACAATTAATTGTAGTGTTTTCATTTGACTGAAAATTAATTTTTTATTTCAAAAACACTTTTGAGAAAAAGTGAGAAACCAGAGTGACATCAAAGAGGTAAAACACAACTATTCCTCCATGGGCCAAGTAATTATAGTGTTTTCATTTAGAGGTTTCAATCATGATCTTTTTATTGTAATATTTTTGGTTCATTTATCACTGAACTCATGTTTTTAAAATTGAGGTCCTTTTTATCAGACCTTCAATCATAATTAATATACCGGTTGCAATGTAGAATTTTCAATTCAATTTACTATCATGTGGAAATATATATTCAATTAATTTTAATGACATTGGGTAAGGTTATAATCCATGTTGGTTATCATCATGCAGTAATGAAATATATTTTATGTGAATTTTAAAGTCTTACTTCTTTGACGTCAAATAATTTTCATTTCAAATACTTTCTACTAAGACATGATGTGAGAATAGATTATATTGGGAATCATTTATAGGTATAACCTTAAAAATACTACGGTGTTGACTTATATCATGGTTTCTTAGGGTTTACAAGAGGATTGGAGTTTCTTACTTATAAGGAGTAGATTCTTATGATTAGAAGGTCGAAGCCCACATCTGTTGCTAGCTTGGTAAAATAGAGTTCTCCCTACCCATTTACAAGGGAAATAAAAAATTTAAATGGTATTGGTGGTTGGAGAATGTATAGGGAATCAAATTCTCCCTATAACGTTGAAATTTGGTATGGGTAATATATAATGCAAAATATTGATTTGATGAATATTCAATAGGTAAGACATCGATATAATTACTGATAAGAACCCACGGTTTTGGGTTCTACAATGTAGTTACCCTGGCTCATAAGGATTAATTAAATTTTCCAAAAATGTGTAAATTCCATTATTATTTTTGTCAATTCCCTTATATGTTTATGGCATAGAAAAATAGAGATGTAAAAACTCCTTTCTAAAGGCCATGAAAGGTTTGTCAAGACTCAAATGCATAGATGATGAAAAGGGTAATGGGGAGAAAGCCATCTAGTAAGGGTTACAATGACCTACGATAGATTATTTCTTAGTTGTGATGCTTGGGACCTTCAACAGTTGATTTCATGTCATGAGAAGTGGGCCCTTAAAAGGGTCAAGATTGGATTTTTGCATCAGTCTATTGGGAATGGGTACAAAACATCATGATATAAAATTGAGGATGTCAAATATTATTTAATAGTCTATTAATGGGGGTTTTAAATCATGGTCCAATGTTCATGGGTTAAGATAATGATTTCATAAAAGCATGTTGTAGATGGGCCAAAATAACCTATGTTATTTCATTCTAGCACGGTGAAGTTAGTGCATAAAAGGATAATAAATCTCTTTAAAAAATGATTGAAATATTTTTTTAGGACTATATGAGCCAACTAAGGATATATAAGGATACAAATTTTGTCAAATAGATGGTCCATCGGAGATATGCATAATTTTCTATGGGTAATGGGAGGTTTTAGTTATTTATTGAACTTAAATAATGAAGTGTAATTTAGGGAAAACATACTATTCAAAAAGGGTTCTACCACACAAAAATTTATGTCACCACCTAGTGAAAACATTATTCTGATAAATATATTTGACAAATAAGTATTATCTATTATCCTTTTCAATTTTTTCTTTTTTTAAGGGTCTTCTTTTTACCATGACCAGAATGTTGGAAAAATGTGAATTATTCATTTTTCTTTTATGTTTTTAATATTTTCCATAAAATCTAGTGGTGAAGAATTTAGAAATAAGATACATGGGATTTTATATTGATTTCAAATTATGGTTTTAAACATAAAAAAATTATTCCCCATTTTACATGGATTTTAGGGTTACTCGATTGAGAACATCACTAGATTGATTTTAATGTTTTTTATCTTTGAACAAAGTGCAAGATTTATATGGTTGTGTCTCACCTAAACCGAATATGATGGGTATGATACAAATATACAAATTAGGATACCTAGGGTCTATATAAATCCAAAATAATTATTACTAGTATATGAAAAATGTTGTAAATCATGGCTCGAGGCTCTATAATATGGAATAATGATAAGGGACAATCATACCAAGGATGACACAAAATACACTACGGTGTTGTGTTCCACTACTGTAGTGTCAGACTCATGATGATAAAAAGTTTCATTCCATATGACAATTAATGATATTTTATCCAACTATATGGTCATATAATTTATCCATAACAATACATGCATAAACAATAAAAAGGGACACTCAAATAAGGGTTTCCTTTTCCCAGGGCTATGATTGGTTCGCGGTAACCCAAGGGACGAAAGACATGATGTTTGATTTATGGGACGAGGTTCTTAAAGGGTTATAAATTAATCCAATACTCTGGTTAAAAGGGGACAAGATTTTATGTCTCATTGATAAGTAATGGTTATTGGTGATGGCCTTCACATTTCACTATTATGTAGTGGGGACATATTGGCAATGGAATTTTAATGTAATGTGACATGAGTGTCTTCCTTATAGATTAATGCTATGTGGTAAATTGTTTTTTATTTTTCATTTAAGTTTATGCTAAAGCAATATAGAAATGAGACATTTTTTGAAAATTGTGCGACATATCTATGGGGACACATATCAATGGTCCTCACAATTTAAATATAGGGGGGATATTTTATATCTGTATATGCTTAATAGTGACAATCCATAATTTTTGGGACATTATTTTGTAGATATATCATGTGCACAAGAAATCTATATATTAATATGTCTAATTCATTAGAAAAATTTATTATATAACACTGAACATTCATGAAAATATGTATATATGATGTTTTTTGTGTAGTTTAGTGTCAGGTGGCTAGGGAATTCATTACATAAGTCTGAAAAACATGTAGTTATGTGTGCATTTAAATAATTACATATGTGGTGGCTGAACGTGGGATTGGATAAATGGATTTTTCTAGGTATAATGTGATTTTTGGAATATTTAAATAGTTTTTTTGTTTAAATGTTTCCTTTGTAGGCCTGACCTATACACAAGGATGATGAAAACTTTTATATCAGGCATGGAAGAATGAATCGGTCGGGTTTTTATCACTACATATCCTATGCTGATAGGAATGAAGATAATTGTAGTTATTGATTGGGAACCTCTTTAAAAAATCGTAACCCATACATATATTTCGGAATTTTTCCCATTTATTTTTTATAACTAGACCTATGATCAAATATATGTGGATTAATATGTTTCCTTGGATTACATGAATCATCCAAACTATAGTTCTGAGAATCCAAGTAGTTTAATTTCATGCAACAAGATATAGAATCCTAGAAATGATAATTTAATATCAAAAATGGTTCCATGAATATATTTTTTTTGTCACTATATATCTTGTTTTCCTTGGAATCAAGACTAACACAGTTCTAGAATGGGAAACTCACTAAATAGATCTGACTCATGCTTATATGTTGTAATTTTTCCCTATTTTTATTATAGTTAGACTCATGATTGATGATCAAGGTGTTATTAATATCCCAATATGATAGGAGTCAAGCAATTTTTACTTTGTGAAAGGAGGTGTCATGGGAGACAAACTCCAATGATAGTGGTCATATTGGACTAGGTCCATGGAAAGTTACAATTTTATGTCATATAAGAGACATCAACCATTAAATTTAACTTCATGTGAAAAAATATAATTGTTTTAAATTAATTTTATTGTATCTAGGACAATGCTAACCATTTAACGAACAAATATTCCTCAGTCATGTGGGGAAGCTATTATAAAAAATCATAAGCTCAAGTGAGATATACATGCTTTGAGAAAGATGTACTGGAAATGATTCCTATCACCATATAGTTGTTGTTAGTTGGATTGAAATATAAATTTATCATCACATGGTGGTTATAAAAATATAAAGGATTTAATAATTCCTACATATATCATTTGAATGAGAAAAAATACGTGCATAGTTCTAGAAAAAATTGTGTTTTCTAATGTCACACGAATTGGATATCATCATTGTAGTTAAATATATTGAGGTATGGAAGAAGTTAAATTGATGTGAAGGAAGATAAATATTGGAAATGGGATAAATAATCATGTTTTATTATTCAGAACGTATCTTGTGATGTCAATAATCAAGCTAGTTCTAGTTTTGGGAAACTTCATAATTTCGTTTCATGTGGTGAGGGAATTAGCTGTGTAGTTTAATCTATTGCACTTTGGTATAGGGTCACCCAATATGAAAAATAAGTCTTGACAATTGTCACATTTTTTGAATTCTTTTTACCATTATAAATATATAGTTGTCAAACGCATGATTAGTTGTCAAGGAATCCCTAAATATCTTTTGATTATAGGAATCACGCCACAAATAATTTATGGATGAGGAATTCTCTTTATGGATATGACTCACACATAGTGATAGGGTCATATTATTTATCATTGGTGTAGATTTAGAATGTTTCTCATGTAACATTAGTTGGAAGATTCATCTTATTCAATTTAATTTTACGTGGTGAGGATTCCTCTTATGAATTATAATATAATGTGGTAAGTATGTGTTCCATATATTTTTACACCTTGTGGTTAGGATAAGATTATGTTCTTTAACATAAGGATACTCGGAAGAGTGTGTAGTTAAACATCATTTGACCATGATGAAGTTGTTTATTTTTACATAATGTGGCTAGTATGAGAATGAGATTTTTTAGATCATAAACTAGGATGAGTTTTTACAGTTTAACATTATGTGACCTAGATGAGTTTGTCTAGTTTAAAATCATGTGACAAGGATGAGTTTTTACAATATAATTTCATTCATGTAGGAAATGTTTTTTAGTATAACATCATGTTAATAGAATGTGTCTTGTAATTTTATTATTATTTAACTAGGATAAGTTAGTACAATTTCACATGATGGGAACATGATGACTTTTTGATGTTTAATGACATGTGACTATGATAAATTTGTCCATTTCAATTACATTGGAAATAGAATATATGGTCTAGATTAATGTCATGAAACAAGGAAATGTTTTTTATGTTTAACTTCATGTTACTAAGACATTTTTTTAGTTTTACATCATGCAACCAGGATGAGTTTCTTTATTTTAACGTCATGCGACTAGGATGAATATTTCCAATTTAAGGTCCTAGGAACATGATGTGTTTGTGTAGTATAATTTCATGTGACAAATATGAGAGATTATTTAGGGATTATTATTAAATTATTTCATATTAAACCTCATATTTGTTTAGACAATACATGTACCCCTCCTAATGTGACACACAATGTTAGGCCATCTTGGTCATCATTCATATCATGTGGATTCATGGCTGTGCACTGAACATTTTTGTTTTAGTATCCTCATACCATGTTTTGAAATACATGACCATAATCTAATACCCCCAACATCATTTTTGATTTATAAGGAACATAACAACAACTAGTTTCCTTATCATTTGACAGTAAACAATGTATTTTTTATACTAGACTGTATAATGAAAAACTAAAATGGGCATTGATGTCTTCACTTGTGAATATAATTCCCATTAGCACATGCCATCTTCCATACCACATTTCAAAATGATTTATATATTGATTCCATTCATATGAGATACATAAGGACCCTATATCTTATTCTCCCAAGGACTAGTCATAGAGTCACAAACTGAACTATATACTCTGTTTCCCAATGTATCATTCAGGAATATTTGGTGTTGCATGTGATTTTATTTAGCCCTCATATATGTCTGTTTTCATCATGGCGTTGAACATAATATCTCTATTTTAATCCGTCTTAATTATATGATCATAAGCTAAGATTTATAGTGTCCAAGTCACATGAAAATATAATGTGTAACATCCAATATATTTTCATTTCAGATAATATCTCACCACTTCTTGGCACATTCCATAGGCCATGTCATCTGCAGGACTATAGGTGTCATGATTTCCATCCTTTTGGGATACGTAGTGATGCATGGTTATTTTTTCCTATGCCCAACTGTAGAATTATATACATTTTCACCCCAAATTTGGCCTCAGGTTCCATTGTGAATTTTTGGTTTGGTGTGGATCTCCTTGGTCCACATTCAAATTGGATTATGGTGGTCACACCATGAATGATACATTCTAAGAACCTCTCCAATATTCATCCTTACCACATGAAGTTAAACAAATTTGATCACACGAACTATGTATGGAATGATTCCAAAATATATTGGATATGTAATAACCAATGAGAATCTCCCCCCAAGTCCCAACCACATTTCCAAGTCAAAAGACGATAAAATATGTTACATCATCATACCAACCACATAACATTGAATTGAATGGATACGTCCCCTTCACGTGACATTTAACTAGTAATTTATGGTTTATACTCTATAAACATAATGTATAATATTATTTTCCAAGAGACATGACCATAAACTACTCCTAATATCCTTCTAAGGAACTCAATACATGAAAGAATCACTGATTCTTCCTATGGATTTTCCACATCAATATGATTTAATGTATGGTGGTATGATATAGGGACAATCATATTCCTTGTAGACATTCCCCCAATCCATTTCCAAGATTAATGTGTCTCTTTATCTTCTTCCATTTCACCATTAATCTTTGTAGGGACCCCATAAAAACAAAACTATGCCATGTCAAATGTCCCACCATTCTAGGCCAACACCACAAAATACATTGAAATACATTTTTAGGCACGTTTCATGTTACGAATATGGTAATTGTTTGAACCTCATTTGAATGTCCATGGCATTGGATGTGTGATATAGATTCTATGTTTCAAATAAGCTCAATAATTATACTCAATATTTTAAAAATCCACATTATGTACAATATATGAGGGTAGTAATTCACATTTTCCACTTACCTATGTTCTAGTGAATCCCCAACAAACCTTGTGTTGTCCCTCCATTATTCTGTTCACATTGTGAGGGATTGTTAGTGTGGTTGGGAATTTCCCACCCGATATTTCCTTTCTATTTTTGTGTTCCCCCATTCACGAGGAACTACTTACATCACACTTTTTTTCCTATACTAAACATGGTTCATGTAGGTTTCAGAGTCTTGCTAGGATTTTTACCCACATAAAGTTATTGTATTACCCTTGAGTACAATATCTATGAACATATACTAAGATCCTCAGCATTGTTTTCATGGAAGTTTGTGTTGTGGTGTGGACCACATTTCCCCCCATTCATGTAGGTTTTCAATTATCCATTGTATAAAAAGACAATTTGAAACCCCTCATATAGAGTCCTCACCACATGAAATTAAAATAAATGGGATGTCCCTATCATACAAAATTTACCTATGGAATCACCGTACTGGTCAAAAAATAGAAAATGGTGAAACATTTTGGTGTTCTTTACTGAGAGAGCATCACCCTTGGCATTGGTCATTTACCATGTAACATGTCAAGACATATACATGGATTGATTCTTATAGAAATTCCTTGGAATAATAACTTTCGTTCTAAAAACAAACTCTCTTAAGCCATACACCACATGGACATGATCATAGTACCTGATGTATTATTTTAAATTGTGAACAAGCATCATCAAGAATTTAGATGTTGTTTGTTGGTTCTCCCCATCACCCATTCATCAGGATTTTTTTATTCCACCCCATTAAAAAAATTAATCTAAGATTTACCCCTAGTTAAAAATAAATTTTATTAAACTATGTTATTCAATATTATACTTCCCCATTTCTGTATAACTTTTTCTACAATAATTTATTCTCCCTGATAAATTTTTGGTGTGAAATACTCCAATAGATCATTGACGTAATGATTATTTCCCCTATGCGACACAAATATTATAGGAACAAACTTTTATAGGGTCGATACGACACAACTCTAAACTATTGGCCTTGATCCTTGTAATATGAACTTATACTATTCATAGTAGCCCAATCACATGACATTAATTTTTGGAGAACAATCAGATCATATGAAATTAAAATCTTCCATACACTATCATTACCTTACAATTTTTAATTGATATATATCATCCTTATTTTTCATGACATAGAACTTCAAGATCTTCTAAACCCTCATCGAGTTTTCAATCCATGAATTTGGGTTTGATTTTTGTTTGAACCAACATGCTAACACTAATGTGATTTAAGTATTCGTAGAATTATTTCAATGGTGCTAGAATACTTTTAAACATTCTATCACTCCATACCAAAAATTGTGTACCCCCTTTATTTAGATCTCATCCTCTTTCATAACTAAAGTGACCCCCAATGTCTAGGTCACATACTGCATTGGCTCACCTGAATTCTTGGGATAATGTCATTTTCATGACCCATCCCAGTGGGGCCTGAGTCTCAACTCCCCAATCCCACCTCCAATAGGCTAGGGGCTAGTGACTAGCACTGAGAAGGCATACCACTAACATGGGAGGAATTTCCTATAATCCTGTATACACACACACACACATCTCCAAGCCCACAATTCTGATAAGTAAAAACTACTAAAAGGAAAAGATGCATGCATAAACTATAACCCAACAACAGAGTATGACAAGAAGGTAATGTTCTAGAATGTAAACCCCTGGGCCAAAAGTACAAGCCCACCAAAAATAAAGTATGTAACAAAGTCCAACCTAAAAAGAAAGGTGTTGGAACTGCAGTCTATAGCCGTTGGAACACACCTCGGCCTGTCTGATCTCACTGAGTACCGTCTGGTCCTGGCCTGCCTAGAATCCTGTCAAAGGCACGCTCGTCTACAGAAGACACGACACGTACGGGAAAAGCCCGTGCAGGGGTGAGTATAATAATACCTAGTAGGACACCTCGAAACCACAAAGGAAATTTGACAAGGGAAAATACCACAATGAAAAGATACAGTCAGCTCTAAACAGTATATGTCTACTGAACATATAACAAGAATATCCAAATATACTCATACACAAACGACCATCACGATACCGCCGCCAGGATCCAGCTCGAAGATTCCACTAAGCATGCAACCGGGAGAACACACTCTTCGGTCTAAAGAGAGAGATACAGAGTACTAGTTCTGGGAGAACACACTCCACAAGTACTTTGAGAACACGATGCTCAGATGAGGATCACAACCAAGTCATGGGGTGATACCGACAACTCAGTCTGAGCTTATCCTTTAAAAAGAGGCTCGGCGCCCGGGTAAAGTTGGTCACGTTGATACCAAGAACTCTACCTAGCGTTCTAGGAATGTATAGAGGATCTGGATCTAAGTCTCATAGAGGAGATTCCAACAACTCTATTCAAGAAGTTTTGCTGAAGGGATCATACACCTGAGTAAAGGAAATGATACCAGAACATTCAGGGGAAAACCAAGGGTACACACCCTAAGAACTAGATCAAGTCATAGAAGAAACGTCGCTCAATCCATGAAGAAATGGTTACATGGCGTGTAGTATGGTTTCACGCCATGTTCCTTGACCCCGGGTATTGCCCGTGTAAATGGCATGTGTCATTTGTTCATGCCGTATAAATCCAAACTACACGTCGTGTAGATAAAGTACATGTCGTGTCCCTTGACCCCGGGTACTGCCCATGTATCCGGCCCATGTCATTCGGCTTGTCGGATAGAAAGAAACTAGACGATGTGTAAAATAATCACACGCCGTGTCCGAGCACCTGGGGCTCACTCCGTGTACGCTGTCCATGTGCCCGTACACGGTCTCTGCCCGTGTCTGTGTCTCCTACCCGTGTACCAGTACACGGGGTATCCCGTGTATCTGGCCGAGGCTGGCTGGGGAGGGGTAAACACAGAGTGTCTTTGGCCATGTACTCTGCTAGTGTTCATGTACTCCCTAAGTATACACCATGTGAACCTGACGACGAACACACGCCATGTAGCCTATACTACACGGCGTGTAGTCAGGAAATTTCCAGAACTCCGTCTTCTTCCTCATGCTTCGGCTGATCTTTTGGATCCACGATCTCTCTTCTGTTCATCCCGATACTCCAAGGATTGGTTCGGTTCATCATACGAACACCACGACAGGTGTTTTTGGCCTTTAAAACAGATAATAATCCTCAAGCGATCCATCCGTAGAAAAACGCCCGAAAACTCATAATTATCGATCCGCTCTGAATCGTCCGTCGATATTGTGGTCGCACCACCGTGACACCGCTCCGGGGTTGGATCCACCGTTTGGGATCGTTGCATCGCAGAACAGATGTGCAATGATCTGTCATTCATCACCCCATTAAGAACGTGAAGAACGCAGCGAAGAACACGATAATTTGGGGAAGAAGAACACAACAATAATTGAGAGGGACGAACCTTGATCTATTTTTGTGTCGATCATGGACCACCACCATTAGGAGGTTGAATGAAACCAAAATAATTTCATGAATCAAACCCCCACGATTCCCGCAAAATCCCTTCAGGCAAGAATGATCGATCTACATGCTAATCTGTTCATGGATTAGTCCGCATTCATCGTGGATATCAAAAACAGGGATGAAATCACAAACAACATCCTACCTAGATCTGTAGTGTTCGTTGGTGATGATCCGGTCACCACGTCGTCGTCGCCGGTGAAAATTGTCAAGAATCATTGTCGCCGCGTCGGGAGATCTTCTCCAGAGATCCCTAGAAAAAATAAGAGTTATGGGAATTGTAAACCTGACCCTCCCTGCGAAATCTCTATTAAAAAGAATAAATTATTTCGTTGCAACAAGGATAAAATATTTTAATTAAATATTTTATTACGGTTACATCCAAAATCCATATTTCACCTCTGACCTGCGCCGACCGATGTTAGGTCTCGCCTAAGGTAAAATCGCTATTCCGAACGCAACAGTTCCCTCAGATTTTTGATCCGAGCACCCATCGGGGAGTTATTCCACTTTTTCAGGAAAAATTCACCCGCACGTTTTTTAATTATTAAATTAAATTCAAACATTTGTTCAGGGCTCACCGGGCCTCGGAACTGCACGCCCTCTCAGAGCCTGGTCTCGAATTAATTCCCATATAATATTAAATTAATACATTGAAAAATCTGGGACATTACATCACACCCACATTAGGGATTTTACGTCCATGAAAAGACAAAACAAAGGATACTAAAAAAGATGTGGTTACTGCATGAAAATCTGAGCCTCCCTCTCCCACGTGCTCTCTTAGAGACTCTCGTGCTTCCACCAGACACGCACCAAGGGAATAGCTCACCCACAAAGGATCTTCTCCTGCTGATCCTCTATCTCTACTGGGTACTTTAAAAAGGTCACCCTATCATCGATGTCCATCGCGCCCCAGTCAATAACTTGCGATGGATCATGAAAGTACCTCTGTAGCTGCGACACATGGAAGAGGTTGTGTTCCCGGTCCATCTGGGAGGTACAGCCAAGCGATACGCCACCTCGCATACTCTACACAGAATCTGAAAAGGGCCCACGACCCTCAGAGATAGCTTGCCGCCTCGTTCAAATCTCTACAATCCCCATCAAGGAGAGGCCCGAAGGAACACAGGGTCTCCTTCCTCGAACTCCAAGGGCCTATGCCTCCTATCGGCATAAGACATTTTCTGACTTTGTGTAGTCATCATACACTCCTGGATAACCTGCACCTTTTCTGTAGTTTCTCTCACGATATATGGGCCCATGAATGCTGACTCTCCCGGGTCAGTCCAGCAAAGTGGAAACCTGCAAGGTTCCCCATACAGAGCCTCTAATGGTTCCATGCCAATAGTGTAATGATAACTGTTAATATAAGAAAATTCCACCAGTGGTAGGTGATCCTCCCCACTACGAACAAAGTCAAGTGTGCAAGCTCGAAGCATATCCTCTTGGACCCGGACGGTCTGCTCCGTCTGACCATCAGTCTGAGGATGAAACACTATGCTCAATCGTAACTGAATCCCAAAATCTTCCTGCAATCCCTTCCACAATTGGGATGTGAAACGAGCATCACAATCTAAGAAAATCGTGGATGGAACGACATGATGTCAAACTATCTTCTGCATGTAAAGGCATCCCAAGCTCTCTACTGAACTCTTCTCTCGTATGGCTAGGAAGTGGGCCGACTTGGTGATTCGATCAATGATCACCAGATGTCATAGTGTCCCCTAGACGTACAGGGTAAACCCATCACGATGTTCATGGATATCCCATCCCACTTCCACTTTAGCACCTCAAGGGGCTGAGTCAAACCTGCTAGAACCTGGGGCTCAGCCTTTACTTACTGACAAGTAAGGCACCGAGAGAAAAACTCTGCCACACCCTTCTTCATTCCAGGCCACCAAAACTGATGTCATAGGTCCTAATACATCTTTTCTATGCCTGGATGCACCGCCAAAGGGGATGTATGGAACTCCCTCAGAACCTCCTCCTGCAACATTGTTGGTACTACTATGTGCCCTTTGAAAAGAACAACGTTCTCTCTACCTTCTAAATATCCATCAGCAGCATCGCCTATGGATATCTGGGCACGTAGAGTCTCACAGCTTGCATCCTCGCGATGTGCTTCCCTGACTCATTGTAAGAGTAGAGGGGTAACAACCATCGACTGAAGGTAAGCTCCATCATCTCCATCCACGTAGGATAACTGTAAGGAGGTCAACTTCCTTGTCACCTCGTCCAGCAACTGCGAACTGGATTTCCTACTAATAGCATCGACCACTACGTTCCCCTTCCAGTAGTATAAATGATCTCAAAGTTGAAATCCTAGAGGAACACAATACATTGCCTCTATCTCAAATTCAGATCCTTCTGAGAAAAGATATATCTGAGACTCTTGTGATCAGAGTAGATGGTAAAACGCTCGCCCATCAGGTAGTGTTTCCACATCTTCAACGTGAAGGCTACCACTGCCAACTCAAGATCATGGGTCGCGTAGTTCTTCTTGTGTGGCCACAAATGACGTGAGCCATAGGCAATCACCATTTGCCTCTACATCATAACACAAACAAGCTCGGTTCCTGATGCGTCATAGAACACTATGCACTCGACACCATCCTCCATTAATCTCAAGATCGGGGCTCTTGTCAGACTCTGTCTCAACTACTGGAAAGCATGCTTCAATCTCTCAGTCCACAAGAAAGGTTGTCCCTTTCAGGTTAAAGCTGTCACGGGTGCTATAATCCTAGAGAAATCAAGGATGAATATTCGATAGTAACATGCCAATCCAAGGAAACTCTGCACCTCCGTCACGCAATGCGGTGGCTCCCATGCTAGCACTGCCTCCACCTTGGCTGGGTCCACTGATACACTATCTTCCGAGATAACGTGTCCCAGAAAATGGACCTCCTGTAACTACAACTGGCACTTCGAGAGTTTCCCATACAACTGGTGCTCTAGGAGTGTGTCCAGAACCATCCTTAGGTGTCTCGCGTGCTCCTCCTCGGATTCAGAGTACACAAAGATATCATTGATTAAGACAACTACAAACTGGTCTAGGTAGGGATGAAATATCTGGTTCATGGGTCCCATGAACACTGCTGGGGCATTCGTCACTTCGAAGGGAATCACCAAGTACTTATAGTGACCATAGCGACATTTGAATGTCATCTTCAGTATATCCTCCTCCCATACTCACAACTGGTGATAGCCTGATCATAGATAAACCTTTGAGAACCATCGTCCCTCTCTCAACTATTCGAAGAGGTCATAGATCCTCGGTAGTGGATACCAGTTCTTCATGGTCACCTAATTCATGTTCCAGTAATCCACACATAGCCTCAAGCTCCCATCTGCCTTCTTGGAAAATAGCACTAGGGAAGCCCAGGGTGAAACACTGGGTCTCACAATGCCCTTCTTCTGCAAGTGTTCTAGCTGCACGCTTATCTCACGAAGCTCTGCAGAAGCCATCCGATATGCTGATGCTGATATCAGTGTCATCTTGGGTTGCAACTCAATGCAGAAATCTATCTCCCAATGGGGAGGTATCCTGGGGATATCCTATGGAAAGACGTCCTCGTACTCAGCCAATACTGCTAGAAACTGGAAACTTGTAACATCTACTATGCCAAGGGCTAGGCTAGCCAACTGATGTGAAATCAGTTGTTCCCTTCTATGCACGAGTCTATCCTGCGCTTCCTGGGTCTCTCTTTCACCGAAAAAATAGAACCTCATTCCATCACTGTGGACACACTAAAACGTTCGCCTAAAACAGTCGATCTGGGAATGAACTGTGGATAGGGAATCCATACCAACAATGACATCGTAATTCCTCGACTCTACCACCAAGAGGTTCCAACCGAAACTCTCACCTCCAAGGGTCAGGTCACACTGTCCACAAAGGTGTGTGATCTCTAAATCATCTCCAGTCGGTGTTTCTATGTGTAACGGTTGAGTCAACGGCTCAACTAGAATATCAAGGTCTCGAACAAGATAAGAAGCCCGAAAGGAATGACAAGCACATGTGTCTATAAATACGGAAGCCAAATTAGAAAAGATGCAGATAGAACCTCTCATCATTCCGGGTGTACCTGGGTCATAGGACAATGCCGCCTGCAGCTGTCCCTACCTTTTTTCACCATCTCCCTAAGACTGGGGTGGACCTCCTTGGGGTGGTGGTGGTAAAAGATCAAAACATAGACCACCTCCAGCTGCTCTCCCAACTCCCCTACCACGTCTGTTTCCCCACGGATCAGTCTGCACCACATGTTGCCTCTGCCTCGATGGTCTATCCACTCCACCCAGGTCAGTAGTACGGCGGGTCTGACAATCTCGAGCGAGATGTACCCTGCCATCACATGAGTAGAATCGCCTCTCTCGAGGGTGGATGGACGCACCCTGTGAACCCTGTATGGTAGATCCCATGTTCTATGATCTCCTCTGAAAATGTCTCCCATGCATGGGTCCCTGACATCGGCTCCCTGCTTCCGAGGTCTCTGCTCCCGCTCGCCCAATACTGACATCTTCCGACTCTCTCTGCTCTGCCAAGAAGCTCTCGACCACCAGAGACCACTCGAGCACCCCAAAATAAGTAGGAATGCTCATAGAGATGATGATAGCTCAGATATCTCTGTGTAATCCCCGCTCAAAAGTCTGAGCTCTAAAGTACTGATCTCTGACCATATCTATCGAGTAATGCGAGAGGTCGGTAAGCCTCAACGAAAAGTCAGCAACCGTCATGGTTACCTTCTAGAGATGAAGAATCTATTGTATACATACTGCTCTCAGGGTAACCAGTGAAAACTCCTCTCTGATGTGAATTTCAAACTCCAACCATGCAAGTGTCGCCTCGTCGTGGGTGTGGATAACCAAACTCCCTCATCGTCTTGCCGAGCCCTACAAAAGGCTCGCTGCCAGGATCACCATATGGTCTACTGGTGTCCTGACCAAATGGAAGACTCTGGTAACTACCTCAAGACAATCTTCTGTTGCCTGAGGTTCTAGATCGCCTCGAAACCTGTGGGGTCTCTGTCTCTGAAACTCATCGAGTGTGCTCAAACTGCGCTCCTCCTCCACTGGTACAGAACGCAATAAACACTGCTCCACAGGTGGCGGGATAACTGCCACACCACCTGGTGGTAAAACTGGGCGATATGGTCCCTATATCGAGGCTTCATTACTAAGGGGGTCATCCTCATGATCATGCTTCTGGATCCTAGTGGGTGCGCGTCGCGGAGGCATCCTATTAAAGAAACAAGATGTATCTCAGTCAGTGAGTATATCTGGAGAGCTGACTCAAAAAGGATATGGAAACCACAACCCTTTCCTATATGATGCATAAACCATTATTTTCCCTTGCAACTAGTGTTCTCATGTTTTTAGTCGAAAAGCAAGTTATCAGAGTCCTGGTGTATGGATATGTCAGCCACCCACACCAACACTGGGATCCATGGCCTGAAAGCCTAACTCGAAACACTTAAAACTACTACCCCAATCCAAATCACATACTCTTGGTCCTAAGGTAGAACCAACCACATCTGATACCACTCTTTCACGACCCGTCCCAATGGGGCCCGAGTCGCAACTCCCCAAGCCCACCTCCAATAGGCAAAGAGCTGGTGACTAGCACCGAGTAGGAATACCACTAACATGGGAGGAATTAACTATAAACCTGTACACACACACACACATCTCCAAGCCCACAAAGCTGATAAGTAAAAACTACTAAAAGGAAAATATGCATGCATACACTAAAACTCAACCACAGAGAACGACATTAAGGTAAAGTGCAAGAATGTAAAACCCTTTGCCAAAAGTATAATCCCACCAAAAAGAAAGTCTGTAAAAAAGTTCAACCTGAAAAGAAAGGTGTTGGAACTGCAGTATGTAGCCGTAGGAACACACCTCGGCCTGTCTGATCTCACTGAGTACCGTCCGGTCCACTTCCACCTAGAATCTTGTCAACGACTAGCTCGTCTTCACAGGACACGACACGTGCGGGCAAAGCCCATGTAGGGGTGAGTATAACAGTACCTAGTAGCACACCCCGAAACCACAAAGGAAATACAAAAAGGGAAAATACAAAAAAGGAATGACACATTCAGCTATACAAAATATATTTTTACTGAACATATAACAATAATATATAGATATACTCATACACAAACGACCATCGCGATATCACCACTAGGATACAGCTCAAAGATTCCACTAAGCATGCAACCGGGAGATCACACTCCTATGACTGAAGAGAGAGAAACAAAGTATTCATTTGGGGAGAACACACTCCAAAAGTACATTGATAACACGATGCTCGGATGAGGATCATAGCCAAGTCATGGGGTGATACCAAAAACTCAATCAATGCTAACCAGTTAAGCATAGGATAGGCGCCCAAGTAAAGTTGGTCATGTCGATACCAAGAACTCTACCTAGGGTTCTAGGAATGAATAGAGGATCCATCTTTAAGTCTCATAGAGGGGATTCCAACAAATCTATTCAGGAAGTTATGCGGAAGGGATCACACTCCTGAGGAAAAGAAATGATACCAGAACCTTTAGGGGAAAACCAAGGGTACGAACCCTAAGAACTAGTCCAAGTCTCACAAGGCAAGTGGCTCAAGCCATGAAGAAAAGGTCACACGGCATGTAGTATTCTTACGCGCCATGTTCCTTGACCCTGGGTACTGCTCGTGTAAATGGCCCGTTTCATTCATTCAAGCCGTATAAAACCAAACTACACGGCGTGTAGAAAAAGTACACATCGTGTTCCTTGACCCCGGGTACTGCCCGTGTAACTGACATGTGTCATTCGGATTGTCAAATAGAAAGCAACAACACGACATGTCGAAGAATCACACGTCGTGTCCGAGCACCTAGGGCTCGCTCTGTGTACGTTGGCATTGTTCCTATACATGGTCTCTGCCCGTGTTAGTGTCGCCAGCCCGTGTACCAGTACACGGGGTATCCTATGTATCTGGTCGGGTCTGGCCGGGGAGGGGTATACAAGGCGTGTCTTTGGCCGTGTACTCTGCCCATGTCTATGTACTCCTGATGTATACACCATGTGAACATACCGATGAACACATGCCATGTAGCCCATACTACACGGCGTGTAGTCGGGAAATTTCTAGAACACTGTCTTCTTCCTCGTGCTTCAGCTGATCTTCCAGATCCACAATCTATCCTCCGTTCCTCCTGATACTCTATGGATTGGTTCAGTTCGGCATAGGAACACCGCGATGGGTGTTTTCGGCCTTTAAAACAAATCATAAACCTCGAGAGATCCATCCGAAAAAAAACACCCAAAAACTCATAACTCTCGATCCGCTCCGAATCGCCTGCCGATATCATCGTCGCACCTCCGTGACACCGATCCGGGGTTGTATCCACAGTTTGGGATTGTTGCGTCGCAGAACGGATGCACAACGATCCGTCGTTCATCGCCTCATGAAGAACGTGAAGAACACAGCGAAGTACTTGATAATTTGGGGAAGAATAACACAACAAAAATCGAGAGGGATGAACCTCGATCGATGTTCGTGTCGATCTTGGTCCGTCACCGTTAGGAGGTTGAATGAAACCAAAACAATTTCAAGAATCAAACCCCCACGATTCATGCGAAATCACATCCCGCAAGAATGATCGATCTGTAGGATAATCTGTTCATGGATTAGTCAGTGTTCATTGTGGAAATCAAAAACATGGAAGAAAACTCAAACAACACCCTACCTGGATCTGAGGCAGTCATTGGCGATGATCTGGTCGTCGCGTTGTCATCACTGGCGAAAATCATCAAGAATCATTGTCGCCATGTGTGGAGGTCTTCCCCAGAGCTCTGCAGGGAAAATCAGAGTTATTGGAATTATAACCCTTACCCTCCCTGCAAAATCTCTATTTAAAAGAATAAAATATTTCGTTGCAAAAAGGATAAAATATTTCAATTAAATATTTTATTACGGTCACGTATAAAAGCCAGATTTCACCACCGACATGCGCCGGCCAAAGTTAGGTCTCGACTAAGGTAAAATCGTTGTTCTGAATGCAACGGTGCCCTCAGATTTCTGATCTGAGCACCCGTCCGGGAGTAATTCCACTTTTTTTAGGAAAACCGCACACCCACTCAATTTAATTATTAAATTAAATTAAAACATTTTTTCCGGGATCACCGGGCCTCAGAAATGCACTCTGTCTTAGAGCCTATTCTCGAACTAATTCCCATATAATATTAGTATAATACATGGAAAAAAATGGGGCATTACAGTCATAGAGGAAATTGGAAAACATTTCATGAGATTTCTTGGATCTTGAACATGCTTAGCAGCTGACCCTCATTTTTCACCATCCAAGGAAATGTGACACATATAATGTTTTTTTGAATATGGTCAGTACTATTCCTATATGATTATTCAATACATTCTATGATTAGAATACGTGGTATCACGATTAAAACTTTTCATTTCCATTAGTTGGATTGAATGAAACTCCCCTGGAATTATCCACACATTAACTAGTAAATGTTGGGGAATGCGAATTGAATTTACTAAGAGAAAGATTACCTAGAAGTAGTCCCTCTCATCTCTGACACTCAGGGTGGTTAGTAAGAAATATCATACCCTAAGTATTCGATTAGTATCCCACACTATAATATGAATTAAATGATTACGTGGTCATCCTTTGTCTCAAAAATAATGCATATCCTACGTGATGATTTGGTCCAATAATTGTATGTCTCAAATATATGTCATATTATGATAATTGATGAAATAATTAATGTTCCTAAACACACAGTTCAAAATGAGAGATAATGAAATCATTTTTCTTATTATTTGTAAAATATGATCGTTATGGATATTCCCCTTAAATGTAACACTTCATCATCCCCACATTCAATGGTGTGGCTTCCAAATCTCTCTATCACCATCAAATATGCTATTCATGATCAATAGCCTCAGAATGAATCTCATCGACCTTGATTTTTGCCCAGTATGGCTCAAATATGTGATTAATTAAATGGAATGATGATTAGATCATCTTTTCATGGGTCTCAACTAGTTGATCCCTTATTTGTTGAGTGAGATTTTTTTATATAAATGAAATATAATAACTCTTACTATTTTTCCTCCATGTGTTGGATGTTCTGTTCATCCTCATAATGTTTTTGAGTGATGACAATAATTTATTTATTCCATTGGACATCAAGCTGGTGACTTCTTTCATGGATTTTATTGGTGAAGTAGTCTCATATTAGCATGTAAAGACCTCACACATCCTCCCATCAAAATGAAATATCATACATTCAAGGGAGAAGATATCCCATTACAATTATCCACTTTAATTTTTTTGTTTTTAGGAATAATTTGATTAAATTATATTCTTAGCATTTGGTATCCTAGTTGTCATAGATTGAATTGTAATCTGATTCTCTTCACTCCACCAGATCAGCAGGTCCATACTCTGGATATGAATCCATGAGTTTAGCAATAGGATTCTACTTTGTAATCATGTATGCTGGTTCGGTCTCCATATCTTTTGGATAATCCTCTAACTATATCTATCATGATAATTATTTCCATGTTAGATCTGAGTTCCACCCTAGCAGTGATGCCAAACACAATCAAGATTAGTTTTTCACTAGAAACCATGTCCTGGGTGGCTCAGATACGAGGCCCCGTATGGGCCAACAACTTAATTATAAAAGGATCATTGGGTCCTTCAAGAATTCTTACATGCAGTGAACCAACTATTCATACAAGGCTCATATCATTCAATCTAGTTTAATATGAATCTACAATGATTCTATGAAGATGGAATATTACAATGGCCAATAAATTATTTCTCATGACCTTTGGTTATTATCATTTGGATATCAAGGAATGATCCTCACTATACAATGATGATCTATGGGGACTCTAGGTTGGATGTTAAAACCTCTCCAGCTGCAACTATCCAACTAGATCTTCCTGATTCAGGCACAAACCTTACAACTTGTCCCTATATATTTGACTTGTTTTCATCCCCATAACATGTGGTCAAGATTAAATTATTTTAAAATATTTAAAAATTTTCATTTGGGAATCTAGATAATTCATAAGAGATATGATAACCGGGAAGTGTATTACTAATTAATTTGGGGGTTTCGTCCAAACTATCCATGGAACTATCTGTTGATACTACTACTGTCCCTTCCTCCCAAGAAGTTTCCTTTAAGGATAATACCTTGGTATCTTCCTATTGGTTTTCGTCAATGAATTCTTCCACACATGATCCATCCATGATTTCAAAAAGGGGAATTGTTCCGCTAGATGAGCTGATGAAAACATCAGGTGAGATGTCATATTTAGTAGCACCATCACTCATTCTGTCATGGGACATGAAACACCACAATAATGAACTAGATCTTATAATAATTTTATTCATTAGATCACCTCTATTTGGGATAAATTTATTCCAAATTTAGAAAATCTAATACATTGTAGTTGTATCTCATACCACTTCAGCTAATACCACAAGTTATCAATGTAAAGGTAGTATCTACAGGTATCCTTGGTCTTCTAATCCTCAGGATCGAAAACATCATGAGGAAGCGATACATGGCACAATATCATCCCACTATCATAGGGGGATGTCCCAAGGAACCCACTTGATATCTACACTTCATTCCCAGCCCTCATGGATGGGACTATTATATATGGAAATGTTGATTCGCTCCCCTCACATCCAGTTGGTTCATCTCCATGGACTTCCACCCTTGAAACTATAACATCATCACCACGATGTGCGTCATCCCATCCACTATGATAATCCCATTTTTCTAAGAGACATTGGGCTCGAGGTGGAGGGTCCACTTCTTCACTATCCTAGATCGTCTGCTACATTATCATTTCTCATAGAGAGGAATCATTCCAACACTGTGCATATTTATAGACAACTGAGAATGTGGCAGTGGATGGCGTAATATCATTATGCACATTTCCATCATGGCATGTGAAGTTGAACTAGTTCTAACTCATCATGGATGAGTGGTATTTAGGAAATACTACCAGTTACAACCACATGTTTTTCCACTATAGGAACAAAAAACTACCACGCTAATCAGTAAGGTGTGTATGGTTAACATATCGACTTGCAGTACACACATGCCACCAGAAATCCACCTCGATATTCTAGAATATACCACTGCTTCTCTATTTTTTCTAAACCATTATCATAAAATTCCACCATCTTTAGAGGTAACAGGTGAATGATGCACTAATATGATTGCCTAATCTTGAAATGTAATTCCACATGTCCCAAATTTGGTGAAAAACAACTTTTGATGTTCAAAATCACCATATAGAGATTTTTCTAGGGGTGAAGGTATTAACAACCACTTATGTTTAATGAAACATAGCTGTAAAAAATGTGAAATGGAAAAAAAGGCATAGAGGCATCATCCAATCACTGATATTCTGATGTACCTTATATAACATTTCCAGCACAGGGATGCCAAGAATGACACAAAACCTTATCACCAGCATCACATCTATGATAAATTTTTCTTGGGGACACTCCCATTTTTGCATCTGTGAATGATAGATTCCACCGAAATTTGAGTTCCAAAATGAATCTAGATATCCACACTATTAGTCACTACTCATCTTTATATTATACCTATAGATTCCATTGTATATCATCAAAAATGAGCTAGCAAGAGAAGTAATTTTCTTACGGAGACCTATTGGACTAGAATGATCCCTTATTGGAATCTTTTGGGGTCACTCCCCACATTCATATGACACCATAAATCGAATTTTTAGAAAATTTCCTAACTATTTGTTAAAATGAATATACATTATGTTATGCTTGTCATTGTTTTTACCAACACCAGATCCATCAATGGCTTCTCCAGATGAAAAATCTCCTCTTCATCCTTTGAAGCATTCTCAATAAGGAGAAACTCATCATACATGTCCACTCGAATCTAGTTTTTGTAAATCTGATGGAGATCCCAAATGCTAATTCTAGCCTCTCTATGGTGATGATGAATTGTGTTTTTCCAGTGACCATAGGATCAAAAGTTTAGGCATGATGACCCATGGATGGGAGATGTGGAATTGGGAATCCCTTACCACTTCATACAATCCCACTCACCCAATCATCATCCAAGACTATGTGAAAGATACAGAAACCCAGCTGGACCATTCCAACTCATCTATAATGTTCCCACCCTAGTGTATATCCATGAAGTAGATCCACCCGTTATTTGGGATTTCAAGACCTTCCCTGATGACCATAGTATATTTTAGGGGTAAAATATATTTCTCTTGTGATTCCCATTTAAATTTGAGGTGATTATAGAATAATTCTGAAGTGATGGTCTTGTGATACTTCCTCATGTGGCCTACAGTTCCCCTATACAACTGATATTTGTTTAGTAGGCCTCTAAATCAATAGACTGGTTTGTACCATGATTCCTATAAGATGAAGACACCATACCTCAAGAAGAATCCATTTGGAGGTAGTCATTTTGACAGTGGGTAGTCATTCTAAACATCCATCAAAATATGGATGAAGGATTTATGGTATAGATGGATTCGAAAATACACACCAATCATGATATTTATCTTCACATCCTCTTGTCGTGTACCATTTGCAATGTTTCCTGGTCATCTTCTTGAGTATCCATCTAATATGTGACTTAGTAAAGTATCTATCACTATTCATATTAATACCTCATCGAGATCACTCAGAAATCTACTAATCATTAAACATGATAGGATTATATGTGAGTCATGAAGAAGTAGAAGATCATGATTCCCTATTTTACTGAATGTGTTTTCATTTGAAAAAATTTCTAGGAAAATTTGATTTTTCAAATATTAATTCTTGGGGTAGATGGATTCATGAGAATATAGGTCTAGCATAGTCATTTAAGAATATATTGTATGAATTATGGTCCATGGTATACCTATTTATATGAAATGGATGATCGATCATCTCGGTGGCCCCAGTGCCGCTGAGCTTAAAGGAGAACGCTCATATATAGGCACCATTTCCATCAACGTGATCCCGCTTCATGATCTGGCCATGACTTTTACCGATTGACCTTTAAAATCTTACCCTCAAAATTTAATCAACTCCCATTCTAATGGGGACATTATTGGTGCTATAGTATGTGAAACTAGAGATTTATGGATGTTAATGTCTACTTCAAATGTAATTCACATTATAATGGCCCCAAAATTCATCAATGGAGTTTGTCTCATGAAGATCATTCATGGAGACCCCTCACACCATGCATGAAGATGAATGATAGTAACTCTACTTTTCAGAGGAGCCTTATAACTATATGAACATATTTGATGGTAGATACAAGAGACCGATGGGTGCTCCCCATATTGTGTAATCCTTTATCATTCATTGACAACCCATGAGAAATGGGATCCTCGTTTAATATAAATATGTGGCTCTCCCCCTCCCCAAAGGTGTTTTTACTCTATCCATTGAACATCAAGTCACTTATCTCATGAATTTCATGATCACTGCTACCCTACCCAAATAAGTATTGAGAAATGTACATGATCATTTTGATCTAAGTTTTCATTTGATCCTCAAAGACTTTACCAAATGTAGGGATTCCTTCCACAAAGTACTCTTCCCTTTGGGATGTAGGGAGTCCTTTTAGGTCGCTTGAGGATTCACAAAGCATTAAGAATTCACAAAGAACTCTTCTACTATGTAATAAATCTATGCTAATTTAGGGGCCCCATGCTTTCTGAGGCTCCTTCCACCACAATTCCCATTGGCATCAGGAGGCACCAAACCTTCCTGCACCCCCTCTTAGTGCGGAACCTTGATTTATGATATACTATTTTGGGTGGCCCTAGGGGCTTTTCATGGTGATTTCATGGTCCCTCATGTAGAATTTTTTATTGCGATATCATACCTATTATTTTTCCATATGTATGCTAATAGTTTATTATTTTTGGAACATCTATGCTAATGTGGACCTCATGATTGACTAACCAATGACCCCACTCCCTTCATGTTTTTCTGATTCTTTCCTTTCCACCTTTGTTTGTGGGTATCTATTAGGTAATTACAAGGTGTGAAGAATGATTCCTCCAAACTATTGGTGCATAACATTGAACTCCCATGTGACATCATCATCAGCACCTGATGTTTAACTATATCATCACACCGTGCAATGAAAATGGGGTGCCCCCTTTGGCAATTTCCGTACGCACCCATCTCCATGGGACTTAGATCTTCCCCACATGGAAGAAGATCCTCCTTTTTTGGAATGAATTATTCCCATGGGGATGGGTAAACATTCAAGTGTAAGACCCCATCATTTAATAAACGAGGTATCACTTTTAATCCACCTCACATATTCCCTATAAATATATCATATGTTAGGTGGAAAAAAATCTCAACACACCATACCACTCCTTATAGCCTTTGAAACCATGGGCCACTTTAATGTGTATGACTCACACCATCCATCAGTGAAGCATCATTCATGATGAGAAAATCTAGTCTACTACTTCCTTTGTTTCCCCCACTGAGCATTTCTCATGTGGGAATAATGGTTATTGGGGACTATACCATCATGTTTCTCATGAATAAATCCTAAATTCAGCCCCAACAACCACCTCTATTACCACTGACCCTAAATAAGACTCAGAATCGAGATATATGTATAAATTAATCATTCTCTACAATATAGGGTACATTGGAAACCTACTTGAGGTTCATGTCCAACATCATCACATTCATGTAAGTTCATTCTTATCCTTTATGTATGATGCTAAAATACATGGGACCCCATAACTACACCGAATTTTATTCCTAAATTCTAAACGTGGTGGATACAAAGCCTCCCTAAGGTACAATACCCATAATCCATTCCAATATTGGTTATTCTCTTGAGTAATTAAGAATTAGGGGATCATTCTCTAGGCCGGAGGACAAACATCATTCATTTCCCTATCCACATGTTACATGATCACAAGTAACCTTATTAGGTGTATCATCACCCCATTAAAGAATATTGTTGACATTTATTCCCACCCAATTGGATAACTAGGAAGCCTTCTTGAGGTTCCAGACCAAATCCCCTTAAACTCCATCTGATCCATATATTCTATTTTGTCACATCCTCAATTTCCATCCTGATTAATACTCCGTTTCCTACTTCCTGATAGGATCACACCATCCATCTGGGATATCTTAGTACATAATTTCCATTCACACCATTGATTCTCCCATAACTGCATGAGAATATAACCCTGTGTATTCCCCACATAATCCATATTCATCCAACCAATATTTTTTCTATTGTAATGGGAATCTAGAGATGCATAATCCCAACCTCACATATTTGTAGTATGTGGGTCTAGATCCCCTTCATCTACATAGGGTGTGTATGAAGCCTCTATGAGGCTCAATCCTAGATAATGGTAATCCATTATATACCCCACCAAGGGATCCACCTCCCGGGTCCACTTTCTGTGGTGTCTATATCGGCGTTCAGAGTATGAAATTTTTACATTTATTGGAAATGTCACCGATGTTTTTAATTAGAGGTGTTACCACCCAACTAATGATAATATTTGGTTTCCCCCTCTGTGGTTTCCACCTCCTTGACCCTCCATCTATGGTTTCAAGAGAGGACATTATAATGTGGAACATTTACATCATGTGACACACCACCTCAGGTCAGCATCCATTGGTTGACCTGATCCACCCATCGGGTAATCATTCTAGGTCCTAACCAATAAGGATTTACATATATAGTCCACCAATAAATGATTCATAATCATCCCATTATATCTATAGAATATGTTAAACTCATGAACCATCGTGTCTGTAAGATGGTAAACTCGTGATCTACCCAATGCTAAACATTTTATGCTTGTGGAAAACATCGTAAAAAATTTATATAGAATTAGATACCACGTGTTTGACGTGGGATGACTCTTATTTCACCTCCCTTTAGAATTCCACATATGAGGAAGAATATAGGTGCCCAATGTTCCAGCATAAAGTCAATCCTCTAATAGCCAACATGACTACATCCATTAATGAATATTTCTACCCTAAATAGACCTCTAGTAATTTCTATAAAGAAGCATCCTAATTAACAAAAATCCACAAAGAGATGGAACCTATTATGAGTTTCACAAACAACTTATGAATGTGAAATGGAGAACCAAAATAGGTGAAATATTTCATGGAAAAATCTGCATAAGGAGGGACTTTCATACCATCCTTCCATTTTGATTTAAGACAATAAATCTCCAATGAATTGATGAAGTTTTCCTTCTTTTTGAAATCATAGATGTTAGTTATAATTATGATTCCCATTATGTGGTAGCACTTGAGGCAGGGATGCCCCGAAAATAAGAGTTGGAAAAAACTTTCTAGGTGTGGATAACCACTAGTGTTGTTTCAGACACCTCTATATATTTTTTGTGATTTATGGATTTCATTCACATGGTTAACAATAACATATGGGTCCTCCATGCAGTATTGATCAAGATATTATAGCTATCAAAACCCATGTTGTCCTTTGTATCCTTGGTTCCTTCACCTGCCCCCTCCATCTCTCTGGTTAGGTATGGGGAACTCGTAATTGGAGGCATAATTATCATTATATAGTGCACATTCTACATGAATCATGTTAATTAAAACAAATACAATATCATCATTTCACGATGGATCATATTGGTGGGGTGGTTCCCGTGATTCATATGCTTTCAAGAACAAATCTACAAAAGTACGAGATTTCATCAGAGTTCAATATAACTATACCATTTTCTATCACATCCTATGTGTGATGATTTCATTCACATCTAATAGGTGTGTTTAATGTCACCTACCTAGGAAACAAAACAATTTTTTTGTTTATAAAACTAAGCTACCATGGTGGCTGGAGTTTGGTAAACGATCTCTTAATTTATTATGTTAATGATCTTTTATTAACGCCAAGCTAGATCTTTTTTCCAATCACAATCATCTTATGAATGGGAAAATATTATACAATTTGACTACACTTGAGATTTATCCATACTCCCATCTATAGACTTGAAAATTATTTGGGGGCTATCTTTGAAGACAATTTAAAATTTGATTTATTGTACCACCCATTCGTAGAACTGAAAAATAGTTAGGATGATCAATGAGGTTGAATTCATTTGGATTTTTGTGATGATGAATATTGAGTACGGAAATATTAAAGGATTAAAGGAAAAAATAAGGGGGTTTGGTAATGATTATTCTTTATTTATTTGTTCCTTAAATCATGGGTGAATGTAATCTCTATTTTCCTCTATCCATGGAGGATTTCATTTTATGTCACATGATAGGTAGAGCTAGATAGTTTGGGACCTTCCTAGGTGATTGACTATGTTATTCCACTATCTTGAGGGTAACACCAATATTTTATTAATTATTGAGCCTTTTCTATGGTGTTATGGCATGAGTCATGATGTAGCTTCGGTCCTCTGAATGGAGTCATCCAAATGTTCTTCCATTTTTCCAAACTCATAGAATTTTCATTTATATTTCATGTTGATGATACGTGTCTAAATCTCATCCATCTTTTTTTTTCAAAGGTTTTCATAAACATCATATGATAGATAGGGATTTAGATTGAATTTTTTATAATTTTCCATTATGAAATGATTTTGTAAAACCTCACGTTTTCATATTTTTTCAATTTTTCATGTTGAAAATTATTATTTTCCCCTACATGGAGGTGAACTGGAAAAATAATTAATCATGATATTATTCCTATTCTACAACTAATAATATTGAAATACTATTTTACCCCAAAATGTAGGACCTTTCATAGCCTAAAAAACCACCACTACTTGATCGACTCATTATAATATCAAAGAATCATCATTAGATTTCATCATGACATGTAGTGAATGAGATTTTTGTAGGTCTTAATGTATCATCAATGTGAGAGAAATTCTTATTATTGAAACTTAGTGGAGGAAAATGTCATAAACCCATTAAAAATACGTATTTTTCTCATGAATTGGATTTACAAATCTCCCATCCACAATAACTATTTGAGTATCCCAAGTCACAATGGAATTGAACTGTTCATTAGAAATTTTTGTCTAAGCTGCCTCCCATATATAGTGGGATATTGGTGGTTGAAAATGTTTCCAACTTTTCATATCCTATTGATTATAAATAAATTATCAAAATTAATGATCTCCAGGGTGAGGGAGAGAATATATTTGTAATAGAGAAAATTTGTTATCTTGTATGGATTACTCATTTGCGTTAACCAGATGTGTAGATCCAAAATCGGTTTGGTGCTCAGATGCTTCGCTCATATGAGGATTATCTCATTCATGATATATGAGGGGAGGAATGTTCAAATTAGTCTGATGACAAGATCCATTGTGATTTTCCCCTATGTTTATTCTCATTTAGTTGTCTCTGATTGTGTATCACATTGTCATATTACACAGACATATGCTACAAGGAAGGAATTTTATCTCATCCGTGTGATGAGTGGGATATGGCCACCTCATTCCGTTTATCATTGGTAGTCATCATCTGTATAAGACCAAAGATGTTTTTTTATTATAGAAAAATATACAGACATGAAAAAATATATACATGACAGAAGGGGGAAGTCATGGGGGTCTGATGTAATGGAGTTCGAGAGCATCCCCAATGACAAGAGACATGATCCCAGGCGGAAGGGATCCATGATTATAGTAAAATGTTATCTCTTCACTGGGGCCCGCCATAGAGGCTAGACAATCTGTGAATCTATTTACCTCCCACCATGTGTGTAGAATTTCCAACTGGGAGGAAATGAGACAATGAACCTTACGAATAGTATATGTGATGAACCGTGGTATAATGCCACCACCTTGAAGAGCACGGTGAAGGGCTGTTGAATCAGTCTCAATGGCCAAGATGGTGATATTCTTCTCACCTCATAGAATGAGTCCGGTGATCATTTCTCTCACCTCTTCCTAATGGGAATTTCAACTCCCAAAAAAGGCCAGAAAATCAAGGATTGTGCACCCATTATAGTCCCTAACAATACCTCCACCTCACATGACACCCATCCCACAGGCGCCGTCCAAATTGAGCTTGATGTCGGTGCAAGGTGGGATCCAACGCACCCAGTGACCATGCATGTTTCTGGGAATGTGAATTATAGCTGGTGAAAGATTCCTAAATTAGGGCGCCCCTTCTCCTCTCTTGAAGAGTTGAGTGATATCAACATTCATTGTTTTTGTTCTGAAGAGGAGTGCTTCCCGCGAGGTGCTGATACCCTCATGCCTCACATGATTCCAAGCCTGCCAAATGTTCAAGCACCCTTCCAGCAAGATCTCCGCCCTTGAGGTCTTCTCGATGATAGTATCAGCACCCTTGAACCACGCCTATAAGGAGTCAGTGCTGGTAAACACCGAGCCGCTGCTAGAAGAACCGAAGGCCTCCCATACCGCCTGAGCCCATGAGCTTTCAAAGAATAGGTGGGTTGCAGATTCTTCCGGGCTATCGGAACAACAAGCAAATCTGGAAACCAATGAAACTCCACGTCGCTTCACATTATCGTCTATGATAAGGATTCTCTTGTGGTTCTGTGTATGTGAAGCCTAATTTGGTTCATCTATATCCTTATTTCATAGTATATTATATGTATTGTGTCACTCTACAATTATGACCTGATCTATATATATTTTTCTGTTGATTGTGACAACATTCTTGGTGACGCAGTTAGAAATTATTGATTTCTAGTTACAACTGATTCAATAGGATTATTAAAAACATCTATCATTATAGTCTTTTCTATAACAATTTTCCATGCTAGAACATTTTTTCTCATGTCCCCTATGGGGTCTGATTTCCTTCTCCATACAATTATCTCATATTGGACTTTGATTAATTATATTGAAGTATTTTTTTTCATTTCTTACAATGAGGGACTGAAAATTTTATTTTATCCTTATGAGGTGAACAACATATTTGATTTAATCCTTTGAAATACAATTCCCAACCTGAAGAGAACTAATTCCATCTATGATGATAATAAAAATTCTCCACACCCTACGAGATGTGGATTATTTTGGCCATCATTATCATTATTTGATCCTACTATTGAGGATTCCGTGATTCCAATCAAGGATTGGAGGACTCCTAAGATTGGAATTAAGGTATAAATTCCCTCCCTATGTGGGAGGGGGTTGATCTAGAACAACTATTTTTTTCCATATGAACATATTGGGGGTGAGGTTATGAATGAGGTGATGGTTATTGAGATAAAAAATTCACAATCCCATTGGGTTGTGTTTAATTTAAAACTAAAACTTATATATCTTGAATCTTCCTATTTATTGAATTTATAAGGGGAGGAGGCAGTGATATACATTCCCCCAATACTGTGGACTAGGTTCCCTCATCAATGACTATAAAGGGAACTAATATTACAACCTATCTATTTTGGTGTAGAAATTATCATTTTGATTAGGGAAAAATGGAATCCCATTAAAGGTGTAATTATATATGGGATATTTTTAGGTTTACCTCAACTTTAGCTTGTATCACTAAAATTAATTCTCATTACTTTTAGGGGTCAAGTTATAAAATCTTATAGTAACCCTCCCCATCCATTCATCATTTCATGGAATCATTTATGAGGGGTAATTCCAATATTGTATCCAACTGGATCATGAATTATTTTCTACATTGATCTTTTCGAAGGCTATGTAATTAATAGGTTTCATATTGGGGGGGAGATTTATTGATATATAGTAACTGTGATATGAAATTATCCGTACATTCCCAATCCTTTGATATGTACATTCTAGTATGTGATTCCGTAGTGTCGATTGATAGTTTTTAGGATATGGAAACAAAAACAACATGTGTTTTTGTAATTCTTCACCATTCCTAGGTTCTTGGGTACCAAATACATCTTCCAATAGTGTGTAATGATGTTTTTAGGGTGCTAAATGTGTCTTAGGTCATGTATTATTTATCCCTCAGTCAATTATGAGTGGAAAACATATTTTTACATATATAATTCATTCACTCCCTCTATAGATCATTTTAGATCTCATAGATAGAAGTGAAAAGTGGATAAAAAATAATTGGGATGTTTTTCATGGAAAAATCATTCCATGTTCCCTTGTCATATTCCTCTTAATCAAAATTACACACCTCATACTAGTCAAACCATAGAAGTATCATCTAGGGGACACATATTTACTAGGGAGAAGTGTAACTCAATGTTAATGTAGAAAATTATATGGTTGACTATAGTGTTACAATTACCACTATAAGTTTGTTTTGATGTTTTTAGAACCTCTCTATATGGATTTGTTTGGGTAAGGGGAATATTACCATGTCTTTTGTAGATATCCCCATGTGGAGGTTCACCATTGTGGATATCTAGAGTATGGTCCCAACAATCCATTTCAATAATACCATAATGATAAATATCATGTTTATAGTCATATTTTACTTCAATTAAATTGATTATAGAACCTTGGGGATTTTATAATGCATCCCAAGAATTATCATTGACATTGGAATTGATTATCCTATGGATATGAGATTCATTTTATGTCATGTTTGAAATTAGTTGACCTACTACATGGGATAATACTGGGATATGCGAAACAAGTAAGGTAGATTGCTAAATATATTGATATTCATCTAGTGTGGTGGGGATATTACACATCAGTGGGAATATGATGGTGTATTTCATTGATCATCATCAATATTGATAAGAATATTATACTTCTTGAGGGATATTTTTTGAATATGATGATTAATACTAGTTGTAGAGTGGATATAATTTTTGAATAATATTCATCAATCGTTAGAATATTTTGAAATAACTCTAGAATAGGAGAAGGAATATGGTCCTCTACTTTTATAGCCTCTTAATGATGCTAGTTATGTTGTTCATCGAGGGTTGTTGGGATACAATCCTTGATTCTATGAGTAAAATTAATATTCCAAGGTGCATCATTTTCTGTAATAAGAGCCCATCATGAAGCTGGTGACCCTCTCACGTGGAAATCTTTTATCAGAATAAGGATAATAGAATTCTCATGATCCTTGGGAGCATCTCACCGATAGTTTTCAATTGTAATTTGATACTCTCCTAAGGATTGGGCTACTTTCACTTGTTGAGTACTTGTCATAACGGGGGTATGAGCCTGATCCAGAACCATCGAGGAATGTTGCAGGTCTTTTCCAATAGTAATGATTTCATTTCACAAAGCATATTCCACTCTCACTTAGTTATCCCTCTTTGGTATGTGAATTTGATCCCAATCTAGTACCACATCTTTATAGTAATTTGATGATAATCCTCACTGAATGGAGAAATAATTTGTGCATTCTCCATTGAAACAACTTGATCTTATAGATACGTACTATGTGATTCCACAGAAATACATATAAGAGCATGTGAATATTCCCATATCGATAGTAGTTATGTAATATCTTAGTTGTTCCTTCAGCTGCTTCTATTATGTAGTGATACATTGGAAAAGTGTTTTCATGAATGTATTCATGTACATGTTATATCTCCAATATGTAATTCATAATATATTCTATTCAATATGATATATGATCGTACATTTTCCCTCCATTTCACTAAAAAGGATTTTGATGGGTTTCATGATCAAGTATAGGAATATGTGGCTCCCCATTCCTTCTATGAGAACATTACCACATAAATATTTTGAGTTAGCTAAGAAACAAAACTGTTTATTGGATTCCATTATAATATTCTAGAGTTCTTCAGATGTGGATGTGGGGATATAACCCCAGTCATGGATATCCATACATTTATGCTCTATAAATTCCATCATTAATTCATATTAAAAGGTGTTAGAGGAGGAAATTTGTGGGGTGGTAGCCACCTCGAGCTACTAAGTGGAACCAGCGAGATGACACTGGTTATTACAGTTGACATTATACATTTTTTGTGGCCCTCAATCTGGAAGGGAGATATAGTTGAATCCTTGGTCCACCTCTATTAGACACAGAGTGTTGTTATTTTTGCAGTCTGTGGATAAGATTACAAAGTGGATTTTTGTTAGAAAAGTACCTCTAGATTTATTGTTTTTTTCATTGGATGATGGAGATTTTTTAAATTAAATGTTTGGTGAACAACAAGTGTAGCAAAAAAGGGTCAGTTCATACCATATCGATGGTGGTCATGTATAATTTAATTCACCATCATACACTAATCTTTCCAAGATGGGATCTCATTCAGGGTCTCATCAGGGTTATATCAATAGATGATTTTCCATAACAGTCACTCGATGAAGACAAGATATCTGGTTAGTTTTTATTTAAGTGGTAGTAATCAGTAGTCATGTAGAAAAAAATGGAACAAGGTCCCCTCTAATTTCATCATTGCGGGTATGAAACATTCTCAATTATATTGGAATGGGTAACACAATTTCCCTTCCTTATTCATGGTTTTGTCATTCTTCTCACGTTGGATTTTAAAACATATGATGGTATTATTCCAAGAGAACCCTATTTACATAAGATTGGCTAATATATTTTTATAATTTAAGGGACTTACATAGGGGTCCCCATATTATTTATGATATGAAAAAAATTGATTCATGCATGATAAACTTATCATTTTTTTTATTTTATAGATTCGTGTCAGGTTAGCTATTTTTTTCTAGGAAATGATACAACTATTGTGAATTGAATTTGGATCAACAGTTTATGGGGGTTCGGTTTTCTCTAAAATCATTCACATCAGGTTAAAAATTATTGTTATTAATAGACACTCACCACATTTCCCACATTTATAACAGAGTTTGGATGATTATTCCAAAGGTGGACATATAATTAGGGTTTCAATACCAATGTCCCTTAGTAAGTCACATTCGATGAAAGGATGGGGGAAGGTATTATCACAACATTTTGGGGAAAATTTATTCCTAATACAAGTCACTCTTAATGAATTATGATATAATATTTATTTTATTCAAAATAAAAAATGGAATTTTTACCTAGAAAAAATGATCATGTGTTGAACACTTTATTGTTTAAATATAATATATTAATTATTCCATATATATTTGTCAATGGGTTTTTAACTATTTATCATTCATGGTTATCTTATATTGTTTTGAATTCAAATTACAAGGCACACTAGATTCTACTATCATCAAATGATGTTATAAATATTTTGAGGATTATATTGAACATTAATGATGTTTCCTATATTTCCATCATATAATGGGAATACAAAAATGTTCATTAAACATATTCAATGTAAGATATTGTGAAATGGAAATATATGTCATTAATTAAGAATTAGGTAATGAAATTGTGCCTCAGTGATGGGTCCTACATACTATATTTTTGGCTGGTATTAGAGACATCATTTTTTAATCTCTCGATTCAAACATATAGAAGGTGGATTGACATTTCTGTGGGATGTCATATCATAACACTTGGTAGGGAATAAACATTTTGGCTTCCCAAGTTTGGGGAGATTCATGATTCTAATGATATGATAATTTCATTTCTCTAGGCCGACAGAATACATTCCCAATGTGAGAAATATAGGAATGTATGTAATTAGACTCACTCCTTATTGATGTTGGACATATGAAACTTTACAACCCTTTGTATGATGATATAGATCTAATGAATTTGAAAGGATATATATAAATACTTGTTATGGAAGGAATCATATTTTCTATAGTTCAGCATCCTTATCAGTTTTCTGGTGGATGAGGGAAAAAATGATCCATTGAGAGAGATTGTGTCCTGATGGTTGGAATGTGTGAGGCATGGAATGAAACACATCAATATGGATTTAAATTTGGTTTCTTTCCTTTAAAATGCCTCATATATATCATATTTATAGTAAACATTAGAGTTATTATATGGAATTTTATTTAGGATTACACATTGATACATCCCATATAGGTCCACTAGAAAATGATATAATGGTCTGGGATGTCTTCTTGTCAAAATGAGATTGTATGCTGGACTGGTTCTAATATTCTTCCAAACATGTCTTAGGATATCTGTAAATTTTATTATTTAATATTGGACATGAAAAATGACAAAATCATGACACTCATTACTTGTATGAATGACATACAATAAAATGTTCTTAATGTTTGGAGTCCATTTCATGATCAACAATGGCCTGTCTTGAGAGTTCTGTGTGATTTGTCTTACTCGTGTAGAGTGTGTCTCATGATCTAGGATAACACATATAGAGGGTGAACATTAAATTTATGACTTATATTGGGGACATTTTAGGATCTAGGATGACATTTCTAGTGGGTTCTTGATGTCCTAGATGACTTTATAAGAAGATGTTGCATGATCAAGGCTAGAATGCCCAATCTACCACATGATACTATGATAACATATCAAGTTTCCATCAGATTTCTTGGGTGACATGTCTTGGGGACATCACATGATCTATAATTAATGCAAAAATGGCATGAAAAGTCAATTTTTGGTATTCCCTATTGGTGTTGTGGGACATTATTTACATTTCACAGGAACACAACATGATCCAAATGTAATTTAAAGGGATATTTTAATGTCTCGGCTGATATGTACTAGCAGAAAAATATTATTCAGATGAGTCGTGTGAATAACATAAATTTTAGTGATTTTTTTTACATAATCCTCCCTTAATTTTAATCTTATATTTCTACAATTATTTCATATGTTCCGCACGCTTGTCTAGTGATGTCATATTTTATCTTTCTCGTGACATAATAAACATGTGGGCCTCCTTCACATTATCAGGTTGACTCACCAAAACTCCATTGAATGATCTATAGGGCCATTCATTAATGTTCCTATGCATTTTCTATGAACCTTCATGATGTTCCTTGGTTTTTAATTAGAGAAATACTAATGTGGTCACTTGATTGGATCCTATGAAAAGTCCAATAATGTTCTCTAATGTTTCATTGATCATGTATCTTTTTTATATTAATGGGGATTGATTTATATGACTCCCCACCAAGGTAAGTATACACAAACCACATCATGTATCTCCTAGATTTATACTATATTTGGTAGATAGTTTTCTATATCATGAAATTTGTATCATCCATTCATTGATTATCCATTGAATCATGTGATATTTAATGAAAACATGAATGTTCATCCATTTCCATTTTTATTGGACCCGTATTGGTCTAATGGATTTTACCTAACCATGTGGATATGTCAAGGACCATTCCAATGGTCAGGCTGACATGTTTTGGATTCTACATTATTTCACGATTCCTATGGGGATGCTTTTGTGTTATTGAAGGGTACTTTTTGGGGGTCATTCATGGGAAAAAATTACCTTGTCAATGGGGAATCCATGATATCAAGATGATATTTCTAAAGGTCTTCACAATAACATTATATACTGTTTAGGGGGGTCTCACATGATTAATGGTGATTTTATTGGTTGTATGACTTATTTCACATGAGGTCCATTATATTTTTAATTTTGAAGAATCCTCAATCATTCAATTTTATCCTCATTTATTTTTCAATAAATGGTGTCATCTCGATGTTTTTTCAGTGTTATTGAGGAAAACAAATCTCCTTATATATGACGTGTCTCATGAAAAATAATCGATTATGTGATGATGTCAGAGAATTTCCATGGGATGTTGGCATTCATGTCTATGGAACCGATAGGGAAGTTTTGAATCATAGGTAATTGTCTAAGGCCCTTTACATGATGAATGTGAAATGATAAAAGGCTCTTGGGATGTTATGTGGACATGTCACTAGGACCCCATAGTGTTTCTTAGACTCTATATGTGTATTACATATCTATCATCGATTTCAATAGGTCTATTCCTTTTGAATATGTTCATCCTATATTTTATAAGGATTTTTAATTGTTGTTATGTTGATTTTAGATTAAAATTCACCTGTCAAGGAGGAACTCATGTGGGATCCTCTTCATGATCACCAATTCATGATTCAGTTATTTTGAAAAAACATGGGATCTTGTTAAAGGGGCTTTATGTTATTCTGATTAGATCATGTGATGTACGTGGACCATTCACATAACCTTACGAAGGTCATGTCATCACATATCATTTAAAGGGATGTGATATCTTCATGTTTTTTCACCTTATCATTCTTTTTATTGATAATATAATACACATATTTCAAGTATTTCCCCCTTGTATATTTTCATATTTTTTGGGTGGGCATCAAACCATACCATGTTTTATACTAATCAATGATTTTATTTGGTTAATAAAGCTTTAATTATGAACCATTATGGGTGATATATAGATAATGTAATTTTCTATGATTATATTCTAATAAAATATAATATTTTACTACAAAACATCGATTTAGAACTATTATTGTAAAAAACAATTTTTAAATTTTTTATTCTATGTTCGCTTCATATAAGAACATTTGTATAAATAGAAGTGTCCCGGTGTAAACAAATGAAATAGAAAAAGTGATGATGAAATTTCCAAAATTTGGTGGGATCTATTGTGGAAAATGACATTGTGCAGAATAATAAGTAAATTTGGGTGACTAAAAACCTAAACCATGTGGGGATTTTTAATTCACTAATGAAGAAACAATATGTTGTTGAATTAATCATGCATAAAAGAATACATATCTTTAGTGCATACTAAAATAAAATAATATTAACAAATGTATAAAAACTAATGAAAATATATATTATTTTATTCATTGTTCTAGGAATGAGAATGTTACATCGGAATAATACTACATAAATGGGGAAATTGATCAGTGGTCCACACTTATAATGAAACATTAGCCAAAAAACGAGGTGTAAGATATAGAGTGTTAACACATAAAAAACATATTTTACATATTTTCATATCATAAATCCATTTCATTATGAATGGAAAGGTAATTCCATGAATTTAGACAAATGGGAAATTTGTTTTTCTATATGTTATGAGATTACCACACTCATTATTTTATTATGTGATTTTATGGTTTTTATTTGAATCATATTAGGTGATTTATAAGTTATATGAGCGAAATTTCCACATCTATAGAAAGATATTGAAATTTGAGATGTTAATATTCACAAGGATAATTTATTGTGTAATCATACAATGTAAATAGTGTTTGGATATAGAAAATATTCTTGTAAACTAAATTATATGGTGGGGGTGAAGTAAATTTAACTAAAATATAGACCATAAAATGAAAGGAATTGAAGATAAACTATTAATATGAAACATTTAAAGAAAAAGTGTATTGGGAATTGCTCTCAAGGAAGCAAAAATTATTACATGTGAGGAAGAGATATCCATATTTCTAAAAAATATAACGGATATATAAATTATAATGACCTATATTACAACAAAATTGGTCATATGGGGTAGGGAAACATTATTCAAAAATTTATCATGTGGTATAAGCATATAATGTTTTATAATAAAATTTTAAATTTGTATATAATGGATGGACACTGTTATCCACCCTATCAAAGAAGAAGGGTTAATGGTAATGTTTTTCTAATCATTACATATGAATTTTTGGATCCAAATTCATTATTGGAAGGAACATTAATTGTGTTATCATTGTAATAACGTATATTCTCAGATTTTAGTTTTATTCAATATTTTATGTCATCTGTGTTTTCAAAGATCATCAAATTCAATGAATAACTACTACTGGAAGGTCTATCAGTAAAACTCATAGAGGGTCTATTATTGAATGAAGTATATATTGGTATTCCGATAGTATATTTGGTGCATAAAGTATATCATTATTCATATTGGTCATATAAATGGGTGAATTTCACATAATACATGGGTTGGATTGGTAATTAATATTTAATACCATGATCCACTATATAAATAAAGAAGAATTAGTATTTAGGAATGGAAAACTTATTAATTTTTATGTGGAGAGATATCCCAACCATATTCATTTCATTAACAATATCATATTACCTTGTTTATGGATATTATTGAATAAGATGATGAAAAAGGTGGAATTTCAATGATAGATGATGTGCCCATTGTTCAGGATTACATTATGGAACTTCTTAAAAAGCTTCATGGACCTCCCCAATAAATAGAGGTAGATATTTTAATTGATATAATAAATAGATAGAAGCAAATTTAAAATATCCTATATAGATTTGAAATTATTGAGTTAGAGGAATATAATATGTAACTTCAAAATTTTTTTGACAAATGATTTATTTGATGATGTGAGTATTCAAACACCCCAATCATACATAGTGCTTTTTCCTTTGAATAATGCAAGCGCTTACATTATACGCAACAACGTGATTCTAACACAGCACGACCAATCAAACTTACCATTGTGAATAGAAATACCCTTTTATTGAAATTTTATAAATTTTATTTTTAAAAATGGACTTCATTTTTGAATTTTGAATATCAAAATTAAATTAGAATGAATTTTTCGTATTTTTCTAAAAAAAATAATTTTTTCATGAATATTGAAAACATTGTGTTATTGGTTAAAACCGATTTTTTATTAAAATAATTATTTATTTTATTTAAATTTATATTATGTAAAAATAGATACATAATACCTATATAAGTTCAATGTAATTTTTTTGATTCATTTTATAATATGTTTAGATATATAAAAAATTTATTGAACTTTTTACGGTCTTTTACACATATCCTAGGAGTATTTCCAAATTTTTATAAAACATAATTTTTACACTTCTGTGAGTTAAATTTAAAAAATCTGAAAGACACGGTTAATATCTATTAGTATAGTGTTGATCAATAACATGAAAATATTTTTTTTGGTGAATAATAACTTTTGACTTTTATTTACCACAGTTAAAAGTAAATTGGGTAATTAAGGATAATAATTATATCATAATTACACTAAAACAAGTTATAATTGACGTTTTTAGTATAATATGACCAAGAAAAACTTTAGGAATAAAATATGACCCTCATTGGTCCACTTGGATTAGATTAGGACCTTTATTATTATTTTATTTAATGAAAATTTAAAAGAGTTAAATTCAATGTTTAAAAACTAAACCATTTTTAATAAAGGGTTATACAAAAAATAAATTCAACTATAAATATTAATTATAAATATATAAATACATCCTACATAATAGTAATTTATTTATAATTTGTAGACATTAAATAATTTAATTTATTTGTGACACAATGATGTTTCAAGATTTACATTATTAATGAAGCATTAAAATAATGGACATTATAAATATCGAAATAAATGTAATTTTAGTCTTTTGAAGAATTTCAATAATTTTCTAGGTTAATATGATATGCTATGGTTGGTTAAAATGTTTTTTTTGATGTAATCATGCTGTTATGATTTTCACAAAAACCAAATACAAAATTGTGTCAAAATTGACATAATTGACTTTTAAAAACAAATACTTTATTATTAATAATTGATATAATATTCCTAAAAATATAAGGTTAATACAATAGAAAAATATAAGTTTATATATTCTAATGATGAACCACTTTTGGTTCTCCTGGATGTTTATAGTATATTTATTAACCATAAAATATAAAAATACAAAGAGACATGGTAAATGTCAAACTATTCAACTAAGAGTTAAATATCAAAGATAATGTTAATATAGTGTCATAAACCTGTCTAAAACCTATTAGTTTTGATTTTTTCTATCCATACTAACCATATAATCTAAATAAATAATTTGGGGCCTTTAAAATCCAAAATTATTTAATTATAAATTAATATCTAAAACATTTTCTAAAGTGACCCTCACATCTCCTATAAAAGGGTACATCCCATTCTCTTAATTTCACACCTCCTATTCCATTTGGCTCTGCCAACCCCTGCCCAAATATCCTCCCAAAATTTCTCACTTCATCCCAGAGGCCTCCCACTGGTTGGAAATCTAACCTAATGATCCCTTTTGATCAAATCTATAGGAAGAACCCGAAGAAGAGTTAAATATTTCATCACCTCTTTCAGGTTCTTTTCTTCTTCCACTTCCTCTATTTTTTTAGTTTCCATTATAAAATAATAACACTAGTATCTTATAGATATATTGATTTTATTATAAAAATGGTACAGCTATATTAATTATTCAATCTATCATGCGAATGGAAAAGTCACTAGATTTTCCTACGTACGGCTTATCGTCTCCACGTCGTTGTGTAGTTTGTAATTCAAACACTTAATATTTGGATGGGTATAATAAAGACTATAATTGATGTAAATAATAAATATAACATGTTATAGATTCTTTCTATATGATAACCCATCCAATGACATACTATTTCACCATCAATAGAATGATATCGTCGCTCGTGCATACCAACGGATTACTGTCTGCACGAACGCGATGAGATTCATTCCCCATCATAATAATTGAATAATAATATTAATTTAATGATTAAAAATAATGTTTAAGAAAGTATTATCATTTGGGATATGAATAAAATACATCATATCCATAACAATCAAGGCTTGTGTAACTGAGAAAATAAAGGAAAACAGACCAGTTAACACCTGAAACGATGATATTACTGAAATATTATTAACAATGAAATATTATTGATTCGTATATGATATCATATTTATGAATATAGTTTTTAAATAATTTAATAACTATTATTTAACTATTATATAGTAGGTTTACAATCCATTGACCATGGAAAAATAATGGTAAATGTTAATTTCACAATCTCTTTATTATACGAGATAGTTTTTATGTAATTATTTATGGGGACCTCTTTATCATCCACACCCGTTTTTTCTAAAAAAAATGTATTCAATTTTTTTTTATCATTTACAAGAAAATGGGTTAATGTCATTTATAACATTACTTGACCTTATATGTTTTGAAAGAAATCCTTCAATCATTTTCCAAACAATGTACTTTATGTCCCTTTCGACAAAATTATGGTAAGAATTTTTTTAATTTATATGGCGAGTGCGGCTAATTTCCACTAGTATAACATCTTCGAAGATTCCCTTTCATTATTATAAGAATATTTCCATAATAATGTTTTTATTTTATAATTATATGACTTTTAAAAGATTTCAAAATAGAATGATATATTTTTTCTAAATGGTTTTTGATTTCATCTATGTCAACATCCTTTGATGAATTCTAATCTTGTTTGATGTTGATTTATTATTATAAAAATCTGCCATATTTTACTGAATGTTTTATGATATGTTTTATTGTGAATGTGTTATGCTCATACCATTCATGGTTTATGGAAAATGTATTGAAACGTTGAATTATTGTTTTAATACATATGTTTATATTATGTTTAATCCTTTTCATATGAGTAATGCATTGGACTTAGTAAGTGACCTGTTGAACTTGCTATAGCTCTTCGATGCATCAGTAGGTTTCATGATACAAACTACTGTCTTGGCACAAGGCCTTGACAAAATCATATTTTTAGTCCTGGAACAAGGCCTTGACTATGTTGTTACAATGTTTGGCATTATGCATTCCATCATTATGAAAGTGGCTATTGAAATTGAATGTGATTATTAGACTAGTAAAATATCCATGTGAATAAGTAAATGGCATTATTAGTTTTATCATTTCTATATTATGCTAACGTTAAAGATAACAAGGCTTTTGTTTTAGTCTTATACATTGCATTGAGTTTTTATACTTATTTATTATAGTTTCTTCTATATTGTTATCCATACAGAGCATCTGAGCTAACACCTTTATTTGGTTGATTTTCCCTGGATATGAAGATGTATTTTATGGTTGACCCACTGGGATAGGCTAAGGAAAAAAGTGTGTTCTAATGTGGACGAAATGACTTGGTCTTTTTATTTCATGATGTAATGTAAAACTTATATATGTATCTAGTATTTCAAAGGCTACTAAACTGATCTGTCTTTCAGGACATGATTTCTTATATCATGACGATGTTATGTAATAATGAACTAACTCTTGTTAACTAGGGTCATTACATTTTTGTTGGTATCAGAGGATGTTTAGTAAAATCTTTGGAAACTAGTTTTAGAAAAAAACCGATTTGAGAACACTACCCTAAGATATACGTTGAGGATTAGTATAGAATAAAATCCTAGGATTTTGTTACTTTAGAGATTTTCTTAGTTTTCCAAGAAATACATCATTGTTTGGATATGAGTAGTTAGTGGCAGCTCTAGCACAGATGTACCTAGGTGTAAAACCAGAAAACACTGCTTTGAGTTAGACTCGAACAAGAACCGGTGCAAGACAATGAGCCTTTCTGCACTCTTGGTTACGACACTCCTAGGGGATATGCTTAGGATAATTATCATTTTATTTAAAAACCATTATAAAGGGTTTATGAGTATATACATCCTCCAAGAAAATATTTTTATTATTATGGATTATATACAATAATTGATCAATTTATGTTATGTGTTTTATATGTTCGGACTTATGTATTGTGATTCATAAACTAATCTACTATATGCCATTGTTTAGAAATGGTTCCAAGTGTAAGGAATGAAAACTATAACAATGCATGTAATCTATGTAGGGATTTATCTCCAACTCTAGATAATTATGGTATATTTGGTGATGCAACTGGTGCTGATCAACTTATCAACATATGGGGACAACTCAGTCAGGTTATGAATTATTATCGTACCTGTATGGAGCACCCAGATCCACAATGCGGAGGATTAATGTAATACCACTTCATGAGAAAACAACCACCAAAATTCACTTGGAGTAAAAATCCATTAGTATCTAATAAATTGATAAGTTCCATAGAGAAAATATTTCATGCTTTGGAGAGCTGAAAAAGGGAAAAAGTTGTCTTGGCATATTATCACCTCATGGGAGATGTAGATCAATGGTGGTCATTAATACAAAACACAAAGGAAGATGAAGAAGTATCAAAAATTTAATGGAGGGAGTTTAAAGATATTTTCTTAGAAAAATACCTTCTTCGTGACCATCAAACACATATAGAATGAAAATTTCTGAGTTTGATGAAAAATGAGGGTGAGAATGTCTCAAATTAAGAGGCTAAATTTACAAGGTTAGAAAAGCGTGTTGCAGATTATATACGTAACCCAAGGAGTATGATTGATTGATTCAATGATGGGTTAAACCCATTTCTTCTGCGAGCATTAGTCTCACAATCCTTCTTATCATACAAAGATATTGTCTCTTGTGGTATCAAGACAGAAAAATAATTCAATATGTATTACAACTTTAAACAAAAGCAGGAGAAGAAGAGATCTATTTAACACACTAGAAAAGGAAATAAGTGCAAGAAGGGAAAATATGGATATCCATCCTATGGTAAATATCGGAAGAAACACTCAGGTACATGCCTAATGTGAATGGGAGTCTATTACAAGTGTGGTGAAAAGGTCTACTATGCTCGTGATTTCTATGGGAAGAAATAGGTTGTCAATGTTGAATTTTATAATTGTAGAGAGAAGGGGAATTATGCAAATGTCTGTCCTAGGTGCCAAGGGAACTTACCTCTGAAATGGCCAAGTGAGAAAGGACAAGCTTATGCGATCACTACTACTGAGGATGAATCTACGAAAGACATGGTGGCATGTAATTTAATGGTTTCCTCAAGTTTATCTACTTCTTTATTTGATTTTGGATCATCTCATTATTTTATATCATCCCATTTTTCTATGAAAAGTATATACTTCCAGCTTGATTTAACATTGGAGTTGTCTGTCAAAACTCTTAAGGGAGGTATCATTGCATAAATGTTTGGGGAATCAGTTCCCATTAGGCATTATAAATGTTCTTTATATGAGGATCCCCTCATTATAACCATGATTGAATTTCAAATAATCCTTGGTATGGATTGGATTTCATACCATGATGTGAAAACTGATTATAATAATAAGGAGGTTACAATTCTCGATGATGATAAGGAGTACCTTATATTTAGAGAAGAAACATCACCATCTGATTCATATCTAGATCCACACCTAGTAGCTCTAATAAATTCAATTATTGGGGAGTATGAGAATGTAATAATTATGGGTGAGGAAATGAATGTTCAAATAGAGGATGTACATATTGTGCAAGAATATGTTGATGTGTTTTTAGAGGATTTACCTGTACATCCTCCACAATGCGAAATTGAGTTTTCTATTGAATTAATTCCGGGTTCAAGGCCCATATTGATGACCCCTTATAGAATGTCCACTATGTAATTATTAGAACTAAAGAAACTACAAGAGGAATTGAGTAGGAAGGGATTTATTCTCCCTAGTGTTTCTCCATGGGGATAATTCATCCTTTTTGTTAAGATGAATGACAGATCTATGAGGTTGTGCATTGACTATATGGAGTTAAATGATATAACAATAAAGAACAAGTATCCCCTACCTCGCATTGACAATTTATTCAAACAACTTCGGGGAGCTCAATATTTTTCAAAGATTTACCTTTGATCTGGATATCATCTATTGTGTATGAAAACAGAAGGCATTCTGAAAATAGAATTTCGAACCAAGTATGGGAATTAAGAGTTTAAAGTAATGGCTTTTGGATTGAATAATTCACCCTATGACTTTATGGGTCTAATGAGTAGAATTTTGTAGGTATATCTTGATGAATTTGTAGTTTTATTTATTAATGATATCTTGGTATACTCCAATATCTATTAAGATCATGAAAATCACTGGAGTAGTATTCTAATGACTCTTAGAAGAAATGTATTATATGGGATGTTTAGCGAGAGTGAATTCTGGAATAAGAAGATTTCTCTTCATGGCCATATTTTTTCTAAGGATGGAATATATCTTGATCGTTCAAAGACCAAGGCAATCCAAGAATAGCCAGAACCAATTCATATAACTGAGGTACATAGTTTTATTAGTTTAGAAGGTTATTATCGACATTTCATCCAGAATTTTTCCATGTTGGATAGCCCATTAACCAAGATCACACGTAAAGGGGATAAATTTATTTGGAAAAAGAGTGTTAATAATGTTTTGAAGAATGGAATAGAAGATTATTCAAGCTCCTACCAAGACTCTACCATCAGGGAACAATGGTTTTTTTATTTATAGTGATTCTTCAAATAAAGAGAAATATTTTGTCCTTATGCAGAATGATAGAGTTACATCCTATTCATCATGACGACAAAAATTCCATTAGAAAAACTATCATACTCATGATATTGAGATAAGAGTTGTAATTATTGTGCTGAAAATATGGAGACACAATCTCTTTGGTAAAAATGTGAGTTTTATACTTATTAGAAATGTTTGAAGTATATTTTCTCACAAAAAAACTCAACATGAGGCAATGGTGATGGATTTAACTACTCAAGGATTATGAGTGCACAATAAACTACCACCTAGGGAAGGCTAACAAGGTGAAATATGCTTTTAGAATAAATGATCATGGAGTGTTGAACTAGATGAGGGTTGATAATGATCCTATTTTCAAGGATCTTGTAATGATTGATTTGGGAATAACTATGGATGGTGAAACATCAATTATTTTTCAAATGGTTTCCAAACCATCTTTACAAGAATGGATAAAAGGTCTTAAACTTCTGATGAGGAGTTTCAAATGATGATTAAAGATGTGAATGATGAGAGAATGACTGACATGGTATATTAAGATGGAATTTTGAAATTTGGGAAGATAAAATGTGTTCCTACCATAATTGATCTAAAAAATAAGTTGTTGGATGATTCTTATAGATCCAATTTCCATATACACCCTGGGAGCACCAAGATGTATTGATATTTGAAGGAACATTTTTGGTGGGACAACATGAAGAGAGATATTTTTGATTTTTTGTCAATATTTATGGTTTTTCAATAAATGCAAGATGGATGGAAACCTTCTAGAGGATTCATGCAACCTCTTCTCATAATTGAGTGGAAATGTGATAATATTACGATGGACGTGGTCATGGGGCTACCAAAGACTCCTATAAGGAATGATGAAATAAGGGTCAGTGTTGATCTTCTTACCATGGAAGCACATTTTCTTGCTATAAGAGAAGATGTACGACTTGAACGTATGGAAAGACTATATATTAATGATTTTGTAGGACTCTATGGTGTACCCCTATTGATTGTTTCTAGAAGTGATCCTCAATTTACATCACAATTATGGAAAAGTCTTTAGAAGGACATAGATACTGATATTCGTTTGAGCACCACCTACCACCCTCAAAGTCATGGACAATTAAAATGGACTATTAAAACCTTAGAAGACATGTTGAGATCTTGCTCACTTGACATTCAAGGTCTGTGAGATCAATATTTACCTCTGGTAGAGTCGTCCAATAACAATAGATTCCATTAAAGTATTCAGATGGCACCATATGATGCGTTATTTGGAAGGAGATGTCGCACACCATCTTGATGAGATGATGTTGGTGAAAGAAAAATTGTAGGCCCCGAACGTGATGAGAAAATGATAGAAATGATGAAGTTTATCCTAACTCACATCAATGAAAATCAAAGTAGGAAAACGAGATAAGCTGATAACCGAAGGAATGATTAGAAATTTCAGGTTGGAAATCATGTTATCCTAAATGTATCTCCATGGAAGGGTGTTATACGTTTCAGTAAGAAGGGTAAATTGAGTCATATGTACATCAGACATTTCGAAATTCAAGAACAAATTTGAGTTGTAGCTTATTGTTTGGAAATGACTCCAAGTATCTCCAAAGTTCATGATGTGTTCCACATATCACTTTTTAAAAAATTCATACTTTCCACAACGAATGTACTCACCTATGAGGAAACTGAATTTGAACCTGACCTGTATTATTATGAATAGCATGTCAAATTTCTATATAGATGATAAAAAGTGTTGAGAAACATGACAGATCATCTGGTAAAATCTCTATGGATACACCATAAGATGGAAGAGGCAACATGGGAACCAAATGAACTTATTATGAAGAACCACCTTAATCTTTTTATGTGGTAGTATTATTGAAATTTTGATGACAAAATTATTTGAAAGAGGGAAGAATATAACACCCCATGTTACCACAGTACGTTTCCCTTTGAATAATGAAATAGCTTGAATTGTATGAAACATCATGATTCTAACACAACGCGACCAATCAAACTGGACATTATGAATATTAATAACCAATTTTTAAAATTTTATAAATTTATTTTTCAAAATGGGCATCTTGTTTGAATTCGGAATTTCGATAATAGCAAAGGATGAATTTTTTGTATTTTTATGAAAACATTCAATTAGTGATGAATAGTGAAAAACAATGCATTATTAATTAAAAAAACTTTTTATTTAAGTTTACATTATGTCAAAATAGATAGATAATACTTATATATGTTAAATTTAATTCATTGCAGTCATGTTATAATAAGTTTAGATATAAAAATATTTTATTGAACTTTTTACCATCTTTTACCCATCTCCTTGGAGCATTTGCAAATTTGAATTAAACTTAATTTTACATATTCTATGAGTTGAATTTCTAAAATCTAAGAGAAATGGTTAATATCATTAAAAAAATGTTGTTTAATAAGATGAAAATAATTTTTGGTGAATAGTGACTTTTGACTTTTATTTACCATGGATAAAAGTAAATAGGATAATTAACGGGAAAAATGATATCATAATTAGCCTTACACATGTCCTAATTGTATTTAATAAATATAAATAGACCAAAATGAACCTTAGAAAAAATATATGATCCTCTATGGTCCACTTGGATTAGTTTAGGACATTTATTATTATTTTATTTAAAGAAGAGTTAAGAGAGTTAAATTCATATTTTATTAACTAAAAAATTTTAATATAGGGTTATACAAGATATAAAATAGACTATAAAAATTCATTATAAATATGAAAATATTTCATAAATAATGTTATTTTATTTATTATTTTTAGAAATTATGAAATTTAATTTATTTACAACAGAATGATGATGCAGTAATTGCCTTATAAATGAATGATTAAAAAATTGATATTATAAATATTAAAATAAATGTAATTTGAGAATTTTTATGAATTCCACAAATTTTATAGGTCAATATTACATTTCATGGGTGATTAAATAATTTTTTGAAGTAATCAAGTTTTTATGATTTTTACAAAAACCAAATACTAAATAGGGTCAAAATTGACTAGATTGAGTTTTGAAAAGAAATATTATATTATTAATTGATATAATATTCATAATAATATAAGGATAGGAAAAAAGACATAGATAAGATTATATATATTAATAATGAACCACTTGGGGTTTTTATGGAAGGTTATAGTTAGATTATTATCCATATAATATAAAAACATAATGAGACATGGTAAATGTCAAACAATTTAACTGATAGTTAAATCTAAAGGATAGAGTTAATATATTGACCTGAAATAATCTAAAAACTATTCATTCAAATGTTTTCGGTCAATCCCCACCATAACCTCTAAATGTATCATTATGGAGCCATTATAATCTGAAAATGACTTTCTAATAAAATAATATTTCATGCTTTTCCTAAAGTGACCCTCACCTCTCTAATAAAAGGGTACTTCCCCTTATCTTAATTTCCCACCTACAAAGCCATTTTTAACGGCCAAACCCAACTTTAATATAATCTCAACTTACCTCACTTCATCCTAGAGTCCTTCCTTTGTTCAGAAATCCATCCTACACTGCGTTTTTGATCAAATCAAAAAGAAGATCCTGAATAAGAGGTAAATATTTCATCACCTCTTTCAAGTTCTTTTCTTCTTCCGCATCCTTTTTAATTATTGTTTACATTATGAAATAATAACTAAAGTATATTATATATATTTTGATTCTATTATAAAAATTCTACACCTATATTCAATTTTCTTATCCATCATACGTATGAAAAAGTCCCCATACGAGCGTATATAAGGCTTATCGTCCTTACGTCGTGGTGTAGTTTGATATTCAGACACATAATTATTTGGATGGGTATAATAATGCGTATAACTGATGTAAATAAAAAATATAACATATTATTTATTCTTTATATATGATATACCAAGAAATTACAAATTATTTCACCCTCAACTGAATGATATTGTCTCTCGTGCGTTCATACATAATACAATCTCAACGAAGGCGATGTGATTCATTCCCCATCATAATCATTCACGAATAATTTTCATTTTATGATTAAAAATAATTTTTATGAACTTTATATCCTTATGTATATGAATAAAATACATCTTTTCCATAAAAACATGGCTTACGTAACAAATAATATAAAGGAAAACAGATCAGTTAACACTCGAAATGATGATATTACAAAAATATTATTAACATAGAAATATTATAGGATCATATATCCTATCGTATTTATGTTTATAGTTTTGGTATAATTTAATGATGATGATTTAACTATTATACTTATGTTAACGTACCCTCAACTAAGGAAATGTACAAGGTCAGTGTTAATTTTACAACCTCTTTATTAGCCGAGGTTGTTTTTACGTAAGTATCGACTAGGACCTCCTTATCATCCACATCCTTGTTTTCATAAAAAATGTATTTCGAAACATTTTTAATTTCTCAAGAAAATTGGTTAATGTCATGTATACTCTTTGTTTACCATATATTTTTAGAAAGAATCTTTCCATCATTTTCCAAACAGGGTACTTTATGAGCCTTTCGAAAAAATTATGGTAAGAATGTTTTTTTAACTTATACGGCGAGTGAAACTATTTTCACTCATTATAACTATGTCAAAGCTTCCCTTAAAACATTATAACAAAATATTAAAAATAAATTTTTTTCCTTTTTAATTATATGACTTTTAATATATTTCAAAATATAAAGAGACATTTCTCTATAAAAGTTTTTATTTTATCTATGTCAACATCCTTTGAGGGATTCTAAGCTTGTTTGAAGTTTGATTTATTATGATACAAATCATCCATATTGTATTGATGGTTTTGTGATACGTTTTACTATATATGTGTTATTATTATACCATTCATAGTTTATGGATAACGTATTAACATTTTGTATGCTAGTTTTAACACAAATGTTTATTTTATGTTTAAAAATTTTCATTTGGCTAATGCATTGGTCATAGTAAGTGACAAGTGGAGCCCTCTATAGCTCCTTGATGAATCGGTAGGTATCATGAGACAAACTAGTGTCTTTGCACATGGCCATGAAAAAATCTTATTTTTAGTCTCGGCAGAAGGCTTTGACTATGTGGTTTTGAAGTCTAGCATTATGCATTCCATCATTAAGAATGTGGCTATTGATATTTCATGTGTTTATTCTACTAGTATAATTTCCTTGTGAATAATTAAATGGAATTATTTGATTTTATATTTTCCATATTATGTTTAAGTTAAAGATTAAAATGTGTTTGTTTTAGTCTTATATATTGAATAAAGGATTTATGCTCATTTATGAATGTTTCTGCTATATTGTTATCCTTACTGAGAATCTAAGCTCACCACTTTCTATGTATGTTTTTTCACAGGACGTGAAGAAGTATTTTATAGTTTACCTACTGGGAGAGGATAAGGATATAAGTGTGTTAAAAAGGGGACAAAATTTTGTTGATGTTTTTATTTCATGATGTAATGTAACACTTATGAAGTTATCTAGTACTTCCATTGCTACTAAACTGATCGGTTTTCGATAAAAAATTCTTATTATCATGCCAATGTTATTTAATAATGCACCGACTCTGGGTAACTAGGGTCTGGGTGTTACATGTATCCTTTGAAAGATACTCATCTCTTTATAACTTATGGTGGTTCATTCAATAAGATTATGTATTGATTACATATAACATATTGGTTAAGTGAGAAAAAAACCCCAAATAAGGATTTCTGAATTTTTTGACCAACATTATGAGGTTAAATATTTATCAAATACTAACCTATGATAACGGTATCATCAAATGGTGGTGATAAATGGTAATATTCATAATAATTGAATCAAAAAGTGATATGGAAATTACAAGTATGTTTTTTTGTTCCATTCCATGACTAATTATGATTACATATATTTATATTTTATGAATAAATTCTTTTGGGATGACCTTTATAAATTTGTGGTTTCCATTGATGATGATATTATAGTATACTCAATGGTTTTTTTCTAGAATAAGGATCATATTATTTTCATATTAAAAACTTTAATGAAAGATAATTGTTTGAAAAATATAGAAAATTTGAGTTTTAGTTACAACAGGTCATAATCATAGGATACACTATGACCAATGAATGATTAGTAGTTGATTTTACTATGAAATTTTTTTATAAATGAGTGGTGTTGTCCTAAATTAATAATAATAAATCATAGTATCCATGGTCAATTAGGATTATATATAATGTTTAGGAAAATATAATAATAGATTTCAAGTTCACTAAAATTCCATGTCAATGGAGAAAAACTTATCTAGAAAATGGAAAATGAATAATTATTATAATTAATTAGGAAAAATTTATGTAATGTACGATGCTTATTTTACCCACTTATTAGGATGAAACATTCATTTATTGTTACACATCCTGGAAGGTACACGTACATGTACTCAAACAAAATTAAATGGAAATTTCCTATCAATATAGATAGTTAATTACTCTTGAAAAAAATATCCTTAAAATTATTTAGATATTTCTTAATTTATTTATGGGTTAGTGATATAGAGATATTCTATTTATGGGTTGATGATTTTCATATACACTGACCACAAGATTCTTAAATATATATTAACAAAAGACAAAAAAATTATAGAAAGGATATGGTTCTATATTCATAATGGCTATGAATATTTTATCTATTATAAAAAATTAATGGAAAACATGGTCATTGGGGAATAGAGTAGGAATCATGATTCTGTTCTCAAAATGATGAGGTTTGAAGGTGATCCAATAATCATGGACTTCATAAAGATATACACAGATGTCTTATGTGATGGAAAATCATCAAAACTATCCTAAATACATTACAAAAAATAATTACTAGAGACGACCAAGAATGAAAAATGATAGGTTCCTATGTTAAAATATTTGATAGAAATTTTGGAAAATAAGAATTTTCATAAATTCAATGTTACTCATGTAGGAGTATAATGGTTTTATACTGGGGTATGTGTCCCATATATTATATTGTTGATGAATTAGTGGATAAGTGAAGCTAAAATCTATTTATTGTTTATATATCCTAAAATTACTAAAATTTATAATGATATATGAGACAAATATTAGCCAGAGAAAATGAAAAGGCATACTAATGAATTTAAGAAAATATGAGTGTTATATTGGTAAGTGATGGTAGACAATAAACATTCCAATGGAGTTCCCAACCAATACACATTTCTGTATGAAAGGTTTAAAACATCACTATTGAATTATTTATTGGACATCTGATGACATGAACATGAAACTATACTACATTTCAAATCAATGATCAAATAGAATAGTCTAAACTTTTCATTATATTATTAGTGGATATCACAATTGAGTTCTATAAATATTTTTTCATTCAGATGTAGAAATATGTCATGGGTAACCTCTATCTATTATATCATGCTGTGGTGAAATATTAACTTATATGTTTTTAGGATCATTCAAAACTCATAGAATATAGAATTAAACAATTACAAAACTGATCATATCAAAACTGATGGGAAGTATAATAGGAATATTCCAATAATGTAATTCATTTTTAGGGATATCATAATTATGTTTTTTTGGGGTGGGGTTTGACCAAAATCCACCAATTATCTAATTCTTGGTTAAAAACAACTTACACTCCATTATTATAATCCATATTTATGGAGAACATAGTGGTAATTGTTATTAAACCCAAACACTACTTGATGATGTTGGTAAAGAAGAAACAACATGATCATTAATTTTAATAGGAAATGGGGGAAGATAAAAGTGATACAAAAACAAATCAAGGATTCCTAGATTGGATAAAAATATTATGATTAAAAAATATATGAGGAATGAAAATATCTTTTGGGGGATTAGGTATAAATGAATATATAACTATGATTAGGGGTATTGTGTTTTGGAATGAAGGAGAGACTTAATAAATGTAATATTTTAAAATTTTATATTATTGATCATGTTGGAGTAGTTTTCAATAAGATATAACTTTCTCCTAATAATTGAAATATCATGTTATTATTCCATGTGTCTCTATCATGATATTATATTTCATAGATAAATCATAAATTGGAAAAATGGAATATAATTTAAATCTGACTGATCATATTACAAAGAAATAGTCATCATTATTTATTAGGGAGAACAATTTTTTTAGGAATAAGAGATCATGACCCCTGAATTTATGTTAGAGAAATATCTTGTTCAAAGAAGACACCCATAATCCAAATGAAGCATTAAAGGATTAAAATACCAATTTAATTTATTTATTTATATAAATCATGATGCTAAATTTTCATAATAATGGAATAATATAAATTCCCATAAACATCCTAAAAAAATAACTTATCTTTATAAGGAATAATTTGTATGTTCTAGAATATAATCCCTTTAAAATAATTTTCAATTATTTATAATAAATATTTAATTTTATATATAATAGCCAAAAACTGTATATAGATATAAATGATTAATAATAATTCACATAAAATTGTAAACTCTATATTCCTGAATTCTAATGTATAGACATATCCTTTTATAAAAATAATAAAATAAAATCAATGATCTAATAATATGACTAAAATTATCAAGGTAATTATAGATCCAATATATTTGAAATAGTGAATGATGATGTATGTGAGAGGAGCTATGTATATATATCATGTAATGGTTAATTTGGTTTCTAGACCATTAGTTAATATAATTGTTGATTAGTATGAAGTTTGGGTAGTATGACTGTTGGATTTAGATTCCATAATGGGTAATGATGACATATTATTAATGAAAATTTGTGAACTTTTTGGTGAAACTAGTAATATCAATCTTATTTAAGCATGTCTATCTTAACCATAGAGGGTGATATCATTATAGGAGTTCACCCATGACAAAACCGTAGAAGTAATTTTAGATTTAAGGCTCACGCGTAATCAATCATGTGAAATGTTAGTGTTTTAGTAGACCACTACTAGATCAAGTTTTTATTGAACAACCATATAGATATACCAACTTCAAAATCCTAGCACTTATGTCATATTTATCAATAATAATAGGTTATTTATCTTGAACATCTTATAAGAAGGTTAATTTTGTTTTGAATTAAATAGTGGTATCCAAAATCAAATTCTCATTATAATTTTATTTAATTAAATACACAAAAAAATAACATGAACAAGATAAAAATATATTGTGATAATATGATACAATAATTATATTTAGGTAAAATACACAATAAAAATTTTGTTACAAAATAAAATAGAATTTCCTAAAATAGACATCTAAAACAATAGTTATTAACTTATAGATGATTATATAAGTTATTAATTTGATAAATACATTTATATTAGCCTTAAAAAGTGATTATACAAAAAAATTACTTTTCAACCAAATAATGTTTTTTATTTTATTGATTTAATTTTTTTTATTCATAATATTTCCAAATAATATTTTACATTTAGTAAATAAACAAATTAAAATAAAAAAATGGAAATTTTTTAAAAATTTTGTGGCATATTGGAATTTTTGTGTGAAAAGTCATATAATTTATAAAAATATTTTAGGTATTATCACATCATAATGAGAAAAAAAATATCTAATAAGTTAAATAATGGATAAATCGACAAAACAATTATTAAAATTAATATAATATACTTTAAAATAATTATATTAGGTTTAATAACTGAATATATAACACTACAACACTATAATGTTGTTCTAATAATTTAAAAATTGTTCATTATTAACAAACGACATATCCATTCCCTCAATGATATTAAATTTATTTTTATATTTATTAAACAAAAATACTATAATCTAATACTCCCTGGAAAATAATCATGGGAGAAACCATGGGAAGGACAATGGTTTTTTTCTTTTTTATTATCTAGCTTTCCATGACCTATAGTTAGGGAAAAAGAAAAAATTCCCCACATTATACAATAAAAAACCATCCATTTACCATTTTTTACCCACTCAAATTCTATTTCTAATTATGTCATTATCATTTTCTATCTCTATATCCTTTCCAATTCGTTTTAAAGATTCAATGGAATTAGTCCTCTATTTTTTTATGTTATATACTATGTCATATAATTCATTCCACCAAATTTTTTCACATTACATTCTTTATAGCTATACCTATAATTTAAATATTCACTATGTCCACACCCACTTCTGATAAAACCATTATTCTCAAATTTTAGTCTTTTTAATTAAGATAGATTCATTAAATTTCATAAATATCATTACATAGGGGAATTTTTGTACCTGTAATTTTTTATAAATTTTTTATTAAATTTTCATGCCTTCAAAATTATATTATAAAAAAAGACAGATTTTTATTCAGTGATATTCATATATATGTAATCATAATTAATTTATTATAGAAATAAATTAATTAATACAAGATTCCATTCTTCTATATATATTTTTTAAATTTCATGTCATTAAATACTATTTTAGGAAATGATTTATATAAAAAGAAATTTTTATCCTTAAATGGTTTTAAAGAAGGTATATTATATGATCTATCCTATGAAAATGAAATAATACATATGAAGGGTGTTAATCTATAGTAACCCAATGCATTTCGATAAAAAAAATTCTCTAGTGGTGAGAAGTTTTATTATACACAGTTGAATAACAATGATTTTATTTTTTATTTCAAGTTGTTTTAAATCCATGGTTATATGGACATAAGTGACTCATTTTTGTGTTTTAACAACATTAAAATGTTATTCCCCATGTATTTAGGATCATTATCCTTTGTTTTTTGACATTGAATTGTGATCATGTTCAATTTTGTGCCTCATTAGGTGTTTATAGTGACATAAATCATATTTCCATTATTGTACCATACAAGTATTTATTCCCAACAATTCCTTATATTAGTTCCCCATGATATATTATATAAAGAAGTGAACTAGGATGGGGCTAATTGAGTCTATAAAGTGGATTAAATAATGTACATGTACATCATGTATAATGTACCTAGTTTCTAGGATTCAAAATGACAAAATGTGAATCAAATAAATCAATGAACCTTTTTTAAGGAAATAGGATTGAAATCATGTGTGAAAAATACAGGTCAACATAATCACAATGAGTAAGTAATATTTATTATAGTTCCAACACACCCACACATATAATGATGTCCCCAAGAGATGTATTCTACAAATAGTGGAACATATATCCTAAAATCACATACCTAATCATTATTTATGAATCCAGATATATTGATGTTATTTCCAAAAATGTAACTCATCCCATAGCTCATGTTATATCTAACATATATAGATTACCTTCTAATATCCATTATATGTTACAAATTTTACACATGTATATATCATGACTAGAGAATATCATTGTAAACAATACCAGGCATTGTTGTTTCGATAAAATGTTTTATTTTCAATCCATATTGTAGATTATTTTTTATTTTCACTCTCTCATTATGTATTATCTGAAAATTGCATACCCCCATTAATTGATGTTATTAATAACTTTGACTCTTCAAACACAATATTAATTTATAATTATCTAGTCTATTTTTCCTATGAAAATAAATCATAATATTCTTAATGGATGAAATGTATCCCTATGAAATATAATTGCAATCCTATAGTGGATATCCCAATTTGTTACTTCATTTAATTTTTAAAACTACCAAATCATTCTCATGATCATATGGAAAAATAATATCATTAACATTGAACTTTACTCAATTTATACATATCTTAATTTAATAAATATATTGGTTTTTACCACATCCATTTAGTGAATGTCACATTTTACAACCAGCTATAAATATTAGGCTATTACCCACTAGTTGTTTTGATTATCTATTTATATATTATTTTTAAAATATACATACCTTTATTCCATCATTATCATGCCTAAAACCCTTATAATAGACAATATATACATATTTTTCTTGTCATAACATATAAATTGAATTTTTATCTTATTTATAATTAAAATTTTGTTATCTATTTATTTTTATAACAATGTAAATTGTTATGTAATCAAATCTTGTAACATGGGAAACATTATCTTAAAAAACTAATGAAAATGAATGTAACCTTTACATAAAACATTTCATTTCGTTTTAAGACCTTCTAATTATTCTCTAAATTATTTACATAATATCTATATGGTTCCACTAATATTTTTTCTTAATTGTGCATTCAAAAATCCACCCATTATATTTATTTTTCAATATTATTTATCAACTCCTTACCAAATGTAATACATTCTTTATAAAAAATACAATCTCCAACTAACTGTGGCATGTCCTCAGAGGTAAATGTTTGTTATTATTTTTAATTAAGGGACATCATCCATTATGGACTAATGTTTACCGATTTATAATAATATTATTATCATCTCTATACATTTTAAACTCTTGATATTTTTTCACAAAAACCCACCACTTAATAATATTCCAAATCATATTCTACAACATTTAAATTTGGTTAATTTTCTTTAAATTGTGAACTGATTTATGGAAAACATTTATTGATATTATCATCATAATACATAACGTCTGTAATATCTAGATGATGGATTATGGATTTTGTTTCAATAATTTTTGTAGAATAACTATCACTCAAATTTTCATGTATCTTATTATATCAACTATAGCCATTAATATAAAAACATAACCATGACATAGACAATCCATGGATTTCCTTACAAATATACCTTCTATTTGAGATAATAATTTTGGTAAAATAGGAAATTAGAATTATTTTATACTAACTCACTATATGATTCATTTTTTATAATATTTCAAACACATTATGACATGAATTTTTTATATTGATGTAATTCGATTTGAATGTGCACTATAGTTCGCACAACTTCAGTAAAAAATAATTTTAATCTCAAAAACTCTATAAGAATTTGTCTCTACATTTCCAAAATACATTAATCCATTCATTTAGTGACTCTTTTCTATTTCATTGTGTAAGGGGTTATATATTTATTTCTTATTCCATATATTATGAGATATGATGCAAAATATTTTTTTCTAAAACATTATACTTTCAACTGATAGTTTCTTCACAAAAATTAAAAAATATTTGTCAACATGTGATTTAAAAATAATTAAATTTCAATTCATGAGAGATTGTCAATGATTGTATTAAAAAACATGAATTTTCCATATTTTTTAATGTTAAATAAAATCACATTGATTTAATTTATAAGGCATTATTTATTATGTCTCTACTAGTATATTCTTCCCATTGTCCATTTCTACTTTTTAACAAGTTGTACCAACCAAATATCTATCTCAAATAAACTGAGATATATCCCTCACAAAAAATTCATTTGAAACATCACTCAAACTAATAAGGAAAATATATCTGAATTAGTAGTGAGACATATCATTTTCCTCCTAGGATCTATATTAGTATAAATTACATTTTTACATAAACTGGAAAATAATCCTATTATTTCATTCTCTTTGAGAGATTACTCTTCCATAATGTATTCTATTTATATAGAGATTATCTTTATATAAACATATATCATTTCCATCATCACATAACTGGACAATACTCAATATTCAATTCATGAGTCCGTCAATTAGATAACCTTATGTGAATAATGTTTGTGTGCCTCAAATTTTAGAATATCAAAATTGAAAAATTATCAATGAACAATATTTCCCATGATTCATAGTTACAATATCATTATTATTAAATAAAAAGACATATATCTCTTTATATATACTATGTGAACCTATTTTGGGAATACATGGTACACTCCTCATAAATTATTTTGAAGCTATTTAAACAATAATTTATTTTTCAATATTCCTTCTATATTAAAAAATATACCCATTAAATCTTTCTATTGACCTAGAAGCATTATCAAACAATCCATATCATAGTGAATTTATTTATCATAACATCCAATATTACCTTTAATTCTGTTATGCATATTACATGATAATATCCCATGGATTTCATCCTTATTTATTCAAAAGGATATACATATTTTTCTAGTAGACATAAAATTTGTTTTCATATTTTCCTCAATAATCGTAGTATCCATTGATGTAAGATCAACCATAAAAAATATTAATATTATTTTTTAAAATAATATATAAATTTTATACATGAACAAATTTTTTAATATTTATTGAATAATATTTATTGTTCATTTCACTGTCTATATCATTATTTGTGGTGTAAATTTCATACTTGTTTCTATCATCCAATGATTAATCAAAATTACTTATATATCCTATAGTATTTGGATATATATATATTAATTATTTTCTAACAAAGTATTCAAAAAAAATTCATAATTATTTATAACGACTCATTATTTTCCAATATATATTTTTTTTCAAATTTATTTAATTCTAGAATCCTGTGTTACACACAACACTATGTATTAAAAAACCAAAATATACTATTAATATTATTTTATAAATATGACTATTATAATAATTTAATTAAACATTGATCTATGTATTGGAATACCCCATTTTTTAAAATAATTAATATTAATTTTTTAAAAATAAATATCCTCATAATAATGTTCTATTTCTTGGTAATGAGTTCATATGATTAAAAAATATTTCTTAGTCAAAAAATATATTTTAATGAAATGTGATGAAATGAAAAAATTACCTTTTCCACAAAACAAATCCATTGAAAAAATATATTCATCTTTTAATAAACATGTAAAAGATTTCATGTAGTTAGATTTTGACAATATTTTGAAAATATTAATATTTTGAAAAATATTGAAATGTTCTACTTTTCATTAAAGGCAACATTTTCATTTAAATAATTTTAATTTTAATTTTTAATGTTGTTTTTAAAATAAAATTAATCAGTTTTTTTTGGATTAATGTAACATAGTTTATTGGTATAAATTTTTATTCTATCATGATATAAAAACATTTTATTCTTGTAAAAAATATATTTTGAAAAATGAACTTATGTTACATATATTAGTTTTCTTATGAATAAAATGAATTAAAACTATTTTATATTATTTTCCAAAAACTTATTCTATATAATAAGTATTACATAATTTTTTGTTAGAATTAATAACAATAATAGTATAAATTAATTACCCTAGTGAAGGGAAGAAAACTTGACTATAGTGAAAAACTAACTATATTGAAACAAAAATGAATTAAAAAGTTGTCCAAAAAATATTTTATATACCAATTTACTCTATATCTTATTTATATTTTTTTAATTATCCTTTTATGATGATTATGGGATTTGTAAAATTTGGTCATAACTTCTTCTTTTCAAAAATTCAAACTTCGTCCCCTCCCTAACATGGAAAACGGTTCCCCCACTACTCTCTTATTCACACACCCAAATCCTTTTTGTCCATTCAATACCTTACCCATTATATTCATTCACACCCTCCTATAATCCAAGATTCCTTAATATCATTTGAATCTATCTTAGTATTTAATTTGTTGTAAACCTAAGGAGGTTGTTTGATGATGATGAGTTTCTCTTAAATGATAACTTTAATAAACATTCTTCATCCACCTCCTTAAAATATTTTTCAAATATGGTAATATAAAAATAATTCTCTCATATACTGGGATGTTAATATATTAATGGGATAACAAATATCCCTCTCCTCATCCTTCAAATGTGAATGAAACATTCTATTGTTTTTATTTATGAAAAACAACCACCTCTTGAACTGATGGTATTCATTTTCAATCACCCAAATTTACATATGCATATAATGATGTATTTTTAAAAAAAATTATGATTTATATGCAATAATTTAAATTTCTTGAATTATTGTTTCTAATATACCTTTACACCTTCAAATCCATATAAAAATGAAACATTTGTTCATGTGTACTTATAGACTACCACCGTGACAAAGTAAAGTGGAATATGATTCATTTAAATTTATCATTGATGGTTATTAAGGTATATTTAATTAAGACATATGATATAAATGATAGAAACGTATTCTATAATAATGAATTAATGTTTAGTTTTTTCATTCTTCTCTTTTGTAAAATGGAAACAACGTTCATTCGTGTGTATGACCTACCATCTCCACAAGAGGTGTATTTCATTATCTATCTATAAAAACAATATATATATATATATATATATATTTATAATATATATATTTTATTATTATTATATATATTATTATTCTATTATCAATATACAATGACTGAAACTATCTAACCGAAACATGCATGAAAAATGAAATAATAATCAACAAGGATTTATTTGTTTTTAAAACAATTTAATACATGGGTTCTAAAAATGTGACATGTAATCATATATGATAGGATATATATATATTAATATTGTTTTATAATACATTTATAATAATCGTATACGTATTATACTAGATAATAAAATTTTAATGATGAATGTTGAGACAAGAGGTAAAATATTTATGTCTCGCATTTATTTCTATGACACCAATTCCATACTGACCATTCATTCATTTAGATAGTTTATATTATACAATGAATTTATTTTACTATTATATTTAAAACAAGTTGGATAAAAATATCCATATTTGGTTTATTTTTTATTGGGTAATAAGATTCGAACAATATCAATGAGGAACATGTTTTATGTCAGAATCTCAATGTTGATCTGGATGTTTTATGATTATTATTATGATAATAAAATATTATGATATATCACAGAATGTAGATATATGTTTTCCTATAAAATGGTTATTTCTATTGAATACATTTTTCCATATCATTTTCATCTATTAATGTACTTAGGAAACATATATAATTCTTTAAACATAATTATACATTTTTTACTCCGGAGAAAAAGATTTATTTTCATCCATGTACCTATTTCTTAGAATAAATAGTAATTATTTTAACATCATGAAGTAATAATTTATATAAAATTTTACCAAGGATTTATTTTTTTAAAAAAAAATTATATAGGATCATTTTATCATTGTCTAAACATTGCACTTTTAAATTTATAACAATGGGAAATGTATCATTATTTTAACAAGTAAAAAAGAACGTAATTTTACACAATAATTATTAAAAAATTATATAAATCATCCTTATATGTTCCCATATTTCTTTTATTAATAAACTATTATCTTCATTATTTTTAAAATATTAGCTTTTAAATATTTTTTTTTGATAAAATAACTATTTGTTTCATCGTGAAATGTTATATGTGATCATTCATAATACAATTCCATCTAAGATGAAACCCTTTGATGTGAAATATGATTTACTATGGATATGATATAGTGATACCATCATTACTCTTTATCTACAAGGTTTATCATTGTAATGAAAATCATTTTTGAAACCCATTTTATTCTCACAAGTTTTACTATGATGTAATAATAAAAAAAAATTCCATTTCGTAAGATAAGATATGACAAATGTTTATGATCGTTTTGGAAAAATGAATTGTGTATATGATTGGTGGCACCTATTACCCCCTAAAATTTATTGAGTTGTGATTTATTTTATGTGATCTCAAATGGTTCATATGGGGTTATCATAAGACCAAAAGTTGTACATGGGTGGATACCTGAATAATGAAAGAGCGCGCACATGAGCTTATCCAAAAAACTAAATGTAGCACATGGGAGGGTAACCCACCCAAAAATATGGTTCACTGATTGGTTATCAATTAATTACATGTTATAAAGGTCGTTTTGGGTATCACAAACATATTATTTTCATTACTTTTGTATATTCCTTAAATAAATATCTTATTTCATAGTTGTGTCCCCATTGCTGATGTTATATAATTCTATTATGATTCATTTATTATGAACTACCAATTTGTATGATGTGATTATATTTATTATCTATAGTTTTGTTGGTTATGGTTTTTAAATTATATTTTCATGTTATCAAAACATTATGACCATGTTATATTGATCTCCCTCTTATACCCTTTCTAAGAATATGATAATACTGATTCTTATGTTTCCATTCACCATGTAATGAAGAAAGGTATTGGGTATGATATCTCAATGTGGGGTTCTTTCTCAGGGAGATTATGTAGTTCACTAATGAACCATTTTTTATGTATCTATGATTCCATGTGAAATAAAACTATATGATTCTGATGGGATTCATTATGAATCATTATGAATTTTATTTTTTGGAGAAGTGATATATATATTTATGATAAATTAGGTTCGTTATAGTTGATATCTAAAAAAAAATTTAGATAACTGTTGGATCCTAGTACGTGAAATATTTAGTAAAAACATATGGAATATTTTAAATATATGTAAATAGCCTAAAATTTAGATGAATGATATATGAATTTTTTCATGTAATTAGATAGACACATTGATGCTAGAATTGGGTCTGGCTTTTCAAAACATATACCAAGGTGATATAAATCTGAAAAAAGAAACATTCGGATTTGACTTTATTTTCCCATGTTTCACTAAAACAAGAATTTTTTGACACATAGTTTGAAACTATCATAGGATATGTTTTATGAATTCAAAATCTATTTATGATTCCTCATGAAGTTTTTTATTAGATTATCTATATGAAGGTCATAGGTTAAAACTAAGTTATCATAGATTTTAATTCTTGTGTCATGATTTATACATCCAATAAGTTATTTTACTGATTATATGATTGATTACCCAGACTTTTGTGGTTTTATTTTCATGGATACCATTTTCGTCTTACATTGTTATTTGAGATTGAATAGTGAATTTGAGGTTGTAATAGGTATACTAAAATAATAAATTACCCTATTGAAGAATTGTAATTTTAATTCCAATATACAAGGAAAAGTTATATGGTAGTTTAGATCATATACATATGTATTAGATATTGAATTATTAACTAAGAAACATAATAGTACGTTGATCAAATCTCATGTCAACGATTTATCTCTAGTTGAAGTAAGTGGGAATATGCTTCCATAAAATCATGGTTTAATTTGGATATATTTTAATAATGAATTGGATTTCAACATATAAATCGCACGTCAATTTTAAAGGATGTGATGTCACATTTAATATTCAAACCCAATTTATTTTTATCAAATTTTGTGCAGAAAAATATGAACATCCTATGAATATTACATCGAGTGTGTGTGTGTTGATTCCCATTCAAGAGTGGTTTTTATCTAATATGGTTGAGGCGAAAGTCTAAATCAATAATATACCTATTTTTTGGGATATTGATGATGATTTTATAGAATATTTTATTCATTTTATAAATAATAATGTTGTTGAGTTTTCAATTAATGTAATTCTAGGAGAATTATCGATTTTATGTCTCCCAAAACTATTTCCCCGATTGAGTTACTTGATTTGAAAAATCAACTCTAAGAGAATATTAAGGGGGGATTTATTAAGAAAAAATGTATCATTATGGGGTAATGCATGATGTTTTTATTATAATAAATATGGTTCTATGCGACTCTTTATTGAGTACCGAGAGCTAAACAATATAACATTTGAGAAAAAATATCTTCTACCATATATCAAAGGACTGTTTGATCTAAAGCATGATGTTTATTATTTTTTTGAGTTTGAACATCGTTTTGGATATCAATAGTTTAGGTTTGGAAGGATTATATAAAACGGATTTAATTCTATATAAGCTATAGACACTATGAATATATAGTGTCTCCATTCAGTCTTACTAATTCCCTAAATATGTTCTTGTATTTAATTAATAGAGACTTTAGACATGGTTGTGATCAATTATTAGAAGTCCTTATATAATACATTAAAATATATTAAAAGGGTATGGTATATAATGAATATCACATGATAATTAAACCAATCACACATAGGAAGGATAAAATGAAATCAAAAGTAACAATGTATGAATTTGGGATATAAAAGGATTCATTTTAGGTCATAAAATCTAAAGGATGTTTATATCAATGGATCCAAAAAGTCCTGATGTTATTAAATGTTTTCCCATGAAATTAAATTTAAATGAGTTCTACAATTTTCTTTTTTTATATAAAAATTATCTTTGATTTGTGTTCAATTTGTCACAATTATTTAATCTAGCCACCATGTTAACATAGAAGGGATTAATTATTATATTGACAAATGAATTAGTGTAAAATTATAATAAACTAAAATGAATACTTGATAATGATACTATGATTATATTTCACTATATAGGTTATGGGTTTGATGACTACATTGATACATCAAAGATATGATTGGAAATCATTTTTTTGAAGAATGATTTTATAGTTGTCTTTGCTTCAATAAAATTAATAGTTCATGAGATGAATTTTCTAAATCTTAATTTACAGTTAGCAATGGTTATATTTTAGTTTACTATTTGGAGGAATTATCATTATATAAAATGTATGATATTTATATAAGTAACAAAATTTTAATGTATATATTCATATAGAGGGACATGAAGATGCACCAAAGAAGGTGGCCAGTGATGATTAAATATTATAACTACTTAATACATAACCACCCTAGTAATGAAAACATGGTGGTCAATTATTTTAGTTAAATGATCATTATAACATATATATTATGTGGATATCATGTCACGACTCATCCCTTGGGGCCCGGGCAGTGACTCCCCCATGATGGCCTTCTATTGGCCAGTGGCAGGCGACAATCACCAGAAAGGCGTACTCCTAAAAAGGGAAGGCATTTCCTTTTAACCTGCACCAACAAACAGTCCATGAATACAATGAAAGAAACCATGAAGTAAACTGCAGGAGTAAAGGTGTGGTGAAATTAAATGGTCCAGATAAAAGCCCAACTGAAATGTACCAGTACAATTGAAAAGTAAAAATACAAATAATAAGTGAAAAACTGCTCCTTGATTGTCCACCGAGGATCCACAATGAAGGGTAGGTACATCTCACAATCAATAGTCCCTAGATCAAGTAATGCCAAATGGTCCCATTTAGAGTACCACCTAGTCCTGGATCCCTTACCCTGATCAATGGTGTATGTTTTGTGCACACAACACAACAAGGTGAGGGAGTAAACCATGAAGGTGTTAGTATAACGATACTCAATACGGACCCTGAGAACCCCATAGGTCTCCTAGAGTTAAATGATGGAAACACCACAAAGAAAGACATAAAATCTATATAGGTATATGCCCATACATATTCCTATATTAGCAAGATATACTCATCTCATACATGTGGGAATAATACCACCAAGGTAACGCCACGAAGGTTGAAATACCACACAGGTAACACCACGTAGATAGAAGTACCACACTGGTAACACCACAAAGGTAGAAGTACCACATATGTAACACCACTAAGATAGAAGTTCTAGATAGGTAACACAAAAAATATAACACCATTAAGGTAGAAGTACCACACAGTTAACACCACGAAGATAGATTTACCTCATAGTTAACACCAATGAGATAGAAGTATCACATATGTAACACCATGAAGATAGAAGTACCACACATGTAACACCATGATTATAGAAATGCATGACATGTAACACCACGAAGATAACACCACACAGGTAGAAAAGACACATCTCATAATCATTAATAACATAAGTACAAAATTATATATGGTTAGTCTTATGCTAGATAATATTATTCTATTAAGAGGAACTTCTTGTGACCCACACATGAACTATAGGAAAATACCCCCGTTGTCCAACATAGGATGTCACCCACATAGGATCAGTTTGTACTGACCCAAACATTATCACTGAGTGCTAACCCACAAATGATCAGATAGAAGAAGACCCAAACATGATCTATTGATGAAGACCACACATGATGGATAGATGATGACCCAAACCGGATCAATGGTCTTTCATCACATTACAACCTTCCACATAATTCCTCACACCCAATGCAATAAAGTTCTATAGAATGTGCCCCTAGAGATATTGGTCATACATACACTGTCACTATGATTCAAATATGAGTAACCTAAAAGACTTCCATGTCGTAAGGGTTCCAGAGCGACAAATGGTAAATCAATCAAACACCATGTCTTTGAGTTATATGTGTTTTAGTTATGAGGCACCGGTTGGATATGGGTTCCATCCAACCTGGTCATAGTCCAATTATCTCCAAAAATCTAGTGGAGTATACCAAAAGTACATTTTCGATCCAAGGATCCAAGAATCATAGATGGTTTGTCAAATAGACATCCATCTCTCAAGACATGACCATTTATGTGTTTCTGGGTGCGATTAGCCCCATGTCCAGTCCAACCCGGCACAGTGGGCCCCCGGAGGCTTGGACCGCTAGGCTGAGGTCTGCCCCTGACCGCATATGCTAGCCTGACCATCAAGAGGGCTGCCTACATGTGGGTATGACCCGCCGGTGTGATTCTCGATGGTCTAGCGACCTGCAAGGGCAGGCAGCCCGCTAGGTAGGCGTCCGACCGCATGAGGTGTAACCCATAGCTGGTGCAGCCCGCTGTCCACCCAAGATAGAAAGGCGGGGTGAGACACCCTGGTATCCTGAATGACCCAGAGTCCATTCGGATTGTGAAACGGTTGCACCACATGGGTTCAACCCAGTCATTGAAAAAACTGCGCAGTGGTTTCCTCCAACATCGTGGCTATAGACGCATCCTCTTGCCCATAGATAGTACACTGGTTGTGCCACCTTCTTTTTTCATGGCCAGTCGATATGCCGACCGTCTCCTCCAACTACCACAAAAAAAGTGTAGAGGCTCGTTACTCCCCGGCAGCGCACGACGATGGACCACTCCTCCTTTGTGGTCGGATGATGCGGAGCACTCCACTAACTGCCAAAAATTACATCCATACCTTCCACTTAGAGAGTCTGATGACACTCCTCCTCCATCGTAGCTAGATGGTGCCATCATGATGATGGTTTTCCATAGTGGCGCAAGGGTAGTAAGATAAAGGAGGGTCTGGGCCTAGTTTGTTAGTCTCGTTCCCTCCACGTTAGCATGTAATAATGATGGTATATTAAAGACATCCAGAAAAACACTTCAATTAAACAATAAAAATCCAACCCCTACCTCAAGAATGATGGAGAGAGCACATGATTGATGTAGCTGGTTGTTGTTCATTGTCCCAACAATAATCCAGAAATGATTCCTCTCAAACGTCACCCTTCAGTTCGGGGTTTCGGTGTCTCTCGTCACCACTCGCCAGAACCGGCTTCATCCTCCAAGGTTTTGGCGTCACATCACATTGTCAGCACTTTGTTTCATGGTGATTTAGTGCGGACCCCTCTCCCAAATCTCTATATAAATACGGGAGGGGGAATGTAAGTAAAGATGTTGGAAATTAAAGGGGTCTCATTTATTAATAATAATCCTAATTCCCCAAGGAAGCTGTTACATAGAATTTAAATATCATTCCATTTTCTAGCATGAAACATCTCTGGTCCTACGTTTCCACTTGTTTGTTTGAGGAAATTAATGAAAATAAAAATTAAATATGTAATTTTTAATATTCTTTTCAATGTCCCAAAACCTAACGTCTTCTATGGACCTATTTTTGTCATAGATTATCCTACCTTAAGTGAATCTTAGCACTACAGATTCAACGGTACCCTCATATTTTTAATCTGATATATGGTTCAAATTTTAAAATACGTCACTCATGGTTTTAATGAACGTAAAATAAAGAATGCTAAAAAATTAATTCCCGGCACACCGGGCCTCAGAATCAAGTGCCATCAATTTTCACAGACTCGTAATAATACCATATAATTAAAAAAATTACAATGATAATCCAGGTCATTACATTCTCCCCACCTTAGTTATTTTCATCCCCAAAATCAACAATATAGACATGAAAATAAATGGGGAACTAAGCACGAATATGAGACTCCCGCTCCCTTGTGATAACTAGTAGGTTCACATGATTCCATAGAATGAACACCAGAGGTATATATCGTTCACAAAGGACCCACTCCTATCAATAAAAAATCTCTATTGGAACCTCTATAAAGTCCACCCCAACATCAAAGTCCAGCTCGCTGTGGTCGATGATGTGAGATTGGTCTTGCACATATCTCCTAAACTAGGATACATGGAATACATTGTGCACCCTCTTCAACTGTAATGGAAGTGGAATGTGGTATTCTACCTCTCATATTCCCTAATGTATTTGAAATTGTTGGATAAACATTGGTGATAACTTGCCACCTCATCCAAATCGTCATAAACCTCATCGAGGTGAGACCTGAAGGAAGACATGGTCTCCCACCTTGAACTCCAATGGTCTCCACCTCCTTTCAGCATAAGACTATTGTATACTCTATGTAGTCTTCATATGCTCCTAGATTATCTACACCTTCATAGTGGTATCCCCTACCAACTCTGGATGGATAAGTACTGATTCCCCTGGGACTATCCAGCAAAGAGGTGATCTGCATGGTCGACCGTACAAGGCCTCAAAAGGTTCCACCCCGATGCTGGATTTTTTATATTCATTGTATGCAAACTACAACAAGGGAATTTGATCCTCCCAACTGTGGCCAATATCTAGGATAAAGGCACATAGCATGTACTCTAGCGTCTGAATGGTCCGCTCCATCTGACCATCCATTTGTGGGTGAATTCCAGTGCTTAAACGTAGTTGAGTCCAGAACCTCACCTAAAATCGCTTCCATTACTGATAATTAAAACTTTTTTCACGGTCATATATGATCATCGATGTCACCCCATGATGTTTCATAATCTCTTGCATGTAGAGACGTCCCAGGCCCTCTACGGATACCTATAATCAGATAGGTAGGATGTGGGATGAAATGGTGAGTCAGTCAACGATCACCCTGATGGAATCATGTCCCTTGGATGTGTGTGAGTGACCTTTCATGAAGTTCATGATGATTCCATCAAAAATACACCCTGAAACCTCTAATGTTTGTGCTAAACATGTTGGAACCTGATGCCTGACCATCACTTACTGACAAGTGAGGTGTCGAGAAACCAACTCTTCCACTGCTCTCTTCATCCCTGACCACCAGTGCTTATGCTAGAGGTCCTAGTACATCAATGCCACACCCGGATGTACCGCCAGAGGGGATATATGTAACTCCATCATCACCTCCTCCCATAGTGACACTGGTATCATGGTAGGTCCTCTGAAGTGGATTATGTGCTCCCCATCTTCAAAAAAAACATCAGGTACATTTTTTTAAAGATATCTAAGCTCGTCGATCCTCGCAGTCAATGTCCCCATGTTAGGCCACCCTAACTCACTAAAGGAGTGGGGGAGTGACTGTTATATAGTAGAAGTATGTTTCTCTATCACTATCCACAAATTATATCAGCATCATGGCTAGCTGCCCTCTCGCCTCACCCAACAACTGCATCCCAATCCTCTTAGTGATTGCATCTGCTACCATGTTCCCAATGACAGATGTATATAGTATCTAAATTTCATATTCATAGAGGAACTCCATCCATCATTGTTTTCTTGGGGTCATTTCCTTTATAGGGAAGATATAACTAAGAATATTGTGATCATAGTAGACTGAAAAATGTTTTCCTATCAAGCAATGTCGCCATATCTCTATGGAGAACAACACTACTGCTAACTCCAGGTCAGGGGTAGCATAGTACTGCTCATGTTGTCTCAGTTGTTGTGAAACATAAGTGATCAATTCTCACTCTTACATCATGACACATATAAGTCTTTTCCCTGATTCATCATAGTAGACTACATACCCAACACCCTCTCCTTGTAGCCTCATGATTAGGGAAATCATCTATCTCTACTTCAACTCCAGAAAACTGTACTGAAATCTCTCCATAAAAACCAAGGGTTGTCCCTTCTTCATCAATGTTGACAAGGGTTACACGACTCTTTAAAAGACTATAAATAATCTCCATTAGTATCCAGATAACCCCAGGAAACTCTGCACCTTTGTCACACAACTGGGTGGCTCCCAAGAACTTTCATCCTCTATCTTCTCTAGATCCACTACCACTCCTACCTCTGAGATTACATGTCCATGAATGTGGACATATCGTATCCAGAAATGGAACTTTGAGAGATTACCATAATGATGGTGCATTGAGATTATGTCTATAACTATCGGAAGATGATATGCATTCTCCTCCTCTAACATTGAGTATATCAAGAAGTTGTCCATGAAGACCATCACAATGTGATCATGGAATAGTTTGAGGATCCTATTCATGGGTTCCATGAACAATGTAGGGGTGTTGGTCCTACCGTATGACATAACCAAAAACTCATAGTGTCCATACTGACATTGGAAGGCCATCTTCTGCACATCTGCATCTCATACCCTGAGCTGATGATAGCCTGATCGGAGGACTATCTTCAAAAACCAACGTCTTATCTTCAGCTGATAGAAAAGATCATAAATCCTCATAAGTGGATACATTCTCTTCACGGTGACATGGTTTAGGCACCAGTAGTCCCGAGAATCTCAAAATCCCATCTTCCTTCTTTGCGATCAAAATTGGTGCTGCCTATGGATAAACACCGGGCCTTAGGAACCCATTCTTCGGCATGTACTCCAACTATTCCAGTAACCCACGAATCTCAATGAGAGCTATACGATATGCTGGTGTAGATATCGATTTCGTCTAGGGGTATAGGTCATTGTAAAAGTCTACATATCTTTTTTGAGGTAGTCTTATAACACCAACATGAAAGTCATCATTCTACTGTTCCACCACTACAGGATAGATCAGACTCTCAACATCTACTACTCAGAGGGTACAACTCTCCAACTGATGTGTGATTGGTTGCACCATCCTCTGGTAATGTCCATCCTATCCTGAAAAGGTTCCCTTCTTCCCAGTGAAGGAAAACCTAGTCCCATCCTCATGAACACACCAAATTGTGTTCCTAATACAGTCAATTTGGGCGTGGACTGTGGATAACCAATCCATATCCAAGATGACATCATGCGACCTCGACGCCGCTACTAGCAGATCCCAGCTGAACCTCTCACATCATAGAGTAAGCTCATACTACTGACACTAGTGTGTAATCATCTCTGAAGTGTCATGGTCATAGACCTCTGCTTCCTAGAGCAGAGCTTGTCCCTGTCCACCTTATATTTATTGTTTGGATGGACCACCTCAAGGTGGTGGTGGTAGAACCTCAAATCACCACCCACTAGTTGTTGCACGAGCAGCTCCTCTACCATGTCTGCCAACTACCTGTAGACCTCCCAGGTCGAATTACTACCTCTGCCTCGGCAGTCCCTCAACTATCTGCTGGTCGTTAATGTGGCGAAATGGGCAGTCACATGCCATGTGACCCTACCCGCCACACGAGTATCATTTCCTGCTCCTCACTTATCCTCCTCTGTCCCATGATCCCTGCACCACGAACCCTATATCCTAATGTTGTCTACCAGAAGGCATGGCCCTTTAGGGCCCCTGCGTCATTCACCTACTTCTTACTATAGATTAATCTACTACCTAACGTCTGGTGATGGCTTTCAATGTCGATACCTGCTCAACTACGATGCTCTTCCCCAAAAGTGCTCCCTCAAGCCACTCACCCTATGTCGGTGTGTTGAGTGATATCATCAATGCTCTAATATCTGGTTGGAGAAACTTCTCAATGGTATGAGACCTGAAGAAATGGTCGGGTACCATGTAGGTGGTTTATCGGGGGAGATCAGTGCACCTCCCCGAGTACTGGGCCACAATCATATTTCCCTAGTGTAAGTGTAGTATCTCTTATATATGCACTCAGGATAGAGTCTCTAGGTTGAAATATACCCTGAAAAGGATCTCTAAGTCCTCTAATATGATGGTCTCATCATTGTGTATCTAGATCATCAAGCTCCACCATCTCCCAGCTACTACATGAAAAAGACTAGCTTCAAGTATCACCAATGATCTGGTGGTGTCCCAACCTGGCAGAAAACTCTATCCATAACCTCCAGCCAATCCTCAGCCGCCGTGGGTCTGTCTCTTATCAGATCATAGGAGGCCTCTACCGCTGAAACTCGTTCAATGTGCTCAGTAGGCGTGAATCATATACTCTTGGGGCTCGTGGCAACGACTACCCAATGGGTAGTGGTACTGCTGGTACACCACCTGAAGGTTCTAACAACATAAGAGGGCCTTGCCCTGATGCCTTATTTCTCGGTGAGCCGTCATCACGTACTCTCTTAGGAATCCCAGGTGGATGTTTATGAGACATCATACTGAATGAAAAAAAAGTATACAATAGTCGATAAGTTTTACATGTGGATCTGACACAAAGGAATCACAAGAAATTTTTCCCAAAATACACACAATTATTGTTTTTGTGCACGGAGTCAGAAATCTGAAGTCAGGGTTCTGGTGTATAGATATGTTGTCCGCCACACAAACACTTAATTCCCCAAACTGTAAACCACACTCATAACACATAACACTGTTGTCAAATGGAAATAATAGAGTCTTAGTAATTCGGAAAAACCTACTCCTCTGATACCTCATGGTCATGACTCTTCCCTTGGGGCCCATGCCGTGAATTCCCCAAACACGCCTTCCATTGGCATAGGGTAGGTGACTAGGACTGGAAACATGTATTCCTAAAATGGGAAGGCCTTGCCATTTAACCTGTACAGACACACAGTCCAGGAATACAACAAAATCAACCACAAAGTAAACTATTATAGTAATGGTGTGTAGAATGTAAAGGGGTAGGAATACAATCCCAACTGGAATGTAAATAATAGTTCATGTATCGTCCACATAGGATCAACCTCAAGGGTGGGTATAGCTCACATTCATTAGTCCATGCATCACGTCATGTCAAATGATCCACCTTTGAGTACCATCCATTCTTGGATCCCTCAGCTTCAATAAATGTTGTCGGTTGTCTCCACAAGACACAATAAGGTGTGGGAATATTTCGTGCATGGGTGAGTATAATGATACTCTATAGGTACTCTAAGACCTCTAAAGGGCTCCAAGAGTTCCACGAATTAAAAACCACTTTGCAAGACTTCAACTCTGCTTAGATATATTCCCATACATATGCCTATGTTGTCAAGATATAATCATATCATACATGAGTAAGAATATCACAAAGGTAACACCATGTAGGTAGAAATACCACACATGTAACACCATTGAGATAGAAGTACCACATAGGTAAATCCACAAATACAACACCACAAAGGGAGAAGTACAACATATGTAACTCCAATGAGGCTGAAGTACCACACAGGCAACACCATGAATTTAACAGCATGAAAGTAGAAGTTCCACACAGGTAAAACCATAAAGATAAGAGTAATCCATAGATAACACCACTTAGATAGTAGTACCACATAGGTAAAACAATGAAGATAACTGTACAACATAGGTAACACAACTAAGATAGAAGTACCACACATGTAACACTATGAAGATAACATCACATAGTTATAAAGGACTCAATTCAGAAACATGTATAACTTAAGTACAAAAGTACATATGGTTAGTTGTAAGATATATATTCTTATTCTGTATAGAGACACTACTTCTGAACCACACATGATCGATAGAAAATAATCCCTACTATCCCACACAAGATTTGACCCACATAAGATCAATATGCGCTGACCCACATTGGATCATTGAGCGTTGACCCACACATGATCTGATAAAATATGTACAACCTAGGATCGATATATTCTGACCCACATGGGATCAATAGATGCTGACCCAAATAGCTTTGATGTTCTTCAATCACATTACAACCTGCCACATGATTCCTCACACCCGGTGCGCTTGATTTCCATAGAATCTCCTCCAAAATATATCAGTTTTACCAAGATTTCCACTAATCTCAAAAAAAGAGTTACCCAAAGGACCACTATGTTGTAGGACCCCGGGACACCCTTAGAGGGGAGGGGTGAATGAGGGTGTCAAATGTTTCTTTTAAATTAAAGGATCATGTTCCCATGTTGGTAGGAAGTATTTGATCCTATATGATGGATATGATCAGCAATCAAACATTCGCATGCAAAAGAGGTGACACAACAAATTTTATTTGGTTCACCACTAAGGGCTACGTCCAAGGAGCATACGCCGACAAGTTTCTGGTCATATCTAATTCCACTAATCTTCAATAGATGTGGTTTACAATGGTTCGGGCACAGTCACTTTGTCCCAGGCTCACTGCCTTTACAATTGTTCAAGGATAGCATACTGCATTCCTTGGGTCACTCTCGCTGACTCCCCCTGGTTCACTGCCCTTGGTGAAGTCACACTCAGTTTATAGACATGAAGGTCTCTTCAATAGATTTGCATTGATGTCTTTGTCTCCTCTTAGCACGAGACTCTTCTTGCATCAATGACCGGAATTGATGCACTAGAACGCACAGACCCACTAAACCAGATAACCAGAACATGCAGACAAACTTCACTGACAATTGCGCGCAACACTATCCATTTGCACGCAAAACCTTGTTATCGCGCGCAAACATTACTTTTCGCGTGGAAAAAATATTTTTCACAAAACCCCCTTTTTCGCGCAACTGAACCTTTTATGCAGGAAACCAATTTTTACGACCAAGTCTTTATTTTTCGCGCATCTCGAAATTTTTCATGAAACTTAGAATATTTCACGCTAGCCCCTTTACGCGATACTTTTCACGCATCAGACCTAGGATCTTCTCTAAGTCTTCAACCGTACGGAATGAATGGGGTTACATCATATTTATAGGCCTCTGAGACCCCCGAGCGCAAAATCCCCTTCGGCACGAAAACCTCTCATCAGGCGCGTAATATTTCGCACAGGTATCGTTTTCCGCGCACCTCTCCAGATATTTCGCATAGCCCATGCCTTTTCCATTTTCGACGTTTTTATTCCAAAACACTATTTGCGCGAAAAACATCACTCCACTAATTCGCGCACCACGCTGTTTTTCACGCCCAGTTCAAGTATTTCGCGCACAGACCTTATTTTCCATGCACCACTTCCTCTTTGAGCATACCTCCTTTTACAAACAATCCATGTCTTCATTTTTCGATTTTGAGGTCCAAAAATTTGGCAAACACTGGGAAACAGTGCCACCTTCAATACTGTTGTATACTTGAACTATATGATCACTTTGTTGGCACACATTCGGAACTTCCACTGAGGATTGACAACAAGCACAAACCAAACTCCAATTCCTGTATAGAACAGCCATGGTTCCAACATATGTAGTAAGGGTTCTAATAGGACTAATGGTGCGTCAATAGGACACTCGGTCTGTGAGTTATAATCGTTTTAGTTATGTGGGACCGGTTGGATTTGGGTTCGATCAATACTAGTCATATATCAACTATCTCCAAAACTAATGTAGAGTATACCAAAAGGGCCTTCTCGATCCAAGGATACCAGTGTCATAGATGATTCTTCAAACGAATGCCCGGTTCTCATGATATAACCCTTTAAGTGTTTGTAGGTCTGGTTGGGCCCAGGTCTGGTCTGACCCATTCAAAATGAACTGGTTTGGGCTGACCCGGTAGGGCGGGGCTGTGGTGGCCTCAGGACATTAGGCCAAGGTCCGACCCAACCACTACGGGGAGGCTGGAAAAGGGCCGCCTAACTCGCAAGGGGACACAACACACATGCGTACGACTCGTTGTGTAGGCAGCCTAGCCATGTGATGCATGTCCCGCAAGGGGGCGCGGCCCACTCTCTGCCCGAGCTGGCGTAGTGGGGGGAAGACCCCCCAGAATCATGAACGGCCCGAAGGCCATTCAGATTGTGAAATGGAGGTTCCACGAGGGCACCACCCAGTCTCTGCGGAACCCACGCGGCGGGTTCCTCCTCCGTCGCGGCTTCGTTCGTGGCCTCTTTCCCACTAGCGATGCACAAGTCATCCCACCCTCTACTTCTGCGGCTGGACAATGTATCGGCCACTTTCTACGACCACCAAAACTAACTAGCCAGGACCCATAGCTCACCGGTTGGGCCCGAAGACCTGCCGCACCTCCTCCACAGCCGGCTGGTATTGGCTGATCCATTCACTGCCATGGCTAAGTGCCGCAAAATCCTCTTGTGGTGCACAAAAGCGCGCCACCTCCATTGTTTCTGGTTGGTTCCTCCATGCCAGCGACCGTTCACTGAGGGGCATGGGTAGCACGGTAGAAGAGGGTATCTTCCAGGTTCATTAGGCCCATGACCTCCATGTTATCTTGTAATCAAGTGGTGGATTAATGATTTAAAAAAAACACTTGAATTAAACAAAAAAAAAATCAATCCCCTACCTCAAGATCGATGGAGAGAATAGAGATTGAGGAAGTGGTTTGATGTTTGTTGTCTCCAAAAAAAGACACCAATGATGATGCTCAAATTTCATTCTTCGGTTCTAGGATTCGGTGTCTCTTGGCTCCGTTCGTCGAAACTAGCTCGGTCCTCCAAGGGTTTGGCATCATAGCACATTGTTAGCACTTCGTTGCATAGGGAAGAAATGTCGAAACCTCTCCCCATGCTCAATAAAAATAGGAGAGGGGGAGGGTATGTAATGATGTTGGAATTTAATGGGGGTTTATTAATTATAAATCTTCCTAATTCCCCAATGAAGCTATTATATAGGACTGAAATGTCAAGCCATTAATTGGCTTGACACACTGCTGGTCCCATGTAGTCACTTGTCAGCTAGGGAAAAATAAAGAAAATAAAAATTAACAACGATATTTTTATAATTATTTTATATGGCCTAAAACTTAAATTTTTCTCCGGACCTACAATGGTTGATGTGAAGCCTCCTTTAAAAAAATCCTGGCATTTTGGATCCAACGATGCCCTTATATTTTTAATCTGAGAACCGGTTCAAATGTTAGAAAATGTCGGCTTCGCGTGTAATGAACGTACCTTATAAATGTTCAGAAATTCATCTCGGGAACACTAGGCCTCAAGATCTCACACCATCAATTTTCAGAGACTCGAAATAATTCAATATAATTAAAATAAGGTTATATGAAAAATAAGGACTTTAAATATCAAGAGATCCAATATTTATTGGATTTCAAGGGATTGATATGGAAATATTAAGGGATGTCTAGAAATACTATAATTATCAAATGACTATTCAAACATATATAGAAGTGAAGATTACAGAGGCATATATGGAAGATATCAAGATGCAATAAAACAAGTGAAATGGTACATAGATTATGATTTATTTTGATGAAATGAAAATTTTTAGGAATCGTGTATAAATTTTATCTCGACCATATTTTAATAAATATATATTAGAGGATGTTCATATTTGATCATTCTCCATTAATCATGGATGTTCAATGATATATAAAAATATTAAAGAGTATTTATAGAGGGATAGAATGAAGGGAGATATTAAAGAGTTTGTATATTTATATTTTATATTTCTAAAAGTGTATGATGATAAATGAATTTCTAAGGGTATTTTTTGACCATTAACAATAACAAAAGGTAAATGGTTAATCGACAACATATGTTTTATTTTTCGAACTACTCAAAAAATTTAACCCCAAAAAATATATATGGGCTTCGGTTGAACCCCTTAAAATGTAAACGCAATTCATTTCTATCAGATAATTTCTCACTATAGTTCATCATTCAATATAATAAATTAATGAATTGTTAATGCTTTGTTGTGTACCATAATCTATTATATCATGATGTTATCAATTTTTTACCTCAGGGTTCTAGAGAAGTAGTAAGCATGCTCTAGATACCATGATGAGTTATAACACTATGTGTCATCGTATATAATATGATATTTATAAGAGAACCATTAAAACCACATATGAAATGATGAGATTTTAGTAAATCAATTTCTATTTCCAATGGGACTACCTCCATCAACTTATGGGATCTGTTCCAAAAATATATTTTACTAAATAATTAATAATGATCATTATGAATCACATTTGAGAATGTCGTCTAGACCTCCTCCAAGCTAATAAAACGATGAAGAGAGAAATATATTGGGACATAATATAGCTCATGAAATGTTTGAGAATTTCATATCAATTAAACAACATTAATGGAATCTTAGATTTGATAAAAAAGTGTTTCCGATAATGCATAATACGATATGTTGGTTGAAGATAGAGAGAATATTTTTTAATGAATTACCCCATAGAATATGTTTATGATATTTAGAATTAAAGGAAGGATGTTATATAGTAATATTATTAATTTCAATATTCTCGATTGTGTATGGATGGTAGTGTATCACATTCCACTCCCACCAGATCGATCTTAAGTCTATGATGAGCTCTATGTATCATTGTAGATGAATTTCATAACATGTCCATCATATGTATTAAATTCATTTAACGGAACACATGGTCGTATTATTCCATAGAGAGATTAGACCTTGAAAATTATATATACTATAAATAATATTCAATGAATCTCGACCCCGAAGCATGTAATGGTTTTATGGAAAACCCCACAACATTAAGAAAAAATACTGGAATCTAAGAATATAATATGGAAACAATATCCGCCATTTTTTATATCAATGATATGTAATTTCATGGGTGAAATTAAATTTAAAGAATATAAAATGTAAAACCATGAAATTGTATGATATAATTTCTTTGAATATATTTATATTTGATAACATCAATTACCGTTAATATCCTTTTTAAGGGCCCAAAAAAACTATTAATATTCTTATTTAAACATGAACATTGTAATATATGCATTAAATATTGTAGTATGAATAGGAATAATTTTTTTATGAAAAATAAGTATTATTAAATATTTAAATAAATTATGTCCATAAAAGAATAAATTTTTTTAGTGAAGCTTATATATGATTTAAATAAAAATTTTGAAAAAATTTAATTTTTTTGAACAAAAAGTAACCTTAATTTTTGAATCTTTTATAAAATTTTAATAAAAATTTTGATTCAATTTTTGAATCATTAATTTAGTATTATCTTCAATTTATGTTTTTATAATATTCTGTAAGTAGTTATTATTTTGATGAACAATGAATTAATAGTAATTATTATTAAAACAATTATATTTATTTTAAGGAAAATACACGTTATGTTTTGTTTAAAAATTATATTTATTATAAAATTAATTAAATTATATATTTATTAATCTAATTTAATTAATGATATTAAATTTAATTTTAATTCAAGAATCAAAAACATCATATAGTTATGAAAACTTATTATTTGGAAACATTCTTTTTAATTGCATCATTGAGTTTATTTTTAAATCACATTCCACAGATTATGTTAATTGAATATATAATAATTATAACTTCATTTTTTTCATAATTTATATACTAATCAATGAAATAAAATTTCCATGGATAATGTTAAAAAATGTTTACCAGGGTTTAAACTAAAAAAAGAGTTTAAATGACCTAAAAACATCTCCAAATATTATTATTTTGACATATATTGAAAATATAAATCTTATTTTCTATAATGATCAAATTTGGTTTCCTTTTAGGATGTGTATATTGTGTGTATAACATTTTCATTTCAATATTTCAATGTGTGTAGTCTACCCTACTTAAAAAATTGAACACACACTCTTCTCCTCTTAAAAACACAAATCCATTAGGCTCATCCAACACCTATAAAATTATTCCCCTAATTCACCCACAATGACATACATGTCCATGTTTTATTATGAATCCCACCATTGGTTTTTTTGGGTGCAAAACAAATGTGGTTGTTTGATGAATATATATCATTATTAATTGAGATTTTTGGTTTTATATCTTCCAACACCTCTATAGAATTATATTACATGATTATGATTTTATTGAACATGTATATAACATATAATGTTGTGTTAATATGATAATTTAATAACCTTTATACATATCCCGTCTATAAAATGGGAAATGAAACAATCCATCGTGTGTACAGAGGACTACCACTTCGTAAACAAATGAATGTCATTTTCCATCACCACATTTATCAACAAGATATAATCATGAATTTAACATATTTATATTCTATTTATGACAGATGGATACTTATTTAATTTTTATATAACATCCACCTTATTACATTCCAATCATTTGAATAATGATAGATACACTCATGGGGACATTTGAACTACTACCTCTTCCAAGAAATGTGACATTGTTTTCATTTTATTATTACTTGGATGGTAATTTGGTATTATATAATGAATATTTATGACATATATGATAAAAAGTTATTCTTGAAGTTTTTTTATATTTACCATTCATTATTTACCCCTGTCAAAAAATGGAATTAATGTTCATGTGTAGATACAACGTGTCTTATCTAGGAATAGTGTGAATCATTTTTTAAAACTATAATTATGGGATTAAACATTATTTTTAAATAATGAATATATATAATTATTATAAAATGATTAAATTTTTTTTGGTTATGTAACCATGATTAATATAAAAGGATGAAAAACTGTCAATCAAAAACATCGATGAAAAATAATGTAGTTTTCACCCAAAAAATGAATTTTATAAATAAATTTTAACTATTGATTGATAAAAGTGTAATTAGTATTAATATGCTGAATTTTATATTTAATTGTGTCTATATAATTATTTTATAATAATAATATACTTATAATGTAATTTTTTTAATGTTTCTGATCAATGTTATGATTTTATGAAAGGTATTTCCGTATCACTTTTATTTATTAGAGATACATTCCATATACACCAATTGTTTTTTATATGGTGTATATTACTCATGATCTTAAATTTTTTTATTATTATAATTAAAATTATCGAGATTTATATATCCACCTATGGTTACATATTTCATGGGGAATTCAGTTCAAATACTACCAATGTGGTAAATGATTCATGTTATAATCAAATTGGGTTTTGACATTGTTTATAATTATTCATCTGATGATAAAATATTATAACATGTGATTCAATAAACACGCGTATTATATTCTCAAAAATTCATCTATTTATAACACATGTTTCCACCCCAATTTATTCTCTTTATGTACTCATGTGAATGATTGGAAATTTTAATGAAAATTCAATGTTATTTCTCTCTTTGATATAAAATCTTCGTTCTTCAATTTAAATGATTCCAAAAAAGGTTTCAATGAAAGATTTAAAAATTTCCCAATGATTAATGATATATTACAAATTTCAAAATTTTTACAAAAATACTTAAACTGATCTTCTTGTTATTTGTTGAAAATGACTCTTTTTTACTTTATTTTAAAATCTTGAAATAAATATTTATTTAAACATGTATGTAATTAAATGTATTTTCTACCATCATATAAAATCAACGATTTGAGGAGTACATTACATGTTTATCAAGTTATTTATAAAGAATATTTTATCATTAATATTTGGACGATATTGTATTTTAAATATATTTTTATTAGAAAGTTTTATTTTCCACATGAAATAATCCAAGTGATCTTTCATTATTGTTTTCCCTATATTGTATCAGCCTTTAATTTTACTTAATCTATAATAGGGATACGATCCAAGGATACCATAAATTTTTTTAATTCTTAATAGTTTTTAATATGATAACAATAATTTATGAAACAAATTAGATTGATAATGCATTTTATTTTTTTCAATGTTTAAGAAACCTATTTAATTTTCATGAGTTATGATATGATTAATGTTTTTTGTCAGTGTGGGAAGAAGGTGTGGACTATGTGATTTCTAAGACCTATATCTCCATCAAAATATTTCAGTTGTAACTACTATTCTATGATATATATTGGTATATAGGAGGTTATCGTAATCCATAATGAGGGAACACATGCGGTTATCCCTATCCCAATATAGGTTTAATGTGTCATCCCAGGTGACACATGTTGGTGCACAAAGCCGATCAACCCCTTCACCTCAAGTATGCTTCCTCGTAGCCCAATGGTTTTTGACTTGCAGTAATGGTATCATAAATCTTTAAAAGTGAGAATATACCATATTTGATAAAAGTAACACATCACCAGTAATAATAAATAATATAACAATAAATATATTTCAAAAAGTAATATAGAGATATCATGATAATAAAATAGTAAATAACTTATCCAAGTAAAATAGAATTAATCCATACTAATTAAAGTCACATGTGACTATAATAAAAATAAAAATTAAATACACTAAAAAGTCTATGAGTGTTGTAAATCATTTTTAGTTCCATCAACCAAGATCAATCCCCAAACTATCCATCTTAAAAATGGATTTTCACTTAACCTATCCCGAAACAATAAATATTATTTTGTTACAAATTAGCGATCCATAATTTTGTGTGAGTAAACATTAGTGGGCCACCACCAACATTATGTAAAATAATATCTAGTTAGACAATAGTGTGTGAGGTTATATAATGAAATAATTACATTGAATAAGTTAATATTTATCACATTATAAATTTATCATTATTTAACCACATAGTCTTCGAGTTACTGTGGACACCATTAACACAATACCTCCTTCAGACCATTCATAGGTCTGAACTATCCATAAGGGATATCCTAGGTTTGAATGTCTATGTTACCATTATTATTTTTATAAATGAATGATCATGTTACAAATCATTGATTCACACACTAGAATGAAAATGTAACAACTGCTTATTTCACAAACAAACCATGGTACCATTCATTAATTCTCATTAATTATTAGCCATATTATCATTCCATAATTATCAAAATTGATTGATAATGTTACCATTATTTATTCCATAATTGAATTTTCATTTTACTATTTTCCATTAATGAATACATAATAGAATGATCATGTTATAATTCATTACAATTGGTGGAATGTCCATGTTACCATAAACTATTTTACAATAAATAATTCAATGACAATGTTTCCATTCATAATGTGTGGTTGGATGACCCTATTTCCATTCACCATGTTCATATTCCTAATAACACATTATTACAAATATATCACTATTACACATAAATTAATTCAATAATGAATTATTCCTTTGAAAATATCAATATTCAATAAATTAATTCACTAATTGATGATTAAAACTCAAAAATCTACAATATCATAATCTTTTCGAAATTAATTATCAAATTCACTCATCAATGTCACACACTCAACTTCCATAGAAAATTATTCCAAAATCCAAAAATTTCACATTCGAATATTTAATTAATTCGACAAATAAAATAATTATATTTAAGAAATTATCTTAAAAATATACCAATTTAAAAAAAAATTGTTGTACTAAATCAAAATCACAATAATAGGATTTTATCATTAAACCACCTACATTAGTTTTTGGATAACGCACACCAACAAAAGAATCCCTAATTTAAAGAAGAGCAGTCAAGAATGTAGTAAACAACATATCATAGATCCAACATCTAAATTCATGGTAAAATAACATCACACTATTATACATCTATATTTTTGTCCAATTGTGGGATAACTTCCTTATATTAAATAGAAAGAGTAGTGGAAAAGATATATAAATATCAATTACACGAAATCAAACATCTGAGGGTGAAAATATTCAATATTTATTTTGATTCACCAATAACAATCGTTGGGAATGCTAGGTATCACTCCGAGTTCCTCCAGAATCATTAAAAGTATCTTAGTGCTAAATGGGGAGAGATATAGCCAGAAAATTTAAAATTCAACTGCACAACATGTTTCAAATTTCCGGTCTCACATTTATACTGAGTTAAATTTTGTTACAGGTCATGAAATTATTTTTAATAGTTTCTTATGAAAATCCATTATTCTAATATTTATTGATTTATAATCCAAAAATATTTCATGAATTTTAATACCCTTACACAATGTGTAAATGTTCTACAGCTGATTTTTTAATTACCTTTCCTTAAAATCCTCTCAAATCACCTCAAAACTATTTTTAACACTTAAAACATTTATTCATGGAATTAATTAATTAAAAATAATCTTACATTACTAAAAATTAGATCAATTAATATAATAAATGTTCTATATATCTGATCAATACTATCCCATTATGGTTCAAACTAAAGGATAATAGAGGGAGATGTACATAAAAAATATAGGATCTTAAAATGTCACCACGTCATTATATCTCGTCCTCAATCAACATATAAAAGAATATCTAAGATTCATAGTCAATGATTTTGGTTCACTGATCTCTCATATCAATTTATCTTTCCCATGTTTCCACATCTATACACCCATGTTTCCATACAACATGAACAATCTGCATGTCCTTTCCTTGAAACCCATACTCATTGTATTCCAACAAACACATTGGATGATCCTAAAAGGATGCCTCTATATAAATATAAAAATCCTCAACCTTGATCACATGAGAAGAGTTGGGATGATTTATTCAATGTTTTTATGTATAGAAAATAGAATGCATAGGGATATATTTCTATGGAATAGATAATCGCTATGCCACTGCCCAATTCCATCCACTTCCTCAAACAGTCCAACGAACCTGTATGCTAACTTGACAACCTCTATATCCTATGTAACCAACCCTAGGAGACACCAAAAGAAATAAATCATCAGACAATGTAATTTCTTAGGTTATTCTATGTTTTTAAGCATATAATTATTTCTTACTCTAAGTTATATCCATACATTTTCGAATTTGTTGAACCTGCACTAACATCTCCTACATGTGTCTCGTTCCTAGAAACTATAAGTCTCTATCCCCTATCTAGAATAGTATTGATCTAAATATCCTCTAACAAAGAGATTAATATTGTTATATATATATATATTAATTATTATTATTATCATAGGAAAACACTACTAAATCCATATGCATTTCGCAAGATCCTCCAAAGTCAAGCACATACACCCATAAAATATCCTAATGTACATGTATAGTATTCGCTAACATCCCATTTTATGTGGGTGAAATGTGATACATATTAATACTCTTATATCAACCACTTTAGGAATCCCCATCTAGAATAGTGATGTGAAACATGAAACATGATATGATACTATTGTGGTTGGAAGAACATATAGAAGACTTATCTCCCACATATAAAATACTCATTACTGATCAACAATGAATTCTTCTTGTATAAGAAATAGAATTCTCTATTTTTATTTGATTATCCACAAAAAGCTAGATAACATCATTATCCCTTGGTGTCTACAGGTGACCCAACACAAAATCCATGGACACATTGTCCCACATCCACTATAGAGGAGGTAGAGATAAAAGAAAACCTCCTTGTCCTTGATGCTCTGCCTTCATATGGTGACTGCTGTATCATTGTGTCCTGGACCCTGATATCTCTATTTTTATGGCCAAACTCCAAAACATTCATCATAGTATTGAATCATTTTTTTCACCCATAGATGCACTACCCACTTCAAGGCATGATATTCCCACACAATCTCCTCCCACATGATTGTTGGAACTACATCCCAATTTGAAATGCCGATGATCTCATATTAATATATGCCTTTATCTGTAGGGGACTCCCCATCCTCAAGGTTTTCCATCAATAACAATGATTCTAGATCATGAAACTTCTTATCTCAAATCAATGTAAACATATTATACTACACTAAAACTGTTATTCCATTCAACTATTCGTAATTATCAAAAACCACCACATGTATATCAGTTACTTAATCGATCTTCTTTCACTCAACACTAGTCTCCGAAACTACTTGATTTTGAGTCATCCTGTTTAAATAATGAATAGCACAGTTTACTTTTCTAGATTTATAGGAATATTAAAAATCAACAGAATTTATATATTCAACACATATCCACTCAGAAAAATCAATTCTCTTTGTGAAAATAAAGACCATAATCTCTTGCGATCATTAAAGATTGTAAAATTTTCAAACAATATATAGTGTTTCCATCACTTCACATAAAAACCCACAGTTACCAGCTCATGATCATGGATTGGTTTGGTCAACTCATAAGGCATAGATTTTCATGAACTATAGGTAAAAACTCTATCTCCTAGAATCAACATATCTCCTGTTCTGATTCTATAAGAATCACAATACAACATGCACTCCTCACATAGCTCACATATGATAATGTTCAATGCATATTTCAATAACTTCTTCAACTCTTGGATGACTTTCTCACAAGATTCAATCCATTCAAACTTCACCCCATTTTTGGGCATGCTTGAATGCGGCACTTTCAATTTTGAATAATTCCTGGACGAATCTCCGATAATATCATGATAACCCCATAAAAAATGGATATCAAAAACATTCATGGGATTCAACCAATAAACCAAATTAGAAACCCTCTCAAGGTCTAATAACATGCATTCCATAGTGATGATTTGTCCCATGAACAGTTACTGGTCATTCCAAAACTGGCACATAAATAACATGGCATATAGTTAATTTATCCTAGTGTACTAAGAACGATGTCATGATGTTGGTAATGATCATCATTATTCTTGGAGTACACCAAGATGTCATTGATGACCATCACCACAAATACACCTAGGTACATATGAAAGATTTTATATATTAATTCCATAATCACTTTTGGAGTGTCCTTCATCCCAAATGACACTATAGTAGACTCATAAAGGTCATACCTACTACATCAATATATTCTTCGTATATCAAAATATCACAATCACTACTGAAAATACCCTGATATAAACTCAATCATTGATAACACACAACCTCCATTCAATTGGTCAAATAAATCATCAATACATGTAAGATGATATATGTTATTTATAGTCATCTAGTTTAACTTCTAGTAATCAATTCACAATAACAAACTCCAGTCATCATTATTTAAAAAATCATATGTAAATCTTAATGAGACATAAAAAGATTGATATAAAAGATTTCCTCCAACTCCTCTATCTGATTCATGAGCTCCTGATGCTCTATCAGTTATATTTTATATGGTGGAATATATACCACATCAACCCCTAGCATGAGCTCAATAAATAAATCAACATTCATCTCAAGTGGAATTCAATAGAATTATTCATGAAACACGTCTCAAAATTGATCAAATATATGTCGGAAAGTGTCATGTATTACTCCCAAATCTTCCAACAATAAGCTAGAAATCTGGGCTATGAGATCTCCCAATTGATGACTAATTTGGTCTTCTAGGCCTACAAGGATATCCAACTCCCAATAGTGAATATGATGGCCACCATTAGTTGATTAAATGGTCACTCTCATTCGGTAATAATATATTAGGGATTGTTATGTTACTATCTGGTTCACACCCATTATTAGGTCAAATAGTGACATGTCTATAATTTAGATATCCCATTGTAAAATGATATTTCTTGATTTTGAGAGAACATACCTTGCAAAAATAGATGTCTCTAGACCATGATCTCAATAGTTTATCTATAGTTATAACCCTACATAGGAAATCGAACTCTAGGATCAAAACATTAATATTCATTGAAGATATAAAGGAATGAAAGGAAACCATATAAAATAAGGCATTATCTAATGTAGAAGCAATAAAAATTGTACGTCTCACTACTGACAGTCCTGGTCGCTAACCAGAAGTGTAGGTTGTACTACATGTATATATATTTTCACTCTCCCCAATGATATTTTCTGACTCAATTGAGTCACACCAATCTATTGATATGGGTTCTCTTTCCAAAAATACCATATACATCCACCGCCTCATCTAGTAAAACTCTATATTCCAACCTGATATGCGGTAGAAGTTCCCATTCCTATATTTTTTCCCTATCAAGAAAAACCCCCACTATCCATTTTCCTATGCATCCTACAGAACATCTCCAGATGTCCCACATTGCAGAAAGACACACACTATACTAGTGTTTGAGGAAAATCCATACAATACTTGGTAGACTATACCCTCTTTTATCAATTTATTTCACTAACAGAAATAATAAACAATATCATAAGAAATATATTTCAATAAGAAATATATTTCAATAAGAAATATCAATACCTCAAGATATACAAAATATGAAATACAATATACAACAAAAATTGAAGGAATCCATGCTAAATTATGTTCGATGTGTCTAAAATGAAAAAAATAGAATAATGAAACCAATGACTCCCAAGAACTCCCTAAAGGTTACCTCGTCCAAGATCATTCCCATAGTTAGCCATATAAAATATCACATTTTCCTTAACGTATCTTACCACAATAATGAATATTTTGGTAATGATCTGTATTCCCAAATAGGTTGTGCCTTAAACTCATTAGGACACCACCAATATTGTTTAGTGTAATATCCACTCAGACAATAGTGCATCATGTTTTACAAAGAATTATTAATTATGAATTATAAAATAGAGATCACATTATGAATTAATATTTATTGGGATACCTAATATTCAGTTTTATGTGGACTCCCATATCTCAATAACACCTTCAACATGTTCCGTTATTAAAATTATCCTTCAAGGATGTCCTGTTTTTGAATGTTCACGTTACCATTCTTATTTTCCCAAATGAATGACCATGTTACCATTCATTGAATTGCTCACCATAATGACCATGTTACCCTTCAATATTTCACAAATGAACGAAAAAGTCATTAATCATAAATTATCACAAATGAATTACCGTGTTACCATTCAATAATTTTCCCAAATGAATGTTAATGTTAACATTATTTAATCGTTGGCTGAAATTCCATGTTACAATTCCAATTTTTATAAAAAAATAATTTCCTGATCATGTTACCATTCATAATACATGGCTAAGTTCCAATGTTCCCATTCAAAATTTTATAATACCTAATTTAATGAGCATGTTACCATTCTTAATTGTGGTTAAATTTCTATGTTACCATTCACTTTTATCATATGAAATCTTAACAGAAATTTAAAAATATATCTCAACCACCCATTTATTAATTTAATAATTAATTAATCATTTCACAATATACATATTCAATAAATTAATTCACCAATTGAATTTTCAAACTCCAAATTCTAATAACTAATAATTAGTTCACAATTGGTTATCTGATTTGGTAATAAATATTGCTCATTTAGTTTCCAAGGATAATTATTCCCAAATCACACAATTTAACATTCCTGTAATTAATTAATTATCTAACTTAAATAAATATATTTATAAAATTAAATTGATTAAAAAAATACCAATTATATAATTTTTATTTTACTAGATATGACTAATGGATATGGGATTCGAAAATTAGTCCACGTAGATCAATTTCATGGAAACGTCTTCCATTGAATAAATCACTGATTTGATGAAGATTAGTCACGAATGAATTGAAGGACAAAAATTACATAAAATACTAAATTAATGATATGAAAATCATGGTCTAACAATCATAGATCTAGATCTAAATCCAATAGTGGGTAAATATTATTCTTTATCCCTATGGATTAGTAAAATATAATTATATATCTCAATGAAAAGAGAGCACATACATGGTGGTGGAAATCATCAATCTGTCTTTTGATTAACCATAAAAAGTGGTTGGGAACGTTACAGATCTGTCCAAGAACCTCCAAAATCATATAAAGGAGCCTATGGTTGATTGAGGAGAGTTATATAATAATCAAATTGTTATTTCATAGGCACAACATGCTTAAAATCACAAGCCGTACATTAGCATGATGTGTAAAACAATTACACATACTGAAATTAATTTTAATGATTTTATCTGAAAACCCTTTCACCAATGATTTATTTATTTAAAACCCATGAATAATTACACAACTATTATACCATTAAATGACATACTACAGATTAGTTTTTACACATTTTATATTCAATGCCTCTAAAATCACCCATGAACCATTTTTTCTCTGAACTCATTTATACAATGAAATAATTAATTATAAAATAAATAAATACCCAAAAATTGTGTCATGTTTTGAAATAAAGGATCTATATATCCAAAATATACTTAGTGAATAAGTTTCATATTGAAGGAATATAGAGTGCAATAGAACTGAAAATTATGGGATCTTACAATATGTACACAGTAAGCTATAATAATCCCAAAAGAGGGTGCATGGGAGGTTATCCTATTTTTAAATGATATTATATGAGAGTTTATCCCCACCCCTTGGAGCATATTACATTTTGGTTCTAGGAATAACTGAATCTTGTCGTGGTGGTTGATATTTTAATATTTATTTTAATGATGAGTTTCTTAAATCCCAAATAATGTTTCATTCATATCAAATTTATAATAAATATACAAAATAAAGGAATAAAATAATACAAAATCTATATAATCATTCATTGATATAGATTTAAATCATCCAAAAGTTCATTTCATTATGCCTTCATTTAGTTTTTTTCATCCAATGATATAAACCCTCAATATGTGATCTACAAGAGATCATTTGATCTCCGAATAAGGAAAATTGATTCCTTTGTGATACTGCAACATTTAGATTATATTGTTTTATTAAACATTAATACTCATCCTTCATCCATGAAGGGATATCTCTTTCATTTTAATTCTTGAGATGAATAGAGAAGGATCAGTCGAGTGGGACTTCCCCATTCACAGAAATTATACATTTTCAGTTTAACACTCTACAATATAGATATATTATATTATTTATATATATATGGGTTTTGAATAAAAATTAATTGTTTACACTCCATCATATAGATAATATTATAACTTTTAAGGAACACTAAGACACAAAAACAAATTATTCTAATTATTTAGTACGGTGTTTCATGTTGTGTAAGACAGATATTATTTAACTATATTTTTAACTAATATTTGACAGTGGACAATGTATTAGTCCTTTAGAACTTCTAATGTATTTATTGAACACCTAAATAAATATTAAATTTATTTATTTCATTCATAAATTAATATTTTCAATCAATAAAACTAGAAAAAAAATATCCCATAATCAAGAGAATATAATTCATTCAAATAATTAAATTAAAATAGAATTTAACTGAGATAATCAGAAACATGTACTATGTGGACCTGTTTGGATTACATCATTTTTGTAATATTAAAGATTTCATAAACACCATGGACAATTTCTAGTAATTTTTCAAATAACTCTATAAAATGAACATAATGTAATAATGAAGACAACCACATATGAATGCTCTCTATGTGATATATTCTCATTGATTCATTATCTTATCCATAAGGTTTCACAACTGTGACCCCATCCTATATGAGTTATTAATTTTTAATTTATTATCTAAAATAAATGCATCATTTACCAATGTCCATTAAATTTAATGTAATATTTATTTTCCAATTAAAAGGATAAAATAACAATATCCATAAATATGGAAGTTAAAAAAATTTCCTTGACACTACCTTATTTTATTAAAATCATGACATAACTGACATTCCCTGCTTGATACATACATTTTGTTTCAGAGGTTTCATCAAGAAATATTTGTTTTTGTGTCTTAAATTCATCAATGATATTATTAATGTTTAATATGAACCATTACGCATACTCTCATATAGGAATATTTTATGACATCAAGACATGATAAATTCCGACTAGCAGGTATGTTCTCAGTAATTACCATCTAGGTGATTACCAAGTGAGAACATCATAAAAAGAAGTCAAATATTCTTATGATTAGTCAAACATTAATTTATATGTTCTATGTTTCCCATCATAGTTAAATATCCAACCATAGAACATTATTTAATGATATCATCATTTCCTTTTAAGGTTTTGATCAATGTAGGGAACTACAATCACCATATCATTCTAACATATATTCTATATCATTACTACATTGGATTCATGTAAAACAATATAAAATTTGATGAGAAATGTTATATTAATATTATATACATCAAATATATATGAAATAAATGAAATAATAGTTGGTTCAAGGACACCAAATTCAACAAAATCCCAAATGGACTAGAGCTAAATGCCTATGAAATTATGTCGACTACACCCCACATGGTAATAATGATTCTACAAAATCATGGAATGAGGCATAGTTTATGTAAAATTATAATATTTTGGAATAATTATCATTTAATCCTCATATCTATAAGAAAAATACCTTTATAGATGATAATTTTAGAGAGTGTTTCTTCTAACTGATGTGACCTTGGACCTTTTTTAATTTACTGTTCTAAATTATTATCACTATAGAACGTGATATTACATTTAATACTAGGTAATAAATTAATATCATGGATGTAGTAGTGCACCTATAATAAATTCATAGGTACCTTAGAAGCGGTAATATACTATAAATCATCTATAGATTCTACAACTACATCTTTATTTGATATTTTTTATAACAAACAACCTCTATTCAAATTGAATAACTATTCTTTTTGTGACATAATTTAATCTAGATCTATTTGGAATCTATCATATACATATCCTCTAATTACTAGTTCCCCATCTCCAATATAAACTAAAAAAGTATCATTAGTATACCAAATATAGTTAAAGAGGTTCTAGACTTCCATTCATGAGTGGTCACCTGGGTTATTTTGATATCATCCTACCTTACTCAATGAACAGGAAATATATATCCTAGTACCTCTCATAACATACATGAGACACCCAATCACTAATGGTTAGGGAATCGTTTCATTTGATTTATTTATTGGTAAGTGTAAACATTTTCCTAGAAAGTTGAATTCAATGTGATGTTAGAAACAATAAAATATTTTATTTTTTGATACTTAATCACTTTTTTGTATTACTAATGTATGTACTTTGACATAGGGTGAGATCCATCAGGGATATATAAATGTAATTCTGATCACATGAATATATGAAGTCATTCCCCATTTCCTTCTTAGGGAATTGTTTCTTAAAACATTCCTTCAAAGACTGTATGACTTTAATTTTATTTCTAATGGGTTATATTTTATCAACATATATTATTAAGATGACAATGATACTCTCACAAAATAATTTGAAGATAGAAGTCTTAAATACATTTTTTATGAACACGTTTTCCATTATGGATTCATCAAAATGACCTTTCCATGACCTAGATTTTTTTAATTAAAAATAAATTTTTTAAATTTTCATATCATATTGACATCCTATGGGGTCCCAAATCATTTAGGTAATGTTAAATATAAATCTTCATGAAGGTTCCGATTAAGGAAGGAATTTATTAAATCCATTTTACAAATATAATTTCTGTAGTAATCTACAATTTCATTTATATTTTGTATGGAATTAATCATTAAAAATTGTGAATATGTTTTGTATTTGTCAATAAATTGATTCTCTATAAACACTTTTATAGTTATTTGTACCTTAAATGTACTGAAATGTTCATAAATTTCCAAATTATCTTTAAATAAAAATATTCATCCAATGGTATTTACATCCACTCAAGGATATGCCAATATCAAATCATGGTTTTGGTAAATGTTATCCTTTTTATAATTATTTTATTCTTTCCATATAGAATAATATGTACCACTTACCATATCCTTGAATGATATAGGATCATCAATATAAACTAATAACTATTCTCCATACACGGTTACTAGAAAACCAAATATTTTATGTTCAATAACAAATATAATACTCCTTTGTATTACTTATGTTTCTTCAAGAGTTTATTCATCTATATGGATATGGGGAATCTGTTCCTATTCCAACACCGATGTATCTTTACCCACACACTCATCAAATTTTATCTCATTCCAACTATATATTTTATTTATTTTCTTCATATTATAGAATATTTATATCATTAAAATATTAAATTTTTCTCTTAGGGTTCATATAATTAATATTCTATTATGTCGTTTTGGTAACCTATATGGGTATAAATTTTTCCTCTCATATCATTTTTTCTAACTGAATTGGCTTTAACACGAACTTTGTGACTCAACACCTAAATGTATGAGAACCAGAGTATATTTCCACTCCATAAAACGTATGAAATAACATATTCTATTTTATTTGTATCTTTCTCCTTTTCCACTATCTGGGGTATTATTACTTTTACCTTGTATAGATGCATGACAAATTTGAAGTTAATTTATGTGAAAAGAATCAAAATATAAATCATGGTATTAATTAAAAAGTCCTTTTTTTTAAAATCACTATACTGGTGATTCTATAGTTGGGCGAGGAGTAATTAATATGAAAAAGATCAATAAACAATATCCATTACATGTTTTGTGTAATACAATACATAAATAATTTTAATTAAATGGGAATTACCCTAAACAGTCTATCTTTGTATAAGATGAAGTTTTTCTATTCAAAAATTAAAATAAAATCACGTCTACAATGTCTGGGTACAGAAATGTATTTTTTGTTAACAAAAGGAAATTAATATTAATAGTTTATAAATAATTTCATTCAATTAAAAAATATGAGGTGGTAGTCATTGATAGATATCGAAGAGATTTTTCTCCATTTACCAATAATATATCTACCTACACTAGTTTAATCGTTCATTATATACAAGGTTCCAATATATGAATACATATTTATTTAAGAAAATATGTATCTAATAACCAATTTATTGAAACAGTTAAATTTCACATGAAAAAAACTGAACCGAATTCTTACCCTTGATTATTTGGATGGGTGTAGAATTTATTCATATTTCCATTTATTCATCTTATGAAATAAATAATGTCACGATTCCATGGTTTCATACTGATCTTTCTGTTCATGTAATGGTGTGAATATGATTTGGTATTATGATCCTTATCTTTCCCTTTTTTTGTTCACCATAAGGTCAAAATTATTTTTGTGCTTCGTAATCTTATCATATTGGAAAATAAGTGTGGGAATATTTCGTAGAGAGTTATCAGAGTTTTTCATAATAAAAGATAAATAAAATCTAAAGAAGACCCTAGGGAGTTATTCAAGAATGTTATTTGTTCTTATATCTTATTATATTATAAAATCTAGAACATCTAGGTTCTCAATGTAGCCAATTTTATTAACTATGTCAGACTATGTTGGGGAACACTCTCTTTGTTTTCTATGAAAGAGAACCACAGTTATGTCAAACTATTCTTATCATTCCCTCTCCTAGTATAGACCACATTGGTTCTCAAGAATTAAATATTCAATCATGTTTTCAAGAGATGGCAGGAGTTCAATATATATATGAATGAATTAAAAATTTATCATAGATCATTTCAATGAAATTTATTTATATAAAAATTAACAATTCATCAATCTCTTCCTAGGAAAGTGGATAAGAAATTGACGATTCTTGCATGTAATATTTCTATTCTAGTAAAAAACACAACCCCAGTGCATCTAAACCTTTTTTAGAGGCTTCTTCTATTGTGAAGATTGAATTTATATAACATTTATTTATATTATAATGTCTATGAAAAACCATAGATTTTATTCTAAAGCAAGAAGATCATATTATTAGTACTATTTTTTATTACAAATATTGTGAGGAATAAAAAATTAATTAATTTTTATTAAAATACATCACAATTTTGTCAAGTCCTAATAGCCTCATCATTGATATTACAATGTATAGTTTCAATTATATTCTTATCAAAAAAATCTGTATGTCACATCACAAAACCACATAAACATGTTTTAAAGATACACCAAGGTATGTAGGGAGAAATAATATTTCCAAAAATAGGCTCAAATATCCCATTTCAAATAAGAAGAAATACCTATATGGATATCATGAGTTAGATTTCAATATCATATTCCACAAAGATACATCAAGTAAACTGAGGGAATCATCTCTTAATGTTTGTTTGTTATGTCATCCCATAACCATCATAAAAAAACATGTTAATATTTTTCGTCACAATGAGGGCTATTCAAACACTATGTTCCAATTATATTTTTCCAAATCTTTTTGTGTAATGACATGTATAAAATAATATATAATAGAGGTATTTAATTTATTATTTATAATTTTTTATCCTTTAAATGTCTTGTTAATATTAATTGGATGTTTATAACAAATTTACTATATTAGATAAAACATTTATTCTCTATAGATGTATTTTTTATTTTTTATTTTCAAATTATTTCATTTATATATATGATTGTGGTATTTCATCCATACTACAAATAAGATCCTTGACTGAAATAAATAAATAAATAAATGACCTGTTTATGAACTTTTCCTAATGACTGTTGTAATGAGTGAATATTAAATAAACATTTTAACTACATGAATAAATTTATATTTCTAGTATTGGATTGAGTTAAAAAATTCCAACCATTAAAATGAGTTACTAGTGGGTTGTCATTATTTTGGTTATATTGTGAATAACATCCATGAACCATAGGTCACTCCATTAATTACATGTATTTATATCATACATATATGTGAGGGAAACCAACAATTATTTTGAAGGTGAATTATATAAAAATCCTTGAAAACATAGTTCCTACAAAATAATGAAGGGGGATGAATCACATTCCATCATATTTAATATATTAATAAATAATAGAAACCCATGAAATAAATTTAAATAAATAAATTCCAACACATACAATTGAATTTTTATAGATCCTAAACATCCATACAAATTAATATAAAATGATAACATTGCTTTATTTATTTTTCCATTGGTATTGATATAAAATAGTTATCAATAATTAAATGATTGATTAATTAATTCCCTATAATCGCAATGTCCAACGAAATTCAAATAGACATATCCATTATTAAGTCATTAATGGAAAATAAAATACATAAACAATAGTTTTCTAATTATTAAAATAAATTAATTTATTATTTAAAAATAAATAACACCGTTATGAAGCTGTCAAAAACATAAAATTCCATTCAAATTTCAAATGATTTTAGTGATGTAATTTTCAATTTACTGTAATTATATTCATCCAAAAATTGGGAGACTAAATGGTTTGGATTATCGAGAAACAATTTATTTACTATTGTTTATATGTACATGAGTCACAAGCCTAGGGCTTCACTTTGTTTACTCGGACAGACTACATATACTGTATATGATATATACATTTCATATATCCAATTTCCATGTGCTTGATATACTCTCATAGTCCTATTCATGTATCTCAATGGAATACACAACATGTACATGCCAACTACACACCATGTGATCTGAATATCGTGTATATATTCAACCCCCAAACAAATCATTATATAATATGGAGAGAGACTACATTGAATGTTATACAAGTTACACACCTTTCATATCTAATGGAATTTTCATAGATACCTTGTCATGTATCTCATGAATAGTAATTGTTAAATTACATGTTTTCACAATACATACACATTGTGTCTACCATGGAATCACTAGTTTTTCAGTCTCATAGGGTTTGACCATGTGTAATGACCACACTGATTTTTCAATTTATGATGTCAACCATTGTATAGTACACATCATCTACACCATATTAATAATGTGTTCTCTAAAAATCATGTTCCAGTTTGTCTAGCTGACAAGTAGTGTACAACAAATGTAATAGTAACCATGAATTCCATATATAACGTTGAGTTTACTGAAGTAGAATATTAGTGTACATAGTGTATACTATGACTTCACACTATGTAACCTTGTCTTATAGATGCAAAATTGGTAGTTCCTGATTTCATCTCTAGTCATTCTTCATCTGTTCGTAGACCTATAGTAAAATTCATCATTTAATGAACATGATTAATATATTTATTACATGTTAATTAATATCAGATTAATGATATAATAATATAAAAAATGAACCATGATTTAGTTTGGATCAACATTCAAATAAATTATAATATATTTATACTTGAACCATCTGATGCCTCTAGTTATTGTGAGAATAGTGGAAGAATGAGGTTGTGGGATATATATTAAAATTTCATTTAATATTGAGTTTCCCAAAACCCCAATGATATTTTTAAATAAATTTATAATTAATATACTTAATATTAGATAAAACAAATACCTGATCAAAGAAGACATTATTTAATTTTGATATTGAATATCAAAAAAGAATTTTTTTTTTCTTACTTCATTAAAATATAATGATCCAACGACATAATCCCTTAATAATTTTACCACACAAGTACCATTGTTCTCCGTGTAATGTCAATCAATGTATAGGGGAATCCATGGTGAGTGGGGTGTCTTTTTTTTTCTTAATGATCAATCATCCTTCAATCCTAAAGGGATAAGTATTAAATTTTTTATTCTTAAGATGGAGATAGAAGTAGGAGTCACAAAATATTTCTTTGTGTGAAAAAAATATCTATTTTCAATTACACACCCACCATAATAGACATCATCATCTGTTTATAGTTATTCATGTAATGTTTAAATAAAATATCATGTAAACCCTTTTAAAATATTATTAACATTAATGAATCCCATGAAACATATTATTAATAAAAAAATTATTATCTTTTTCTGCACAAAAACATGACAAATAATAACTATTATTTAAGTGCATTTTTATTTAAAAATTCTCCCTAGACACCATATTTAACTATTTGAATTACTTTACCATTTCATGAATAGAAGTATAAACATTTAATAAAAATATTTATACATAAATAAAAATTAAAAATCAGTAAAACCTAAATAAAATTATATTCTGGTCTTTGGACTAATATGTATTATGTTAATCAAATTCAATTATTATTTAATAGAGATCAACAGAAACACATTGTGTGTGACCCACTAGGATTTGTTCTCATTGGTATTAAGCACTTTTTCATAATTTCCAAGATTACTTTGTGCCATTATTTCAACTAAACCTATTGAAATAACATAATTTCACAACAATGACTACAAAATAAGAACAATCACTATACAATATAATCACATTTTTGCGATACCAAATCATGAAGGATTCATATCTATGTCACAAACCCAAATATAAGATATGTCGTTTTTGACTATCTGAAGTAAATAAATCATTTCACCATGTACATAAAATTTAATATGATGGTACTATTATATTTAATGTGGTGAGATATGAGCTTTTCTAAAAATGGAAGAGACAAAAACCTCTTTAAAAAAATCCATTAATGACTTGTCAACCAAGACACAATCAACATGCCTTACCTTTCTATGAAAAATTGGAATTATATTTTTTGTCAAAAAATACATCTTTGTGAGTCATTATATGATGTAATGATAATATTAATGCATAATGACCAGTGACAAAACCAAAATACAGGAATGTATGATGACACCAAAACATTTTGAGTTCCTAATAGCGGGTCTGTTTTCATACTCTCCCATCATGGAAATTACCAACTAAGAACCTAATGAGAAGAAGCCTCATCGTCTTATGAGTACTCATATGTGGATATCTTTGTATTATATGTCACGTAATTGTACATTATCTAGAAATATAATTTTTTTTAAAATATCTTCATAGAAGATAAATGTTCTCATCATGGTGGGGAATTTTTATGACCTTATCAATCTAACATATATTATTTTTCATTATTTTATTAATGTCATACAATGAAATGAATAGTATATAATTAAAAAATTATTAGTTCTCAATATATAAAATATACATTTAATATATATATAAATAGTTGGTCTTAGTACAAAAACTACCATACCTGGGTGGTTATCCTTTGTCTAACATGTTATGAATGTATTGATGTGTTTCCTTGAAATAATATTTCTTATTCTTATATATTTTCCACAAATCTATGTATTACGCAAATGTTATATCCTCATGGCTTAAATTTGTTTATTTATTAGTAATCGTGTATTACAAACTTCCATGAATTTTTCTATGAATAATTTTATGATATATGAAATATAGGTTGTATTTTTCAAAATATATTCTCATGTTATCCTAACCTTATGCTCAAATAATGTGAATATCTACCTTTTATATCCATACTAAGATTCTAGGCTCAATCATTCTTATTTTATAATTCCATGGGTTATGAAGAGTTGTGTTATTTATGTTTTTTATTTGAATTGTGGTAGATATAGGGGATGAATAAGTTATCTTATGTAAATTTTTTGGTGTTGATGTTTCAAAAGGAACTAGACCTATTCAATTTTGGAATGGATACTTATCTTATGTAATGAATATTCAAGTACTATGACTTGGTATCTAAGTGTAAACAGTGTGGGTCACTATTTAATCTATAAAACATTAATAAAAATTATGATTAACCCATACAATACAAAAATATTTTTCATAATCAATAATCCAATTTCCACGAGTCTGCACAACTTTACCACTCATTGATATTTACTTCGAATAAAAGTTTTCCTAAGTATATATATTCATATCAATTTTTTATAACCCTCTCTCACTCAGCCACATTCACCATGGAATATTTTACCACTTTAATTTAGTCATTTATTTTCAATTAATTTCATATTTATATTTTCTAACCCATGAAACTCATTGATAAATTATTAAATTCCAATATTGAACCTAGTGTTTCCTTTTAGATAAACGTCATTTTATTTCAATATGTAAATCATGTATGATCCATCCCCATTTTATGATATATTGTTTGTTCTATCCAATTTTCAATAAATTATTTTCATAAATTTAGTTCAATATAATATACATTAGCCCAATGATCCACCAATTTAGGAAGATTTATCTACATTCGATTTTGGTTACATTGTTATCTTCTTCCATATTAATGTATTATTTAAAATTTTATAAATTTTTTTTTATGTTTTTGAAAATATTTTTTCGAATTATGTTTTTCCTTATGAATCTTATTTATCTTACTACATAGATTACTTCTTCATATAAAATTAGGATAAAAAATTTCTAATTTTACAACAATTAAAAATTGAAAAATATTATTTCATTAAAATTTCTATTTTACCATTTTTTTTATTTCCAGGATATAATTTTCTTATGATTATAAACACTCTCTTAATCATTATCTAAATAACCATAAGGATCAAACAGTTCTTACTCCTTTATCATAGTCTTTTTCAGATACATGAACACCATTTATTCATCTTAGTTTTTTTATTTTTTCTAATTTTCTTCATTTATAAATTAAGAGATTATTATATAGAAAATCAAGGGATTTATCATGGATTAATTAAATTGATGATATAATTGTATCATGTCACAAGTGATCTCAATTTATTAATCGATTATTATATATTTATTATTTATAGTATTGTTTCATTGTTTGGAAACGATCATGGGTTTATATTTTAAAATTATTTTTAAAAATATATCAATGTTTTATACACCGTTTATATAACTGATTCAAAAATAGGGTCATTTATTAAATGATATTTATAAGGTAGGTAGAAAGGTGGTTTCACAATTCCTATCCATTCACTCGAACGTTTTCATGTGTCACATTTGTCTGAGATGAGGTGAATGGTTGGTACATGGTCTGACCAACCATGAATCCCATCCTATTCATAATAATGATTAATTAAAAAATGGAATGAAAACCATAATAATTATTATATTTATAATAAAAATACTCCTTAAATCTCCCTCCCTATTTTACCTCTCTCACTAGAAACTCGTATCCAACATGGTATTTCCTCCCACACATGCCACCCGTTCTATATACTACATATCCACACCATTTTCCCCTCTAATTACATTTGTGGTCTTTATATGTTTTAATACCTTCTTATACACAATCTTCTTTTTTTTTCATTGTGATTTTCATTTTCCCCATGAGGTGGTGATGACCCCTTCGAAACCTAACTCTATTTTTTGGTATTTTTTTGACTATTCTGAATGCATAGAATTTGGAGGTCCCATTAAATCCAGTTATTTCCATTAAAATGGAAGGAATTTTTTCTCAATAAGTTTCATGTTGTTTTTTTATTCAATTAATCTTATTTTTCCTAGTTCTAATTTTGTATTTTTTTATAATTTTTTCCACATTTTTTCTAGGGTTCCATGCACATTTTTTAGATAATTACGGTCCCTCATAGGTGAAGGAAAAACTATTTTTGAAGGGTTTCATAATTTTTGAACCTTAAAATCCATCATTATAATGGATTTAGTATTTAATTATATTTTTATTTACATTATAGTGTATAAAAATTATGGAAAATGTTTCTAATGGATGAAATTGGAATTCCTCATGTTTGCAACATTGTATTAATCAATTCTCATTGGATTTATTAAATGAAATATATTTTAAAAATCAATTTTTAATGATTAATCCCACCGTGTGATTGATTAATCAACTAAAAATTATTATTCATTACTGATAGGGATATATGAGATATCTGGTGATTTTCTCTGGAATATAAAAATATCCAAATGGCATATTTTGTAACACAATATCATTAAATTGGTTACTAAATTATTTTTCCTTTTATATAGAATATTACTTATGAAAAAAAAAATATATAGTTATTGATGTATACATACACACCCATTATACATATTCAAACATGGTTTTTGAATATATACATTCCAAATATTGGTATTTATATATGTATAGAGGTGAATATGTGAATATGGATAAAGGATGACTTCTGTGACATTATGGATTTGGATAAAAATTAATTTTAAATTAATGATGGTTGTTTTTCAATGAATAAGTCATGTTCAGTACTTATGGATTTTTTTCTCAAAATAAGGACACGTCTATGGATTTCCCCTTATTTAGGGAGGTTTTTCACTTGGATGGTGTATGGAGATGGAAGAGTATATATGATGTTCTATATGTGCATTCATCCTCAAAAACCACCTTTACTACAACCATGTGATCCTAGTAATCATTGTGAGAGTAAATGGAGAGTTTCTATAGAGTATTAACCAGACAGACTAGATCCTCTTTATAGGTAAAGGCCATAGTGGCTTTTTACACCAGTGCATCTATTTGAGAGTAGTATGGTAGGTTATTTTCAATAGATCACATCAATAGGATTACATATATGTCTAAATATTTTTCATATATGGTAAATTTATGTTACCTATAGGAATATACCATGATAACATATTTATTGGAATAATAATTTCTTCTATCCATTTGAATAATAGTAAAATTATTTCTATTGTTATCCTTTCTTCAAAAAACATTAACTTTTTTGGATTATTTTTCCTTGAAAAATAGTTAATTGGAAAATCAGTCACTATATAAAAATATCATTGAATATCAATATTGGGAAATGTTTCTTATGATACATCATGTTGTATCATGTTTTAAAAAAAGTTCATAGAGCGTAATTATTGATTAGCTGTTCTAATATAAAGTGGCTTAGATAAAAAATTATTTGCTAGGGATTACATTCCTTCAAGATAGGAAGATGGAAATTTTATTATAAATTTAATGATGTGTAATTTGGATTGAAATAAAAAAAATTATTATAGTATTTAAAATAAGAAAGAAGTGGTTTCATATTTACTAGTAATGTATAGGGTGCTGTTTCTATTTTTGAATCCCTTCTCAAGTTATTTCTCATATATATATATTATCATTTATTGTTGCTTGTCATGCTTGTCATTTATTTTCTTCAATGGGGTGTGGCAGCTATTTTATTTGATAGTGACTTGTATTTTAAACATGATGTTTTTTTAGATTAGTTTTATTTTTGATCAATTTATCTAATTATATAACATTTCATTTTATTAATTTATGGGGATAGAGGGTAGATATAGATGCTGGTGGGTGAAAGAAATCCATATGATGGATTTTTTTTCCATATAGAAGATGAATGATATGGTGGTATCAGTGGGATTTGGACATCTTATTGTTTAATTATTACATATAGATTTCACTATTTTATTTTTGCCTTCATTTTATTATTTTTAATGGATTTTTGACTTATCAACGGGTCATGAATACATTTTTTTAATATCCGCACATATTTTTCATAATGATTTATTAGGTGATATCATTATGAAGTGGTGTTTTCTTATTTTCCATGTAACTTTAAAATATTATGGAGATTAAGGAATCCCTTTGGGCATTTCAATTAATTTGATTGGATATATAATTGAGTGATGGATTTGGAGTTTTCATAAACAAATTGTATCAATGTATCAATATTTTATTTAGGGTGTTAGTTAGATTAATGAAAGGATTTACAGGACTCCTGAACTTAGTACTTGAAGAGTGTTATGACCACTTAACCATCATGAGCCACAAGATACAAGTGCTAGTTGGGTATTATAATTTTTTAAATTGTTTTTAAATTGTTTTTTATCTATGAATGAAAAATATAGAGAAATGGTGGTACCTTATGAGCTTCAAAAGGGAGGGGAATCCATATGGAGCATATGTATAGGATTTCAATGACTTGAAATGTCAGTGTTTCAATACATGGTACGCCATGAAATGTTGTAACAAAATAACACTATTCCCAACAAGATTTTGTTTGGAGTTGTTTGGTGTGGTTTTTTTAAGGTGTCTTGGCTTGTTTTTGGAAGCATTCCTGTTAAAATTATTTAAATCAATATTTCAAAATAGTAATGTTCCCATTATAAGGGAAATATATTTTTTTTTATAAATATATTTAAATATAAATTAGTATTTTCATATTTATACTGATTTATATTTATAAATAAATAAATACATCAAAACCAGTTGGGTTAAAATTTATTTAAAACTATTGAAAGTTTGATTTAGTAATTTTTTGATATGAATTTATTGGTGTATTTGGGTTCTTTTAAACATAATCATTGTTTAAAAATATAATTTATGGTGCTAAATGTATAAAATTATGATTCTAAAATATTTTTACATGATAAAAATTATTTGGGTTTCAATATCCTCTTTCATAATAGATTTCTAGAATTTTATAATGATTTCAAAGTAAGACTTGTGACTATTTATATTTTTTAAAATCTTAATGGATTTGTAAATTTGAAAATATGAGAGTTGAGTTTTTAAATTCATATCATGGGTATGTAATTTTAAAATTATTTAAGAGAAGGCAGTTGGTGTTATTTATATATTTGAATTTAAAAGTAGGTCTTTTGGGCCTATGTTTTTGGTATCATTACATCAACCTCTTGTAGTGGTTTTGATGAACATGGGAACTTTTCATCCAAATGAGGCCTTCCTCTAATAGTCTTGATGCAATAATTCTCTAGATAGATTATGGTAATATGTTTTTAGAGTATAAATTATTGATAATAGTTCATGTCTATCTTGACTTATCTGTGAAAAATAGTTGATCTATCACTTTGGGTTCATCCTAAAATTCTCCTAGTGAAATGATGAATTTATTGGGGAATTATTTTTAACAATGATCATTTACTGTAGTGAATGATTCTATGTTTGGGGTTAAATATGATACTATCCTTGTCATATGATCTTATTGTGTGGGGCTGGAAATGTAATTCTCGGTTAATTTTCAATAGTGACTCGGATAGGTTTTACCATAGTGGTGGTTGTAACTGATTTGGAACCATTATTATTAGAGGGGATTCATGAGGGTTTCAATGTTTATAGAATAATGAGACTAGGTACATCATCTTCCACCTGTATTATTAGGTTTTCATTAATCAAAATTATTCGATCATGTTTTTTGAAGGAAATTAATGTTATCCTTTCTTTCCCTAATTGGTTTGTCACAGTTATTCTAATTTTAGTTGGTCACTTGTATATCATTGTTTTATATGTGTATATCTATTTTACTTGATTATTTTTTATTGTAATATTTGAATCCTTTTTCTTTTCTCATGACTATGTTGATCCCTTTCTCTCCTATTGAGTTTCATATTTTTTGAGTAATCAAAATTTAAGAGTTTTTCATGGAGTGTTGTTGATTTAGTGGATTCTTAATATGGTGGGAAAAAACATAATTATTGATCCATATATTATTGTTTTTTGTCCATTGGTGTTTTTCTCAATTTCATGGTTCAGTATTATCAAAGGTTTGGTAACCTATTTTTTGGGTTTCGAAAAACAACCCACCTCCAAAGAGAAATTTTCATTATGGATGGTTAGTTAGTGGATTTCCTAGTCATCATTTTTTCATTGAATTATTCCTGGGGTATTTGGGTTTTTTAATGTGTAATGTACATTTTCCATTAGTTTTTGTAATATTTATGTTAGTAGTCCTTTTCATTTTTTATTATATATACTTTTTCAATTGTAGATTTTAATGTCTCTATATTGCGAATGATATCACCTATCATTTCAACTTTTTTTACGTATTTTTTATTTCTATATTATGTTTATAGTATGTGTGATGAACTTTATTCATTTTTAAAAAACTATTTCAATTTAATATTTTCTATATAAGGAATGTGATATGGTGGGTGATATTTTTATATCGTGAACATAATTTATTTAATATTTTTAATTAATTAATCCTTTTTAATATTCATCATGAGTTTTTCACTAAATTGGAATTATAATTTTATAATTTCTATATTTCATTATAGGAGAAGGTTGGTGATTTATTTGAAAAAATAATTCTTAAATGGTGAGTTTTCTTCTATGATCTATATAGATCTATCTACACATCTAGTGAATAGTTTTTATCCATACTCCCTTGCAATTTAAGGGTCCCAAGGAGTGTACTGTGGGGACTCAAGTAGTAAATGGCTTGAGAAACCATAAATCCCAAATTGTGTGGAGTGTCCCATTAGTAAATTAGGTAAATAAATAAATATAAAATTAGAATAATAATACAAAACAACTCTCCCACCCCTTTAATCCTCATTCACTAAACACAATAGTAAACTATATTTATCAACCTCATGTGTGACACTCAATTCATATGACCTCCTAACCTATCTATTTTCTCCTTAAATCATATACATGATATCCACATTATTGTGTTTCACCTCCCCTTGTCACTTATTTTTCTATTTTTATCATTCTTTTCATTCCCCCTAGGATGTTCATAAGATCCATCAATACCCTTACCAGATTTTGGATATTTTATATGTTAACAGTTACTTCATTGGGGTGAGGACACCCATTATGGTCGGTTTATTCAATGACTCTTGATGGTAGTGATTTCTCCCTCAACCTCATGCGAATTTTCACGTATTCTTCACCATTAATAAAATTATAATTTATTTTATGTTCTTTCTTGGGTTTTCATGGTTTTTTATGTACCCAGGAAAACATTAGAGATAGATTTGGGCTACTGTTGGGGAAAGCTATATCATTGGAGGTAGGTTTCCCTATGTATGACCCTTTAAATTGAACTATAAAATTTATTTATTGAATTATTGGTTGTTTAAATTATATTATAATTTTTATATTTTATAGAAATTTACTATTATGAATGAAATTGGATTTCATCATGATCTCTATGTTTTACTATGATTTTACCATCAGTATTATTTAATGAAAAATGTTTCAAAAATTTATTTTGAAGGGATAAAAACACTAAATTATATTGTTTTCTATTAAATTATTTTTTTATTTATGATATCTAGATGTATCATGAATATTTATTCATTTAATCTTGGTTTCCATAATGGAACAATGGTGTGTTGGGTATGCAAAGTCATGGAAAAGGGTTTCTAAATTTACAGTATTTTACAACTTTGAAGACTAAATATTAAAAATCTTGTCCCATCCAAACGTGGAACATGCTATGATTCTCCTAGACCATCTCCAATATGAAATTGATGTAGATCCATTGCTAGTTGGAATATCAATATCATGGGAGGCCTTAGGCTATGTATCTGTACACATGCACACATCCACATGACTAAACGGTGTTGAGATGTTAAAAAGTTGAACAACGGTCATAGAATATAGTTAAATATCATAACTATATTATAATAGGTAGAAAATGAAATTAAATTGGAAAAAATAAAATCCCACCACACTGTGTTAGGATAAAAGGACAACCTGTATGTAATACTCAAGATTGTTATCATGATACCACATGAACCCAACTCAGTCTATCTTGTATAGCTGAACATTTTATGGTCTTGCTTAGTCTATAACTCTATCAAAAGTTCCAATTTCGGCACAAAACATGATTCCTATTGTAAAATACCATTCATGGATGAGAATAAAAATACACATTAGGATACACAAAATATATGAATAATAAAAAACAATACATTTGGATCTACACAAGAATATGACTGAAATACATATAACCTGGATATATTGATATACTCAACAAATACACACAATCAATAGGTAAATTCACCACCCTAACAGTATACTAGGGTTAAAGCTACAAGATTCCACCAATAAATCATCCAAGGGAACATACTCCATGAGTTTGGTAACAATGAAGTCATCTGTTTGAGAGGTAGTGAACATCGGGTGTCTCCATAGGATGTTCATGCTGAATGTCTAATTAGATACAATATATATATATTAGGATAAGTCTCATTTATATTGGTTATACAAAAAACACAATATAGATTAACTTTATATGTAGAGGATTGATTACCACGTAGTGTTAGTCATTACAATACCATGAAACTGATCTAGGTCCTGAATATGAATAGAGGTATTCAGTATTGACCTCACAGGGGGAATCTAACAACTTTATCCATTATTTCTTGATGAAGGGATCTGTTTCCTACATGTAGAAGGTGATTCCATACCATCCATCAGTTAAAGGAAATGGTGAATCCACCCAAATGGTAATTGTGAGGATACAGAAGACAAGGGTACTAAGAAGGGTTTTGAAGATTATACAACACATAGTAGGGTTAAACAACATTTGACATTGGCCATGTGCCTTTCACATGTAAATATAACATGACCAAGTCCATATAGATGTAAATGGTGTGTTTTTACATTACTAATTCCACAAGTGTACAAGGACAATTCATATATCATATACATGTTGTCCAAGCCATGTTTGTGATGGAGTACACAACGTGCCCATGCCCGTGTAATGTAACCTATGTTTGTGTACTCTCATAGGTACCCACAATGATCATCAAAGGGTACCACATACCACGTGACATGTTTATATTTCATTTGATACTTATCCCCCTCCAATTACCATAGCCACTGCTGAGAGGGTTAAAATGGATTTTTATTCTGAATTACACTCTGTGTACTACATGATTTTACAGAATCTCAAATTTGGAATCCACATCCAATTACCCACCTCTAACCATTATCCAACCAAATTCCATGATAGAAAATATATTATCCAAATATAATGAAACATTCTATCATTTTAGCACATTATTTACCAATCAAAGTTGTTCAAAAAACACCATGAAAGGACATTAATCGTTTAACAATGAAGATAACAAAATATATTTTTAGAAACCAACTTATCAGATGTCCCTTTTATTGTATAATCACATTCATGTTGTGATTATCCAATATATAAAAAATTAAATCATTTGACAATGAAATGGGTGTGCAATTATAGATTACATTGTGGGTTTTAAACTATTGTAAATTTAATATAACTCATGACAAATGAAGAAATGTGGTTGAAATGTACATCCAAAAACACAAGGAATTATCCTTGTATATTGATTTATTGGGGCTTTATCAAAATCCATTTAAATGAATAGTTAATAATAACTAATCTTCATTGAAAAATAAGAAAATTATACCCCAAATAGTCCCATACCATATTAAAAACAAATCTCTTATTAATCTATTTGTTTATTTATTTTTATTCATCTTAGGAATTAAGAATTAGGAAGTGAATCCATGAACAAAAACTATCCTTAATAAATTTTGAACAAATAGTACTATATAAAGAAGCTGACTTTTTTTGGAGAGATCCCATAATTTTATTTCAAATTTAACGTCCATCCATGAATTTGTACTAGTTCATTTAAGAGGGATCCTCTAATCCCTCTCAAGTTTTTCTTCAATGGCTCTATGGAAATATAGATAACTATTAATTTCTATTACAACTATCAATATAAAAATATTAAGATTCATCTTCAAAAAAAATTAATTATTTAATTAAATTTCACTACCACGAGGAATTTTCCACAAATAACTCATATCGGAAAAGATTATATTATGCCTAGGGTAAACCCCACATTATAAACTCAATGATTACCTTAAATTTATGACATATGACCTTATTTATTTTAAATTGCACATTCACATAAAAATTACATGGGCACACTATTAAATATAGTAAATATATATCAATCATTTATTCCATCCACATCGTCACATAGAATCTCACACCATCTCAGCGCCTTGTCTATTAAAATATCTATAAAGTATCCAAAAATTATAATGGAAAGTATAAGGTATTAAATTATCCCCACATTAGGGCTTTATATTCCAAATTGCAATATAATGGTTACACAATGTGATGTGGGTACTAAGTATGAATCTGAACCTTCTGCTCCCATTTTAAAACCTATAAATTAACTTCATACACCAAACATGAGATAAAGGAATCACTCTCCATGAAAATATCCTCTCATACTGATCCTCAATCCCTAAAAGGTACTCAGCAATGTCAGATCCATCCTTAAGGTCCTTATATCCCCAATCAATAATGTTTGATGGTCTACACACACATATCCTCATATATAACACATGTAAGACATCATGTACTCGTCTAACTGTAGAGTTACATCATAGTGATAAACCACCTCTCCTATAACGACCCATACTTTATGTACATTGTTAATACTTCAAAATTGAAGCACACTTATTACAACATATAACAAAACCATGAAAGGACCGTATAGGTATAGTGTCTTTAGAAACTGGGAAACATAAACAACTTGTTTATAGAGCATCTACATTGTCTCTCATTTATTTCATCATATCTAGAGTCCCTTTTGGCATATCCTACTTAATAACCTTCTTCCTAACATGGGGTAAAGAAAACATACACAAGGTTGAGCTCAAATGCTCCGTAAGGGTAAAAAAAAGAAAAATCAATCACATCATATTCATAAGAACATAACATTTTGGAAATCTTAACCCGCAAAAGAAATCATAATTTCATATCATGGGATAAATCATAGAAGTGAAATGTAATCCGAATAATCATAAATTAAAACATGAAACTTTGTGGAATACACACATAATCATAGAGAATCATTTCTTAGTAGTCAAGACTCAGAGCCAAGACTATCTTAGCGTACAAAGTTTATTTCTGAACCGAGTTCACTCCTCGTTTCAGTCCTGTTTCACTGAACCGCATTAACCTGTCGTTCCAGCCATGTCTATCTCATGAGATATAAATCTTCACCCAATTCATTGGAGGGAGATATAGGTCCCACCCATCTCATAATGATTCCATTATTATGTGTGCCACAAAATCATAAATCACACATCATTGCATAACCCATGTAATAAAAATGGGATTCTTAAACATCATCACATCATAAAACAATTCATATAAGATAAAGGAATTCATAAAAATAATTCCATCACAACATAATCTAATAAATTTGAAAATATGGATAGAAACACAACCCAAAATTATCTTAGATGGAAAATAATTTTGATAAAACACTTGAACTCCATTCTTGAGGAAAATATCCTTTCTACTTCAAAAACATTTTCCTTTCTTAACATGTCATACAATTTTAAAATAAAAGAAGTTGATTAAAAATAAACATGAAAACCAATAAAGGAAGATTCTTGGAAATAATTTTTTAAATATCCATTCATTCCGTATAAGTTAAAAAAATATTCTTCTCGTACTTTTGTTGGAAAAGTCAAAAAGTACCTCGTACGAAAAACGAAAAAAGATTCATTTAATATCTTTTAATAAAAACTCACCGAATGGTAAAATTGGATTTACAAAATTGTAGGTGGATGGAAATAATATTACATATTGAGGAAACATGGATGTGGATGATAAAATACACCCTAGTAAATACCAAAGTATAAACAATCTTGGATAATAATGAGATTATGATATTTTCCCTTACCTTAATTCTGATTTGCTTCATAAGTGTCTGAACCTCCTGTATAATTATTTAAATAATTTCATTGACATATTATAGAATCATAATCATTGTTATGATATCATATATGGTCATATTCTTAGCTTCTAATTAGTAATATTTCATTTCTACTTGTTATTCGGGTGTTTATTACTTTTTTGTTCTTATGCGTGTTTTGTCGAATACATTCTTATTCTTCTCTTTAGGTTATAGATACCTCATTTAGAGAATGGTATTAGTGTACTATATATCATATTTATTCAGTAAATTCATTTATATAATCATTATGCAATGAAGATCATGTATAACAAGTCGCATCACTTCGTGGAGACGGTATTCCGTACGTACACACGAGCAATGATATCATTCCCATGATCGTTGAATTGTACTGGAATGTATGTATACTATTTCATAATCAATACCAATATACAATAATCATATATAGTTAATTATTTTCACCATTATACCCATCCAAGTAAGGTGGTGGTGGAAAATAGATTACACCACGGCGTGGAGACAGTATTCCGTACGTACGCACGCGCGGTGATTCCATTTTCCGTAGGATGGATAGATGGTGAAATAGGGTTGTTTAATACTTATAATAATATATCAGTATATGATTGACACTGATGTTATTACTTCATAATGAAACAACTAAAGTAGAAGAAGTGGAAGAAGAAATAAAGTTGAAATAATCGGTAACAGACATTACCTCTTCTTTGAAGCGCCTCTTTGAGACCTACTCTTAAGGCACTAAAATTGGTCTTTCAAGAAGACCAAGACCTCTATGATGTTTCTAGGGAAGTTTAGAAGATAATTTGGCATGGTTTGGAAGGGCTTGATGGCTCAATTTTGTGTGAGGAAGAGAGGGAGGAGGTGCCCTTTTATAAGTGAGGAGAGGGGCACCTTTGGAAAAACAAAATATATTATTTTATTATAAAGTCATATTCAGTTTTTAATATCTCCAAATTGATTTATTTAAAAGATAAGGTGGGTAGGGGTCTAATCCCTCTCATATAATAGAATTTATAAAAGTTTAGCTATCTATTTCTACCTTTTCATTTAGATTTAACTTTAAGTTAAATAATTTTACTTTTACCGTGTCTTCTTGATTTCTTACACTATAAGGTTAATAAACTTACTATAACAAGCCATACGAACCCCAAGTTGTTTATTTTCAATATATATAACCTTATCTAAGTCATTTGGACGAACCCTATATTTTTAGGAATAAAATAACAATTAATAATATAATATTTTTTTTAAAAACAATTTTAGGTCAATTTTGACACTATTTGGTAATTGTTTTTTCTGAAAATCATAACAGAAGTGTTAGTTCGAAAAGAGTTAATTAAATCAGTAAAAATTTGTAATATTAATATAGAAAATTATTGGAATTCATAAAAAAGTCTCAAATTACATTTATTTGGGTATTTATAACATCAATTATGTCAATGTTTCATTAATAAGATAATTATTGCATCATCATTGTGTCATAAATAAATTCAAATATTTAATGTCTAAAATTTACAAATAAAATACCATTATGTTTGAAATATTTTTAGATTTCTAATAAATATTTATAGACTAATTTATCTTATGTATAACCCTATATTAAAAATGCTTTAGTTATTAAACTTTGATTTTAACTATTTTAACCCTTCTTTAAATAAATTAATAATAAACGTCCTAATCTAAACCATGTGGGCCTAAATGGTCATATTTTATTTCTAAGGTTGTTTTTGGTCGAATTACACTTATCCAATAGAAATAGGGCATGTGTTAGGGTAATAATAATAACATTTTTACCCTTAATTACCCTATTTAATTTTAACCATGGTAAAAAAAGTAAAAAGTTACTATTCACCAAAAATTATTTTCATCTCATTGAACCACATTTTAGTCCTTGATATTAACCGTGTCTCTTGGATTTGTGAAATTCCACTCATAGAAGCAGTAAAATTATGTTTTATATATATTCTCAAATTCTCCTACACGGTGGGTAAAAGACGGTGAAAAGTTCAATAAACTTTTTATATATCTAAAATTATTATAAAATGACTCCAATGAATTGAATTGAACATATATAGTTACTATGTATCAATTTTGACCTAAAATAAATTTAAATAAAATAAATAATTATTTAAATAAAAATTCGGTTCTTAAATAGTAACCTAGTGTTTTCACTATTCAACAAAAATTGAAAGATTTCAGAAAAATACCAAAATTTCACCCAAGGATAATTTTGATATTCAGAATCCAAAAATGAAGTCCATTTTGCATGTTGAAATTTAAAAATTTCAAAAAGTGGTTATTACTATTCATAACGGCTAGTTTTAATTATATTTTAATAGCATATCGTTTTTTAGTGAAACATGGTATTGCGTACGATGAAAGCTATCGAGGAAGGTCGTGGTTGTGTGTAAAGAAAGACAAGATAGTGTTGTGTGTAGTGAAAGATTCCTTTGATGATTTATATAACATAAAAACAAAATATTTATCATAAACATCTCCGGTGTTATATTCTGCTCCCCTTAAAATGAATTTCACCCTCGAAATTCGTCACTTTGTAACAAGCATATGAGGATACCTTTCCCTCATCATATCCTCAAGCTCCAATGTAGCTTTTTCTAATTGGTGGTTCCTCCATAAAACTTTCACCAAGCGAGTGGTCTTGTTCTATAGGAATTTTTTTCTACGATCTAGAATCTCTATCGGCTGTTCTTCATAAAAAAATATCTTGTTCCAGCAGTACAACTTCTGAGCTGAGAACATGTGAAGGATCAGGTATGTATTTTCTCAGGAAATATACATGGAACACATTGTGAACTTGGGAGAGATTCGGTGGAAGCGCCAATCGGTAAGCTACCTTCCCAACACGATCCAGTATTTCGAAAGGACCGATATACCTAGGGCTCAACTTTCCCTTCTTTCCAAATCACATTACTCTCTTCCAAGGAGATATTAGTAAGAACACATTATCACCCACTTCAAACTTTAGGTCTTTTCTTCAGTTGTCGGCATAAATGTTTTTTGACTCTGAGCTGCTCTAATGTGTTGTTGAATAGATCTGAACTTTTCTGCCATCTCATCAACAAGATCTGGTCCTAATAACTTTCTATCCCCAATATCATCCCAGCAAGTTGGAGTCCTGCATTTCATTCCATAGATAGATTCATAAGGATTCATCTGAATACTAGGGTGAAATCTATTATTATAAGAAAATTCCACCAAAGGTAGGTGTTGATCCCAACCACCTTTGAAATCCATAGAGCAAGCTCTCAACATATCTTCTAGAGTTTGAATTGTCCTCTCAGACTGACTGTCTGTCTGAGGATGATAAGCAGTGATGAAACTCAACGCTGTATCCAGAGTATGCTGAAGACTTCACCAGAACTTTGAAGTAAACCTCAAATCCCGACCAGATATAATAGAAAGTGGTACTCAATGAAATCTCACCACTTCCTTTACATATATCCTGGCAAGCTGATCTAGAGAGAAATCCTCTCTAATAGAAATGAAGTGTGCCGACTTTATAAGATGATCAACTATGACCCAGATAGCATTATTTATTTTGGATGTTTCAGGATGTCCAGTGACAAAGTCCATAGTGATGTTTTCCCATTTCCATTCTGGTATGGGTAATGGTTGTAACAACCCCTTGGACTTATGTCTCTCAGCTTTAACTTGCTGACAAACCAAGCATCGAGAGACATATTCTGCAATATCTCTTTTCATGCCATCCCACCAGAAGTACTCTTTCAGGTCCCTATAAATCTTCATGCTTCCAGGATGAATAGAGAAAGAAGAACTATGAGCCTCATCCAGCAGCTCCTTCTTTAATTCTGGGATGGGAGGAACAAAAACCTGATTCCTGAACATTATTATCCCATCACAATCAAGGTTGAATTTAGGAATATTTATCACCTTCTTTTGTAACTCTACATCATCTTTCTGCACCTCTTTAATCTTCACATGTATAGATGGTTGAAAATTCAATTGAGAAAGATGCAATTTTTCCCCTTCCATTATAATTCCAAGATCCATCCTTTGTAAATCCATAAAAATTGGATCTTTTGCGATCCTCATCATGGATAAGCTAGCATGGTCTTGTCGACATAATGCATCTGCCACCTTTTTTTCTTTCCCTGTGTGGTAATGAATTGAGCAGTCGTAATCCTTAATCAGCTCCAAAAATCTTCTTTGGCGCATATTCAGCTCCTTTTGTGTGAAAATATACTTTAAAATTTTATGATCAGTATAAATATCACACTTTTCTCCATAATGAAAATTCATCCAAATCTTTAAGTCAAAAATTACTGTAGCTAACTCCAAATCATGAGTTCGGTAAATTTTCTCATGGATTTTCAACTTTCATGAGGCATAAGCTATCACCATTTCATTTTGAATAAGAACACACCCCAATCCCTTCTTGTATACTTCACTGTAGAACACAAACCTTTCTCCACTACAAGGAAGTGTGAGAAAAGGTGCACTAGATAACCTTCTTTTCAACTCCTTGAAATTCTCTTCACATTCCTCCGTCCAAAGAAACTTAACTCCTTTCTAAGTCAACATGGTGAGTGGATTAGATAATCGTGAAAAATCTTTCCCAAAACGTCGATAATATCCAGCCAAACCAAGAAAACTTCGGATCTCAGTTACTGTTGTGGGTCTCGACCATCTTTCGATAACCTCTGTTTTTACTGGATCCACAGATATCGCCTCTTTTGAGATTATGTATCCAAATAATATAGCTTTTTGAAGCCAAAATTCACACTTGGTAAATTTGGCATAATGCTTATCCTTTCTCAGGGTCTTCAATATAATTCTCAAGTGATATTAATGTTCTTCCACTCCCTTTGAATAGAAAAGAATATTGTCTATAAAGACTACCACAAAATGATCAAGATAGTCTCTAAAGACCTTATTCATCAGATCCATGAAGATAGAAGGTGCATTAGTAAGACCAAATGGCCTCACTATAATTTCATAGTGTCCATACCTTATACAGAAAGTCCTCTTTGGTATATCCTCCCTTTGGACCCTTAATTGATGATACCCTGAACGAAAATCAATATTGGAAAAGTATTGAGCTCCGTGTAGTTGGTCAAATAAGTCATCAATGTGTGTGAGAGGATATATGTTCTTGATAGTGATCCTGTTATGTTCTCGATAATCAATGCAGAGTCTCATTGATCCATATTTCTTCTTAACTAACAGAACAGGTGCTCCCAAGGTGACACACTAGGGCGTATGAATCCTTTATCAAGATTCTCTTGGAGTTGCTTCTTCAATTCCTACAACTCAATTGGGGCCATTTTATATGGTGTATTTGAAATAGGAAAATCACCCGGTACGAGTTCTATTGAAAACTCAACTTCACGATTTGGTGGAAGACCCGGTAATTCCTCCAGAAAGACATCATCAAACTCCTGTACAATGGGTATATTCTTAATTGTGAGTTTCTCACCAACCATTTGAGATAAACAGCCTTCATTTAGTGGAATCAAGACCCATAAGATGGAAGAAATTTCCACTGGAAGGTTATGTACATCCTTGCATCGATAGACGATCATAGATTTATCTGGAATATGAAATGTGACTTCCCTTCTTTGGGAATTGATATGAGATCCATATAAAGAAAGCCAATCCATGCCAAGAATCACATCAAATTATACTATATTAAGGATCACAAGATTTGCAGGAAGTAATTTCCCAAAAACATCAATCGGAGAAGAATTATAAACTTTTGATGTGATTTTTGTGCCATTAGGTGTTGTCACAGCTAACTCAACATCTAATTGTTGAGGTAATACGATGATACCCTTAGAAAATTCTTCAGAAATAAAAGAGTGGGTGGATCCAGAATCAAATAAAACATTTTATACTTTTGAGTGGATTGTAAGTGTACCTATCACCACTTCGTTGTCATACTCCACATCACCGATAGTAATTTCATGTTACTTTCCTTTGTCTTTAGCATTAAGAGTTTGTTGATGTCGATCATCATCATCAACCCTTGGATTTGGGCATTGATTGGAATAATTTTCCATCTCCTTGCACTTGAAACATTGAAGTGTGGTAGGTTCATTCTCTGTATCCCTTCCTTTGTTTGCATCATTAGACATTTTATTCCCATTATTTCGACATTCAATCGCCCGATGACCTTCTTTTCCACACTTATAACATTTTCTTGTCCCCTTAAGAAATGTTCCTCCATGTTTCTTTCCGCACTTTGAGCATAAGGGAAAACACATCTTCTTTTCAGGGTCCTCTTTAGATTTTCCTTTGAATTCAATTTTCTTCTTCTTATCAAACCCATATGACTGATGGGTTACTCCAATCTCTATCTCAACATTGAGAGCACATCGAACGATTTCCTCGTAGCTATTGAAGTCCCTTATTTCTAACACAATTCAAAGACTTGGTTTTATTCCACTAAAGAATCGATTGATCTTACTCTCAGGTTGGATAATAATTCTGGAAGCGTACCTTGCAAGTCTTGTAAAATTTGCATCATAGGAACCAATAGATTAATCATCCTTTTGCTTCAGTTCAAGAAAATCCTTCTCCATCTTTGTTCGATGAATATGAGGGAAGTACTTATTGAAAAATAAGTTCTTGAACCCGTCCCATTACATAGACTCAATTTCAACCCTTTGCCTCATATTCTTAATAAGATTCCACCATTGATCAACATCACCTTCTAAATGATACACTGCTATGATGAATTTATCATGTTTAGAACATTGAAGAACTGAAAATACCTTTTTAGTGGTACTGATCCATTGTTCAACCACTAATGGATCAGAAGACCCGCTGAATGAAGGTGGACACTGCCTCATGAAGGATTCAACAGAATGTTGCTTTTTTCCTTTGCATGTTTGGATGTCCTGCATGATTCATTGCTTGAGAAAGTTGTGTGAGCATGGCTACAAGATTTTGCATTCCAAATTCCATAACGTTTGGTTGCTTAGGGGGATAATCATTGCATTGCCCGTCGCATTCCGCATTAACACGGTTCCTTCTGGTTCCAGCCATTGACTAAAACCAAGAAGAATAGTGTGAGAAACACTAATTACAATAGGAAAACCACATAATCAAGAATAAAATTTCACACTTAAGGTCTTATCATAGGTTATTCATGGATATTTCTAAAACACTAAGATTTTGTTCTATTCTTAGACATATCCTTAGGTTTCTTACTAAGGCTTTCACATCCTAGTTTCCAAAGGTTGACTATACAATTCCTCTAATACCAACTATAACGACCCATACATTATATACATTGCTAATACTTCAAAATTGAAGCACACTTATTACAACATATAACAAAACCATGAAAGGACAGTATAGGTATAGTGTCTTTAGAAACTGGGAAAGATAAACAACTGGTTTATAAAGCATCTACATTGTCTCCCATTTATTTCATCATATCTAGAGTCCCTTTTGGCATATCCTACTTAATAACCTTCTTCCTGACCTGGGGGAAAGAAAACATACAAAATGGTGAGCTCAAATGCTCAGTAAGGGTAAACAAAAGAAAAATCAATCACATCATATTCATAAGAACATAACATTTTCGAAATCTTAACCTGCAAATGAAATAATAATTTCATATCATGGGATAAATCATAGAAGTGAAATGTAATCCCAATAATCCTAACATAAAACATTAAACTTTTTGGAATACACACATAATCATAGATAATCATTTCTTAGTATTCATGACTCATAGCCAAGACTATCTTAACAGACAAAGTCCATTTCTGAACTGAGTTCACTCTTCATTTCAGTCCTATTTCACTGAACCTGATTAACCTGCTGTTCTAGCCATATATATCACTTGAGATATAAATCTTTACCTAATGCATTGGAGGGAGATATAGGTCCCACCCATCTCATAATGATACCATTCTTATGTGTGCCACAAAATCATAATTCATACATCATTGCATAACCCATGTAACAAAAATGGGATTTTTAAACATCATGACATCAAAAAACAATACATATAAGATAAAAGAATTCATAAAAATAATTCCATCACAACATAATAAAATCAATGTAATAATACGGATAGAAATAGAACCCTATATTATCTTAGATGGAAAATAATTTTGATAAAACAATTGAACTCCATTCTTGGGGAAAATATCCTTTCTACTTCAAAAACATTTTCCTTTATTAACATGTCATAAAATTTTAAACTAAAATAAGTTGATGAAAAATTAAATTGAAATCATGTAAAGGAAGCTTCTTTTAAATAGTGTTTTAAAAATCAATTCATGCCGTATAATTTTAAAAAAATTCTTCTCATACTTTTGTCGAAAAAGTCAAAAAGTACCTCGTACGAAAAACGACAAAAGATTCCTTTCATATCTTTTACTAAAAACTCACCGAACGGTCAAATTGGATTTAAAAAATTGTAGGTGGATGGAAATAATATTACATATTGAGGAAACATGGATGTGGATGATAAAATACACCCCAGTAAATACCAATGTATAAACAATCTCGGATAAAAATGAGATTGTGATATTTTCTCTTACCTTAGGTCTGATTTGCTTCGTAAGTGTCGAAAACTCTTGTATAATGATTTAAATAATGTCATTGACTTATTCTAGAATCATAATATTTGTTATGATATCATATATGGTCATATTATTATCTTCTTATTAGTAATATTTCATTGCTACTTGTTATTCGGGTGTTTATTACTTTTTGTTCTTATGCGTGTTTTGTCTAATAAATTCTTATTCTTATCTTTAGGTTAAAGATACCTCCTTTATAGAATGGTATTAGTGTACTATATATCATATTTATTCATTCAATTTATTTATATAATCATTATGCAATGATGATCATGTACAATGAGTCACATCACATCGTGGAGACGGTATTCCGTACGTACGCAAGAGCGATGATATCATTCCCATGATCGTGGAATTGTATTGGAGTGTATGTATACTATTTAAGAATCAATAACACTTTATAATAATCTTATATAGTTATTTATTTTCACCATTATATCCATCGAATTAAGGTGGTGGTGAAAAATAGATTACGCCACGGCGTAGAGACGGTATTCCGTACGTACACACGCGCGGTGATTTCATTTTCCGTAGGATGGATAGATGGATAAATAGGGTTGTTTCATACTTATAATAACATATCAGTATATGAGTGATACTGATTTTATTACTTCATAATGAAACAACTAAATAAGAAGAAGTGGAAGAAGAAATAAAGTTTAATGAATCGGTAACGGACATTACCTCTTCTTTGAAGCGCCTCTTTGAGACCTCCTCTTAGGGCACTAAAATTGGTCGTTGAATATGACTAGGACCTCTAAGATGTTTCTAGGGAAGTGGAGAAGAGAATTTTTTAGGGTTTGGCCGAGCTTGAAAGCTCAATGTGGTGTGAGGAAGAGAGGGAGGAGGTGCCCTTTTATAAGGGAGGAGAGGGGCACCTTTGAAAAAACTAAAAATATTATTTTATTATAAAGTCATATTCGGTTTTTAATAGCTCAAAATTAATTTATTTAGAAGCTAAGGTGGGTATGGGTCTAAATCCTCTCATACAATAGAATTTAGAAAAGTTTAGGTATCTATTTTAACCTTATCATTTAGATTTAACTTTAAGTTAAATAATTTTACTTTTACTGTGTCTTCTTGTTTTCTTACACTATAAGGTTAATAATATTACTATAACAAGACAGAAGAACCCCAAGTTGTTTATTGTTGATATATATAACCTTATCTAAGTCATTTTTCTGAACCTTATATTTTTAGGAATAAAATAACAATTAATAAGATAAATGTTTTTTTAAAAACAATTTTATGTCAATTTTCACACGATTTGTTAATTGATTTTTGTGAAAATCATAAAAGAAATATTAGTTCAAAAAAGTTAACTAAATCAGTAAAAATATGTACTATTAACATAGAAAAGTATTGGAATTCATAAAAAGTCTCAAATAACATTTCTTTTGGTATTTATAACATCAATTATGTCAATATTTCATTAATAAGATAATTACTGCATCATCATTGTGTCATAAATAATTTAAATTAATTAATGTCTAAAAATTACAAATAAAATACCATTATGTAGGAAATCGATTTAGATTTTTAATGAATATTTATAGGTGAATTTATCTAATTTATATCCCTATATTAAAAATTCTTTAGTTATTAAACATTGATTTTAACTATTTTAACCCTTCTTTAAATAAATTAATAATAAATGTCCTAATCTAATCCATGTGGGGTTAAATGGTCATATTTTATTCCTAAGGTTGTTTTTGGTCGAATTTCACTTATCCAATAGAATTAGGACATGTGTTAGGGTATTAATAATAACATTTTGGCCGTTAATTTCCATATTAACTTTTAACCGTGGTAAAAAAAAGTAAAAAGTTACTATTCAAGAAAAAATTATTTTCATCTCATTGAATCACATTTTAGTCTTTAATATTAACCGTGTCTCTCGGATTTTCGAAATTCCACTCAAAAAAGCGGTAAAATTAAATTTCATGTAAATTTGTAAATTCTCCTAAGAGGTGGGTAAAAGACGGTGAAAAGTTCAATAAAATTTTTATATATCTAAAATTATTATAAAAGGACTCCAATGAATTTAATTTAACATATATAGGTATTATCAATAAATTTTGACCTAAAATATATTTAAATAAAAATTCTGTTTTTAAATAGTAGCCCAGTGTTTTCACTATTCATCAAAAATTGAAACTTTTCAGAAAAATACCAAAATTTCACCATAGGCTAATTTCGATATTCCAAATCCAAAAATGAATTCCATTTTTAGTGATGAAATTTACAAAATTTCAAAAAGTGGTTATTACTATTCATAACGGCTAGTTTTAATAATATTTTAATAGCATATCGTTGTTTAGTAAAACTTGGTATTGCGTACGACGCAAGCTATCGAGGAAGGCTGCGGTTGCGTGTAAAGAAAGATAAGCTAGTGTTGTGTGTAGTTAAAGATTCCTTTGGTGATTTATATAACATAAAAACAAAATATTTCTCATAAAATTCTCGGGTGTTACATCCCCAAATCTACCAAATATTTGGAAAGGGACAAATAATCTATTATATAGATTACCAACCATTCCAAATCTATATAATTCTTGTGTAAATAAAATTCGTAGCAACACATGGTCTCCCTCTTCAAACTCCAAAATCATTCGTCATATTTCTATATAAGTCTTAGGATAGATAATAGTAGTTTTAAACATCTCCTCAATGATATGAACTTTTCCCTTAGTTTCACACCCATACATTGGGCCCATGAGTGCCGACTCTCCTGGGTCAGTCCAAAAAATTGGTAACCTACAGGGTTTCTTGTACAAATCCCCAAATGGTACCATAATGATGGTTTGATGATAAATTTTTTATAGATAATCTCCACCAATGGTCGGATATTCTCTAACTATTTCCAAATTAGATCATGAAATCCCAAATCATATCCTCCAAGACCTTAATTTCCTCTCTATATGGTTGTTAGTTTGGGGGTGAAACACTATGATCATGTGTAACTATGTCTGAAACACCACATGTAACCCCTTCTATATCATTAAAGTGTAGTTATCATAATGTCCAAAAATGATCTTTGACGGAACTGATTGTAGTCAAGCTGTCTCCCTCACCTAGTAGAGTCCTAATCTCTCTATTATTCCTTGCTCTCAAATATCTAAGAGGTGGGAAGGCTTGTTGAGTTAGTCTATGATCACCCACATATAATTATGTCCCTTTGATGTATTTGGAAATTATATCACAAATTACATTGATATTGCATCTGATGTCCACTTTCTAACCTCAATGTGTTGAGTTAAATGTACCAAAACGGTTCACTCAGCCTTCATTTACTATATTGTATGGGATTTAGAGACAAAATAAGAAACTTCCTTTTACATCTGTGGCCACCAAAACTATCATTTTACATCCATGTACTTTTTAACATATCTGGGGATACTGGTAAAGGAGATATATGGAAAACTTCAATAAACTCTTCATTTATTATGATGTTTCCATCATGTATCCAATACAAATAATAAAAAGCTCCCTATATTCAATAAATATATCAAGATCATGTCCATTGGATGTACGAGTAATATGGGTCTCATAGCCTTTGCCACAAAGATGTTCCACCCTAGATTTCTCATAAAACTGGGTGGGGTGGGGGGGGGGGGTAACAACTATCCATTGAATGAATGTTGTTCCATATCCGTATACAATAGACAACTAAAATAAAACCAAATACACTTATGTCTCAGTCAGCAACCGTGAAAAAGATCCCATACTAAGATAATTTGTTACTATGACCTCCTTCATAGATGTATTGACAATCTCGAACTCATAATCTTGGAGAAACTCTATTTAACACCTCTATCACATGTTATAACTATTTTGAGAGAAGATATATTTCAGACTCTTTTGATTAGAATAGTCTATAATCCACACCTCCCTCAAGTAGTTATTCCACATCATCATTTTAAAGAATACCATTTCTGAATTATGTTCATGTGTCGCATAGTTATTATGATTTTATCCCAACTGGGGTAAACTATAGGATGTCACCACTTTCTATTCCTCAAAACACAATAAATCCTTGTTCATAATGCACTCGACCACATCTTCTAGGAATATCATGAAGGTAGCACTCATAAATCTCATCTGTAACTACTAAATATCCTTCTGAAACCTCTCCATCAAAACAAATGGATTCCCCTTTATAATAAATGTTTTCGTGGGAGATAATATAAAAGAGTAATAAAGAATTAATATATGGGGAAATATGGAAAACCAAATGACGTTCCAAACCTCTTACATGTACGTTGGTGGATCCCAATCTGAAACTACAATGACCCTAGATGAGTCTACTTCCAATGAATCTTCTATGTTAATAGGTACTAGGAAGGGTACCCCTTGAATCATAATCTAGAACATCAAGGGAATTATGTAAAACTATTTATCTCAGATTGTGTCTCGAACCATCCTCTACTATGTCACATATTATTCCACAGATCCCAAATACACAATGATATTTACAATTTAGACTACCATGAACCATAATAATAAATTCTAAATTATAAGGTTTGTGGGTCCCCGTGTACTCATAGTGATCATAAAAAACAAATGAATTTCATCTTTGGTATATGTTAGTCCTGTACATGCAACTGGTGATAGCCTAACCTTAAGTCTACATGAATAACTATTCTTCCTCTTTAAACTGATCAATGATGGCATGGATTCTCGATAGTGGATACTTGTTCTTTATGGTTACCTCATTCATGTGTATTTATTCTACAATTACTTCATGATCCCATCAACCTTATTGTTAAAAAATACAAGGGATACCTAGTGTGAAAAACTAGGACTAAGAAACCCCATCCTATGTTAGTCCTATAATTTCACCCTATGATCACAAAGAAATGTGAGAGCTATCTGATATGCTGACATAAATATTGGTGTCATCTAGGTGTGTAGATCAATTTATAATTTATTTCATAGAATGGAGTTAAACATAGTATATCATATAGGAATACATCCTCTTACTCTTCCACCATTACAAGAAACCAAGAACTCATAGCCTCCATGAGACAATCAGTCATGTTATCCAATCGACGAGTAATCAGTTTCACCATTATATGAATGAGTCCATAATATCCATTCTAGGTTACCTTTTCACCAAAAAAAAGAAAATGTGGTCCCATTTATTTGAACAAACCGCATCCTCCACCAAAAATCCACTAATCTAGGCATGAAAAATTGATAATGAATTTATACCTATGATGAAATCATAAGTCCTCATCACAACTATAAATATATCCCAACAAAAACTCTCACCTCCAATAGTAATGTAACACTATAATCGACGCTGTGTAATCATTGATTCATATCCTATAGGAGTCTCCAACATAACAGGTTCATCCAAGGGATCAATAAAAATCTATATGTTTTTAACATGATATGGTGAATGAAATGAATGAGACACACTTGTTCCTATTATTCCACATATATGGAGTAATGATACATATCATGGAATGTATCACTTGCGGAGACTCTGGGTTGTATTCCGCGATATATTGGAGCATTCCCTTCCCCTGTCCTCCAACTCCCTTAGCATGGAATGGACATCCATGGGGTGGTGATGGTAACAAGTAAAAACATCTACCACATACTTATTCCCTCCAATATACTATTCCACATATTTTTCCATTCTGATTGGTATGTTCTTGTTGTTGTCTCTACATTGTACACCCATTCATGGTCTCTTTGTCTTCTATATGGCTTGCTGGAATATATCCGGAATGATTTCTCTTGTCATCACATAAGTATCAACATCTCTACCTTTGATTATAGGACCCAACATGGGATCCCTGATCCATATACCATCTATATTGGGATTTCCTCTAAATACATCTCACAAATATAGGTATCTGAGATTGACATTGTACCATTTTTTCAATGACTTCGCTCTTTGGTTCCCACAACATGTATGAACTAGTTTTATATTCTATTTGTTGAATCCCTATACCTCCCAACATGACTCTAGAATGAAAACATATGTATTAGTGAATTGTGGGATTCCACTATCACAAAAGTATACATGCAGTCCTCATTCAATGGTCCAAGCGCTGAAAAAATGACCATGAATGATAATAAATGAGTATCTTGAGATTTTGAAAATATGAATGAATAAATAGGTACAATTGTGGTTCCCTTATAGTGATTTAGAATATAATATGTAGAGACATCCCTCATCAAATATGGGGAGAAGTCATCTCTGAAAATTCACTCAAAATTCGACCACACTAGAATCACCTCCACGAAAGACTAGGTGACTAACCATGACTATCAATATTCTGAGCCATGTAGAATGATCACTTCCAAGACCACCATCTAATCTGCAGGTGTCCTGGCCAGGTGAAAAATTTAGGTCAACACCACAACCAAATCCTTTGGTGGTTGCGATTCTGGATCACCACAAAACAAAAGTTTTATCATTTTCTGAAACTCAAAATGTTCCCACATCATGTGCACCTAATGTACTGGTACTGCTGTTACCATATGATGCTCTATAGGATGTGATATTTCTTTTTGACCACTATTAGGTATAAGCTTTAGAGCTAGTCATGTATTGATGCCTCATCACTGATGGGATCATCATCATGATCTTGATACTGAATAATCAATGTCATACATCATAGTGGTATCCCGAAAGTAAAGAATATGTACCACAGTCAATGAGTATATATTAATAGATGACTCAGGTAGGATATGGAAAACAAAACACATTATTCTATGATGAATTCTCCATTTATTTCACAACAAAAAGTGTTCTGATATGTTGAGTCCCAAATAAGATGATCAGATACCAAGTTTTTGGGTATATTGGTTGCCAATAAATCCCTAGAGTCCATATAAAAATTCAGATATTAAAAATCATAAAATTGTTCCTCGAAATAAATGTCACTTACTAGGGTCCAACAGTATAATTGAATCCTTGGAGACCACTCTTTCAGGACCCATACCAATGGAGGCCATACTGGGACTCCTAATGCCCAACTCCAACAAGATGTGGGTTGTTGACTAGCACAGATTAGGAAAATCACTAACATTTTATCCCAGAGCCTAATTATATATACACATGAACATATATTTAATTCCATTAGATGGTAAAATGTTAAAAAAACTACAAAATTAGTCAATAATTCATATAAATTAAACAATAAGAGTATTATATAAAGTAACAGAATGTAAACAGAACTAATTATAAGCAAAACAAACTTATTTGGAAAACAAATAAAACATGTATGTAACACGGGGGACTTCTATTAGAGTACTTCATAAACACACCTTGATCTTTCCTGTTTTACTTTGTACCATCCTGTCCAGGATCATCCAGTACTATGTCTAATAGTTTAGTACCTAAAAAAGTAGTTATACATGAAAGAAAACTCTATAAAGGGGTGAGTATGAAAATACTCAGTAGGAAAACCTGAAATCATGGTGAATAACTTAAAATAATAAATTCATTACTACATAGTTATATATCTACAACCAATTAGACAATAAAACTATATATACTCGAAAAATACACATAGTCTAGAGGTAAAATCACAAAAGTAATACAAGCCTAGGAATCTAGTTTTTTGGATGCACAATGAACCTGTCCAGGAGAATATACTACACGAGTCTAATAGTACTGATGATTTCCATCCATGAAAGTCTTCTCATTAGGTATCTCTATAAGATGTAAATTTGAATAGTATGATGTGATACGATACAAAAATGTGGGTCACTCCCAAACTCATGGGGTACATTAACAAATCAATCCTGATTAACTAGCTATGTAGGGGATTGGATCCAACAATGTTTATTTCACGATGATACTAATGAATCCACTATGGACGTGATGATGAATAAAGGATTTAACTCTAGTCCTCATGAAAGCATTCCAACAACTCTATATATGAATTTCTACTGATGGTATAAATATCTAATATGTATAAGGTAATTCCAAATGATTCCAACAATTGAATGAATCTTTTCCAAGACACAATGGAAAATGGGTCCAAGCCACATTTAAAGAGTACATGTTGTGTATTAGGGTTACACACCATATCCCATTGACCCTAGGTCCAATTTGTGTAAATGGATAGTGCTCATGTCCAAATGGAAGTACACACCATATTGTTTCTTGTGCACTTTTACATATGAATCATTACCCAGTTTAGCTCGTGTACATTTTGTCAACGTCAAGTGCATGTGGAAGTACAAGGTGTGACCAAGCTCATGAACTCCATCCATAACTTATGTACCCCAAGGGTACATTTAAACCTCAGTAATGGGTAAAAAATACAATGTTACAAGGTAACATGACATGTGATACTAGTCTCCCTCATGAAACCCTAGCTGTTTCCAAGAGGTTCCCACATGACATGTTACTTCTACTCACACACCGTGTGCTTCCATATTTTCCAGAATCTTCAATCGTCATTACATAAGCATTTATGAACCTCAATCCATTTATATTCCCATCATCCTCATCAAAAAACCAATTATCCATGTTAAATGATCCTTTCAATCAATGAACTACACACTCTGGAAATAAAATCCATTTATAAGACACCATCAAAAACAAACCATTATAGTTTGTAAAACAACAAATAATAGAGAATCCAAAAATGTCAGATCCCCAACTAGTTATATCATTGCATGACATCATGTTATTATTATACATGATTAATATTATTGAATAATTTCATCATGAAAAATACTAACAATGATCTATTTCATGATGAATGGAGGACCACAGGTCAGTGAAGAACACCCGTGATGAATGAAGGAATATTGGATAAATGAATATCCATAAAAACATGGAATAAACCATATTTAATGTTCATGATGGCCTCAATCTATAAAAATTAAAATTAAATGTGAAGAATAAACAATCATTAATCAAAAAACCAAAAATATTCCCCCATAAAAATTACCCTCCAGATGACTAAACTGTGGATAAGTCTATCGGTTGATTGATTCAAATTAATTATATAAATTATGTTTTTATAAATTATCAAAACAGAAAAAGTGTACAACCAGAATTTTTATTTATCATTAATGAAAAATGATGTTCTGTAATTTTCATTGTAAATATCATTTTATTCTATTACCCATCGACTGCTGATCCAAGATCTAGGAGATTTATTTCTCATAGAGATCATCCAACACTATCTGCAAGGGTTCTCCAATAGCTCTACATTTATGAAAATAATACTATAATTTCTTAATAATTATCTACACAAAGACACAATAGTCTATACCTCGATTATAAAATAAAAAAATTACTTAAATAATTATTCTACTAAATTTTCAGTATCACGATGCCTTTTCTATACAATCCTTGCGCCGAAAAACGTTTTGTCACACCTAGGGTAAAACCCACATTATGAACTCAATGGTGCCCTCAGATTTTTGATCTACGGGCCTTTATAGATTTTTCTTACTTTTTCAGTAAAAATATGTCAATGTTATTTGAAATATATTATATATATTTTAATCGTTTATACCTAAAACATCTGGTGTAATAATCACACACCATCTTAGCGTCTGCAGTCAAAAATAATACAAACAGTATCCCAAATATAATACATGGAAAATAAAATTCATTTCATAAAAACGTGTATATATATAAATATCTTATTCATATATATTTACTCAATGAGTGTTCATATATAGTTGTGGAATTTTTTTTGATATATAGGTTAGTTCATTTTTCTACACACATAAAAGATGACTTTTGAAATTGGGATTATTTGGTTTAAAAATTGTTATTAAAATGATAATGAATGGTTTCTAAATAACAAGGCCAAATTTGAATAGTTAGTTTGTTTTTCATATATAGAGGATACTTCAATGGGAATCCTCTTGTTTTGGGAGGGTATTCAAATATAATTTTTCAGGAAAACTGCCTAACATGTTGGATGGATCTTCAAAATTTATTTTGTGTATACATACTTGCTTCCTTACGAGCCAATTTTTTTATATCCATAGGATCCTAAAAATCATTGTGGGAGTTATGGTATGGTTTCTTTCTAGTCTCGATTAGATAGACTAGATCCCCATGCCTAAAAAAAGAATGATTTCTTGTTCCACTAGTGAGGCTAGTTTAGAGTATATATGATGGTTATATAGTATGGGTCACATAAATAATCTAGTAAATGGTTCCAGACCATTTATATCTACGGTCTCTTCAATCTGTATCTAGTAGTATCCTATGATAACAATTTTCCATGTATTCTGCTTTCCACTTAATATTTTATATTTTATCTAATTATTTATTCTATATTTTTTTTACTAAATACTAATTTATTTTATATCATGATTATTATTTATAAAATGGTTAACTATAGAATAATTAATTCATTATAAACTAAATTAATTTGAAAAGTACTTTTTAAAACTAAAATTGTGTATATAATTGTTAATAAATTATGAAATCGTAATTTACAATGAGTTTCATAATAAGAAGAGTATTCGCCTAAAATGAAATCAACACATATGAATATATTTAATAAAAGAATAATGAAATTTTTTTAATAGAATAATGATGCATAATTTGTTGTTAAATAAAAATATATCTTAATTATTGTATTTTAAAATAGAATTAAATGGTTTCCTCTTAATAGTTAGGGAACATGGTGTGGTTTCTATTTTTTTCTTCTTTACATAGATTATTTCTAATACCTACATAATACATTTCATTTTATGATCTATCTTATATTTTATTCTAACCCTTTGGAAATTGTGGTTTATAAGTTAGATGACGACTTACCTAGTCACAAGGAGGAATATTTTCTATTTTGTTTTATTTTAATCTATTTCAATACATTATATACTTATTCATTTACTTCATTCAAAAAATATAAGGGATATATAGTATATGGTGGTACAAAAAATCATTTATGGGGGTGTTGTTAAATTATATAATGGGAGACATAGGTTGAAGGTATTGATTTTTCTGACCGTTATATTTACTCCTTCAATGTTTTATTGTATTTTAATTGTTTCTAAAATAATGTTTTTGAAATATTTGTATAATGTATGGATGAGGTATGATATCATTTAGCTAAATTTGTATTAATACTTTTAGTAAATATTTATTATTAAATATCATTCTATAGTAGTGTTTCCATGCTTCCCAATAACATGTTCTAGACATTTGTGATTGGGAAATCCATTATATCTTATTCCATTCTAGTTAGAGCTTCTAAATAAGGGATGAATTAGTTTGGTTTATGAATGATCATGCCTATAAAGAGAGGTCCTCCAAATATTTTTAGTAATGACAAATTCTCTAATATATTCTCAAAAACACACATTTTGCTGACTATCTCATTTTCCCTAGTAAAAAATTCTTCAATAATTTCACCCTCATCCATATATATGTATCCAAAATTTTTCAATAATATAAATTTTTTTCCTTATTTAATTTATAAATTTCTCCAATACATATTATAATGTTTATCCCACTAACATTTATTTGTATACAGTACGATAAACTTTGGGTATACCTTATGAGATAGTAACAATTAAACGAAATTTGTGTCCACCACATTACCAAGAATATTTCTCATACCATTATATTTTTTTTCTTTATCAACCATAATAGATGGAAAAAATCAGGTAAAATCATCACATACTTATTTTTATTATAAGAGAATAATTGTTAACACTTTATTATTCCTCCCATTCATTTCATTTCTATAAAAATATGTGAATAACAATATTACGGAAATTATTATTATTCTCCATGTTAGATTATTGAAATTTAGAATATCAAAGGAAGCGAGTTTTTTTAGGATAAAACTAATCGAGACTGTATTGTAAAATGTAATTCAATGAGGGAGGTTGAATAAGAAAAATATGTTTGTGTATTAAAAAAAATATAACTTTGGTTTAAAAATGCCAAGATATATCATGTCTCTATGTAAAAATTATAGTCACTTCTCACATGTATTCATGAAAATAATTCAGAAGTAGCATACATCAGAATTTTGTATGGATTTAACACTTTGGAATAGTCTACTACTTGTCCTATTTGACCTTTTATTAATGACATGGATTATTATATCACAGTCTAATATAATTAAAAAAAGTACATAATATTGGCCCAACAGTATTTAGAAGGTGTTATCTACTTATTTATAATTAAATGTATCATCAACACATCATAGTATGAATTCCTGGAGTTTCATAAAAAAAGAACCATATATTCCTCAAGTAGTATTTATTTCCGTAAAATGAAATAAATCATTAATATACATCAAGAAAGTTATATATAAGATTCAGTATCGTCTACTATATGATCTATGACTATTAAAAAATATTTTTATGGATATATAGATCAGTCTTATTATCACCAATTCAGAATGAATGACATTTGAAAAGAACATTTTAGAAAATAAATAATATCCGTATTCATTAATAGCATAAAATATAAAATTATTGAAAAAATCCCAATATTATTCACTTGTTTATTTCTCACATTTATAGTATAATTTTACCCTGGATAATATTTCAATAATGATTCTAAGAAACTCTAATGATTTATAGAATTTAATAAAATTTAAATCGGATTTAATGGTTCCATTATTATCTTAATTAATACTCTATATCTATTTTACCCAAGAGAATATATATATATCTATGTGTGTGTATAAGGACATTCACCAAAAATTTCAGAACGCTGTAATTTCATCCATTTTTGTACGAACAACACATTATAACTACCTCAACTATAGAAATTATTAATTACTCTTTTATCAGTATTGGATCAATAACCAAATTAATCCTGGAGTTATATAATGGTAATTATCATATTCCCATTTGAAAATTTGTTTATAACAATAATAGTGTATATACTGACAAAAATTTACAAAGACTATACATAACAATATAGTCATCATTATTTCATTTCCCCTTTGGGAATAGTCCCCATTTAATCAACATAAAGAATTTAAATATACATTATTTTTTTATTTCATATATCCTTAATCACAATAGATTATATCATGATGTATTTATATAATATTGATTCTAGAATCCATGAAGACCATTGCAAGAACTAGATTTTGATTTATTCTATATTTAATTATAGAGTAATTAATGAAACTCATCATTTTTTATCTAGTAAACATTCTTATATTCGACGAATTATTGAGTTTTTCTATAATATATAATGTATCAAAAATTGGGAAAATATCCTATGAATCCATATGAAGATGTATTAATTCATCAAAATTCATTTAAAATGTTAGGTCATATATATTTCATTTATTTACATGATTATATCCACATTAATTACAAAACTATTTTAAAGTCATATGGATAAATGATGTCATAAAAAACACTCTAAATTCATATGAACATATATTTTAAGACCTAAAATTATATTATTATTTATATTAATATTATAATATAATTTAATTTACTACTTCATGATCGTATTTTAGAGTTATATGAAGTACATATTGTCTAATTATCACCATATAGTTATACTATAATTTATTTTTAACTTTTCTGACTATTGAAAAACATAATATGGTAGACATAAAAATATATGATGAAGGTATTTTCTATTTCATAAATTTCTTATTTGGGATTAAAGAATTTATGAATGATTTAATATCATTATAAATAGTATTGAAAATACAAACCTAATCAATAGTTTTTTACGATACTCCTCATATTTTAGAAATATGTTTAATAACATAGATGGATTATTAAAAATATCAAGGAGTACATAATAATAATTAATGTTAAATGAATTTAAAAAATATAATGATTAGTGGATGATACAAATTTGTATTATCCGAAATAAAACTCATTATTTTATATTTTTTTAAAAAAATTATAACATATATTTCAAAGGACAATGGGAAAATTATTTTATATGAAAAGAAATGGGAACATTTAGTGGATTCTAGGTATTAGATACATGAAATAAATTTTCAGAACATTCATGATATAAAATTAAAAACATATTCATTTTATATATTAATAATAAAATTAAAATATGATCCATGTAGAAAATGATTCACAGATTAATTATAAAACAAGGTAAGTAAATTCAATTGAATAAAAAAATGACCTTATTATATCAGGGATGAAGAGGGATAATAACTCTTGTAAAATAAATAGTATATACTTGATGTAAAAAGAATCCCAAAAGTAAAACATGGTTAATGTCTATATTGAATACAATAAACCATTTAATTTTTTTATGAATGAACTCTCCAAAAAATGAGTAGAGGGCATAAATGTTCTAAAAATGAAGGAGGGAATGAAAAATATTATTGTTATATTTTGGGATAAACCAATCATAGAAGGTAAATGTTAATAAATAACGGTTATAAATTTAATATATTAAACTAAGATTACAACTACGGTTATGGATTAGGTAATTTTGTTATATATTTAATTGGAATTAGTGAAGTTAAAATTAGATTAAAAATTATAATACTAATATATGATTAATATATTATAAATCAAAAGTGTAATATTTATTAAATATCATATTAAATTTTATATTAATATTAAAAAGACTCAAGGAATTAAATTTTTATCCAAGAACTCTTAACTAATGTCCAAAATTACTAGATAAGTATGACTAATTTCTTAATCAATCAAATTATGATTGTGACGAATTAAATTAAACATATCTTTCTTATGTATTTAATATCTTATGATAAATTTATTATCATATTCCATTCAATGATTTTATTTTATTTTTCTACCTTTGACAACTTTTGGTTGTTCTATCAATTCTACAATGAAAATATTATATATATTAAATATGGTCAATGAACATTTAAAATAGTTTCATTATCCTAAAAATTGTATAAATATAATTTATTTATCATTCATGAAGATAAAATATTCAATATTTAAATTTGTTTATAATTTTTTCAGAATATATTAATATATGTTCATTATCATTCATGTTGTAGAAAATTTATAAGCTTCAATATTTTTTCTAAAATTTATTCAAATTATGGATTTTTTTTATATTCACATTTTGGAAAGCAATGTTTACATTGAAAATTTATTATTAATAATATTAATATAGTTATTAATTTATCATTCCAAGAATATTATTTTACTCACATATATATTCAATATTTTTCGAATAAATCATATTTATAAAAATCTATGTAATGACGTGATCACAAATTAAATACATCATTCATGGAAGTGTAGTTCGACCATAAAGCAAAATATATTTCATTTTCTATATCAAGAGTGGAAAGTAGATAATTTTTATTTAATTTACATAATAACATATAATTATTATAATGAGACTTATTTAATTATATTAGAATGTATATAGTTTATTTGGAGGATTTTTAAAATTAATAAATTTTGAAAGAACATTGTTAAAACTATTAACCCAACTATTGATATCTTACTGTAGATATCTCTTTAAGACATCATAGACTGTTCAATTAGGGATTAAAAAAACATAGATACATGGGAATTAATTTTGGGTTGATTTAAAATTTTGGTTAATCTAAAAGGGTTTTGCTGTAAGGAGAAGTTGGTCTCTGAAGGGTTCGTTCTTTTGTTTAGAGAGATGTTTTTTGTTGATTTTAATTGTGTAATATAAATTTTGTAGAATTTTACAAGGAATGTGCACACAAACTTGTTACATTAATATTAAATTAAATACTATATCCACTTAATCCATCATCTTCTAATTTTGAGATATATATTAGGGTATTTTTGTGACATTCCCTCTTTATTTAACCCTTATACCTATTTTTTACCATTATTGTTGTAACTAATTTCATTCATTTTAACATATTTTTATGATATAAATTGAAATTGAAATAATTAATTAATTTAAAAATGTGGATTCATACAATTAAATCTATTTCCTATTATTCAATTTTGTATGGTGGTAAATTTATGTTTTACTATAGTTCCATATAACATAGAAACGTAATTTAAAAAAATGTATTTATAAAAAAAAGGGGATTTATTTATATTTCTTGAAAACATTATTAAATATTTTTTTTCCTATTTATATTTTAACAAAAATATTTATTGAATTTATTATTAAAAAAATTATATTTGTTTTGATAAAATAAAAATACAAAATATATATATCAAAAGAATTATTTAAAATATAGTTCTTTTAAATGGTAGCTGTTTTTAATCGTGTAACAAAAAATATTTATTTTTCGAACATTAATCATATTTAATTCATTAATATTATAAAAAATAAAACGTTTTTTTATAAAATAAATTATTATATGTAAAATAAATAAATATGGTTTTCATTTTATTTAATTGAATATTTTCATTCACTATAACTTCACATGGGTATTTATTAAATTATTACCATAAATTATTTATTACTATCTTAAATGGTTAAATTTATGTTAGATTATATTTCATTAGTGTTTTTATTTGACAAAAAGTATTCAAAATTGTATTAATTTTAACGGAAAATGCATACTCTAAACCCGAGTGGTAACAATGGGCTTAGACTTCAATGATATTCATGATTATGAAAAACTTTCAAGATTAATTCGTCAACTGATTTGGTCAAATCTGATAATTCTCATTGGATACCCATTTACAGTGGATGAAAAATATAATCAACAACTTAAATCATTTTACTCCTTTATTTATTTACAAATTGAGGGTGAGATATTTTTAAAATAAATCTATCAATACTAATTTTATAAAAGGTGAATTGTTATGTTGTTGAGAGTGATACTGTATGATTTATTTACATTAATATATGGATGGAGTGAGGGAAAATATGTCGTTTGTGATTTATTGTGAACTATTTTAATAGTTTTCTTGGTCTTGCAAACATTAAACTATTTTTATAGACATTTAAAATGGATTTATATTAAGGAAATGTTTTTTTACATGAATATATTTTGATTAAAAACTATCATTTGAATTTATATATTATGTGTTCTAAATAAGATAAGATAGGTTACATTTTTTCAAAATTGGTACAACGATGATGAATCTCTATGAAGACATATATAAAATTCCATATTTTTTATGATACATGATATTATTATCAATGATCTCGTTTTCCATATTGATTTAAATCTATTTTTTTTGGATTAGGGAATTGAAATTCATGGATAGGTGTTTTGATTTAAAAATTTTATTAGATTTATTGTTTTGAAGGAAATAAAAAAATATTTTATTTTCATCTAAATATCACTTTTTAATGATGTTAATACATCTACTTATTTTTGAAAAATGGATTTTCTTATATAAATTAACATTTTTATAGATATGATTTTTTGGAAGTGTTTAATTTATTATAAATCTCAAAATCTATTATTTAAAAACAAATAAATCATTTTAAAAATAAAATAATTTATTGTCAAATATATGTGTGGATGGATTACTATTGGCATGTTTGTTATTTGATTTTCTAAATGATTTTAAAAGAAAAATAGAATCAAATATCTATTTTTTATAGTTGTCTAAAATAAATATATGTAATATTATCATCCTATGTTTGGGGATATCTACAATAAAGTTGAGGATGACGGGAAATATAGTACGCACATAAAAATATTTTTATTTGGATAACTAGAGGCCCCATGATTGAAATAGATAGCTCGTAATGTTTGAATTATTATAGGATGTTGTTTTTATATGGATACATAATGAGGTAATGAAAACATTTGTGTATGGGTGACACATATCGTCATGATATATAAATTGTTTTCCATAAGGTTGAGGAATACAATAGTATAGTCTCATATGGTGTATCAAAATGAATAATACTCTACCTGTAAAAGTTGTAAATATCAAATGGATTTTTAGTTTTCATTTATTATATTGTATGAATTCTGAACCATTACTGGGAATGTATTTTAAAAGGTTTAAATATGTAAAACTGTTTTTGGTTGATGAGAAATGAGATGTGGATGGTAGATTGGGTGTTCAAGTGAGACCCTAGTGTTTTAGGTAATGTTTTATCTATTTTATAGTTTTCTATATATCGTGTTTGGTATGGTTTAATTGAATAATAATATACAATGTAGCACTATGTTGGGTTGGGTATTTTTAATTAATTCTGATAAATAATGGTTATCTTGTGTGGTTAAAAAATGGTTTTGGAAAACTATTCTTGTGACATTATAGATATGATGATGAATAAAAATTAGTCTACACATGGATTTTGAAAAATGATGCATCACGGTCTGTAGGATTTTATTTAGGTATTTCAATGAAAGAATATGGTTACAAAATATTTTTTCATGACTATTTGGGTTGTTGTTATGGTGGTATGTGTGGGAAACATGATTATTGAACTGTTTAGAAAATTATGATCCATGGTCATGCATGGTTGAGTAATTTAAAAATATTGGCCTACATGACTGGGGCGTGGATTAGATAGATATGTGTAAAAACCAAAACATATCCCATAATAGTATTAATATTGATAAATGACTTAAATAACTTCTCATGTTTTTCCATATCCCTCCCCTCTTCAACCATTTTATTAACATGGTCATGGATGGTCCCCTCTCCTCTTTCTCCTTCATCGCCTCTTCAGTTTGTGGTGATTCTGTCTAGTTTCCTAGCAAGTTTTAGTTGAGTTTTTATTGTCATATTTTTTCATTCCAAATATTATTCCAATATATATATATTAGAGTTTTCTATTAATTTTTTTATTTATGAATCATATAGATCATTATGGAATAAGAAATGTATCATGAGGATTTAGGTATTATTATGTTTAAGATATACTGATATGACTTCCACACACTATTACATGGAGTTTCATAATTTTATGTGACCGTAAGAGATTTTTGGTGATTCCCATTTTGTGTTTTTTAATTATGTGTGGAAATTTCATCGCCTCTTATATATTTTGACAAGAATGTGGTAATGGGTAGAACATGATCATTTTGTAGGCTGTATGAAATAGTTCATATGAGTAAGGGGATTGTGATTTGTTTCCATTTATTATTCATAGTTTGAGTTGTTTAATTAATTATCGTTATTTGATAAGATGAAGTTATTATTCATGTGGGCGTGACTTGTGAAATATACATGTATTCTGAGATGAGTACTGGTGTCCCTTGTAATATTGTGTGTTTTTTGGTTTCTTATGTGAATGATTTTTATTATGTGAGTGGTCTATCAGTTTTTACCCATTATCATGAAAATAATACTTTTTTATGTTGTATATGTGATAGCTCATATGTTTCATGTTACACTGTCATTGTTTATGAAATTATTTTTCAGCATAAATATATTCCATAGTCCTCCAATGGACCAATCATTTTCAACATGTAATTATGATAATGAACATATGAACACTCATTGGACGTGTCTACCTTATTGAATATTGAAAAGGGTGATTTCAAATTATGGTATTTTTTATTCATGATCAACCAGGTTAATATCACTCATTAGCGCAATGGCATGGTTATAATATTTCTTGGATTAAATATGGGAATAACATTTTATGGAATTTTATTTTGTAAAAAAATTCATGTGATATGTTTTTTCCCATACTTATTGGGAAATTTGAAATGGTTTCATTATTTTTTTATTTATTCTTATACAGTATTGGGTTTCAATGAGTGAAAACAATGTAATAAGGATGGATAATTTTATTAAATGACATGTTGAATGTTAAAAAATTAAATATTTAATAGTATAATTATTAAATGGTTTTGAGGAATAACTAACATATGTGTAATATAAAAAAATTATGAAATGGGTAAATTTTATAATGTGGTTAATTGTGTTGAATATAATAGACGATAATGAAACATAGTTATTCAATGTTTTAACCATTTTACTATAGTTTTTTTAATTTATATTTATGTTGAACCATGAAGAGTGGATCATGGTGTATTGTATTTGGGATTTGGACTTAGTGTTACTCCTAGGATGAGACATTGTGTATGGAATATGACATATCAACTTGGATATAGAGTTCCGTACTAAATGATATTTTCTGTTGGACATGTCATTCGTCATCATATTATATTCCAATTTTCAAATTTCATCCATTAGCATAAAATATAATGAGTTGGATATAGTCTTCATATTTATAGTTTAACTCTTTACAAGGATAGAATAATCTAACATCATGACAATGCTCATTTGGCGGACCACTTGTGTTACCCTATAGCTCAAGGGTTGACATTAATTTTTTACATTATTCATTAATTTATGAGTTAATTACCTAGTCATTGAAATTATTCAATTAATATTTTTATTATATTTATTATATATAAATTTTATTTATAGTGGGATTCTGAGTTTTTCTCATAGCCTTCTTAGGAAACCATGGAACTTGGATACCAAATAAGATAGAATTTTTTTTCAGGTTTAGGTTATGGGTTGGGAGCAAGATCTGGATTTTTTTGGATGATAGTTTGATGATTTATATGTAATTATTATTCTTAAACATGGGTCCATGGTTGGTGAATTTGCAATGTTTCAGTATTTTGTTTTTTTCTGTAGGAGTTCCTCGAAAATAGCGTTTACATCTATTTTTATCACATTCTTCACTATTATTAGAGTAAGAATTTGATGAAGGTTGTTCAAATTAAATCTTATAATAGTTTTTATCTATCGGTTATTATTTATTTTATTCTAATAAATTGATAAATAGGGTATAATAATACAATGTTTTTCATTTTCCACTAATTTTTGGAATCCATAAGAATCCATGGAGGAATTTTTAGGTCATTTGGATAACCGTCATTGTGACTTGTTTATTGGTTCAATGGTTGAGGAATTAAAAATATTTATTTTAGAGGTGTTATGATGTAATATTATTTTTGAATGTTATATGGAATACTAATATATTTTCATAGTGTGGTAATATACTCATGAAAATTTGAATTTTCCACATAAATGGTTGATGAATCGAGTTTTGATGGGTGGAAAAATTAGGTTTCTACATTGAGATTTTACCATTGACTAGAGTTCCTCCACCATTAGTGCTATTTTTTTGATGTTGTTGGTTTATAAGTATTTTATATCATATATAAGTATGGAATGAGATGGTGTGTTCATTAATAAAGTTAGTTACATTGGATTTATTTATCACTCTTGTGATTCCTAGGTTAGATATATTCCTTATATTCACAAAAGTTGGTAGTGTATTTTTTGTCTCGGTTCTATGTCTTATAGTCATTCATATTAGCCTATTTTTCATAAATTATTAGATTGGATGTTATTTTAAGTGGGAAAAAACATTTATATGGTTTATATATACATGTATTATGGAACTATACCTGACCATGTCCTCACGCAACATCTCGGTAAAAGAATGTTATAAGTTACTTATAATGTGATGTTTAGGGTTAATAATGTGTCAGCAAAAAACATATATTTTTTTTACTATTATTATGTGGGAATAAAATTATATACATATAACCATCAGAACTGAAATTGAAAAAAATTAATTATTTTGAATGTGTTAGTAAATTATTTGTTTTAAAATACGAATCTTATAATTCATTAATGGTAGAGAGTAATTAAAGTAAAATGTTAAATTATCAAATCATTAGGAAAAATGGTATTTAGTTTCACTTTGTGTAACAATGTATCCTTATTCATGGGAGGTTTGGGATCTTGGAGAGGCCTGGTTTTGAAAAGCATTTTATTATGTGGGAAGAATTGATGTCTTTGGATGAGTTCTATAGACATATCTAAATGGTTGTGCCTATGATTATGTCGTGACCTAGAGGTTTTGTGATGATGTCTGATAATAGGTATATAGAGAACCCAAAGGTTTGTGACTGAATTGATTGGGGTTGAAAAAATGGAGTGTTTGGGTTAGTGATTTTATTAGTAGCAACTAGGTTTAATTATGTGTAGGAAACGAGTATGAGGTTTCCACAGATTCTAGGATGACAAATTTTTTGGAAAGGGCATAGGAATTCTTCATTACTACAAATTCATTATACTAGTGCTAGAAAAATTGATTTACCACAGCTTTATAAGCACTAAAAATCTGACTGATGTTAAAGGTATGGATTTAATAATTCTTACATAAAGCGCTATTAAAGTCCCCATTTCACATTACTCTAAAATATTGATAAAGAGGTCCTTTGTCTCTTCCTTTTTAGTTATGATAAATACTCCTTTATTAGCTCCTTTTTAGTTTTATTAAACCCCCTCTTTATCATCCCTAAAAACCATTTATAAATGAAATACTAATAAAGCGGTGTACTTTTCTTGTTGGAACCACATAGCACCCTCCTTTTATAATGTCCTCCCAACCCCTTTTATTAGAACTTGTTTAAAAATTCTTCAATGATTAAGATAATTCTAGCTCCCACACGCCCCTACCCCCAGCGGTCTTCGAACCTGAGACCTCCAGCTCATATTCCAACCTCATTTACACTCTTCTATACTTCTTAGTTTTACATTTTATTACATATTTGTATTGTCATGACCGGTCCTCAGGGCCCGTGTTGTGACTACCCCAAGCCCACCTTCCATAGGCCAGGGGCTGGTGACTAGCACCAAAAAGCACAAATCCCTATAAAAAGGGAAGGCATTGCCTTTATGAAATGTAAACACACACAACTAGAGTACATGCCGAAGAAAACACTAAGTAAATTGAAAAAAAAAGTAGTGTTGAAAGTAAGGGGCTGGAAATACAAGCCCAACTGTAAAGTACAAGGTAAAAGGAAAAACAGCTGGAAGGTGACAAGAAGCTCCTGGATCATCCACCACGGATCCTACCAGAAGGGTAGGTATAGATAGTACAGCTCCTAGATCATCCACCACGGATCCTACTTGATGGGTAGGTACAGATAGCCTCCTCAGCGCCCTCGTCCGTCAACCTCCTCCGGGTACCGACTCGTCGTGAGGTCCACCTTTAGGTACCAAATTGTCAGGACGTCCACCTCCAGGTGTTGTCCAATCCTTGTACACTCAGCCTCCATCAGCACTATCTGTCGTCTTCATCCAACACAATGAGCTACGAGCATAGCCCATGCAGGGGTGAGTACAACGAGACTCATTAGGGACCTCGAGACCCTCATGGTCTCACTAAAATCCAACAAGGATAATCCCCGAAGAATGATCTCAACAGATAACATTTACAAAGGTATGTGCCCATACATATACCTATGTTATCATGTATCCCATCTCAGTTATGAGGAAAACACAAAGATCATCGACTCAGCTCAAACTAGGATTTATATTCATGATGACGAAAACACGATTGCTGGAGAACTCCTCCTCTGTCGAGCATAGTAGTCATGTCCCGACTCCGAGGTGCTACTCAGTAACCTTAGAATACTATGGTACTCCTCCACTGTCGAATACCGTGGGTCTACCACCCCAACACAGCAGTGATCCCCACCATGGGTCTCCCTCCCCAACACAGTAGCGCTCCCCCTATAAGCCTACAGAGGTAATCACCCTGTCGAGTACCGTGGGTCTACCACCCCAACACAGTAGTGATCCCCGCCATGGGTCTGCCACCCAAACATAGTATTGCTCCACATTGGGCTAGTCCGGTCACTCCGATACGAATCGAACAAGTAGTCATCAGTTCTCAACCAGCTACAATGTCACCGTACTCCGTATGCTCTTCTCTGGGAGGATACTCTCCATGAGCTACTGGTCGACACTCCAAGTGTCACAAAGTTCCACAATGACGTATCTCGAATGACCGACTCATCATAGGGGTATCAACGCAACAGATGGCGCGTCAATCAGACGCCCGGTCTGTGAGTTATTAGAATTTCTCTTCCAGGGGCCCGGATGGATTATTGGTACTATCCAACCCGACCAGACTCAAAAATCATTGGAAAACCATGCATAGTATGCCAAAATAACCGACTCATCAAGAGGAATCCAACGTAGTCAATGGATTTCCATTCAGATATCTGGTCCTCAAGTTATAAGTGTTTCCGATCCGAGGGCCTGGTTGAAATTACGTCGTTCCAAACCCATCCATTTTTCAAAGACGTCAAAAACTCACTAAGAGTAATTAAAAAGGACCGCCTCGTCGCAGGGGTCCTACTGCCGGAGACAGAACGTCGATCAGACGTGCCGTCTTTACGAAATTCATGTTTATGTGAAAAGGGCCCGGTCTGTTATGCACGTTGGGCTGACGGGTCGGGTCGTCTTGGTTTTTGTGGGTCCGGCCCGACAAAGGGGTCAGACCGGCCCGGTGAGTCCCATGGCCTGGCCCAAGGGGCGCGACCCGACCGGAAGGGGCGCGGCCCGGCTCGGCCTGGCCCATCACGACCCGGCTCGGCCCGGCCCGGCGCGGCTCAGCGGGGCGCTACGCGGCTGGGCTTGTGGCCTGGCTGGCTCGGCCAGTCGGCCGGGCGGCTTGGGATGGGGGCCGTGAGGTTCGACCGGTGCGACCTCTCGGCTATCTGAACTAGCGGAGTCGCTCTTCCCAAACCGGCCGGCCTTCTGGCGCAAGCGGCCCGCACTGCGGGCCACGACTCTTCCAGCTTGACTCTATCCTAGCGCCGCGGATTTGCTCCACCCAGCTGACCGATGGGACAGTCGGTTTTCCAGCGCGGCGCCCTCCTGGCATCGTGGTTCCCCTTCGCCCGGCCAGGAAACAGGCCGACCGATTCTTCCACCGAAGCATCCCGCAAAGCGGGCCGCAGTTCCCGCTGCACAACCAGCTCGACGACGTAGTACTTCCTCTACTGCGGCTCACTTGGCCATGGATTTTCCTAGCTTATGCAACGACGGCCCTTGTGCCGCCAGTCTCTTTCGTGTTCAGCCTCCAATCGTCGGTTCTAAAGAAATAATGATTTAGCAGAGGGACATCGGACCGTGTTTGTTCGGCCAGCGCCCTCTGCGTTAAGCGATATCAATAGTCCGAGACAATCAAAGATATGCAATGAAGAATTGAGGAACAATTTGAATCCATTAAAATTGAACATAACCCCTACCTTGAATATGGTTTGTTTTTCGTATATGTGGAATGCGTTGTCGCTCCGTCAATGTCGGAAAAGAACCGTTGTCATTGCTGAGTTTCACACAATTATATTTCCTCCCTTGATGCGGAAGAAGAAAAGGAAGCGCATCATCGATATTCGTTGAAGAGGCGTCGTTCTTCATCGAGAGAGGAGTTCTCTTCTTCATCACACAAGTGTTCTCTCAAAAACTCAATAACTTCACCAATGTTTTTCCACACACCAAAATCTCCAACTAAAAATAATATCTCATGATATTATTTTTATTCACACCACAAAGATTTTAAAATTCAAAATCAAACCACTTAATCAATTAAATGATGTGACTCATCTAATTAATTAAGGCATGATGACTAGAATTAATGGTGGAAGGGAAAGGTGAAGAGTTACACAAATTTGGGAGAGCTCTCAACATTAAAATGGGTGTTTAATGGGGGGTTTAAGAGAGTTAAGATGTTTAGGGGAAGGTGAAAGGTTGGGGCTCGTGTGGGCCCCACCATTCAGTTATCCACACATGAGAGGTTGGGTTGGTGTGGGCCCCACCAACAACTTCTCATGGGATTAATTAACCTCCTTAGATATAGAATAAAATTGTACAAAAAATTTTATTTACTTCTTTAATTAAACCCCAATAAATAACATCTCCTCCCATGCAAACAAAAAAATGGTAAAGGTCCCCTTATAAAATTACTGGAATTGTGAGTTCATCGGTGCCCTTAGATTTCAATTCTGAGCACCGGTTCAAAATATAGAAAAACCCGCTCGTTCGTTTACTGAACGTACCTGAGCTAAACATCGGAAATTGATTCCAGGCACACCGGGCCTCGGAATCAAGTGCCGTCAGAAACTGCATACTCATAAACTTCCAAATAAATTAAGAAAAAAATTTCCATGAAATATCTGAGTCTTTACATGTGTATTTATATATATTTGATTGAATTTTTTATATATATTTATATAAATTTATATATACATGCACATTTTTATATACATATAGAAAATATTTCTTTATATGGGTGTATGTGAATTATTGTAATGATGTACAATCATACATATATATATGTGTGTATCTATAAATTTACATATAAATATAAATATTTATTTTCATATATTATATATTAATATTATTATACATATATTTTAATATTTTGATAAATATACATATTATTATCAGAAACACTAATATAAAAATATATATATTAATTATATAGGTATATGAATATTCATAGATCTGTATATTAAATAAAAAAAATATTTTTTATTTAGATAGGGTTTATATATTGAGAAATTTATTTATATGTAAATAATTTAAAATAATTATTTATAAAATAAAATTGTTATCTACGAATATAGTAAAACATAAAATACATAATATCAATATGAATGTAATCCGTTGGAATAAATTTAGTCTACCATAAATAGGGAAAAAATACCCATTAAATGAGGCTACAAATCCATTGTATATTAAATATGTTTGGAACCCTAAAAAACACATTTTGGGGGGCCATTTGATCATTTTGGGCATTGAAAATCTGACTGGGGTCCCTAGGGTTGCAGTGTGTAGAGATCATCACATGATTCAATTTGATAAGTGATAGAGGTCAAACAGACACCCAGATAAAAACATATGGGCGTTTGAATTTTGATCTTTTTCAAAAAACATATTTTAGGTATTTTATTTATTTTTGGACATTTATATATTAAAATTTTAATAAATGATTATTATTTGAAAATAATTATTAAATTATTGTATAAAAGTTTTATATTATTTTATATTTTACGGTAACAAAATATCTTATATATGATGTGTAAATTCCTATTTAGCATTATTTAAATAATATTTAGAAAATATATATTTTATTAATATCAATATCAATATATTTATGTATTAATAATTTATTTTTAATTATTTTTTAAATATACACTATATCCGCAGGAGTAAAAATGTACTGAAAATCCTCATACTTTATCAGTTCATTTTTTCTAAAATTTATTAAGGACCCACACTTCATTAATTTTTTCTTATAGAAATGATAAATGGGGGGCCCTTATCAACACTATTACCATGTGCTGATAAATGGATCCCATTATTGACAATTTTTAGGGCTATTAAAGAACAACATTAATTGTGGGAGAAACAATTTTAAAGTCTCATTTCTACATCTTTTTTTCACACACTGAAAAAGGGGATTTAACAATGATTTTAGCTAGATCTATTAAATACATAGCTCTACATAAATCCAATTTTTAGTAGGAAATCATGTAAGTAATGAATGGTGTGAGGATCAATTATTATGGATCATGTTTAGAGACTAGTAACCATCATTGATGTGACTATAGTTTAATGACTTAGTGTCATGTGACCTTCAAGGGTGAAACATGAGATGGGCAGTGCATGTTGTGAGAATGATTGGATGCATGATTCATAGTTGGATGTATTGATAATTTTATAGTGATACAAAGTGGTTACATCCTAATTTGGGACATGTCCTTGGAGGATGTGTGGGAGATAGAACATTTTTTTGGAATGTATGTTTTGTTGTGTCCTAGAGATTGTGGATTTCGGTAATTGGGTGTTATCATGGTACGAGGGGGTTTCCCTTGTAACACAGGTGTTTTGGAATGTGATGAATTGGTGGATTAATCATTGGTTTAAAAAATTCAATGAATGTTCCATGTTTTATCTAAAAATATGATAGTTATTCCATGGTACATAATTTTATGGATGAACCAAGTGCTCTTATCATTGTATATAAGTCTAGATTTGAAAGTAATGTTAATTTAAGTGTCCATACATACTATTACAATGTTTTTATGTGATAATTGATCTTGAATTTCAATGGATGGTGATATGGATTTATATATAATGTATAGATTCTTAAGATATAAAAATGAAACCTCATGTGACATTTTTCATGTGGTTGGACCTGACTTGTTTGAAGGGACGGGTTTTTGGATGGTAACATATAATATATCAAATGTTCTATGATGTTGATAGACTAGTGGGGATGTTTATAAAATTGAGGGATTATTTGATCCTTGTTCAAGTGGCATCCAACTCATTATATATTGAGTGACATTAATTGAATAATTGTAGGACATAGAGAAACCATAGGGTTTCTTGTTTGGCATGGATGGTATTCGTGTTCTACACATGTGAAGTATAATTTTGGATATTATAATTACTATGTCTTACAGTTTCACCATTCAATTTTTGTGAAATCAGATAACGAGTACCAGCTATGAAAAATACAAATTTATTTTGAATTGGAATTATAGATCATTTGGTTTTCATTGAAAATTTTCTGGGATGTGACGTTCAAGAGTTGATGAGATTCTTTGGAGAAAAGAGGACCCAAGTATTTTAATGGGTTTATGATTCCAATGAATGGGAGGTGATATCATGAATGCATCAGATGGGGATGTATTCATTGAAAACGCCTCAGTTGTTCCACATTATAAATGTGATGGTGCATAATAAATTCACAACCTTCTGAGTAAATTGAGAGATCCTCAACTATGCACCAAACTAACAAAAATTTAAACATTTTTTTATGAAGGGACTCCTTCAAGGATTGAAATATGGTCCATTATTTATGATTTCATATTATGGGATGTGAACTATCATTCATTAGTTATTAGAGTCTGTATAAGGGGTTTAATGACAACTAATGATGCATGTGGAATTCATGAAATTATTTAATGGTTGATATTTAATGATTCATATTTTCAAAGAGGTGAGATTGAGACATGGACACCAATAACTTGGTTTTAGTTAGTGTTAGGGGCGTGGAATGTGGTAGTTATAATTTCTTTATTAATGGATTTAAAATGGAACTCCTATTGATTGGAGTAATTTTTCAATCCTGAGGTTAATAAACTTATGCATGAAGGGTCACAGTTATATGGATATTGTCAGGGTTTGGTAAATGTGGAACTAATATTCCCATGTGGGATAGATGATATACACTATTTAATTTTGAAAATAATAATAATAATACATCAGATGTGGTGGCTGACCATACGAAGTGTTGTCTTTATGAGAAAGGTTGTACTAAATGTTATCTGAGATTCTTATTTCATATTTCCAAATTTGGGTGTCATAATTCTCAGAACTGGTTTTCAAAAACATTATTTTTTCTATTTTTTATCCTATACGAGATTCAATTTTAGACTCGTACCATCACGCTTGGGTGGTCATAGAGTTTTTTTGAATGTGAAGGTGTTATTAGAGGGTAAGATAGATGAATTACAATAGAGGGATCTTAATGTTTTAGAGACGAGTCACCTGAGGATGGTCAAACATGGGATATAATTTTAAAACAATCCATTGAGTAGAGCAGCACATCTGACATTTCATTTTTTAATTGATGGGTTCATTTCCAAAATATACGAGGGATTTTGGGAAAAATCAATATTTTCCTATATTTTCCATGGATATAGAACATGAGCCCATTCTAGTTAGTTTAATGATGATGATTATTGTTGATAATGTTAACTTGTATTATCATCATTTTTTAGGAATGGTTTGTTGCAAACCACCCCAGGTTCATCCTGGGTCCATGAATATGATGTTATATTTTGATTTTCTAATGTCATAAGTGCCATGAATCAAATTTGCATCATTTTAAGCTTAATATTATAACTTTTATAACCATGTTCATTTTGAGTATCCAAGTTTAATAACCATTATTTTAATAGTTGGATGAAATAATGTGAACATTAGAAGGATATCAATATTTTTATAGGGAGTGATTGATTGATTTTAGATTATTTTCGAAAATTTAGTTTAATGTTGATCATTGGACATGTTTTTGTTGTTTGATTTAGAATGAGTCATATTTGGTTTATAATGTTAACTGTTTTAATTTGGAATATTTGGTTGTATAACCAAAAATAATTAACAATAAGATATTTATTATGGTGACGAGATTGTGAGATTTCATGTCTATTTGAATTGAAAATTTCATGATTACTTTGATTTTTTAGTTACCATTTGTTTAAATTTTTTAATAGGGAATGAAAGTAAAATTTCAAGGGATGAAAGGAATCATGTAATTTTATTTAACAAAGAATGTGTTATTGAATGTTTATTAGTATTTTTGGTGATCCCTTAGATTTTTGGGATATGTTTATGGTTTTTTGGAGTTTTTTGGCCAAGGTTCATAGTTTGGTGACCACGATTTAGAATAAACCATGATACCCATTGATGTTAATAATATTTTATGTTCACTTGTTACAAATAATGGATCTTAATGGTAAGAAAACATAGAGGGAAAATCATGTGATCAGAAAGAGAAATTGTGTGAGGTTATGGAGAGCCTGAGGATGGTGCACAGTCTATGAATGGTTGTAGAAAAACTATATGCATTTCTATAGAGGGTTATGCTATTGGGTTCCAATGTTGAAGCATGGTTAAAAATAATGGGGATAATATATATATATATATATATATTATTTTGGATAGAGTTTTATGAACAAATAATTAATATTTTTAATATTCATACACCATACCCATTTATGGTACTGTAATTTGGGAAATGGGATGCGTATAACAATTTTTGTGGTTTGGAAAACAATTTCACCAAACTGCGAGACAACCTGTAATATCAATAAAATTGTTAAATCACAAAAATTCCTCCCATTGGTATTAGCTACATCACTCTCCTCTCCCAAAAAGTGGTCACATGGACCAGGATGGTCTCTTTCCCTTGTTTTCATCCCCCTTGATATATTGTTGATACAGATGGATTTATATGACACATATTATGAGCCTTATTTCAACATTGGATTCCTTCCCACATATTCTTCCTCTAATATAATGTTGACATCATTTGTAAGGATTTTATTTACGGTTACACTAATTCTTTGTAGAATCATTTTTTTCTCTTGTGTATTTTGGTTTTCTTGCATAGATTAGAACATGAGATGAAATCAGTAATTAATTTATCATTATTTCATAAAGGCATGATACCAAGGTATATTTTTAATTGGGATTCCATAATTTTGGTTTTTAATTAATAGTGTAATTTTTTTTGTCTCGTATGGATTTAACACTGAATGTTTTGATGGGTATTTAATGAGTATATTATATGTAGTTGGTTTTTTTATTTTTGGAAAAATATGTTGGTATGATTTACAATGTTTATTTAGTATAGAATTTGTTTGTAAAAGTAATTATAATTTATATGTATAAGTAATAGTTTGTATCGGAATGGATTTATGTTGGTACTTAATTTTAAATGTGAGTTCAGGTGGGACATGGAATGTTATTAGAGAATTCTTTATTTTGTAAAATCGGTTATTTTAGTTTGAGGTTTTATGACCTTTACCCATAATCATGAAAATCATACATTTTTGTGGTATGCGTGATGGTAATTATTTTATGTTACCCTATCAGTTTAATAATGTATTTTTTATGTTCATAGTCTACCTCATAACACCCATACCCCCTTTAAGAATTTCAATAATTATGATATTGAACCTATGTAAATCCATATGCAATTCTAACCATCCATAAAATGGTAATTTGCGGGTTTACATGATGTGATATGTGGATTTGAGTATAAATTAGTACGATTTTTTTTATTATGATCATATTATAGAATGATAATTGGATTAAAATTAAAATAAAAAATTCATGAACTATTAGTTAGCAAAAATTAAATTCATTTATGTGAAATAATATTAAGAAATATAAATGATCATTTTTAAATGGTCTTAATAGTTTGTGTCAGATATGAATCTTGTTTTGGGTTTTATATGGGTGAAAAATGATTTACAGTAGAGATTGCATTAATGTGAGGTTTTGACCTCAATGATATTTAATTGGGGTTGATAGTTTATTAAATGGTATTGAAGAACAACTAATTAATGTGTTAAATCAATCAATGATGAATTATCTGAATTGCATAATTTTTATAAAGTAGTTTAATATAATAGACCATATGTAACAGTGAATGTTGAAAAGGTGTCTATATATTATTTTAATTTATTAAATGGTTATATATATTGAAAATTGAATAGGGGATCATGATGGAATGTTTTTGGTATTTTTAAATTGAATTCCATTTCAAAAAAGTTATCCTATAAGATATTAACTTCCTTCCAGGATGAGATATTGAAATAGACAAGCGGTTCATTTCTAAATGAGATATTGGGTTGGAAAATGAGTCACTTCTCAAAATGAGATATTTGGATAGGGAAAATATTCCTTACTAGAAAATATTATGATTTTTTCATTATATTTCACATGATTATTTAACTGCATTAAAATTAAATCCTAACAAGATCACCCTGATGTAATATTTGGATGACCTCGGGTGACACATCAGACCTTGAGGCTCAAATTTTTTTCTTGTTTTTATATATTAATTTAGGAATTTGTTCATTATTATTAAAACTATTGAATCCAATAATGATTATAATGGGTACATATTTTCAAACCCTTTTTGGTGTCCTACTAAGCATAAATAATTCCCTTATCACTCCTCCATTGAACCCAGTTACCCAATAAGACCCTCACTATTTAATGACACTACATGATGATGGGGGATTGATGCCTAGTTTTTCTATAGAATGATTGGAATGGGATTGAGAAATTATGATATAGCTTTCACTATGGATTTTGTTAATATTTTTCCTAGTTTCATTATTTTGTTATTTTTATATACGACCTCCTAAAATTTCATGTATTCATCTCATTTTTATCATATGTTTCAACAAAAATATTATTAGTACTTATCATATATATCTATATTTACCAATTATAAGAGTTTTAGTATATATTTTTTATTATTTATATCTTTATTATACTATAATAAGTATTTATTATTATCCATATATTCTTTATTAGACCCTAAATAATAGTCACGATCCTTTGGAATGTCGGGGGATGCATGAGGTCAAGTGGAGAATAGGCTCAGGGTATAGATTTAGTAGTTCCATGACCTATTAATTATAAGAATAGTTTCATCGTATCTTATAAGCTTCTTTTATGTGTTTTATCCACATACGTTTTAATATTTAGTTTAATTTTTATATTTAGGTATAATGATTTATAAATTTTAAAAAAAATGATATATATTAAAAAATAATTTGAGACTATTCTGAAATTTTTTTAGAAAAATATAAATGAAAAAACAATATTTTTGGTTCATAATAATGAATAATAATGTTCTCACATTAAATTAGTAATAGTTTTGACATTAGAAGGAGTAGTTATAATGTACCTTAATAATCCATCTAGAACTTATGTCTAAATATTTCAGTGACCTGGTGTATAATATTGATATAAATAAGAAGATGTGGGAATACATATATGAGAAATTAATATAATTTAGTGATTTATTTAAATGTAATATTAAATTTCACATCAATTTTAGAAAAAATTGTTATTATATTAGATATTACGAAATAAACATGATCTTATAAAGAGTCTATGTGAATAGATAAAAATATTCTATTCAATATCAAACATAAATATTTACATAAGGAAGGATTCAAGAATAAAAATTATTTTTAATATAGAGAGAATAATATATCATTCCTTACTATATATAAATTCAGAAAATATGGAATCATTGAGAATAACACTATGTGTTTTGAAGTTTTTATATTGAATTTGAATAAAAAGAATATGAGGAAAAATATAGATGTATAAAAATGTTCTTGATGTAATGAATGTTGAAAAAAATTAAAAATTATAGAGAACACTAGTTTGTGTGTGTGATCATAACAAAAGTGAAGTTGGTGAATAAAAATATTTTCATGCCACACCTATTCTAATAATGATGAAGAAGTGTTATGTCACATGATAGTTTCCAGACACAATCATCGTAGGTGAGGGAAAATCAATAATCCAACAATAAAATAAAACATTTCTTTTTCTATGAGACATATTGGGATACAATTGTGCAAATTATTCTTATATCATGTAGTTAAGAAATTCCTTACTCGTTCTATCCGTTCCTGTTATTATAGAGGATTATATGTTCTTATGTGAGACTAGATCATGCCACCGACTATAAATTTTATATTTATAGGAGAACCTAGTACATTAAATGTGTCTATTTTTTTTATATCATTGGTGTATGTGATATATAAATACACATCAATCACTATGATGATAGATAAAGGTTTATTTTAGAAAAGTCATTAAAATAATAAAATTTATATATTTTTCACTAATTCTCCCTGAATGAGTATAGAATGCTTGGGGACACCAAAATAATACCCCAATGGTTTAGAGTATCCCATTTTTTATAATACCATATACATGAACATCCCACCCCTCGACATATGATATTTTCATATTTGGAGGAACTCGCCATTGATTTTTCCTTCTGGAATCCCACCCTATCAAGATGAGGACTTATAGTAGTGGGGAGTTTTTATTAATATTTATTAATCACATTAGAAATTCCTTCACACCGAGTGTCGGGTTTTGGAATTATTTCACCAGTGTGTGGGCTAATTCAAGACAATATGCATCCCTTTACACAATAAATAACATGTTTACGTACATCTATAAAATAATTAGGATCACAAGACAATAATGAGTACTTTTGTTTAGGAACAAATATTATCAATGGAGGAAATGAGAAATTTATTATATTGTAAAAGTATTTAAAATTTTAAAATAATTCATAAAAAAATTACACTACGAGGCCAATTATAATTAATTTTAGTAATAAGCCTACCTAAACTGGGGAATGAATACTTATACATATTTCAAATAGACTATGAAATATTCAAAATAATATAAGCATTGATACATGACTACAATAAAAAATAATCCAATTAAAAAGAAAGAAATATTATAGAATGAAATTGATCATATCATCATAGCACAATAAATACTAGAAAATCATAGCCAGTATAGTAATCATAACTACTCTAATTAAAAACATTAAAAATTATGTATTCACCAAAATTTAAACTCAAGAGTATAATGCATAGAAGATAATAAAGAAGATAAGAAAAATATATATTAAAAATAATTATTAGATAATAATTGTAGACATTGAAATGGAAATTATTGAATGATTTGGATGATTTTAGATGTTATAATTATGCCTATTTGTTTAGGATAAATATAAGGCCCCAGCCTTAAACCTTACTTAATCTTGAGTTATTACAAGATTACACATTGAGGATCTTTTCAGGTTTAGAGTTTTAGAGAATTAGATCATAAAACTTGCATTACATTCCACATATAAACAAAGTGGTTACATAAAGATAGTATTCTTCATTCCCATCAATGGAAACATATTTAAAATAAACATGGATTCTTTCTTGACACTTCCTTCACACTATCATCATATCATGAACCTTTCCCTTGACCTGTGAAAAAACATTTCAAAAAAACTTGGGATGGGCATAAAAAGCTCAGTAAGGGATATAAAAATATGGAAAGGAAACATGGGTACATATATACATAAGGATGAGATCATAATTTACCCATAAAACCTAAGCACATTAACATACCTCATCAAATCATGAATAAATCATAGAAATCATAAGAAATAAAGGTAACTTGAGGCATTCATAACATTATTACATAGGGAGTAACCCTCTTGGTTACGTTTGGAATACCCATCATAGTATATTCCCTAAATCGCTTCGGAGAAACCTTAATGTTTCACTCGTTTGCGTTACCCAATGAATTGGAGAGCTATAACAGGCTCACCCACCCTTAGTTTATCACGGAACCACCCTTCTTCATAAAAATTCCCAAGAACCATAACATAATCGTATCACATAAAACATACATAAAGGAAACATAACATTTCCACATTTTAATCACAAGATATCAATAAAACACATTGATATAATAAAAACATTATGAAAACCATTTTCAATACCAAAATAAAAGAAAATTAAAACATGTTATTTATTTTTCTTTTAAAAACAAGGTATGGCATGTAGAGGAAGCCAAAACTCAAATAACAGTCATGGCGGTGGAGAAGTCGTTGTCGCCGCATACGTACGAAAAAAACATTCCCTTTTGTCATTTAGTAAAATGCTTCATATAAAAAATATTCCTTTTGGATAAACGTAAAAGTCAAAGGGGTTTATACACTGTATAAAATAAGGTTCTGTATAAAACAAAATATGCCTCAATGAAAGGAGATTTAGATGAAGTCCCATACCTCATATCCGACTTGACCCGACGGTTCTTTAATCTCCTGAATAATAAACTTGAGTTAATATCTATTTGCCTAAGAACCTTTTTCAAGTTCATTATTCCTTTTATACCATGTTATGAACATAATGTAATCATTTAAGTTAATAATGTTCATTTTGTCAGTATTTGGTTCTTAATTCAAGAATAGATTTCTTACACTTACATGTTGTTAATTTGGTCAAAGGTTCGTTATATCCAGAATGATATTAATGATTTGGATAACATATATATCATATATATTCATAATAAACATGTATTTATAATATTACATCACATTTAGAGGTAAGAAATGAAATGCACCGTTCATGGAGACGGTAAGCCATATGTACGCATGAACGCTACTTCCATTTCTATATCGTATTTTCTGGAATGCAATCATAATGATATAAGAGTATATTATAATTCCAGTATAATAACATATATAATATCATTAACTTTATCCTTTACACATCCCACATACGGTATTAACGAATCAAATCACTTTCAGGGGGTGGTAGTCCACAATTCCTAAAATGAGGATATCATGTTTACCCATAATGGAAACAATAATGGTATGCCATAAATGAAAAATACATAAGCTTAATGAAAGAATAAACATATTATATATCATATAAAAAAATAGTGACATCATAATGGCCACCTTTTAAGGTGGTAAATGAGTATTGAACAATCATCATTTCGGGACGCACGATTTCGCCATCCACGGAAACCGTTTGTTCTTTAACCATTTGATGTAGTTGTGTGAGAGTGTAGGTCGAATAAATCTTATAAAAACATCCTAGTATATTGAATATACTGTTGTTGTTACAAAATAAGTAAATAAAAACAGTTTAGGGGGTTGGAAAAGCAAAATAAATCAAATGAACATGAGAGAATGAATTACGTTTAAAAGTGTAACTCCTTTTGATTTGAGCCTAAAAGCTTCCTTTGAAAGGATTCTGCCCAAAGGGAATCCTATAGGATGAGGAGAGGGATGTGGAGAGAGTAAATGGGAAGAGGATGGCCGAGCCAAAGGCTTGAGGAGTGTGTGAAATGAGGTAGAGGTGGGGGCCTTTTATAAGAGGAGAGGAGGGGCACTTTTGGAAATCATGAAACTATTATTTTATTATCAAAAGTGTTTCGAATTTCTAAGGTCCCACATTGATATATTTCGAAGATAAGATGATAAGACTTCGAAATATTCCCATCCAATTGTTTTTGGACAAGTGTAGGTCTTAGATTTTATATTATCGTTTCATTTTATTTAAACTGTTCATTAATGAGGTCACCGTTGCATCATCATGATGTCATAATTAAATTAATTTATTTAAATTCTAAAAAATATAAAAAAAATACTATGATGTATTAAATCTTTTTATATTTCCAATGACTATTTATAATCAAAAATCTGATCTTTATAACCCCATGTAAATTTTTTTTTTCGTAAAACATATTATGTTTGTTTCATTTTTAGTTTTACATTAAATAAAAAGTTATTTATGACATTTCCCAACAAAAGTGGTTCCATGGGGTCCCCAAGTTGACCCATGTCTTGTCTTGGTCGGCCATGACACAACCAATGATGGTAGGACATGTTTCAAGCTCATCTCATTTTATTAAAGCATTATTTTTACCTTAAACTACACTAATTACCACTAATCACGATTAAAAACTTAATAAGTTACTATTCACCAAAAAGTTATTTAAATCTCATTGAACCACATTTTACATACTAATGACAACCATGTATGTCAGATTTTCAAAATTCAATACACATTAGTGGTAAAATTTCATTTAAACGGAAAATCAGTTTTTATAAGTACCACTTAGTGGTTTCACTATTCATCAAAAATTGAAGTTTTTCAGAAAATTACCAAAAATTCAACCTAATCTATATTTGATATTCCGAATTAAATAATGAAGTCTATTTTAAAAAATTCAAAAAATATAAGTCACATAAATTAATATAATAATTAATTCCCACTGTCATGACAAATAGCGTGTTTTTATGAAACAATAAGTATCAAAAGATTGATACCAGTTTAAGTCCAATTTCAAAGTGAAATTTAATCCAATGACCACCTTTGGATTAAATGGTAAAACTATTTTCAGATTACACATTAAGACCAATTCAAATGATAATCTAATCATATAAATAAATTAGATTAAGAAGCAGTTTTGATGTAAAATGTAGTATTTTTCACTATTCATTAAAAAATGAACATTGTCAGAAAAATATCAAAAATTCACAAAAAGTAAATTTTGATGTCCCAATCATACAGAATAAGTTTATTTTGACAAACATAGCTTATAAAATTGTCAAAAGATAGATTCAAAATTGGTTTTCCATCAAAAAGCAGTAAAACAATCTTTTAAAAATATTAGTGTATTCTATGCTTAAGATTGGATTTATTTTCATTTTAAGCCTCTAAAACACTGTCAAATTCATTAATAGACATATATAAAAATACATATTATTAATTACTTACTTGGGATGTTACATCCTTCCCCCCTTTAGAAAATTGCGTCCCCGCAATTTATTTACTTATCGAATAAATGGGGGTACTTATCCCTCATTGAATTTTCAGATTCTCATGTTGCCTCTTCCATCATGTGGTTTTTCAACAAAACCTTTACCTGCTTAATTACCTTATTCCGTAACACTTGCTCCCTGTGGTCAAGAATCTGGACTGGTTTTTCCTCATAAGATAGGTTCTCTTCCAGCTGAACTACCTCTGGACTCAAAACATGAGATGGATCTGGCATATACTTTCTCAACATCGAAACGTGAAAAACATTGTGTACCTGAGATAAACTCGGAGGTAAAGACACCCGATATGCAACTGATCCAACTCTCTCCAGAATTTCATATGGTCCAATGAACCTTGGACTCAACTTTCCTTTCATACAAAATCGCATCACACTTTTCCATGGTGATACTTTGAGAAAAACATGATCACCTACCTCGAAAGATAGATCCTTCCTCCGGTTATCCGCATAACTCTTCTGCCTGCTCTGAGCTGTTCTCATGTGCTTCTGAATGAACTGAACTTTTTCTGCCATCTCTTCTACCAATTCTGGTCCCATCAACTTCCTTTCACCCACTTCATCCCAGAAAGCTGGAGTTCGACACCGCTTCCCATATAATTCATGAAATGGTGCAATCTATATACTGGAATGAAAACTGTTATTATATAAAAATTCATCCAAAGAAAGATGTTCGTCCCAACTTCCCTGAAAATCCATAGAACAAGCTCGTAGCATATCCTCCAATGTCTGAATTGTTCGTTCTGACTGCCCATCTGATTGAGGATGAAAAGCTGTACTAAAATTCAATTCAGTACCCAACGACTTCTGAAGGCCTTTCCAAAAGTTATAAGTGACCCTGGGATCATGATCAGACACAATGGAGAGGGGAACTCCATGCAACGTGACTATCTCTTTAAGATACAAATGAGAAAGTTGATCTAGAGAGAATGTATCTCGAATAGGAAGGAAATGAGTAGATTTTGTCAATAGATCAACAATAACCCAAATTGCATTATTACCTCGAGATGTCTTTGGTAATCCCACAACAAAGTCCATGGATATATTCTCCCATTTCCACTCTGGCACTGGTAAAGGATGAAGTATCCCTTTCGGTAACTGCCGCTCTTCTTTAACCTGTTGACAAGTCAAACACTTCACAGTAAAATCAGCAATATCTCTTTTCATTCCATCCCACCAGTAATACTCCCACAGATCTCTATAAATCTTAGTACTGCCAGGATGAACTGAAAACAGAGAACTATGAGTTTCACATAAAAACTATCTCTTCAACTGTGAATCACAAGGCACACACAATCTCTTACCAAATCTCAAAACGAAATCATTTTCAATGTTGAATTCAGGAAACTTACCTTTCTAAACCAGCTCTACCTTTTTCTGCAACTCAATGTCTTGCTTCTATGCTTGCTTGATTCTATCTGATAGAGATGATCTCACTGATACCTGAAACAAAACAGAAGAACTTCCTTCACCAACAACTTCTATGCCAAAGTTCTTCAAATCCTTACCCAAAGGATCACATTCCAAATGCAACATTGCTAATGAAGCATTACTTTTTTGACTCAAAGCATCAGCCACTTTATTTTCTTTTCCCGTATGGTAATGAATTGTACAATCATAATCCTTGATTAATTCTAGCCATCTCCTTCGTCTCATGTTCAATTCATTCTGAGTGAATATATACTTTAAACTTTTTTGATCGGTATATATTTCACACTTTACTCCATACAAATGATGCCTCCAAATTTTTAAAGCAAAAACCACAACAGCTAATTCCAAATCATGTGTAGGGTAATTTACCTCATGAGTTTTCAACTGGCGTGAAGCATAAGCAATTACCTGATCATTCTGCATTAGGACGCAACCAAGTCCTTTCAATGAAGCATCACTGTAGATAACAAACTCACCATTCCTGGAAGGTAGTGCCAAAACTGGAGCATTCACCAATCTTGTTTTTAATTCCTGAAAACAATCATAACATTCTTTTGTCCAGATAAACTTAACACCCTTCCGAGTTAGCTTAGACATTGGACTAGATAACCGTGAAAAATTTCTAATAAACCTTCCGTAATAGCCTGCCAATCCAAGGAAGCTACGAATCTCAGTTACATTTCCAGGACTTGGCCAGTCTTCCACAACTTTTGTTTTTGCAGGATCAACAGTTATCCCATCTTTAGAAACAATGTGACCAAGGAAGGAAATTTGTTACAACCAAAACTCACACTTGCTGAATTTCCCATACAATTTATTTTCTTTTAAGGTTTTCATGATAACCCTTAAATGACTTTCATGCTCTTCTTTACTTTTAGAAAACACCAAAATATCATCAATAAAAACCACCACAAACTTTTCCAAGAACTCATGGAAAATTCTATTCATTAAGTCCATGAATACAGTAGGTGCATTGGTTAGCCCAAAAGGCATTACTAGAAATTCATAGTGGCCATATATTGTACGGAATGCGGTCTTCGGAATATCTGCCTCCTTTACCTTCAGCTGATGGTACCCCAATCTCAAGTCAATCTTTGAAAAAAAACTGATCTCCCAGGAGATGATCAAACAAATCATCAGTATGAGGCAAAGGATATTTGTTCTTAATAGTGATATTATTCAAGGCCCTATAATCAATGCAAAGTCTCATAGAACCATCTTTCTTTTTAACAAATAAAACAGGAGCACCCCATGGTGATGTGCTAGGTCGAATGAAACTTTTCTCTAATAAATAATGCAATTGCTCCTTCAACTCTAAAAGTTCAATTTGAGCCATTCGATAAGGGGGTTTTGAAATTGGCTTAGCATCAGGAACTAAGTCAACAGTAAATTCAACTTCCTGATCCTGTATTATTCTAGGAAACTCATTAGGAAAAACATCAGGATACTCATTTACCACTGGCACATCATTAATCTGAACAGTTCCCTTGTTTTCAACAATGTGTGCAAGGTAACATTCATTTCCATATTTTACAAGTTTCTCGGCCTCTTGATAAGTTATCAACAGTAAGGGTTCATTCATGTACACAAACTGAAAGTCTTATTGAAATGAAACTACTTTATCTCTATAGTTAATCTTAGCATGGTAAATAGAGAGCCAATCCATACCCAGGATAACATCAAACTCTACTAGAGGTAGAACAATAAGGTTTGAAAGTAGGTTCTTTCCACAGATAAGGATAGGAAGATTCTTATAAATTCGTTTTACCTCAACATTCCCCCCCGGTGTTCTTACCAAAATTTCAGGAGTCATTTCTTGATATGGTATTCTCATTTTACTAGAAATGGTTTCCGAGATGAAATAATGTGTAGACCTCGAATCAAATAACACACTGACATAATCTGAAAAAACAAACAAAGTACCTGATACAACTTCATTTGATGGCCCAACATCTGCTGAAGTAGTTGCAAAGGATTTCACCACCCCTTTCTTCTTGTATTTTAACTGCTTCCCATCACTCAAGCTCTTTGTCGGACACTCGTTTGCATAGTGACCGATCTCATTACACTTATAACATTTCACTAACTGTAAATCAAATTTGGTCTTACCCTCACCTTGATCTTTTTCAGTGCAATCACATGCCTTATTTCCCATCTTACCACATCGGTAGAACGTTCCTGAATTCAAAAGACATTCCCTAGCATACCTTTTGCCACATTTATCACAAACTGGAAACTTAGTTTTCTTACCATCAGACTTTTTTCATGAATTCTTAACTTTCTCCTGCCACCTCGGTCTCTTCTTCTATTGGTTATTATAGAACACTTGATCATCGGCAAACTCCATTTCCACCTTCTCAGCACATCGAAAAATATTTTCATAACTTTTAAACTCAAGAGAAGCTAATGCCCTTCAATATTTTGGATTTAATCCTGAGTAAAAACGATTGATTTTTCTATCAATGTCTCAGATAAAATTTGGAGCATACCTTGCCAATCGAGTGAACCTTTCTTCATAGGTAGCCACTGAGTCTTCATCTTGCCTCAATTCCAAGAAGTGTTTCTCCATCCTAAGTCGAACAGCCTTAGGAAAATAATTTTCAAGAAACATACCTTTGAATTCATCCCAGTCGAGAGCATCAATCTCATCGGCGTCCCTGATATTTTTAACCATAGACCACCACTGATCTGCCTCACCCTCCAAACGGTAAGTAGCAAGACTAACCTTTTAATTGTATGAACACCCCATGACATCGAAAATCTTCTCCAGTGCTTTAATCCACCCTCCAGCTAACACAAGGTCAGATGATCCTCTGAATGATGGGGGATGTTGCCTCATGAAATGTTCCACCACTGACATGTTCCTCTGCGGTTGATATGGATGATCTCATGCGTGGATACCACCACCATTTATCGCTTGATTCAACTGCGCCATTACTGCAAAAAACTGTTCAGTTCAAATTCCGACCATCTCAGGATGCTAATTCGGAAGGTTGTTTCCTTCTGTATGCCTTCCTAGAACTGCTTCCCTGTTTCCTCTGCGGAAAACCATTCTGAACAAACATGTCTTAGATGAAGCAACATGGTAATCTTCAAATGCTATATAATTTCAAAAAAAAAAATCGGATAATCATTTAATATAATTCTAACTCCTAAAGTTATCTAAACCGACCTCTGATACCAACTATAAGGCCCCAACCTTAAACCTTACTTAATCTTGAGTTATTACAAGATTACACATTGAGGATCTTTTCGGGTTTAGAGTTTTAGAGAATTAGATCATAAAACTTGCAATACATTCCACATATAAACAAAGTGGTTACATAAAGATAGTATTCTTCATTCCCATCGATGGAAACATATTTAAAATAAACATGGATTCTTTCTTGACACTTCCTTGACACTATCATCATATCATGTACCATTCCCTTGACCTTTGAAACACATTTCAAAAAAACTTGGGATGAGCATAAAAAGCTCAGTAAGGGATATAAAAATATGTAAAGGAAACATGGGTACATATATACATAAGGATGAGATCATACTTTACCCATAAAACATAATCACATTAACATAACTCATCAAATCATGAATAAATCATAGAAATCATAAGACATAAAGGTAACTTGAGGCATTCATAACATTCTTACATAGGGAGTAACCCTCTTGGTTACGTTTGGAATACCCATCACAGTATATTCCCTAAATCTCTTCGGAGAAACCATAACGTTTCACTCCTTCGTGTTACCCAATGCATTGGAGAGCTATAACGGGCTCACCCACTCATAGTTTATCATGGAACCACCCGTCTTCATAATAATTCCCAAGAACCATAACATAATTGTATCACATAAAACATACATATAGAAAACATAACATTTCCACATTTGAATCACAAGATATCAATAAAACACATTGATATAATAAAAACATTATGAAAACCATTTTCAATACCAAAATAAAAGAAAATTAAAACATGTTATTTATTTTTCTTTTGAAAAGAAGGTACGGCTTGTAGAGGAAGCCGAAACTCAAATAACGGTCATGTCGGCGGAGAAGTCGTTGTCGCCGCATACGTACGAAAAAAACATTCCCTTTTGTCATTTAGTAAAACGCTTCGTATAAAAAATATTCCTTTTGGATAAACGTAAAAGTCAAAGGGGTTTATACACCGTATAAAAGAAGGTTGTGTATAAAACAAAATATGCCTCAATGAAAGGAGATTGAGACGATGTCCCATACCTCGTATCCGACATGACCCGACCGTTCTTTAATCTCCTGAATAACAAACTTGAGTTAATATCAACATTCTTAATAACCTTTTTCAAGTTCATTATTCCTTTTATACCATGTTATGAACATAATGTAATCATTTAAGTTAATAATGTTCATTTTGTCGGTATTTGGTTCTTAAGTCAAAAATAGACTTCTTACACTTACATGTTGTTAATTTAGTAAAAGGTTCGTTATATCCAGAATGATATTAATGATTTGTATAACATATATATCATATATATTCATAATATACATTTATTTATAATATTACATCACATTTAGAGGTAAGAAATGTTATTCACCGTTCATGGAGACGGTAAGTCGTACGTACGCATGAACGCTACTTCCATTTCTATTTCACATTTTCTGGAATGGAATCATAATGATATAAGAGTATATTATAATTCTAGTATAATAACATATATAATATCATTAACTTTATCCTTTACACATCCCACATATGGTATTAACAAATCAAATCACTTTCAGGGGGCGGTAGTCCGCACTTCCTAAAATGAGGATATCATGTTTACCCATAATGGAAACAATAATGGTATGCCATAAATGAAAACTACAGAAGCTTAAGGAAAGAATAAAAATATTATATATCATATATTAAAATAGTGACATCATAATGGACACCTTTTAAGGTGTTAAATGAGTATTGAACAATCATCATTTCGGGAGGCAGAATTTTTCCATCCACGGAAAACGTATGTTCTTTAACCATTTGATGTAGTTTTGTGAGAGTGTAGCTCGAATAAATATTATAACAACATCCTAGTATATTGAAGATACTATTTTTGTAACAAAATAAGTAAATAAAAAGCGTTTAGGGGGTTGGAGAAGCAAAATAAAACAAATGAACATGAGAGAATGAATTACCTTTAAAAGTGTAACTCCTTTTGATTTGAGCCTAAAGGCTTCCTTTGAAAGGATTATGCCCAAAGGGAATCCTCTAGGATTAGGAGAGGGATGTGGAGAGAGTAAATAGTCAGGGGATGGCCGAGTCAAAGGCTTGAGAAGTGTGTGAAATGAGGTAGAGGTGGGGGCCTTTTATAAGACGACAGGAGGGGCACTTTTGGAAATCATGAAACTATTATTTTATTTTCAAATGTGTTTCGAATTTCTAAGGACCCACATTGATATATTTCAAAGATAAGATGATATTTCTTCTAAATATTCCCATCCAATAGTTTTTGGACAAGTATAGGTCTTAGATTTTATATTATCGTTTCATTTTATTTAAACTGTTCATTAATGAGGTCATCGTTGCATCATCATAATGTCATAATTAAATTACTTAATTTAAAGTCTAAAAATTATAAAAAAATACTATGATGTAGGAAATATTTTTATCTTTCCAATGACTATTTATAATAAAAAATATGATCTTTATAACCCCATGTAAAAATTGTTTTTGTAAAACATATTATGTTTTTTGTCATTTTTACTTTTACATTAAATAAAAAGTTATTTATGACATTTTCCAACCAAAGTGGTTCCATGGGGTCCCCAAGTTGACCCATGTCTTTTCTTGGTCGGCCATGACACAACCAATGATGGTAAGACTTGTGTAAAGCTCATCTCATTTTATTAAAGCATTATTTTTACCTTAAAATACACTAATTACCACTAATCGTGATTGAAAACTTAATTAGTTACTATTCACCAAAAAATTATTTTAATATCATTGAACCACATTTTACATAATAATGACAACCATGTATGTCCGATTTTCAAAATTCAATACACATTAGTGGAAAACTTTCATTTAAACGGAAAATCAGTTTTTATAAGTACCACTTAGTGGTTTCACTATTCATCAAAAATTGAAGTTTTTCAGAAAATTACCAAAAATTTACCCTAAGCTATATTTGATATTCCGAATTCAAAAATGAAGTCTATTTTACAAAATTCAAAACATATAAGTCACATTAATTAATTTCATAATTAATTCTCACTGTCATGACAAATAGCGTGTTTTTATGAAACAATAAGTATCAAACGATTGATACCAGTTTAAGTCCAATTTCAAAGTGAAATTTATTCCAATGACCACCATTGGATTAAATGGTAAAAATATATTCATATTACACATTAAGACCAATTAAAAAGATAATCTAATCATATAAATAAATTAGATTAAGAAGCAGTTTTGATGTAAAATGCAGTATTGTTTACTATTCATTAAAAAATGAACATTGTCAGAAAAATACAAAAAATCCACACAAAGTAAATTTTGATGTCCCAATAATAAAGAATAAGTTTATTTTGAAAAACATATCTTATAAAATTGTCAAAAGATAGATTCAAAAAATGGTTTGCCATCAAAAGGCAGTAAAACAGTCTTTTAAAAATATTAGTGTATTACATGCTTAAGATTGGATTTATTTTCATTTTATGCCTCTAAAACACTATCTAATTCATTAATAGAAATATATAAAAATATCTATTATTCATTACTTACTTGGGATGTTACATTAAATATGACCATTGGAGAGAAGGGTGGATATTTGAATAGAATCAACATGGGTTGGAAATATTAGATAACTATTTTATTGAATTTTTTAATATAATTCAAATAATAATTTTATAACAATTTGATTAATAATATTTAATTTTTGTTATATATATCATGGATTATTAATTACACTTAATTACATTAATGTAAAAATATTTTTATTGAAAAAATATTTTGAATGTATAGAACCAATTAATTTTTTATAATATAGTAAATTTTTTATTATATAAATGAAATTTTAATATATATATATATATGATAGATTTTTAGAATTTAAAGCTATTTAAATTTCTAATCAGTACATTCAAAATATTCAACAAATAATTTTTCAAAATTTTTTGGAAAGGGAAATGTTTTAGTAAATAAAAAATATAATATGAATAAAAGAAAAGTATTTTGGTTCAATTAGGATAAAAAAATTATTTAATGATTAATATAATTATAAAAATGACTAAAAATATATTATTATATTATTTTAATGAGATTTAACATATGAAAAATCTATTTCCAAACCTATAAGGGTCTTTCTTATATTCAAAAAGAAATGTATAACTTCAAAACACACATCTTTTTTGGTAAATAATTTTTCCATGCATTAAATATAGTTGAAAAATACAATTAATTTTATACTTGAATACCAACCCATTATCTCATTCCTTGATTTTAAAATCTTCAGTCCAAAAATTATTAATCAATTATGAAAAAAAATCACAAAATTCATACAAATAATCACATTACACTTCACTCTAATATTTCTGAACATGGTTGCCTAATAATGTTCTCCTACATGGAAGCCTATATAGTATCCTTTTAGTTCTAATGTGTTATTTCTCAGGATTAAAGAATCTAATTTTCAAGGCATGGGTACATAATCCTTTCAAAAAATTATTTTTGTAATTCTTTCCAATTACAAATCATTTCAATGTAAAATTAGTTACAATTAGTTGTAATAGATTCCTTATGTAACATTCAAAGAGTGAATAGAAATCCATATCATTATAATATTTTATAAGCCATTATAATTCTAATACATTCCTATATTAATAAAATAATTTATCCAAATACCTACATATGTAAGGTAATTTTTTATAACTGATTTATTTTAAAATATTTTTGGAATTAATTTCTAGAAAAATGATGGATATGTAGTTGATAGAGACTATATTGGTACCGCAAGTACATTGATCCTGAACTTGGAAGATGTTAGCAATTCATCTCATTCCATCATAGAATCCCATAACTATGAAAATATGTTATCTCTATTTCGTATAAATTTTTTTTTTCACATAATAATGATTTTTAGAGTAGATTTTCTTGTCATTGTATTAGTGTCTAACAATTAAAAATTATTTCATTAAATACTTAATTATAATTGATACACATAAACCCTGAATGTTACTAACCATTTTAATTCTTTTTAATTAAAATGATAACTTCACATTCCATTTTATTATTAATATCCATTATTTTTTATGTTGATTATTTTATATTTTTTTTTATACATAAATCATTTAATTAAATAGAGGTATTTTTGGAATTCTATGTATCAAACATTTTTATAATTAAACCAATTTACATTTCTCGGATTTTGATTAAGGTTCCTAGTAGTACATTGATATTTTTACTTCTATAATGTTATTTCATATGATTGATGAAACACCACTTGAATTAGTAAAATATATTTTTCTTTAATAAACTCTATGAATCTGACATATTTCCTTACACGCAAACCCATGGTTTCATAAACCGTTATATATAATAAAAATCATATTATTATATTTGAATGAAATATAATTTCCTTTATATTAGAGGGTATAAATATGATTGACTAAATTATGAAAAATAATAATATATATTATCAGTAAAGAAACATTATAAATTAATTTTTTAAAATAATTACTAAAATTTTAATGATATATATAATATCACATGACATATAATTATACATTATTTGTATTCCCAACATATTTTATATTCTTTTATTAAAAAAATATATTGAAAAATTTCGATAAACATTGAGATATAAAGATAATATTTTTATATATACATATTAATAATAATTTATATATTTATTATTAATTTTATAGACATTACGATGAAATCCTTAATAGGTAAAAAGAGACTTCATAAGAAAACATTTCTTATTTTGAGAAATTTATTTTATCATTATAAATTCACTAAATAAATAAATTTTATTGAGTTTCATAAATTCTATTTATAATATAGTAAATATTATATGTTTAAATTAAACTAATTTTCACTACTATATATGGATTGACAATGGAATCGTTTTTATTCTGATAAAAAATTCACCAAATAGGATTTAATTCATTTTTATGATACTATTATAATTAATTAATACCTAATATCAAAATTTTATAATGTTAAATATGTTGATTCTATAAAATTAAAATAATTTATATTCAGAAATATGGTCATCCTAATTTTGATTCATAATTAATTGTTGCCATGGTAAAAATACTTTTACAATGGTAAGGGTTAAAAGTGAGATTAACATAATAGGTATGATTTAAAATTACACAACAAATATTCTTAAAAAATTTAGTTGATTTTATTTTTTACATAGACTTATTATATATAAATCTATGAAAATTATCTACCACATTACTTGAGTAATATATATATATATATATGTATATATATTACAGTCATTTATCAAATATTTACAAGGTTTCTGCCCGACTCACATATAAAAGGTTAAACCGTCATCTCGCATATCCACACCAAATGAGGAATTTAAAGATTCAATGGTCTACCAAAAACCCTTTAATGAATTTATCCATGAATACATTAGGTCACGTATCATCTGAATACCATATTAACGAGGTTCAATTGGTATGATAATGGATTTAAATCAAAAAATAGAAATTGTTTTTACCAATATATTTCAAAATTCATTCATCATTAGAAAACGTAAAATATTATTCAATAATATATGATGAATAAATTTTATATATACCATATTAAAATGTTTTAATTTTTATTGTAACACCATTTCTAATATATTTTATATTTAATTGGAAATCAAACCACTATACATGCATTGGTATGGAAAACTTTCTCCATAATAGAATGTAGTTTATTTTTCCAAATCAACTATCCAATATATGTATGTAGAATAATATAATGGACATGTAAAAATTTAATGCATAATTATTAATCTATATTGGAAAAATTAAATATTACTTCAAACCCACCCATCAATTGGAAAATGACAACCTCTGTCTTGTGTATGTATCGACACCCACCTCTATAATACTATGTGAATTTTTTCTTATTTCATATTAACATAGATAGTCATATGGATATATTCAATCAATGTATATGATATTTATGACATTATTATGATTTATAATGATATATTTTAATATATAATTTTTCTATTCATTACATTAGATAATAAAAACATCACTCTCACGTATATAATGACTATTTAATCCATCATGTGATGTAATTCAATTTTCATCACCATATTACAATAATTGGTATAAATGTATATATAATTTTTAAATTAAATACGAATTAAACGAATAAAATTATAAATTTTTTAATCATGAACAAGGTGCATTGACCACAACTACCAAACTAAACACAAAATGGAAATGGAATAGGTAACAACCAGGTAGTGATTTTAATAATTAATGGTCAGTAAATATGATATTATATATTATTAGGGAATATTAAACTGTAATATATAATTTAATATGATATTTTTTTGTATTATAAATAAATTTATATTTATATTTATAATTCCCAAGATCATGTGTGAACAATATCAATACTTAAGATACGAGTTTTTATTAAAATCTACATTTTATTTAGATTATTTAAATTTCAATTTTTATTAAATGGTTTTATTTTATTTTATTTTTCATGCATACAAATTTTATTATCATATATTTGTTTTTATTGTTTAAAATTATTAGTATCATTCCCCCATGTTTTTTACTCAAAATTCATAGAGAATTTTAGATAAATTAGATTACCTATTTTTTTGTTTCTTTTGAGAATATTTTTATTCAATGTCCATGTTTTAAATTTTTTTACCAATGTTATTATTTATACGTATATTATTTATAAGGGAATTTTTTTGGGATCTCACAAATTCATTTAAAATGTTTTAGAATTGTTAAATTTAATATATTACTTGTGATTCATAGTTTACCCTCTTTTCTAATATGTAAAAACAATCATGTATTTAATTTTTACCAAGTTATTGGATTTACCCACATTAAATAACATTCATTGAATTAAATATTAAAAAAACTATATACATGATTGTTTACCATGAAAATATATTTATCTATTTATTACCTTTATTATATTATAGGATAAAAAATTGATATTTCCCTATATTTTCAAATAAAAATGTTATAAATGTTATTTTAAATCACGTTTTCATTTATGACAACATCAGTTAATGTATCATTTCATTCATTATGAATATGTTTTAATGAAACAATAAATTAAATTTCAGTGTACATATTACAATTATTTATCGATACAATCTTAAATAATAACTTCACATTTACATTGGTTACACTATGATTATGTGGTGAACAATTTAAGATTGTATGGCATATATTTGTATGGATTTTAATATGTTATCGGTGTGACTATAATTAAATACACCAAAATTATTTGAGGAAATAAATAATTTCTTGTGATATACTATGAAATATAATTATAAGTTTACCTCAACTAGTTTGAACGATTTTATATGTTGACTTCCTTTGGAGAGAGAAATGACTGTGGAAGTAACAGTAATGGGGAGTGAACTCAATATATCATGTGACTCTTTCAATTATGATAGTCTTATAAGATAGAATAACATATGGAAATAATTTTCCACTCTAATGTGATTTCCAAAAACTTATTTTTATTATTTATATACTCTCTCAAGGACCACAATATATTTTTGATGATTTTCCACTCTAATGGATCATTTTATTAGTATTTAAAATGAATTATTCCCTAACTCATGATTTATTTCCTATTAATTATTCTATATTTTTTAATAAGTTTCAATCATTTTAAATTATTTTTATGATTAAAATCTGCTAAATCGTACTCATTGATTGATTTCTCTCATGTTTACCCTTACAATGTATCTGTTCTCACACATTCTTATATTCCTATTTCCCAAGGACATCATGAAAGGTATTAAATATTATACATATAATAATGATACTATATTAGAGGAAATATAATATATTTGACTAATATCATTCATGAAATATGTTTATTATATTTAGATTATTGAAATAAACTAAATCATTATGGGTACCAGGTTTGTATAACAGTGGGATGTTTTAAATATTCATCTAAAATGATATAATATTAAATTATTTATATTTTATATCATCAAAGATGGCATTATATTAATGTAATGTTCATTTTAGATAATGTATTATAAGACAAATTTGTAGATAACTTTAGAAAATGAAAGACGAACTGAAAATTAACTATGATAAACATATATATCCACGTATGGATTAAGAGCTATCATAATTTTGGAGATATATGTAATGATTTTTAAAATTATATATTTTCTAACAATCATTAAACATTATTTATTCACACAAAATGGATTTTTCATTTTGTTAATGTCTTGAAATATGAGGAAACAATTTACCACTAAATTTTATGGACTATTTTATTATTTTCTTCATGAGAAAATTAATGGAATGGGAGATGATTTGAAAATATTATTATTATGCTCACATTACTTTATCAATGTATGAATCATTGTAGTCTCCCAAATACCCAAATGAAGTATAAATATTATTTTTATTATTTTTTAAGGAAATTTATTTGGTGACACACATATTATTCAATCATGATTTTAACATAACTACATAATAAACAATCAAATAAAAAACTTTATATGGTATTTGGGGTATATTTTCTTAGAAACTATGTAAATAATACAATACGAATATAATAATAATTTAATGTTATTGAATGATTCATTTAATACCTTCCTAATGAAATTAATTATTCAATAATTCACGGAGATAAACATCAATGAAAATGGAGACAAAAAATCTCAATAATGGATAACAATAGAAAATGAGGTTCTAGACCATAGAAAATACATGAGGTTAACTATAGTGATTTATTGTAAATTCTAGAGGTATAAAATAATGCATGATCATATGTAAATTTGTAAAAATATATAATAAAAATTATACCTCATAATCATATAAAGAATGTTTAATACCATGATGTCACAAAATATATTACTAATGGTATGAAATAAATATTTTAAAGCATGATATCTATAGAGGTGAATTCATTTCTCGGTATATTAGAGCACTAACTCCCATAAAATGTATAAACTAATGATTTCATCATAAATCAAAATATTTTATTTCTACTACAATACATAGAAGATAAATGAAATGATTCGTATAAAATCATTGAGTAGAATGTGCTTACCGAATTGAATGTTTCATTATATTTTAGATAATTCAACATAATATGGTTTTCTAAAATGTAAATCTTAAATAAGTTCTTTACAATTACCCCCATATGAATACCATCACTAAAAATTCTTTTAGTTATTCACATAATAAAATTGATTCTTGTTAAATCATTGAATTATTTCTCTTGCATAATAGGAATACAAAATGGATTATTGAACGAGCATACAAATAAGTGATGAATATTTCCCACTGATTGGATAACATTTGGAATCCAATTTAATGGTAATATGTTGATGCGTATATAATAAAACTGAGTTTTTACGACTAAATATAATCGATGTACATATATAAAAAATGACAAGAATATAATACCTTACCATATATATTACTTATTAAACATAGAGGATTGAATACATGAAAGTACATGTGCCTTAGCCCAGTTGGTAAGGACTCCGTAAGTGCATCCAAATGACCAGGGATCAGATCCAAGTGGAGGTAGAATTTCCGGGTAACTGTAGCAGTACTATAGAAGGTACTGTAGCGGGAACAGTTGAAGGCACTGTTTGGCACTGTGGCAGCCGGGAATATGCCCCTGTTTGGGCCTTCGGGGCACCAATTTGGTCCTTGAGTCCTGTAAGGCCTTCAGTCCACCCAGGCCATTGGGAACGTAAAGCCTTTGGGACACCTCAAGGCCTTCGATCCACCTTAGTGCAGATGAAAACAAGACAACCTACAAGGAATAAGCTCTACAAGGAGGATAAGCAAGGAGATTTCACTACAGCAGAAGATAAAAAGATTGCAAGAATGAGAGGTTATGTCACCTGCCATCGGGACAAGCCTGTGCATGCACGAGAATGCCTAGCCGAACAACCATGTGAAGGTGGAGAGCTGATTTCATGACAAAGATGCTGGGGAGGAGAAGTTCTAAGTAGTAAGTCTGGTTTGTATGTAATCTTTGAAGCCTACGGTCAATGAATTATTCTAAGGCCTACGAGCCATGTAATACTTACACCTACGGGCCTTATAAGGGTTCCACCTCACCCCTTGAAATTTGGATTATCAATATCAATAAAAAATTAAGGGCTTCGGGCCATTTGAGTTGAGTGATTACATGAAACCATAAAAACACATTGGAAAACCTCTAAGGAGAAAAATGGAGAAAAGAATAATTCATAATTAATTCATAGTTGATATTAATGGGAAAATGGTTTTGTTTCTAAATAAAATTTTGGGGAATATTTTTATCATTTATAATGATATACCATTGACAAATAGTTAACAAAAAAAAGAAACAATTGAATTTCCATTTGATTTTACCTTTTTATATGAAGAGCATTATTGGTTATTTATATTATAATTCTATAAGTAGAAAATTCATTACACAAATATTGTTTAATATGTGAAAGTTAGTCATTTTCATAAATATGGGCTTCAAAATCATACAAAACCATGTATGTATTGAATGGTTCTTTTTATGTTTGTAAAAAAATATGAAAAATTTACAATATATTATTTTATTATGAATAAATTTTGTATTGAATTCCATTAATAATTTTTTTCACATCAAATATAGGGCATTATGATAGAATAATACCAACTATACATTAATAACATATTTTACTATTTACCTATAATTTGGAAAGTCTCATAAAATTATGAAAAATTTCCCCTTAAAAATTTCAAATATGAATATTTGAAAAAAAATGAATTATGTTTATGAAAAAATATTTCTATTTAGACTAAATTTGAAATTTTAAAGTAAAACAGAGATTTATTGAATATGATAATTTTTAATTAATAATAAATATTATTTACCTAATAAAAAAAATTTATAGACATTTTAAAATTACATTATCATTTTTCTAATTAAACTGTTTTTTATAAGACTATTTCATGAAAATAAAATCTATTTTATATCATGAGATAAATATATATTTTTGAAAAAATTATGATTTTATAAATATATGTGTCCTAAAACATTATTTCTATTAATCTTATATTAATTTTTATTATAAAAAAGATAATAATGGTCATAATTGGATTAGAGAGACACTATCTTATTTTTATAATGAAAATTAAACACTATAATCTTACAGTTTATATAAATAATCAAAATTTCCACTACAATACTCCTTAATTATAAGAGTTTAATGGTGAAACACTCTTGGGGTGGCTCAAATAATCATTATATAGCGTTGATGTCCACTAACATGAAATTTTAATTTTGTTTATTATTCTTAATCCTTACCTATTTAATATCTATATAGTCTTCTCCATGGATAAAACACAATAATACTTCCCCCCTATGAGTTTCATTAATTAGACGTTCAAAATAAATTATCCTACTGCTAAATTCTATTATTTTTTAATTCTGTAATAATTATATCCTTATAATTATCTATTACATAATTTAATTTAAATTATATTAATTCAAAATAGAAATATTGTTCCACATTCATATTTTTCGATAGACTTTCCTGGTGTTGTATTGATTTGTGTTCACTTGAAGGCACTGATGCTCCTAGACACACATGGGGCTGCACTGGTTGTTTTATTGATTATTGTATTCTTGTATTGTTTTCATTTTATTATGTTATTTGCGTTCCATGTTCAAAAAATTACAATGATCGTTTTTTCCATTAAAAACTATACATATATGTTCTATAATTATCATAATTCATCATTTCTATATCAAATATAAAGGTTATAAAAATTCCTTGAAAATGTCTAACATAATACCCTACTTTTTTTATTTGATAATAAATCTTATTTAGAGAATGAAAGACTATAATGTTTTCATTATTGTGTGAGTTGTTAATTTTCATGTATATACCTTTTTTTTACAACAATTACATGTAATATTAATTCATATATTTTAATGAAATGTTAATGTCCTTTTATGTGTTACAATTGTATATAATAATAAAATAACCATTTTTAAATTTATTTCGATTATATATGAAAATTATTATGCCAATACATTGGGCCATTTGATATTTTACCCTAAAAATATAATATCTTGGTAAAAATAAATATATGTATTTTTATCTCATCGTTTAATTAGGATTATAGGTTTTCCTTTAACTTACAATTTCTCTATAATAATTTCATGTGTTTGGTTTTCTTGTTCCTCAATAATTTTTCACTTTTACAAGGAATACAGATAATTTCCTCTTCATATGGTAGTTATGGATCCAATTTTATAACACTTTTGTGTTATATATGCATTGGGTTTGGAAAAAAAATCAATATAATGAAACAATTAATATTTCATTGGCATTGAAAATATTTGGAGTTTGTGATAAAAATAGTTAGTTACATAATGATTACACATACATACTTCTCTTATTGTCTATTTTATAAAGTCTAACTAAAAAATAACATAGTAACGATGTCATGTTCTTACAGTTTAATGGTTTGTAGTTAAAGTTCTCCACTAGGTTGTTTAAACTTCGTGTTTACTAGTGAACCTAAAAAATATCTATAGTTTAGTAAAAAAATATCCCATTTATTTTTATCCAATCAAAAATGATCTAATATATCCAAAAACATTTTTTTGGGATATATGGAGAACCGTGTATTATGAAAAAATTCATCATCTATTTACCCAAATGTACAATATATAAGATATTTATCCCTATGCAAAACCTATTTACTCCATATTTATTAACGATTTAATCACTAAAATTACCATTTTTCACAAATTTTTCTTTATTCATCAAATTTATTTCATCTCTTTGTGATTTATTAAGATTCATTGATAATGACAGTTGGGAAATCATATGGGATGGGATTAATTATATTCCATCCTAAATGACATCAATGTCCTTTTTTAACGTGTCCTTGATCAATTGGATCCCACTATAATAATATTGATGTCTCTCATACTCAACATGTTAGGGAATGTTTTTCATCTTATAGGCTAATAATGAAATGAATTATCATATTCCTTAAGAAACATCAACTATATACTATTTTCTGTATTTACTAATTATTTTGGAAATATATTCATTATAAACTGGTTGTTAGTGTATATTTCACACATCTCCCCATTAATATAGTCTCTCTATGTTAATAATTCAAATATTATAAAAACTACATCGAAATAACTAGTATAACGATATTCATGAGGCATGAACTATGGAGATGAATAAGAAATATCCCAAAATTATTCCATGACAACACAAGCAATTCCTTTCAAGGACATATAAATATATATCAAAAATCATTCCCCATTCATAGGTAATGTTATAATAGGTGAAGTAACCGACTTTTTTCCTTGGTTTTTAGAAATCCTATTCAAAATATATCAAAAAAAAATCATGATTCCTATTCAAGTAAATGTGGTCACTAGAATAAAAACTAGATAAATGGATTTTAATCTATGTTATATATTTTTAAAATTACCCATGAAACTATAAATATTTGTAATTATAATTTGTATACACTCTTATTTTACATTTATAATTATTAGAAAAATAAATATTTTTTCAATGGCCATGTTGTGTCCCATGGATATGAAATTTTGTTACTAGATTGAATATTTTCATAATTTATGAAAAATATTATATTTTATCAGTATAATTATTACAACACTTTCATGATTTTAATTATCTATGAATATTTTTAATATTTCATAATTCTATAAAAAATTTCCACTACATATTTATCTATAGAGTTCCTAAAAACTCTATTAATTTAATGAATAAATAGAGTGGGATATTTATTCCAGAAATAATTTTTTGAAAACATATACTGTCCTTATATTTTTGAGAATGAAATATTTAGAATATATTCATTCCTCACAGTCAGCTTATGATATACTTTTGGAGTACAATAATTTAGAATAATTGATCCTAAGAAGCTAGTTGAACAAGTCATTAATCATTGAATGTGGGTTTCTTTCATATTGATCCCATAATGTTTTCTGTGAACAGTATATAATAATTTAAAAAATACATTATCTTAATAATTTAAAAAATGGGCCAATAAGTAAGAAAAAATATTCAAATAAAACCCTTATATAAAATTTCATAATTTAATTTATTTAATTCTTCTCACTCTATATATTAAATTTGTTAAATTGTCTTTAATGTGGGAATTATTCTAGGTGTGAAAACATTTGAAAAAACTACCTCTCATTAAATTAAAGGCCCATTTAACTATTCATTAAATAGATCAATTAATTCTAGATCAATTATTTTATTTTCTATATTTATATATTACCATTAATCTTCAAATATCATAATTATTTTCCCAAAAAGGTCAATTAGAGGTGGTCTTTATCATGAATTTGGTTGGGATATCTCTCTTTGGATAAAATTTATACCTCTCAACTATATAAAAACTTCAATTTTATCACTTATATATTTTATATTAGAATATTAAGTTGAAAAAATACAGATCCCCAATAATATATCAATAAAAACCGTGAACATTAGAACTCAGAGATAATTGTTACTTAGTAACATATTCATATGGTACAAAAGTTCACATCCCATAAGACTGAATAGATTTTTAATTTTTTATAACTAGATAACTAAATGATTATTGAAATACATATGAAAACCAAAATTAATAAAAATCGAATGTCTAAAATGTTTTATCCCTCAAGACATTTGAATAATTATTCTTCATAACATTTAAAAATAAAAAAAAATATGTTTGAGATAAAATACTCGGTAATGGTTAGTTACAAGGGATGTTATCATTAATTAATATGTCAAAATAAATATTTCTTTGTAGATTATTGAAAATATATCCCATCTAATAAACATGTATATAATGAAGAATGATATGGTATGAACAAATTAGGATCAAATAGTGGAATGCAAATAGTCAAATTAGCTAGGTGATAATTCATGTATATTATATCTAATAAAATAAACACCTTTATATCAATAGCTAAAATATATATTTTTTAAAATTGTTGAAATTAGATATCCTAGCCTCAAATCCATGATATCCATACAGTCTAGACCTTTTACGATGATAATTTAAAAAATGAGTAGGTATACACAAAAATCTCCTTTAGTTCTATCATATTGATATGTATCTTGTGAAATCTTGATGCACTGAGGTGATTAATAATAATCCCCCATAACTACTTGTCTAATACATTCAACATATTTAGAATATTCTATTTTATTCATGAATAATATCCCTTATTAATTAAAATTTATATTGAGTAAAAAAATATATATTTTGAATTTTCTCGACATTATTCAAATAAAATTAAATTTAAAAAAATATAAGAACGATATTGTGTATAAAAATAATTCGATATGTAGCCAATATTTTATACATTTATGGAAAATTTAATTCCAAATTATCATAAAATAGATAATAATCTAAGGGAAATTTATTCACTAAAAATATAATAATGCAAGTGAATGTCAATATTTTTTATTGCCATGTTGATTATAATGGATCCTGATAAATATAACTGTGGTATTGTTAATATATATACCTATTGTAGGAGAGAAAAATAATGGTATTTTAATGATTACTATAAATATATTATATTATGATAAAAAGTATATAAGAAAATACTCAATTCCTTTTGAAAATAGTTTTTAAAAATATAAATTTCTATAATATTATGGAAAATATTTTCAATTAAAATAAAAATATAATAATATAATATAATCTCCAAATAATTGATGGGTCGTGATGGCTAGTGTGTTCAGTTTATGATGAATATGTTAAAAAAATATTCCATTCATAATTCAGTAAGAAAAATAAAAAATTATGTGGCTCAAAAAATGATAGGAAAATTCATTTTATTAAATTTACTAAAAAACTAATAAATGGAAGAAACATCATTAATAAATTATTTTTTAATATTAAAAATGTTCTTAAAATCAATTTAAGGAAAATATTTATATACAGACAAATAATTTTATATCGTTAAGTGAAATTTGTTGTTTTTAAAACACATTTCCACAAAATATTAATTAACAATAAGAGGAAAATAATTCAATTACATGAAGTTTTAATGAATAACTAGAATATAAGAAAATTAATGTGTATTATTATATGTTTATAAAATATTATCACTAAATAAATTAAGAAAAAACTATCATGTTTATAATGAGATTATAACAAAAACTCTTACCAAATTGGTAACATTTTAATCCTTACCCCTTAAAAGAAAAAACATCAAATAAAAGATTATATGCCCTTAATATAAATTTATTCTTGATTGAAAAAACCAATTGGTAGTATATACCTCTAAAATAAATTTGGTGAATAATACCAAATATGTTCCTATGGAATGTAAAGTGAGATGAAACGTTGTACAATTGTTATAACATTGATGTAAGGATTAATAAAAGAATTTATATTTTATTTACAATGTAAAACGACATTAATGAAATAATTTACACCATAATGTAACCAAAATACATTACCCACATGATCATAAAATATAAAAGACAACAAATAATAAATGTGACACAAAGAAGATAAATTATGTTATGAAATTTATTACCAATTGGAATGAGTCATGCAAAACAGCCATAAATGAGGTAATTCAAATTAAAACCTAAAATACAAATAATAATGAAGGATTATATGTATTAAATAAAAATGGGTCTACATATAGATGATATAAAATGAAATAGTGCATATAATTAAAATATGCCTCATTGGAGGGCAATAGGGACGAAGTCCCTTACCTCGCGTTTTCCATTATTTGATCATAAAATAAAATCAATTATATTGGTTTTAAAATTTTTAATACATTATTAAAAAACTATATTTATATTTATAATATAATATATGTTATTATTATATTATCATATCACATTCTTTTTATTAATATTACAATGTTAACATTATTTCAAGTGTGAAGTGATTTTTTCATTCATGTTTGGTCACAAAAGATTTGGGTATTTTGTAAATAAGATAAAGAATAATCATACCAATAAAGTTTTAAATATTATAAATATCACATTTTTTCTTTATATTTCATTTTAAAACCAATTAGAGATTTATTACAAGGAAATTATATCGCCTCACTATCATAGTGATTATAAGTCGTGTGAAAAATAATAAAGTGATATCATTCCATTAATGGGTGAAAGGGAAATGAATTGGATGATATATTAATTTCCAATGAATTGTATAATTAATTATGTATCAAATATATTCATAATTTCAATAATAATTACTATATATGTTAGTTGGTGATGGAAAAAAATTCCATCGACTTGTGAGGTTGTGGTATGATACAGACACGAGCGATGGATTAATTTCTCGTTTGATGTCAAAGGAGATTGATAAAAATTATTCTAAAAAAGTAATAATTTCGAAGAATATGATATATTGTTTAGTTATTATATTTTAATTAATAATAAATAATTTAATGTGGAAAATTAACATATAAATAAGGAAGGAGATTTGTGAAGAATATTACATTCACTTAGAAAAATCTTATATAGAACTGTACCAAAAGGCACATTGTATTTCTAGAAAAACCTAAATCTATAATATTTTCAAAAGGATATTCTAGAGTGTTTTTTGGTAGGTATTAATATGGATAAATGGATATATTTTTTTGATTAAGTGATGGTATAGGGTTCCCTTTAATAATCAAGGATTGGTATTTTGTAAAATACAAAAAAGAACTCAGTAATGGGAACTCAATATCAACCCATGTGACACAAAAATTTATAAATAATGGAGGGTAAATAATTGACAGTATATATAGTAATCATATATTAAAAATATATATTTTATAATGATTTTGTTCCCTAATCATATAATTTTACATTGGTTCACTATTTTAGTATTTACCATGCCTATGTGTTTTTATATTTACCGTGGTTATTTAAAGATAATTTATAAAAAAAATTGATAATTTTTTATAATATTTTAAAATTTGTTATATTTATTAAATGTTATTAATCAAATAATAATCCAATGTGTGTGGATAATTATTATTAACATGGATGCATGTAACACGCTAAACCTTGGATTTTCCTTAATAAAAATTTTAAAAAAAATGTTTCTCTCGTCGTCATTATGACTTAATTTTTATATATAATTTTAATATATTATTAATTATAATTAATCTATAGATGGAATTTTTTTAAAATTTATTTCACAACAGTTGAATAAATCCTCTTAAAATTAATCATACACACACGTAAAAAATGATGTTTTCCAAATAAAATGTTTCTGCAATAACAATGAATTTTATGTCATAACTCAGCATTAAAATATTTGAAATGGTCTAAATTGGTTTTAAATTTCTATAAAATAACAAATTTTACTATTCAAACAATTTGTAAACAAAATGACACTATTTAATTATTTCAATGAACAGAATGTTTCCAATAAAAATATGTATTATAATATATTCATTTAAATAATTTTATTTGATGAAATTATCAAAAATTCACACAAATAAATGTTTGAAAAGTACTTAAAAAATTATGTTATTATTTTAAAGTACATATTATATTGTTGATAATAATTAATTTAAATATATGTATATAAAACACAATGATATCTATTTTTAGGAAAAAATTAGGTATAAAATTGGATTAATTATTATCACATGCCTAAAAATATTATATGAATGATAAAAATATTAATAAATAATCAATAAATTCCATTTAAATAATTTTCCAATAGTTAAAAATTTTATTTTATATGGTAAAAACACTATACATAAATAAAATTTGTTTTTTTGAAAATTACTTCTTTGATTATCAATTTGTTTTTAATTTAATTTCTATATAATTCAGAAAAATGAATTTATTTTTAGATGTGTATAAAATTCACACAACATAATTTAGTTATCTATATTCACATCCACTAATTAAAAAAATGGTTATAATGGTAGACAATATTATTGTTCATTTAGAATAGGGTTAGGTGTATTGCAAGCCACCGAACAGAACAATTTTTTATAAGAAATATGACATAAAAATTAGTATATTGCATTATACCCAATTTCTGTATATTCTATTCTAAATATTTTTACATCATTTTTAGATAAATGAACTGAAATTTGAAAATTACTTTTTAGAAAAACATCTTCTCAAAATGTTTTACAAAATGTTCCCTTAAAAACAATGAAAAGGAAAAGCGAAGGGAATCTATAATAATTATAGAACTGTTTTGAAATATTTTAAAAAACTGCTAAGTGATAATATGAACATTCATGAGAAAATTGATACACAATCACTAATATTTAGTAATATATAAAACAATAAGAATAAATATTATGACCAAATATTAATAAATCATTGATTTCTGAAAAGGTTATTAATTTATAGAAAATAATGATAAATGTGTTACATCTTTAAATAAAGTTCTATTCATTAATGATGTGGAATTACATGAACATATATATAAAAGAACATAATGAAATATATATGATATTATACAAATTTCATATGAAAAATTCCATCCTTTATTTTCTATTATATCAATTTCCAATTTATTTCATAATCCATAAAATGAATAACCAAGATGAATTTATTATTCATGATGAACAAAAATTAACATTAACAGATCTTAGGATTCATTAAAGTGACACATATTTCTATCTGACTATAAATATTTTCCAAATAAAAAATAGATAAAAATGGTTTTATAATATATTTTAGAAATCTCTGAAATAAAAAAAGTAACACCCACAATATTCCATAATTTAGTTGAAATTTTATTATACATAAAAAATATATATAAATAATTTTATACTCACTAATATCTGATGTTATCCCATGGTAATCGATGTAACCTTAGAAGAACATTTATTTATGGCTTCGAAAATTTCTTCCATAACAGATGAAACAGGTGTCTGCCAAACATGTGAGTTGTCCTTTTCTAAAATATTATCTAAAATCCAAAAATGATCCAAAATAAATGAATAATATAATAAAAAATAAAATTTTTCAGAAACACTTTTTTTATAAAAAAATGTTTTTTCAAAATCATATTTTCCATTGAAATCATGTATTAATAATTTAATTTTAGTAAATTGACGTAAATTATCATACTAACCCTAAAGGTTATCAATAATCTTAAAATTATCTAAAAAGCATTAAAGAATTTATTATCAAATATCCCTCCCACAAAATTGATATATATCAGGGTTACCTAATTGTTTAATTTATTTTTAAACACGATAAATTTCAGCAATGTACTATTATCACATAATAACACATAAGGGTTTTATGTTCTTTTAAAATTATTATCAACTATATAACTAATGGAATATGACGATTCATAAAAATGAAATTATCCTCATCTAAATCATAATTATAGTATCCTTGGGGATATATTAATTTTCAAATAAATTATAATGTCGTTGAAGTAAAATGATAATTTTCAAAATCATGTCACCTAAGAGTTTCAAATGGTTCTATACCGAGGAAAATTTTCATTCACTATGCGCCGATCGAGTCCATGAAAAATGTATCCGTTTTTCAGTTATTACCCAAAGGTACAACTAATTTATATCCACATCCATGTGAAGTATCTAGAAAATGATGCATTTCATGTAAAATCACATTATCTATATATTAGAAATTATTTAGGGTGATATATTATACATATAATTATCATCAATGTATTTTATGTGGATATATCAAATAATCTATGTCTTCCTGAAACTAGTATCCAAGTATGGTACTAAAATAACTCTAAAAAACTATAATTACCACTACCATAGTACCTTAGAGACATTGGTTAATTTATTTCCTTTATATAAGGTAAAGCAGACATACCCAAATACTTAACAGTTTAGTAGTCTTGGTATTCAATATAAGTACTTGGGTATCGTATTAAATTTGATGATATAAGTTAAAATAAAGAGAAAATAAATATTCTACATCATTGAACTCATTTCAAGATAAATTTTCATACACTGACAAATAGACACAAAATACAGGTGTGATCAAATTCATAAAAAGTTTGAAATTTTTTGGATAATATCATGAATTATTAAAGAGAAATAAATATGTAATGAAAAATATCCAAACAAAATTATTAATCAATAATATGGGCACAAAAAAACAATATGATAGTAATAAATTATGGTAAGACGATTCCATATTAATAATCAGACGATCTTTAATTTTAACAAAGGACTGCAAAAATATTAAAATAAGTCAAAGGGAATAAAAAAAATCATATAACAACACACTAAATATAATATTTTATGTTATCATAAATCAAGATATATATAACTTACATTCAATGAAGCATGGTTTTTTAATATATGTGTAGTTATATACAAAAACCCATATGGTGATCACTTACTCATTTGTGCAATGATATCAATCAACGTATCTAGAACATATATAATTTCCATCACCACTGATCATGGGATTTCGGATACATTCCACATATACAAATGATATATTTATTTCATTAACAATATGACATAACAATAAATAAAAAATTTCAAAAAAGATTTTGATTTTTAGTATTTCCAAAGTCAATAAAATTAATTTGAAAGTAAAACACCATATATAGAAATGATATTTTATTTTAAAAATAAGAATATTCATTATAATGAATTTAGATATTTAATAGAAATGTAATTTCCAATGATCAAAATAAAGGGAATATTTCTTGGGAATGTTAATAAATATATAATTATTGAAAATAGGGAATAAAAATTCATCGATTAGTCAATCTGATCATAAACTATATAGATTAATAATAATTATGGTACTGTTACAACATATCCATGGTTGGGAATATTAAAATTGAATTGTTTCTTCCTTTAATGAAAAAAAATATTTTATAATATAGTTAAATATTTATTGTTTAAAATATCATTTTCACTTGGAAAAGAACATTTAGAAACAATAAATTACTAAAATAATGAAGAAGTTTTTTATCTTGAAAATTAAAATTTCGAAATTTAAAGGATGCTTCAGTGAAATAAGTTTTCATAGATGGCTAAATATTCACTTCATGCAGATTATGTTAAAAAATTATTCCTTTAACATTTTTATGATAATTATAGAAAGAAAATGTTTTAAAAATGAAATTAATTTCCCTTTTAAATCATAGTGTAAAATGTAGATATTAGATAATAATTTCATTAAAAAATTATTTTAAAAAAGTTAAAATTTTCATTAAACAAGTTAAGGAGAATATGGTTATGAAGAGAAATTATATTCAAATTAAATGGTAAATATGATGTCCTCTATTAAAATACTTTACCAAATATTTCTTGGTACAAAATAGAGAAAATTTTTATATATAATTTAAAAATTAATAAATAACAGAAGTATAATAAAAATAAAAGTGGATTATCATACAATGATTTGATATTTTAATTCATTGAAAATCAAAAAAAATCCTTATTAAAATATGATTAAAACATAAAACCATACCAGTGAGAAAAAAATATTAATAATAACAACCAAGAAGGAAATAAATTCAAATGAAACATGATATACAATGAATTTATATTATTCATGATAAGAAAAATCAATGGAGACATGGATAAACATTATAATAATTAACAGAATCATAATAGAAAGTATATTTTAATGGAGAGAAAATTGACAGTGAATAACTAAAAAATATCAACCAATTGAAGGGAAGGTTACTCAATGAATTTATTAACTGTAACTAATTTAAATTATAATAAAATTGAAAATGCGTCGTAGAATATCAAAAATACATCAGAAACGTTTTCAAAATAATTTTAATACAATAAAAAGTAATATTACCCAATAAAAATAAACATAGTTTTAAAATTCATTGCCAATTGGAAACGTTCATTTCTATTAACCATTGAATATGTAAATAAACTTTAAACATAACCCCCATAAATAATAAAGTATTTTGGTTATTACATGTAAATCATGTAGTCTATAGACCATGTAAATCAAATTGGTGCATAATATTAAAATATATCACAATGGAGGGATATTTAGAAGAAGTCCATTACCTCAAATTCCCATTTTCGTGGTGATTCATTAGAATATATTATAATGGTATTAAATATGTTATTAATTAGTGTTATCCCCTTAGTTTTTTTATATAAAATTTGTTCATTTTATAACATCATGTTGCCCTTTATTTAATAATATTTTAATACTACCATTGTTTTGACTGTTAAATTCATTTATTTTCACTTTCATGTTATTTATAGAGGTTGGGGTTATTTTTCAAAAGATATAGAAACTTAATATATATAATGTTATTAATTTCATAAATATCACATTTTTTAATTGGAAAATTTTTTAACCATCATTGAATGTTGGACACAGAAATGAATCGTATTGCTTCTAGGGATGATAGGTCATTAATCAACATGATTAATTATATCATTCCATTAAAGGGTGAAAGGATAATTATCCATACATAGATGGCCTCTTAAAATGGTACGAAATAATATCAGAAACATTTCAGATCGAAAATCCCAATCCCAATGGGTTAGCGTCTTGCACCCAGGAATCAACATCCAACAAAGGGAATGATTTCACCCATCCAAAAGAAAACAACATGAAATATATTCACATGTATTGAAATATAAGTAGAATAAAATAAGAATATATCTATTTAATGAAATTAGCAGATCAAGAAATGTTATACTACCAAAAAGTTAGAAAAACTATCTCAATCAGGTAATTCCAACACCAAGTGTCTACAAAAAGATCTGTAACAGTCTCAATATGGTAGTGTTGGAAACCTAGAACCATCTCACCATCTAGCTACCCAAACCCAGCTAACATGAAACCTCAATACCTCACTATTGATCATTTTTGTTCTCTGTATTGAAATAAAAAACATAGATACGAACTAGTAAGGGGGTATTTAGGGTTTGGGGTAACATGAAAAGTATGGTTAAACCAAGGTGTTCCCTATAATGTCTTTAAAAAATAATCCATGAATGATAATTTTATTGAAAACAAGGAATTTTTATATTTTATAAGTTTTTATTAGCAAACATGTATACCCAAATTAATTTTCCATTTTTCACATTTCCATATAAAGCGGGTTATTCAGTTTGAATCCAATTCATATACATATATCAAAATAGATTTATAAAAAATGACCAAATCATAAATCAAATATCATATAAAAATAATACCACTAATATTAAAATAGTATAAGAAAACATATTCCGAAAAATCAAAAAGCACAGTTAAAAACATGCCATGGATGAAACTATTCTAGGATCTCTTGGACAAACATGCCTATGAGAAAATATTTTGCAAGAATAAATCCTTTGGACATATGAATCTAGTCTATAGAGTATAGGATCAACCCAGAAAATGATACCCTAAAAGGTCTTACAAGTTACTAAAATAGTAGTCCTAGTGAGAAGAGAAGGCCCCCCTCCGTAAACCCCTTGACGATTGTTGATAAATATTACTATAATATCCTCATATATACCCATGGATTCTAATATTATATATTTTCCAACCTATTTAATCAACTATTTCTTGTTATATTTATATGAAATCCATTTTTAAAAATCACAATGATTTGAAAAATAATTGTTTTCCAAAACCTGATTGAAAACCAAATCATTAAACAAAACTATTTTCATAAAAAATCAAATAAAATCATTCCATCATGTCGTTTTAATTGAGAAATCAATTTTTCAAAAAGTGAAGAAGTGTTGGTCAACAACACATGCTAGTAAAAGAACCACATACCTCAAAACTCAGGTAGATCATTCCCTTAAATTGAACCACTGGTATGAAGTAAAAAATGATTAAAACTTTGGTATGAGAATAAATATTCATAATAAATAATTGATTCATTTTATGAAAAGTATAAGTGAAGAAGTGGGAAAACACATACCTCAAAATCTCACACCCGCCACCCCACTACCCACATGAAAATGTACCTAAAACACTATATCACAATATATTTTCAAAACAATCATGAAAATTACCAACCCAAATCATTGGATCAGATATCACAATGCAATAGTGCAACCATGATAAATGGTAGTTAAGATGAAGAATGGATTACACTCCGAGACCGCACACAACCATGATGATTTAATGGATAACTATTTAATCTGGAAGGGTTTTTGGTTTAAAATATTATTGTATATAACCTCTATATTATGAGGTTATATGGTTGTGGAATAAAAAAATAAGAGTCATTTGATGTATTTTCCTAAATTCAATGTTTTTTTCAATTACACAATTTCTAACCCATTTAAATTTCATGCATTCTATAGAGATTTCATACCCCAATTAACCCATGTTATTTATAATAAAAACCAAATTATTCATAATACATGGAATTTAATTTGTACATGATGTGTACCCCCTTCACATTGTATACCATGTTCACAGAATCTTCACTAGAGAAATTACACTTTAGGTACTCCCACAACACATCATATATTTCTCATGAATATAAAAATAAAAAATCATTCATGAAAACCAAAACCTCCATGGGAACACACTAAACATAGTTATAATCCCCCATGTCCATAACACATTTATACCAAGATTCATTTAATTTAATAACCACACATCCATGAAAATTAGGTCATTTTCTCAGAGAATGTTTTACATCTCATTATTCTGATGATGAACTCACATAAAGTGGAAAATAAATAAAGAGAACCGAATGACCGAAAATAAGAAAATATGATGTTATGAAAATCCCAACATAAGAATTTATATCACAAGGAATTCATGTTTAATAGTGATATCTATTAATGTTGTGAGGCCACTACTCCCCCATCAATGACTCACACTCCCACGTCTCTTGAGAATCTGATTTGTGACTATATAACATTGTAACCAATAGAATTGAACTCTTTTATAGTACATTCACATAATATTCAATGATATCTACTATATTCTATAAAAAATAATCATCTAGATATAACTCAACCTATTTTTAACTCAGTACCTGAGAGGGATTAGGTTTTTATTTCTATAGGAGCGATATATGGAAAAAATCATGAATTTATATCAAATAAAAATGAAATAAAAACCAATATGACACATTCCTAAACATCTCAATGCCCTCAAACCTACTGACATATCATAGATCCAACATTACCAGATTTAAACACAAATGTTACCCAATCAAGGTGAATATTTTAACAATGCACAGTTATCACTAGAAAACTCTAGAAGATGAAAATTTTAATTCGTGTAATCTTTTTGTCAACTATGTGATGTATCCATATGAGAAAATATATCTAGAATACTAACCAATTTAAACTGAAGCACAATCAGCCCCACCAAAGAATATTAACCCTCTTCTCTAAACAATGTTTTCACATCTAAGGGTGATAATATAGGGCCTCATAAAGATCAATTCTGATTGAAATATGATAAATCTTGTTATATGATAACTCAACCTATCATATATTACAAGCTGTTATCTTCCAAAATCTAAGACACATGAACATGACATATCCAGCATTGTTATAGAAGCATTCTCTATCTAAGCATCTGTATTTTTCTGATAAAATATACTAAGTTGGACATTAATACCCATCACCTCATTAAAACTCCTCACCAAACTAAAACTATATCGAGGATCCATATCTGAAAAAAAAGTAGAAGGATCGCCTTTTATTCTAAAAATCTCTTGTATATATCACTTCCATAGATCCTCAACTTTTTCAATGACACTAATAATAATTAAATTAGGTAAATTTTTTATCCTATCAATCACCATCCTGAAATAATTTATCCCATATGGATTGTATGGTAATCCAACAGAATCTCCATAGATACCTCATCCCATTCACAAACTAGAACCAACATAATATGCATAGAAGAAGAAGGATTATAATAATCTACCATTTATGGTTTGAATGTTTATCAATGGGACACATAATCACCAATGTCATTATTTATACTTTACCACTAGAATCAATACATCATTTAATTAAACATCTACACAGTTTTAAGATTAATAGGCTAAAAATAATTCTGATAATATTAAAAATTGTAATGAGTCATAGATGTTGGGATGATAAAATAATCCCCAAATACAATAATTTCATTTTAAAGGAGAGGAAATACATAAATAGATCCCCCCCATATAGGGTTTGAAAAATTCTTATGAACTTGTCATTCTACTGTTGAATCAACATAATACAATCAATGAAAGAAGATGATAATTGAACACTGGTCAAAATAACATCTGACACATATCATTGATCATCTATTTAAAAAAAGTAAAAATCCATAGAATTATCCACTCCCCCTTCACTTCCAAAAATAATTCAATGACCCATTCTTACGGATATCATCTGTAAGAACATTCCCACTCTCTATGGTATATGTGATGTCGATGTAAAACTACTAAATGTATTCCACCCATTGTATCTATCTAAGGTTCCATCCTTTGTGAAAATTGATGTTACTCACATTCTGGTGCTCAAAAATGGTTTTGAATTATTCCAAAAAAAATATAACAACTAAAAAAATAAAAAACATTAATAACTGTAGAATGATCTAAATCATGAGTAGAATAATTCTCCTGATTTTATAGAATCGTAAGAGATGTTTAAGATACCACTTAATCATCAAGCATGAGAACACAACCCAAACAAGATCAAGAAGCATCACTGAAAACCTAATACCCCTTACTGAGCTTAGGTAATATCCAAAGTAGGAGCTAATTTCAGAAGTAGTTTCAGCTAGTCAAATAAAAATTGAAACCATTCATCCAAAAAAAAATTCACCACTTCCAAGATTTATAAGACAATATTAATAGTATATTTGAGAAATACTACAAAAAAACTAAGAATACCCATTAAGAATATGGATGATCATATTATCCATGACATTCCATGGATCATCCCATGAGAAGGCAACATTTTCCATCTCATAATCAACTAATAATTGATGCATCAAATTCATATTCCATAAGAACATCCCTTATTGGATCCAAAATTTTAATTTTGAAATATTTTCATAAAAATTGTGAATCCTAGAAATTTATAAAACCAACCACTAATGTCCATCATTTCAATCATTGAACATTAATAATTCATAATATTATCCGTGAATATTTCATTAAATTTGTTGTGATAATGATGGAATTTATGATTCATCGTATCTGTAAAAATAGTAGGAGAGTTAGTTAGATCAAATGACAACACAAAAAAATGAAATAGATGTATACTCTCAAGATGACTATATTAATTATATCGAACTTTAAATGTAATAGATGGTAATATCCCAACATAATTTCAATATTAAAAAACCACATTTACCCCATTAACCAATCAAAAAAAATCAACCACATGAGGAATAATATACATTTAATTAATAGTTACCTATGCCAACATTTGATAATCCACACATAATTTAAGTGGATCATATGAATATTTGGTACATATCACAAGGGATTCAAATGCTAAAACAATATGTTGAAAAATGGCCTTTTCTATCAGTTCATCCAAATTAATTTCAAGAACATTATAAATTTTTGGTTCCATATGATCATATGGTTTCAAAATATGTAGTGTACCTAGTACCATTTCAATCATGAACACCACCAACTTATCTAAAGAAATATCAATGAATATTTCTAAAAAAAATAATATAATTCATAAAAACATTGGGGATATCTGCAATGAAAGAAATATCATTGATATCAACTGTAATAGTAGAAAAAAACTCATAATCTCTATGCAGGATGGTCATAAATAGAGAGACATTGAATCCCAATATCCATGAAATAAATTTGATCTCCCATCATACGTAAGAGGAGAGACTTACAAATGATAAAAATAAACCTCTACAAGATGAGGGAAAAGAAAATCAATACAAAATATGAAATAAAATAGATCAACATTTAGAATATATAAGTGCCTAATTAGATTTACATCCACAATCGATACCACATGATAAGGTCATATAAAACCCTTATCATTCCTCCTCCCAATTATTTTTAATAAATCAGTGAAATAGGGCATGAGCTCTATTGGATGTTTAAGAATATCAATAATAAATATATATAATAGTTGGATGAATGAGTATAAAATAATTTAATTTCAATGTATGATTCAATAAAATTGTATAACTCACTATGTAATTGGATCTATGTCAACCACTAGTAGAAAATAATCTATTTCAGGAAGGTAAATCACTACAATTACCTGTGGATAGATACCAATATTCATCGAAGCATATGAAGGAACTCTAGTAGCCTTTGGAAATGATGATCCCTAAATATATTGTGGGGGAAACATTGCCAAACTAAATCAATGAAAATAACAATAGTATCCAAAATAGTTTCAAATATTTGCAGCTGAAGGAAAATAACATCATTTGTGTTTGAACATTCCTCAATGATATGATTTTAGAATCACACTACTAGTTACAATTGGAGTTGTCAAAGAAACAAACTATCATGAACCACATACAACACTCATGCATTTATCATGCCAATTCATCTTCTTCACGTTGAGGTGTATACATATGTTAAGTTAATCATAAGAAATACTTGACATATGGTATCCTGTTTCAAATCATATAGATACATATGAGATTTTAACTGTTTATTATTTATAACCTATTCTAAAAAAAGATCAATACAGAAAAATTGTTTGGTATATACTGAAACTAAATTATCACCCTAATGAAAAGATAAACAAACTAGAGCATCCCCCATCATCTTAATCCCATGTCAAAAATAAAGAATAAGTGTGTCTGGAAACCCTTATGTTCTAATCCCACATTTCTATCCACTATTACACTTGAAACCCACCCTTGAATACTAGGACACTCATGTCTGTACAAAAATGAATTCAACCTGATAATATTAGGCATATCTAGGATGATAAAAATAAGATCAATATTTTGTGGTCGGTACATTTCCTTGTGAGGTTAATTCCTAACTTTAATGGATGTAGGATTCATATGCATGAACTCATGCAATCGATCTATGTCTCCTACAACTCCTAGTTTCACCTTGATAGCTACATAACATGCGTTCAATAACTTAGAATCTATAACATGACCTTCCTTCATGATATAATCGATATGGTTCTAATGAACTAGAGGATTCACATGATAATAATTAGTTTCACCCTCTGAATGAACACACAAAACAAGTTTCAAAGGAACATTAATACACACTAAAAAGAGATAAATGATCATACAACAAAATAATAATTGTTCATACTAAAAAACCCATCCAAAAATTCTAAAATTATCCTCAAACCTCAAAATAAGAGTCACACATCCCATAATCCCATGGAAACATGATTCTTATCACTGAAAGGTCTTATTATAAAATCACTAAAATCTACCTCTAATGTCCCAACAATTTCACCTTATGTCTACCAAAAATCTCAATATAAGGACTCATAAGGTCCGACCACCTTTTCTACCCAACTGTGATGATCTACGGTCAAATACACTCTCAAACTGGTACCCAACCTATAATATAACATACCTAAAGGGAATTCATAATCCCTACATGCTAGCATCTAGCAACCATGCATCATAAAAAATAAAGGGAATGATTTCTCTCTCTCTAATTTATAGAACATGATATATATACAAATATATATTAGAAAACAACCAAAGAAGAATATATATATATCATAATAAACATAGAAATTTTGAAATGATACACCTAAAAAGGTAAAAATTAAATCCCTTTGAGACTAGTCCCACGTAATGGAATGAAAAAAATAAAATAAATACTACAATAGTCTCTATATGATATCGTGTAAAATTACCTACCATATCACCACCCATATACCAAAAACTAATATAAATGAGTCCATTCCATACCACTGTAGCACCTTTCCTTTAACTACATCGAATGACATAGACATGCCAATTTACCATCGATGTGATACAGATAGTGTGAACTAATTGGTCCTGTAGGGTGCCAACTATGTATTCTAAAAAAATCTCTAATGAGTAATCTAATCATGATCAACTACAATGAAAACAATTCTTGATGTATATTTTATTGGTTTTTCCCCTGTACTGGAAAATCAATTTAATTTCTCTTAATCCAAATTTTAAAATAAAAATTCTAAATCAACTTCAAAATATTTCATATATATATATATATATCAAAACATATATATGATTTCAAACCAAATCGTTCACATCATATCATATCAATAACATGAATGTATTATCCAAAAAGCATGATCCATAATAGACCTAAATAGTTCCAATGATATACCATCACATTAGAATATAGCCCATATACTTACGCATAATGTTTAGAGAGAAGAGAAATACCCTGGAAATTGAACCCCAAAATAGGACTAATAGGTTCCTAGGATAAAAAACTGATGTTGTAGAGTAAATCCCAATAAGAAAACCACATGATAGAAATATTGAGCAATTACTATGCATTCTAGATAATTTCCAAAGGATTCCCATTTTATATATTTTTCATTCCATTTCCCCAAATGATTTCATAATATCATTATTTGAAAACCACTAAAAAAAATATTTCATAATTATTTGAAAAACACATTTCATTTACCAAAACTAGTGAAAATACAAATTTTTTAAAAAACTAATGTACACACTCAAAAATAATATTAGTCAGTAATTCTATTAGAATTAATAAAATAATTTATCAAACACTATGAACTTCAGTTCACAATCATATGCTAGAGATGGAACCACCTACTTCAGTACTCAAGACTAACATACTCATAACAATATCCACCGATATGATGAAAACAACCATTAAAATGGAGCCCCAATTATCAATTTATATTTCTCAAAATTTAATCAATTTTTTAAAATGTTCTATATATAAGAGGAAACACCACATACCGTAAGACCCAATACAGCCCACCGTGCCACAACTAACTATGAAACTACCCCAGGAATTAGATCAAATAAATAATCTAGATAAATTTAGAACCAATTAATGACACATATCTTTTGATCTTATAACATTACACAACTGCACTACTAGGATCAAAGGGAATGAGAAGATAAATGGAATACTCTCCTTGATTGACACCGTTCACAACCACAATGATCAACCTGTGAACGAATCGATTTGTAAGGCTATAAGGTTATGAAAAATCACTGAAGAGTGCCTCTAAGTTCATATGTGAGATGAATAAAAAATAAATAATTATGACTCACACGATGTAGAACCCAAGAAACCAAGTCTCTGACATTTATAATGTGTGTGACCACTTTACACTCCATGTAATCCATGAGGATCACTTATACAGAAAAAACTACCATATTTTTAGTAAAAATATATTTTTATTATTAGATGGTTTGTATTCAATAAAGGGAATGTTCTATATTATCATAGTATACTAGGTTTAAAATATATTTCCTACATAAATTACATAACATGAAATCTCATTACATGACATATATTTCTCATACAGACACCAAAAAGTCCAACTTATTTCATGAAAACCCAAATCACAATTAGATACTCTCAAACTCTGGGAGAACATTGAATGTACATAGAAAATTTATAACTTCCCTAAATTAATTCATAAACAAATAAATCCATCAAATTTAAGAATTTTTCCTGAGAAAGATTTCGTCTTCCTAGAGAATCCACAGACAACAAATTAAAGAAGAAAACCAGAAATGGTGTGGAATTACATGAATGCATGAAACATGGAGTCACATAAAGGGTTAGGAAGTATATAATATAATTATTTCATCGAATAAATATCATGTAATATTTGTCATACATATATGAATTAGTTCCTTTTTTATGACTATCTAGATGAGTTTTTCAGGGAAAAATATTAAATTGGTTCTTGAGGATGTAGTTTATCCTAATGATAAGCAGCAAAAATATTTCATGTTTGTTGGATAAATATATGGATATATATTATTAAAAAAAGTTAAATTCTATGAATATGTGACAGAACTGTTTTAGGATATTTTAATTTGTAATTCATAATTTATGGTGTAAAAATAATAAGCAAAATGATAGATCTTAGTCAAGATGATAACCTTGTCTAAGATTGACCTCATTTGGATATCTTATTAAGGAACCTAGGGTTTGTGATTTGGAAAATAAATCAACACTATAATGTGTATATGGTTTTTTGAGATAAATTTGTGATGTGTTTTTTATTAATATAAATATATTGAGAGGTGTTAGTATGTTACGGTAGGAGGATCCATTTTATAATTGGGATGAAGTTCCATATTTTAAATCCCAAAACTATTCAATAAGGGTAAGTAACTGTTACCTCAACTTGATCAAAAACTAATAAATAATGAAGTGAAAGTAAAGTACTATGATGCCACACATCCAATATAAAAAAATAAATAGTTTTAAATGTGTTATTATATTATTCCCTATGTTTACTTTTATCATTTTTATTTTCACTATGAAATTTCATTGATTTATTTACCTTAGTAATTTATCCTTTAGTACCAACAATAAATAAAATTTATTAAAAAATATTTCGCTTAATTATAAAAATTATATCAAATTTATAAAATAAAAAAATATCCGTGTGGAAAATTAATTTTAATAGAGGATCATGTAAGACTCAAAATCATTATTTTAACATTAGGCATAGAAACAAGTTACTCTAATTACTAATTATTATGACCAATAATTATGGTGAAATCATTATATAATATTAATTATTTTGATTCCAAACCTCGAATAATTTTTCCATTTTCAATTCTTAGTATAATAATAATTGTGATTAAAATTTAAACTTCAAAGAGGGTGAAATTTCATTTTTCAACAGAAATATCTTCAAAAATACAGAAACATTTCAAATGGAAATATGTAAATGAAAATATTAAAATGAGCTGAATTAGATTAAAACTAATATTAATTATGTTATTTTTTACTAATAAAATTATATAAAATTTAGTGATTTTAAACATCATTAAATGAAAATAATTTTTTTCTAAACAAATATGAATTTTTTATTCTTCATATAGTATCATTTCATTTCCAAAAATTATATAAAATTAAATCAAATATAAATTTGACATGTTTTTATATAAAATGATGTTCATTATTTTTAGATAAGTATTCTAAAATTGGTATAAAATAATTATTAAAATGAATTCACAAAATGAGATGATTTTTTTAAAATATATTTATTTTTAATGAATTAAAGAAATATGATTAATCTCCCAAACATAAAAAAATATCTCGAATGAAAAAATATTTAATTCAATACATAGTATATAAATTTCATCAAAATAATTCAATAATAGTGAATAATTTAATTAATTATGATAATAACACATTGTTGACATTAATATAGTTCTTTAACAAAAATAATTTTTTACTTTCAAATTTATTTTATTTCATATAGATTGATAACTAAGGAATCATTTTACTCATTTTTAAACTTTAATCTTCAATAATTTATTTATTCCTATTAATACCATAAAATCTAACAATTATGTCATTAATGTATACTATATTATGTTTTATTTAGATTTGGGGTTGCAAATACAATAATATATCATAGAGATTAAGATTATTTAAAATAAATATACTATAAAATATCAGAGTGATAAAATTTCAAATTGAACCATTGAAAAAAAAATGTTTTTGATGTGATTATTCCAATTAGAGTTTATAAAATATTACTTATATTTCATTGATTACTGAGTAGTTACTCTGAGAATTTTACTTGAAAACTCATCCACTTGAAGCTCAGGGTCAAATTTGATGTTCTAATAAAAAATTAATGAAATAAAATAATTATTCAAAATTGAAAAATGGAATACACATTCTATATTTTAGTGTACATTGAGCATACATTTGACTACATAATTTTATCATTTAATTCAGTATTCATGGATAAAATATTCAATCCATAACCACATATCCAATACTAGTGTAGATGTCATTTTATAATTTTTTTCTTCTTTTGAAATATATTATTTAATGTTTCATGATAGCCAACCACTTTAATAAAGTATTTACTTACACCATATTTACTTTTACATTAACCAGTTTAAAACATTCCATTTCCTTGATTACATTTAAATGAAATCATCTTCACACAGAGTTCACGTATATATATTTTGTTACATTACATATATATCATTGTCAAGATTTTTTTTGATATTTTCCCATATCCTTCTCTTCTAATATTTCAATAAAAAAGACCTATGTGACTATACACACTCTATTTCCAATTTGAGAGAACACCAATATGATTACTTGTATCTTAAACAATATCTAATTTCTAGATCATTCCAAATATGTTGTCTTAATCCACCAATTATCTAGTCAATAATAGTATTTTAACCAATAAATATTCATGACTCACATAATAAATGACATATATTGTTTTTATCATAATGTTTGGATTATTTATTTTAACTTTGATTAAATTTAAATAGTTCCCTATCCATTATCATATTAAGAGTACAATGAAAACACATTTTGAAAAAGGGTTTTTTCTCCTCTTCCACTTCATTAGATCAATATCATCCATTTTTTCATTTTTTATCATTGATCTGCATCTCCCACTATAATGTATACCTCCAAAGTAAATTTTTTTTTTCTAAAAAAATGGAGAATAAAAAATATATTTCATAGAGTATCAAACCATTATTTGAAAATTAGAGCATGAGAGGGATAAATAAATAAATTATGTCAGTAGGACATAAAATATTCAAATAATAGAAACTCATTAATTAGAAATGTTGAACTATAATTACTGTTTTGGTTGTTATTCCTGACATTGGTAGACTAATTAATTATCATTATGACGTTTTTGACTCTAAATATTATAATATTTGGAATATCATCTTAAAATTGTATACTAATTCAATTTCTCACAAGGTATTTTTTATTTCCAAATACATTTCATAATGAATATAACATAAATCAGAGAAGTGATAACAATTTCAATATTATGATATTAGTTATAAATGGAATTTAAATCCTTATTTTTTTAATATCATGAATCATTGATTTGGTACACTTATCTTCAAAAAATAAATTATAAATATACCATTTGTATTGATTTGTAAAATGTATCTGACAAAAAATATTATATCCCTTCAAAGAGTCATACCAAGTGTCTAAGAACGTCTCTTTGTATTTCACTATGAGCTAATTTAACAAACATCAATAAAAGGAATTTTCGTTTTTTACCCCAATGTACATATATGGATATGAGATATTCACTATTAATAATAATTTAGGGGTTTCAATTCATAGGATCCAACTTTTCAATAATTAATCAAATTGGCTGCATGTTTTCTGATAATGGGATACATCCCTCATGTTTTCAATTAAATTTTATAGTTTTAAATTCCTAAAATTACTATATATTTCCTTTTATAAAGACTATGGGGACATGAATATTTAATAAAATTTCATTAACACAATTTATTATCATAATATTACATTAAAAACATTAATGGCCATCTGTTGTTTAGGGTTTTGGAATCTAGGTATTGAATACATAAAATATAAAAACATTAATTAACCTTGGGTAATATCCCATTAATCCAATCCAAATTCACTTTACTATTTATATTTCATATAGGCATTAAAAAAAGCAATGTGTCAAAATAAATACTAGTATGGGTTAAAAAATAAATTTAAAATATGTAACCATTAAAAAATATTGAGGAATAAAATTAGATAATTATAATAAATATAAGATGTATACCATTATATAATAATCATAATTACATGTGGAATAACATTGAAATGAGGACATCAAATAAAAATGATACATTAAAATGAATATCAACAAGGTATAATACCACAATTTAATAAAATATATTACCATTTTTATTCATTACATTATCATAAAGCCTGAAATTTATAATGTTTATATCACTACCCAATAAATTATAGAACTAATAAAACATTCCATACACATTTCGTAATTCCATTGTTCCACATAGTTCATACTAATTTATTCCATCAGTAATCCCTATAAGATAAATAATGGGATTCATATAAAATTCGTTGAGTATATAAGCGGTTAATGATATGCAATTATCATCATTTTATCCATTTGATGGAAAATTGGGTTTCCTATATGGTAAACCCCTTTAAATTATACTATATTTAATATATATTCCATTTAATAAATATGTGGTTCGTATTAACTACTTAAAAAGTCTCTCATATATTATGTATGAATGATTTCAACAACATACAACATACCTAGAATAAATTATAGAATTATCTAAATAAGTAGGAATATAAGTCACTAATTGATATAATAACATTAAGATGATAATGGAAATTTCATAAATTCTTGATCCAATAAAAGATTCAAAACCAGAGAACTAAATACAATAAATTAATTGGATAAAAATTATTTTAATGAGATTCCCTTACCAATAGAATCACATCTAAAACCGAAAGGATATATTAATTGGAACCATGAAACCCCATTGAAAGTATATATATAGATAAAGAGGGAGAAAATTCATTATCAGATTCCTGGGGGTGGAGAGGTTATGAAAATGGAGTTCTATATATATAAAAATATGAGTAATTATTATTTATTTATAAACATAGGCCTTGTACACCTAGTTTTCAAAAAATACTAAATAAGAAATTTTAACATGGTTTTTTCCAATTGTAGTTTACTACGAGGAGTGGTTTTAGATTTTTATTTGTAAAGGAATTAAATATATTAAAATTATAACATTGGTGAGGTATTATTGTGTCATATACATAAATTATTGTTCATAAAATCAATAAATATAATTTTGGATATTGATGTTTTGTTATTGTTTTGTTAAGTTAATATTTTTATATTAAAATAAACTATTTTAATGTAAAAAAATAACTTTGTGTTGATAACTTTTTTTATGGATTTATTAAATCCCTTCTGTTTCCTAATAATTTCACAGTATCAATAGTATGATTAAACCAAATTTTTCGTCTTACCAAAAACATTTATTATCTTATAAAATTATGAAATATTCACTATTAGATAATTGTAAAAAAAAAATTAAAAACGTATCAAATTATATAAAGAAAAATATATAAAAATTAAAATTTTAATTTCTAATATAAAATATTAATTTATTGAAGAATAATAGTTTTTATGGAATAATAATAACTATTTACCTTATAAAAAATGTTAAATGGAATTATAAAATAATATTGTCATATATATATAAATTAATTGTGTTTTATAATGCTATTTTTGGAAAATATAATTGAACTAAAATATTTATTATAGTTATATATAACACGTATATATAATTAGGATTATTTTTTATTATAAAATATATTAATTATATACATCATATATTCATGTGTATGTTTGTGAATAAAATAATGATGTTATGGGATTAGATTAAATACTTTTTCATTTAAAAAATACACATTGTAATACAAATGTATAGATAAATAACCCCTTTTATAACCACATATACACTATGTGTAATTTTTCTGATGATGGTATGTTTATTGACTGTATTAACTAAAATTGATATTGAAAATATATCCACAATATTAAACATATATTGTTGTGAATTGTTTAATGAGTTACCTGTTGAAGATATGATTGGTAATTATCATGGGTGAACCCTATTGAAGATATATCCTTTCAAATTTTTGATATTTTTTAATAAAAGTAATGAACCAATTGGTTGAAAACATCATTTCCCCCAACTACATCAATAATATCTCACCATTTATCATTATATAATCCACATCCATTTGTTGTAATGCTCGATGGTCATAATAACCTATGGGAATATTGTCTAATAGTCATATTGACCCATGATCATGTTGGACAATGGCTATGTAATGGTCATATCCTAATTGTCATATTATACAAGACACAATATATAAATACTTTAACATTCTCATATGTCAACATTCATTACATCAGTAATAGATTTTTCACACATCCCCTAAGAATGTCCAATATATTGGGAACTATTTTTTATTTTTAATATTTCTATATCATGGATGGTATTTATTGGGAAATAAAATCCCATAGAACATCAATTATTGTGGAATTGTTTTTATTTTAATATATTCCTATAATATTTCTAGATGTTATGTTAAATATTAATTCATGTTACGTTATCTAATGTAGTATTCCGTTTTCATTATTCTATTGCAAATAATAATAATATAATCCCTATTAAAAAAAATTTGTAATAAAGATTTTTAGTTTATTAAAATGTCTAAATTTCCTTACTATGACATATGGTACATTAATTTCACAGAAATATATCAATAGAATTGAATTTTTATTTTTCATTCTCTAGTTCATCATGATTGGATTGGTTTTATTGGTTTTATATAATTTTTGTGGATACATTGATCAATATTGGAAACATAATAATATTTTTATTAAAGAGGATGTAATTAACACCATGAGTTCTGACGATTTTAATTGTTTATTTTTCAACAATTATATTCCCTATATTCGTCTAAAATGTATTAAAATAAAATTCAATCTATAATAAAATGAATATTGATCTTTTAATTACATATAAATAATACTTCACCATACATGCATGGTATGATCATAATTATATAGTTGGCCCAAAATAAATGGTTGATCAATTATTTGTTTTCATAAAACCGTGTCTCCAAAGGTATTGTTCTTGAGAAAAATTAGTATCTATAATGAAATAAATTTTTTAAGTCATTGTAGACATTAAAATTGTAGATTCCCATTATTATTGTGGTTCTTCAGTCATGATATAAAATTTGGATATTCAATGAGATTCTAAAAATGAAACATATTTAGGAATGAATTTTAATAATTAGTTATTAGAAATGTCTGGAACATTGTTGGGGGAATGTTTCCTAAGTGGGATGTTAAAAGTTTTAGGTGTAAAAAACAATATCATTGGGAAAATAAATATAGATGGTGTGTGATATATTTATCCAATGTAATTAATGAAGCTAATTTTCATCTAAATACACTAGCCATACATAATATATTTGAAAAAGGTGTATATAAATCATCCAAATATCTTCATGGATCTAATAATTAATTATGATAATAAATATATGTAACATTTTAAGTCAAGAGATACATTGAATTCTTTTGTTTTAACAACAATCAAACTGCTTCATGAGAAAAACGTAGTGGGAGGTAAACATAACATCCCCTCCAAAACTATCAATTGAATATTTTTCTATCCTTACACATGAAGTTGTATATAAATATTTTTATAAGTGTGCCACATCTGCACCTTAATGACTATATGTTGAATTATATATGAAAACTTTTTAGGGTACAATTATCACATCTCATTTAACTAGATCTTCCCTGATAATTGTTTTTCAATGTAATTACTATATAAACTATAATTATTTATCAATATAAGTTTTATTTGATTTTAGGGATTTTTTACCTCTCTATATATTTATTCGAAATCAATTTTTGAGTAAGGTAAGTCAAAATAGATTTATAAAATCATCAAAAAATTTCCAATAAATACAATGATGAAGATGAACTTCTAATATAAATTACATCAATTATATTAAGCATACTTTAAATTCATTATATTTATTTTTATTAGTTCGCTGAAAATATGTGATTATGGTATTCATATTTATTATGATTATTTAATTATATTTAATAACTAATTTCATATAGATACATAAATAAATAAGTTTTAATATCATTATAAATTATATCTACAGTTATAAAAAAATACCGAGACACTTTAAGGACTATAAACATTAAATTGATGGAAATGTTGATGAGATTCTTTGAAAATCTAGACTAGGGAATCATTCAATCATGTTCAGCCCCATTGGATTAACCTATTCATTATGTATAGATTTATTCTGACTAATGTTCGATTTTAATGATTATTCAGATCATGAAAAGACTGAAATTGAGAATAAAAATTATCTGCCACGTATCGATGAATTGGTAGATATGCTATGTCGTGATTAATAATTGTAATAGATTGAAAATATTTTTAGATTTCATCAATTAATGTTTATGAAGTTAAATACACCTAAAATAATCTTCTATATGATGGATTAACATTATGAATTTAATTTCATTCTAATTGGACATACCAATTCCTTGGATATTATTATGTTTATAATGAATAATATTATGTAGTTTACCTGATCTGCTTCTAATTTATTTTATAGGTTATATTATTACATATCGAAAGATAAAAAATATGTTATGATCATTTGATTACCCTTTTAAAGACATTGTTTAATGAGATACCGAATTCTAAATTTAATAGTCAATACCAATGATAAATATAATATCATTTCTGGGTCATGTGATCATTTGTGAGTGTACATTAATGATTCCTCAAAAATAAAAATTATTATAAAAATATAGTAGAAAAACAAATGGGACAATGATCTATTATTTTCAGGGGTTTGATGATAACTATTTATACTCAGTGAGACATTCCTACTAGATTTATAGTCTAATAACATTGTTGAGATTTGTAGAATATGTGTTCCTTTATATTCATGAGTGTGAAGATAATTTCAATGTTCAAATTAAAATATTGGTTGGTGAACATGTTCTTATAGTACCCTATATATGAGAAGGGTTTTTGATATATATTGATGCATAAAATAGGGGACTAGGATTGATTATAATTCATAACAACATGGTGATATCATATTCCTCTGAAAAATTAATTGTTCCTGAGAACAATTACTTGAATCTGGATTTCTAGACTGATGTGGTCATTATTTCATTGAAAACATATAGGAACTATATATATTTTTAATGGTTGAATATAATTTCAAATAATATGTATATACACACACAAATATAGTTGAGTATTGATAAAAGTTTATGGTAAAACCATATTAATGAATATGGATGCTCAATACATTAAAATCCTTTCATGGAAAAGAAGACTACTGATGCATTGAGTTAGAAGATCTATGTTAGTTTGTCTGTGATGAATATCAAAATTGTTCCAATACATATGGATTTTTTATAGGATTATACTAGAAATCATAATTAATTGTGAAGGATCCTATATTTAAAATATGAATGTTCATGTATCCATCTGTGTCATGATTGTATAATATCATGAAAAAGATGTGGAGTTACAAAAAATGTTATGAATTTTGTTCCAATTCAAACATGACGATGATGTGTTAATTAGATTTATAAACAAATTTTGAATCTTTTAAATACCATTTTCTAAAAATGATTTGTGGTATAAATTAAATATCTCCTCAATCATTATTCATCCACAAATAAATTTTATTTATAAAGATATTAAAAATAACATCTAGAGGAATAACATGAAAAGGGGTATTATATAGTATATATATTGAATCCATGTTTGTTTGAGAACTTAATTTATAAACACTACATAAAAATGGGATTTCAACACTATAACAAATAACAGAATGTACATTTAAAATCATCACAATGTATTTCATCATTGGATTCCCAAATACATCTATTTTTCATGATGCTATTGGGGATATAGTTGATTGTTTAATGATGTTAAAGAATTTTATTGGTATTATAGAACATTTAACCGATATATTATTTTTAAAATATTAACAAATGAAATGTAATGGTTTCATGGAGTACTAAATTCTATAGTTTCTGATCAAGATATATTGGTTACATTTTAGTTCTGGATATTTCTATAGACTTCTATGAAAAAAGAGTTTTGATTTTTTCATAAAAAAATCATCCTTAGAGATATGGTCACTTTTAAAGGACCTTAAATACCTTGTTATGCATGATGAGATGTAAATATATTAATTTAAAAGGTATTTTTTATCAAAACCTTCCTCTTTTATGATTTTAATATAATAAATCCTTTCACACAATCATTCTGATGGCTCGTTAAGATTCTATGTATAAAAATGTGTCAAGAACCCCAATATGAAGGTGTGATTTGGATGGAATAAATCTATTTGTTCATGAACTAGATGATGAAATTTAGAATAATTTTTCTTCCAATTATAAATTTTTTTTAAATGATAGTGAATATAAAATTTATGTTGATAATTATTAATACTATTTTGAGATTGATATTGATCATTAAGTACTACCGTGAATATATTATTAGAATAATTTTATCTGATATTTATCTAAATGATTTATAAGAACATGATATAATATTCCCTATTAGGTTTTTGATCATATTATATTGTAGAATATTACATAGTGGTTCAAATGAACCTCCCTAAATTCCGTATGTCTTCTATGTACCTCATTTAAGGGAGTATATACCATATCCCTCACATGTACATAACATTGTGGTTTCACTACTGGATCATGTTCATTATTATGAGGAAAAATAATGACGAATCCTGATCGAATAGGGAATTATTAATCGTATGAGACAACACATTTGTTCTATATTATATGGTGATACATTAATTTTGGGGAATCTACATGGGAACATGTGGATGTTATTAGGCATAAGTATCATTATTGACATTAATTATAGAAATGGAATTTCGAGTGATAAATTATTATAATGACAAATAATATAAATTTCCACGAATTTATATCATATATTAATATTTTAAAAAATTCTGAATTTCATATATTTATTTATATACAACACAAAACATAGAGAAACCATGTTATACTCTTGTATTTTCTCTATATTATGAAATTTTATATCATTTAAATATATTGATACCTATTAATCAATGAAGAAAAATATTTATAATTTATATAAAAATATAAAAAATATTTATAAACTAATTTATACTTTTTATAAAATGAATAAATAATAATTTAAAGATAAAATGCTTTATTTTATCAAAAAGCAATATTTATTTTATGCAATCTATTATATCAAAAAAAATTCAATAAATAACTACTGATTAATTATTTTAATAAAATATTTTTATACAATATTCATCAAAACATGTTAACATAAATAACATGTGTTTTACTAGTAATGTAATGGAAATAAATTCATTAATATTAATTATAATACATGTTTTATAAAAATTATGATTCATGGGTTTTATACATGTATATTAAAATTAATTTCCACCAATTTTGAGAATTTGATAATATAAAATTGTTACCATTTTTAATATCATCTTAATTATTATTTTTGAATAAGTTTATATAATTTTTTTCGAAACTAAATAATTAATATGGTAAAAAAAATTACATTATTATGCATTAAAGATGATAAATTTGCGGTTAACGAAGAAGATAAGGTTTAAAATACATAAATAAGATTAACTAAATATCATTAGTCAAATTTATTCCAACAACAACTTTATTATATTATAAATGATGATAATATTTTTTTTATTTTGAGAAATAAATATTTTATATAATATGGTTTCAAATATTTAAATGTTATCCACCAACCGCATTTATAAAAAAAACAGCATATATTTATCATGTATCCACACTACATGACACTATAATTGGGCCAGGTTTCAAAACAAAATCCCTTCCCAAAATGTCTCCACCTTCCAAATAAACTTGGTATCACTATAAGAAAATCTCAACTAACATTATAGATTATTCTAAAGGAACATACACGAAGAATATTAATTCCCATTTTAGATCTACTATAGATTTATTGCACCCTAATATACTCAAAAATATTATATAACCATTTGAAAATGAAAATAATATAAAATTTACAACACTAAATAGTTTTTTTGAATTTTATAACCATTTTATATCTCATTTTTATATAATTTTAAATAATGACAAGCTCATCCTTGCATAGGAACTGTCATCATTGTAACGAAATGTGTTCTATTTTTCATAACCATCTCCCATGGATAGTTATATCTATGTTTATTTATTATATAATTATGATTATTATATCAAAAAATTTATAATTCAAATATAAAATATTATCTATCTCTACCCCCATCATTTTTAAAAACATAACATCATTCCTGTATACGCATAAACTACCGCCTATATGATGGGATATGTTTTTTTACTTGAAATTATCCAAAATGGACATAAGGAAAATAAAAATTTATATAATTTATATATATGATATTAGTATGATTATATAAAGATATATTATTATAAATGAATATTTATATATTTTTTGAAAATAAAAATACTACGTGTGGGTACGAACACACTATTGTATCCACGATGTGATATAATTAATTGTTCATCAATACATTATATAAATGGATATCAATTTTCCTATATTAAATAAATATTACACATATTAAATTATTAATATTATAAGAATTATTATTACATAAACAATGTGCAATGATTATAATTTTCATACTATAACATACATTATAAAATATCTGCTAATACAAAAATATTGATCTTAAGAAAAAAAAATTAAATATTATTTAATTAGAAGGTGTATGTGAATGATATAATGTACTATAATTATTAATGTTGAACTATTGCTGATTTAAAACAAATATAATTTTATATAATTAGGTTTTAATACACTCTATGGTGAATCCTAGGACTTGACATATGGTTTTATATTAAATTGGAAATTTCATTTAGATAATTTTTCTTCCAATTTACATTATGAAAAATTATTTGAAACCTATCTAATAAAATCCATATTTTTAAATATCCAATTTTGTATTATTTATTATTTATCTATTACTAGTATTTTTATAATTTTTATACCTAAATATACTAAAATAATGTTATTAATAAAAACCAATAATTTTCTATTTTGTTAAGTATTTTTTTCATCCATGTAAATCCAATGAATGTTTATGATGAATGTCATCATATAAACTGGAATTATTTTTATAGGAGTTCTAATAATATATATGACATTTAGTATAATTTTTTTAGAAGTAATCATTATAATTTTTTCGATATTCATTATTTTTAACATTTCTATATTTTGTGATGAATAATTATATTAACATTTAAATAATGAATGAATTATCCATCCTCTATGGCCATTTATATTTATTATTATTACATCATAAATATACATGGTTATTTTTGGTGACTATAAATTTCATAGTATTATTAAATGTTTTAATGATATTGAATAGTAATGAAATTTTAACCTTTTTGTAAGGAAAATATTTTAATATTATTTTAATGGTATTTATCAACTTTAATAACAGAGTTTAATTATTTTTATGATTAACATACAATATTATGAAATTATAACAACATATTTATTTAGTTTTGAAGATTATGGTTATGTTGTGATGAAATCATTGTAAAACACATTGTTTTTCTATGGGTTAAAAAATAATGGTGTGATGCATATCTTTTTACCTTATAGAATACATTTGTATGTTCTTCATTTTTATGGGATGAAATATAAGTCTACAGCACAAAAATGATTTTGATAATTATTTATGTCTCTTAAGATAATATGAAATGGAATGTAAACTTGACCTAGTACAATAACAGACTCTTTCTACTATGATAATCATGGAAGTGAGGATTGACATGAGAAATACATGAATTAGAGTGGACTCTATCCATTATTGTTTGTTGTCTACTATAATTGTATTCTTATTTATAATTTTTGAATGAAATGATTATAAATGAATATTTCTTTGACTAAAAAATATTTTTTATTCTCTTAATATTCTCTCAAGGATATTTATTGATTATTTATTATTAGGTACTCTTTTTGAGTCATCAATTATTTTTGTCAAATCCATATTCAATGACTCATTATTTATAGTCTATGGTATGATGTGAATATTTTCATAATTTATGATCATGCCATTGTACCCATAAGATTATATTACATTATCTTAGGATCATCAATTGATATCTCCCATTGTTTACACTTAAATTTAATTAAACCATTGCCTTACTTTTGATTATTTTTCCCTTGTTGTGAGGTATGATATTTAGTAATGTATTTCTATTGAGGGTAAAATATGAGAATAAATATCATTATGATTTTGGAGATTATTCATGAAAAAATTTATTCTATATCTAGTCTATGATTATAGTAATCAATTATCGTTATATTGTGTTTTTTTATTATATTTCTTTAATATTCATCAAAATTGATATTATATTTACAATTTCAATGACTTGATTACCACAATTGATGATATAGAATTATTATATGATTGGTCGAGCCCAACATTTAATAACACATTGAAGATTTGAATGGCCTCATGAGAAAAATTGAAAAGTATATTTTATTTTCACCGTACAATTTTAGTATTAGGTGTTGGTTTTATCCTTGAAAATATAGTTATAATATCTCGAACTAATAATTTCATAACATTATTTCTGTAATTATTATACTAGTGATTATATATTTTAATTTTGATATAATCTGTGGATGTATCATGGTGTTATAACAATTTATTATGAAAAAAATTATTATCTATTATTCTAACATTATTTTTGACATGATTATGTATAGAAATAATCAATCATATACTAACACATACATGGTACTACACCTCATCCTTTATATTTTTTTCTCATTTCCCCAGGTAAAAATTATTATTACTATGTTTTATCTATGGATATGTAAAGTGAATTAATAATCTTTCAATATAATCATAAGAAGTTTTTTCTAATTTCATATTAAATTTGATTTTCATTTCGGTATTTGAGCTCTTATGATTAAAAATGTACTAGAACATGTGTATTGTGATCATTTTATTTTATTCAAAGTAAATAAAATATCCATTGAATCATGGATACTATTAAAGATTTATTTTTGGTTAGTATTAGAGTATATTAATTATAACCTTTAGGAACTAAATTAAAACGAACATATTATGAAAAAAACTGATGGAATCCATTTACGACATTCATAATAAAATATTATAATTTTTAGAAAAAAACATTCATTTATAATAAATTCATATTAGTTTCTTATGAAAATTCATAATTATTAGTGTTAGTCATGATATAACTAATTGTGAAAATTTTTTTATAAATATTTCATAATTGAATCTACAAAAATTGTGTCAACACCCATATTATATATTGAGATTTCTCCTTTGGGAAAGATAATTGGAATAATTTTGAAACTCAAAATAATATATATATATATATATAGTTTTATAAGGAAATAAAAAATTACTTTCCCACATCGATGAACTAAATTTAACTCATCATGGTTTAACAACAATGGATTATTTAATGGGGAAATAACATAAAAAATTAAATGGAACTATTAATTCATAAAAAGTGGGGTAATGGATATATTATTTATATAAAATATTCCATACATTGGGATTTATTAAAATGGTGAAGTTTATCATCGTTATATATCATCTAATTGGAAAATTAATTGATGGTTATATTTGATTCAAAACACCAAGAAAGGGAAACTAATTTAATAAATGGTATGTAAAAATTTTAAAATGATATTATAGGAGGAAAATGTTAATTTGGAAAAAAGTGATAAAAAATAATTGAAATTTATGAATTTATGATGACTGTAATAGGATGTTATTTCTATTTATGAGTTATCATCTTATAGATTGTAAAAAGTATCACATATATTATACATGACCATTAATGTCTGATTCATCTCTTCATTGGTGGATTAAAGACATTAATTCAATATGAATTAGTATCCCAAAATTTTTTTATGGGAATATTGAGACATGTTACACCTAGATACAATCAAATATTTCCATGAAATGTATTTTTTTTGGAAAACTGAAAATAAGATGGATGTCGATAAATACATAGTATGGAATATGGTAACAGAAAAAAAGGAAATGTTATAATTTCAAATATTTAATAATTGTGTAATGAAACACCCTCTAGATATCTTAATCGGAATGAGATATTTTTTGTTGTATTGGGATATATTATATTGAAATATTAAGTGAAATAGAATAAGAGAGTCAATTATTCTTTAATTAATAAATTTCATGTACATGATAAAGTATATAAATCAATACATTAGGAATAATAATAATCTCCCCAATAACATTAAAAGAGATTAATATTGGAATTATTCAACCATAATGACAATAGTTGTGGTCACAAATGATTACATTGAATATACATTAATCAAAAACACAAATGATGATAATGCATTATTTGAATCTGGAAATATCAACACATTTATAAAACTAAAAATTTCTAATATAATTTAATTATACCATTTTGAACTAATGAAGTAATTATTTTTATAAAAATATAGGGGAAATATTATAACAAAAAAATTATATTGGTAAATCTCAATTAAAATGAATAAATGATTTGTAGATGAAACCCTATTTCTTATTCATGTGGTTGAATATAGAAAAATTATTGATATAGATTATAAATAAATGTTGAATGTAATAACATGTCATTGATAATAGGATATTAATATCTAATATGTTGGAATAAAAACCATGGTATTAGATAAGATACATTATTGGTTTTGTATTTCTTATCACCACCACCATTGGGTCAACATGATGAACATATTAGAGAGGCAGAATCAATAAATGTTGTGGATATCCTAAAAATAAAGTTTGAATATATTGTAAAATATTATATAAGTAAGGTTCACATGTAATTACCCAAATATACTCCTAAACAAAAAGTTTAGATTTCTAATGGTCTAATCTCGGATGAAATCCCCAATTTTAATCCCTCTATATAAAGGATCCAATTGAATGGATTAAATTAAAGTAGCCCCTAAAGAATTTTTCATATTATGGATTCATATATAATAGTGTCTACCAGGTTAATTAGATATTATATTTTTCAATAATATGTGTATTTCACTGAGGTTCTATATCGATTATATAGAAAAAAAGGTCATTACAAATATGCACATATAAGTTATACTATGTATTGATTATATGATTGATAAATGTATAAATTATCAATAAATCTAAATGATTTATTTTCATTATAGTTATCATGAATTAAATTAAATGGTGGGGTTTATAACAAATTCTACAATCTAGAAAATATGTTATCTTTATGAGTTCATAGTATTGCATTTTGGTTTAAAATTTTTTACCATCTCTGATAGTGGATATGATTAATAGAGTATTGATGTATTGCCTGATAAATTTTTTGTCAATTTTATTAATTATATCTTCAAATAAATGATGTTCTATAATGTGAATTAATAACCATATTTCAATGAACCTAATACTATAATAGAAAATGTTCAATTTGTGATATTCAATAATTATAGATTAGAATAAATTAAGTATCATTTATTGGTTATATCATCTCAATGGATGGAAAATATATTTACTATATTTTGGCCTTTATAGTTATATAATTCCATAAAAGAACTAATATAATGATGATATAATGTTTTCCTTTTCATACCATATTGTTATAGATTATTATTTTTTCCCTAATAACCTCATCTATTAATCCATGAGACATGAAAATGGTTAAATTTCACATGGTTAAAAGAATGTGATCAAATTATTCATGTATATAGTAATGGAACTTATAACGAGTTAATATTAAAATTTCCATCTTTTAATAATTTATTTTTTATATATGGAAATGAATAAATTAGAGGACATTAGAGTATCACTATGAAATGTTTTTGATTTCATTTCGACATATTAAAGTAAATTTAAATCCCATTAATATAATTAACAAACTAAGATCCATGAGAATGAATCTATTATATCTACCTTACTGATATGATAAAATTGACGTTATGTTGTCTAATTACAAATATATACTAATCCCAATTTCATGATGTATATATTCTCACATAAATAACTCAACACATGACAAATAGGATGGATGAAACTAATAAATAGAAATTATTCTTCAACAATACAATATTGGGAATGAAAAAATGTGTTCAATTAATTAAGGGTGAAAAAATATTGAGTTTTTTCTATGAATATGATAGAAAATTATCATAAATTCCTTGATTGAGTAATTCCAGATATGTTCATGAACCTAATGGGTTGATCAAATTATTAAGGACATTTTGATTGTTGTGATTATATTAGACATAAAAATTGAACAGTTTTGTAGCTTATAAACTATAATTTTAGACGTTCCTCGATGATCATAAGTAAAAAAATATTTTTTGTCATATCAATCATGAAATATGTTTTTGGAAATTGATAAATTTCTTTTCATGAAACTTCAGGATTAATTGAAATGTGATGCGTAGTTGAATTAATAATTTTAATAATGAAATTTATCAATTAGCCACTGGATTGTAGGTTATGAATAGTGATAAATAAATTTTTTAATTTTTTTAATAAATAAAAACAATACATTTTTTCAATTTGTAAATAATGAATATAGAATTATTTGAATCCAACATTTTGATGATTCATTAAAGAAATGTCTTTTTTACCCTATATGTTTTTTATCAATATAAATTAAACTAGATAATATAGATTAATTTTTTAGTCAAATTATTAGATTATATATTCAAATAAACTTTACATTCATTTATTTATATTTATTAGGAATTAAATAAGAATAAAATAAGTATATTTATTGATGATGCGTGTTTCTAAAAAATGATTATCATTGTGTTATTTGTGATTATATTAAAATGAAAATTTTTAATATATAGAAGGAAAGTTTGAGAAAATGTTAAAAATATTTTGATGATTATTGTCCAAATTTCTTGATTAGTCAAAATTAATTTTATTGTAGTTATGAATATTACTAAGGTAAAAAAACATTACTACATGTAAGGTTAAAAGGGTTAACGATTTGTTATAACTATTTGATAGTGGATAAAAAGGACCATAATCATGAATAAGAACTAATATATATTGATATAGAAAATATATCATCATATCTTAAATAGTGGAAACAATTGGCGCCACTTTCACATGACATTAATACTATTATATTTTAATATAATTAATTATTACATGGGTGCCACACTTCTCAATTAAAAAAAGGGAACCTCCTCCCATATATCCTACACACCATATGAGACCTTTTTATTGAAAAAATGAATCCAACATACTCACATAATTCCCTATTTCATGACCATGAGGTTCATTCCTTCCCAAATTACAATTCCTTAAAAACTTAAGGTTCTTTTTATTAGGTTATACACAAAGAATATGTATATGTTTTTACATGTATTGTTCATGTTTAATTCATTATTAACCACTTTATAATATTCTATATCCATTATAAAAACATATGATAGGATAAAATTATATACTAATATTTTTATTTTATTTTTATATTCATATTTTATATCTTAAATATTCATTGGATAATGAAAATATCGCTCATGTGTACATGTGGATTACCACCACATTGACATGTTCAGAATGATTTTACATTTATATTTTAACTTGATGAAAATATTGATAGTTTAAATTAATAAATATGATATTTATGATAAAATTATTATTTTGGGGAGAGGAATTATTATTTCACCTCTATTTTTAGTATAAAAATCTGGGAACATTACACACAAAAATTAATGCACTATAATCTATTTGTGTATTTCAATTCATTTTACATCTCTGCATTATATAAATGGATATATAAGATTATATAATAAAAAATATAGGATGTTTTAGATGATTAATATTAATGATATTTTTAATCAATTAGAATTTTTTTAATTATAGGAACCATGCAAACAAGTCATATACAAAAAACATAAAAGAATTCCCCTTATTGATTTATGAAGAATAATTTTTAATACAATGATATTTGAAAATACTGAAGGAGTGATATATTTTAACATAGATATAAATAACTATCTATAATATATATATATATATATTTCTTTATAATGAACATATATTTATTATATTGGATTTATTAATGTGTTTCGATTAATATAGGATTGATGCATGGGTTTACGTTTTAGTCCCATTTCATATATGGATTGACAAGATAAACATAAATTGATGGAAATTATATGTTCATTAAATATAAAAATCCATAAATATTATTATTACATATTTATTTCTATGTTTTACATGACATGAATTCATTCCCCTCTATTGAAAATGAATGATGCTAATTAAAAATCTGAATGAAAAACTGATATTATTTTAAATTTAGTAGAAAAAAATTGCCTTCTTGTTAATGTTATTTATATTTTTTTCATTATTGATCTTTTCATGAACCAGCCTGTATAACTTGGTAAACCAATAACTGAGCTAGCCCTGACATGTCCCAATTTATGTTCCAGATCGACACTGGTAGGTGATATGCACCTTGTGTCATACATTATGATGCTCAAAACAAATTTTCCACAAACAAAATGGAATAATGATAAATTAGATTTTATTAATAAAAGGAAAACTCGATAGGGGGAATTGTCCCTAATTTAAAATAAGTATTAAAACCAATAGTATAACTATAAGTATAATAAAATGGGATAAAACACACAAGTCCCATGTAAACAACTCTACATGTGTAGGGATCAAAAGATACTATTGCCTCTATATGGAAACTTACCTTTCTCAAACATAGAAGTAGATAATCTAAAGACATGGGAATAATAAATTGGGTTTTAGATAAAATACATGTATGGTATCTCCACATATTCCATAAAATATAATACCATATAAGTAACAATATAGATCATTCAATTTTAAATTAACAGTTATGAATGTTAAAATCAAATTTCCACAAATTGATTTATACATTTAAAATGATTAAAATAAATTAAAAAATTTATTAATATACATTTTATCTCAAATAATTTTTATAAATTTTGAATGAATGGTAAAAATCTTACTAAAGTTTTCACGTATTAATTTTAAATACAAGAATCAAGAAACATCGTCATCTTACATAAATAATTATAGTTTCAGAATATGGGATCCTCACATGTTCAATGGTGAATCAGAAAAATATGTGCATAAACACAACCCTCATACACTATCTAAAGAGGGCTCATCACCATATCATTAGGGATGTGATATACTGCACTAGGTTTCATTTTAATTTGTAAATCATCAAAATATTGTTATCCCAGTAAATAAATTACTACATTGGATTGTGTGTTCTCTAATGACAATCGGTGATGGGAAATTTATTTTCAAAATGTTTAAAACAAAATTCATCCAATTCATCCATTTAAATTATTCCAATTTACATTTAAAACAAAATACATAGGTTTTTATCAATTTATTCATTTTGAAAACTAAAACCACTCAGTTTTTATGAAAACCATATTTATGACATCTTCAAAAATATATATTTCAAATTAATTTCACAAAATGAATTACAAAATTTAAAATCAGAATTTTAAATTCCACAATTTTCCATCAATTGTACACACACACCCTAATTCCATCGAATTGGTGTTCTCCTAATTTAATGAAAAATCATATCTAAATCCATTATTTAATGGAATTGTGTGTTTAATAATACAATTACTGAAATTTATAATGACATTATATTTAAATTAAAATTTTGAATTTAAATTAATTAATTTAGGGATAAATAAAAATTGGCCATCATAATATAACCCCCTACATTAATCATGGGAACATAATACCCAAAAATAACCTACCAAACAGAATGAAGGTAAAAATTATATCAAAACACAACCTAGAAACAATACTCAGAAAAACAGATTTTTGATCCATTAATCCAGAACATATCTATCAAAATCCATGGAGGAAAAGATAAAGATATGGAAAGATAGGGAGACGGCTTACCTAGAGATTCACACTACACCCGCAATGATGATCAATCACTGAATAAAACATCCCATTCGGGTTCGAGGCCTCACAAATTTATTAGAGATAGATCTTAAGTCTAGATAATGGAATTATGGATAAGTTGAAATATGAACATAGGCTATGAGGATTAATTAAAATAGACACTCAATACATTACGTGACGTGTAATCCAATTACACATCATGTAATTGAAAAGTACCATATATGACAAAAAAATTTCCTTTTATTCAAAAATAGAATTATTATTTAATAATTTTATCATCTAGTAATCATATTAAAATTCACATAAATCCCCATCATGTTACTGAACCAATATTTTTTTTCCTAAACCATTTAACAAATAATTCACTTCAACATTATAGTTATCCTCCCATATCCTTCTCATCCTTTCGAGAAAAAAATATAAATCCATGAAAAGAATTAAATCATAAATGATTGAAATATAGAATTATGTTACAACCTCCCCAACATTGAATATATTTTTCAAATGAAATACATTAAACATGCTTCAATATTAAAATGGTGAGTACACTACTATCTCGTCAATTGATCACCAAACAATTTCTTATGGTAATATAATAATTGGTTCCATAGAAAATGAACTTATGTATATTATTTGCAAGAAGAACCATAGATTTAGAATGAACTATCCTAGATGTCCTTCTAGTCATGGATAAATATGGTTCACTATCAACATCACTCAAGGTCAAACATGAGATGGATTGGATAGATTGTTTCATTACTGATATACATTGAACACGTTATTTATGAAAATTGGCTACAGTGGATGTAATAAATGGTATGAAAAATCTCCACCTACTCAATAAACAAAAAAGGAACCATTAAATGAGGATCAATATTCCCCTTCCTCCCAAGCCATCTATGACCCAACAGAGGTGATTCTTTAAAGAACACTTGGTCTCCAGTTAGAAATTCCAATTGTTTTTTATGTCAATTTGCAAACTATTTATATCATACCTGGTCCATCAACATTTTCATATAAATCACTTAAATAATTTCTATCATCACTTGGACCAATATTTTTTTTACCACAGAACATTCACCAATATCAAACCAACATAATAGAGATCCATAGGATGACCATTCAAGTCCTCAAAAGCATCCATTCTGATCAAATACTGTTAAATATAGTTCTCTAAAAACTAAACTGCTACCATATTGTCATCCAAAACACAACCAAATCCAATTACACAAGAAAAAATAATATCATAGTGAATCTATAGAATTCATTCTATCGGGTCATCCGACTACAAATCTTATGTCATGCTCCAATGGACATAAGATCCCAATGCCTCCTGAAGGGATCTACAATTGTGAGAAGTGAACGAAGGAAACATATCAGAGACAATATCAGAACGATCTCTATGAAAATGATAAATCTCTTTCACATAGATAATTTTCAACTCCTCAACTTATTTTAATCACTAATGGATATAAAGTGAACATATTTCATTATCCTATCAATCAAAACACATATTTCATTATTATTTCTCCTGAAATGAAGAATCCCAATAAAAAATACATAGATATATAATCCATATACCATGTGGGACTTGGATGTTTTTGAATCAAACTTGATTGTATTTTGGTGCTCGACTTGATCTGTTGGAACTAATAACAATGGAAGAAAAGAATCAGCAATACCTTGTCTCATTCTCGGACATTAGAATCTACATCGAATGTTATGGAGCATCTTCATGGTTCCTAGGTGCACTTCTCACTAAGAGTTATAAAAATCACTTATCTTATATTCTATTAACTCTAGAATATCATGAAATACCTTCTCATAGATTATAATGACCTTATTTGCGAATAACTAGTCATGCACAGTCTGCCTGCAATAAAGAGAGTCTCAATTTTGATAAAAGACATCATCATGATATTGTTCTAGATGAACCATGTTGAGAAGATTGGTTGTAAACTGATCACTGCCCAACAAAACATCATCTTATGAATCATAGAATAAAAAATATAACTATTACAAATGGTCATTTATGTTCCACTCATCTGATTATTCCATAAAAGAAAGGGTTAGAAGTTTCATTCTCAAATCAACCATAAGGACATTCCCATTCCCCTGTGTATAGGCAATTTCAATAATTAAATATTGTATGTTGTCCACCAAATTCCACTAGTGTGAATGCAAATCATTTTCAAAATAAGTAAAATCTCATAATCTTGTGGTAAAAAACATGGTCAACCATTCTCTATAAGGGTATCTGCATGCATCATAGCTGCAAGTTCAAGGACATGGGTTGGATAATGTTTATTGTGTATCCTAAGACGATGAGAGATATAAGTAAAAAATATCAAACTATATAAGAATTTATCCAAAAAATCAAAATTGATACATCATAGAGGCCAATGTATCTCTAAATGACTTTTGGAAGAATCCACAGTGGAAATGTAATGAAAACATGTTTCAACGTAAAAATATTATTATTAATTTTTTGAGCCCATGAAAACATGAGTCCAATAAATATTAGAGAACTATTAAGAATATAAAACTTTGAAAAGTGCTAAAAAATTACCGATAATACCCAGCTAACCTTAATATTCTCCGAATCTAGAATATATTTTACGATAGTTTTCATGTAATAAAAGTTTCAACTTTTTTGAACCAGTTAAAATTTCATGTTCTAAAACGATGTTTACCATGAAAATAAATTCTTTGTTCTATAAATCACATATATAATTGTCAAAATCAACGGATTTATATTCCAATAATTCCATAAATTCTCTAAGATGAAGCAAATTATCATCCTCAGACAAAGAATAAATAATGATTCCATCTACGAAGTCCTCCCCAATGGTATCAGAATTTTATGGAAAATATTGTTAATTATATCCATATAAACATTAGGTTTATTAGATAAATAGAATGGAATGACATTATCGTCATAATCGACATACCTACTACAAAATGAAGCTTTTTTAATTTCAGATTCTTTTATTCTCAACGTATCGTAACCAGATCTAAAATCAGTTTCCAAGAACCACATTCCCCTTTCAATGGAAAAAAATAATCAATACATAGAATAAATTATTTTATCATTATCTTATCATTATTGAGTTTTTTGTAATAAACCCAAATGCAGATTGAACCATCAATCATAATAGCAAAGAGAACTGGTGCCACCCAATGTGAATCAATTAGAAATATAAACCATTTCTCAAGAGGTTCATATAACTGAGTATTCAACACGATCATTTTTGTAGGTTCCATGTTGTAATATTGAATATACACCGGTAGTGTTACCTGTACAATGTTGATAGTAAATTATACCTCTATAATCGGTTCCATACTAGATTGGTTAAAAAATAAAATGTTGGGAAACATAAATACAACTGGGGGAGATTTCCAATCTATTATTCTGGATCCTAAAAAAATTAATACATTGATATCACTCTCCCAATTTATTATTAAAATGGTTAATCTCTACTCAACCATATGTCCCACTCCATTTGAATGATTCCAAACACCCATTCATGTATAAGAATGATATTAACTCGATTCATGTTGTGAACTAGAATAATAAAATAATGATCGACATTTGACAATGAGAAAATGCAATGGGGAATAAAGTGACCAAAATCTCTCATACATATAAGTGTTGTAGAAATATCCATCACATAAGACAATGAACCCATATAAATATTTATAAAATAAACAATATGAGTTGAAATAATGGAATGAGAAGAACAAATATCATATAAAAACACTAATAATGATGTTATAGGGATGGTATCTCGCTTGGTCTTTGGACATGTATATGCTTTCCCTGATGAATTTCCTACTACGTTAGGAGTCTTCATTCCGAATTCTTATAGATATAACCCCATTATCATTGATTAATTTTATTACCTCAAATTTTTAGAAGGTCCTGATGATCATGTGTCATTACATGTAGTGGAATATATATTTATTATCATATTCAAGAGACCTGAGTAGTCGTAGATGCCCCATATCTTTCTCGCATAGTGGAAATCTTATTTGAGTGACTAGGTTTTCCCCACTTGTAACAAATCAAGGGAACTCTTAAAAGAACGAATAGAGGTCTAGAAAATCCATGTTGAAAAGCTCCACCAGGGGAATCATCACACATACTCTTACCTTTATATAAATTTACATTGCCAAATAGGAGAGGAGACATCTCCCTTAAACATTGACTTTCCTACCATTTCAATTTCAACCATTAACACTCTATCAAACACATCAATATTAGAAGGAAGAATCAGCACATTAAACTAAGAATGAGATATCCACAAAAAGTACCCACTCAAAGACTTTAATATAATTATTCTCATTTGTTACTATCTTAGGTTATAACTGCATTATCCCAGTAAAACATATGGCAGACTCTTTTATGATTTTATTAGCCTTCTAGGGTTTGAAAAACTAAAAAACCATGGATAAAAACAATTATTATATATTGAACTAGTCATTAAAAATTTAATTTTTATCATTAAAATATAATACATACTGCTTTATCACTATCACCATCATATCCCATCATCTCTTACATGGCACCTGGATCATGAATGTGGCACACTTTACCTTAATTTCATCAGGTGTCTCCATGAACACAAATAAATGTTCCATTTTTATCAACCATTCCACATCCTCTTGGAGATTATTGGAGAAATTGAACGGTGGTGACATCATTTGAAGTTACTTCAGATCACAATTTAGTAAAAATACATCATAAGTTACACAAGAAGATCATGAATGAAAACTAGTGGTCGTTTATGTCCTATAGCTTTGATAGTACACACAACCACCTCAGCCAGACATGGGTCCAGAAGAGAATTTTCTCACTGAGGATCATTACCCGGTTCCACAAGTATCTAATTTTCCTGTACAAAAAGTGGAATAATTCTACCAAAAATAAAAAGAAATCATTGAATACATCATATTAAAACTCAAATAGAGAAACTAGAGAAATTAATCTCAAAAAATTGATACAAAAGACATGAATTTCATCTTATTAAATTATAATACCAGGAAATGACTCTAACTAATCATCAAGATTAATTTCCCAAAACACCCAGTGTGAATTATGTCTGATTACGGTGAGAGATTTATAGGAACCCAATCACTACTACCACATAATTCCATATATGATTTATCAACTTATACACTGACATCATGGAAAGATAAAAGACATAAACCTATGATACCAAATTTTCATGATCCAGTAGAGGTACCCTCATAACATTATAACTAAGGTAGATATGAAATTTCCCTACGGGCCATCCCTCTCTCCATGGGATAGCAATAAGCATATGGAACCATACAATATTAAAGTGGGAAATAATTTTCCAAAAACACAATTGATGATATATAACAAATTCAGTTTGCGTACAAGGAAAACACCATAGGGAGAAGTTCACATGATTTGAAATATGTATGAAAACCCAAACTACAACCACATGTAGCAGAAAACCACATCATAACCATGTCCCAATAGAACAATCCTCAATGACTATGTAAATACCAATACTAGGCCATAGTAGTGACTTACCCTTGCTCGAGTCTAGGAGAAGATAATAATCAAACACTCGAAAGACCAGGAATGGATTGAGATAAAATCCAAATATATTCTCATCATGGAATCAAAAAAATTTACAAACATTTAATAACAAAATAGATATTTATAATTAAAATAAATAGGAATGGATGTTAAAATAATATTTAAAAAAAGTCGTTCTTTACATTTCAAAATATGGAAATAATTTAAATGAATGGCCTAATAATCTTTTTATATAAAATAGTTTATAAAAATTTTGAATGAATTGTAATAATTTTTTAATCATTGTAATATATACCATTAAATTAGAAATAATGATCAGCATGGTCATATTTGAAGAGGTACAATAGTTATAGGATACAGGATCCTCCCACACATAATTTTAAAACACGAAGATATTTATATAATGATGTCCTTATAACACTATTTGAATAGGACACATCACTATCCAATAGGGAAGGTGACCTACCACAATACATTTTTTCATTTGTAAGGAATCAATAGGGTGTTATCCCAATAACTCAATTAATACAAATTATTGAATGTTCTATAACTAAAAACAGAGATGAGAAGTATATTTTGAAACTCTTCAAAATATAATTCATCTCTTTCTTCAATTTCAAATACTACAATCTGCATTTAATCTCTAAAAACAATTTTTTTGACAAAAACACTCCTTTACCAAGATAAATAAACCATGTTTCTAACTAAACCATGTTTCTTACCTTTTTTAAAATACCAATTGTAAATCAATTTCATAAAACCAATGTCACAAATTACATTCAATAATATAAATTCCATAATTTTATATCAATTTCACAAATTCACCTCAACTAAATGGAATTAGGATTTCTTCCCATTTTCATTCCAAATCATATAAAAATCCTGAAATTCATTTGGAAATGGGTTTCCGATAATCCAATTTAAGTCAATTTATCATGAAATTTAATTTAAACAAAAAATAATAATTTTAATTATTTAATGTAGGGATATATAAAAATTGGACACCACAATGGAATGCCTACCTTTTTAATGGAAACAGAACACTCAAAATGGATCCTACCAATGTAAATGAAGGAACACATGATTTTGGAAATATTCCAAGAAACAATATTGAAAAAACATTGAGTTAATATCTTTTAATACCACAATGATCTCTCAAACTCCACATATGGAATGATAATGAGATGGATATAATTCATTGATGCTTACTAGAAGTGTCATGTTACAGCCAAAATGATGATAAATACCTAAAAAATGTCACAAAAGGGTGGGAGGGATCCAAAAATCAGTTTGGGGTGAATATTTTGTGATGATAAATGATGTTAGGATGAGAGGAAAAAAGAAATGCAACCACAACTAATACATGAAATCAATACATGGTACATTACACGACATGTTACCCCATTACATGTACGGTAATGGAAATATCCTATATACATGAAAAACCATGCCACCATTTATTAAAAGTATATTTCATATTATTATAGTATTACATATTATGTAGCCTTATTATATGAGGTCTAAATCCCCATTAAGAAATATAACTCGTAGGTTTTAGGTTCAAAATTCCAAATATTCTCTTACTTCACCGTTAAAGGTATCCTATCAAATTCATTAAGACCCTATCCAAATAAAAAAGCAAAACCATGATAATGATTAAAAATTACATGAAATATAAAGGTAAAAAAACATTATAGATCTTTTTTATGATGAAATGATGAATTATGATAACTTTCAACCCGGTTTTATTTCAATTTCTTTTTAAAAACTAACATGTTTTTCATTTTTTAAAGAGTTTCTTAAAGAAATTTTTTCAAAAGATTAAATATAATATTTTACTTAAGGTTTTAAAAGAAAATATTTCCTCACTACCCGGACTATTATTTTTATTGAAACATCTTTTAAATGTTACGAAAATTATTTTCAAATAAAATAAATATCCTTGTATTTTACAAATTATTATTATTTTTAATAATGATGGAAATTTTATTGTACTATATTTTGAATAAAATATACATATGAATGTTTAAATAAATACATTATCATTTTATATATCCCTTAATGTTTCTAATGATTCATTATGGACACGATCAAGTGATATTATTAACGTTCTTTCTGAATATGGATTTTTCTTATTTGATGATGATATTTTTATGAACCCCGTTTCATATTCATGGGATAGGATATGAGGTGTTGATGAATGATTTTATAATCGTATAAAACAAATATGTATACTTTTATTATTTTATATTTAATTCTATTTTATCAATCCAATTAATTGGGTACCTAAATGAAATGTCAAGAGATATTGTTGAATATAAATTGGAGTGGACCAAGTTTAGTTTTGTAATAAATACACTATCATTAGTATAGGAGTGTACACTAACTATATGATTGAAATAATTTCTCATGAACTCAATCTAGTACATGAAATTGTCCACTATGAAATTATTGGTTGTTAACAATATATAATGATATGATTTTATATGATTATGGTTATGTCATAATCCCTTTGAAATGTTTTAATTTTGGTGAAATTAACCCAGAAAACATGTTTGACTAATTAAGATTCCCAACTCATATGATCCATGTATTTGGAAATCATTAATCTCTATAATACAACAAATTTTTAGGGTATATGACTAATTATTTATGAATATTGTATGTTGTAATCAATATCTCATTCCATTATTCATATAAAATTCATTCGTATGATCATCAACTTATATCTTATGTGGTTCCCATTACAAATCATTTATGAGAACCCTATATTATATTTACATATATCCAAGGATAGGATGAAACGTTTTATGAATATAATTTACAATAGTTGTTCTATAACTGGAGAACAATAAAAAAAATTGGGAAATATTTTTTTTTGTTCAGGTATAAAAAACACTAAACCAGTATAGTCATCAGTCATGTTCTATTGTAAAATGTAATATATATTATTTTAGAGAGAATGAATATTTATAGTTGTTATGATAGAGTCACCTCAATTTGTAATTGAGGAATTATTCATTATTTATGGTTGTAAATGTTTGAGAAATTCAGTGAAAACCTTAACAATAGGTCTATTTATGTGATAGCAACCAGATGTTATAGTAATGCCATTATTTTCATGTATTTACATAGTAATATAATGGTCATCATTCTGGATATTTGATGTGTCTACGCTGTAGATTCATAAAAGGGAAGAAAACCTAGAAAATATTTTTTTGAGTATCAACTTGATATTCATTCATCGCTTGTAGGTCACCAGCCCCACATTCCTATATGTAGTGTGGATAAACATCATTCATTTCATACTATAACTGAAATCAACATTATTGGGATAATTTAGACCAACAACAATAGATATGTCACTAACAACAATTGATCCACTAAAAATTCAAGACCATTTAGGATTAATGTTTTAGATATTTAGGAAAATGTTGTTTCTCAATATTTCCATGTATATCTAATTTAATTAATATATTTTCTATAATATAAAAAACAAATTAATCTGTAACATTTCATTAACATACCCAATATAAATTTTCACTTAATATATTCTTATAGAAATATCATGTGCAATAAATTTCATCATTAACTAAGGAAATGGAAACATAATAAGAGGTGATATATCCTCAGTATGGTTGAAATTGTGTAATTATAGTCAAAGACTATAAGTGATAATTATATGAGCATAAAAAATAAGGTAGGAATAGATGATAAATATAATTATTTATTTTAAATAAATTATGATAACAACATATCTCTATTTTTCATATCAATAAATTAATGTTTGGAAAATAATAATGTTCTCCATAATAATTAAAGCATAATATGTTACCAATAATTTCATGACACAAGAAAATACATCTTGATTTTAGTCATCTTGACCTTACAAAAAAGTCAATGTGTTTAAGAAATATTTTTCCCTTACATGATATACACCTATATAACAATTCCAATTTCTCTCTTCAGACATATCAATGCATTGAGTGTTTAACTATATAGGGACACATCCATCACTATTTAAGTCTAATGAATTCATTCAATAAATGATTGAATAATTTATACAACACAAAACCAATATTTATTAATAATCATTAAATATCCAAATGGAAATAACATGTATAATTTGATTTTCATAATTTCCCCAATTAATTAATGGGATATAATTATTTTTTTGAATCCCTCAAAAGAAAAACATATAGAGTAATAATATATATTTCATTCAATAATTTTCCAAATAAATTGAGGAATATATATCTAAAGGAATTTTTTTCCATCAATGTAATAAAATTAGTGTATTGATAGTGAAATTACATGGAATAAAAATAATTCATATAATAGAGGATGACTGAGAAAGATGATGGAAATGATAGATTTCTACCAGATTACTCTTCTATGTGAAAAAATATGATACAATTTAGATAGTAATACATGGAAAATAAATATATAAAATAAGGAACAATCATGAATATAAGTCATATAAAAAATGAATGATATTAATTATAGAAAGAGTTAATATGATAGTGAATTAAAAATATAAATGGAAATATGGAGTTCAATATCAATATTGTCTCATTGAACTGATAATATAAAAATTTAATAGTTATGCCTTTAGAATCTTTTCAATTAGAATCCCTTTAAAGAGAGAATTTAAAAATTTTCATTAATTACCATGATTATAATCATGATATAACTTATGAATGTTTTAATATGTATAGAATAAAATTTAAAAAATGTGTATACTGTTATAATTTCTTAAGGAATTGAATTTTGGAAAAATAACACTTCAGGTAACTTTATCATAATTTTTTATTCAATTTATAATAATGGTATATGGTTGAATTTTGGAACCCTATAAATTAAATTGAAAACAAAATAGCATGTGTTCATAAGGTATAATGAATCATTCTTTTAAAAATAGAGTTTCAATAACAATCATTATAACTCAATAAAAGAAATTTTTTTTAATACAAACCCACTACTATAGTTCATAACAAACTAAAATTCCCTATGACATAATGTATAATACAAATTCTGAAATAATGTTCAATTTATAAATAGATTTTTTCCATTTATATTTATACATTTGATTAAGTAAAAATTTTACCTACATTATTTTTTTATTATCTATTATTGATATCATGTGTGTGTAATTTTGATCAATTTAAACTACTTTCACAGAAATATTATTGAAACTTTTTATTATCCAAAATATCATCATTAATTTTAATTAAAGAAAATATATTTTATTTAATATAATTATTTATAATGTTATCCTTTCAATATAAGTGAGTTTCGGTAGTGTTTATTAGATATAAAATCCACGATGAACATGATTCGGTGATTTTTCTTTAAAATAAATTGGCACCTCAACTATTTAGTGTATAATAAACATTTCCATTGAATTACTATAAATTAATGATTATTATATTATTTATATCATATATTAACAAATATTAAACACTCAAATTATTCTATGATATTAATATATAGCATTGTTCCTCTGGGTGATCAATCTGACCCATAAAAAATACAATAATTAATAGTTTAGTATGAAGTGATGTTGCTATAATATAATTATAACTGAAGAATAAAGACCTTATTTAATTTTTATTAACACTTATTGATCATAACTGGATAGTATTTAAATATGATGAAGAAAACCAATATTTTGTTTTTACATATTACAATGAATTCATTTTTTCTCCTTTAGTGTTCTTTTGGATGGTTTATTTTACCATGATTGTTCATTATTCATAATGTTAATATGAGTTAAACATTTTAAATAATAAAACACTAATAATTTAATAATCATAATATTTATCAATTGAAAAAATATTGTGATCATCAATCAAAGTAATTTATGAAAAGAAAGAACACAAAAATAAATTGTTCCAAAGCGGAGGCAGTCCTCATGTACCCCTGGTTAATGACATAATTTTCCATAGAATAGTAGATATTTAAAATATTTTTTATCATTTAATAATAAGAAATTATATATGTATATTTTATTTTATTTTATTTTTTGATATCAAGATTAGGAAAGACTATGTTGGTTGGTATGGAAACTGAAGAACGACACTTCTTAGAGGTGGTAGTCCATACACATGCATGAATTTTTTTTTGTTTTCCATAAGAGAAAGGGGAAATAGTGTCACCACCAACTCCCTTCATGGATACCCCTTCTAGGTTTTAAATGAGGAAAGATAAATATTAACCCTCAGTCCTAACAACAGTAGGCCCCGAGTTGCAAACTAGAACCAATGTTGTACAAATATCACATTATGGAAGGCATTACCCTTTTTAAGAAACAAGATCAATAGATATAGTGGTCAACCACATAAACACCAAGAAATATTATAAATGGATACCCAACCATCTCAAAATACATGTTTTTATAAAATTGAAACACATAATAGTCTCCTACTGAAATCCCAAATTAATAAAAGCTCATGCAACAGCTCAAAAATTTCTCCAAATTCCAAAGATACAAATATCTAGCATGGTCCAAAAATCACTCATGGAAACCTAAAAATAGTTATTATATACATAACTAGAGAATATATATATAATCATTAATAATACCAATGTATCATGTAAATATTATAAAATATAATAAAAATTCACATGTGTGAAGGTAGTAGAACCAAAATTCATCAAAACATGTATACATACCAAAATCCCAACCATTAAATGGATCAGTCACCAAATAACACATACCTGTAATATAAAAAAATATATAACACTTCAATTATAGGGTACCCCAAAAACAATTTTCCACTTATTTGAATCTCTCATACCCGACTGGAAAACATAATTCGGAACCCACCTATTACAAACATACCACCTGACAACCCTCCCGTAGACACTAGTGCCTCACAAACCACACCACATCCCATCCATAAACACCAGAGACACAAAACACATTGCAAACTAACTACAAAAACCGGGGACCCAAACCACATCACATTCCTCCCAAAGACAACATTGACAAAAACCACACTACATCCCACCCACAGACACATGATCCATAACCCAAATCTCACCCCAATAAAACCTGGGAAAGAATCACTCAACTGCACACATGTGAGAATTTCAACCCTAACCCACCCAAAAAATATTGGGCATTCACCGCCTTGAAAATGGATCTATGAAGAGTTAGTTTCCATCTATCCACCCTCCCACTAGGAAATTTGTGGAGACACTCTCCCCTGTGACGATAGGGGTGTTCGTGGCAATGTGCTCAACTGGGGTGGGGTTTGTATAGAAACAAAATAGAACATAAAATGTATATACATATTAAGATACAAAAAACATGGCCATTTTTTTATAATAAGAACTAACTGTCTTAATGAATCCACAAAATCTATGCCCTCAAAAAATACATAACAACCCAAATCAAAATACAATCTAAAATTCATCTTCAATTTTTATGACATATTTGGGGGATTAAATTATAGAAATAATTTCCACATAATCATCCACTATGATTTGAGAAATTAAAATTTTCTTGGAAATAAATCTCATCATCTTTCATAATTCCAACCCATTTTTATATGTATAAAAATTAACTTATTAATCCCCACAACTGATCCTAAATTTACCCATTAAACAAGCCCATTTTAACTCAATAACATGAATTATTAATTCCATTAATACTTTGGTAGATATAAAATAACCATCCACATCAAAATAAGAAACACACCAAACAAATTGAATGAAAGTTGTTAGTCACATTATAATCTTAATCCACATTTAGAAGAATAAAAGATTTCAAAAAAACAATTTGAATAATCACATACTACCAACACTTTGTATCATTAAATTCTAGCATGTCATTATCAATTCAATATTGGTTCACATTACTCTTTTAGTTTCAATGAAAGTTTTTACCAGATTCATCCCAAGAATGGATATTCCATTTTAGTTCCATAAATCCCAAGAAACTACAATTAATTCACAAAATAAAATACCAAAAAAAAGTAATTGTCACTGCATAGAAAACCAATACACTCTTACCAATAATACCATAACATCACAAATTAATATCAATATAACCTTTTTCACACTTTCTAGACATCCACACCCTAACCAAAATTACATCGCTCATGTGTAAAAAATACCATCCACTACCTCTAAATATCACAACATAGTCAAATAAATCAATAATATGACTAGTGCCAACCCCCATCACACAATCATCTCCACAAACATGATAAATCACATAACAATGAAAAAACATACATTCAGACTTATGTGGGAAACCAATATATTATTTCACATGGTTTTGGGGTTCATAAAATAAACCATATAATCATGGGGAATCAATATATTTTTATAGAATGTATGTTAATAAATAATTATATAATATGGGTCGTCGACAGGCAAATAACATGCATGTATTCAATGTCTTGCACATTGGTGCAAAAAACAACTTCTACCAATGGCCACGATGTTTAGTGGGTATTTATCCAATTAAATTCATAGTAATGGTCAAAATATCTATAAAATAGTTTGATCAATATTCACATTATCCAACCACTTTATATAATCATTAAACCAATTTTACTATATATATTTATTCGTATGCATCCATGTCCACATTAGGTGATAATAATACACTCATCCAACAAGATACACAAAAAGAGAAATAATGGAAAACCTATTCAGAAAAATGGAAAACTACATTAGCTTTTTCCAAAGCATGTTTTTCTAATATAATGGTTGTGTACATGAGGAATCCCTACATGGAAACATGAACCATCTACACCAACCAGGTTATATGAATTTTATGGTAAGAATAATTTAGAACCTATCATATCTAGATAAATGAGAAAGAATAACTGGAGGGAATGTATCCATTATTGAAGGATTGATATAAAACTCATGTGATTTGAAATGTATTAGAATTACCATTAAAAAGGATTACATTTAGCCACATAGTTTGAAAAATTAAGAACATATTCACTGTTAGGGAATTTATGACATGATTGATAACCTTTGAAATGACATTAAAATAGATTAATGAGTCCATTAAACTGATTTGTCATCAAAACATACATAAAAATGGAAAAACTAAAAAAATGGAATATTCTGGAAAATTGAAAACTTTTTGGAAATGAGACAGTGACAGGACGAGAAAATACTAGGATGAAACACAACCAAGAAGAAACAGTCCAATATGATACACCTCCAAGATTACTCACCGCGTGGATAAAACACCACTGGGATGACTCGCCATCAGGATAACACATCACCAGGATTAAATATTGTACGAACGAGACACCTCTATAATGAAACGCTACATAAAAGACTGAAATTTGTGAAAGGATGACATGAATCAAGAAAGATACTCTATTGGAAGGCTAAATTTTTTTAATGGAGGACACACTATTAGAATAAGAGCCCACCAGAATGAAGTACCACTAGAAGAATATGCCTATTGAATGAGATGTCATTGGAAAACTATAAATTTTGTAATTAATGACACATCGCTTGGATACCATGCTTCCAAAACGAGAATCCAAGGGATAAAATTTGGAAACCTATTAGAAGGAAAAACAATTGAAACATATCACATGTCCCAAAAACACGGTGAACTTCACACCAGACTCCTAAATCATCATATTTCACACACAGTAATGGACTAGGGAGGTTCATTCCATTGCATAAAATACCTGTCAAACTATTCTGACCCTTGATAATTCCAAAAAACTAGGAATGAAAAAATAGGGAAGGTATGAACAACTATCACTTAGGATACCACTAAAGGATCTCTACTTGTTTGGGTCACTATAGGGACTCTTAAACATGATCTTGTGGATGATACCATTCATCATGTAAATAGAAATATGTATATATATAGGTATAGGTATAAATCATCCCATATATAATGCATAACAATTGAACAACCAAAACAAATTCAAGTAATGGAGCACTTGTAAAAACAATTTCATCACATTATTTCAAATAGAAGGAATTTGCTCAGATTAAGAAACAAAATCTTATACCCTTTATTTCACCAACATCACATATATATTCCAATTAATGAGTATCTCTAAACGTATTTTCCAAGTTATTTAATATATAAAAATTTAAATTAAATACATTATAAACATATAATTTGTAACATATCATGAGGAGACAAATTACCATGCTCGAGTAATAATTCATTAACAACATGGACTATCTATTTATGACGCATTATTGTACCATAATGGTGGATGATTTTAAGATATAAGAATGATTATTAAAATTATATATTTATATATTGACATTTATCTCAATATTTTTATTTGGAAATTGATAATTTTAGAAAATATTTTAAATAAAAAACTTCCCATGAAATACCATGTTTTAAAAATATTTTCATCTACGAAAAATATTTTGAGATCAAAACATTCTTCAAATCAATATGATTGCTTATTTTATATCAAAATACTATTTTTGAAATCATATTAAACATATATTATGAAATCACTTTCATCAACAAGTTTCCCAATACCACTTAATTAATTTGGAAGGTTCCATTCGTTCACAAAATTCATTCTATTATACAAAGAGACCATTATCATGATCATTAATAAGTTAATATTAATATAGTTTAACATCAAATTTAGGAACAGATATTATAAAATAGCCTACATAACAATAATGACCTGAGTTTTTAACGTACCAAATTATCCTGGAGTAAAAAAATTTCCAGGTTTTCATCATAACATCAATTACCAGTAACATACGTATGCAGAAACAACAAGGGGTTCAAAATTAAAAATATATATTTTAGACAAGTGTATGTCATTACATTAAAGAGTGTCAAATTTAATTCATATAACAACATGTGAAAATACATTAATATAGAGACAACTAACACAATCTTTAAAATGGATTGAACCCATCCACCAAACTATGATATTTTCCAATTTGGGAGAAGATGGATGGTCAATATGATTTTAAAATATGTTGTAATTTAACATTCAATGATACAAGCAATTGATTCCCTAACTTCATATATTTGAGTTCATAAAATTTTCCATCAATAAAAGATCAATCAAAGAAATCTCAACCAATATGGTGGTATTAAAACATGGCTAATACTTCCTTTATTAAAAGATTTAGGTAAAAGAGGAAATCCCATCATTATTTGTTTATTGACATCCAAAATGAAAAGTTTATTTTATTACCACATTTATGTGATTATCATTTTTATGAGAGATTGGGGATTCTATAAATAAAATAATATCACAATTCCACACAATCCATCTTACTACAATATCTACACAGCCCAACCACCGCACATAACTACCATTGTCCTAACATACTATCCAAGGAAATAATCCACCAGAAATTTCACCCTATAATATCACCGCACCAATTTATCATCCACACACAATCACCATTTTCACAATTCCACATCCTCCATCTGATCCTTCACATTTCCCCAACCAATTATTATTAATATCATAAGATATAAAATACCAAAAAACACAAATCATGGAATACCCTTTCCCATGATATGATGTTATCCACTTTGGGTGGCACTAATTTTCCAACATGGTTTCAATCACATCAATGTAAAATGATTCTAAATTAGGGATCTGGTTTCCCCAAATTTATATTATTGATTATTTTATTCACATATCACATAAGAAAAAACAACAATAATAATCACACATATCAATTATTCGGGGGTATATAATAATTATAATCATTATTTAGCATGGTTACATTCAAACAATATTAAATTTTACTTGTGTAATGAACTAATTATAAACATATAAGTGATAATAATTTTAATAAACAATTTTTTTTAAACTGAAATTATATCAAGGTTCTCATAATGTACAAGAATAACATCTCAAACATGGTTTCTGACAACTGATATTTTTAACAAAATATATCATCACATCAATGAAGTGAATAAAATGAAACCACCAAGAGCACTCAACGTTCCATGGTTATTTATAGTAAAACATAATGTCTTTCATTTAAGTAACTCTAAAATGAATTCAATTTAAATAAAAAACTAAACATGTTTTATACCAAGAACAATGTTTCTTATGGTTATACAAGACATTCTGGGTTCACATTATTATCAAGGAAATGCACGTCACAAATTATTTTAAAAATTAAACATTCCATGTTATCGTGATAAATTCAAATAATATATTATATAATTGATATACTATCATATAATCAAATTATAATGTGCTTCTGGATAAAAAGATAAAACTACTCATGTTGTATTATTTTGATTCATTCATTATCATTCTCAAACTAGAAATTCATCAATCATTTCAGAGATCAAGAAAAAAATATCATCTACAAAAACAAGGATAACATGTTTCTACATACATATCATATCAGAAAAGCTAAATTGTCAACTATTTAATTCTAAACTTCTCTAGTTACCAAAAATATTATTTCCACATTATATATTCTTTCATTAACAAACTACTTAGGAATTATCATGTGAGGTAAGGTAATTTAAGTAACTAACAATTATTATCAGTCATAAAATAATATGTATAATATTTGAAGATTTTATATGTCATGAGAAGTTACCAAAATGAAATATTATCATTTTCCAAATTTAGAAATAAATTTAAATGAATGCCTACCATAACACATGCTTATCCCATATAGTTATATCAATACTGTAGAACTATAATAATTCCCTATAAATATAAAATTAATCTTGTCCTGGATTCCAAATTCAGAGGCATTTTAAATAAATATTATTGAAATAATAAGGAATTATAAATTTTAAATGTCCAAGGACATATTTTATGATAATTAAAAAAACATGATTACGATAAATTAAAAATTTACAGAAATTCATGCAGCACAAAAGCCTCATCCCAGTGGATGAAGACTCCCTAGGTGCATCCATGAAACCCAAGATCAAATATAGGTGGAGGAATATTTTCGGGTTATTATAGAAGTAACTGCATTTTTTACTATGGCATTTACTTTTTGGTACTGTATCAATCATAACTATTCATCCATCTAGGCTTTTTGGCCACTGATTTACTCCTTGGGATCTACAAGGATTTCGGGCAACACAAGGCCTTTAAGCCGGCTATTTCTCGAGTACTTCATTCCACTTAAGGCCTTAGGGACACTCCAAGGCCTTTGGGCCACATGAATGTAGAAGTACCAATCAGACGATAAGGGACAATGCTTTAGGTCATGCACAATAATTGGAGCAGAGATAATCAAAATCAGAACAAAGAGAGTGTATGGGTTTTCCATCTGTACCAAGTATGTGCAGCTTTTTATAGGACAACTAGTTGACCATCCCTTTAAAACTGGAGTGCTGATATAATGGAATATGTTGTGGAAAAGCAATTCCAAGTTTTCTTGTCTGGGTGATTCCATCTACGACCTACATGTCATGTAAATGTCTCTAAGCCTTTGGGGCTTTTAAGGGTTCCACCTCATCCCTTGAATGGTGGGTTATCAAAAATAATAAAAACATAAAATCCTTCGGTCCATTTCAGTAATGAAATGCCTGGAATATTATCTCATGTGGAAGATAGAATTATTTTATGTGTGGTTTAAAAGATAATTTATTTTATCATGAATGTTTGAAATCAATTTAGAGGATACATGACTGATAAGGGAATCAAAAAAATTTATATTTTATAAAAATAAAATACACTACTCATTATTCTTTGATAATGTAAATCATTATAAAAAATAGTAGGAATGGTATTAATTTCTAATGATGGACAAAAAATCCAATTTATCAAGAAGAATTACATAAAATGAATGAAAAAAACAAATTAAAAAGACATGAATGTTTCAAAAAAATATAGTCACTTAATCATAAAAATACTCTTTCATTTTGGTAATATAAATAAAAAAAACAATAACAATAATTTATTCGATATAATAAAATGTGAAAACTCATAGAACAAACATCAAATTTTTTGATCCATTTAATTCATTTTAACTCAACCAAAATCATCTACATTATATAAGAACACAATTCATTATGATGTGTGTACCTATCCTTGGTATCTACCCTAAAACGGCCACCTCACATGGTTGTTCGGTAGGCTCAGTGTCCTTGCATCAGATCCTAGGAGGCCCTAAAATATCATGTCACTGCCAGATTATCCTACCCTATGTCATTCTCTAAGATCAACTGATAGTTTTTCAAAACCAACCCATGCATTCCTCACCATTCCAAACTCTGAAATGTGGCCATTATATCATCCATCACCTTTTATTCATTTCTATCATGACCACATCCCTCCATTGACCCGCCTCTAGGGATGTAAGTAATGAATGATAGATAATGAACCTCGAGTATCTCCTCCAATAAGACATAGTTGTCAGACTAGCATCAAGGGTGTACAAATATCAAAATATTAGAGGCATTTCCCTATATCTATTAATGGACATTGGGGGATAATGTGAATCTTCCATGACAACTCAAACAAATATTATAAAATGATGAAAATCCATCCCATAATACATGTAAAAATCAAAAATGATACATCTAATAGTCTCTAGAGGAAACCCTGATAGAATAAAATCTATGATAGAAACGCATCAAAAAATCCAAAGCTCTGAGCATTAAATATGTAGAATAGTCCAAAAAGTACTCTTGGAAAACTAAAAATATTTTTATATGCATGGGGTGAGAATATCATTATACTTAGTTGGAATACCAAAGTCTATAGTGAATACATGAAAAGAGCATACTAACTAAATAGTGTGAAGGAAGTAGAACCAAACAGAAACTAATTATGTACATTATCAAAAAACCCAAAATCACCAAGGTTCACTCACCAAATAAAGAATCAAGTTAATATAATATAATGTAATGACCATTGAAGATAGGGTACCTCGCACCACTTTTCTACTCATTAGATGCTCTCTCAACCTAACTGAAAACGTTATGGCCCTCCCACCTCTTATGAACATACTACACCATAACTCAACCAAATACACAAATGCATCAAAAAACCTCACCCCATCCCACCCACATACACCTATGACAACACCACATCCCTTCCCACCCATAGACATGGTGGCCCCAAACAACACCACACCATGTCCGCAGACACCTAGTCCACAAACCACACCACATCCCACCTACAGACATGTAGTCCAAAACTAAAATCTCATCCCGAAGACACTTGGTAAATCATAACACATCTCATCCAAAAGTAACCATGTAAATTCCCACTCTCCCACACAGACCTGATCCTTTCTAACCACTACATACCTGAGTAATCATTGGCTATCACTTCTTGGAAGAGGAATCATATAAAATTACAAGGCTAGCCGTCCAACCTCCCACTGGAATGATTAGGAAAGATTCCCTCCCTAGTGATTACAGGTGTGTTCTAATCATAATTCTCAATTAGGGTGGTGTGTGGATTGTTATTGTGGGAACATACAATGTTTACACATATAGAGTTTCAATATACAAACCCAATGTATTAGTATATAACAAAAACTACCCATCTAAAAGAATTTATAAAATCAATACAACTTATAAATGTATAAAAACATACAAATAATATACATTACATAATTCCTTTTCAATATTTTATGACATATTAAGGGTTTTCTATTTTATCAATAAATTCATCTTTATAAGCCATTTTGGTTTTTGAAACGAATTTTTTATCAAAACCATACACTATTATTTTATATTTCCAACCCATTTGTGTGTATATAAAATAATAACTCATTAATCAAAACACTCTATAACACCTCAAGATTTCATAGTTTGGTATCTCTTCAAAGTAATTGAATAACTTGCATTACACGCAAAAATAAGATTGAGTGCACCACGACTTACAAAACTAGCCGTTCAAAAAGTTGTTATGAATAGTATTAAATTAGTTTTGAAATATATATATATATATATATATATCCTATATAATTTTAAGATTCGTATTTTTTGTTTCTTATACATATTATAAAGAGAAATTCAATTTCTAAAATAAAAGAATTATTTTCAAAAAATGAAATTTTACCACCTATTTAATTGGAATCATTTTTAGAACAAATATTTGACAATATGATATATTCAATTTAATGAAAATAAATTCTTCTTTAGAATCAGGAGATAAACATTTTGTTTGGATAAATTTTTGGAACTTTTCCGGTAACATTCATATTTTGAATAATACTATAAAATACTAAATTTTAATTGAAATCAACTTTTTTAATTGAAATAATTTTTAACACCCCAAGCTTCCATGGTACGCTTCTCTTTGTATAATACAATAGCGTGTGTTGTACGCAACTTCATGTTCTAACACAACACAACCAATCAAACTAGCCGTTATGAATAGTAATACCAACCTTTTGAAATTATATACATTTTACCATTCAAAATGGACTTTATTTTTGGATTAGGAATATCAAAATTAGCGTTGGGTGAATTTTGGGTAATTTTCTTATAACTTTCATATTTTGATGAATAGTGAAAATTAATAAATTTTAATTATAAACAATTATTTTATTCAAAATAATTAATATTGATAAATTATGAATTTGAGTGATTTTAAAGTATATTTAGAATATATTTTTACCATTAAATAAAATGTTGTTCAATGGACGTAATTTCACATTTAAACCAGACAGAAACAAGTGTCAATCTTTTGATAGTTATTATTTCTTAAAAACACACTTTTTGTTTTGACAGTGGGAATTCATTTTCAATTAATTTCTGCCACTTATGTGTTTTGAATTTAGAAAAATGGATTAAAAATTTAGTATCATGAGGTCCAAATTGTGTAAATAGGTAAATTTTATTTATAGACATTTTGAATAACTACTTCGGTAAATATTTTATTTACCATGGTTAAAGGGAAAATCTGGTAAATAAGGGTAAAAAAATATTATAATAATAATAAATTACCCTAAAACATGTAATAACCCTATTTTTTGATACATGTCCGACCATTGCTTTCTATGGGTCGATTTTGGGACCCCATGGATCCATTTTTAAGTGATAATGACACTTTAGATTAATTAATTTAAAGTAAATACAAAAATGACATAATCATATATCTTTTAGAAAAACACTTTTTAAATAGGTTTATATGTTATATTTTCAACTATAAATATTCATTAAAAATATAAACAGATTTCCCACATTATGGTATTTTATTTATAATTTTTAGACAATGAATAATTAAATTTATTTATGACACAATAATGATGCAATATTTTCCTTATTAATGAAAGAATGAAATATTTGGTATTATAAATGTTGAAATAAATATAATTTAAGGTTTTTATGACATACAATAAATTTATTGTTTAAAATGACATGTTATTATTACTGAAATTAATTTTTTTAGAATTAATAACGTTTTTATGAATTTAAAAAAAAATTCAATTAGTGAATAGTGTCAAAATTGACATAAATGAGTTCTTAAAACAAATATTAGATTATTAATTGATATTCTATTCATAAAAATATAAGGGTCTGCCAAAGGACATATATAATGATATGTGTATCATTAATGGACAACTTGGAGGTCTCTTGGAAGTTTATAGTAAGGTTACAAACCATGTATTATAAAAATATAAAGAGCCATGGAAAATGTCAAACTAATTAAATAAGAGTTAAAATTAATAGATAAAGTTAATAAAGTGCCTCAAAACTGTCTAAAACCTATTGGTTTAGTGGATTTAGACCCATCCCCACCTTATACTAGAAATAAATCATTTTTGAGCCATTATATACCGAATATGAATTTATTATAAAATAATATTTAATGTTTTTTCTAAGGTTCCCCTCACCCCTATTATAAACGGACACTCCCCCTTCAATCTAATTCAAACATTCTAATCCATTTGGATCAGTCAAAACCATCCCAAATACCATCTCAACAATCTTACCTTAAACCTAGAGTCCTTATTTTGAACATAATTCTAATCTATGGATCCCTCTTGATCAAATCAAAATGATGAATCCAAAGAAGAAGTAATAATTTCACCACCCTCTTTCAAGTTCCTTTCTTCTTCCACATATTTTTTCTATGTTGTTTCCATTATAAAATAATAACTCTGGTATATTCTATATACGTTGATGTTATTATAATTATGGTACAACCAAATTCATTATTCTATCCACCCTTTTAATGACATGTCACCATACGTGCGTACGAATGGCATACCATCTCCAAGTCGTGGTGTAATTGTTATTCAATACATTATTATTTGGATAGGTATAATAATGAAGTGTGTATTTGATGTAAATAATAAATATAACATGATAAGGATTATTTATATATAATATACCATTCAATTATATATTATTTTATAATCAGAAGAATGATATTTTCTCTCGTGTTTACGTACGGATTACCGACTCCACGACGCGATGAGATTCTTTTCCAAGTTCACCATTATTCGACGATTATAAAAGTATATATTACTCATAAGTATTTAATATATGACATAATAATTAAACTGGAGATATAAATATTTATATATATATATAAGTATTTATGTACTTACATATATCTTATTCACATTCTTCCATTCGATACTATATGAAAACGGAAACAGCGTTTATGCGTACGTAAGGACTACCATCTCCATAAAAGGTGTTTTACATTTCATATATATGTCTATTATACATATTTATATTCTAAATATAAATGATATACAAATCATGTTTTATATTCTGGAAGTATTTAAATAATGATCTAAGTTATATAATCAAGAGTAACAAGTTAAAACATGTAAGATAAAGAAAGCGATTATTGCCTGAAATATTAATATAACATGGAAATTATTATTAAATAGGTAGTATAAAGTTATAAATCAATAATGTATGATATCATAAATATTTATATTGTTCTTTTATAATTTAATAAAATACTATAGTCTTTATACAAGAGGTTAAACATACCCTTTACTAAAAGAAAGTGCAAGGTAATGTGTTTTCATCTCACTCCTTATTCCCGTGAGATTCATGCCATACTGCCACTATTAATTTTTTTTGTGGTGTATGTACTGACCATAATTATATTCATTGTGTAATAGACATTAATTTATGTGTATTTACATATTCATTTTATGATACTTCTTTCATGGGGTGTATGTTTTGTATGTTACCAAATAGGTAAAGGTTAAATCCTCAATCTCATTGTTTTCCGAGATTGTTTGTGTGTAAGTATTTAATGGGACCTTTTTATCATTCATGTACATTTTTCAAAAAAATGATTTCAAAATAAAAATTTTAAATATTTTTGAATGGTACTCTTTATCAAGATAATAATTTTAAATGTTTTAAAGATTTATCTTTCTAAATCTTTTTAATTAATGTCCATGTTTTCAAAATGATTTTAAGGATTTATTTATATTGACATGAATGTTTTGAAATAATAATTCTTTTCAATATTTTCAAAGTTGTATGAGACACTTTGATTCAAAAATCTCATTTAAATTACTTCCTTTATAAATGTGTGACTTTTAAATGATTTTAAAAAAATAATAATTCTCTGAAAACGTTTTACTCATCTTTTTCAACTATGACAGCATCCTTTACAGGATATTGTTTTGGATTGAGGTTGATTTATTATAATAAAATATTACATATTGTATTGATTGAGTTATGATATATTTGACTGTGGATGTTCTATTTTTATACCATTCATGGTTTATGGTTAATGTATTGATATTTTATATGCTAGTTCTAATACGAATGCTTATGTTATGTTTCAACCTTTTCATATGAGGAAGGTATTAGACATCGTAAGTGATGGGTGGAGCCCGATATAGCTCATCGATTCATCGGTAGGTCTCATGAGGAAACTAGAAATGTATTTGGCTGAGGCCCTTCCCAATTTGAGATATGGTTTGGGCTGAGGACTTAATCATTTTTAGAAATCTTGTCCGAGGGCTTGAAAAAATGTTTTAAATGTCTGGCATAATAAATTCCCTCATTATGGAAATAATATTGATGGTTCATGTGGTCATTCGACTAGTAGAATACCCATGATTATGTTTATTATGGAATTATTTACTCAGCTCATATTCCTTCCATAAAGGTGTTCATGTTTATTATTGGTAAATTATTTGTTTTAAATTATTCACCATGATTAATATTTATGTTATCTTCCGCTACATTTGTTTACCCTTATTGTGTGTTTGAGCTCACCCCATTCTTTTGTTTCCTTTTCCCCGGATTTCAAGAAGTTTATTGTGATGGATATGCAGGGTTAAGCTAAAGGGGATAATGGTGTTCTCAAAGAACTATTTATGATGTGGTTTATGTTAGAAATTTTAATGTAATGTTAATGTATGTAATCATTTTTCAAACACTTCTTAACTGATTGGTCCTTCGGGACTTGATTCCATGTAATCAGGCCAATGTATTAAAATAATTCACCGACTCTGGGTAACTGGGGTCGGGGCGTTATATAATTTATGATGTTAAATTATAATTTTTAATGGTTTGGTAGTATAATAAGATTATATTTTAATCATTTAATACAATATAGGTTATTATAAGTAATTTTAAATTTAATATTAACATAAACACATGTCAATCATTTAAAAGTTTTTACTTTTTAAAAACTAGCTTTTCAGTTTTGACCAAGAGAATCAAATTTAAAATTATAAATGCATCTTTTATGTTTTAAATTTGGTAAAATAGAAATCATTTTTTTGTTTATAATATTAAAATTAGCTTAGGATGGAATTTTGGAATTTTTTTAAAAACATTCTTTTTTGATGAATAGTGAAAAACACTGCTTTATTGTTTTAAACCGAATTTTTATTTCAATAATTTATTATATTATTAAAATTTATTTTTTGTCAAAATAGACACATAATACCTATATATGTTCTGTTTTCTTCATTGGATCTATTTTCTATAAAATGCTATATGTATAAAATTTTATTGAACATTTTGAAGTCTTTTACCAACCTTCAAGGAGAATTTGAAAATTTGAATAAAAATTAATTTTACCACTTCTGTGAGTTGAATTTCAAAAATCCAAGAGACACAGTTGACATCAGTATGTAATATTTTTTAAAAAATGATGAATATAAGTTATGGTTAATAGTAACGTTTAGCTTTTATTTACCACAATTAAAAGTAAATAGAGAAATTAAACGTAAAAATGATATTATAATTACCCTAACACGTGTCCTAATTATATTGGATAAATGTAATTCAAAAAAAAAACAACCGTAGGAATAAAATATGATCCTCTTATCTCCACTTAGATTAGATTAGGAAAATTATTATTTTTTTATATAAAGAAGAGTTAAAAGTGTTAAATTCAATGGTTAATTACTAACCCATTTTTAATATATGGTTATACAGAAGATAAATTTGACTATAAATATTCATCATAATTCTAAAATTATTTCAGAAATAATGGAATTTTATTAATAAATTTTAGCAATTAAATAATTTAATTTATTTGTGACATAATGATGATGCAGTAATCACCTTATTAATGAAATATTTAAATAATTGATATTCTAAATATCTAGATAAATGTAAAACATGACATTTGATGATGTCCAATAACGTTAATAGGTTTATATTATATGTTAGGGTAGATTAAATAATTTTTTTTCGAAGTAATCATACTGTTGTGAGTTTTACAAAATCTAAATACTAAATAGTGTCAAAATTGAAATAAATGAGTTCTTAAAACAAATAATATATTATTGGTTGATATAATATTTCTAAAAATATAAGATTATTCCATAAAGATTAAATAATATTATATATGTCATTAAAACCCCACTTGAGGTTCTATTGGAAGTTTAGTGTTTGTTTATTACCGATATAGTGTAAGAATACAAGAAGACACGGTTGCAGTTAAACTATTTAACTAATTGGAAAATCTAAAAAATAAGGTTAATTTGATGACATAAAATTGTCTAGAGCCTACTAAATGGGAGGATTTCGACCAATACTCATATTATCTTTGAAATAAGTCATTTTTGATCCATTAAAAATAGAAAAATATTTTATAATAAAATAATATTTCAAAGGATTCCTAAGGTGCCCCTCACCCCTCCAATAAAACGACACTTCACCTTCTCCCAAAATCACACCTCCAAATCCACATGGCCCAGCCAAACCTGGCCCAAATCTCCTCCGACTTCCCTAAATTCCACCTATTGTCCTTACTTTTATCATAAATCCATCTCAATGAGACCTTTTTATTAATTCGAGAGAAAACACCCAATGAAGAGGTAATAATTTCATCACCTCTTTCATGTTCTTTTCATCCTCCACTACCTCTTTAGTTGATGTTTCCATAACAAAATAATAACTCCAATATATAATATATAATATTATGATATTATAAATATGGATCAATTATATTCATTATTCTATCCATCCTACGAATTACAATGTCACCATACGTGCGTACGTACGGCTTACCGTCTCCACGTCGTGGTGTAGTTTGTTATTCAAATACTTCATTATTTGGATGGGTAAAATAATGTGTAAAACAGATGTAAATAATAAATATAACATGTAAATGATTCTTTATATTATAAATACCATCCCAATACATGTGATTTCCCCATCAATATAATGATATTGTCGCTCTTGCTTACGTACAGATTACCTTCTCCATGAACACGATGAGATTCAATCTCCATCGTAATCATTCGAGATTAATTTTAATTTTATGAGTAAAAATAATGATTAAGAACATAATATAATTATTTATATGAATGAAATACATCCTATCTATAACAAACATGATGTACGTAACCAAGAATACAATGTAAAATGAATCAGTAAACACCTCTAATGATGATACTACTGAAATATTAATAACAAGGAAACATTAGAAGATCATATATTATAACATATTTATGTATATAGTTTTTTATAATTAAATAACAACGATTTTTCTATTATAAAGGTGGTTAATGTACCTCTGACCAGGGAAATATACAATTTATGGGTTAATTCTACAGTCTCTTTACTTATCTGAGGATGTAAATACGTTTCTAGTGGGACCTCTTTATCATCCACATCCTTGTGTTATAAAAAATGTATTTCAAAACATTTTTACTATTTACTAGACTATTGGTTAATGTATTTTATACCCTTATTTGACCATATATGTTTTGAAAGGAGTCTATCCGTGATTTTCCAAATAAGGTATTTTAGGACCTTTTCGAAAAAATTAAGTTAAGAATGTCTTGTTTAACTTATATGTTGGGGAAAACTATTTTCAACCATTATAACATTGTCGAATCATCCCTTATAAGCTCATATAAATTTTTTTCTAAATTAATTTTATCGTTTATAATTATGTTACTTTTAAATGATTTCAAAATTTCTCTCAAATAATTTTGATTTCATCGATTTCAACTTCTGTTGTTTAATTTTGTACTTGTTAGAAGTTGATTTATTATGATAGAATCTATCATATTTTATTGAAGGTTTTTTGATATATTTGACAGTGGATATTTTATTTTTATACCTTTCATGCTTTATGGTTAATGTATTTACATTTTTTATGCTAGTTTTTATACGAATTTTTATGTTTTGTTTCAAATCATTTGATATAAGGAATGGATTGGACTTAGTAAGGGATGGGTGGAGCCCGCTATAGATCGTTGATGCATTAGTGGGTCTCATTATACAAACTACTATCTTGGACCAAGGCTTTGATAAAATATTATTTGATTTCTGGGAACGAGGCCTTGACTATGTGGTTATGATGTCTATCATTATGTATTCAGTCATTATAAAAGTTGGTATTGATTTTGCATTATTATCTGACCAGCTGAATATCCATGTGAATAATCAATAATAATTAGTTGATTTATATTTTTCATATTATTCTGAATTATAAATTTAAAAGGATTATGTTTTAGCCTTATAATTTACCTTAAATGTTTATTCTTATTTATGAATGTTTCTTCTATATCCTAATCCTTACAGAGCATCTAAGTTCACTCCTTTCTATGTTTTATTTCTCCCATGATGCAAAGAAGTATATTATGACTGACCTACAGGGATATTCTAAGGGATATTAATGTTTTTAATGGAGACAATGTTTTTGTTTTTTTTAAATGTAATTTAAAATTTATGAATGTATCTAGTACATCTCGACCACTAAACTGATCGATCTTTTAGGATATTATCCATGTTGATCATGCCAATGTTATGTAATAACGCACCAACTCTAGGTAACAATGGTAGGGGCATTATAGTTTGTATTAGAGGAATATTAGTACAAACCATGGGCACTAGATTTTGAAAAACTATAATTAGAGAACATTACCCAAATATTGACTTTGAGGATTATTATAGAAGAACTTCCTAAAATTTTGGTAATGTAGAGATTTTGTGTAACTTCAGTGAAATAAATCCATGTCTGGATATGAGTAGGTAGATGCGGCTCCAAAACATATGTACCTTGGAGTAAAAACACTGACAAAGAGTTTCGGGCTTGACCCTGGGTATCCAGGTTCCCAACAACGAGCCTTACTGCACTCTATGTTACGACACTCCTGTGGGATATGCTTAAGATAATTTTAATTTTAATTACAATCCATTATGAAGGATCTAGGTGTAAATACTTCCTTAATGAAAACATTATAGGATTATTGATTATATGAATTAACATTTCAATTTATGTTAGTTATTTTACTTGTTTTTAAATACGCATTGTCATTCTAAAACAAATGATGTTTATCCAACTATTTTAAAATAGTGCCTATTAGATGGAATGATAATTCTAGCAATACACATGATTGTAAGACTATGAAGGATCATATCTATCATGGTATTTAGCCAAATTTTATAAGAAAAATAGTATCCCACATATTCTCATCATTTGAAGAAACATTATCACTTGAAAATAAGATATGTAAAGAATTATCTATTTCATATGGCTTTGAAGGGAAGTAAGAGAAGAAACAGATGGAGGAGAAAAATATGGATAAAGAGAAGTGTGGATAGAAGGATTCCCCATATGTGATAACTGTGGAATGAATTACATTGGTAAATTCTTTAAGGGAGTGAAATTTTGTTATAATTGTGGAGTAAAATCACACCAAGTATGTGACTACATGGTAAAAAGTGTTTCAAATGTACAATGTTTGGTCTGCAAGGAGTTGGGACACTACACGAACGAATTCCCAAATCATTTGATTATACCCCAATGGATGCTATTGGATAATAATCATGTTATTATGATACAGAAGATGAAGATGAATGATTAGAGTTTTAATGTTGTTATCAATGTATTGTGTCATTTGAGTATTTTATTCATGATGTACATGATATATGAATTATTGAGTATATAAGGATTGTACTACACCACTATTTCATTAAGTACATGAGATTGTGTGGAACCAAGAAATATGACTCGATAGCAGGTTAACATTTTTGGAAAATAATTTGTTGAGAGAAAGGTAAACCTTTATATGGTTCTAATAATGAGGTAGTGATTTTAGAATAAGATATTATTGATTTGGATAAATTATGTTGGATATTCATGACTAACATTAAATAGAATAATGTTTTGTGTATTTTTTCATTGATGGAGTTTACAACCTTATTGGATATACAGAGTATATGCAGTATTCAATAAGGAATAAGGGATCATGAGTGTAATCAATAAGTTTTTATGGTATTCAGGGTGTTACCTTGATTTAAACCAATTCATGATGAAGGTATTCACATGTTTTTACATGGAGAAATATCTTAATTGTGTTTAACATCCTTTTAAATTTTGGAATGTGAATTTGGAAATAAGTATTTTAAATAGGTATAAAGGTTGGACTGTATTAAGTTAAACATTGGATACTATTTTTTAAGGTTATAAAAACATCTTAATATTATGATTTTTTATTGTTAGGAAAAGGAAAACACGGAGGTCAGGTGACAACTCGCTGCGTCCGACAAGGCTGCGAGACATGAACTCATAACCAAAGGGTGACATGGTTGAATCACCTATCATGGGCCTACATGATGTACTATTTTGTATAATGTATTTTTTAAAAAATCATTACAAATAATTTGTAAATTAATAAGTTATGGAACACTATACGATAAGAATAAATAGAATATTTTTGAATTATGTACACTTTTGGAGTGAAAGATGAGTTTGGGGTATGAATTAGTTGAAGGATGAAACTCTACTTGTCATGTATATTTTTTCTCTTATTCTATGAATAAATTATTTTTTAAACATTATTAAAGAGATCTTAAAACCAAAAATGTGTTATCCTAATAGATTATGTTTTGCAGAATTAATCATATTTTAAATCATCATAGATCGATTTATTTTAGGCACTCAATTTTACACTTGTTTGTGATCGATGACCTCAATCACTCGTAATAAATATTTACAATTTTCATCCAATTAAGTCTCTCTAATTTCCACTAATTTTCTCCAAATCCTGATCATAAATTGGTGGTTACTTTTTTATTTCCTTTTATCTCTTTTTAAGACTACATTTTATTGAACCAATTTCTGATTTTGGTTTTCCACGAAGGTATTTTTTTTATTTTTAACCTTATATTTTTTAAGGACAATGTCAATTTGAGAGGACGTAATTTATTGATGGAGCGGAAAATGTAAAACCCCAATATTTCACTGTATTATATCATTCAATGTAATTCAATAACTTGTGCTACAGGCAACAATGTGTTTGAGCACACCACGACTTACCAAACTCGACGTTAAAAAACTGGTTATGAATTTTAATAACTACATTTTGAATTTTATATATATCCTATATAATTTTAACAATCAAATTTTTTGTTTCATAGTCATAATATAAGTACAAATTCAATTTTTCAGATAAAAGAAGTATATTTCAAAAAATGCATTTTTAACGACTATTTAATTAAGAGTCCTTTTTAAATCAAGTATTTGAAACTATTATAAAAATTCAATTTTATGAAATTATATTCTTCTTTAGAATCGGGACATAAAAATTTAATTTTGATAAATATTTGGAACTTTTCAGGTAACTTTCATATTTTGATGAATTCTAAAAAATACAAAATTTAATTGAAATCAAATTTTTTAATCGAAATAATTTATAGTGATAAATTCTACATATGAATGGTTTGGAAGTATAATTAGATTATGTTTTTATCATTTAATACAATTTAAGTCATTATAAGTAATTTCACATTTAAATATGACATAAACGCATGTCAATCTTTTGATAGTTTAAACTTTTCAAAAACCCAATTTCTGTTTTGACATGGGAATTAAGTTTAAATTAATTAAGGACACTTATATGTTTTGAATATCGTAAAATATAATTCATTTTAGAATTCAGAATATAAAAAATTATCTTATAGTTTATTTTTGATATTTTTTCTGAAACCATTCAAAATTGGATGAATAGTGAAAACCAATGCGTTATTGTTTAAAACTGACTTTTCATTTAAATAATTTTTTATTTTATATATATTTATTTTACGTAAAAATAGATTTATAATACCTATATAAGTTCAATGTAACCCATTGGAATCATTTTATAATAATATTATATGTATAAAATTTTATTGAACAATTTTCCCTCTTTTACCCACCTTCGAGGAGCATTTTAAAATTTGCCTAAAAAATAATTTTACAACTTATTTGAGTGGAATTTAAAAAAGCATAGAGACACAGTTGACATCAGTAAGTAAATTTTGGTTCAATAAGTTGAAAATAATTTTTTTGTGAATAGTATCTTTTGAATTTTATTTACCACGGTTATATGTAAATAGCTTAATTAAATTGAAAAATAATTTTATAATTACCGTAAAACATGTTCTAATACTATTCGATAAATGTAATTAGACCAAAAAATACCTTATATATAAAATATGATCCTCTTTGGTCCACATGGATTAGATTAGGACATTTATTTTTCATTTATTTAAAAAATATTTAAAAAGGTTATATCGAATTTTTAATAAATAAAACATTTTTAATATTAAATTTTACATAAGATAAATAAGACTATAAATATAAATTAGAAAGTTAAAAATATTTTGTACATAATGGTATTTTATTTATAATTTTTAGACATTAAATAATTAAATTTATTTATGACACCATGATGATGCAGTAATTACCTTATTAATGAATGATTAAAATAATTGATATTATAATAAAAAATGGTAATTTGAGTCTTATCATGAATTAAACTAATTTTCCATGTTAATATGAAATTTTATAGTTGATTAAATATTTTTTTTCGAAGTAATCATGTTGTTATGATTATCACAAATACCAAATACTAAATAGTGTCAAAATTTGCAAAAATTGTCTATTAAAACAAATAAACATTATTATTTGATATAATATTCTTAAAAATCTAAGGATCATACAAAGGGATTAAATAATATTACATATGTCATTAATGAACCACTTTAGGTTATCTTGAGACGTTTAGTGTTTGTTTATTAACCATATATTGTACAAATACAAGAAAACACAGAAATAATAAACTATTTAACTAATAGTTAAATATAAAATATAAGGTTAATATGGTGACCTAATATTTTCTATAACCAAATTTGTGGAGGATTTGGATCCATGTCCACCTTATATTACAAACAAATCAATTTGGATAAATTATAAATAGAAAATTATTTTATAATAAAATAATATTTAAATCTTTTCCTAAGGTTCCCCTCACCCCTCTTATAAAAGGACTCTTCCTTTATCTCAAATCCACACCTCCAAAGCCACTTGGATCATCCAAAAACAACCCAAATCTCTTCCCCAATTTCCCTAATTCTACCTAGTGGCATTACATTTAACAGAAAGCCATCCCAATGAGTCATTTTGATCAAATCAAAAGGAAACACCTCTAAAAGAATTAATATTTTCACCACCTCTTTCAAGTAATTTTCTTCTTCCACTTCCCCTTCCATTGAAATTTCCATAAAAAATAATAACTCCAATGTATTATATATACTATTATGTTATTGTAAATATTTAGAAATTTTATTTAATATACTATCCATCTTATGAATGAAAAATTCACCATATGTGCGTACGTAAGGCCTACCGTCTCCACGTCGTGGTGTAGTTTGTTATTCAAACACTAAGTTATTTGGATGGGTATAATAAAGATTATAACTGACATAAATAATAAATATAAAATTTTAATTATTCATTATATATGATATATCATCCAATTACATGTGATTTCACCATCAATATAATGATATTGTTGCTCGAGCGTACGTACAGATTACCGTCTCTACGAAAGCGATGAGATTCATTCCCCATTGTAATCATTCAAGAATAATTTTCATTTTATGATTAAAAATTATGTTTAAAATATTAATATAATTATGGATATGTATAAAATGCATCCTATCCATAAAATACATACTTATGTAAGCAAGCATATAAAAGAAAACGAATTAGTTAACACCCGATGCAATGATACTACTAAAATATTTTTAACAAAGCTTTATTATAAGATCATATACGATATAATATTTATGTATATAGTTATTGGATAATTTAATAACTGTGATTTAACTATTATACAGGTGGTTAACGTACCCTAGACCAAGAAAAAGTACAAGGTAAGGTTTAATTCTTCAATCTCTTTACTTATCCTAGGTTGTTAATACATAACTCTCTGCTGGGACCACTTTATCATCCACATCCATTTTTTCATTGAAATATATTTCCATAAAAACATTACTCCTTACTAGACTATGGGTTAATGTCATTTATTCCCTTTTTGACCTTATATGTTTTGAAATGAATCATTCTGTCAATTTCCAAACATGGTACTTTATGACAATTTTGACATAATTAAGGTATGAATGACTTTTTTAACTTATACGGTGGGTGAGGCTATTTTCTGACTTTATAACATCATCAAAGCATCCCTTACAAGATTATATGAATGTTTTCAAAATAAATATTTTCTTTGATAATTATGTGAAAATTAAATGATTTCAAAATTTCTCTCAAATAATTTTGATTTCATCTATGCTAACATCCTTTGATGGATTTTACACATTTTTGAAGTAGATTTATTATGATACAATCTTTCATGTTGTATTGAAGGTTTTGTGATATGATTCTCTGTAAATGTGTTATTTTTATACCACTGTTGGTTTATGGTTAATTTTTTATCATTTCGTATGCTAGTTTAATAGGAATGTTTACGTTATTTTTCATATATTTTCATATGAAGAATGCATTGGACTTAGTATGTGATGGGTGGAGCCCGTTATATCTCCTCGATGCATTGGTAGGTCTCATGAGACAAACTATTGTATTGGAACAAGGATTTTACATATATATATTTGTAGTCTTGGAACGAGGCATTGACTATGGGGTTATGATTTCCGACATTATTCATTAAATCAATAGTAAATATGATATAGATATTGCATGTGATTATTAGACTAGTAGAATATCCATGTGAATAAGTAAATGGAATTATTTGATTTATATTTTTCACATTATGCTGATGTTTATGTTTAAAAGACTTTTGTTTTAGTCTTTTTAGTTTTCTTAAATGTCTATTATTATTTATGAAAGTTTCTTCTATATTGTTATCCTTACTTAGCATCTTATCTCACCCCATTATAAGTTTTATTTTTTCTAGGATGTGAAGAAGTATATTACGACTGACCTGCAAGTATAGTCTATGGGATATGAATGTGGTCAATGGAGACAATGTTGTTATTATTTTTTTATTTTATAATTTAATTTAAAACATATATATGTATCTAGTACTTCCAAGTCTACTAAACTGATTGATCTTTCAGGATTTGATCCCCTGTGATCATTCCCATGTTATCTAACAATGCACTGACTATGGGAAACTGGTGTTGGGGCGTTACACACCCCATTATTGATTACCTCATTAAAAATTTTTGTTTTATATCATTAACATAAAATATTAATTCCATTAATACATTGGAATATATAACATAAATAATCACACAATCATATTCACATGATCATACAAATTGAAAATAATCCATAAGACACATTATACACATTATCCACAATTATCGTCTTAATAGATTACAGAAATATCAAATAGTCTTAGATTTTCAACTGATTGTTTCATTAAATATCAAATTTTTATCATCCATTCAAGTGTTTATCACATTACACATTCTATTTCAAATAAACATATTTTATAGATTCTTCCCAAGAACAGATATTTTATTTTAGTTCAACACTTCCCATGAAACTAGAAGTAATTCCCACATTACAAAAACAAAGAAACAAAACATAGTACCACAAAACAACTCATTTAACTCTTAAAAATATCCTACATAATCACTAATTCATAGACACATCACCTTTTTACCCCATTGCTTCACATCCACACCCTAACCATCATTATATCCCCACAATATAAATCATCTCATCCACTACCCCCCACAAAACACAATATAGTTACATTTCATCCATCATTTCACAAGAACCATCCAACATCACGCAATAGTTATCACGAACATTACATCACACAATAGAGAAAATATTTCTATCAGATTTAGCAGGGTAGCCTGAATTCAAATTTACTTAATTTAGGGGGTTCTCAAAGAAACCATATAATCCTAGGGAATTAATTTATTTTGACCGAATGCATGTGTTTAACAAATTATATTATAAATGACATCAGTAGCTACATACCATGTATGTATTCCATCACCAAAATACTAGTTCACATACAAGGACCACCAATGTAAAAGATATTTGTTGTGTATTTAGCACATATAATTTACAATATTGTTCAAAATATCAATAAACTACTAGGATCACTAGTACATTCCACACCCAATTTATATTGTTTTAAAAAAATGGATTTTATATATGAATTCTGATGCAACCATCTTCCCAAATGGTAGTAATAATAAACCCATCCCCATGATAAACATAATGGGAAATGAAGGGAAAACCAACTTGTATGAATGATGACTTCCATTTCCTTCTTCCCACACTTTTTGCACCAAAACAAGGGGTGCCTACATGAAGAAGACCTCTAGGGATACACAAACCAACTGCACCTACTAGATTACACAACACATTTGGGAAGGAGGATTTTTGACCTCCAATATGAAGAAAAATGAGAAGTTATAGACAATGGTATAGTCCACTACTAAGAATTATTAGATCTGGAACTCATGATATTTGAAAAGGATTCTAGTTTCTATTTAGTAAGATCACATTAAACCATGGGGTTTGACCAATTAAAAGCCTCTAATATTATACATAATTTAATATATGATAAAAAACACTAAAACGGATTTAAAAATCACTTATCATTACATTATAATAATTTAGCATCCAAATTGACCTAAAATGTGGGAATATAGAAAAACTATAACACTCCAGAAAAATTGAAATCAATTAGAAATGAGAGACCACTAGGAAGAGTGATTGTACGGATGACACAACGCAAGAATGAAATAACGCTAGGATGAGACACTACAAGGATAAAACACTACTAGGATAAGAAATACCCAAGATGAAACACCACCATGATGACACATCACTAGGATGACCTACCATTACAATGACACAACGCCCAGATAAGACACTGTCTAGATGAAGACCTGCTAGGATGACACACCGCCAAAATTTGATGCCAAAGGAAAAATGGAAATTTGGTAGTAGATAACATGCATCAAAATTGAACCACCACCAAAAGTACATGCTTATAGAATGAGATGCCTCTATAATTAGATGTTTCTAGGAAAACACAAAATCTAGAAAACAATGAAACACCAATAGAATGATATGAAGCCCGTATGACATGCTGCCAAAATTAGACACTATTAGAATGAGATGGCTTTAGAAAATTTTCAAATTTTGAAAACGATGGAATTCCAAAAGGATGACAGTATTTAATAATGGTATTCCAGTAGAAAATAGGAAATTTATAAAATTGTTAGAATGAAACATCATTGGAACTTCTCAATTGTCCCAATAACACCCCAGAATTACCCTCGGACACCTCTAACATCATATTTATCAAAAAATATTGGACTAGATAGGTCTGATACATAACATCATATACCTCTCAAATAAATGTCACCCTCAATAATTAAATATAAATTATAATGTAACAAGATTTATCGTCCAACAAACATTCCTTGAGCTACATCTCAAGGATGTCGATATGATTGGTACACAACTACCACTCAAAAACCAGAGCATTGGAAGGATACCTATCATAAAAGGAAATATACACATATTTGCGTATAACAAGTACAATGTATTAAGTCATAATAATCAATCAACCATAATGATATTTTGTTATGGAGAACATTCAAAATAAATTCATCACATTATTTTAAACAGATTGAATTGACTCATATTATAGAAAAAAATATTACATTTTTTTCAACAACTTCACATATAAATTCCACTGAATGAATAACTATACATGAATTTTACTCATTTTATAATCTATAAAAATTTAAATTCAACAAATTTAAACCATTTAATTGTTAACATTTCATGAATTAATAGATTACAATTCTCAAGTAACAATTCATTCACAAATAAAATCTATTTACAAAATTTTTACAAACTAAATTAATAAAGGATTCAAAAATATAATAATTAATATTCAAATTAGCTATTAATTTTGAACAAGTATATCAACATTTTTCATTTGAGCATGCTATTTTTGGAAAACTTGCTTTTTAAAACATTCATCCAAAGATCCTATTTTAAAAAAAATCATTCATATAAACAACTATATTCAGTTAAAACATATGTTGAAATCCATTTGATTGGATTGTATTTATCAGAATATTGTGTGTGAAACAAATTCAACAAATTTTTTAATACCAATTTTATTCAAGATGTTTCCTAAGACCACTTACATTAATTGGAAGGGGTCATGCTTTCATGAAATTTGTTCCATTCTACTAACATAACTCTATAATGGTCTTAACGAATTTAATATTAATACAAGTTAAAATAATATTTTGAAATAATGAATTAACAAATTTAATGAATCACAATTATGTAATGAGTTTTAAATATACCATATAATCTTAGTTTAATATTTTTCTAGGTTTTTCATCAAAACATTAATTACTAAGAACATACTAATGACAAAATAGAATGTGGTTCGACATTTAAAATTTACAATTCTTACAGGGGAATTTCATTACATCCAGAAGTTTCCAATAGAATACATCTAGAAACATGAAAACATATATTTTTATAGATATATCTACCACTAGAATAAAAATGAAAGGAAACCATCCACCACACAATGATATTCCCTGCTTTGGCCTCGCTGACTCTCCCACACGACAATGGAACATGTCATCCTATAACACGTAGAAATGTGGGGAATGATCGTCCCTCTATTTATATGTCTAAGGTCATAACATGTACCATAAATATATGATTTAAAAAAAATAATCCAACCAGAAAGTTCATATTATGATATTTTTAATAGTTCCCTTATAAAAAGATTTATGCATGGGGGGAAGGCACGCCCTTATTCATTTAATGTTTTCTAAAATCAATATTTTATTTTATTGAAAAATTTACATGATTATAATTTTTATTAGTGGTGAGGGATTCTATCAATATAAATATATCACAACCCAACACAAAAAAAAATTAATACCAAAATCACACACCCCTAAAACTAGACTTCAATAGCATTTCACATCACAATCATTGTAAAAACTAACCATCTAATGAAATTATCCACCATAAATTTCACAAAACCACTTAATTATACCACATTGACATCCACACAGAATAACCATTTTCAAAAATCCACATCCTCTATATGATGCTCCACAATTCCTCGACAATGTATCACTACTATCATAACACATAAATCCCAAAACCCAATAATCTTGGAACACCCTTTCCATTGTCGAGATACTTTCCAGTTTCGGTGGAACTAACTCACTCGCACGGTTTAAATTATGTCAATGTACAATGTTCCTAGATTTTTTATAGTGTTTTACACTATTTATATGATATAATATTTTAATCTCATATCACACAAGATCATTATAAGGACATTCACACCTAGAAGAAACATATAAAATCTTCCCTAATTATTCATGGACATATGTTACTACATATCATTAATTAGTGTTGTAACATTAAAATTATTTTATAATTTCCTTGCCCAGTCGATTTGTTATTGCTAAATAAGTGATTATAAATTTAATACATTGTGAGTTTTAGAGAGTATTCAAATCAAGGGGTTCATAATTTAAAACAATCCTAGCACAAAAAAAGTTTCTAACAACTATTATTTTCAATAAGACATATCAACACATCAATGGGGTGATATCAATGAAACTAAAACCACACGCAAAATTTGTAGGTTAATTCTAGTGAAAAATCATATCCATAATTTAAATATATCTCGCATTCATCCATGTTAAATAAAAAATTTCCCACATGTTATATTACAAACCCGGTTGAATTTGTTTAACAACACATTATGGGTTCTTGTTATTATCAAGGAAATATGATTCAAATTAAAATTTTAATTTAATATATGAAATGTTCATGTGTTCAATTCAAATACTAAATTAGATAACTAACATGTAATCATAATAATAAAATTAAAAAAGTAAATTCTAACAAAAAAACTAAAACTACACATATCATATTACTATGTTTCATGCTTTATCATTGTCAAACTAAACATTCATTAATCATTTCATGGATCAAGAAAACATTCTCATATACAAAATAAGATTAACATGTTCCTAATTACTTATCATATTAAACATGATATATGCTCAAATATTTTATTCAATAATTTCCTTAGTTACCACAAGAATTATTTTAACTTATGATGTTGTTCCCATAACAATATACATATGAATTAACATGTGGGGTATGGTTATTTAATAAATAAAAATTATTTTTATTATAATGTTTTTTCATTTAAAATGTTATATGTATCCAAAATTTACCAAAAACCATTCATATCTTTTTTATATTTATAAAGAATAATAAAAAGAATTTAAACCACAACACATGCTTACAACATATTGTTTTTTCAAAACTGTATAACTGAAATCATTCCAAATAAAAAGAATATTATTCAGGTAAAGGTTCCTAAATTAAATTTAATTATCATCAAATAAGATTAAAATTTATAGTAATTTTATAATTTAAATGAATAATTCCACATATTACCACAAGTAAACAACACATCTGTTTGATAATTTACAAATGTAAAGAAATGCATGGAATATTAATTCAAACGGATGCTAGAATACATCTATGAATAGCTTCAAAAGAAATTCAGGAATGTGTGAAATATACATTGAGGTTACATACTTCATAAGGGTTTAAAATTTTTATAAATTTAACCCTAAGAAAATTCACTAACTATATTTCTATGAAAATTTCAAACATTGGAAAAACATGATGCCACATTATACCATTCTAATAACAGAATCCATAATCAATTTATTAAGAATCATGATATATCAAGAATGTAATCAACACATTGAGACCACATAAAGTCTTCAAAATGAAATTCAAGCCTGGTAACCATCCTATTACTCATTATTTTTGGTAATATGAATAATTCATTAAAAATAATATTAATTTTTTATCAATAATAACATGGAAAAATGAATAGAAACAAAAATAAAATATCATGATTCATTTAATTCATTTTAACTCAAAAAAATAACCCCATTCATAAAAACACATGTCCTTATTATGTATATACCTCTCATATATATTTACGCTACAAGTAGTTCTAGTTAACATGGTCAATCAATATGGTCAATGTCATTGCATCAGATCTCATGGGGCCCTAAATTCTTGTGAGGTAGTTGGTCTTCCATAGCCTGTGTCACAAACCAAGGTAAATTGATTATGTTTTCATACCACCCCATGCATTATTCATTGTTCATAACTCAAAAATCCATCCTATTTATCAACCACCACCATTGATACCATTCAATAACGACCCCTCCCTCTAATGATATCCCTCCAAGTATGGAAATAAAGAAATGGAGATAATGACCCCATAATTCCCACCTCTAGTATGCCCTAGGTTAGAACCAATCACCAAATGTGTACAAATATTGGAATATGGGAGGCATTACCCGTAATAAGGAAACATGATTATGATATAAGGAGAATCATCCACAACCACTCCATGAAATATTATAAAAAGAAGACCAACCATCCAACAATGCATGAAGAAATAAAAACTAATATATATAAAAGTCTCCAAATTAAATTACAAATGAATAAAAGCTATAGGAGTTACACAGGAATAGATTAGTGTCCAAAGAAATAAATATATAGCACGGTCCACAATGTACTCCTATTAACCTAAATACAGTTATTATATATATATATAGGGTGACCATATAGTTATAATCAGTAGGAAAACCAATATATCTCATTCGCACAAGAAAAGGGAATAATAATTCCCCCATGTGAAGGAGTAATAGTAAAAAACACCGAAATAGGTATACAATCCAAAATTTTAACCTCTCTAAGGCTCACTAACCAAATAACACATCTAATTATTATAATATAATGTAACACACATAAGTGATAGGGTCCCATGCACCAATCTCCCATTAATTAGATGTTATCACACCCTAATGAAATTTTTCATGGTTCTTCAAACTATTCATATCATACCACTTCACAACCATCCCATAGACACAAAGGACACAAAAACACCACCACATCCCTCCCACAGACACTTGGGCCGGAAAGCACATCACATCCTGCCTGCAGACCCTTGGGCCACAAACCACATCACATCCCACCCGAAGACACATGATCCACAAACCAATCTACATCCCACAAGTAGACACCTAGTCCACAACCCACATATCATCTTGAAGACACCTGGGAAAGCATAAAAAATCTCAACTCAAATACACCTTGGAAAGAACCAATCACCCACAGACACCTGATCCTTTCCAACCACAACCTACCAAAAAAATCTTACTCAATCGCCTGCAAGAAGGGGGCGTAGGGATGAGTGGGTTTCAATCCATCCAAGATCCCATCAAGATGTTTTGGAAAGACAACCTCCTCCATGACTATGAGGGTATTCGACACATACCTCTCTACCATGGTGGTGAGAATATTGTAATCTGGAGAACCTACAATGTATATACATAAAGAGAAACACCACACAAACCATCCTATGGATTTATGACATGGACCTACCATCTCACAGAATCGACAAAATCGCTACATAATATAAATCCCTAAAAACTCTAAAAATACCAAAACGGTTTATTTTCAATATGTAATCCATATTTTGGGGTTTTCATTTTATTCATAATTTCCACTTTATCAGCCATATTGATTTTTTCAATCCAAATTTTTAGGAAATCCATCTCATCATATTTCATATGTCAAACCCATTTGTGTATATATAAACATTAACTAATTATCCAACACCCACCATCATCGATTTCATTATTAATCATGCACACTTTAAATTAGTAACATGTCATATAAATTATATTAATACTTGGGTATATATAATAGAACCGACCACACTAAAATAAGACCAACACTATACAAATAGAACAAAATCCATAAGTCATAATATACACTTAATCCACATTTAACTGCATAAATGATTTCAAAAATATCGAACAATCCCAGATTATAAAAAAATTGGTATATTAAATTCCTACCTCTAGTCATCCATTCATCAGTTGTTCACATTACACATTCTATTTCAAATAAATCGTTTTTCTTGATTCTTCCCATGAATGGGTATTTCATTTTGGTTCTAAACTTCACATGAAACTAAAATTATTCCACACAATATAATAAATAGCATAAAGAAAGTGGCTCCCCCAACCACCAATTACAGTCATAATAATAATAAAATATCATAACCAATTCCCAACCACAATGCATTTTATTACCCATTATGCACATCCACACACTATCAATTATAACAACCCCTCTTTATAAAACATCTCATCCACTACCTCCACAGATCAAAAAATAGTCACATTTCATCCATCATATCACCAGATCAAACCCACAACATTGTTACAAGTGAACAATCAGATTATATAATATAATATAACAATGAAAACTTTCATATATAACATGGCAACCCATAATGTATATAACGTAATTTAGGGGGTTACCATTAAAATCATATAATCATGGGGAATCAATTTATTTTAACCAAATGTATGTGGGTAATTAATTATATAATAAGTGAAGTTAATATCCAGATAAAGTGCATGAATATCATGACCCACATACTAGAGAAAAAACAAAGACCACCGACAACCTTTACGTTTTGATGGTATTTAGCTAATAAAATACAAAACATTGACCAAAGGTCAGTAAAATAGTAGGATCATAAGTCACATTACCAATTATCCTTAATATTGTTGATAAAATAATTAGATTATCTATATTAATTTGGATGAAACCATGTTCTCCAAAGGTGGTGGTAAGAAACCCTTCTCTCATGATACACTGAAAGGGAAATGAAGCAATAATCTATATAGCATAAAGATGTTAAACATGAATTTTTTCAAATATTATTTCACTAAAATATATAGTACGTATAATAGGATTCCCTACAGGGATACACTAACCAGCCACACCAACCAGGTTACATGACTCCTATAGAAGATGGATTCAGAACCACCAGTATCAAGAGAAAAGCGAATAAATTAGCTAAGGGATGGTCACCATCATTGAAGTATTAGATCTAGAACTCATCTGATTTAAAATGACTTAAAAATTTCCATTAATACTGATCATAATAGACTATGTTTTTGGATAAATTAAAATCCTCTTTACTATTAGGGAATTTAAGAAATGGTTGATAATAATTGAAATTGATTTTAAAAACATTAATACATCAACTAAACTCATTTGTTATAAATGAAGACGTAAAAATGGTAAACTGAAAAAATATTGAAAAATTGAAATCTATTAGAAATGAGACACCGCTAGGATGACACACCTTGAAGGGAAAACATCGCCAGGATTAGATTCTTCTAGAATGACACACCACAAGGATGATACATCTCTAGGATGACACACAACTAGGAGGAAATATCACAGTGATGACTCAATGTTACAATGACACACTTCAAGGAGGAGACAACGCCAAGATGAAAAACCACAAGGATTATACACTGCCAAAAGAAAACGCCAATGGAAAACATAATATTTTTAAATGGATAACACACTTACATAATCAAAATGCTACAATAATGACATACAGATACAATGAGACAACTCCAGAATAAGACACGGTTATATAACTTGAAATTTGGAAGTGGGAGAAATGCCTCCAGAATATCGATCCACCTGAATAACATGCCACCATAATATGACACCACCAAAATGAGATGTCGTTGTAAAACTATAAATTTTTTGAAGGATGGAATGTCGTTAGGAAGACACACCTCTTTAATGAGGTTCCTTTGGAAAAATATTAATTTGGGAAATTGTTTTAATAACACACTGGGGGAATATCTCACATATCCCAAAAACAAATTGGACATCCTATCGTGCCCCAAAACATCATATTTCCCAAAAATTAATAGACCAGTTATGTATGGGACTTTTTAGAAAGGATATTAGATATTACCACGACTATATTATACTAATTATGAATATAAATTTTGGTAGATTATATTGGAATAATAAAAGATATTTTAGTAAAATTATTATAGAAAAATAAAAAAATTATGAAAAATTAGTACTTACGTTGTGGAATTGATCATTCCCTTAGAGGAATCATTAGAAATAGAAATAATAAGCTAATATATAAATAATGGTAACTTATTAGTGGAAAATTTAATTATAGGGTAGGTTAACTGGGATGAGTTTCAAGTTGTAACTAACGTTTTATGGGTTATTAATGGGGTTGAGTGTGGCACTTCTTATAAGTGGTGAGGATGTATTTTTTGAAAACTATTTCAACATAATATTAGAATAGAACATTCTTCCCTTGTAAATTGGATAATATATGAACAATATTTGGGTGTGGTTTGATTTATCGATTATCATTAGTCAATAATTAATTTTTAACCCTTTTAATCATGGTTTTATGTCCATTACAATTAAATGATTCAGTTTTCTCTATTTTTTTTATCACAATATAATTTTTTACCTACATAATTTACCATTAATTCATAAAAAATTATTTTACCTTATTAAATGATCAATACCAAATTATTTGAGATATGAAATTAATATTTGGAAATAAAATATATATTTTTATGAAACAAAAATTAACATTAGTGCATGTGATATGTAAAAAAAAGTTTTTATAAAATTATTGTTCTATTATATACAATTACATGTGAAATAAAATTGTTAATTTCTTTAATAAAATATTTTTTTTATTATAATAAAAAAATATTATTTTTTTCATATACTAATGATTTTTTTCCAAAATATTTTTTAATAAAATAAAATAACACAAAATATTTATTTTACTGGTAATATTCACAAAAGTCTGTATGTTTTTAATCATAGGTTATATAAATTTATATATATTATTTAATAATACATATTATTCAACCATGGAAACTTATATTAGAAGTTAAATTTTAAAATAATCTTATTGGACTTTTATATATAATGATGAAGTGCTAGAATATGGATATTCCCAAAAAACATTATTTTTCACATTTGAACTAAAAATCATCCTTTTTTGTAAATTAAAAAAAATATAAAATTGGTATAAAATTGATATAGTTAATTTAAAGAAAATTATTTAATCAAAATTTAAATAGAAACAAATGGGAATTTAAATTTAAAATAAAAACTATAATATATATTTTAGAAAAATTTCATTGAGAAATAAATTTTTTAAAAATATAAATCTCTTTTATTTACTATTAATTATTAATAAAATTGGTGATAATACATTACTCATGTCAATATTATAATTTTTTTTCGTAATATATTGATAAATATAAATTAATGTCTATAAAAACCATATATGGGTTACATTTTAATGAATAACACAAAATTATTTATTACCTTCCAATACAAATTAAATTTTCGTTGATTCATTGTAAATAATTATGACTTTTTTATTTCAACATATATTTCTAAATTATGTGGGTTTAATTATACACTCACAACATATATAGATTAAAGCCTCATAATATTTATTTTCAATCAATTATATGATTTATTCAGGTTACCTTAAATATAGACATTACTCAGTATAAAAATCAAATTATGTGTCTACATTTTTATATTAGATAAAACTATATAGTATATTTTTTCCTAATCATGATATCAGTTTCCTTCATCATTCCTTTGTATCATTTTTATATTTATACTCCATTTCAAAAAATGAACCATAATTATCCTTTAATATTTATTTCATAACTCAACTAGTTTTTTTATTTATAGCCATAATTCTTTATAGATTGTTTCATATTATCAAAATATTTCTCACTCTATATCCTATATCATTAGGTTTTTCATTAGTATAATATTTTATTTTACCATTGCATTTCATGTTAACATGTTCCATTTGGGATTCAATAATTACTAAAACCAAAACCAGTTTTCATGACTTACGAATAATAAAAATATAATTATTAAAAATGATTTAACAAACATTCATCGTGAAAATATATAACTCTTTAAAAACCATTATGTTGTCATTAAATTCAACTAAAATTAATCATTATCCTTACTAGATTTGTCTATTTTCGGTTATCCCATACTTATTATCCTAAATCAGTAAGTAAATAAATAATTTCTATTTTCATTTAAATAAAATGTAACAAAAAATCATATCCCCTATGAGTTTCAAACCAGGGGTGCTGTTAAGAATCCATGTCATGTAATAGGTTATTCCTAATTAAATCAATAAAAATAAAATTAATAAATTATTATCTCATTTTTTATATATTCCAATTCATACACTGACATCTAGTATGTAGACTAGTATTTTATTTCTAGGAAAACCATAGATTTTGTTTTCATATAATTATTTTAAGTTGTAATGAAAAAATAATTCATTTACATTAGACATATCCTTGAGGTATCCACATAATTTACCTAATCCTAATCACTAAAATATATTGTATTACCTCATAAAATATAAAGACATATCTCTACTGTGGAAATTTTGATCAACCTTATCATATCATTCATTAAATTGTCTTTAAGTATCACCATATCATTTAATGATTAGTATGACTTCAATTAATATAATTTGTAGTTCCCCACACTAGAACACTGATACCTGGTATGAATAAACACCTTTCATGACATACTGGATTTGAGATTTTCTAGTGGGATAAAGTTATATCATTGAATAACTATAATTTTACTAATTTATTTACTCGAATAAATTTTAAGGTCTCCTTAGTATTATAATTTAATTGGGATAAAATATTTAATTAATAAATATTTGTTATCTATCATTGAATGTACATTTTTTCCACTATATAACTACTAAAATTCTTATAAGTCATCCCAGTCTAGGATGAAATTATCATGAATAACAAATCTACAACACATTTTTTTGGAATATTTTTATTTATAACCTAAAAAATAAAAACATAATACGGTTGAGATAAAATTCCCAGAATGGGTATAAATTTGTTGTTACAATAAAACACTATTGGTGAGCATAATGTTGGTAAAATAGTACATAAGTAAAAAAATAAAAATAAATCCACAATAAAAAAAAATAGTGATTCTAACATATCCATAGATTGAAAATCAATATATAAATCCATAGATAACAATAACTAGTTGATTAAAATGAAATTCATAATTAACAACCTAATTATGTTCCCTATTCTAATAAATGATGGTCTTACTGTTGTGTCTCTATGTATAAGAAATGTTGTGTTTTGGGTAGACATAAACCAAAATATTCAAGCTAGATTGTCTTTTAAGGCTTATCACGACATCAATGGACTATATATATCACACCCTAACTATAACTGGACAATTAAAATTCATTAATTATAATGTATAATTAATAAAAAATAAAATAAAAGACCATAAATAATAAGTAAACAATTAGTGTCTATATTGGAAACATATATATACTATAAATACTAACATCATTAATAGGAGGAATAGAATTCTATATACGAAATATTAAAAATTACAACATATAGAAAATTGGAATAAAATATTTACAAAAATTGTCCCAATATACCTATTTACATATATAATGTTGAATTCACCTCAAAACAATGTAATAAAAATCAAGGAATTGAAAGTGGAAAGTCAATAGAAGAAAAAACATTCTTTTAAAACATGTTGATTTATATATATAATGGATGTGATGGATTTTTTTGATAACATATATAAATGTATTTTGAGAATATTGGTACGGGGATGCATGGCCAATATATACACATAAAAAGGAATCTAGTTGCTAGTATGAATCAAAAATAAATGAAATAATGTTGAGTCATAAACACTCTTATAAAAATGTTTTCGTAATAATCAAATGAAAAATATATGGGTATAATGAATATAAAATATAATAAAATAAAATATATTCGTTATACATGAATAAAAATAGATAGCTAATTCACCATAAAAATTAATTCATTTTTGGAAACATCTAACATATCTCTCAAAATTAAAAATTCATTCCAAATAACACTTACCACATTGAAAACATGGGAATCAAACCCTATTGATGGATAAAATATATTATGAAACATTAAAGATAGTGATTATTTAGGGAATCATGATTTAAAAAATCATATGGTCATCATGTGCATTATAAAATAGAATGTATGGTGTATAACATAACCATGTTTCAGGGAATTGTAATTTGAAGAAAATAAAACTTATTTGTAATATAATCATTGAGTTAATAATCAGTTGATAATGTGGTTATAATGAAGATTTATGGAATCAAATAAAGGAATGTAGAAATTAAATATCATTTTTCGATATATTTATTTAAAAACACTTTTAACTATCATATTTTTATAGTATTAATTTAAATAAATGGAAAAACAATTGAGTTTGAAAAAACCCTTACCTTAAATTGGGAATAAGAAAATTGTGCTCTATACCCCTATAAATTAAAGAAATATGTATAAATAACCCATTATGGAACCATTTAGATATTTATAAATGATAAAAATATAATTTATAATTATTCACTATATGCATATTAGTGAGTTATTTACTATTTTCAATATTGAGTTTAATTGATATGGATCATTTTAAAATTGTTTCATTATTAAAGTGATGAAAATCATTTATATCCAAAATATAATAATTACTAGATCATAAAATGTCATAAAATTTATATTTTTTATTAATTTATAATTTTATAATTTCATTCTATGTGTTTTTTATGATCCACAAAGATAAAATTTTAGAGAAGCCTGATTTACGGATTTATCACAAACTGGTGTGGGTATCAAAAGAAAAATGTTTAATATTAATGGTAAAACTAAAAAAATAAAATAAATTATTAATTTAAATATTCACATAGTATATCTCTAGAAATATTATTCCCATATTCATCGGGGATAAAAAAATTATAGCATGTTCATATAGGTGTTTAAACTGACCAAAATAAGAAAATACCATAATTAATAGATGATTATGAGGTTATGTAGTTATAATACCATTGTAAAAGAACAATAATGACCTATTTGATTGTTTATTAGAGTTATATATTATGATTGGAATCAATTTTAATTATAATATGAAAAATAGATATTTATTACGTATTTTGAAAAAAAAATCACCTATGACACTCATTTTGATGGTTGAATTTACCTTTAATGTTTATTTTTTATATTATAATTTGGTGTGAAATAATTTGAAACAAAATAATATTAATTTCATTACTATGATATTTATCCCAAAAAATAATTCTATATATAAAACATTAAAGGAAGTGATGAGAAAATAGAAATTGATAGTTTTATGGATGTTGTAGTCCACAAGTATGCATGTGTAAGATATCGTCCCCTTCTTGAGATGCCATTGGATTTTCTTCAGGCGTTTATTTTTTTCATTTATTGATAATACATTGGATGGGTTTTCCCATGGGGTGAGTTTTAGAGAAAAATTATATAAATTTATAGAAGCACACTAGTGCAGGCGTGGCTTACCGTTTTCACTACCAGTGAACACTACGCCAGTAAACCATGAAAGCTAGGATATTGTGTATTCTAATAGTTGGTACAAATTTTGTCTAATTATTCACCATCTTATGGGAAAATATGAACCCCAATAATAGTGTCACGCATTTAAGCTAATGGTTATGGGAAATAGTGAACCCCTTCCCTAGCAAACCGTACCCAGGAATTAAAGTCACCTAAAATATATATTTTTTATACAAACCCCCTAATTCACCAAAATTTAATCCCTATTCTATCATAAGATATTTTTAAATTTTTTGGTCCCTCCGGACTAATTCCATGACTTCCAATCATTTTTTCTTCACTATATGAATCCAGGATCGAAGATCTGCAGCCCTCCCAATAAGTGGATCTTATCTAGTTTGGTATCCCATTAATTTTCCATTCATCTCCCACTCAAAAAGGTGTGTTCAGAAATATTTTATTAGATACTGATCCTGTATTGTTAATATATATCCATATTTATTGATCTTGATTTATTTTAACTTTATTTAGTGTTATTTATTTGTATCTCATTCTCTGTCATTGTGCAATAAGTTTTTTAGTGGTTTTTTTGGGTGATCGCACGTCAAAAATCGAGGTTATTAGTCTATAATTATAATCCCAATGTGTTTTTTAAATTATGTATATATAGTTGTATAATTCTATTATATATTTATAAAATGTGTACTGAAGTGATTTATTGAATTTAGTGTATTAATTATTTATATAAATGTGAAATTAGGGATTAGGGAATTATAGATTGAGATGATTAATTGGTGAAGTAATATTGAGATATTGAATTTTTTGACGAAGTAAATTAACTGATAAAATAGTTGTGATATATTTAAATTGATATTGAATTAATAATTTGAGGAATTTATTATGAGATATTTAGTTGGTTTATTTAGACAATTAGTTGATGAATTAATTTTGAGATATTGAGTTTGTTGATTTGAGATAATTAATTACTGAATTTACTATAAGATATTGTGATTTGATAATTGAGATAATTAATATGGGAATTAATTGTGATGTATTGAGTTTTTGAAGTAGAAAACTAGTAGTTTAATTAATAATGTAATTTTAGTTATAGATATTGATTAATTAATAGAGTTTATGTAATTAATTAATTAGGGATTTAATAAAGGGGATTTATGTTACTCACAAATTTTTTGATAAGTAATAGAATCTCTATGGATAAATTATTATTATTTTTAAATAGAGGATAGTTCCCTGAACCAAAATATTAAAGAACTATTTTTTAAAAAAATAAAGAGGTTCTATGAGTCTAAATGTTGAAATCATATTACAGTCCATATCAATATTGGGAAGTAAAACTATAGGAAGATCATCAAGCTAGGAAATTTTTTGGAATACTCTGATGATAGAATGTTCATCATCAACTTTATATTCTCAAAAACATTTATGAGTGATGATGTAGTTAATTTTGAGAAATGGGCAGGTGATGTCCATCAAATGAGTAGAAATTAGCCACAAAAGATATGTTTTACCCTTCCAAATCACAAGCACAATGGTAGTCGAATAACATTCAATCCAAAGATTTTTCTAACCATATTTCTTGGTAAAATAAATACCATGTATCATATTCATCATTTATTCCTCTAGAAAAGAGGGGATGCCGCATCTACTAAAAATGCATTTGAGGATCATGCATGGTGATTCCTAAAGAAAGAGACACAACCCGTGGGATTCAAATTTCTTTTAGAGGCACTATCCACATTTACATTGATCCAACCAACAAGTGGTTCTCACCAGAACACATTAAAAGTATGACAATGTTAGAAAAAAATTCATTCAATATGATGGAATCATAGAATTCAAAATTCATTCACAACATTGTTACAATGTCCTTTTTGCATCAATGTAGGTTCATGTATGGAAATAAAGATCTATATCAAATCTTCATTATGAATGAATGGTAATTTTTGTTTGAATAATATACTTTCTATCATAATATATCACATGATGAATCTCTGCAACATCAACAAGGAAAAGGTTCTTAATTTTTTTAGTACCTTCCATTTATGTACATCTCTTTTGTTAAGAGTTGATATAGTCAAGAATGAACCATATAATGTCAAAAATGTCAAAAAAAATATATTACCAAATAGCAGAAGTAGTGTCACATGAGAGAAATATAAAATTCGTATGTTCTATGTGTTGATTACTGGGTCAAAATTTAGAGTAGAGTTTAATTCCAAACGATTGGAGGCACCTGTATGTGGGAACAGTTTTGTGAGAAAGGCATCAAGTAAGAGAAAATCGTGATGGGTTTATCCGTGGAATGTAAAAAAATTATCCAACCAAACTCACATTCAGAATTTAAAAAGTAATTAATATAATATTTTCTTTATGTAAGAAAAACATTGTGAACGGTCTCCCAATTTAAAAATTCGTTGATATTTGAAAAGGGGTAGTTGTCAATGAAATGCATACTAGTATCCAGGGGATGATTATTTTGAGAACTTATAATATCAATTATTCTATATTTGGTACTCTTAGGGGATTTATTTAGAGGAATCAAAGATATTAAGGTTGTTCGGGTCTAATTATCTAACCATAAATTCGTGGAGTAATCCATCGAGACCATCCATCTGAAATTATTTATAATGCTAGAAAATTATTTCTTAATTACTTGCTAGATACAAGAGTTGAGAAAATTCTAATTTCCTTCTATAAGATTGTCAAGAAATATATTTTGCAAAAATATATCATATAAAATATAATGTAATGAAGGATCCAAGTGATTCTGGCTTCAACAACCTAACTATTGTATTTATGATATTTTACCCCAATTACACCATTATCAATAGGTTTCCAAAAGGTAAACCAAGGGATGATCGGAAGTTTCCTTTCCAAAATAATGCTTATCCATATAAATATTTTTATTGATATATTCAATTTTTTATGAACAGTGAGTCATTTATAATTGATCAATGAATAGACCATTTTAGAAACAATATCATATTTGAATATGTAGATTCTTCCTACCATAGAGAGAGACTTACCTTTAAAATAAGAGAGTTGATTAAAGGCATCATCAATTATTGTATAAAAGTTAATGGAAGTTTGTATAACCAAAAAATTGGGAACACCGAGTTGGGAAAAATAAAAAGAACTGTCATATATGCCTTAGTCACTAATAATACATCATTTGTTATTAGGGGAAAATATTTTACCAATGAATATAGAATATATTTTCTAACTAATGTCTTCCCCAGAAACATATTCATAGTGATAGAGGGCACTTTTGAGGTTTTGAATATTTCTTTTATCACTATGTAAGAAAATTATGATATCATCAGCATATAATAGGTGTGTGAGAGAGTTCACATTCCAATAATCATGAACGGTCTTAAGATGGGTCTATATCACAAGACAACTGAGAATGAAACAATGATAGTCTTCCAAAATACGGGAACAAATTGTAGATAGTGCATCACTTTACCAAAATACATTTGTAAATATGAACTTTCCCTTGGGAGATCCATTAACCAGAATCAAATTAGAGGCTAAATTGAATAGTGATCTAATTGCACTGATAATGGAATCACAAAAACCAAATCATTGAATCACCTTGAAAATAAATCTCCAGTTAAGGGTATCAAAAGATTTTCTAATGTCATGTTAAATTTTAATGTTAACTTCTTTGATTTTTTTATTTAGTGTTTTGACGCACTCTGAGGGAAGACAAATACAGTTTTGTTTGGATCTACCATTAATAAGGACATATTTATTCTTGGAAATTATTTTGTTCCTGATTGATGAAATTATATTAGCATTGAGTTAAGTGATGATTTTATAGAGGGTGTAAATAAGATTAATGGGACTAAACAAATGAATCTCAGATGCATTTTCCACATTGGGAATCAAAGAAAGAAATTATGAATTTACACCATGAGGAAGTACACCATGGTAGGAGAATGATTTGAAACGAATGAAAAAATGAAATTGAATAATGTCCCCATAATAATTAAAGAATCCATTATTAAAGCAATCAGGAACCGGATCACTATTAGGATTCAAACTAAACAATGTTTCTTTAATTTCATGATCGATAAAACTTCAGAGAAGAAATGTGTAATCCTCATTATTGACCACCATTGTAATGACCTAAGGTAAGAGTTATTTTTTTATCTAGTTATTAAATTTAGATTTAAAGCCTGATTCAATAAGATTTTCAATATAATATACGTTGTCTAAATGGATGTCCCATTCTATTAAAATGTTTCTAGGTTTGCATAAATTATAAACTAATTGAGGAGATTTACAGAAAATTTTATTCCATTAACCATTTGATAACCATTTTACTTTATAATTAACTTCCCACAAGTTCTCTTCAATAGAGAGAAAATAGTTGACCTTTATCGAATTGTTGATTTCTTTATTCAAATCAATTTTGTAATAAGATATAGTGTTATTTTTTTGAATTTTTTTAATATAAACTTCAAGAATAAGGATGTAATTGTTAATTTTTTGGGATTTATAATTACAAAAACATTTGAGAATCTATTTAATGTATTATACTATAACAAAAAAAATTAGTCACTTTAGCGTGTCATATAAGAAATGAAATTTTTATGATACTTGTGCATTCAGAGTTTTAAAACCTCAATGTGTTAATCATGAATGATAGTGAGGGTTACATATTTTTGATGGGATATTGACTAGAATGAGATGATATGAAGAGTTCTACTTGTGTAGGGTGGTGATAGAGTCGATTCCCCAATTTTCTAAAGTAGGGACATTTTTGAAGTCTCTATCCATATTAATAGTTACCACCCTATTGTAATTCCGTCTATACCAAGTATTTTTCCCCTTAGTAGGATTTATTTCACCATGGTTGTTTTCTTCAATAAAAGTCTCAAATTCTCTCATGGAAAATGTAGCATGTGACAGACCAATTTTTTCACATGAATTAAGAATAGAATTAAATTTCCCAATTAAAAACCAATGAGTATTAATATTTTTACCTATATTGGATTGTTCATTCCAATGTGGCCTCCATTCTTGGTATGAATTCATTGAAAAATAAAAAGATAAAAATAAAATAGTTCTATCAATAATAATGTCACATGAAAATACAATCTCAGAAACATTAAAAACATTAACATTAATTAAATATGAGTGCAAGAAGATATGTAGGGATTCAACATAGGATGATTTTTTGGTTGAACCTATTATTGAATAACCATGCTGGAAAAAGTGGGAGTACCTAGGGTAAATTTTAATTTTGGTTTTAGCAATAGAAAAAATCAGTGGAAAATTAGTAGTTAGTTATCATTTTTAAGATAGTAAATGTGTTAGTTTTGGTAATTCCCTAACAATACCAATATTGATTCTCCATGGATCCCAATATTTTCTCTCAGAACACTCTTTTTTGTTTCTATAATAGTTTTGAATAAAAGATGTTCTAACCTTTTTAGATGCGATCAGGCTATTATTCTTCTCCTTCTTGCTGTTAGATATATTAGAGAGACTGTTTTAGTATCCTACCTTGGAATTATCCTTGTGAGGTCATGTATGGAGGCATTCATAGGTGAATCGGAAAAATTTGTATTAATAATAATAGTGTAATCAACATTTTGAATAATAATCAGATTCTCAAATTGTCTAGAAATTACATTATTATCTAAATCCTGATTACCATCTATATAATGAATGACAAAAATACCATCAGGTATACCTGAGTCATTTATATGTGGTTTTTATTACTGTATGATTTTTATCATTACTGACAAACCTGGACCAAATTTTTTCCCAAAATCATATTTGAGTTGATTTGGAATGTATTGTAATCATAGTTGATCATGAGAAGTCTTATCATGATTACCATTATTCTTGATAAGTCCCATTACTAAAGGTATGTTGGAATTTAATTCATCCTCCGCACTCGATGAAACAAGATCAATCATATTGGAGTTCTTTTTCATTGGGATTCAAAGTGTTCGTGTAGGTACCATCTTCAAAAACATCAATGTCTTGATTTTATTGATAAATAGTATCCATGACCCGATTTTAAATTTCCTCTAAGAGAGAGTGATCTTGAATTTAAATATCATCTCTTAATCAAAATTTGCACAGTATTTACCCAAATAATCATCTATGGGGTTCTAGAAATTTTCATTTTTGACCCATATATTAATCTACATCAAAGAGGATTCAGCCATTTTACAATGGGGTCATTATATTTCTTCTTTTTTCACATTAACTTCCATACTTTCTCAATTTTTTTTCTTAATTCATTTCCCAAACACCCTACAATTTGAGGTTGAGTGTCCAATAATCATACAAATATCAATGAAGGGGGGTTTTCACTTACACTCAATTTTGATTTCAGTTTTATAATCATTATTATTGAAGATAATAGTATTTTGAAAAATTTATTTCCAATTAATATCAACCATCTCCCACGTATATAGACACAATTAAACATTTAATGTCATTCTATCAATTTTAAGCAGATATAAAATGAACGAAACAATGTCGTTCAAGATTTTGGTATGAAGAAAATTGAGACCATTCAACAAACCCATATTTCATCGATGGTGTTCTTATGTGTATGTGGGTTAATGGCATTGTCCAAATCAGATAATCTGGGTAATCCTGATATCAAGTTAATATTTTCAGTCTCCCAAACCATATCAAGTTCCATATTATATTTAAAGTGTACATAAAAAAAACCTCTACCAATTGGTATCAGTTTTCAGTTTTAGAAACCCTAAAAACGTGAAATATGAGGCTGTTAATAATGAAATTTCCATATATTCTCACCATTTATATTGGAGATGCACCCCATGATATATAATTTACACATTTGTATGTTTTGTTATAGGGCATCAATATCTCCCTCCATAAGGAATCATCCATCTTCATTTTTCATGATAATGGGGGAATCAACATAATTAATTCTATAGATACATTCCTTTAAGAAAAACATAGAATGTGAATCCTATTGATATATCCACAAGAGAATGACTGGGGAACTCCTCTATGATAACCTCCTCTCTATAAACTTTTTATTCTTTGGTTGTAATATATCATTCACAATTCATGTCAAATGACACCATTATCACATGGATATTCAAAAATAATTAATGATCATTCCATAAATTGATGGATAGCATTCTTAAGATGTGTGTTCACCACTTCCCCCCAAAGAGTTTCTCTCCATCATTGAATTTACACAATATTAATTGTTTGAATTAATTATGCATTGATTAATGGTAATCTAGTAATCTTATTTTGATGTTATGAATGGTATCATTGTAATTTAATCATTTGTTTAGAATTTTAAGAGATTCTTTCATTTGTGTTTTAAGAATAGTAACATGGTAATTCAATGGATTTTTATGAATGGAAACACATCAATTATATTGTATATATTTTATTTTATTAATGTTATCATGGTATATCAACTATGAATAAAATAATAGAAACAAATTAATCATGAGGATTGATATTATTTGAAAATAATTCATAACACAACATGGAACAAATATTTATTTGTGAATTGGGTGTCCATCGAAACCTAGGGATTTATGTGGCTAAATAACAATATTTTATAATATTTAAACTATTTATTTATGAAGTTTTATTCATTCATTATTGAAATTTAAAAATATTTATTTCTATCGATATTGATTTATATTTTTTTGGTGGGGACCTACTAATTTACACCCACACTATAATCTGGCTTCTTGATCAGTACCTGAAGAGATTTCATGGTTGTGGGACTAAATATTGGAAAATCCATATTTTAGGTGGCTGTGTTTTGAGGTAAAATAGAATAGGGAAATATGAATGGTACTGGAAACATGTTTGAATTGTAATTTTATTTAATTTTGAGTTTTTATTTTGACACATGGAATGTAAATTACCATGAAAAATCTAATTTTTTGTTTCATAATGTATTAAAATTTTTAACAACATGTGATATTGAAATATGTATGGTTATGGGTATATATTTGGTCATTTTCTATCATATATTCTATTACTATTTACTTTTGTTATAGAGCCTATAGTCTACCAATGACGGATGTTAGACCCTTACCTCTAGTCAAAGACATCAAGAGTTTGAGTAAGATCACTTGAGGTCATGTGACCTGTCAGCTCAGGGCAATAGTGTTTGGAACCTCGTCCAAGATGTTAAAAAGTTGTATCAATGGATTTTTCTTTTTCTTATTCATTTTTTACTATTGGGAAATGTACATATGATGTTATGAAGAGTTAGGCCTTGGTTATGAGTTTGTGAATGGCAGTAGCTAACCCATCTATGGGGAGAACCCAAGTATCCAATGTGGGTATTATTGTTATGCCAGTTTTCTATTATAGTTTAATATTGTTTCACCTTGGATGATACACTTGTGGTGTCATTTGATTATTGGTACTGAGAATTTTTTATAATATACTTCTAGACTGCTATGGGAAGAAAAATCTGTTTTCATGAATCAATCTCGAAACATTGGATTATTGTGACATGGGTAATTTTAGGTACACATAGGATAATTGGTTTTGGATTCACTTTTTGAGACTGAACTATTTTCCCGTTATGGTTAATGTGATATAGAAATGGTTCATAACATGAAAATTTTGAAAGATTTTAAGATGATACAGGATGAGAATAAATTGTTCTCTAAAGTAAAAAACTTTATTAATGTAATTTTTTACATTGTTAATCAGGACCTAGGTGTAGGATTGTTAAATTTAATGACATATTGTGTTTCGTGAAACTGTGTTCGTGTTCTGAAATGTGTCCTAAGGTGCATGTATATAATCGTAGAGTTATGACTCCATAATAGAGCTTGTTGTGAGGATTACTAGTCAATATAGTGGGATATTCTCTTCTAGTAGTGTAACGTGAGGTATTGATAGTGTCAGGTGAGGAGGAATGTGATATTTTATTAGATAACATGTCTATGTTAATTAATTTTATTTGAGGATATCTAAATATGATTGCGATGAACATGTATAGCCTTTCGTGGGATTCATAGTTTAAATGGACAATGAATTTTACTAAAGAGGGTGGACATAAGGGATATTTGTTTTGGGATGAGTATTTAGAGACTATAATTAACCCACTAGAAAATCTAGTGTAGATGATGGTCATCATGGCCTTTTTTCTACATGGATTTGTGACACACTGGTGGGATAATCAGGAATGACCTCAACATGCTGATACTATGTTATGGATGGACATTTAAGAGATGTTCTTAGAGAGCATATATCCCATTATTCTTATGATGGATAGATATATTGATATTTTGAGGGTCAATTGGTAGTGTATGTTTTTAGTGGACTATGATGGATGCTTAAGAGACAAGAAACACTTTTCTCCAATGAGGGGATGAGATGAGATGGCCATGAAGAGGATCTTCTAGGATGTACTTATATGTGAAATTATTTCCCTGGATAAACCTTTTAATCATAATATGTTTCTTCAGGTTGTGATTAGGATCTCATAGTTTTGGGGAACATGATATATTCTTCTAGTTAATGAAAGGTGGCTATTTCAGGATGGTTAGGTGGTAATAATTCCAAGAGCAGTAATTATCTCTACAATAGTGTTAATCAATGTATTGGGAAATAGAGTGCACATACTGGGGGATTAGCTTCTTAAGATAATAGTGGAGTGATGTTTCCCCATTGTGGTTGGTCAGGAACTATCTTGAGACAGTTCCTAGACCACCGTTAGATTTACTCTCTTTTAGTATGTTTGGATATTTATAAATGTCTTACAAGACTATTTTACTGACAAGTAGTTAGGGAGTATCAAGACATAACCAAGGAGTATTAAGTTGATCATGTACACCATATCAATCTGATAGCTATATATACACTAGCTAATGAGGAATATGTAGTGGTTTATGTGCTTCTACAAAATAGCACATGTATCATCATTTTAGTGAATCTATGGGGAGATTGAATTAATCTCAGGGAATAGGGATATGATAGTTGCATGAACTGTAGATAAAATTTATTGATATAAAATCTGGGCCATCGATAGTGATATGAACTATTTTTTTATCTTATATTCTACTGATTTTTTCATTGGATTCGGGTGCCTCCCATTGAATTATTTCTTGAAAACATTTGAATGGTTTGAATTTGGTAGGGGACTTAATGAGTAGGTTGTTGATGATAGAAACTCCTCTTGGACTACGTTCGACAAATATTTTCTTATTCATTGAGGGTGCTCTTGAGGGTAGAGAGTATTATTTTTTTTCGGATCCTAACATTCTAGACATGATAGGATTTGACATGATCATGGGTATATACTGGTATGTTACATACTAAATCCACATTGACTATTATCATGGGATAGTGTCTTCTGTGTATCATAAATATTAAATATACATTCATTGAGGATAGTGGTATATATACTTACAGTGCAGGCCATTACAATTACTTAGTAAAAGGGAGAGCTCATAGCCAGGGATACTAGTCTAATATTTTATGATTAATGTGTAATGTAGGATGTTTATCCTCCTATAGTGGGCTTGAATGAGGATTTATTTCCCGAACAAATATCTAGATTTCAACCTTATTAAGATGTGGAATCCTCCATTGAACTCATTCTTGGGAGTGATTTTTTTTTCATTTCCAAATTGAAGAATGACACTGATAGAGCTATAAGTTCTTAGAACATGGATGTAAGTGTTTTTTGGTTTGGTGATTATCTGTCTGAGTACATGGAAATGTGGCCCACCAATTATATTATCCATGAAGGATTATGGGATTATGATCGTTTGTTTTAATTAATCAGATGTTAAATTTGACAAGTGTGAAGAAATAATACCCTCTCCCTTGAGTATGGGATCTATTTTTTCAATTGGGATGATGATGTGTCTTTTCCATGATAGTCATGATGTCAAGGCATAATCATATGTTAGTGCGAATTCTAATATAAAAATGCCTTCTTTTTTATGCAGTTATGTCTTATATGAGTTTTCATTACTCTATTTGGATTTAAGAACACACTAGAAGTACTTATGGCCTTGATGAACAGAATCATCCATCTATACCAACATCATTTTGTGGTGGTGTTTTTATATGACATATTGATATACTCCAAGACTCATTACGATAACTCCTAGTATGATATTAATATGGTATTAGTGTCAATTGAGTGTACTATTTTTTGATAGATCTTAGATAGATATAATGGGGATATAGTGTGATTGAAATTGAGGGAAATCCATGTTGGTGGGGAATCACCATATTATCATAGCATAGATGAGTATGTGTTTTTATATGTCATGAATTAGGTTATTGTTACTACGATCAAGTAGGAAGAGTTGATTCTTGAGTTTCATGCCTCTAAGTGGGAGGAACATCTATGTGTGACCAAAATTACTGGAATCTATGGTTATATTTTTGGTGCCTGATCCTGAAAACAACATAATATGGTTCATGACACGATACTACACCTGTCAACAAGTAAAGGTAGAGTAGCACTGACCTAAAGGTTTACTACAACCATTTCCTATACTAGAATGGATGTTGGAAGAAGTTCCCATAGAATTTGTGGGGAGTCTCATGATGATTCCATGTAATAATGATTCTATTTAGAATTTTTTTTTTGAAAAAATTGACAATGGTAGAGACTTTCTTTCTTATATGGGTGACTTTCCCACTAGAGAAATTATGAAATTGATATATTTTAGAGATTTTATATCTGTATGGGGATCCACAGACAATAGTTATGGACTATGACTATAGTTGTTCTTTACCAAAATGGAATGGATTTTAGAAGGAACAATGCAAGAAGGATTTTTTGTGTATGGATTTCAACTAATGGAATGAGGGGAAGTATAAGTGTATTATAATGGTTCTTAAAGATATGTTTTGATCTTGTGTTCTTCACTTTGGTTGGTCTTGGGAGAATCACGTGGAATTTTTAGAGTTTCCAATATAAATAGTATCATTGAAACAATTTATATTGATCCAAACAATGTTATATATGGTAGGAAATGTAGATCCCCTATATTCAGGATGGATGCATGTGGGTCTTGGAATTTGGCACTGATTCTCATGACTGAGACAACAAAACAATTAAAAACTGATTTGAAAATTAATGGTCATGGTTCATAGTAGATAGAAGTCATATGTTGATATATGTAATCTACCCTTATAGGTTATGTTGACTAATAATTTATTTCATCAAATTTCTACAACGATGGGTCACCATAGTAAATGAAGATAGGGCATGTTGTCTCCCCAGTTTGTTAGACTGTTTAATATTTTGGAGACAATCGGGCCACATGAATGTTGAGTGTAATTTCCCTAGACATATTGATCTATTGATTATATCTCCAATTTTCAAAAACTCTAACAGTATCACCTACATCCTTGTCATGTTATCGATGTGGATGAAATTAATATTAAGATAGAATTATCCTTTGCGGACCATCTGATACGTGTGTTGGATCATAGAAAGAAATTGTTGAGGTGGAAGAAATGGTTGATAGTTCGTATATTGTGGTAACATAGATGTATGATTGTGGAAACATGGGAATGATATGTGGATATGAGTCTTATTAGATGAATCTTTTTAACTAATAATTTTATTGATGCTTCAGGGTACATCTCATGGATGAGATGTTATGATGTGGAATGATTACAAGATCCCAACCACATCTCAAGATGACACATGGTTTTTCTTAGGTATTTCATATTTATTGTTTCATAATACATAGGTTGGATACTTCCTTGAGGTGATATTGGGTGATAATTAAAGAAAATTTGTAGGATAAGGTAAGTTTATGAGCGGTGAACTATTTTCCCTAACAGTGCATCCAAGCCCCGCAAACCGTGTAACCTAGGATTGTGAGGATTGAATGGATGTAACATGGTTATTATAGTCATGAACCATCTTAGTGGAAGTCATGAAACCCTATAATAAAGTCATGTGGAAACACACATGTTTAGGGAAAACGTTGTACCTCTACATAGAAAACATTGTGATATTATTATTGTAAGAACTCAGATCTTCTTTTCAGGAATGTTTTCCTTTCCTAGTCATTTTTTAAGAAATGAGGAAAATATGGATATTTTCAAAGTACACACCGTGTACTTTATGAGTACATGTCGTGTACTTCGATGCCGCTGGAGGCCATGTCTGGGATGTGTCATGGCCACACACACGACCATGTAGGGGTGACATGGAGGTCGCCTAATGCGGAGTATGGAAAATGCAAGTACACTTCATGTACTTTGTTTTTTCTCATTAAACGGACCGTGGTCACTTCTAATCACCAAAAATAGACTTCTATTAGGTTGTCTTCGTCCAAGATTTCCGTGTATCCCTGGATCTTCGACGAGCCCCTGAACCTCCTCCCATCATCTGATTCGAACATTGGTGAGTGAGTTGGAATCGTAGCGGTGAGTTATCCCTTCACCTAGATCATCGTTTCCCAATTCCTTCTCTTTTCCACGTTATCATGTATTTAAATTTTTAGACATGTTTGTAGATCATCGATATTCTAAATCAATTCAAGCATCATTTATCATATATATATATATCTCTTAACACTATGGTGGGTGGTTTGTGTTTTTATTTTAGAATGTCTTTGTGTATTATGTGAAAATTCCACCAATACCCATGAACAAGGTATTTTGTGTTTTACTATTTTTCAACTATTGTTCACCTAACTTTATTGTATGCCTCAGTAGAGGTTATTATAGGTGGAGAGGGTAAATTGCAGTGCTTTGGGTGTATTTCCCATGTATTTTTTCCTGTTTATGACCATTTGGACTAGTTTTATCTGTTAGGATATTTCCGGTTCCATGTGTAGTGTTGTAAGATAGACTGTTAGTTTTATGATATGCAGTTATACTGTTGAATGATAGCCACATAGTTCGTGTGGTTTATTTGTCCGTTACACGATGTGATACTTGCGGTCTTTACACAGGGCTGTGAGAACCTAGTGTGGAAGACCATTGAGAGAATGGATGTAAGGGATTCTCTAGAGTGTCTTTATAATTTATGATGCAAGACCACCGGGGGAATTGACATTGAGTGTATCCTCAGAGTGTCTGTAGTTCCTCGACCGGGGCCAAAGGGGGAATGAGACATTGAGTGCAACCCCAAAGAATCTTTTGTACGATACAAGACTATAGGGGGGAAGGTTAGTGCTTCACAAAAGAGTATATTATTTAGTTGAACCAGAGGGGTGATATTGTGTGTGCCTCCCATAGGGTTTCTAGTGCTTGTAGGATGAACCATATGGGTTAGGATGTGAGAACTACCCAGATGGTTTCCAGTTTTTTCTAGTTTCTTTAATGGCAACTCACTTGTTTGTAAATTAAATTCTGGAAAATGTGTATTGTTTACTGTGGAGTACTTTCATGTTTGTTGTATAACGTACATTAACCTTCCATGTATTCACTAATTGTTTGGAACACATCTCGTGTTGTTTTTCTACTGGGATTTAGTCACACACCCTGTTTGGGCCATGCTTTTGGTCCCAAATAGAATATATTGTTGTAGATATATATAAGTGTGAACACCCTTATACGTCGGTTTCTTGATTACATTGGAGCAGGTGAGCTTGGGACCATGCAGAGGCTTGAGATACTGAGGAGTTGTTTATTTGTTTTCCTTTTGTAATTTTGTTTTGTACTGTATTCAGCATTGTGACCTATTTAGCTTCTTTTCTAGAAAAATATGTATCATTAATCATTTATATATATTTATTCTCTAGTTTTATCATTATCTTTGTCTTCCACTGTTTACTATTGTTGGATATTTACTACTTCCGTTATTTTATATTTGTTTTCACTTCTACTTTTTTACTCTGCCAATGAGGGCATACTTTACCCAATAACACCCAGGGCCCTCGCTGTTATTCGGTAGCCTATGTCGTTCGGGGAAATGCTCTTGAGGCCTTTTGACCAACCGGGTACGGGGCGCCTTTGGGTGGATTCCAAAACTAGAACATTAAAAAGGGGTATCAGAGGGATTCTTTTCTCTTGAATTACTGCTTAGAGCACTTAGCTAGGGATATGATTGGATAGGTACTTGGTAATAAGCTATGTCTGTGAGTATCTAACCAGTGTATAGCGAAAAGAAAATATACCTCGTTTATTTCAATTTTTTCTCGAATTGCAATTTTATATTTAATTTGATTTCAACATGAGTGATTCACATGTTTTCTATTATTACCATTGATTTTATTGAAGTTTTATTTCTGTCGCAACTTGATGAGATGTGGTTATTCCATTTCATGCACCCTATAGGGACTTGCTAGAAATCACATGTCATGCATTCTTTCCATGTCATCTGGGATGCATTAAAGATTTCATGTTTTTGTGATAGAAGTTGTGTAGAATATTCATGTTGTTGTGATAGATGCCTTGATAATAATACCTATGTCTTTATAAAGCATTGATCGTGTAATCTTTTACCTGAATGATTGAAAACTTTTAGTTCTTGTAGTGTTATAGAACCTTGTGGACTAGAATTACGTGGTTCATTGACTTGTTTACCTTGTTTGTAACTTTTTAATAATTCCAAACATTGATTCGTGGGGAGTACGGGCCCTCACGGATCGGAATTTGGCACTTTTAGTGTTTGTTTCAGTGTTTCTTGGGCTCCGAAGTAGTTTCTGTGGCTTACTGTCCAGAACAAAACCAGAATACACATTGTGTAGTTTTGGCTACATTCCATGTGTTCTTCTGTTTGGGAAGAAATAGGTTTTCTTAATTACACTACGTGTACTTTATGTACATGCCTTGTATTCTCTAACAGTGGCACATGTCATTTGGGAAGAGACACGGGATTGGGAAAATCTCATGGTCACACACCATGTAACAGTTGTGCACGACGTGTAGTGTAATCCTAGGAGTCCGGTCATGTGGTTAACAACACGGTCGGTGGAGTCTCCTCTTATACACGATGTGTCCACCTTGAACACGCCATGTAGTCTGACCCAGGTACCTGACCGTGTCACTAACAACATGAGTTAGTGTTATCCTTTCGCGTACACATCGTGTCTTTCAAGAACACGTCCTGTGGTTCACGCCATCTGTTTGACTGTGTCACTAACAACACGGGCCAGGTGAAGCTTGTCCATTACACTTCGTGTCTACTAGGAACACATCTTGTAGTTTAGTCTTAGGAGAGTCGTGTGGGTTTATCAAGTAGAAGGTCTAGGGAAGGGAAAGATGATTCATGTACACGCCGTATGTTTGGACAACAGGTCGTGTATTTGGAGTGTTACACGACCAGTTTAAACTGAAGTACACACCCATGATAATTACATAAGGGAATGCATCGTGTAGTTATTGTACAGGTAGTGTAGTCATGTTTTATAAAATTTCAATGCTTTCTTTCTTCTATTCCATTCTGTCATCTATGCTTTCATTATTTGATAATCATGAATCTATGGTGTGTGTGTGACCTTGTAGAGTCATGCCCCGAATATTTCCTTTGGTTGTCCGCCAGTTGTAAGGAGGTGATCAGATGCCAGATACGGCTGATCAAGGACTTCCCACAGATCCTCCTATTGTGCTAGCCTTGACAGCAGTAGTGATACCAGTTTTAGGCATTGATGCGCAGTTTAGGGAATGATTTCTGAGGATAATGTATACCTTCCAAGGATAACCACCTCTTTCCTCGACAACGACAAACTTTACGTGGGTTTTCCAGCAGCAGCATCCTCCCACCTTCTTATGGGAAGGAGGACCTTAGGCTGTAGAGTCCTGGCTAGAAGCCATGATGACAATCATTGAGCATATGGATATGCCTCAAGAAAGGCAGGTCAATCTCACTACCTACATGCTACAAGAATTTACCGAGAGGTGGTGGGACGTGATCTCATAGGTGGGTCATCAGTAAGTTATGGCATAGGAGGAGTTTCAGCATGTCATTTATGACTACTTCTATCCAGAGACCCTGAGGGATGATCAGTCCCATGATTTTATGAGTCTGGAGTAGGGTACGCTTTCTGCCATGTATTATTCCTCACTCTTCACCGAGATTCATCATTTCACAGCACACCAGGGAGAAGATGGGTTGTTCTTGGCATGAAATTCTAAGGACGGTCTCGGATGGAAGATTATCTCATAGGTGAATATCATCAGGTTGAATTATATTGCTTCCATCGTCAACTAGGCACTGGTTGCAGAGCAAAATCTGAGAGAATCTGGTACTGAGAGCTAGGGTGATTCCACTTCCAAAGTTATTACTTCACCCGCTGATAGTATGGAGCACCGTAGTGAGTCTACGCATGGTGATCCAATGCAGCGAGACACATCTTTAGGTAGCCAGGTGGTATGATACCAGTGAGGAAGGGTTGGGCATATGAGGCTGCAGTGCCAGTGAGACACAGTGGAGTGCCGATCTTGAGATAGGATGGATCACCTTCAGCACTTCTATCTGGATTTTTCACCAGCATCGCTTGATAGGGTTTGATCCATGACCACTCATTCAGGAGCAGTGCCAGTTGTTTCAGACCAGTCTGGGAACTGGAGTTCTTCCATCTGTTCATGTTGAGGTGGAGGTCAAGGATGTTGTGTCTAGTCACCGTTCATTCAGTGAAATCAGGGCGGATCATCATAGAGTGGTCAGGCAGGGTCGCAGGGTTGTGGCACATGTCAGACATTTGCAGTGGAGCAGACCCAATAGAAGCATGATTCAAGACCCTCTACAGTTTGAGGTATGATCTTAGTATCCTCAGTTTTATCTTTGTAATTTCTTGTAATTTTTGTTTATTATTTCTAAATAGTATATGGAATTATTTCAAGACCGGGCACGAAGACGGCACATCATTCCGAGGTCCAATGAGCCCGGAATGGTGGTTTGAACTTTTTTTAGTTAAGTGAGTCGGCACTTGTGCGCGGTTGTGGCAGTTTCCAAACGGATGACCGGATTAAAAATATGAGTGCACCATTGTGTTTGGGATGACGACCTTTCTTAAGAAGGAGGCTATCCTTGACCGATGCGGGTCGAGGAAAAAAAGTTAATTTTCAGACGTTTTATGTAAAATAAAATAAAATATATTAACCAGTTTATTTTTTTTGTTTAAGGAAACATCTGTTGTAGCGTGGTGACATCACATCTATTTCCTAAATTGATGGCGCGTCTTAATGACTTTGAAATGGATTTTCAATTCCATTAATACTTCTGCGTAATTAAATGCCAACTTGTTTCCCCTTTTTAATGGGTTAAGAAATTGTACATCCTGGGAAACGTAGAGAGAGGAACCTCTGCAGAATCTGCGGCGCGTTGGAGGAAATTCTCGACGACGAACGATAATGGATCGAAACCAAGGATCGTTGCGCCGACGTTGAAGGATCTCGACGACAATGGATGCATGACACCTTCATCAATGATCGATCCTTTCGAAAGGTAGGGGTTGTTATTTCGATTTCTTTTCCCCGTATTTGAGTTTAAATGATGAACGTGGATCAACCACAAACAATTTGGTCAGTGGATTCATACGTTCTTGCAGGAGAGATTTTTCTTCGGGAAGATTATGGGGAATTGATCCATGATTTACGTTGTTATTGATTCATTCCCCGTTTAAGCCTATTAACGGGAGCAGATCAACTCCGTGACGAAGGATGGAAGATGTTCATTCCTCAATTTGTTTTTTGGATTTCATCCTCTTTTCCCCGCGCGTTCTTTGCGTTCTTCGCGCGATGATGAACAACGGATCGTTGCGCATCCGTTCTGTGACACAACGATCCCAAATCGAAGGTTCGACATCGCAACGTCCTTGTGGAGGTGCAAAGACAATGGTGGAAGACCAATTGGACCGGATCAGAAAGATAGTTCTTCAAGCGTTCTTCGTGCAGGAAGATCGGAATGCGTTTTCGGAGCCGATCGGAGGCCCGAAAACGACGGAAGCGGCTTCGTGGGGTCGGGGCGACCAGACCATAGAAGTTTTGCAGTGATCGGATGACCATACTGATGATTGGAGAAGCACGGGAGGCGCACCGGCGAAGAGCGTTGTTTCTGGAAATTTCTAGAATACACGGCGTGTACATCCGAAGAACATGCCGTGTAGTTCCGGTGGTGGCGGATAGGGATTCGGGGTCAGAGAATAATCACACGGAGTGTGACCCTGGTCACACGGTGTGTTGGACCTTCCCCAAAGCTCGGCTTGTACTTTGAGTAGTACACAGACACGGGATTCTCTACACGACTTTAGGCAGCACGACATGTACAGCTCGGCAGAGGCGGCTACGCGGAGCTTAGCGTGTATCTCGGGGATACACGGACATGGGATGGAGTACATGGTCATGTACTCCATCACCCGGCCAGGCGAGGTCAACAATATGGGTCACCCCGTGTGCAAACTTCACGGTTTGGAGTACACGGGTTGGTGACCTTGTACGGGCACATGGCCAGAGTACACAGAGCCTACCACAGTTACCCAGACATGGTGTGTAATCCATACTACATGCCGTGTACTATGTTTTTTCTACATGACTAGCCTCACGAGACGGGCTGTGGTACATGGGTAGTACCTGGGGTCAGACAACACGGCGTGTATCATTTCTACACGCCATGTACTTTTTGGAAAACTGCTTGGCCCTTTTGTTCATTGTTCCTTGAACATCTTTCATTTGGGTTAGTGCCCCTGCTTCTTGTTTCCCTGAGGGTCAGGCCTCTTTCCCTCACGCAGGATTTTGAACCCTTCAGAAAGACTTTCTGGGATAGAGTCAATCATCATCCGAGAGGCTCGGATCGAGATCCTCTATCCATTACAGTCCCTAGGTAGAGTCAGCCATTGATGTGACCAACTCTACCGGGCATTGATCCTCTACCTAGCATGTGAATTCTGGATGAGTCGCGTTATTCGCCATGGCCCGGGCAGAGATCATCATATGTGTATCAGGATATTTCCTACTCAAGAGTGTGTCTCCTGTAACGAGGGATTATATCTATCGTAACCCTTCCACTCAGGATTGTGTCTCCCGTAATGAGTTTAGACATCTCTCGTGATGGTTTCCGATGAACATCACTACTCGGACGGACATAATCAGAGCTATATTACTCGTGGAGTGTGTCCTCCCGGAATGAGTGCATCACGGAATCTTCGATCGAAATCCCTTGCGGGGGTATGTGGTCGTGTGACTTGTTTCTAGACCATGGGTCTGGGTTTTAAGTATATCTGGTTTGTTCTATATTTTCTGTAGACATAAACAGTGCATAGCTGACCGTACCTTTGCCTTGTGTACTGCTTTGTGGTTTTTCGGGGTCCTCTACTTAGTATTGTTATACTCACCCCTGCACGGGCTTTTCCAGCACGTCTGGTGTCTTGTGTAGACGAGCTGCCATTTGATAGGGTCTAGGGCGGACCAGGACAGGACCGATCTTCCTGAGTTCCCTATAGGCCGAGGCGTTCCTACGGCTATGAGTGGTAGTCTCAGTACCTTTGTTCTTATAGGTTGGACTTTGCAGTTTTTCAGACTCTTGCTTTTGGTGGGCTTGTATTCTGGAGCAGTTTACTTTTATAGTACTCGAACATTCATCATACTCTGTTGGTTGGGTTTAGCTGTATGGATGCATTTTTGTTCCTTAGTGTTTTACATTTTAGCATTTGTGGGCCTGGAGATGTGTGTGTGTACAGGTACTTAGGAAATGCCTCCCATGTTAGTGACATGCCTACTCAGTGCTAGTCACCATCCCCTAGCCTATTGGAGGCAGGCTTGGGGAGTCACGGTGCGGGACCCACTGGGATGGGTCATGACAGAGTGGTATCAGAGGTTGTTGGTCCTACCTTAGGACCAAGAGTATGTGAGTTTGGTTGGGGAAAATAGTGTTTAGTGTTTCGGGTTCGTCTTTCAGGCCAGAGACTCCAGTGTTGGTGCGGCGGCTGACATATCCATACACCAGGACTCTGATAACCTACTTTTCAACCCGTTTCACAAAAACACTGGTTTTAGAGAAATAAAAGGAACATACATCATATAGGAATGGGTTGTGTTTTCCATGTCCTTGGTGTTAGCTATCCAGATATACTCATTGACCGTGACACTTCTTGATTCATTACAGGATGACACCGCGATGCGTACCCCCTAGGATTTAGCAGCACGATCACGAGCATGACCCCCTCAGTGATGAGGCTTCGATACAAGGACCAGCTCCCCAGGCGTTTCCACCAGGTGGTGCACCTGCTCTACCCCCACCAGTGGAGAAACCAGTGGTATCTGCAGTACCGACCGATGAGGAGCGCAGGCTCAGCGTGCTCCACGAGTTTTAGAGACAGAGACCCCTTAGATTCTGAGGCGACCCTGACCCTCAGGTGGATGAGGACTGGCTTGAGGCAGTGACCATAGTTTTTTGTCTAGTGAGGACACCAGCAGACTAGATGGTGGTCCTAGGAGCGAGCCTTCTTCAGGGTTTGGCATGACAATGGTGGAGTCTGAACATGCATACTCACGATGAGGAGACTCTTTCATGGACAGAGTTTGAGCGACTCTTTAGGAAGGAGTTCTCTATGGTTATGCTGAGATTTGTGCGCATCCAGGAGATTCTTCAGCTCTAGCAGGGCAGTATGACGGTGGCTAACTATTCATCGAGGTTCACTAACCTCACCAGGAACTCGATGGATATAGTCCGGGATCAGTACTCTAGAGCTTGGACCTCCGAGAGAGTTCTACAGCATGACATCCGTGATAGTGTCACGCCTCTATGCATTTCGACTTATGCTGGAGTGCTCGAGTGGGCCTTGGTGATCGAGAGCTTCTTGGCAGAGCAGAGATAGCCTCCGGCAGTCAGCAGCATGCAGACAGGTGCAGAGACACTGGCAACAGGGAGATGGCAGTAGGCATAGGGTTCTAGATGTGGGAGACATCATAGGAGGACCCAGGATAGGGGATCGACAGTCCAGGGCTCTCAGGCTGGATCCAGTCAGCATAGGGAGAAGTGATGCTACGCATGCGACGGTAGGGGGCATCTCACTAGAGATTACCCGACTCATCGAGCTGCTGAGAGGGAAGTGGTGGATGGACCACTGAGGCAGAGGCAGAGAATGGAGTAGGCATATCCGCCAGGCGGCGGATGTGGAAGAAGAGTAGGGAGAGCTGCGGGTGGTGGCAAACGCTTCGACTTACTTCCACCATTACACCAAGGAGGTCCGCACCAGGCTCAGGGAGCTGGGAGACAGGGACGGGGACAGCTGCATGCGGTCGAGGCATACAATCGAGGGGCTCTAGGGATGATTCGAGGCACAATCTTTGTCTTTTTTACCTTAGCTACTGTACTCATAGACACAGGTCCCATTCATTCCCTTATAGCCACATGACTTGTACAAAACCTTGTGATTCTGGTAGAACCGTTGACTCGATCCTTACGCTTGGAGACACCTACGGGAGGAGACTCTATGATCACACACCTTTGAAGACAGTTTGATCTTACCCTTGGAGGTGAGAGTTTCAGTTGGATCCTCTTGGAGGTAGCGTCGAGGCCTTACGACGTCATTCTCAGTATGGATTTTTTATCTTCGGTCCATGACCAGATTGAATGTTTTATGCGAAGGGTGCGGTGTGTCCGCCGTGATGGAACAAGGTTTTCCTTTGTCAGAGAAAAGGAAACCCAGACAACAAAAAATGGGCTCGTGCATAGGAGGTTGTAGCCGATCACTCATGAGTTGGCTAGCCTTACCCTCGGAGTAGTAGATATTGTGAGCTCTCAGTTCCCAGCAGTGGTGGCAGAGTATGAGGACGCCTTTCCCGAAGATGTTCTAGGACTACCTCCTCGCCGGGAAATCGACTTCTGCAATGACTTACACCCCGGGATGACACCTATTTCCTCATAATATTATTGGATGGCTTCCACAGAGCTCCGTGAGCTGAGGTAGTAGTTGGAGGATTTGCAGAGCAAGGGTTTCGTAAGACCCAGCGTGTCACCCTAGGCGGCCGCAGTCATGTTTTCCAAGAAGGAAGACGGGAGTCTAAGGTTGTGTGTGGATTACCGGCACCTGAACCAGGGGACGGTGAAGAACAAATATCCACTGCCAAGGATCGATGAACTCTTCGATCAGCTAAGAGGGGCACAGTGGTTCTCTAAGGTTTACCTTCGATCAGGCTATCACCAGCTATGTGTACGGGAAGATGATATACCGAAAATGGCTTTCAGATGTCACTACGGTCACTATGAGTACTTGGTGTTGCCCTATGGAGTGACGAATGTCCCCACAGTGCTCATGGGGTTGATGAACCAGATCTTCCACCCGTACATGGACCAGTTCCTAGTGGTCTTCATCGACGACATCCTTATGTACTCGGCATCAGAGGAAGAGCACGCGAGACACCTGCGGATGGTTCTGGACATACTTCGGGAGCACCAGCTTTATGGGAAGCTCTCAAAGTGTCAATTCTGGATTTGGGAGGTCCACTTTCTGGGACATGACATCACAGGAGACGGAGTAGCTGTGGACCCAGCTAAGGTGGAGGCTGTGTTAGCATGGGAGCCACCTTGGAGTGTGACAGAGGTGTGGAGCTTCCATGGGCTGGCAGGATATTACCAGAGATTCATCCCTTATTTCTCCCAGATATCAGCACCGATGACATCCTTGACCTGGAAGGGGAAACCCTTCGTGTGGACAGAAAAGTTCCAGCAAGATTTTGAGAAGTTGAGACAGAGTTTGACGAGCGCCCCGGTCTTGAGATTGCCAGAGGAGGGTGTCGATTACACAGTTTTCTACGACGCATCAGGGACCGGGCTCAGTTGTGTCCTGATGCAGTGGCATGCAATGATTGCTTATGGTTCGTTACATCTTAGACCACATGAGTAGAAATATGCGACCCATGATATAGAGTTGGAAGCGGTAGTCTTCACATTGAAGATGTGGAGACACTACCTTATGGGCGAGCGGTTCATTGTCTACTCTGACCACAAGAGCCTCAAGTACATCTTCTCACAGAAGGATCTGAATCTAAGGTAGAGGCGTTAGCTAGAGTTCCTCCAGGACTATGATTTTGAGATTATCTATACTCCTGGAAAGGGGAACAAGGTGGAATATTCCCTCAGCAGAAGGTCGAGCTCACAGTTGTTGAGTGATGCGACACAGCAGTTAGTCGTGTTACTGTTATCCTTCGTGGATGGAGAGGATACAACTTACCTACAGTCGATGGCTGTCACCCCTCCACTCTTAAAGCGAGTTAGGGAGGCACAGCTTTGGGATGTCGACTGTGTGGCCTTACGTGCTCAGTTATCCACAGGACATGCTCCTAATGGATATTCGCAAGTTGGGGAGCACATACTTCTTTTCAGAGGACGCACTGTTGTACCAACGGAATTGCAGTAGGAGGTCCTAAGGGAGTTCCATACATCCCCTTTGGTGGTACATCCCAGAGTGGCCGAGATGTACCAGGACCTCCAAAGTCAGTTCTGGTGGTCAGGCATGAAGAAGGCAATGGCAGAGTTTATTTCTCGATGCCGCACATGCCAGCAGGTGAATGCTGAGCACCAGTTTCCAGTAGGGTTACCTCACCCCTGGAAGTTCCAGAGTGGAAGTGGGATGAAATATCGATGGACTTCATGATGGGCTTACCACAGACGTCCACGGGGCACGATTCCATCTGGGTGATCGTTTACCGACTCACCAAGTCGGCCCACTTCCTAGCTATTAGGGAGAATAGTTCTGTAGATAGCATGGGACGCCTCTACATACAAGAGATAGTTCATCTTCATGGAGTCCCCTTGACTATAGACTTAGACCTACATGCCCACTTCAAATCCTGGTTGTGGAAGGGATTGAAGGAGGCTTTTGGGACTACATTGTGCTTGAGCACAGCGTTTCATCCCCAGACAGATGGTCAGACGGAGAGGACGATTCAGTTTCTAGAGGATATGTTGCGAGTCTGTATCTAGGACATGGGTCATAGCTAGGAGGACCACTTACAACTAGTGGAGTTTACGTACAACAACAGCTACCACTCCACCATCGGTTTGTCTCCATTCGAGTCCTTTTACGGGAGACCCTTCCGGTCACCATTTTGCTGGACCGACCCCTAAGAGTCCGCACTATTGGGTCCATAGTGAGTGCTAGCTACTACAGAGAAGGTGCAGATCATCCGGGAGAGGATGAAGATTGCAAAGAGCCATCAGAAGTTTTATGCTGACAGGAGACAGAGACCTCTGGAGTTCGAAGAGGGATACCTCAACTTCCTTCGGGTCTCACATCGACGAGGGTTGCAGAGATTTGGCTGAGGCAGCAAGCTATATCTGAGGTTCATCAGACCTTTCCAGATCCTTGGCAGAGTTGGAGAGGTGGCGTACCGCATGGCTCTACCACCGTAGTTGTATCGGGTACATGATGTCTTCCACATGTCGCAGCTGAGGAGGTATGTGCATGACCCATCGCACGTCATTGAATAGGGAGAGATGGATATCGAGGATGGAGTGAGATTTTCTGAGTACCCAATGGAGATCAAGGATCGGCAGGAGAGGATTCTTCGTGGGCGATCGATTCCCTTAGTGCACGTCCGGTGGCAGCACGACAATCTTCAGGAGAGCACATGGGAGCGGGAGGCCCAGATCTGTGCCCAGTACCCTCATCTTTTTGAGTAGCTTTTATTTTGGCTTTTCGGGGACGTAAATCCCAAGGTGGGGAGAATTTAATGTCTCAGATTTTCCTTTTATTATTTTTAAATATTATATGGAATTATTTCGAGACCAGGTGCAAAGACGGAAAATCATTCCGATGTCCAGTGAGCCCGGAATGGTGGTTTGAACTTTTTTTAGGTAAGTGAGTCGACACTTGTGCGCGGTTTTGGCAGTTTCCAAATGGATTCCCGTATTAAAAATCTGAGCGCACCGTTGCGTCCGGGACGATGAATTTACCTAAGAATGAGGCTAACCTCGACCGATGTGGGTCGAGGGGAAAAAGTTAATTTTCGGACGTTTTAAGTAAAATAAAATAAAATAAATTAACCAGTTTATTTTTTTCAGTTAAGGAAACATCCGCTGCAACGTGGTGACAACGCAACTGTTTCCTAAATTGATGGCACATCTTAATGACTTCGAAATGGAAAATCAATGCCATTAATACTGCTTCATAATTAAATGCCAACTTGTTTGCCCTTTTTAATGGGGTAAGAAATTGTACATCCTGGGCAATGTAGAGAGAGGAACCTCTGTAGAATCCTCGGCATGTTGGAGAAAATTCTCGATGACGAATGCCAATGGATCGAAACCAAGGATCGTTGCACCAACATTGAAGGCTCTCGACGACAATGGAAGCACAATGCCTTCGTCAATGATCGATTCTTTCGAAAGGTAGGGGTTGTTATTTAGATTTCTTTTCCCCATATTTTAGTTTAAACAATGAACGTGGATCAACCACAAACAATTTGATCCGCGGATTCATACGTTCTTGCGGGAGGGATTTTTCTTCGGGATGATTATGGGGAATTGATCAATGCTTTATGTTTTTGTTGATTCTTTCCCCGTTTAAGCCTATTAATGGGAGCGGATCAATGCCGTTATGAACGACGGAAGAGTTTCGTTCCTCAATTTGTTTTTTGGATTTCTTCCTCCTTTTTCCCCGCATGTTCTTCGCGCGGTGATGATCAATGGATCTTTGTGCATCCGTTCTGCAACACAATGATCCCAAATCGAAGGTTCAACATCGCAATGTCCTTGTGGAGGTGTGGCGACGATAGTGGATGACCAATCAGACCAGATCGGAAAGAGAATTCTTCAAGCGTTCATCGTGCGGGAAGATAGGAATGCGTTTTTGGAGCTGATTAGAGGCCCAAAAATGATAGAAGCGGCTTCGTGGGGTCTGGGTGACTAGAACCTGGAAGTTTTTTAGCGATCAGATGACCGGATTGATGATCGGAGCAGCACGGGAGGCACGCCGGCAAAGAGCGCCGTTTATGGAAATTTCCAGAATACACGGCATGTCCTTCCGAAGAACACGCCATGTAGTTCTGGCGGTGGTGGCTAGGGATTCGGGGTCAGAGAAGAATCACACGGCATGTGACCCCGGTCACACGGCGTGTCGGACCTTCCCCGATGCTCGGCGTGTACTTTGGGTAGTACACGGACACGTGTTGATCTACAGGACATTAGGTGGCACAGCGTGTACAGCTCCGCAGAGGTGGATACGCTGAGCTTGGAGTGTATCTCAGGGATACACAGACACGGGATGGAGTACACAGTCGTGTACTCCATCACCCGGCCAGGCGAGGTCAACAGTGCGGGTCACCCCATGTGCAGATTGCACAGTTTGGAGTACAGAGGTTAGTGATCGTGTACGAGCACATGGCCAGAGTACACAGAGCCAACCACAGTTACCCAGACACAGCATGTACTTCGTACTACACGACATGTACTATGTTTTTCCTACATGACCATCCTCACGACACAGGCCATGGTACCCGACCAGTACACGGGGTCGGACAACATGGCGTGTATCATTTCTACACGCTGTGTACTTTTTGGAAAACGGCTTGCTCCTTTTGTTCATCGTGCCTTGAACATCTTTTGTTTGGGTTAGTGCCCCTTCTTCTTGTTTCCCTGAGGGTCAGGCCTCTTTCCCTCACACAGGATTTTGATCCCTTCGGCGGGACTTTCTATGATAGAGTCAGGAATCCATCCGAGAGGCCCGAATCGAGATCCTCTATCCATTCCAGACCCTAGGTAGAGTCAGGCATCGACGTGACCAACTCTACTTGGCATTGATCCTATACCTATCAGGTGAATTCCGGATGAGTCACGGTATCCTCCAAGGCCCTGGTAGTGATCCTCATCTGTGTATCGAGATCTTTCCCACTCAGAAGTGTGTCTCCCGTAATGAGTGCTTCTATCTATCGTAACCCTTCCACTCAAGATTGTGTCTACCGTAATGAGTGTATCCATCTCTCGTGATGGTTCCCGATGAACATCACTTCTCAGACGGACGTCATCAGAGTTATATGACTCGTGGAGTGTGTCCTCTCGGAACGAGTGCATCACGAAATCTTTGAACGGAATCCCTTGTGGGGGTATGCAGTCGTGTGACTTGTTTCTAGACAACGGGTCTGGGTTTTGAGTATATCTGGTTTGTTCTATATGTTCTGTAGACATATAATGTGCATAGATGACTGTACCTTTACATTGTGTATTGCTTTGTGGTTTTTCGGGGTCCTCTACTGAGTATTGTTATACTAACCCCTGCACGGGCTTTGCCCACACGTCTGCTGTCTTGTGCAGATGAGCAGCCTTTTGACAGGTTCCAGGACAGACCAAGACAGGACCGATCTTTCTGAGTTTCCTACAGGCCGAGGCGTTCCTATAGCTACGAGCGGCAGTCCCAGTACCTTTGTGCTTACAGGTTGGACTTTGCAGTTTTTCAGACTCTTGATTTTGGTGGGCTTGTATTCTAGCCCAGTTTACTTTTACAGTACTCTACCTTTCGTCGTACTCTGTTGGTTGGGTTTAGTTGTATGCATGAATTTTTGTTCCTTAGTGTTTTACATTTAAACTTTTGTGGGCTTGGAGATGTTTGTGTGTGTGTGTGTGTACAGGTACTTAGGCAATGCCTCCCATGTTAGTGACATGCCTACTCTGTGCTAGTCACCAGCCCCTGGGCTATTGGAGGCGGGCTTGGGGAGTCATGGCGTGGGCCCCACTGGGAAGGTTCATGACCATATTCTTCTTTTTTTGATACATGGGCTTCCCATAGCTTTATCTCAATTATTGTTGTGGAGAGCCTTGGGCTCTGGATCTTTTCCTCTAAAGATACTTTTACTTTAGACACACTATTGGGGACTAGGGTGGCTAGTGTAAGTCATTGAAAGGAGTTCCCTCTAGAGGTGGATTGGTATCACTTTCTTTGGGATCTCATGGTCCAATATATGAGAGGCTATGATGTCATTCTTGGAATGGACTGTCTATCTTTTTTCCAGTCATTCGCTGACTGTTATCATTGTATGGTGAGTTTCATATCCCCAGAGGGTGGATCTTTTCACATAAGGGTGAGTGGGATGTCCCGACGAGCAGAGCAGGTCCAGAGCATCATGGTTTTGGAGCAGTTACAGCCCAAATTTCTAGTCATTAACTGGATGACCAGGGGATTTCCGAGTTAGACTTTCCACCCGTAGTGTATCGTTTCAGCGATATCTTTCTATTGTGATTTTCTGGTTTTCCACTAGAGCTTCATGTATAATTTTTTATTAAACTTTTCCAGGAGCAGTACTATTGTCCATTCCTCCTTATAGTATGGCTACACCTAAGTTACAGGAGCACAAGAAGCAGTTAGAAGAGTTTCATGCTAAGGGTTTCATCCAACCGAGTACTTCTCCTTGGAGTTCGCTTGTTCAGTTTGCGAAGAAGGTAGATGGTTCCATCAGTATTTCTATTGACTATCGGAAGTTGAACCAATTGCCTTTAAAGAACCGATATACCTTGCCTTGGATTGATGATCTATTTGATTAGATTCAAGGATCCTGAGTGTTCTCAAAGATCGACTTGAGATCTGGTTATAATCAGTTGTGCAATAGACAATGAGATATACCTCTTACATCCTTCAAGACCATGTATGATCTATATTAGTATATGGCTATGCCATTCTGTCTCATGAAGTAACCTATTGTTTTTGTGGTACTGATGAACCGATTGTTCCATCCATACATAGACTCTTTCGTGGTGGTCTTCGTGGACGATATCTTGGTGTAATCTCACACTCGACACGACCATTCCATAAATCTTGAGATTGTTTTGAGTACACTAAGGTAGCATCAATTATATTCTAAGAACTCAAAGTTACACTTTTGGATGGATGAGATTCGCATTTTGGGCCACGTTATCTCAGAGACAAGAGTATCAGTGGACCCATAGAAAGTGAGAGCAGTAGTTTCCTGGAAGCAGCCGAAGAACATCATTAAGGTGTTCAGTTTTCTAGGGCTGGCTGGATACTACAGATGCTTCATACATGACTTTTGACACTTAGCAGCACCGTTGACAGGTCTGACTATGATGGGTGTGATGTTTTTATGGTCGAATTCGTGTGAGTCGGCCTTTTAGGAGCTGAAATGGAGGTTGACTTCAGCATCGATACGTGTCTTTCCAGAGCTAGGAATGATATATACTTTCTACTATTACACTTTAGGTATTTTTCTTGGAGTTATTCGTATTCAGGGAGATGGCGTCATTCCGTACGGTTCTCGGCAGTTGAGGCCACATGAGAGGAACTTCTCAACACATGATCTGGAGTTAGCATCTATTGTTCATACCTTATGCTATTGGATACATTATCTTCTATGAGATAATTTTGTGTTTTTCACCGGCCACAAAAGTCTCATGTACATTTTCACTCAGCGTGATTTGAATATGAGAGGGAAGAGGTGGGTTGACTACCTATAGTCCTTCGACATTGAGCATGCCTATACGCCTGGGAAAGGCAACACTATGGCTGATGTGTTTGGAAGGAGGACTCAGTTACAGGCAGTTAAGGAGGCCAGCAGAGAGTAGTAGTTTATGGATCAATTCTTCGAGATGCATTTAGTGGTTCATGACAGATAGGGGTAAACTTTTATATCTTATGTAGGTGTTACTTCTACACTTGTTGATCGGGTACAAATGAGGCAGCTATCATAGTCTGAAGGCATAGTCCTAAGTGTGAGTGTTTCAGGAGAGGACCCTATTCCTGGATGGACTGTAGGCGAGGATGAGATATTTCATTTCAAGGGAAGCATATGGGTTCTAGAAGATATATGTGAGGAACTGATGCAGGACTTTCAATCCTCTATTTGGCCAATTTATCCTGGTGTCACCAAGATGTTTCACGATCTTCACCGCCAGTATTGGTGGCCATGTATGAAAAGAGAGGTTTCTGGTTTCATCATTAGATGTTCCACTTGTTAGCAGGTGAAGGTGGAACATTAGTGACTAGAAGGTCTTTTACACCAGTTACACATACATGGGTGGAAGTGGAACGACGTCATGATGGACTTCGTGACAGGGTTGTCAAGATCACCTCGTAGGCATGATGCGGTATGGGTTGTTGTTGACAGACTTACGAAGGTTTCTCACTCTCTGCCGATCAATGAGACCATCAGCATTGATGAGATGGGGTGGTTGTACATACGAGAGATTTTACGTCTTCATGGAGTTCCATGGTCCATTATTTCAGAAAGGGATGCACTTTTTACTTCACAGGTCTGGCAGGGGATTCATAAGGCTTTGGGTACACATGTACTTTTGAGTACAACATACCATCCCTAAACAGATGTCTTGTCCGAGCGTATGATTCAGGTTCATGAGGACATGCTCAGAGCATGCATTTTAGACTTTTTAGGTTCTTGGGAGTAGCATATACCTCTTGTGGAGTTCACCTACCACATTAGTTTTCCCGCAACTATTCAGATGACACATTATGAGGTTTTGTACGATAGGAAATGTCGATCACCATTTTGTTGGATGGAGGTAGGGAAGGCATCTTTACCGGGACCTCATATTTTTTAGGAGACCTTAGAGAAGATAGAGTTGATTCGGAAGAGTATGGCTACTACAGAGTCTCGTCAGATGTGTTATGCTGATCAGCGGAGACGACCTCTGGATTTTGAGGTCGGGGATCAGTTTTTCCCACGTGTCACACTATGGTTGGGGCACATGATTATTATGAGACAGGGTAAGCTTTCACCGAGGTACGTCAGACCGTTTGAGGTGTTGGGGGGAGTTGGGCTGGTTTCCCATCAGTTGCAGTTAGCTCAGAAGTACTGGGCTATGCATGATATTTTTCATGTTTCTCCACTCCGACATTACTTTTCAGACCCATCTCATGTTCTTCAACCTGAGGAGGTTGAGCTTGATGTGGATGCACTGTTCGAGGAGCATCTGATCCATATTGTTTATCCTAGTACAAAGGTTCTCCAAGGCTTGTCTGTTCCTCTGGTACGAGTGTTATGGCAGCACGAGCGGGTACATGATGAGACATTGGAGAGGGAGGTCGATGTGGGAGCACAGTGGTGGGAGCACAGTGGTGGGATCTATTTAGGATTTCATCTTCTACATCACGCTTGGGAAATTCAGGGGTGAATTTATTTAATGGGGGATGTTTGTATGAACCCAGATATTCTTTTCAGGTATGTTTTCCTTTCCTGGTTGTATTTGAGGAAAAGAAGAAAATATGTAAAATTTCCCAGTACACACCCTGTACTTTATGATTACACACCTTGTACTTTCTCTTTTTCAATAAACGCACCTGGGTCGCATCTAATTTCCATAATTGATTTCTTTTAAGTCATCTTCATCCGAGAGCACCGAGCTGCTAGGGTTCTTCGACGAGCCCCCAAACCTTAGTTCTTCCTCCAATTCGAACATCGATGAGTGCGTTGGAATCGCAGCGGTGAGTTCTCCCTTCTCCTAGAGAATCTTTTCCCAATTCCTTATCTTTTCCATTTTATCATTGGTTGAACTTGTTAGATGTTTTTGTTGATATTTGATGTACAAAGGAGATTCCAGTCTCGTGGACAAGTATAGCAATCTCATAACACTGATGTAGGTGGTTTGTGACTTTCTATAGAAAGTCTATGTGTATTATGTTCAAATTCCACCAATACCCTTGAACGAGGTATTGTGTGTTTACTGTTTTTCCCTTATTGTTTTCCTTCCCTGCTTGTATGCCTGAGTAGAGGTTAATGTTTGTGAATAGGGCAATTTTTTGTGCTTTAGATGTATTTCCCATGCATGTATTTCCTGTTTATGACCGTTTGTCTAGTTTTTTCTATTAATATATTACATGTTCCATGCATAGTGTTATAGGATGGTGTGTTCTTTTTCTGATATGCTGTTATGTGGTAGAATTCTATCCAATTATTTCTTGAGGTTTACATTGGCCGTTACATGATTTGATACTTGTGACTTTACACAGGGTTGTGAGAACCTAGTGTAGTAGAACATATGGAAAATGGATATAAGGGCTTCTCTAGAGTGTCTTTATAATTTACTATGTGAGGCCACAATGGGAATTGACATTGAGTGCTTCGTCAGAGTGTCTTTAGTTCCTCAATGTGGGCCACAGGGGGAATGGGATGTTGAGTGCTTTCCTAGACTTCCTTTAGTACGATATCGGACTATAGGGGGAATTGATTATGAGTTATTCCCCAGAGAGTCTATTATTTATCTAAAGCAGAGGGGTGAGACTATGTGTGCCTCCCAGAGGGTTTATTGTACTTGTAGGTTAAATCATAGGGGTTATTATATGGGAACTATCCAGAGAGTTACATGTTTGTTCTACTTGCATGAGTGGATGCTTACTTGTTTGTAAATTAAATGCTAGAAATGTGGATTGTTTACTAATAAGCACTTTCTTGGTTACTGCTTACTGTACGTTAACATTCCATGAATTCACTAACTATTAGGCACAAATCTCATGGTGGTTTCCTATTGGGATTTAGTCTCACACCCTGTTTGGGCCACACTTTTTGGCCTAAATAGGTTATATCGTTTCATGTATAGATAAGGGAAAGCACTCTTCAATTTCAGGTTCTTGATTGCATTCGAGCTGTAGAGCATGGGACCATGCTGAGGCTTGCAATGCTGAGGAGTTGTTTATCTATTTTACTTTTGTACTTGGGTTTAGTACTATATTCAAAATTATTAATTTTTTGGATACTTTTCTAGACAGATGTGTATCATGCATCATTTATATATATGTATTCTCCAATTGTTTCTTTATCTCAATCATCCTCTATTTACAGTTGTTGGATATTTACTGCTTCCACTATTGTATAGTTGTTTTCTCTTCCATTGTGTTTCTCTTACAATGATGGCATTACTTCCCCATTAACAGCAAAGGCCCTCACTAATAGTCGGAAGCCTCTGGCATTTGGGGAAATGTGCTTGAGGCCCTATGACCAACCGGGTATGAGGCACCTCTGTGTGGCTTCCGGAATCGGGACGTTAAAATTATTATCACAAAAAAGAATATTTTTAATTAATAAACCTCCCTAATTAACCTATAATATACCCCCCCATTTCCCCTAGGATCTACGTTATAGTTTTTATCACATTGAATAAGTTCAATGCCTTTCTTCCATCCATTCAAAATGATTCAAAGCCTGAATCGATGATCGGAAACCCTCTCGGTGTGTGGATCCTATCCCATTAAGTTTCATATTCCATTATTATTCCTCTCCCATTAATGATAGGGGTTGTTCATTCTATTGTGATTAGATCTGGATATATTATTGTGGAACTAGATCATGATATAAGGGATCTTGATTTTGTGTTATAGATTCAAATCTCATTCTACATCGTTATGTTTCTAAAATTTTTGGTGTTTCCATTAGGTGATTGCTCATTAATGAATCTAGATTGGAGGTCTATTATCTGAATCCAAAAGTACTTATTTAAATTTCATGTTTGAAATTTAATAATTTCTATTAGATGACTAGAAATCATCTTTTAGAGTGATTTAATTAATTTGGTGAATAAATTAATTAAGGAGATGTGAAATTAGAGATTTTGGAATTGTTTATTGAGATAATTATTAGACAAATTAATTATTAGATATTTAATTTTTTGATCGAGATAATTAATTGATGAAATAAATCTGAAATATAGAAAATTTAATGAGATAATTAGCAGTTGAATTATTTCCGAGAAATTGAGTGTGTTGATAGAGATGATTAGTTGATAAATAAATTATGAGATATTGATTTGGTTGATTTGAGATAAATAATTGTTGAAATAATTATTATATATTGATATTTGATAAATTAGATAATTAATTAGACAATTGATAATTCTTGTTTGAGTTTTTAAATTATATAATTAATTTTTGAATTAATTATAAGATTTTTATTTTTCAATATCTATTAATTTTTTAATGAATTAATTAATGTAATTGACGTACATAGTTAATTTGGGACTTACTTATTGGGAATTATTTAATAATCTAATTGTTTTATTTGTAATAGAAGTTATGTGGATGATTAATTTCATAAATTAATTATGTGTTTTTAAATGGTAACATGGTAATTCTATTGTGAGGTTATAAACGGTCACATGGTTATACAACAATGTGTTATGAATTGTATCATAATAATTCTATTGTGAAATAATAAATGTAACATGGTTGTTAAATTGATTGTTAAAAATGGAATCATTGTCTTTTTATTGTATAATTTATGAATTTAACCATTGGAATTCATGTATGAATTAATAAATGGTAACCAAGGCATTCTTATATATGATATTCTTTGGAGATGGTTGAAACACTATCACTGGCTGAAGCAGGTCATCAGATACAGGTGTACATGGGAAACTCAATGTAAATGTTGTAGAATATTGGATAGTTAATAGTGTGTAACTATTTATTTATGTGTTGTACATTATTCATTATATTACTACATACACTATTATTTAATAGGATATTGATTTAGATGTTGCTACTTGTAGCCTATTGAGTTGTACTCACACCATAATCAGGATTCCTGATTAGGTGGCTGAGTTGGGATGGAGCATTGTTGAGGGAAACAGACATTGTTTATGACCATCTAGGGAGTTTTCAGTTTCGTTGCATTTTTTTCATTTTAAAACCTAGATCATACATTTCCATGACATATCTATGGTTCAGTTTTTATTGTATTTCCAATTTGGTCACCATTGGATATTGGCATCCATGTATTTTTTGTAATATATTGAGTTATTTTGTGTCTTATTATTCTCATTCTTTTTTACTCTGAAAAAATAGTGTATTGTTTCGTAACGATTGATATAATATTCTTGCATCCAGTTGTCAGCCTCTAGCATATGGGTAGGAATTCTTGAGGTTATCAAACTAAATTATTAAATTCATAATTATAACCATATGTGTATGGTGGTTAATGATAACAAAACACAATTTTGTGTATTCATTAAATTCCACACACATCAAATAATGTTTTTCCTTTGGGAAATAGCAAATGGTTGTTAATAGTAACCCCCTATCATTATAAAATTATTTATTAAATAAATAATGATTTAATTATATAGTAATAATGATTAAATGAATTGAAAATTAATACTGAAAAATAATTGTAAATACCATAAATTTATACCTACCTTTGGGAACTAGAGAAAGGTAATACATGGATTTTCTATGTATCACAGATATTCAAACCATGTTGGTTTCAAAATTTTCCAAATTTTTTTCATTTACACAACATATTTTAAATCAAATACCCTCTTCAGTTATCTTTTTCCTAAACTATCATCCCCATGACACTAATGTATGGTGTCTCATTATAATTTTTATGAATCCCCACATATCAATATATTTCTCTTAAAGGTATGTGTGTTCTATGTTTTTTTTCAATTCCTTCACGTTATAACTCTGATTTCTAATTGTATCCATGGTTTGCATTTTTTTATCATGTATGATTCCATTATATATGGTTAAAAAATAATGATATGGGTTTTCTTGGATTTGTAGTTTTTGGACCTAATAAAAACATTTCTTATCACTATGTTTTAACATCAGTATGTTATCTCCATTAGTGAGGTAGGGGACGTTATACAGTGGTGATAACATATTAATTCCTTAATTTTCATTTAATAATTTATGTTTGTTAACTTATATTTTTTGAATTGAAATTCATGAAATTTATTTTAAGAAAATTAATTTCATGTGGCATTGAAAAATGTGTTTTAAAGGTTTTTATTTAAATTTAGTTTTGTAGACTTCAAGTGTTTGATGAAATGACCAAAATAATATTTTTATTTTTCCAAATTAATCAATTTAATTTTCTGTTAGAACCACACAAGGAAGAAAAAAACAACTATACATTCCCTATGAGATCCACCAATACTCTAAAATGGACATTCAACAGTTATGATGTGATTATTTTAATTTGTATATGTTTTATAATATTGTGAATAATAAATATTAAATATTTTTTGGGAAAACATTTACATTCAAATGATTCATTGTTTTTGGTTGTTGAATTATGAATACATTAATGAGTTTGACATGTGGTGATCTATGCCACAAAATCCTAGAGCAGATTTCTAATTTATGTCATTAGAGAAAGATACATGGAATCATATTCAAGATAATTGACTTGTTTATCATTATTTATAAACTATATAACTATATCAAATTATTATTACAATTGAAAGCATAAAATAACGACAATTTATTTTGTTATAGATCACAATTATTCCTCATACGTTATCCCTAAATATCAATGACAGAATACTTGATGATATTCCACGTAAAATAAAAAATATGAAATGGTGACATCATATTCTTATTCAGTGTAATTTTACAGTGGATGCATATAATAAATAAGGCATAATGAACATTTCAGGGTAAATAATTGAAAAACATTCCATGTAATTAATTACATGATTATAATATTATTAGAATAAATGATGAACAAATAATATGATATAAATATTAACATTATCTATTTCAATAACGTTTTATATTATATATAATAAAATTATCATATTTAAAATCGTTAAATTTTTTCGTAATGATGAAATTCATAATTCCAGACATGTAAAATATATTATATTTTCATTGTGGTTATTCATCTAAATAAAATTGTTAATAATGTTGCCGAAACTCTATCTCATTTTTCTCATGATACCTATCAATGCATCGAGGACCTATGAAGGGAACCTTCTATCACATACTGTGTTTATTGAAATCCTTATATGAAAGGGTTGAATTAAAGTCAATATAAAATTTCATATTGAATATATATGAAATGATAATACATATACCAATTAATAAACTTAATCATAAACCATCCAGAGTAAAAAGGTTGAATGGGTTTCAAATTGTACATCCCCATTCAAACTTATCGTATTCCATACAATGAATTAATAATGATGATTTTAATACATTTTTCCCCAGTGGATAAAAAGTATAATAAAGAATTTATGTCACTGAGGAATTGAAATACCACAAAAAAAGCAATTAAAATCATTTCATGTGATATTAATCTCTTCACATTGAATATATATGTTTAAATCAAAAAAATAAAATAAAATATTAAAAATTTATATTGAAGATAAATATTGAAAAATTATAAAATAATCCTTGAAACAGTTATAGTGCATGATGGTGTAGAATTCCTTTCATGTCGTACATGTTATAATATAGATTCCTTGCATAACATTAGTAAATTTAAAAAAAACGTTACAAAATTACATAAGAATCCTTTAATAGTTTTAAAGGAAAAAATATAAATTAGTAAAAATTCCATTAATAATAATTTTCTAAATTTTTAACAAAATTGAAATTATTGTGTTTTAAACATGGGTTCTGATGAAAATTATTTTCGGCAGAAGGGAATAATGAAGTAAGCACTTTGTAAAAAAAATTGAATTCATTATATGAACCACTTTCTGAAAGATTCTTAGTATTAAAGGAAAATTAACATAAATAACCATATATTATGAAAACAGATTGATTCTATGATCGTTATATCACTTATTTTATCCAATAGAGATGTAATCATATAAAATCTTGGAAAATTCTGAGATTGTGAAATAAAAACCTTCCCACTTATATAAGGTATGAATAGTAAGATCCATAAAATATATTACATAAAATAAAACAATAAATACCATAAATTAAGTCGATTCATTATTTAACATAACATATGGGTAGTATACACACCACACAAAGGATATATGTGGTGAAGATTTAATATGTCTCACAAAAATAAAATGGATATTTGAAACCCTTTCCCCAGGTACAATATCTTCTAAACATGTATGAACCTACATTAAAGTGGTTTTTTGTAATTTTATTAGTCTAATAATAACCATTTCAATATTTATAATATCATATATGTTTCTATTATGATATTTTATCACCTGATTGTTAATAATATTTCATTATTTTGTCTATTGTTTGTGTTAATAAGATTCATTACTTGTTAACATTTTCTCATAAAATATCTCGTTCCTAGACATATGATATAAATATATAATATCCATATTGATAATAATGTTATAATAATCCAATGGACCTAGTAGATACATTTCAATAATAATTTATGAATGTTTGACATGAAAAATTAATTGCATTACTTTATGGTGACAGTAAGTCGTATGTACACGTAAGAGATGAAAAAATTACCTTAAATTTTGAATGAGGATTGAAGTATGTGACATATTTGTTATAAAGAATGAATATAATCTCATATATTTCACATAAATCCATAAATTTTATCCATATTAAATTAAATTTAATGCGTCAGTGAGAAAGAAATCAAACTGTCTCGGGAGATTGCAGTCCAATCTACACTGAATCGGTGTTATCATATTAGAAACAAAAGGTAATGTTAAACTTTATATTTAATATTAATGTTTAATAACAATTATTATATTATAAAATATTTTCATTTTTTTATATATATAATTTTATCCATCCTAGATAAGTGGTGATTGAAAATAATCAATATCAGTTCGCGAAGAGGTTGTCCTTCGTACACAAAATCAATGATTTTTTCCCAATTGATAAAAGTTGATATTTACGAATATCATTCAAATAATATAATAAATTTTACTTTTATTTTAGTTTTTTATATTTTATGATTTAAAACATAATTTATACTAAAAAATATAAATCAATATGGAATAGAATTTTTAATATTATTAACATCTCAATGATAAACCACTTTTGGATCTCCAAATATGGAACATATGGTTGGACTTCTAGGAGGCTCATAAGCTCAATATTTCATATAATTATGTTGGATAGGTAATTTTAAATTTTATGGTCAATAAAATGGGAATGACATATAAAAATTTTTGTGGATGTGGTTCTGTTATATATGTGGGCTAAGGAAACCCTCTGGGAAATTACATGGAAATATTCCCAAATAATCCAAAATGATAACTTTATTCACAACAAAAATGATTAAAATTTTAGTAAGACACTAAGTTTTTATGTTTTTGGACTATATATGTTCATCCAATAAAATTTTTAATAGTTGGATGGTACTCTTGAACCCTAATATTATTATTTTATCCCCTAGTAATCCCATTATACCTTGACTATCGTAATTAATATTTACTATTTTAAAAATTTATTTTTATAAATGATTATGTTGACCAATTTAGATAATATAAGTTATTATTTTTCCAAATATGGAATATATTTTTACAATTTCAACTCAAATAAATTAAATTATTTAATTTATATTTTATCTCACATGTACGAGGGGAGAGTTTGTCTTCCATGTGAAAATATTCCAATGTTAAGTACAATTTTAAAAGAATTAAAAATTAAAAATATAAAAATTTACTAAATTGTCTATATATATATATATTAAAAAAAATTCATTTTTACCCAACTCTAAAATTAATTTATCTTTATTATAAATTTAAAAAAAATAAATTTTTTTTTGTAAAAATAAATATTTTACAGTATCCAATGAAAAATGATTCATTAAATTAATGTACCATTTTTTCAGAATAATTTAATATTTATATAATAATATTAAACAATTATCTTAATAGCTTTGAATAAAATTTCTAAAATTGGAAGAAAATTATTAATTATTGATGTGATGAAATTGAAACTAATCTTCTTTTAAGAAAGATACATTTGTTTAGGTAAAACATATTTTAAATTTCAATGATTCTTATATTTTTTCAATCTAAATGTTGACCAATGAATTTATTTTATGCATTTCTAATCCGTAATATATTAATAATTTATTTAGAACTATTTTTACCCACCAACATAATTTATAGATTATATTTATAATGTTTAAATTATAATATTTTAATAGAATAACATGAATCCTTAAAACCTAAAATTGTATGCATCACTAGATAATAAAGATATTTAATTTGAAAAATAAATATATATAATAATGTATTGGGAAGTTATAGTATCCTCTAAGTATGTGGTTATATGTAATTCAAGTTATTAAAGATGTTGTTCCTATTTAAAATCTTAGGGTGTTATATTCCTCCCACCTAAAATAGATTTGCACCCTTGAAATTTAGTTTTGATCTCAATAATCCTAGATTTGATGGTTCATAATACCATTCATGAAATATCACATCATGAGAAGCGTTAATAAAAGATCACATTGATAACTAATAATGGTATGTATGATGGTCATCTGGAATAATCACATTATAATGATTCCATGTAGGAGAACAAAGGTGGTAAATAATGAAATATTCATATAAGGGAAAAATATTTCATTATGATTAATATAGATTGATAGATATAATTTTTGAAAGGAAATTGGGTGATCCATATTATTTTAACATCGAAAAAGTAATAAAAGTTTCTTCGGAGTTGTGGGACTATTGGATTCATCAATAATGTTGTTACTCATATAATATATTTATCAAGATCTGTTCCTTATGTTGATGAATTGATTTAGTATATATAATTATGTAAAATTAAAATATATATACATTATGTATTTATATTTCATAGGTACAATATCAAAAATTGGTCAGGATTTGAACATTTTTCAATTCATTTATTTCCCCAAAAAATGTATATCCAAAATGAATATTTAATACCTGAAGCAGTAAGATTTTATTTTAATAGATCATAGGATATATAAAATAGTAAAATTTTATTCCTATCATCATTAGTAAAACAAAAATGTTTCGAAAAATATATCACATAACCCCCAATGTTAAACATAATCCATTCCATTAATTGTTAACTGTAATGATCAACCAATATATGACTAACCAAATTAAAAAAGAATTATAATAAATCAAAATTATATTCCCTAAAAAATATAAATTGACTATTTATACCCCATTAAAAATATAAGGATTCCATAATCACTGTAAGAACTTATCAAAAACAGATATGCTTCCAAATATTAAGTCTCAATTTTTCGATTATGATTGATATGAAAATAGTTCACGTGAGGATGAAAAAAAATTGTTTTTAAATATGAAGAGAGAGAATATCTGAAGATGTGGAGAGAACTTGTTTCTGGAAAGATAATTACTGAGGAAGTTTTCTAGATAGAAGAATAATAATGAACATCATATTTAGTAGGTTCTCATATTATAATAGATCATAAGATTGAGAAATCATGTAGAGAATTTTTACATAAGGAATAATTAGTTTTCAATTGTTTCTAAGGAATTCTTGAAAAAGTATATTACTTATCTGAGAATTCATATTTAGGAATCAGATTTGTGTATCAAACTGACTATCAATATGAATTATAATGATGTTATTACCTACTTATAAAAATTAATTAATATAAATATTTTAAATATTACATTTTTGTAAATTGAAAGGGTAGCACAATATCATGTTTTTAATAAATTGGTGAAGGATTCTTAAATTTAAACACAAAAACGTGTATTACAATATTTCTTGCTACATGAATCACATATATGGTTGTATTGATCATTGTGGTACAAAGGTGTAAGTGTATATCCTACATGTAGAAACCACTCAAAATGACTTTTTTCTTGTGGATTGTGTTGTGTTTTATTATTTCCAAACCATACCAATGTTGTAGCTACTCTTTTTTTGAATTGAAGAATTTAAATTATTATATCCTCGTGGTTGTGTGAGTGTGTTATTTACAATAATGTGATAACACTTTAATATGAGGTGGATTTTTTTCAAAAAGAAAGAAACTGTAAAGGGAATAGAATCACTGTTTCACCTCTCTCTTTCTCAGTGATACATTTATCAGGATAAGAAATGTCAGTTGTTTTAGATCCAAATTATCCTTCTGCTATCACATTGGTGGATTTCATGAAGATATGTTGTGACAGATGATCTGAATTGTGTGAACAATAATTGTATTCCTATCTTTAATAGAATGAACAATCATATACGGAAATTTGAAATATTCCTTTATCATATGTCTCCTGAGTATGATTCTATTGAGGCTACTGTAGATATATTTCATCAAATTTTATGAAAATATTCCCATTCTTTTTATGATATGAAGAATCATCCAAATAATAAAATATCTATGAATTATTTACCCTCATAGATTTTTTAAAGTGATCTTTTAAAAGGGAAGGGAGTTTCCATTTCTAATGGTATCTAGGATATGTTGAAGAAAAATTTTCAAGGCCGTAAAAAACTAAAGAATGAAAATTTAAAATTATGGAGCTTGAAGTATGATGATATCAAATTAGTTGTGAATGAATTTTTTGGCGACTTCATTACTAGGGTGAATGACATTGTTATTACAATTACACAACTTGTTGAAATGTTGTATGATTAAACTATTTTCTAAATGTTATTTAGAATTACTTATACAAATAATGATTCCAATGATTCCCCCTAAAACGATATAGATCTAAAATATGACAACCCTTCTTTTATTACAAACTTACACATGATTTATTACATAAAAATTCAGTTGATAAAACAATAATATCGAGAGGTTTATTGTCTTTGGGGCTTATGATCATTACATAAAAAAATTAAAACATGAAATACAACATCTTTATTGAAATCTTCCTTTACATGACCACCACATTCCCTCGTACTTAGCATTGCATGGGATAACCTGAGAAAATGCATAAGAAAAGGGTGAGCTATAAATCCCAGTAAGGGAGTACAGATGGAATAACATGAGGAGTACAATACATGTTAGACAATGGTCATATCAATAGATCATAAAAGAAACATGAACATAAAGGCATGATAAAGCATGATAATCATAACATTGAAATGTGGCAATAACACTTAACATGGAATTAGCATGAGCCAAGGCTCATTGCACATGGTGTATGAGTAAATACTCATTGCACATAAAGCATGAGTAAACCCTAGATTCACTTGAATTAGCATGAGTCAACACTCAATTCACATGACGTATCGTGATATTATACTTTACCTATTTCATTGGAGCGCTATAAGGGCGCGCCCTTCTTAAACATTTCATTTCATGCATAAGTGTTCCATGTCGATCATAAAAACATGGATTCGTAAAAAAATAATCATTTATTCCACGATAAAGGAATGTGGAATTCATACATGAGACTTTGTAATCAATATGTAAATGTGCATAAAGATGGATACCCTTGATGGAGAAATGGACATGGTATCCACTACACAATGGAATTGGCTTAGAAAATCGGTGCGATTTCGGCAGCGTAACGGCGTGACTTAAGAATTCATAAAAAAGGTTGATGAGATAGAAAAGGGTTTCTCATCATATTTAAATTTAATGGACAGTAAGGAGTTCATATAGATACATGTCCCAAAAATTGTAATGAAATTTATATTCATGATAAAAAATTATTTCTTAAATGTAAAAGAAGAGAGAGAAGTTCCTTTCGGAATTTCGGCATAGTAACATGGTGTACATGGGAGGAATTTAATGAAATAGAAAGGGGTCTCCCATAATTAAAACAATAAGAGGGCATTATGGGGGAGGTGCAAAACCATACCCCAACATTCATAATTTAAATTAAAATGGCAATACAACTTAAAGAAAATTTACAAAAATGAGAAAGGAAGAAAAAAACCTTACTTGGAAGTGTGCTTCCAAAGGCCTGAGAGAGGCTTGAGAGAGGCTTCTTGGGAGCTTGGGGAACCTTGGGAGGCTTTTAGAGAGAGTAGGGCAGAGTTTGGAAGAACTCCAAGGGATATTAGTGAGAAGGAAGTGGGATATTGGGTGGGTTTATATAGGAAAGGTGAGGGAATTCTTTATTATCTAGGTTTGGGTCCCCTTACATTAAATTAACCCAAACCACAAACCATACCATGGTTTTTGCCCATGGTTTTTGGAAAAGGTAAGAGGAAAACAATATTTTATAAGGCCGAGGTCCGAATCTCTTAAAATATTTGGGTTGCTTAAGTGGAGGTGAGTCACACTCCCATGGAAATTAATTTAAGAAGGAAAGGTGTTGAATAACTCTTGAGGGGTCCATTAATTCTTTGAAAAGTAAGTCAAAAAAACCCAAAATCAGATTATTTTAATTTTAAAACATATATTGGTCGAACATAGGGATTATAGTATTTTATTACATCACTATTGGGTCATTAGGATGTCATAAAACACATTATATATTTAAACGGTATTTAATTTTTACCCAAAAATTTGACTCTCAGATATTTATGAAAAATTGACCATTGGATAATTTCGACGTCTTGATTCCAGAAATAACATTTATTTTATCTAAATAATTTTCTAAATATTTTAATTTTCACTTTTTAAATAAAAACAGACATTTATCGAAAATTCACAGGTTTTGATAAAAATGGCTTTCAAACCTTAATAAAAATTGTAATTGCATTCAAAAAATTATATGATCATTTATATTTAATACAACATAATTTAATAATAATATATTTATTTTATTAAAATATTATTTAATTCAAAAATACCTTAATTTAATAAAATGGATTTCTTAATTAAATAATAACTAAAAACACCATTTGTACTTTAAAAACTATTTACAATGTATCAAAAATGACTAGATATTATATTCATTATTATATACAAAAATAATGTACATAAACATAGTACTACTTATTTGATACATAACCCCTTCATACGGCCGCATACGACCTAAGGGTAAGGTGTGCGATGGTGACCGACTCTTGGGGTGTCTCAGATAACATCGCTCGAGTGGTAATCTCTATCAACTTCCACTTTTCCCGTAGATTGTCTCGTTCGAGCTTGACATGGTGAATCTCAGCTTGGGCTTGGTCAAGAGCGAAGACCAAGGATGCCAACTCTTTTCTGAGATCCGACAAATGGGCTTTGTATGGGGAAATTCTACTGGATGAGGCCATCACTTCTTTTTTCTGAGTAAATTGGATTTGTTAAAGTCCTATATTTATACTAATCATGTGATCACTGTTCAATGACTATTTTAACAACGATCAAAATTCTTAACATAAAACCAAATAAGTTGACATTTTATATAAACTTAAAGAGACATTTAATTAGATCAAGAGGGATTTCCATTAATGAAACTTTGGGTCATTACATAAAATAAATATCTTGGGTTGATTTCTATAATATTACCATTACGTATGAAATGATAAGGGAGAAACATATGAAATTAAAAAAAAATGTTGATAGTGAATGTTATTTAATGAATGATAATAAATAAATGTCATAGATGATTCGAGAGGAAAAAGAAAGTTTTCATTCAAATTTGTAAAATGTGGTATGTAAATACCTTGTTGAATTTTAGTCCTTATTTTATTAAAATTTGAATAGTGGAATTGGTAAATATAAGGATTATCATCCTTTGAAATTTTTTGAATGTGAAACTAATTTCTAATTTTTTTCTAATTTTTAACGATGGATGAATGAACGGATAATGATGAAGATGAGATAATTCTGAGAATACAATGTAAAAAACAAAGTGAAATCGATAAATTTTGTTACATTGGTTAAGATAAAAATTTCTCTAAATAAAAAAGTAGTATTTTCTTCTATAAAGAGGATGAAGAAGAAGATAGTGAAGATGAATCGAAAATGGAAATTTGGAATACGAGATCTAATATATTCTTGAAAAAGTTGAAAAAGAATATTTTTGAAGTAGCAGTTCTCATGATAAAGAAATATGATTATAATGTAATATAAAATATTAATTGAAATTCCATCTGAGAAAAAAGTGAAGGGTTTGTGAAATAAATCCTGAAATTTAAAAATTAATGTTCCACAATAGACAATAACTTATTTTTTCATGATGATAAAGTGAATAAATGGGATTATATTGATAAAATGGATAAATATCATGAGAATTGAAAGAATAAGAATGAGTATTTATAATTTAAGTTGAATTAAAAATAATAATTATTAGAACATGTTAAACCAAAACATTATAAATATTAGAATATGGTTATATGATTCAATAATTATATTTTTAATGTTAGGGAAATTTCTAGAATGGAATAACCAATGAAGGATCATATATTACCATCAATAGTTGGGAATAAATTTAAAAAAAATTATGAAAATAATCACTCTATAAAAATCATTAATGTTTCCATGAATAAATAAGTGATTATGAGAGAAGTTTTGAAATATTATGAAATTTAAAAAAATTATAATACCACAAGTTCCTATAGTGATTAAAATAAAACCAAGTTGTAGAAAAAGGATTGTAATGCGAAAATAAGGATTGGTTCTAAAAAATTATAATTTTAGAGCGAAGAATGTTGTTGAAAAACATTCTTACAATTCTAGGAAGTATAGAAATTATAAGGGTAAATACTATTTCTATGGACACTAATGGATTTTTGAGTCATTTGGAAACACATAAAATATGTGTTTGTTTGATCAACAAAATTAGAACAATGAAATGAATTATAGTAAACAATGTATTAAGATGATTATATCTTATCAAAGGAAGAATTAGAATAAGAATATTTTAGTGAAATATGTGAGTGTTAGTGTGATAGTTGAAAATGGGTTTTGCCCAATAGAATCTTTTTGAATAATATGAGATCATCTTTGAAATATCATATATTGATGTCTTATTATTTAACAAGAAAAAAATAGTTTCATAAAAATTCATAGATTATGAATGTAATTAATTATATATGGAATGAAAAATTCATTATTTTAGAATCCACATTGAAAACTACAAAAGTAGAATTACATTGCATTATGGATAATGGGTGTTCTTATCATATAATATGATACATGTATTTTTTGATGAATGTGAATGAAATCAATGAAGTAATAGTTATATTTGTAAATAATATATCACTAATAATCAAAGTCATTGCATATATTATTATTTATGGATAAATATTAAACTCAAATAATTTTTTGATTGCTGATAGGCTAAAACAATACATCCTAATTATTTGAAATTTTTTTATAAAGTAAAAAAATGAATTTTTTAAAAAATATAGGTTTTTAATGAAAATGTAAGAAGATGGAATGGTTGTCACAATTGGGAAATGAACAGAAGGAAACATATTTCTTATTAGTGGAGTTCAGACAACTTATTAAGTGAATATAATAGAAGAAAATTAATTGTGGCATAAAAAATTGTGAAACATGTTTCATAAAATCTTGATCGAGTTATCAATGTGAGATAAAGTCCATTATAATCTTGATAAGTAATGAAGATGATATTAGTGTTGCACAATTTCACAGAATGTAATAATTACTAACTCTATGCACAATAAGATTGAAATTTGGTCAATATGACACATATTAGATATTCATTCAAATATCTATGGCATGATGATAAAAAATAACATCATAGAGGTAAGTACTTATTTACATTCATTGATGAATTTACTATACTTGTTGGTGATATGTATATGAAATATAATTGAGATTCAATGGAATCGTTTAAAAGTATAAAGAGGAATGTTGAGAAGAAATTTTAGTGTTATGTAAATTTTTTGGGAACAAATAATTTTTGTGAATTTAAAAATTACCTTTTTTAATGTTATCTTATAATGTATGGAATTTTATATGAGTTCAATATACCACAAACACCCCAAAAATGATATTTACAAACCAATGAAATGATTTTTGGTTGAAATGGGGTGTACTATGTAACTTAAATATGGTGTAACTCATTAAATTTTGTGGAAATCCATTACCACTACTTTTTTATATTCGAAACATGTGTTTTAATAATACATGTTTATATATGACTCTATATGAAATGAATTATAAAAAATCATAGTTTGAATAACCTAAGATTATTCAAGAGTCTATGAATCATTAAGAAGAAATGTGGTAACCATGGAATGTTTGAAAAGACAGGTTAAGATAGAATTATTCATCGATATGATTTAAAAGGAAGATGAAACAAAATATTTAACATGGTTTTATTAATATTAGTTGACTATGGTGATGTGAATTTTTTTTAATGTGATGTAGAATATATCAAGTAAACTTGTTGATTTATGGAATATAAATTGGTGGATGAGTTTATATCAAGAATTCATACTAAGATTTAATTAATGGTAATCATACATAAGAAGAAGAACTAGACTTAAATATTTTAATTGAAAAGAAGAATATTTAAAATCAAATTCTAGGATGAATATTCAAGTGGGGGATCAAAAAATTATTTGTTATCCATATCAAAAGTTCAAAATAGATGAATGTAAAAATTAATAAAAATACATATTTTCATTCAAAAGTTGAGAAAAAATATGTGAATAAATATTTTTAGAATCCTAAATGTGTTAAGACTACGAATGAGGAGTTAGATCAGATTGAGAAGAATCAATTAAGAAAACTTGTACCTAATATGATTAACAAAAATGTCATTGGATCAAAGTGGGATTTCCATAAAAAGTCGAACATAGATGGTAAAGTGATAATAAAAATAGAAATATTAGTGTTACATTGTAACATAATGATTGAATACATTGATTTTGATGAGACCTTTTCATTTTTGTCAAGGACAGAAACAATTATAATTATTCATTCTACTACTGCACAAAAAAACATACAAAACATTTAATATTTATTTGAAATCATAATTTTCAAATATTGATCTTGATGAGTATGATTTTATTTAACAAGCATGAAGATTTATTAATGGGAAGGAAGAAATTTAGCTTAAAAATTTGATGTAGTCCATGTATTGGCTAAAATAATATTTCATATTATAGTATTCAATATTATATTCATGAATAATAAATATGTGTTTTAATAAAGGAAGCATTGATAAAAATATATACATAATGGAAATTCATGTTTTCCATCTATATAATTGATTAAGTTGATTACATTATCATTACATGGAAGGGTTAATGAACTTTTGAATTATTTATTGGGGAGATGAAGAATGTTTCTAAAATGTTTATGTTGGGTGAAAAGAAATATTTCCAAGGGATAAAAATCATAGAAAATAATAAAAATATATTAATTTATTAGAAAATTTATTATATATAAATTCTTTATATGTATTGCATTGACACTGTAAAACCTATTTCCACACTGATTTTTGTGTGATGCAATTTCACTAAAGATAATGAAAAAAGTTTGTTTACTCTAAATAATTTTGGATGATGATTGAATATTTTTTATACATCATTACCTCAATAACAAATAATTTTTATGATTTTACCTTATGTGAAATAATTTAGAGTGATCCAAAAAATTAACATCATTTGATTAAAAGAATGATACCTAGATATATCAATAGATCTACATGTTTTGGATTCATGTATTATAGCCTAAAAATTATTGACTTCTATATGTTTTCAAGTGATTATTGAGAGGTAAATATTGATGATAGATTATCTACATCTACTATAGTATTCATTAAAAGAACATTTTGTATTATATGGTATACAAAGAATCAAAAATAGTAACACATATCATGTATGATGCTGTGTATGTTTCTACCACTCAAGATGCTATGTATCGTTTAGGGATGAAGATGTGGTTGGATAAATTTTTAAATAAAATTTAACTATTCTCCGGTGTTGAGATAATAATAGTAAAATCTATCAAACAAGAAAAATGATAATATATTCTCATTAAAAATATATTGACATCAAATACCACTTCATCTAGGTTCCTTTAGATTACAACGAATTGAAGCTGGAGTGTTTTCATAAATATGGACAAGTTTTAAATATAATAAAAGAACCTTACTAAAGGAAAAAAATTATACTTAAGTCTAAAACTTGAATAAAACATCATTCTAATCATAGTGGAGTTATCTTTTTTATGTACACTCTCTCATTAGGACACTGTGTTGTGTGTTCAAGGGATAATTATTTCATAAATATATCAATTCATATGTGCTAAAAATTTTAGGGAATCAGGTTTGTAGGGAGAGTTGTGTGTAATATATGATTTGAACATATAGATATGTGAACTATTCTTACAATTTTTTGGGGTGGTTGTAGGGGAAAAATTACAAGTAAAAGGAATATGTGAATAAATATTTGAAAAAATATTAAGAAATCCCATGAGTCGCTACTTTATCATTACATAGTTTTAATATTAATTATTCTTATTTCCTATAATGAGTTATCTTTGGTAGGATTAGAATTCATTTGATATGTAATATACTTTATCATACTGCAATTATTATTTAATTTCAAAACATGGTTGACCATAAAATCCAATTGGGATATTATTGGGGCCAAGATAGAAATAAGATGATTTTGGAAGGAGAATGAATTTTGTACTGAATGTTTTATCTTTTGCTGCAAAATAATAGGAAATCAACTCACTTGGTAAAAGCTTCCTATTTTACTCAAAAGCATAATAAAAATATTGGATGAAAAATTTGTAAGAAGATTAATTAGATTGTGAATATGTTTTTGGATTTAAAAGTTTCATCGGACTTAACTTATGTTAGGAGAAAAAAGTTTTATAAGAATAATGAAGAGTATCTAAGTATGAATTTATCAGATGAACATATAATTATAAATTTTTAACCTTTTTTTATTGATAAATCATATGATTTATAAATAATTCCTTATTATTACATTTTAATGAATCAGGGAGAATAATTGCATCCAATCAGTTTGTGGTTTCCTTGTGATGACATAATATTCTCAATGGATGGGATGTTATATCAATTTCCATTTTAAGCCATATTATTTTATGTTGTTCATAGACTTTCTCAAATTAATGACGATGTATTGAGTTCCTAAAAGTGTTTGTAGAAGAATAATGTTTGTGAATTCAATTATTTTTTTCTCATTTTATCTATGTGAGATTATTGAATTCAAAAGTTTTTGAAGGTTGTGCTGTTTTTGTATGAAATATAAGAATAAGAAGATGACTTTTCTATCGAACCAACAATCCATAAGGAAAAAATCATGGGGAAATGTTTTTGGAATGAAATGAATCTACTACGAAGACTAGTTCATAATATATGGTGTGACAGCAATCGTCTGTGTGTTGATGAAAGCAATAATTAGATGCAACAATGGGTGAAAAGGGAAATCATATGTTAAATTGATTATTAATGATGTTTAATAAGTGGAAGTTGTTGGGACAAATGATAAATGGGACCAGAGAACAACAAAAAATATTTTTTTCCATTTTCATTAGGAAACTTTTTTTATGTCAATTTATTAATTAATAAATAAGAACATCGATATATTAAAAAATGGTTCTATAGTTATCAAAAGATATGTGGTGTCGATTCATCATGATAGAGGTAACACATATCCATCTGAAAGAAATAGAGATTGATCAATTATGAACATACACAAAATAAATTTCATTGGGTGCTAGACTCTATGATATGAATGATCATCAATATTATAAATTAATAAAAGTACTAATGTAAGGAAGATGTTGATTTTTTTAAAAACAAATTAGTTTTCTAATAGGGATATATGATGATGATGATGTTTTTCATGGTTTTTGGAATAGATAAAAATTAAAACTACATTTTTGGATATAGAAATGAAACTAATGTCTACTAAAGTGGAAAAAATGGTTTTATAATAATGGTTTGAATGTTACATATGTAAATTTTATATGGAGCATTGAACTAAGAACATTTCATTCACATGGTAATGAAAATAATATTTATAAATCGTCATTTATGATATATTTGTAATTGGGTCAAGAAAATTATAGTCTGCATATGTCTTAATTTCAATAAAGAAATCTGAATGACAATAAGAATCATGATAAAGAATAGATTGAAAGTATAAATCTAGATAACGTTATAAGAAGATTCTATAAGGTTATATAATAAATTAGAAGAGTTGATAAGTTCTTACAATGTAAAATATTGAACATTGAAAATGTAATTTAATATTTTTGGAAAATTGGTTATGGAGGAAAACATTTCAGATTGAATACAAAAATAGTTTTGGAATGACTACAAATAGAAGAGTACATTGTATATTTGGATTTCATTAACCACTATTCATGTGAGGATGAAGAAAGAGATGTTCTGAAGCTAAATAAGGAGATGTTCAGATGTTGTAGAGAGAAGATGTTTTAGGATTTAGCATTCCTGATAATGTTTTTAGGGAGATGAATAATAATAATGAAATTATTTAATGAGATATCATATTGGACTAGGTCATCTGACTGTGAAATAAGATTTAGATATATAGAATTAGAAAGGGGATTTTCAGATTTTTTTCAACTCTATTCTGGATGAAATATATTTCAGGAATATGAAAGAGAATGAGGAATCCAACTTGAGAATCTGAATATGTATCATTACAAATTCTAGGGATGTTCTTACATGCACCTATGTTGGAATGCGATTTTTTTTGAAATTTCATTTGAAAATGTTGACATGGTGTCACTGTAACATGTTTTTAATAAATGGTGAATGGTTCATAATTTTTCACAAAATATTGTGTTACCACATTAAATTCTACATGATCCACATTTCCTATTATATAGATCATAATTCAACAAAATGTGTATGGGTATATTCTACATGTTTTATCTATATAAATAGATTTTTTAGTGGATTGTATTATATTGAATTGATTTCAAACCATACCAAATACATACCTACTATTGTTGAGTGCAAAACTTTTAAATTTTGTTTTCCAATGTGTGTGTGATTGTTTTGTTAATAGAAAAATGATTAATAATTAACTGGAGTTGAAGGTTGTTTCAAAAGAAAGTGAACATAAAATCAATGATATCATTAATTCTCCATGCCCCCTTATAATGATACATTGATCCTGCCTTGGAAATATCACATTATTTCCCATTTTTTGTTCCAACTCATGGTTACATTAGATGAATATATTAAACATAAATTCATAGAGCTGTTATCCAAGTGTTTTTTTAGTATTGAACATTTCATCTTCTTCCTATCCTAGATAGAAGACAACAATGATTACATATTTCATTCAGTTTCATACATACAATGAAAATAACATGTCCCCCTTGATGTTTTTAAGTTGTAATAGTGATAGTTCACTACATCATGAGTGTCAAAAATGATAAATGAAATTTTTTCTATGACCCTGATAAATTACTGGCGGCCATGTCAAAAATTTTAGCAAGATAAACTTGGATAAAATCATATAACAATGACCATAATAATAATAGAAAATTTTAATAAATAGCACTCTTAAATTATTTAAAAGGAAATGAAATATTGTTATTAGAATCAGCTATTGGATATTGATGTGATAATAACATGTCTTTAAATATAATGGCCTTAACACTCTTGTATTGACACATTTTAATATGTTTTCTCAATATCCATCTGGAAATTTATTACTATATAGTATTTCTAGTTTTTTTGCATGTTTGATCACTTAAGAATAATATGGAAAATTACATTTATTTTCAATAGTACACATATGATTAAATTCAGTTATAATACCCAAATCTATAAAATCACACCGAGATCATAAACCAAAATTTTTTACATTCCCCGGTCATTTAGAAGAATTGAATGTAACATTTGACATAATTTTATAATTTTACATTATGTCTGATCATTGATGTATCAAATTGGTTTTTGATAAGAAAACAGAGAATATAATTTTATTATTCCAAATGAACCTTTTTTTAGTGATGTCATTCATTGTCCTTTTAGTTTTCATCTATCCGATCACAAATAAAAACCTGAATTATTTTAATTCATTAAGCACATTAGATGAAGAAATATATTAAGGTGGACATTCAATCTAAATGTTATTTTTAAACCATCGATGAATATTCATGTATAGATGATCCAATGGCATGAATCTTCAATATCCCATAAAACTGAATCTATGGATATATTGAACTACTCTGGATCCTATATTCATCATATGAATAGGAAAATATTGTATATCATTCATTTTAATCCATAAATAAATGAATAATAAAGAAATCATTTATTGTATACAAAAGCCTAGAACGCATCTGAAATATGTCATTCAAACATAAATTGTATGTGTGGACACCCACATTCCAAAGATAAATAAAATATTTTATCAGTGGTTTCAAGTATACATCGATATAATTTCCATTATTAGAAGGGCTGGATATATGTATATTAATGAAAGATAATTTTTTTCATATGAATCCATTCAGGATGGTTTCAAATGTTTGTAATTTCTAACCATGTTCTGTGCATATAATAAATATTTAAAATTGATTATAATCATCACATGATAATCCCAACACCACAGTATGCATGTATGCTAAAAAATAGGATATAGAGAATCAAAATTCCACCATGAAAATCCATCTGTAGTTTGAATATTCACATTAATATCCTTCATTATCCCTATATCACACCATCATAATTTTTATGAAATTTCATTAGACATGAAAATATTCAAGAGTATGGGGTTATATTGAAAGTATTAAATTAAATTATGTAGCCCAAATTATGGGGTTACATCAGCAATTGTCTACCATCAGGATGTGAACATTTTATAAAACCATTTCTTTCAATATATTCCTCCCAAATAAAATTATAATAATTTGGAAGGATTATTTTTTTTATAAAATTCATATTCCTCAACTAAAATTCATGATATATTATGGTTTGATGAAATATCTGAATCATCTAGGTATAATTAATTAAAAATGATAATAAAAAATTAATAGAACTATTAAGGCTATCATGCATATTTTTCACATGAAATAGTGAGATTAAAAATTATTTCTTTTTCATTTCACCACATTACCAATATACTGGAGTCCTAGAATCATCATTAAATTTTTTTACTCTTTAACCATCATCATTTTAATTACATGAATCATGTGTGGTAAATTGTAATTCTTCTTGGGATGACATACCTTACATGTCATGATGATGAGTAATGATAAACCAATCATCTATCAAACTCTTCAATACAATCCTTGCATTCATATAATGAACATTTTATGATTTCATATTCTCCATATTTTGATACCACACATTGTATAATTTCTAAAAAAAATATGGTTATATCACAGATTACTACTTTATGACTTTATCAAAGTTTTAAAAAATAATTATGACATGGGTTGTGTATATGACCACTACATAAAGCATAGTTAAAATTAAAAATCTAAAACTATTTCCAACTTAAATCAGATATTTCTTGAGATCCAATAAATTTCATACACACCACTCATATTCATTATATAAAAAAAATATTTTATTTCTTTCATTAAATGCAATGAAATAATATTGAAGTAAAATAAAAAATTTGATTAAAGAAATGAGAATTTTTCACATTATATAAAATCCTAACGACACATGAGTTTATATGGAATCAAAAATATTAAAGACAAAATAATAATAAAAATATATATAAATACATTTAATATAAATCCATTATATTGAATTGAATTAAATGTAAGAACATAATAGCTAACAGGTGGATATGTTTAATTTATTTAACCAAAAGTGATCTATAGTGCAATTAATAGTGAAATAAAAAATAGTATTAGAGAAGAAAATTATTAGTCCATAGTAAAATAAATATATCTAAAAATCTGTTTCATATCATTAATATTGAAAAATATGAATTCTCCAGAATATCATCATATGGGATGGTCATCATGCATATCATTCTTCTCGGTATTCAAAGATGGGTGTTATGAAATCCTAATAAATTATCAATAGAATTTAATTTGTCATTGATGTATATAATACCATATTTCACTTCATGTAATTAATTTCAATTCCCCCATTCTAAAAATAACATTATTATTAGTTTACATGTGTATTGGTACGAGGTTGAAGATTCTTCAAATGGGAATATATCAACTCTAATCCTTTCATTAATCCATTACATGAACTTCAAAAATATAACATTACTAAATATTTTTGATATAAAATATCTTTAATACAACATACATATATTCCTAGACGGGAATAATATATTGAATTTATCGATTGCAAAAAATTAATTTTGTGAAATTTTATTTTTATGTTATATGAAATTATGAATAAGAATATTGAATTTCATATAATGTTCTATCACATCAATAGAATAAAATTTCAAATTTCAAATTAATGATTCCATTCTTTTCCACATATCATAATCTACCAAGAAGTTACATTTGGATTCAATAAAATGACTCATTCATATCCAGATTTTTCAATGTTATAATGTATAGAGTAGAACTGATAATAATTCATCAAAATATTACTCATATATTTTTACAGGATGCCCCTTTCCTATGGAATGATGACATTATTTTTGGAACGAATTTTCAATATTTTTTCTGGGTTCCATAGTTCATTTTGAATATTTATTTTTTTCACATTGTCTAGAACTTATTAAATGGAATGTTACTCTTAAAAAATTGATAACTTTGCTAAAATAAATTAGTCATTTATAAATGACTCTTATATATATTCCCTAATGTTTTACATTTTTCAGTTCTATTACACTGATGTTCATGGAATAAAAAATATTTATATATCTTATTTCTATATAATCCATTACCCAATAATGTGTTTTTATTGAATTTTTTGAAAATTAGTTATTTTAATATTTATTAATAAAATATCGAAATTATTAACTAATAAAAAATACAGTATATAAAATAATTTTGTATTATACATTATAATGAATAAAAATTGTCCAAATACATGATATATATCAAATATTAAATCTAAATTTATGTGAATATTTTATGAAATCAAAAAAGTAAATAAAAAATTGCAACTTAGTTTTCATATATATATTTTTTATGTCATCATGTAAATGTATAAAACCAACTTATTTAATATTTACCTTTTCACTAAACTTATTAATGAACTGAAATCTATTGAATGTAATATCATTAAATTTTAAAACCAAAATAAACCAATGAACACCCCCTACAGATCATCTTCTCACAAAACTCTTAAATATAATTTTACTTTCATGATAAAATTTCAATATTAATATAAAAATATGGGAATCAAAAGATAAAGCATATATCATGATCCAACACATAATGAAAAAAATATATTTTTCCCATGATGGATATATTTTTTTGTAACCTTTGTTTATATCATCATGAATGAAATTCCAAGATTAAAAAAATATCTACATTTCAAATGATCCCGAAAATCATGAAATAAAAAAATATTTATTGAACACCCATATTACTATGAAGAAAAAAATAAAAATTTAAAATTAACAACTATAATAGTATCAAATTATATTTCAATATACGTTTGATGAATAATTGGTTAGACACTAATTAAATGATATTATTATATTAAAATAAATTATATATGGTGAATAAAATGAATCTAATAGAGTGTTTTAAACCTAGAATAAAATTAAAATTGATTGCTGATAAAATACATTAATTATTTGGATGTAATTGTTTTAATAATGAAGAATAATGAAATTAAAACAAAAATATTAAAAGGACCAACACAAGATGGGAAGAAACCTAATCACTAACTGCTAGGTAGTAGGGGCTTTGGATTGAAATGAAATAGGAGGGGGAGATCATGTGTTGTTTTGGGAAAGCCTATACAAATAATTCATTAAAATAATCTTTATAAAACATCTATACCAATGGTGTAAGGACCAAGCCTTAAACATTACATAATCTTAGATTATGATTATAATTCAAATTGAGGATATTTTTTTATTTAGAGATCTAGAGAAATAGGTCATAAAATATAAAAAAAAATCTTGATTATTATATATAGAAACATTTACTCAATGTAAATTTTATTCACAATTTAAAAACTATTAAATGAAAAGAAACATGTTTAGTTCTATGTTCTAAATAGTATGACTTTTCCTTGATCCCATCCTTGACCCTATTCCACCTTAAGTCCTATGACTAGAATTTAAAACACATGGGATGAGCATAAAAATCTTAGTAAGGGATACACAAAGAAGAAAATATATTGGTTTTCAAAGCAACATGTAAACCATGCATATACTATCATAAATTAATACTTTTCACCTTAATGTAGTATAAAAAATCACTATATATATGCTCATTTCTTACCCTTTTCATAACAAAAGAATTACCATATACCCCATAGAAAAAAAGTATCACATATAAAGGTAACATGGGACATAAAAATATATTAATGGATTAACCATACGTGAGACATCCACACATATCAATATATGGAATAACCATTCGACCGACTTCAATACCCAATGCATTTGAGGTTATAACGTAACCTCTCGTCCTTGGTTTATCATGGCACCAAGAGTCATTTGGTACATCACGTAACCACCCATAACATGTCTTGAAACTATTATATAATACTAACACCTATAATATTGAAAATATTATCATTTTAATAATAAAAATTTCATTTTAATCCACAAGAAATAATTTCAAGATATGGAAAGAGTGAAAACAAATTCAAAACCATTTACAATTACATAATATATAAAAATTGACTATGTTATTTATTTTCCATTTAAAATAGAAGAACTTGTTAAGGAATCCAAATATAAAATAATTCTAGCGGTGGCAGGAATGTTGTTTTCACCTCATACGTTAAAAAAGAAACTTTTTGTTTATCATTTAGTAAAACGCAACGTAGAAAAAGATTCCATTTAAATGAAATGAAAATCCAAAGGGGTTTATACACCATGAAAAATCAAGTCATGTATAAACATAATTTAATTTCTACATTCATTAGAAAATTTTCTTGTTTTTTATTATTTTTATATCACATATTACATTACTAATACAATTTGTTAATTATTTGAGTTCATATTATATGTTTCTTAGATTTTCGGAACATGAGTCAAAAATGAACTTGTTATTATTAGAATTAACCATGTTGTTACATATACATCATATATATTATGATAATCATGATTATAATAAAAAATAAATATCATATACATATATATATAACAATCTCTAGTATTTGGAGATGAGAAATGAAATGCACTGTTCAGGGAGACGGTAGATCGTACGTATGCGTGAACACTACTTTCATTTCTATATAATATTAAAAGAATGAAAACTAAAAGGATACATATGTATATTATTAATCCAGAATAATATTCATTTTTTATAAGTTATATAATTTGATTAATTCCATCATTTATGCGTTCCATGTTTGGCATGAACATGTGATATCACTTTGAAGGGGTGGTAGTCCACACTTCCTCAAATGAAATTATAGTAATTACACAACATGAAAATAATATAGGTATGATTTAAATAATAATTATAGAAGGATAGATAATATATTAATATCATATATATCATATATATATATATGTTCAGTTCCATCATAATGGCCACTATTATAGGCATTAAGAGATAAATGAATAATCATTGTTTCGTGAGGTAGTAGTTTGTCCTCCAATGAAACAGTATGTTCGTATCTGTTAGATTGAGGTGTGTGTGGGTAGATAGAATACATATCATAAAAACAACCTCATATATTGAGGATACTCGTGCTGTCAGTTAATAAAAAAACGAATAAGATTACCGGGAGTGATGAAGAAAAATAAAAGGAAGGAACTTGAGAGAAATTTTTACCTCCAAATTAGGTAACTTCTTTTGATTTGAGACAAAAGGATTTCTCAAATTTCGTACAACCTAATGTATAGCTTCTAGGATGAAGGGAGCGATTTTGGGAGCTTATTTGAGTATAGGTTGGATGATCCAAGGGATTGGGATGTGTGATTAAAGGGTAACAGGTGATGTCCTTTCATAAAAGGGAGGAGGTACTATTTTTAATACTCTAGAAACATTATTTTACTATTAATTAAAATTTGGTTTATAAAGTCTCCATAATTAGTTAAGTTATATATAAGATGATTATATATCTAAATCATCTCAACCAATAGGTTTAGACAAGATTATATTATAAAATTAACCATATCTTTTAGGCTTTACCCTTAGTTAACTAATTTAACTTTTTCCATGTCTTCTTGGATATGGTTAAAATGTAAACTATAAAATTCCAAGAAACCCAAAAATGGATCATTAATGACATTGGAAACATCTTATATTCCATTTGGATAAATATTTTATTTTTAGGAATATTTTATCATATCATAAAATAATAATTGTTTTAAAAAATCATTTATGTCAGTTTGGATAGTATTTTGAACTTGATGTATCTAGATTTAGAATGACAATTTATAGTCGAAATGATCACATATATAACCAAATATAAAAAATATATCACAAAAAGTTATATTTTTTTGTTAAAGTTTCCTCAACTTTAAATAAATTATTAAACAATATCATTAAAACTTAAAAGTGGATTCATCGGGTCCCAAAATGGACACGAGGATGTCTATTTTCAGAAATGAATCAAACAAAAGGTATTGGACACATGTTGGGGTAATTTAATTTTATTATAATATTTTTTTACCCTTAATTTCCATATTTACATTTTAACCATGGTAAATAAAATATTCAATGAAATTACTATGCAACATTTCTAATAATAAAAGGTATATATTTACACAATCTGGAATTCCTAATTCCTAATATGGAATTCATTTTCACAAATTAAAAAAACAGAAGTTTTAGAATTTATTTTCATATTATTTACCCTTGTAAAAACAGAAAAAAAAATCATGTTTTTAATAAATAATAACTATCAAAGAGACCAACTCTTTTTTAGGTCCAATTTCAATGTGAAATTATTTCTCATGTACAACATTGGATTAAATGGTAAAAAGTTAATCCAATTTCACTTTAAAAAAATTAAAAATATAATGTTTTTCATGTTGGATTAGTTGTGAACCGAGTGGATATAACACAGAATTTATCCTAGGTGTATAATGTTTTTCATGATTCAATGTTAAGAATGTATATTCCATATCCATCTCATGTTTCGAGTCTAGGGGTAGTTCAGTTGGAAAAGAATCTTTCTTATAAGGAACAACCCGTCCAGATTCTTGACCACAAAGAGAAAGTATTTGTAGAATAAGGTAATTAATCAGGAAAATGATTTATGGAAAATCCTCAATGTTGAAGATTCATCATGGGAATCACACAATGATATGAGGTAAAAATACACCCACTTATTTGAAAAGTGAATAGAATTGCGGAGACACAATTCCCAAACGGGGGGAAGGATGTAACGCCCCAGGTATCTATAGAATAA